>OY787664.1:46776460-48128682 GCA_963678985.1 Spisula subtruncata | reverse complement strand
TAAAAAACGACAGTAAAACACAGAAAGTCGTTCTTTCTGAAGTTTAAACATCGCGTTAATTTACCCTCGCGAACGCACATTCCGAATATCAAATTCGCGAAAATTTGAGGTAGCGAAATTATGTGAGTTTACAGCAATACGTAGTATATATTGCGGTTTGTGTTTGAATAAATTCTTCGATCTATTCATCGATTGTAACTCCATCGAGTACAAGCCCTTTAGTGCAATAATAATAAAAGCTGACACGGTGACAAATGTTGCAAAGAAACGCGCATGTTGTTAGTAACAGTAAACACTTGTAGTTGCAAAAAATCGAAGCCTTTTTTATGGAGCTGAAAACACTAACCGATGTGTTCACAGTACAGTTTGAATTTATACTTGTATTTATTACACATATCGATTGGGTTTCACTAATACCAGGGTACAAATCCAGTGCCAATCTTCGTCCGATGTTGGTATGTTCGGACCGGAGGCTGGACGTACAGTCATCGACCGTAGTAATCTTGAGTCTGTTTGAAATGTGCCTTTACACGGACGGACGGACCGACGGACGATCGAACCGGGACGGACAGACGGACGAACAAAATAATTATTATATACCTCCTGCATCCTTAGATACCAGGAAAACCAGGATACACAGAAAAATACACATTTAACACCAGAAGCACGTGTAGACTGTAGAGTATGCATGTCTAAACAAAACATTCGATCACTGCATAGAATTTCAATAACAGTATACATCTAACTCAAATTGAAAGTGACAAATGAAAAAGTGGCTTGCCAGTAAAATGATGTATTGGTTTTCAGATGTTTTATTGCATTCGTGTTATAGAACTGAAAATCAACGAACAAACACGTATAAAGAGGTAACAATAGGCTACATTTCCATAACCGAGCAATTAAACCACAATCAGCAAAATCATAACTTTCTGTTCTGTTGACAGAACAACACAAAATAGGCGACGAGACACAATGGAAACATAATTATTTGCGTAATGATCGAGTCGCTGTATGTAAATACAAGTATGGCTCTACATGGACTTTAAAATTGAAGGCAACTTGAAATCCCCGGTATCGTTTTTGTTCGATCGATTTTGTCCTGTCCTTGTTTGGGTATCAGAAAAAAATTACATATAATCGAGAGAAATTTGAAATGCTTGTCGGGGATTATGTATATATATATAGATTGATTTTTAGATATATAAAAGTATTAAACGCGAGTTCGCTTTGCTGGATTAAGCCTTTGTCGTAAATCAAGTACTCAGTGTAGACTTTTTAATGCAAAGGAAAGTTATATTTTTGTCGCATTGCATATAAAGGATTGTTTTGCAGTACATGCGTATTTTCGGTGTTAAGTTATACTGATTTTATGTGAACTTTTTCTTGGATAATGTTAGACTGAATCAGGATGGTGCCGATACTCTCTTGTATGCAGATGGCCGCCAACTTGACAGGTACGTGATTTTGGAAAACATCTAAAAAGTTACCGGGGACATTTGGTATCCACACTTTCCTCTATGTCGGAGCCTCGGAGGTCATAGGTAAACGAGGCTGGGGAAAAACCAAATCATACAATCATAGCGTTAGCACTGGCGATTAATCTGCCGTCCCGGATTCAAACCGGGAGGAGGTACTCATATACCTACCATAAGCACATAAAGGCTATGTTCGGTATCTAGCATTGCATAGCTTCTTGTTGTCTTGTTGAAAGTGGTATGAATCCCGGAAGAACCCAGCTGACGAGTAGACACTGCACTGCAGCTCTAATGACAACAACAACGTGACGACCTGTCTGGTTACTTGCATTGTTCGTTGGCATACCGGTGTTGGACTTAAATAGTTGCATGTGCATGGTCATCTAATTCATCCCGGTATAATTAACCAATGACCCCCTCCTGCTTCGGAGAAGAGAGTCTTAAAAGATAACTTAACCTGTAATTAGGGAAACTTACCATAAACATAAAACATTGCAAGGTTATTGACATTAAGACATAATTATGTTTAGCAAATGTAAACCCTTGTTTCAAAATGTGGATAGTCTTCTTCGAACGTATACATTTACGAGTCGAAAATAATACCAATATAGCCAATTGCAAATTTATGTATATATATGAGGTTGGTTTTTCACAGCTACAAACCAATTCACTGTATCATGTGTATGACCTATCAGAATACTATAAAATTCAACTTGTATCATTTATTGCTATTGAAAAACACATGTAAAATCTGACCACTGTATGACTTATTGCCGTACTATATAATTAAAAGTGTATGCCTGATTGTTATTACCGCAAATCGACTAGTTTTATAAACAATGAACAGAACGAAGACAGTACGCTGAATAAAAAAATAACCCAATCGTGATTTTCTGCACGTAACTTTTGAAAGCGGATTGCATCGTGTACCCAAAGTGACACATCCACACTCAAGACTCACTCACAATCCCTCGAAGCATCTCAAGTAGAAATCTCAACTCAAATTGAGATTTTGCTCAAATCACTTATGATTTTAAGATAAATCAGAAGTCCATGCTCTTTTAACTATACTGTAATGAACTAAGAATACAAGTAGTGATTTCTGTTTTGTGATGCAAACGTTGAGACCAGCCTCATAAGGAAATTATCTAAATGACACATGACAACAATTGAGATGAGGTTTAGCTCAGGTTGAGATGTATAAGGAGATTGGGGCTAGTACGAATATTCATATTTGCATATCCTGGGCTCTGTAGTTCATTTATGGCAACATAAAAACAAACAACCGTGTTGGATGAAAGTGTCCAGCCCCGAATGGATGCTAGACGATTAATTCCAATAAGTAAACTCAATCCATGAATCGAAGACAAACAAGATGACATAAAGTTGGACACTATTTACAATATTGACGGTTGAGTACGTATTGTTTCACAATAATTTGTTCTTCTGGAGAGGTTGCATTATAGTTCTTACATATTTGATACGGTGTATTTCAGACGTGTGCATGCTCTTGTGATTCCTTCTTTGATTTAACATCATCTAGTGTTTCATTTTATGGTATCTTACATTTCGCAGTCTTAGAATGAGAAGGTCGTAACTACAAAATCAATATTTTGTGAAAACAAGAAAAACTGTCTGACAATCACTCTTTACTTATGGAAAAACAAGCTCTTTACCATTAGTTAGGTCATCATGAAACGTTCCGATGTTCATGAAAATTGGTTCATAAGAAGCGCCTTGGGATGCAGATTCCAAATATGCATTAGTCTTGGTCGTAAGTAGTCGTTACCTTTTTATTTTAAGCCAGCGATTTGGCTCTTCTGGATAGGTTTCACTATAGTTCTTACATATTTGATACGGAGGTTTTCAGAAGTCTGCACGCTCTGGTAATTCCGTCATTGATTTAACATCATCTAGTGTTTCATTTTTATGGTCCTTGGAGAGCGAAAGCAATGGTCTAATTAAGATCTCTTACATTTGTGTAATTCTTGTATTGTCGAATCATACAATGCCATTCATAATACATTTCCATGTCGACACTCTATGAATGACCATCTTTTACTTCGATGGTCAAAGACAATCATATCGTTAAAATCTTTTAATTGTTTATTTATTTGTTCCGGAGGACTATCTCCGTTTCACTTGCATTGATACGGGGCATAGTCATTGACTCATTGGCTCATTGGCTCATTGACTCAACTCTTTGCTTTTTTGTTACAAGTCACAAATTGAAAAAACAATATAAAGTGCACTGTTATGACTACTGAGCGATATTTGTTTCAAGTGCGACTGTATAACTGTTGATTTTATGTTCTTTTTCGGTCGTACTTATATTATCCAGGACCTTATCTACATGTATATCAACAACGATATCAGGTATGGTGATTGCTAAATTAATTACATAATTACCGATTAATTGATTGCATTTAAGCCTATTATAATGTATTTATTGATGTAATTCAACTTGAAATTTATAATTCGTTTATTTATGTTAGTCATTTAATTTCAATTTTCGCTATAAAAATAACCCGACCCAATGTGTGCAATAAAATCTATAGAATCAGCATGTGCGCTTGAAGTATTAATATATTTACCATATGTAGTTGCATAAGACTTGGTGGCATATAAGAGCTAAATGTGTTATTTTAGCGTAATTATTTTTGGTTCAATACACTGTGAATTGATTGATCTGGCTGAGAGCTCTATAAATCATTACAACTTGGCGTAACTTGGCATAACAAGACGACAAGTTGTCACCTAAATATAGGCTGTGAAATCCGATATTGACAATGAATGACTAAGTCTACAAATAGGCAAAGCCCGGCCATGTCTGTAATTTGATTGAAGTATTGAAATTATGTTCTACTAGGTTCACACGGGTTACCTTCAATAAAACAACTTCAAAATACAGTAAAACATCGGAAATGAAACCGCTCTTTGATAATCGAAAACTGGTCTCATATTGATGAAGAAAAAGAGCAAAACATTGAAAAATGGACATGGAAATCGTCATTAATGCTACTGTAATATATAACTATTTAGCGAGACCAGTAACGCAGATGCGTTAATTGCAGTAGTAACATTAAACACTTTAGAAGTGAGGATTACTGAATAAGATCATCTCATTTAAAAAAGCGTAACTTTAATATTTATCACCATTTGCATTCATACCAACTCATAATGATACCAATTGTCTCAAAAGTAGCCTAATTGATTGAGGTTAAAATAAGCTTTATCATGTTGAATCATTCACGTTCAAAATGTCCAGCAGGTACTATTAGTCAGTATTTGGCGCTGTGATCACATGTCGAAACAACGGATATCTCAGAATTCTGATTCGTAGAATGGTTGGCTACTACAATGTGTTCCGATTGGGACAACCTATTGGGACAACCATGGTATTTGTCAATCGGAAATTAATCAAAACTATGTAATTGTCTCGCGAATAATTGATAAGAAGATAATAAGTCCTAATTAATCTATAAATATACCAAATATGGTCATGTACAACCTCAGGGCGCCAACTGTCGTCTGCTACGTGGACACAGCTTCTTTTGGAATCAGGGAATTGTTGACAATTGTTGCATTTATGACGACAAATTGTGTATATGTAAAAGATTCCTTGGGTTTCAAACCTAATTGGATTAAAATGACTCAGGCAGAATCGATCCAAACTAAAGGTTAGAGTAATATGTTTGTTCTTATTATTTCCTGGGCAAGTCAGAAATGTTCGTTAAGTCATAAAAAATATTTCGATGATTAAACTTTTAGACCAGCTTCCAAATATACGATATGTAACCTTCATGCTACAATTTTAAAATGGTTTGAAAACATGAAAATGTAGTTTGACGTGTCGTCTAAATGCGACAAACCAGTGGCTACATGTATGTCAAATGGGACTGCTTAAAGCAGTCATTCCTAACGCGGGTCAAATGATATACAAAGTGTCAAATGGAATGTGATTTTGGCTAATAAAGACAAATGACTGCTAAATTCAGGTTACCACTAACGCAAGTTAGACTGTATACTCATTAGTTATTGTTATTGATATTAGAAAAAAGCAATTTGTATTATACTGAACGATGTTATCGCAATAAACGGACCTAGACAAATAAGTCAAATTAAAAAGAAAATTAGACCATACATGTACTGGTTGTTTGAAAAACAAACTTTTTTTTGCTACTATTCTTCTGCAAATCCAACTTAAAACAAAGACTGATTTATAACCTATTTATGGTGCGTCTGTAAACAAACCGCGTATGAAAAGACCTGACAAACAATTCAATGCAGCATGCAGACGACACAGTTCAACACACAGACGATAAGCTTTGTCTTTCCCATTTGCATTCATAATTAAACCTTGTTTATTGAACTTGTCAGTAACAATATAAATGTCTGCCAAAAATGTATTGAAAAGGGAATAATAGAGAAATCCTCTCTTCAAACGACAAATAATCCACGTGATTTACAGTTTCGCATACTCGATTTATTCATTGAATAAGTGGTTAAAATAAAAACAGGAAAGTAATTTGTGATTTCTATTTAAACGTTAGGAAAAGCGGATTCTATATTGTTTACTTTTCGCATACTAATACTCTTTTTTATTTATTGATTGAAACGTTAAAATCAAATACAGGAAAGTAATTTGTGATTTCTATAAACGTTTATAAGAAGTGCGATTTTATATGGTGAACTGTTGAATAAGCCATTGACAATTTTATTGCCTAAAACTACCTACCTAAAACACAAGGACCTTTCCTTGCAATAATAGGACTGGCAATAAAGCACAGTTCTTGTCTGATCATGTGCATACGTACGGTACTCTGATATTAGCTGGATGTTCATTTCATGCAAATTTAGATATATCTATCGCTTTACGAATCTGAACATTTTTTGAATTTTGCAAAATTTCATCACATGTGTTTTTGGTTCACAATTCCATGGAATTTATTAACGACTAATGGCTGACGCAGGTTAGTTTCTTAGTTTCTTAGTTTCTTAATAAATGTACACATTTGTGTTGATTAAGTCAAAGGTGCAAGCGGTCTCTAGAAAAGTAATTGTACTGAACATGTACAGGGTGTTTCATAATAAATGTCCCTATATTACAACCGAACCATGAGCAAATACTTGATCTCATCTGTCAATCGTGAGAACTCGGTCATTTCCGTTTGTCTCCGGTAAATCTATTGCAACGCATAAAGGCCGATGAGATCAGAATGCACGGTCACCTGAGCTGGTCCCGAAGTCTCATTTCCGACATAATCTACTTGAGTAGGACACGTGGTACCAGGCTACGGTCACCTGTCGATCGTGAAAGCTCGACCATTTTCGTTTGTCTCCGGTAAAGATATTTCAATGCATAAAGATGATCAGCTGCTCACTCGGTGAATTATCAGCCGATCATACATGGAAAAAGACAAATATGCTCTATGTAACATGATAGCGTGATAATTATCTTACGCCAATTCAAAGAATTATCATGCCTATAATTATGAGAACTCTTTGAATTGGCGTAAGATAATTATCACGCTATCATGTTACATAGAGCATATAATTAGATCAGTTGATTTTGCATTCAGATCACCTCGGTCTTTAAGCATTGCAATATATTTACCGGAGACAAATGGAAACGAACGAGTTTTCACGACTGTTGGCATAGGAGACGAAACCCCGGCATGGAACCGGAACTGTTCCAAACACGCTGGCAGGGAGTTAGATATTTACTTTAACAATGCGTCTCCTCGTAGAAATCATTAATGTACAAAATTGTAGTATTTGTTTGTCGAATTCTCGACCAGGTTTGTAAAATCAATTTTATACATGCTGTGACCACTTGAGAAAGATTAGATTGAAACGTATTTGTCACACATATGTTGCCAGTATTTAATACTCTGTCAACTTATCCGGGGCTTTAATAAAAATTCATACACGTGCATACCTGGCCTTATGGGTGAACCGGTGAATGGTGAAAGTATGGGCTGTTTTAAATAATAAGTTTCGTATCGAGTCTTGAATGGATAACGTTAATATCTGGACTAAAAGTGAATCAAGTACGTTTGTTTATTTATTGTTACGATATTATTTTAATTTAAGTTTAGCAGTTCCGTTTATCGTTGAATTGTTATAGTAACGTATAATTGATTATTAATAAACCAAAGACCTAAATACATGTACTTTAGGTCTTTGAATAGATATATAACGGCGTTGTCGTCTGGAATGTTTCAATTACGTTATTGTGAATTGACCGAGTGGTTAAACTTCTTTTAAGTAATAGGTACTTTCTCTCTCTTGAGATGCTGCTCGGTACGGCAATAACATTCAATTCAGACATTCAGCTGTTAACTGACACCTCGACCTTCCTCATTCCAACATTTAATTAAACTGATCAGTCAAATTAACATTCAATTAAGCTTTGATAACTAGACAACAATTGGCTGATATGAGATTGAAAAGCGGCTATTAGAAAGTGGTAATTAGCAATTTAACCTTATCAGAAACATATTTAAGATACAAGATAAATTTTATCGAAGAAAAGTTAACAATTTTGGCAATCGATGCACAGGTTAATATTGTGTCATATCCACTGTCCATTAAGTATTCCTTCGCACGTTTTAACGAGTGACCTCCCTTTGTTCAGTTCATACATCACAAGAAAACCACCTATCTAAGTTGGATAACGTCCATATAGGCAATGTTTGATGATATCTCATATATTCAATATTTGTTGTCTTGTCGAGACTCTATATAAACGACCTGATAATACTTTCTAAAGTGACAGAGCTGAAGGAATATTACGTGATATCGACACTCGAATGATTATTTATTCCATTAAGTGTTTCAACTACCTGGTACGAGGGTACATGCATTCACTTTTTATAGAACACTCTAGATACTTCATTGACGTCATCATATAAATCTTCTGTCAGTGAAGATGCAGTTCTTGTAATGTTTGTAGTGTTGTATAATTTGTCACTGGGGTTTTCTCGTTCAGCCAGCGTAGATTTTTGCCCAAAGTCTGTGGACTTGACTTACCACTGTTATATTATGAGGATGGTTTTATCTCGTGTAGTTTCCATAAAAGTTAGTTTTAACATAGTTTTGCCATAAATGCTAACAGTCAATGGATTGGGACCAAGTTTTTCCAATTTATTTTGTCAGTTTTATCGCAATTGTTCACGCCAAATGTTTTTGTTATGTACAGTGGTCAGCTGGCCATTTCTTTGATTTTATTTCCAGAATTATTAAGGGTACTTTGTCCATCCACAACTTGTCAAGCTACCATAACTGACAACTTCCACGTTTGAAAATATTATACGAGAAAATTTTGTATGTAGCCTTGACTATGGGAGATCATAATTAACCTACCCGTGTCAAACAGTAGTCATGTCCAACTATATACGTCGCATACCATGCTGGTTTCATGCGCGGTCCAATTGTCGTAAATGAAAGACGACAATAATGGGTTTCCACTTCTTTATGATAAGCCAACTTGATATCCAACGTACAATAATAAACGATATAATTGTAATTTCAGGCACAGCAACCACTGCAGAACAGTCGAGTGAAGGGCAAGATTCTGCCAATGACTTGCCTAATCCCGAGGAAGCAAACGGTACCTCGGTAGATCGTTCTGAAGCTGATACAAGTGGCGAAACTGATGTTTTACATACACAGTGTAAAGATATCGATGAAGAACTTGTAGCTAAGACCGATAGTACTTGTGAAAATGAGGTAGAATCAAACGTACCTGTGACTGAGGATAACTTACCAAAATATTTACCAGATGACACTGACGATGATGCTGATGATGATATAAATGAATCAGAAACAAACAGTACTACAGTTGAATCAAATCATACAAACGCACAAAACAATAAAACATTAACATTTGAGTGTTCTGCTTTGATTCAATGTAAATCAGCAGAAGATCAAGATCCAGTTAAAAAAGAGGACCAGGTTAAAACTTCGGATCAAAGTGAATGCGATGAAGATGTTGAGGAGAAAGTAAATCACAATAGAGGCAAACAGCAATATCTACTACAAAACCAGCCATTAAGATCAATAAAATCACCTGTTCACTTTCTGAAACAATCATACTTGGCAGAGAACTCAATAGTGAAATTAGGGAGTATTGATGTTGACGATAGTGTCCAAGACGAGTTAGAGAAACTTAACGAGAAACCAACCGGGAAAACCTGGATTGAAGAACTTCAAGAAATTGATAATTGTGTAAAACCTTCTGATTCAGATGAAGATACTATCACAGAAGAAAGTGATTTAGAAACAAAGACAGAACGCGACATTAAAGCTGAAAACACCGCACTAGAAAACACACCGCTTACAGACGAAGAGCATGAAAGTGATTCGTATGAATGCCATATAAAAGATCGTGATCTTGATAGTGTGCCTGATACAGAAGTGAACGAAGCAATATTTACTCTAGAAAATTGTTCGCTGGTTGAAAACAAAGCCGCAATACATACAGAAACCCCATACACTGATACATATAACGCACACGATACCGATTACGGTCTAGAAACTATTCCAGAAGTGACAAGTTCTTTTGAGAATGCTTATCAAAGCATTTCACAAATTGTTGAAAGTGATATAACTATTGGCACTGAAGAAAGCGTTGATACGCCTGAACCTGTTGTTGAAAGCATAACTGCAATCAATGAAACTACACTAGGGAAAAGTTTTCAACAATCTAATGGACATAATAGTGGATACGAGGCCGATTTAAGTGACTCGGAAGCCGACGTTGAACGTGCTAAGGAACTTAAAGCTGCTCTGCTTACGTGTTTAAAAGGAAAACGTGGAAACTTTGAAGTTTCAGAGACAAATAAAGCCACTAGTCAGAAAGAGGCTGAAACTGTCAGGAATCAGACCACAACTTCAGAATATCAACCGTGCAATCTTGCAATAACTCCAGTTGATATAGATATAAACTTAGCGGAAAGCTCCGAACAAGAGGCGGCTAAGTTTGATGACGTAGATTCGTCTAGCGTTACTGTAGAACATTTGAAGATGCCAGGAACAGAAGAGGAAACAGAAAGAAGCATATCTCCATCATTGTTGTATGCTTCATGTAAATATAGATGGGAGAGGAGCATTGTAACACAGGCAAAGAGTGTCGTGTTCGTTACACTGAACAAAAAGGTAATATATCTACATAATACGTTTGCCTCAAATAAATGCTGAATTTGATAATTCAGAGGAATAAAATAAGGGACCAGTTCAATATAATACAGATCATTATGGTTAAAGGATGGCGACATATTGCTGCAGGACTTTATATCACACTCTTTAGGTATGCTGGTAAATACTGTTGCTACTGTGTTCATGTACTAAACCTGCATGCCATTTTAAAGCGGCCCTCGAAAAAATGTTGACTTTTTTGTATCTGTGTTTGATGCAGTTGTCATGTTTACATATATGTACTTCTTTCTGAACCTTGTTTTTCCTTTCCGCTTTTTTGTACCAAAGTTGCCCATAATTTACTTCCGCATTCCAAAATATGTCTCGGACCTTGCGTAAAGTAAAACACCTCACCAATTCTGGAAACACCACTCCTATGCCAATTAATTTCTTACAAAGTTTCCAATGCGTTTGTGTATACTCATGGCATCGTCTGTGCATGCATTGTTATACATTTATGTGACATGCAGTGCACTGGTTAGCAATTTCATTTGCGTGCACTAAGTCATTGGGCATCATTCAATGGATTGTCTCGCAAATTGCAATCAAAACCCTTTGATCCTTTGCACTACCAACAATATAATTTTTACAAGTGAGCAAGTTAGTAGAATTTGCTGGATCAATATCTCGTTAAAAATCTTTTGAATTTCAGGAAATTGGGCCAATTAAATTGGAATGGAACGAGTCGTCTCGATGTTTCTATTCGGACGAGGTGAAGGTTCCTGTCGGTGTGTTTGTAGGCAACCTCGTAGTGGACGGAGACTTCTATCCTGTGGACGATATCACTGTGAAACATTACACGTTTGAAGTGGATCTTTACCTGAAGGATGGTAAGTTGTTATTTACATGTTCATTGGGTGCAATATCTTATTAAAAATATTTTGAATTTCATAACATGCTGGCTTACAATGGGAAAATCGATTTTTTGAGGAAACAAGAAAAACTGTTTGAAAAGTACGCTTTATTTATGGAAAGCCGAGCTTTTTGAACATAGGACAAGTTCCGAGGCTCATAAGAAGTGCATTATGGTGCAATTTTCAAATACAGTGTATATATGAGTGTTATAATGTCGACCTTCTCATTCTAAGCCAGTGACATGTTTTCTCCTTTGTTTCAGATTGTATTTAAACATTGTTTGTGTACCATATACAAATGTATCTGATGTGCTTCTCTTTTTGGTTACCAGTTTTATTATATTCGTTAATTTGTGCTTCATTGACTTGGCAACAATGCTTTAAGTGCTGAACTATCACCAAGTTTCGTGGTATCTTATACATTGTTTATTTTAAAAGTTTTGATGTTGGTTTCGATCCTTCATATTCGTGTTTTTCTCATATTTTATTTTTTTTTCATAAAAAGATGTGGGCAGCATCAAAATAAGGACCAGAACATTTGCTCTTGAAAATATCGTGTCATTTGAGGAACAAGCCATGATTTTTTGAAATTGATATAGTGTAACGGTGTTGTCAACTGCTGTTGGTGGTATGCAGTAGCCAGCCCGTGTATCATTCAAGTGTCTAGAATTTCGTGTTATATTTCGTGTTATCATGCACAGATATAAATGTCTGTCTCAAGTAATTTGTTCAATAAACCACTTAAATATGGCTATTATATATTTTATAAGAGGCTTGTAGATTGACAGCTCTTAAAACGTCCATGACCCCTATTGATATGGAGGTGACTGAATTCAATGTCAAGGTCACAATGACATACACCTGAAAAGACTGGTTTCCTAAACAATAACTCGAGGATACTTTGTTTTTTACGTTATGAGTGGATTTGTATTGACTGTTAATAATGACCTATATTAATTTTGAGCAGATGTCATTATGGTCAAGACAAGTGACCTTGACCTGAAAAATGTTTTCTGATTATTTAATATCTCAGAATGCTTTGACAAAGGAAATTCAGATTTTATTTTGAGATAGTTTGTAATATGTAGAATATCTCTATTGAATATAGTGACATTTTCAATGTCAAGGTCACAGTGTTTTCTGATCTATAGATAATGAAGACTTTATTGACCATGAATATTCTGGGGTTTTTTTTTTGGGGGGGGGGGGGCGGGGATCGTTCTTGCCATATAGAATATATACATATTGGTTTAAAAAATATACCTGATACCTGATCTGTCGGCCTAGCATTAATACTAAAATTGATTGACCTCTAATATAAATGCCTAGTTTTGCTCTGGTGGTTAGGGGTTCAGTTTCTTATAAATGTTTGGTCTTCTCAGAATTAAATTGGTTGCAATAGGGGCATATGATTGTGAACATTGCCATAAATTCCTTTCTGTTTGACATGTTTTGATAAAATGAGAAGACTTCTATATAAATATATTGTTAAGGGGGACATCTGTTATATTAAGTATTAGGCCTCATCTCCTTGCATAATTGCTTTACAATACTTTTTATGTGAGCATTGAACTATAGCTTTGTATAAATACTTAAATGCAAATTAAAGAAAATATGTTTAAACTAATAATTTTATATACATATTTAATTCAAATACACTTAATATACTTTCTACATTGAGGGATTGGGTAGGGAGAGATCACCAATTGATTTTCCCTTGTCATCTATGATATAAAAAGTGTATTCATGAACTTTCGATTAGCAAGCAATTTAAGATCATTGACAAGGTAGATAATTGACAAGGTAGATAATTGCATGCATGACAAGCTAGTTCAATTATCTCGTATCAATAATTGATTGGAATAAATTTGTCATGATCTATTAAATCTACAAATGTCAGAACATGAAAAAATGGAATAAACTTGTAATCATTGATTAAATTAACAAATGGACATGAATAAAATGGATGAAACTGAGAATAATTAATGCACAGTATAGTTTAACAAGTACAAAAATTAAGGTCGTCTTTGATTAATTTTAGGCAGCCTGCTTAGCTCAGTCGGTAGAGCACGGGACTTCTGATCTCAAGGTTGTGGGTTCGAGTCACAGGGTTGACTAACTAAATTTTCTCATTGTCTTTCTGATGATACTTTAAACCTAGGACTCATGTTTGGGTGCTATATACACATTGCATGTAAAAAATCGAACCAGTGGTGTCTCTGGAACGAGTACACCTCCTGTAACTGCAATATCCCCAGAAACCTAAAATGACCAAACTCTTCTAAGGGCATCGTGCATATGGAATATCCTGTGGCGAGAATAAATAAACAAAATAAACATTAATTTTAAATTGGCAGTCTCAGTGATGTTTAACAGTTTATCCAGGGACAAAAAATCACAGAACTAAATATTTTCTAGTGCCTGTTTGATGCATTTTTATCTTCAAAAACATGCTTTATTCCAAGAATTTTTTCCCTAAGTATTGTGCAACATGGTGTCAGGTGAAACATTTCCAGTTGCATATTCAGGGCTTGTATAATAGCACCAGCAATCCCAGTGGGATCCCATCAAAATTGTTGGGATTTCAGTTGGGATTCTGGTAGTATCCCACCCTCATCCTGTTGAGATTTCCGGTCATTTTATGCACCCCATCTTTGATGAGGGGGTATATTGCATTGCTCATTTCAGTCTGGGTGTCTGTACACCAAATGGTTTCTGTTCAATAAGTCAAGAACACTTTTCCCTATATAGGATCTTCAAACTTTGCATGAAGGTTGGTCAGCAACAGTAGGTGACCCCTACTGATTTTGAGGTCAGTAGATCAAATGTCAATACCACAGTGACCTTTACCATATTCGACTATAAGGCTGCCATGGGGATATACATGTTTTACTAACATCTTTTGTTTCTGTGGGGGAGTTACCTGTTGTCCTACATAGCTAACTGTATCTTTGAAACCAAAAAAAAAAATAAAAATAAAATAAAATTGATATTTTTCTTAGAAAAATATTTATTTTCAAACAATTTTTTATTTTGGTTTTCAATGCAACGATATAGTTACCTGTGTTATCTTACATCATTAATTCAAATTATAAAATCCTTCTATATCCTTAGCTGTAGTGATTTTCTCCTGGTGTAATTACCTGTCAGGGAAAGTTTCCATATTACATTGACAGACCATTGATTGTAATTACTTGTCACCCGTCCCACACCACTCTGGTGTTCTATCTCAAACTTCAATATATATCTCGTAAAAATTGATCGCCATTTCTCCTTTAGTAATTGTTCCCAAGGAAAACATTGTGATCAAATAATATAAATGTTAGGCTTCAGAGCACGAAACTTAGAGGTGAAAATTCAATGGTGTTAGGATGTTAAAGCCATTGAAAATTTACTTGTGTTTGGAACTTATGGGCCTATTATGGTCAAGAAAAATAATGCCATTGGAAAATGAAATTTACTCATGTTTGGAACTTACAAAGCTGTTGCCATAGTTGTCATGAAAATAATGTAATTGGAAAAATGAAATTTGCGTGTGTTTGAAACTTAAGCCATTGTCTTGGTCATGAAAATGTTTTTTGGGATTTAATTAAACATTATTTGTATTTGGAACTTACACCTTGGGTATGAAAATATGTTCATTGGAATTAATGAAAACTGACTTGTGTTTCAAACTGAAGCTGTTGCCTTGGTCAGGAAAATAATTTTAATGGAATTATAGATTTACTTGTGTCATGAAAATGAGTTTAGTAGATTTATTAAAAAATTGAAGCTGTTGCGACGGTCATGAAAATCACTGCAAGTGAATGAAAATTAGGTTGTGTTAGAAACTAAAAGTCTGCATTTCCTTAGTCATGAAAACAAGTTGATTGGATTAAATTTAATGAAAATTTATATGAGTTTGAAACTTAGGCAGTTGCCATGTTCTTGAAAATTAATTTACTGAAATTAAGAAAAAAACAAAATTAAAATTTACTTGGAACCGAAATGGACTACATTTATTTGGCATGATATATATTATCAACATTCAATGAAAATTGACCTGTACGAAGAACTTTAAGGTGTTGCAATGGGCAGAAAAATGGATTTTATTGGAACAAGATTTGAAAGTACCATTGTATAATGACTACCGTACATGTAGGATGTGAAACCAGAGACATTGGTTGTTTGTCTACTACCGTAAACCAAGAAATTATTTCAAATGATTTAAGTTTGTGAGAGGATAGAAATTCACGAAATCAGGTAGCTGCGAAAGTGTTCAAAACATTAACATGGGCATCCTGTTTGACTAAAAGACGTGAAAATTTGTTGTTGAAATATGTTTTTGCAAATATGCCTTCAATCGGCTAAACACGAAAGTTAGTATTCGGGAAAGTAAACTGGTTTACAGTATATTGAATCAGGGTGTTTCTCTGAGCGCAGACTGGTGTACAATGTATGCTTACCATATTTGATTTCTGTTTGATTTGGTTTGTTGTCAATACAACAATAGAATGTGCGTACAATTCCAAATAATGAACTTTGAAAAATCCATAAGAGAAAATTATGAAATACCTATAACTCAATTAGTGGATTTCCGCAGTGGACTAGACAGACTGACTGATGAATACATGTTTTAATACTGGAAATATTAAAATGTTGCTGCTTCGTAACAAAATTCAGTGAATTAACACATAAAATGACAATAATAAGGCATGAAGTGGAAATAGGATTCATCAATGTCTGAATTTATGCTTTAACTGGATTACATTTTAATAAGTGGATATATTTTGTTCCAGTCTCTTCATTTGGACATTTATTTAATGATATTTAAATTTTTACCTGGAATCATGTCATGAACATCTTTATGTCAATTAGTTAGAAAACTGGTTGAGTAACTAACATGAATTGTGTTGGAAATGAAGTAGGAACTTGAAAGTTTGAAGATTATTGTTGGCTCGGTGAAGCTCGTAATAAAACAGTGAATCATTTTATTTAAGAAATAAAAATCTGTTCGCGTTTATTGTCGGTGAATAAAACACGGGCAGGAGTTCGGTTGTGGAAAAATTAAATCACGAGTGCGTAGCACGAGTGATTTAATTTTCCGCATCCGAACAAGTGCCCGTGTTTTATTTCACCGACAATATACAAGAACAGAGTTTTTATTTCGATTCTAAATACGATAATATCCCGCACTATTTAACTGCGCGCATTCCATGTTCACCCATTTGACATTGAACATAATTCCACGATGAAATTGAGTGGCTTTTACGACCTTCGTAATTTTCTGAAGGAAATACCACAATTTAAACATTGAAACAATTTTAATAACAGGAGTATACGGTATCTATTTCATAAAATGAAAAATATAAATGGATTGATTATCAGAAGCTTTA
The DNA here is from genome assembly GCA_963678985.1 of Spisula subtruncata. Lineage (NCBI taxonomy): Eukaryota > Metazoa > Mollusca > Bivalvia > Venerida > Mactridae > Spisula > Spisula subtruncata. The sequence continues at coordinate 48,111,777 of OY787664.1, read as the reverse complement.
ATAAAACTTGGTTTCTAGAGTACATTGGAGTTTCTAAAAATAGATGCGTCATAGATGTAACACTGGATTCTCGTGCAACTCGCCTTGTCATCGTGACTCGTAGTAAATTTTACTATAAAGTTTACGTTCATTCATTCATAAATATGTCAAGTGATACTGGGCGTAAATAGAAACAGCCAAATTGATAGGTATGTTTTATGGGGGCAATAAAACATGGTTCGGTTCGTTCTTTGTGTATTGGATTAATCCGCGAATCGTGTTAGAATTATAAATAAGCTCTTTTTAATAGAAAAAGAAAGGGAGGTAATTTCAAATTGTATAAAATGAAAATAAAGGGAGACAATCTCCAGAGGAATGGACAGAATAGACTACATGTGAAATTCATTATCCAAATTCCAGCTTCCATAAGAACCTTCTTAAGTTTAACTAATTAGACACGTTTTTAATGACTTTTCATGACTGATTGGATAAATATAAAATTAGAATATAAATATTTGTATGATACTAGAACTGAATGCAACAATGAATTTTGTACCAATGAAAGGCGGAAAGAAGTTCAAACTGGCTGACGTTGTTGAAAGACTTTGTGCTCAAGCCAGAGGTACAGAGAATGTGTCTCTACCTTCAATAAATGGTCAAACCAATTGTGCCGTGTCAGCGAAAAATGGTCAAATGAATAATGCCGTGTCAGCGAAAAATGGCCAAATGAATGGTGCAGTATCAGCAAAAAATGGCCAAATAAATAGTGCTGTGTCAGCAAAAAGGAAAGTTTACAAGACGAAAGATAAATGGCTGAGAGTGTCAAGTTCATGTTTACCACAAGCAGTTTTCTGTTGCATGACAGGTGATGCCTACTATTATTTCATGTTCTGCTTCAAAAAGTACATCTTTTAATTAATTATAAAAGCATTTGTTCACAATCAGGTTTGACATGTGTAATTGACCAATAAATTAATCATTTACTATCTAACAGTATACTTAAAGTACTGTTTAATAATGAAGTTTTGTGGATTTCATTATTCACCTTCATCCACAAAATCAAATCCCATCCAACAATATTTGTGACCCTTATATTAAATTACCTGAAATACGAATTCCACAAATTTAAGTACCATCGAAATGGTCTTTTTTACCCAAACCACAAAATTTCGTCTGATCAAAATTTAATGATTTTCCTGTATATTTAATTACATAAGAGCATTTTTTTTAATATTGGAGCTGTTCAATAAAGTAATCAGCTATCCCGTTACCAGTATGTGGTAGTACATCAATTAATGTTTGCCAAAAGTTACGTTATATTTATCTTGATCCAAATGGCTAAACAAGCCTTGCTCCTATGGAAGCATAATTATACATTTTTCTTAATTGCCTAGCTACTTTTAATCAATATTGTATTTCATGGTATATTTATTCTGCAATATGTACTCAGGAATTCAAATGTTCAAGCTCAAAGTACAATTTTATTTACATAGTAAGGGGAGATAATTTTATTTACAAAGTAAGGGAGACAATTTTATTTTCAAGTCGTGAATAATGCACAATAATTGAAATTTTTTAATAAAAAGAATCATCGTCTATACATTTTATGTACTTGATCTTCAATTATTGATTATTTGCAGTAATAAGACATTGGATGACGTTTTTTTTTCATTTATTGATAACCACTTGTTGATACTAACCTAGCTACAGTCCATTCAAAGTTAAATGATAATGGTTATAAACATTAGCTTGTATGTCAGGTAAGCTATGTTTATCTAGGTTTTACTGGGTGTATCTGAGTTAACTGTAGAATCTCTGCTATTCTTTCGAGTGGGATAGTTCCCTCATAAGCTTTATTAATCAAATCAACAGTACTTCAAAATTGACAATATTGGGTAATTTAATGCTCAGAGGTTTAAGACAATCAAATTGATTAGATTTGGTTGATTCATATAATGGTAGATAATTGGACTCTGTCTATATATACGATTTAATTCCACTTTTACAGTGATGTATACATTACATGCATTTTATGAATAATGAGAATAATGAACATTTATGGTGAAAAAAACAACATAGTATAGAATGTACAAGTGAAAGATACAGATAGATTATGCATATGAATTACATAATATAAGAAAAAGAAAAAATACACATTTCAATTAACATCATTTGACATTGCTTTGTGTAGCATTTTTAATTAAGTGAGTGAGATTTGCATATATCGTGAATGTATTTAATTGATAATTTAAGAAATAGTAATTGCGAGTCTCGCGAAAATGAGTCGAGTGCGGGCAGCTGGGCACTAAACAAACACTGGGTAAAGAGTTCATTATCAGCTGTATCTAAAAAGGACCCTACTTCTAACCCACAGGCCTGTGTTATGCAATGTATAAGTAAGATTTTTTTACGTCGAGTATACATGCATTGAGACAAGAGATGTAAATTGATGTCCTCCGTTTCGATCTTACAATATTTGCAGGTAGCATAGTTTTGAAAGCGTCTAAATGTAAGTATTCTAACAGCTGTGAAAGCATATGAGATTTCGGAGTGCGTTTCAGCTGACGACCATATAGGAGAAGGTGAGATCGATTCATGTATGAGTCTAAATCTTCGAAATTCTTCGTCATCATATACGCGATCTTGCCAATTACGCATTTGAAATTCATAAACAGATTTATTTACAATTGTTTTCCATGGATTTTGGCTTGGATAAGATGCATCTGATAAGTATTGCTGAATATAGTTAAGCAATTTGTATTTGACAAGTAGTTTAAATATATCGGGAATGAAACCGCGCTGGTTTTTAAATCCCTTTACTACGAAGAGCTGGAGCCTATAGCAAAATATTTTCCGACATAAATTTTCAGATGGCATTGTGCTTAATTTCTGTAAAAAGCAAAGCTTTCTCCGGTCAATTTCAGTTTCGATGCTAAACCAACCTAATATGCTGATAAGACATGTTTTAGCGTGTTCATCAATTTATTCAATTATTCAGTAGTCTTTAATTTAAATATCTGTATGATGAGCCTTAAATGCTGTACGAGACAGCCAGCTTGTCTGGGTGGATAGCAATCATCTGTCGTTACTCCTTAAATAGAAACCTTAACTTCTCAGATCATTCACAATTCAAACATCCAATATCAATTTAAGTAGAATTGTAAAGCAATTGGTAAATTGGATTTTTTTTGTTAAAATTAGAAAATATGGCGTCATAATCATGTTACGCATAATTTGACGCCTGGTGCCGTTACATTAATTTTTCTGTGGTGTACTGGTGACAGCTTTACTGTTACTGTGATATTATCAAAACGTTATTTTCACTGAAAATTTTTCGATAATCCATTGATAGCAAATAATGCATATCTATCTTTCTCCGAGTCCCTGTCTTGGCTAAGCTATAAGTACCCGCTTCTTAAGACAAGTTGTTAACTATATTAGTATCTATTCCTACATGAACAATACGGATATACGTGTTGCTATGTTCTATTGTATTGACTTGTTAGTGAAGAAAGGAACTTCACTTATATTTTATCTACCAAGTAGACAGTTCACAAATATAGGTACTTCAATTTGTCACTTTCAAATTCTCTTTGGTCTATCAGAAATTTATGAAATCTTATGTTATTCATCGACAAGTTCATTAATTTCTTCATTCCTTCCTTCCTTCCTTCTTTCCATCCTTTCTAAATTTGTTTGTTTGTTGGTTCATTCCTTCAATCGTTCAATCAATCATTTGTTGGTTCATTCATTCATTCTTTCATTGATTCTTTCGTTCATTTATTCGTTCATTTATTCGTTCATTTATTCGTTCATTTGTTCGTTCATTTGTTCGTTTGTTCATTCATTCATTCGTTCATTAGTTCATTCGTTCATTCGTTCATTAGTTCATTCGTTTATTTGTTCATTCATTCGTTCATTCATTCGTTCGTTGGTTCATTCGTTCGTTTGTTTGTTCGTTCGTTCATTCATCGTCTTCTTTCCTAAAAAATCTTCATTAATTCCTTTGTTCAACATACTGTGATGATATTATTAAAAATAATAAATCTATGGAATCCTGATAATGCCATTTATAATGTTGCTGAAATGCTGACATCACAACCGTGCAAAGTGACTACGCAACATGCGATTCGACCACTAGACAATGTCAAACGATGGGCAACATTTTCAATTTAAATATTGCAGTGTTGCTTGGTAATGTCACAGTAAAAACACAAATAAATGTAACATGTTGTTGAGAATCATAATGCGTGTCATGATGTCACTTGCCATTGTCCTGTGTTGTGGCATTATTATTAATGGCATGACCAGGATTCCATACCAATCAGTAGGTATAGGCCGGATATGAATATGGAACATGGCACAAACCTTCCTAATCTGGTAGACATGTATCACTGGCTTTAAATACTATAATATTATAACATTATTACTAGCGTACTAATTCTTACTGGAATAAGTCCATATAATATGCATAAAGCTGGCGTAAAATAATCCTCGTTAATTCTTCAATAATACCATGCCATAGACATTATAATATCTATATATAGGTATAGATTTACCTAAATTATTTGTCTTTAGGTCATAAGTATGGATTTTTCATATCAATGTTACAAAGGCATACCGGTACTTTGATATCTTATTTGATTTGAACAGTTTAATGATTGGAAACTAACTATTTTCAGGTTAGTTTCTCAAACTTTGTGTTCTGAAAACTGAAAACTTGCCTGAGATGGAATTAAAATAAACAAAATTTAATTCAATACCTGAGTTTTGCATGGAATTTGATTGAAAATTTCACTGATGTACGGTATTCATGAAAAAATGTGCTTAAATTGCTTTATAATATTAAAACATTTGGAGGACAAAATTAATGATAAATTAGTATCAAATATGAAATATCATGATTTCAAAATAAATTAACATGTTCGCACAATAATTATTCATGTTTTTGAACTTAAATGCGGCTCAAACTTGTTAATGCAAGGTCGTCAAGTTTTTAATTAGAATTTGATTGCATAGATCAATAGTTATAAATGTATAGTGAAAGGTAGATAAGTAAAACCGAGCATTGGAAAACTTAAATATAAAATGTAGCTTGGTTTATAAAGCAGATATATCGCTATCGGTTGATTGGGTTTTTCATGTTTAACAGGTTAAGTCTGTGAGAGAACTTAGAAGTGAAATACGACTTTGTCGTCTCGTTCGATGTGTAAACATACCTGTTATGGTATTGATATACAAATTGCTGGATTTAACGTGAGATCTGAGCTTGAGTTGTAAAAAATTTGAAGTTGGATTTAATTTTAAACCGGTAAATAGCTTAAATCATATAATAAGTATTTATAATATGTGCTGATAATTTGATTTTTATGAAGTGCACCTGTTTTGCTTGTGTCTGACCCCTGTAATATTTTTTTGTATAATTAATTAGATGAGGATTATATCAAGGCGTAATAGGTACTACATTGAATAGTGAAAACTGGAATATACAGAGTCATATCGAGGGCTGAGCGCAATAGTGGTCCAACTAGCATTTTTTCAGAAAATCACTTTTTTGCATATTCTTATTCAGTAACATCAAATACACAGTTTAAGAAAAAATTGGTGGTCAGATCCTACTTTTGACCCCTTTTATTTATTAAAAACATATTGGTCTATCTCAGAACTATATATTACTTCAGCGCAATATAGGTCCAACTTGAGTTGGTCTTGTATTGCGCCTAAAATATCTATGTAATATTCAACTTTTTGTCAGTTAGTCTTATATGCACAATTATTTTATTGAACTTTACTCATTTTTGGTACACTATGTAGCACAATAATTCCAATTACTGGTTTAATGTTATTATATTGTCATAGCAGCATAATTATAGAGCAATGAAATATGAAAATTGATATGCAGAATATATCAGCTAGACTTCACTGCACATCCCTCGTGTGCATACAATTAAAATTGTCTTAATGGTCTAATCCTTATCCAGTCAAAGTAATCTAATACTAATAGTATATTCATTAATTTAAAATCATACTAGAGCAAACTTATTCTCATTTATTTTCGATTCAGAAGTCTAATAGTCATGTTAAATAATTTTGTATGGCTAGGGCAACACAAATACTTGATGTTTATTATTTTTTGTTAAAAGGTCTTTTCTCATCAATTTCACAGGAACTGTTGTGTACAATGAATTAGGCAGCAGATTCACTAAGCCAGTGTTCCTGGCCTGTATCTTAATCTGTACTCTTCCACAAAACACTGGGAACTTCTCCAAATGTGGAGTGAATTATGTGACATTGTTGTCAAATTTTTATGCCCAGGTTCATTACGACATGTCTTTACTGGGTAAAGAACCAAGATCACTTAAATCACCCACAAAATTTTTAAGTTTTCTTGATAAATAATCATATACATGACACATTACACTTATATCAATCATAACAACATGCTGTAGCTGCAAAGGGAAGGATTTAGATACTGCATAATATTTACTATATTTCATTAAGAAAGGTAATAGTTTTTGGCTCTGTAGCAAAATTTGGCATGATGAAGTTTTTACTTTCTAATTCTAAAATTGTTTCAATAATAATTAATTAAATATGCAAACAAATCTGTTTTTGTTATAAGCATTGTTTTATGCTTTATGCAAAATATACTTTCGTATTTATACATTCATATTTAAAATGTATAAGAAAGGTTTTATATAGAATATCACTACATTCTAAGTTGGTAAGACTCAAACAATTGAGTAAGTCATTGCAATTTTAAAAATGCCTTCTTTTTCGACATCCAAAGCAATTAATGAAGCATTAGCTCAGGATTTAAAAAATCCATCTCAAAAGCAGTCAAAAATGAAAACAAGAATTGTCATACACTATATAAGTATATTTAGCAATATCCTTGGAATTACGAAAAAAAGAAAGTCACATACCTAAAACAGATTAATTGAGCTTTTTACAACCTAGTTCTTTTGATAACATTTTTTCCTAATTTTGATGTAACTACATTACAGCAAGACCACTTTTAGTATCACCAATGTCCTCATGTAAGTCTAAAATGTAAATTAAAACTAGCTAAGTCAATCCGGGACCATATATAATTCTGTGGAAATTATGGAAAGAGATGAATAGCGTTGACAATGGTATTTGGGTCTTTTCATGGTTAACAAGTATGCCCAGTTAGAAAGCAATGTCTTGATGCACTTTGAAAATATTCTAGTTTAAATGGAAGAACAGACAAATTAATACCTATAACACCATCACTAACAACAAATTAAATTTCAGCCTTTGACACTGTGACTATCACCAATAACAATGATCTACCTATGACACAATCACCAACAGCCAAGCCTCTATCTATGACATTATCACCAACAACCAAATATCTACCTATCACACTATCACCAGCAATCAAATCTCTACCTATGACACAATCACCAACAACCAAACCTCTACCTATGACTGCCATAAACAACCAAATCTCTACCTGTGACACTTTCACCAACAGCCAAGCCTCAACCTATGATACTATCACCAACAACCAAATATCTACCTATGACAATATCACCAACAGCCAAACATCTACCTATGACTGTCATAAACAACCAAATCTCTACCTATTTCACTTTCACCAACAGCCAAGCCTCAACCTATGATACTATCACCAACAACCAAATATCTACCACCTATGATACTATCACCAACAACCAAATATCTACCTATGACACTATCACTAACAACCAAACCTCTACCTATGACTGTCATAAACAACCAAATATCTACCTATGATACTATGACCAGCAATCAAATCTCTACCTATGACACAATCACCAACAACCAAACTCTACCTATGACTGTCATAAACAACCAAATATCTACCTGTGACACTTTCACCAACAGCCAAGCATCAACCTATGACACTATCACCAAAACAAAATATCTACCACCTATGATACTATCACCAACAACCAAATATCTACCTATGACTGTCATAAACAACCAAATATCTACCTATGATACTATTACCAGCAATCAAATCTCTACCTATGACACAATCACCAACAACCAAACCTCTACCTATGACTGTTATAAACAACCAAATCTCTACCTGTGACACTTTCACCAACAGCCAAGCATCAACCTATGACACTATCACCAAAACAAAATATCTACCACCTATGATACTATCACCAACAACCAAATATCTACCTATGCTTGTCATAAACAACCAAATCCCTACCTATGACTGTCTTAAACAACGATATCTCTACCTATGACACTATCACCAGCAACCGAACCTCTACCTATGACACTATTACCAACAACCAAATATCTACCTATGACACTATCACTAACAACCAAACCTCTACCTATGACTGTCATAAACAACCAAATATCTTCCTATGACACTATCACTAACAACCAAACCTCTACCTATGACTCTCATAAACAACCAAATCTCTACCTATGACACTATCACCAAAAACTTTATCTCTACCTATGATACTATCATCAACAACCAAATATCTACCTTTGACACTATCACTAACAACCAAACATCTACGGTAACCTATAACTCTCATAAACAACCAAATCTCTACCTATGACACTATCACCAACAGCCAAGCCTCAATCTATGATACTATCACCAGCAATCAAATCTCTACCTATGACACAATCACCAACAACCAAACCTCTACCTATGACTGTCATAAACAACCAAATCTCTACCTATTTCACTTTCACCAACAGCCAAGCCTCAACCTATGACACTATCATCAAAACCAAACCTCTACCTATGACTGTCATAAACGACCAAATGTATACCTATGACACTATCACCAACAACCAAATATCTACCTATTACACAATCACCAACAACCAAATATCTACCTAAGATACTATCAACAACAACCAAATCTCTACCTATGACTGTCATAAACAACCAAATCTCTACCTATGACTGTCATAAACAACCAAATATCTACCTATGACACTATCACCAACAACCAAATCTCTATCTATGACACTTTCACCAAAAGCCAAACTTCTACTTATGAAATTATCACCAACAGCCAAACCTATACCTTTTAAAGATAATATCGTCACATGCCGTTTGACCATGCCAAAGGCGATGACTTTGCTGAAATTCTATGGCATGAATCTCAGAATTAAGATCCCTAAGTGCACAACTTCAGTCAGACCACATGCTGACTAATTTTTCTATAAACTTTGCTGACAAGTTCAAATTAATGTTTTTAGAGTTGTGTGTGACACTAATTTGATTATTTTAAGAACCACAACTCGGCTAATACCTTAACATATCATGGTGCATGATTGCTCATGCTTAGTTGATTCTTATGGAATTTGACTGTAGCTCAACAGTACTAGCTAACTCAAAGGAATTTGGATTACACTATTTGGGGATGATCGGAAGGACGGCAAGGGAGAATATGAATGCCCTATTAGACTTTAAGTTGGGTCATCAAACCAAATCTAGTACACAAAATAATGTTAAAATAGATGTGAAATACATGTCTAACTGAAGCTGGACAAGAATTGTATAACAAAAAAGGCAGTTAGACTTATATGCCCAAACATTTTAAGTAAATTTTAGTAAACTAAAGGTCTAACTCTAGTTGGACTTGTATTGCGCTGAAAGTTTCAGCGCAATATGAGACCAACTCTAGTTGGACTTGTATTGCGCTGAAAGTTTCAGCGCAATATGAGACCAAGTCTCAAAAACCCCTTTTATGATCCTTTTTGAAAAAAAATGAAATAATCACTTTATGTCTGATGCAAAGTTATGTAAGAATTCTTATTTGTTGTATTTTTTATCAACAAATAAAAGTAAAAAACAGTTTTTTGTCTCTCCTGAAAAGTTTTGAAAAATAGAGTTGGACCAGTATTGCGCTGAGCCATCGATATGTTCTAGACATTCAGTAAAACAGGTTTGATAGTTTTTCCAGATTATGCAAATAGTTTTGTGTGTGATATTTGTTTCAGTGAAATAAGTGTAGTTGACTTATTTGAATCAATTTGTAATTAATATTATTTATTTAAGGTATAAAGGTCTGAAATATTTTGTATTTCCAATTAAAGTGCTAGTATGTAGGGGAGGCTACTCTAGTCCTATGACAACTATGTAATGTTTGGTGGGGAAATAGTGTGACAATGTGTGTTCTTGCTTGCCGATATTGGAAAAAAGTTTACATGACTGTGTCATAAGTTAAATTGTTGCAATGATATCGACAAACATTCCGATAATTTTTTCTTGGTACCTTTCTAAATAGTGAGTAAAGCATCCAGAGTTACAGTTGTAGCTCAAGGGGTAGGATGGTGATTCACTAGTCTACAGTCCAGCATAATTATTAAACAGTACAACCTCTGTAGAGCAACACCCTTTTGGAGCTGCAAATATTGGCTAGTATTTAGAGGTTGGTGCTCTACAGAGGTTAAATTTACAGTAAATATGAGCTGAAGGAAATTTTTAAGGTGTTGTTATAGAGAGGTTGTTGCTCTTCAGAGGGCCACCCTGGAGACGTTCAATGTATTGTATGATTAAAGGGTCATGATAGGAAACTGACAGGTAGGTGGCCCAGAGGGAATTGAACTTTTTATTTTTCTACGTCTAAATTTCCATCCTGGAGACAACAATGCTTACTGTCTAAATTCCTGGGGGTTAAGACATAACCCTACATAGTAATTCTTCGGTCTTGGAACCAGACTAAAGTCTATTCCTTTGGATTCGGGGTTGATAAGGCTGTCAAATTTCCGCCCGCTGGGAATATTCGTCAGTACAAATTCCCTCTGTACCAGTAGCATATCGACGGTGCCGAACCAAAACCCTATAACTCAATTTTGGCGCAAAAACTTTTTTTGCAGCATCAGCATCTGCTAGACGTCCTGTGCATTTCTGTCTTGTCACCATTTTAATAGCCAATCGCGTTACTTATATGGCGACAAGACAGAAATGCGCGGGACGTCTAGCAGATGCGGATTCTGCAAAAAAAGTTTTCGCGCCAAAATTGAGTTACGGGGTTTGGTACGGCACCGTCGATATTTCAAGTACTTTTACATCTTTTAACCTGGTACAGTTATTTAGACTGCAACCTTTAAAATTTATCGGCAATGCAATAGCTTATCAAATATCTGAAATCCTTACACCGTTATATGAAAAAATCAATTCAAGTATACATACAAGTATACATAAACCTAAATTTATATACAAAGCTATACAAAATCAAGTTCCAACTTGACCCCATATTTGGTGGTAATCTTTGAATAAATTTGTCGGCAATACAAATAAAGATTTATCAGATATGCATGGTTTGCTAAAAGAGCTGTAAAATGGTAACTGATAGTGTGCGATCAATACTGAAGTCTAACCAGGGCCGGTATTTATAAAGCATCTTACTGTAAGTGAAAACTTAAGTCTGCCCATATCTCACAAGAAATGAAAAATAGCCCATTTTTCTATATGATTACTGTAGCTCTTTACATAATGCTTCTAAACAATGTAAATAATTGCTAATATTAGTTTTCCTGTTTAGCTGATACACATGAGGAAAATTTAAGATTTTAAGAAAATTCTAAGTTTTCTCTTAAGATACTTTATAAATTACCTGCACTGGTGCTTTTACCATTTAAATATGTCATGTATGTATCAAGAGGGGGTCTAGTAGTTCTGCATCCCCTATTTTTTGTGCCCCAAAATGTGTTTCATCTTTTTTTTGTATATTAACACAAAGTTTGTTAGGGCTTAGAGTACCCTAACAAAAAAAAGTTGGTTGGACAACCCCCCCCCCCTTTGAGCAAAATAGCTGATCTGAGCCCATCCTGAGAAAAATAGCTGGAAAAATAACAGGAGCTGCACTTAAACTGAGGACTTTCCGGGAGTGTTTCTATTGTAATCTTCTTGTTATATCTATTGAAACATTTGTAGGTGGTTGAATTATTGATGTGGCTTCATGAATATTTCAGATTGCTCGAAATAAAAAAGGTTGAATAGTCAACTACATGTATTGAGTAGAATGTCAGTAGTTTTGTTTTCATTGAAACAATTGCTACATAAAACATAATATTCATATTTTGTACACCCTGAATTTTTAATGAAAATCATTCATGTTAGTCGTATTGTTTTGTTGACCGTTTTGTTTGAACCCATTAAAAATTGACTGTGGGCTGACAGGAACCTTTTATATTAATGAATTTATTTATGATTGGTTAAATCATGACCACTTAAAAATGACTTTTTTATTATGGTTAATTTGTAGCACTCAAATATATTTTTGAAGGTATAATTGTGCTTGACCCTTTATTCATAGACCCATAATTAACCTTAGTATATATTCATTGTATTTAGATACCTTTCAGGTAATGACAGCCCCCCTTGTTACATGCCAGTTCAAATCAGCTTTAAATATTCTACTAAAACAAGAAATCACTTTAATCTATGTATAAATCTATTTTATTTTCTGAACTTGATTGCGGCAATTTAATTGGCAAATAAGTAAATTTGCATAATAGATATTAAAAATAATGCCAGTGATTTTGAGTATTTTTTTGGTTTAATTTGCAAGTTTATTGAGACCTTAAAATATAATTGTTTGATTCATGGATCATATTTTGTTTTACTATAATAAAGTCAGAAGTTACACATTGAAACATAATTTATACAACAATGCAATCTATTGTTTGTTTGTTTGTTTACAACGAGATATGATATATATTTGATAAGAAAACGTAACAATAACAGATATTGTGTTACAAACACTGCATTTCAATAAAGCTTTAAGACCATGTGCAATGGTGACTATAGTATACATTTGTGTACTAATATTTTAGTTAAAGTGGCATTTATAAATATACATTTCATTCATTGTATTTTACGGTTATTTTATTTTAAGGTAAATTTTATTGTTGTTTTTAAATAAGTTATATTGATTTGATTTGAAATATCATGAATGTATGCCTGGATACCATGTTCCTAATGGTGTACATTCGTAATGCTTGGATGTTTTGGTTTGCGATAAAGTAGTAGAGATTATAAGTGTTTCTAAGTCTGTTGTTTAAATTATCGCAATGCGGAAAGTGGTGTTTGCAGGATTATCATATCGTAAGGGATTTAATCATTTTGCATCTGTTGATGGAAATGACCAGGCATTTATGGGTGTGATTAAAAGTATCATTTCATTCATTATAATTGTTGACAGTAAAATTGCAATAGGTACTTCACTTCAGTGTAAATAAATAAATAAATAAATAAATAAATAAATAAATAAATAAATAAATAAATTAATAAATTAATAAATTAAATAAATAAATAAACAAATAAATAAATAAATAAATAAATAAATAAATAAATAAATAAATAAATAAATAAATAAATAAATAAATAAATAAATAAATAAATAAATAAATAAATGGCATTTGAGTTCTGTCAGTTAATGTGATTTTAGTACATGGATCTTTGCCAATCACCATAGCCTTAGCTGTTACCATAACATTCCATATTTGGACATAACATTGTACTGGCAATGTAAACTATTGTGAATGAATTGTACAAATATTAATCCAAAAGTGGTATAAAGCGAAAAAGTTTCCATTTGTATGTCATTTAAAAGTAACACACTTTTTGTTCAGTATACAATTTTTAAGCGTTTCATGCAAAGCTAATTGGTACAGTCCGTTCAAACGAGAACGGGTATTAACATAAGCTTGTCCGTCAGGTAAACTATGCTTATCTAGGTTAAACTGTGTGTAACTGAATTAACTGTAGACCCTTGCTATTCTTGTGCATGGGATAGTTCACAGTAATTAGCATCTCTTATTGACTCAACAGGATCTGTATTAGTTGCTTGCATACTAAGAAAACACTGTTTTTCTAGCATTATCAGATAATCAACGCTTTGATTTGACTTCCACTAGACTTGACCCTATTCCCAGGAAATAGTCAACTCATGCACCAATCTTTAGTACTAAATTATTTTACTATAATAAATATGGAGGGGAGACAATCCCAGTTACAGATATGGACTAAACAAGACTGCTTACCAAGGGAGGTCATTCTTAATATTTGTCACATGAAGCTGCATGTACAGTGCAGTGTACAAATATTCCAGCTCTTAGCTCTTATCAGGTACATATAAGTGAAGGGAGTATTGAGATTGAGTAAGGGGGAAATACTTTTAAAATATGCAAATTATAATAATTTGCATATTAATTATTGTTACTATTGTTATGATGTTGTGAATGAATTCTATTTTTTTTTATAATTTCAGATATATTAGAGGATGAGGGTAAAAGCCCTGCTGTAACAAAATCTGAAGATTTCACGTCAAGACAACAAGAAGAAGTACAATTACAGAGAAATCAAAGTCATACATATTCACCATCCAGGTCCTTGAATTTTGGTAATCCTGCAACCAGGGCCAGAATGGAAGAAACAGCATCTCAGCCAGAAAGTCTGCAATCTGAGGCTAGTATTAACTTATCTAATAAATACGAAGAACTTGTTCGATCTCAGATGAATCACAACGGTTTGAACGGTGACAGTTCTGCATTAAAGCAAGATGACCTTGACATTGGTGGCAGACGGACACCGGTCGGCGAAGATGGAGACAAACAGTACCAAGATGGCGACAGCTCAGTGCCAAAAGTATCAGCATTATATGATCCATTAATTGATGGGTTCTTTGAGAGTGGTAGAGTTCCGTCGCCGGCGCAATATGACAAGACTTCTCAGGGACCTTGTGGTCAGTCTGCTCTTATTGATGATGTGCTTGGCAACGGTCATGCCAGAACACCGATATATTCCACGGAAAGTCCAGTATATTCCAGACATAGTTCGGCTCACAGCTCAGCCCGTCAGACCCCTACCACGTCAGATGTCAGGGAAACAATTCGCCCAGAGTCTGTAGGTTCCGTGCACTCTGCAAACTCAACCAGCAGACATGTAATAGATGATCTTATAAATGATGCAATGGGTAGAACAGATCCATTTGATCAACGTGCCTCACCAGCATCACAACAAGGATCTCGTACTGGTTCCACGCCTACACGACCGGAATCAGTTGGTTCAGCTGTATCGGAAAATTCCGTCACCAGACGTAGTATGATAGACATGCTAGAGAATGACCTGAACATGACAAAAACTCCTCCACCATCTCTAGAAGGGTCAAGGCCACAGACCCCTCCAAGATTGCAAGAACAGATTGCTGATGTACTGAACCCTACTGATCGACATTCACCTATCAGACGTGAATTTTTAGCTGGCTCGCCAAGTGTTTCGAACCATTCTTCCACCAGAGGGTCTGGTCGTAACTCTGCTCAAGGTTCAACCACAAGTTCTCAGCGTCAGACTCCACAAAAGGATCTAATCTCTAGTGCTTTACGTGCAAGTCAAGAAAAACTTTACGCCTCTCAAGAGATGCGTCGTGCAAGCGGCAGCTCACACAACAGTGAACATAGCAGTAACGCCAGTCAGGCTGGAAGTGACCGAAGTGGGCGGTCTAGTGTAATCAGTAACGCAAGTTCACGACCTCAAAGTTTAACAAGTGAACAAGAACTGTCCCAGTATTATGAAAATTTATCGGACAACAAATCCAATAAATCAAATGACAGTCCAGGATTAACAGGACCCCGGACAGGAAGTGCCTCAAGTCTGCCAGCAATAGGAAGTCAGGCACGATTTACCCCGGATAAACGTAGCATGACACCAGATAACCATATACGTGTGCCAGTAGTTGGTCCGATACCAAAGAGTACATTATTGACTGGACGAACGCCACCTAGAACACCAGTGTCTAATGCTAGCAGCCGAACAGTTACTCCAGTGAATGCTGACAATGAAACAGAGACAAGACTTAGAGAGGTAACATCTTACATTTATGCTTAAAAACTGACAACTGAATTTGTTATATTATATAATAACAAGCCTAAAATCAGTAAAATGATAAATTCATTGTCTTTATATGGTTTATTGGCCTAACCTACAACAACCTGCCTAGGACCTTTTTATTCTTGCCTCCAATATTTATTGTTTAATTTATTTCTCTTATTTGGGCATTATGCTTAAATATTGAGGATGAACATCATTTTCGACGGAATGAAAAATTCCTCACTTTTTTATCCTAAGGTTGTTTACAGTAAGAAACCAGAATGTTTTAAGGCCAGAGCCATAGGGCTGTCCTGCTTTACATTAAAATCTTCTGAGTCTCTTAGTTGATAAGTTACTAACTTGTCAGCCCAAATCAGATTTTCGACTGCTCTTAAGACCAGAATTACCAGCATATTAAAAGTCCAGCCTGCCATGAAATTCTTCTTAGTTGATCGCAACATTTAGAAAATCTTGTACCCTGAACCGTGTGGGACTGAAGTCAGCAGTGTTTTGTGTACCTCGGTATACCGTTACAACCTTAGTACTTTTATGAACTTCAGCAAACAAAGGACTTGGAGATTACGCTGTCGAGTGTGAAGAAACAGCTGACCTTGAAAGAACTAGAGGTTATGGAGCTGAAAGATCAGGTGAAAGAATTACGTGATAACAACACACAGTTACACGGTGACCTTGACCGACAACGAGCCCGGGCTTCACCTGCTATACAAGTCAATGAGGTAAGTAGTTAAGGTAGTTAGTTTTCTCAATTGTTTTCAACACCATCCAAGTCCTCTCAATTTTGAGATCAGTAGGTAGACCACTGTGACCATTACTGGCTATTGGGTTTCCATGGGGCATAAATATTTTACACACATCTCTTGCTGCAATTATATATGGTAATCGATTTATCTAATCATTTTTCAAGGATTGTATCCTAAAAAGCGCTTACTTACCTTTCTACAAGGCACTGGCAGCTTCTCAAAATGTGGAGGAAAATCAGCATTACCGTAATCAAACTTACTTGGAATGGTATGACCTGCCTGAATGGGAATTGAACCTATATCACTAGATGACAAGTCAATTGCTCTAACCACTGGAGCATGACCACCTTCTTGTTAGCATTTAATACAGACTGCATAATAATCTAATGAAGGAGAACAAATACTATGTTTTTGTAGTTGAGCGTATTTTTAAAAGTTCAGATTTTATCTTTAATGTCTTTGTCCCACTGAACATTTTTTGCCTCGGCAATGTGCTCCCGATTTAAATAAATAAATAAGCTCCGGGTGTCATTGGGAGCAGGGATATCTCACATGTTCTAATGACTACTCCGAGGCTTCCCATTAACCATGAGGACCCTTTTCCCGATGCCCATTTAAATTATTACATCGGGAGTAAATTTCCGATGCAAAAAAGCCTAGTGGGATCAAGACATAACCTATATTTTACTATGTTTAGTTGGAGAGACAGTTACGTGAGGCCAATGAAGACAAGGATGGTCTGAAATCTGACATACAAAGATTGAAAGATGAGTTACGTCAGAAAACAGAACCAGGATTAAACAATTATGATCCTAATGGTAGATCTGCTCTACAAAGGAGAATAGGTAAGCTGCAAAAATGCTTGGTTCTTGAATATTTTCATGGATTTAAAAAAAAAAAATGACTGAAGTTTTCAAGAATATGATTTGTAAGTGATAAGTTTACTATTATAATTAAAAAAATTAAACGTATTTGTGAATATTAAAATATGACAACACTGCATTATGACTGTTTCGATCCTTTGTGAATAGGGGAACAGAAAACATCAGGTTATAAACTATTACATGTATATAAAAAATCTGTCCAGTTCACAAAAGTAAAATAACTCAATTCAAACATCTGCATTTTTGTGGTTTACTAATCTGTTTCGTTTTTTTCTAGATGAGTTATCAGGCCAGCTACAAGATTTACAAGAAGTGAATGAAGCAGCATCAGAAGAACTTGTTGCTGCCGAGAAGAAAGTAAAGGAATTATCGGGAGAGAATGAATCATTGAGATTGTTAGGCTCTGACAGGTCACGAGGGGCAGACGATGAAAATAGAAGTCTTAAAGCTGAGGTATGTTTACCTGTGAGATTTAATTCACTTAAGGAAAACTCGTGTGTGTTTGTTTCATATACATGCCAGATCTCCTGCATCATGCAGAAGTCTCCTGCATTTGAGACTCTACTCTGGAATAATTTTCAGCAAATTGAGCAAATCTCCTGCATTTCTTGGAATACTGAAACCTTGACATTTTTGGTATGCCTTATTGAATTGATAACAAATATTAATTTGAATAGCTTTAGGAAGCATGCATGGTAATGTCCTACTAGGAAAATACCGCGAGCAGTCCGAGCTACAAACAAAGGGCTGTTGAGCAGTTTTATAAACACAAGCGTTTTGATTGGTTGTTGGCTAATTGCTGGTTTTAAATTGACCCATGAATGCACTGCTTAATTCTATGCCTGGTGTCTATAATAGTTGTATTTGAAGAATCATATTTGCAAACATTATTCAAAGAGGGTACTACAAAGTTGGGCAAGCCAGGTCCTTGCTGTGAGCCGCTATCATATGTATAAATATTTTTGACATTATATGCTTGTACAATATTGTCGTTGCTAAATTTGCTGAAATCCAAATTTCAAAGTCCGTAGACACCTGTTGACACAAACATAGAACCAATCTTAAACAGATTAATTGATTTAATCAGCGGGTGCTTTTCAGATATTGTAAAATTTCTAAGTTTGCTATGGAGTAATGGGTGAACTATCTTCAATTTTAGATAAAATGGTTACGTGAGAACCCACCAAGTCATAGTGAGGCGACTGATTACCGACTACGTATAGAACTACAGCAAGTAAAGGATGATAACCGTAATCTAAGGGAGAGAAATTATCAATTACATGATGATAATATACGAGTCAAGGAGGAGTTATCTGACCTTAGAAAATCATCTGAATTGATGGGTTCTGTGAAAAAGACTTTGAGTGAAGAACGTAAACCTGCACCAAGACAATATGAAACCTATGAAACACCAGGTAAACTCAACATTTCAGGGAACATTTAACCCTTGTTATAGGCCACCTGAATTGAACAAAGACCTCTCTTAAACAGCAAAAATTGATAAAGCCAAATTTGTTAACTTTAGATAAACTTTGCCTACTTGTATATTAAACAGCCTCCTGCATAAAACGCCACCTTTGATGTTTCTCTGGTCTGACTGCTAAAGAGAGTGTCAACTGTATGCCTCCTACTTTTTGTGCCCCCCCCCCCAATGTATTTATAAGTGGGAGCATATAGAAATAGTGCTGTCTGTCTGTAGCAATGCAAATCTTGTGTGTTGAATTCCTCATAAACGGAATTTCTTTAAACTTTCACAGATAAACAACCCCAATATAAAGATGATCGTAAAGGGTGGAACTTTTGCTGGGTCAATTTTTTACCAGAGTAATGACCCTTTGTTACTTTTACTATGTACCAAAATTGGGGCACCTTTGTCCCATGGACAAATTTCAAGGTTTCTATTAAAATTGCATTTTTACAAAAATGTAATTATCTATCTGTAATGTGTAATTTGTAATCACATAAAATATGATTTATACTCACCGCTTATTCAGGGCATCATTGCATGGCAGTGTTCCTACTTCACATTGCTAGCTGATGGTGCCCTGAAAGATTTATGTTCAATTCCACTATTTGTGCAAATTATTTTATTGCAAATCAGTTACAGTTTTAGTTACAGCATAAATTTATAAGCCACTGGAGGCAAGCTAAGTCAGTGACTGTGTTGCACTTCACATCACTAGGGGATGGCGCTGTAAAAAGAATATGTTCAAATTCCACTATAAGGGAATATTTAAGTTGATTTTAAAATTATATTGATTTCAGTTACAGCATATACTGATAAGCCACTTGAGTCAAGTTACCATGGTGATCGGGGTTACAGTCGTAGATCGGAGCCGTTACCCGAGAGACGGGTAGATAAATCCAAGGACAGTAACTACGTTAGATCTACGTATGATACGAGAACGTTCGATGCTGCGAGACTAGAACACGCCAGGAAGGAGAAAGACCTGGTGGACGACAGATTTACCAAATCTGAGTCTTACAGGTAACATTATAAATATGATCAATTAATAAAATTAAATTAAGTTAAACCAAGGCACAGGTAAACAACTCCTAAGATACATACATGTATTTTATCCAAGAAAGACAAAATTAATTGTCTAAGCTTTTTCAAAAAAAAAAAATTCTAAGATAAATATCATTCTGTATGTTTTCACTATGAATGCAGTGAGAATGCAGAGCCGAGCATAGCCTTTATTTTTCTGTCGGCCTTCAACTGAAATATGGCAGGCATATGAGTGCCTCCACCTGGATTTGAAACCGAGATGCCAAATTAAGTAGCAATCATGCTAACTACTGAGATCTGGAGGCACACCCGTCAAAGATTTAATTTGAGATTTTTCTTATTTCTAAGTGAAAGTTATGACAATTATTGAAAAAATCGAAGCCTGTTCGTGAATATTGGCCTTGAATATTTTAGTGACTTGGTTTGCTGTTGGTGGAAACGTTAACCAAAATTCAAATTGTGATTTTACCTTTCAGATATGAAAGTTACAGAAGTGGTCCTGATGGGGGATCTGGGGATAAATTCCAGTCTTCTTTGGGTTATCCCCGTACACTTACCCCTGAGAGACCGAGTGCACTTCGTGACAGCACAACCGGGGGGTCAAGGTCACAAGATAGACTTGACCTTAATTCAAGGACACAAGATAGACTTGACCTTAATTCAAGGACACATGATAAAAGTGACCTTGACCTTGTCAAAAGTAGACGAGAGCGGAGTAGAACGAGTTCCGCAGAGATGGATTTCAGATCAATGCAACTAAGTGCTTATAATGCTGATTTATCCAAAACTACTCCAGCATTGTCCGGGCGATCAAGAGGTAAGTTGATCTTGTAGTTTAGTTCTTTCTTTTTCCCCCAAAATATCGGGGCAGACCGAACTTCAATCAAATATATACTATCTGCAGTAATCTTGCAAATATATTCATTCATTTTAAAACATGTATTCAGAAATGTCTAGAAAAACATTCAGTTTGATACAGCTCCCAAATGACGATGTTTGGGTTTATTGATAATTTGCTTTGTAATTCATTTGTCGGTCAGGTTTGATCATAGGTCCGTTTGTAGACCATTCGGATTAGTAATTAGAGAATGCTTCAGCTTATGTGACCCTCTACCAAAATATTAGGGATGTTGGTCTTGACCTTGAAAGGTCAAAAACCATGGTCTTAATAACTTTTATCTTAAAATTACCTGTTATCTGCAATTAGGGAACAAACAACTATGTTTTTAGCTTGTTCATTGTAAATGCTTACGAATAAGATATTGTAAAAGAATCACTAAAGAATTTTTCTGTAGAAATTGTTAAGCGATATTATGGTCTGATATATCCGCTTTATTTTCTGTAAATATTTATAGCTATATACCAAGAGATAGTCACGCAGCAACGAGGATGGTCCAAACCTCCGGATGGTCGGGAAATAAGACGACAAAATATTTGTGAGTCTTGTGAACATCATAGCATGAACACTTCCCAATGTAATCAAAGTCCTGTTGATAATAATCAGAAACCTGACGAAAGTAACCAACGTTCTGATGTTAATCATACTACTCAACATTATAACAGTAACGTTACAGGTGCCTCTAAACCTGAGCCAACAATTCAACATAACCCTAACATGTATGTGTGTCCTGATGACTATAAGCACCTGAACGAGCCTTCAATTCAACGTGGTAACCTTAAAATGCATCCTGATGAATCTAAATACCAGAATCAACCATCAATGCAGCCTATACCTAGAGCTAATATGCGTCCCGATGAGACTTATCGCCTGATTGAACCAAGAATTCAGCAAAACCCTAACATGCACCCTGATGACTCCATGCTCCAAAATGACCCAAGAATTCAGCGTAACTCTAACATGAATCCCGATGACTCTAGGCGTCAGAATGAAAATTCTTGCTATACAAGCTCCGCCCACAACTATACAAGCTCCGCCCATAAATCCCATTCATCTCAAGTGTTTATGAATCGTTTTGTCGCCCAACAACCACTAGGTCAACAACCACATGGTCCACAACACGTCGGTCAACAGGAAGGAACATGTTCTGGTACTTTTGATTGGTGTGTGGTGTGATTGATTCATGTTGAGTTCTTGTTCTCCATTGTGTCCTGTACTGTTGGTGCATGGCTTAGTGTAATAATTTTTGTGGTAGTCTAAGCCTGTATTTTTCTATGTTTCTGGTACTATTGGCTTAATCTCGGTCTTTGTCTTCGTGTTTTGGGTTCAAGTCTTGTGTAGAAATAACCTTTGCATTGTTATCTCTGATACATATTCATCATGACACTTTAAAAGTTTCTTTTCTAATATACCCCTGGTATAAATTATATTGGTTGACTTGTCAAGCTTTCTGTCTAGTTGATGGTCACAATGGTCTGGTTTGTCTCTATGGGCTTTATCTGACTGCAACCACTGGTCAGATTTCAATGAAACTTCACAGACCTCATAGAACTTATAAGCACCAGTCTGTGTAGGCATGCATACTAGGGATGTAACGGTACACGAAAGACCGCAGACTTCAGTCCCACACGGTTCACGGTACAAGAGTTGCAAATTTCGGTACGGTTCGGTATAAGCTTTTTTATGAGCAAAATGATATTCAGAGAACGAAAATGTCTGAAAGCCCTCTGAGTATGTATAATTACCATGAAGCACTCGTTTTAATTGTATTAAGATATGCCTCATATTGTCGAAATTCATTTAAAATAGTTGATAGCCACATAATAATTGCTGTTATAGAATCAACAAAGTCATTGTCACTTAAAAATTGTAGTTTTTAAGCTGTTGTAAGAGAATATTGTATCATACCGAAATATACCGAACCGTTAGAAAAATTGACGGTACGTATCGTATCGTGAGGTGAGCGTACCGTTACAGCCCTAATGCATACCAGCGGCAAAATAATGATTCTTTTATACTGATAAGATTTTACCATTACTAAGAATGCATGAACAATATCTGGGGTTGTTCAATATACCAAAAAAAATGCATAAAAATTATTGAGGGATAGATCTTGTTCTCTTTTGTTAAAACCTGATACAATGTCATGTATCATGATATAAATGAGGAAAAGGTCATCCTTAAAGTTTTTTTCTTTAATTGAAAATTCCATTAAGGAATTAAAAACAGATCCGGGTTGGTAACATGTGTTCCTTTAAAGTGATGGATTTATTATGGCCCTCTTTGGGTTTTATATAAACATTGCGTTTGAACTTACCAATGGAATACTATGTCAGTTGAAATGCATGCTTAGTGTTTTTCTTTATGTCTCATCTTTAGACTTCTAATGGTGTGATTTTCTTAGGTTGGTTTGGTTCTGTTACCACAATTGAAATGTTTTAATGTGTTTAGCATTGTTTTTAAAAAATTGTTTGATCATTTGCAGTGCTCAGTAAACCTAACTATTTTTTTCGTGGAATTAGAGTGCTGGCTATCTCCTTCCAAAGCAAATGACAATTAACTTCTCCACATGTGGAGCCATGACTTCCTTGCAACTGTCAATAAAAACATAACTTTGCCTTGCGAAAAGTCAGTGCTCTATTAGCTACTGTTACCTGTCTGGGCTTCAGGAGAGAGCCATGACTCTTAAAACAATTGTCCATTAGAATGTACCTGTAGTTACTTAACCTTGTGAAATGAGAGTGCTGACTTTTCATTAAGTACTGTGCTGTTACCTACGAGGGCTTCAGGAGATGTCTGATAAAGGAAGCCAAATTGTGCTCAGAAAATTACTATCTTGTAAGCCAAATTGGCTTGCCTTGTAGACAGGAGGCCTAATAGCTAAATAATTTACATCTCAAACCATAACTAGACATCCAACTTAATGAATTTGTATACTGGTTCAATAATATGCACATAATTATGTGTATTTTGTACATTAATTACTTCTGTATGTATTAATAATTAAATGTCCAACTGTTTTGTTCACAATATATATATACATTGTGTAAAACACTTTAAACGTTGCACTAATTGTTGTGTGTAAATGTTTGTAAACGTCTTTGAAAGTATTCAATTTATTTTTAAAACAGTGAACATTTTATAACAAACTGTAATAAAATGCATTTTTTAGAATGCAGCAAATCTTGCAAAAGTGTTACTATGGCAACAGATATAATTTAAAAAAAAATTATACAAACAATAAATAAGATTATTAGTAAGCATTTAAGTGCTTTGTTCTTTTATTGGAAGACATAATTAGTATATTAGTTGAAATATTTAATACATTATGTCCGTCTGGTATGGCCTTCTAATAATTATATATCAGTTGATGGATATGTTTTTGTGTCCTTTGGTTTATTTTTTGCATGAGTGTGAGTGATATTATCCCATGTATTAGCCATCCAACATATTTGCATGACAATTTAAAATACCTTATTATATTCCATACTATTATGATGTACAAATTACTCTGGATTGTTACTATTTTTAAGTATTTTTAATTTTTGATAATTACTTTATTCACTTGACATGTTTTACATTTTTGTATTCGAAGATTGTTTAATCATCTTGAAACATTTTTTAAACAATATTTGCATTTGTTTGCATTTGAAATAGAATTGCTATAACAATTTGAACATAATAATTTGGTTTACATCATTTTTAAATGAAATTCACTGAATTTTAGACATCAAACCCTTACTTTGATATTTCTTTGACTGTTCAGTTATAACAGGATAATAGCCAGAAGAATTAAAGTCAGGACTGTATTCAGAGACAAAAAAACATTTATTAGCTTCTAGGGTACATTTTGGAGGTTTTCCTTATAAAATGCATGCCTAATTTTTTATATATGTCTATTTTACACTGAGGCATTGTGTCTCAATGTGCCTTATCATGGCTATGGGCCCCGTAAGTGTTTGAATTACGAAGTCTGTGCAAAAGGCATTGGTCGAACACCTGAGTGGGCATAACTGCATGCAAAGATAAGAATTTTAAGCCTTTTAATGTCAGTTCGTGTTTTGACGAGATATTGACGAAAAAAAAACAGATTAGAAACTGTTGATTCTCGACAATATGTTGAAATGTATGAACTGTATGTACAGTCTGTTCAAAGTTAATTGATAAGGGTTGTCAACATAAGCTCGTCCGTCAGGAATGTACGAACAGTATGTATGGATAAATTATTGTTCTGTTTACAGATACCACCAGAAAACAGCATTTACAAGAACCGAGGGATGATTATTATGCCACGCCCACGCGGGAAAGTTTGAATGCATCAAGGTCAAGGTCGAGGGATACGCTTGATAAAACAGTTGATACAGGTAAGTGTATGTGGTGATAGTCAAATTGTGTAGTATTATGCATCAATGAGTTGCAACGACGCCCCCATCCCGTGTTTTTACCATCCAGCTTCCCCTGCACAGCCGGGGAAATATGAGGGATTTTTTCTCCTAATCAGTACCCTGGGGACAATATTAAGTTGAAAGACCTGTTGTGGGAAATACGGGAGATTTTACCGTCAACTGTCATCCCGCATGGTGGGGGAATGGCTGTATTGCTAGAGTTTTGACAACCCAAAAAGCACAAATTCCCACCCTTCCCCGGGGGTGGGGGGCATTGGATGCAACTGACTGGTGCGTTAAGCCTGATGATTAGCAAAACATGTTTGATTTTGGTATCCCACCGGTTCCTAATGGGATTTTTTCGTTACTTTTTATACTTAAAATTTCAGTTATTTAAAAAAATTTTTTTTTAAAAACACAGCATTTTCCAACTGACCTAATGCTTCTTAGGCCTGTAACCGTAAACAAACAAATATTTTGTTAGACCTGGTACAAAACTGGCTGGTACTCGGAGGTTTTTGCTCTAGATAGAGTGCATTGTCATTTTTCAGCTGTTTTACATGAATAATACTACACCAAATTTGCCTTTTTACCTTTACTCAAAAGGTTTTTATGCTAATGAACCTAACATATTTTACAGTAGTGTCTTAGATTACTATAAAGTGCTAGATATGGTTTTAGGTGAATAAAAGTATACTCCTGTTTAAACAATATACCTTAAAAAGGCTTATCAAATTCGAAGGTCATACAGTTTAAGACCAGTCCTGTTAAACATTATACATTGAATTATTGATTGAATTGCATGTAAAGTATACATGCGGTCGAGTATAAACTTGAAGTAAACTATAAGTTTAAACAAAAGCATTTTGGTGAATTGTTCAATATACCAGGGTATTGTATGAATGGTTAATGCTTATTTGGCGAAGATTGTGTATGGTTTTGTTTAGAATGGATGTCTATTTATAAGTTACTGTGTGTGTTAATTAATAAATGTGTTAAATTAAGTATTGCAATATGTTAATAAAATATTGATCGATCAATTAATTGTGATTTGATTGTCAAAAATTGAGGATTTAAAATTAGATAGATATGCTTGTATTGTACAAAATATGACGGAGGTTTGTGTTGCCTTGTAGATATTAAAACTTGGTACAGATTTGTACGCCTTGGAAACAGAAACAAAAATGGCATAAAATAAATATGGCTGGATTTATTACCCTGCTTTCCATCTTTTGATTACCATTAATTGTTGCATAAAAATTTAATGAAAATGTCTTGACTATTTCTTTTCCACCACATGTGGATGATTTGCTGATCCACTCAATGACTGTGGAAAGATAATTCAGTAGTTGTCTAAGGCTCAACTTCGATACAGTTGAGAGGAAACTATTTAGCTAAATCTGAGCCATCTCATATTACTGAACAATTGTTGAGAAAGGAGTGAAAGGACGTTAAAGAGGCACTCCCTATAACTAGCATACTTTTCTCTACTATCACATTTAATGACCTAAATGTAAAAATCACTATCAATTATCATAATTTGTCAGAAGAAAGTGTGCCCAAATATGTCTCCATAATGTAAAAAATATGGTCAAATCACCAATAATAATTCATCGCTTCCAGCGATTTATTATTATGTGGTCAAAAGAAACAACTCGTGACTATTTTGGCTCGTTACGGAACTACATTTTCATTTTTTCTCGGTAATCAGTTGGAGCTTTTTGTTGAAGATTTGAGGAGTTTAAGCAGTAATGATTCTCATTTAACGTATACTATTCCTGAATCGATTTAAACGAACAAAGTTATAGGGAACGCCTCTTTAAACAGTGTTTTATCAGAATAAGTATTTATACACATTATGATGTGTATTTCAGTTGTCTCAGGATACAACGATGATGGTAATACGAGTGACACGCCCACCGATATCTTGGTGAATATTCAACCTAACGATAAGATACCAACATCTGTAACCTGGAGTAGAACTCGACAACGACGAAGCTCTGTCGGCTCCGACGGTTCAAACTCGTCATTTGATGACATTGATGAACAAATCACAGCTGCTGTACGAAAACGATCAAAATCTGCTGATAGTCGAGGTAACAATTACATTATTGCTTTGATACCATTTTATTCAATAAAATCTGTTATTTTATCACAGATATTTTGAAGTATCTGATAAGGGCTGAAGCCGCAGAACCGCATATTCTTCCAAGATTTGTAACCACAAATTTGATGCTTCCTTTTCGAAATAACATTACCATATTCTTTCGTCATACATGTATTTTTCAAGATTTTTTGAACCTGGATTTCTTTAGATTTTCTCTCCTTTTTCCTGTGTACATTATACATATAAACTGCTGCAATACACTTGGTTTTAGTATTTATGACAACAATGAATATCGTTATCATTTGAAAATATTTAAAATGCTGACAAGTGAGGCCAAATCTGTGGCCAAAAGATATGTTGACCACAGTACTTGCTACCAAAATAATTGATACAGCTGAGCAGTTTTTAGATGTTAAGGGTAAAGTTTGCAAAATAGGCAGCACCTTAGTTTATATGATTTTCTTTCTCGTTTTTCAGAACTACTTAGACGAATGGGACCGTCTACGGGTACGGGTAAAGAGAACACGACTTTGTCTCGTACATTGTCACCAGCGCCCTCTGGATTACGTAGTATAACACCGAGACCAATAGCAACACAACATAATAAATCTTCTCTAACCCTATCAAGCAGGTAAGGCTTATTGTTCGTATACAGAACAGCCTTTGTAGATCATCACCCTTTGGGAGATGCAAATATTGGCAGTTGTTGCTCTTCAAAGATTAAATTTTGATTAAATATCATCTTTGGGGAATTTTAAAGGTGTTGTTATAGAGAGTTGTTGCTCTAGAGAGGGCTGCTCTTGTATTATATTTATTTATTTATTTAGGCGAACTTGTGAGTGTTTGCTTATATGGATTTTAGACTGTTTCAAAAATGCTCACTTATATATGGTGGAAGGGTTATATTATATTTAAGAAGTGATGCAGTCCAGGCACCAATCTCCCGAAGAATTTCAATCTTAGTTAAATCTCATCTCTCCATCAGACATCTTCATGTGATTCTTCAATATGAAACTGAACTCAAAATTGCCATAAAAACAGAAACATTATTCTGACTTTATAACAGTATAATTTCAAAAACTAGAACTCGAGATTCCTCTGAAATTTAGGCCCACATTTAAGCAAATTATCAATTTGAGATGAGATGTCACTTGAGATGCTCCAGGACATTGGGGCTAGAAAAGTTGGTTAGATGAATTAGCTGCTGCATCATATATTAAAAAAAAGTTGACAAATGTTGTTTAATGGAATAAACAAACATATTTATGTTCCATACTCCTAGACAATTATCAATTCAAACATGAATGCTTGAATGGTTCATTTTTAAACATGTTTTGACTCAAATACGCCAAATCGTTGCAAATGTTAAATAATACCTGATTTTTCTTAATTTTTCAGCTTAAACTCTCTTACGCAAGGTTTACGACCATTTGCTCCACGTAGTGCCCAGGATCTTCAAGTTGAAGATGTGATCAAGTTCTCCAGACAGGGAGGTAAACTTAGTCAGGGTACTGTGAAGTTTATCGGACATCTTCCTGGAAGAGGTGACATCTATCTGGGTGTGGAATTAGATAAAGAAGGTAAATATCTTGGTCCATCAGACTGTACTTTGATCATGTCCCCTCTGTTATTTTTATATTTAATTTATTTCATATGAAATTGGAGTCAGCGCAGCAGCCTAAGTCTATCTGAAACTAAGTCTTCTCTGTAACGGTTCTGTTCGCAGCCCTTGTATGTGGATGCCATTGAAGTGAAAGGGTCAGCCAATTACTGGTTTTACGAGGTCCCTGTAATATTTGAATTCCTTTTCATTGGTGATTGCTAGACATCAACCAGCCATATCAGAACTCTCTGGCCTTGCTTTGAGTTTCTTGCCCTTGATGTCCAGGTTTCGAACATTGACCTCCATCATTTGATAAGAAGAATAGGTCAAGGGAATTTTAGATTGTTAGAACCATACAACTGAATTGATTCAAAAATAAATTGTACAAAAAATTGCTTCACTTGTATTGTTGACTGATTAACTTCTATGTGGTATTTCAGATGGAAAACATGATGGTGTCTTTGAAGGAATTAGATATTTTGTATGGTAAGTGAAATGTTTAGCCTATACTAAAGTATCGATAGAATAGACGTAGTACAGTTTAACCACACTTAACAACCATCTCAATAAAAAAACCACCTTGGTTGTTCTTGCAATATGCCCCTGTCTATACAACTGTCAACAACACTCAAATTTGTCCAATAATGTGACAGTGAATTTTTTTCACAATTGTGTGACAGTGAATTTTGTTCACAATAGTGTGACAGTGCCTATATATAATCATAAGGCATAAATAAATAGAATTAATTTTGTCCTTATCATCTGCAAAAGATGATTTGCTCAATGATTACTTACATTACATGATATATGTTTAAATCTATTTTCAGCAAACCAAACAAGGGTGTATTTGTGGCATACAACAAAGTAGTGATGGCCTGGACTTCATATTAAGACAAAACATTGCTCTGAAAAACGTGATTTGCATGACTTGTGATACTTGTAGTTGAACTATTACCATAACACATTAAAATGTACATAAAACACACACAGTCTAACAAGTTGAAGGGGTGATTCATATATAGCTGCTTATGTGGGGAGTGGTGGCCTAGAGGTAGGACGCACCCTTCGGAATTGAGAGGTCCTAGGTTCGATCCCCCTTTGGACCACTGGTTAATTTCTCTGAGCAAGACCCACAGCTCCACTCCACCATGGTGTAAAATGGTACCTGTGAGGGCAGTGTCTATTCCTGGGCACCGCAGATCAATGTTGGCTGCCAAACCACTGGAGAGA
This sequence comes from Spisula subtruncata, assembly GCA_963678985.1. Lineage (NCBI taxonomy): Eukaryota > Metazoa > Mollusca > Bivalvia > Venerida > Mactridae > Spisula > Spisula subtruncata. The sequence continues at coordinate 48,081,547 of OY787664.1, read as the reverse complement.
AATAGTCTCCCCAGGGAGACACGAGTGTAGGTTTCCATATGTAGCCCAATGACCAGTTGAAGTTGAAATATCAAAGGGTGCTTGAATGGCCTAATAGCTGAAAAGAGCCCTAGAAAATTGGTAACTTAAATTAACTTATAGGATGTGGCTTTATAATTCAGGGATTGTATAATATGGACTGCTTTAAGCAGGTGTTTGCTTTATACAGTTAATTGCTAAATACAGATGGTTGCTAAATTCAGCTAATTATTAATTCAATTGGTTGCTAAATACTGATGGTTGCTGAAAACAGGTGAATGCTTAATGAAAGTTGTTGTTTCTTTCAAGATTTTGCACAATTCCTATGGTTGCTTAATTCAGGTGTCCACTTCGACAAGTTTGACTGTACATTAACACACATACCTATACTGGTTTCATACATTATAGTTATACTTGGCATTTAGTCTCCGCCAGAATATGTGATGACTTTATACTTCTGTGATATATGAAATTATATAATGTTATTTATTTATTAGTCCATCCTATGACTATTATGACCGTCCTAGTTAATTACCATAACTTATAAATGTATTTATTTTTAACTACTAAACTATTCATACTTAAATATTATGTACTGTAAACCTTTCTATAGCAACACCCTCTGTGCAACAAATATATTGCTAGTTGTATAGAGGTTGTTGCTTCGGAGAGGTAATTTATTTTGAAAATTGTTAATTCTTTACCAAGACAAATCTTGTCTAGGGTCTATTTGAGCATTTTGACGCTTATTTTTGCAATTTCTCAAATTATCACCGAGGCAAGCGTCTTAGTGTGCTACAGACCTAATTAGCTCATAATACAATGTACATGTATAAAGAATTTGAAAACGAAAAAACATTTTTTGTAAAATTTATATTTTTCTATAATTTTTTTTCTTCGTTTTCAACGATACAGTTACCTGTGTGTCTATCATTCTCTGAACAAAATGGCCCTTCGTATTTATTTCATTGCTTACTTTTCTTGAAATCTTAATGTTTGTTTGTTTAACTAGTCCAATTATTGCTGTTGCTAAGTAACTTAATAATTAGAGTATACATGTTTATTGCATTTTCTAATTTTTCTTTATATTTCTAACCCGTCCGGAGGACAACTTTGTCTCATTTGTAAATGCCATATACAATGTAGCTTGTACATGTAGCTCAGTGTATTTTCCGTTTTTATTTTAAATCTTCTTAAATATTATATTTTTTAGATAATTATACTTTATCAATATCCGTCCACCCATTTTGTTGTACATCATATTTTATTTTATATATACATATACGACTATATATGTGTCTGTTTAACATGCCTTTGAAATTTTTACTTTCAACAATTTTTTGTCAGATATATTATTTGTATTTATTTGATAATATTGTTTGTTCTGAAAGAGAAGACTTGTCTGTAGATCTAGAATATTTATTCAATGTTTATGACTTGTTTTAGATATTCCTATAATTATGTTTGAATAAATGTTTTAGCTAGAACTGTCTTATTATAATACCATTGTTAATACTGGATCATTTCTATATAGCAAGCAATCGTGAGGACGTGAGGTAATCACTGACAGAACCTATCAGGCTATATATTTGAGGCACACATGGAAGATCGGGAAACTGAATGTGTCAGCCTCGTTAAATAAAGATGTTACTTACTTACTTACTTACTTACTTGCTATCTGGCCCCAATCCCCCGATACATCTCAAGTAGAAAACTCATCTCAAATTGAGAATATGCTCAAAACAGAGTCTGCATTTGAGATAAATCTGAAGTTCAAGCTTTCTACATTTTACAGAATTAAACTAAAAATAGTGCTTTTTGTTTTATGATGTTAATTTGAAGTCCTGCCTCCCAAGGAAAGAACCTTAATGTAAATTTTTGAGATGAGATTTATCTCAGCTTGAGATATGTTTAGGGAGATTGGGGCCTATTAATATTTATCTGCTGTTTAGTTTTTTGTTGCTTTTGGAACATCCTGTCTTTCCCCTGCACAATGAGTAAGTAATTGTAATTTCAATAGTAGATCTGACACGAAAATGGGATCACAAAACAGACAACATATTCTGAGCTTATAACAGTAAAATGTCATTTTCACACATGCACCAGTCAAAATTATGGTTGCTCTAGGGATGGTGGGTGATCCAGGGGAATTAGACTTTTTTTTATTTTTTTGATGTCTTTTGTTTAATTCCCACCGTGCATGGAGACGATGCTCATTCTCGAGGTCAGGACACGCATTCAAGTAGTAATTTTCCGGGTCTTGGAACCGACCTGAGTCTATTCCAAGGGACTAGGAGTTGATAAGGTTGTAATTCCCCCTGTATCCCCGCCGCCCTCCGGGGCTGGAATAACATTGACTGGTGCAAAACGTCCAATGTGTCTAAAATGCAGACTCTGATTTGACCAGGATCTCAAATTGAGCTGAAATTTCACCCTGAGATGCCTCGGGAGATTGAAACAAGGGCCAGTATTCCTGTTAACCAATGTATAAAAAACTGTGGCCTAAATCGTAGAAACGTTAACGTTGCAGATAATTTATTAAACATAAATTTTAAAAAGAAGCAATTGTTTAGCACGTGTAAGGTCTACTTGCAGACCAGACACTATCCTTTGTATCGGAACTTGGAAGAAACATTATTAAACAGTAATCAACAAATAATCATTCTCGTTCAACCAGCGTATTATTTTCAATTACATAGTCTAGAGACTTGACTATACACTGATTCATGAGAATGCAAATAATGATAGCGTTGTATACCAGTATTTACAATAATGACTTGATTTATTGTAGATTCCAATTTATTATAATAGTTACAAAATATCCGTGGTAAATATCTGTGTTGAACATCAAGCCCATTATAATTATCATGAATTGCGTAAAGCGTAAGCCATTATAGAATTATTTTTGCGTAAATTGAGCCATTATATAAATATTTAATATTAGCTTTCAATGGATTATGGTGATTTTCAGCGAAAATAACAATGCAAATAACAGTTTATAGGAGGGATTGTCCTTCTTATTTTTGAAATATTGCAACTAGAGTAATGAAATTACAAGCTGATGCAGATTTATCAATTAGCATTTACTTTATGGTAACGTCATTATTTACTTGATGACGTCACTTTTTGTAACCATGGTGAAGCACGCACCGTCGAGCATCTCAGGCATAATTATATCGTTATCCCAGAGCAACGGCATGCTATGAAAATTAACGCGTAACTTGTAAAATCTTCGCAATATCTCAAATATGACTTGATTAAATTGTGCATGGATTCTTTGCGTTCAAAATTGGCCATTTCATATGATTCTATTGTTTATGTGATTGTAGGGTCTCTGTCAAACGGACGAGTCGATAAAATAAGGATAAACAGCAAAAATCACACCGCAGTAGAGACACTTTCTGTTTAATTCTGCAAAATAAGACGCACATATCTGAACCAAATGTATCTGGCAAAAACGAAGACTAGTATAGGCTCCAAAATATTAAATCGTTGACTCCAGATCAAAAGGCTTATTGCGCCCTAAACTTACTAAGTCGTGCTTTATTCTTCATTGGAATAATCACAGATATGTATTTAGAAAAGTTCTAAATACATATCTGTGGAATAATCAAATCTTGTAAAGCTAACCGCCTTTTCCCGAGTTTTTTTTCCAATAACGCACCGATATTCTTTTTATTCCACCTCATATTACAGAGTATTAAAAGAAAAACAATCATATGCATGGGCTGTTCCAGTTATACAAAATGTATTCCTTTATAGGGAGGTAAGAAAAAAACATTTTTTGATTTTTTAATTTTTGCTTAAGCAGAGTTACGTCCCTTGTAAATACAGTAATATTATATTCCTTTAAAGGGAGGTAACATATAACTGTGAGGAGTTTGGGTTTGAGTTGTTGCCCTTGTATGAAAGTTTATTTTCGTTGAATTATCTTCACATTTTTTTTGTATATTCATTTTATTAGATTGAATGCATTTTGTGTCTTTGCTATAATTATGATGATTTATTCCTTGTAACAATAGATTATGTAAACAATTAAAGTACAATATTTGTCACTTTACAAATAAAAAGACACATAAGCTTATAATGTTCTGTCGTATTTAAAATATTTTGAAGTTTTTCTAGTATCCACTTTTACTCTCCTTTTCAAAAACTCTTTCAAGTATATACGAGGGTTGTTCATTTAATTCCTGGACGATCGCCAAAGCGCTTGATTGGAACATGCGATTGTAGTAAACTTTCGTTTCATTAGACTTAGTCACCCACTTGATTATTTGACAAAATATGAAATAGTTTTATCCAATCGAACACAAACTCGAACAACACTTATTTGATCTGGCCAGCTTTGCTGGAATGAATTATTACCAAGAAAAAAAATCAACTGAAACAGCCAAGTACAGAACACAGAAATAACAGGGACACAATCACACGGCACAATTTCCAACACTTCCGCTTACACTGATGGTATTGGGTCTAAATGACACATGAAAGTAAGACTTGGTGCTCTGATCGCTGTCTTCATCGTCAGGGCACTGTTTTATCAAAGCATTTACGGTTATCGTAAACTTACGTTCAAATTTGAATCCTTTATAATTATTTAACGGCTTCAAATTCTGGTAAAGCGATGGGTAAAACCATCAGCTAATTAATTAAGTTAATGATTTTAAACAATATATTTCCCTCATTAGCAGATGTAAACACATTTTAAGGAATTTAAATTTGAGCGTAAGTTTAAAAGTTTCGTAAGTCCTTTGATAAAACAGTGCCCTGATCCGCATGTACTCACATGAGCAACGTTTCCACACGTCGAGATCATGACTAACAGTAGGTATATGATTGTCATTTTGGTGCAAAAGATTGTATTTAAATACTAGTGATTACTATAAAGGAGATATAACCTTTTATGCCAAAGGAACTTGCTATTACTGTAAGAAAGACGGACCTTTCCAATCTCATAGTCAAATACGTACATATCGCTGGCTTAGAATGAGAAGGTCATAGCTACAAAGTCAATATTTTGTGAAAACAAGAAACTGTCTGACAATCACTCTTTACTAATAGTAAAACAAGCTCTTTCATCTGCAAGTTGGTCAAAATGACAAGTTCCGATTTTCATGAAAATAGGCTAATAAGAAGCGCATTATGATGTAGATTTCAAATGTGCATTAGTCTTAAATTATCATTTTAAGCTAGCGAGATGTCCTCGGCTGGCAATCCAGATCAATTCTATTTTCGATTATGAAAACCATGTGAGTGTGTTTCAACATGTACTAGTACATGTATACAATCTGCAGTTTAATACTGATGAAAATTTATATAAATTTGGATAACCAATTTTGAAGTTTGGCCGTGTGTAATTTGGACATCCTGTGCCGAAGTTTGCCGAAGCCTAATTCGGAAAACCAATGTTGATGTTTGGCTAAGTCTTTACAAGGGTGGTACAAGACTAAGAGACGTCCAGCGAAGACCAGATACTGAAGATGCTAAAACGCAACTTTATAATAACATGTTCCTGTTTTTATACATACTTCTCCAAATTTGATAAGGGTCAATATTTTTTCTTGTGCATATTTGGCTTATTGAGTGAGATGTGCGGACTGATGGAACTTTCATAAAACCTAATATTACACCAACAAAGGAATAAAGGTTAAGTCATTGCCGTTTATGGCTTTCCTAAAAACAAAGTTGATCGCACCATTCCCCAGTAACTAACATTGGTGGCATGGCAATCAAACCTTGCACGTCTCATAACAAGTTTCACCTATAATAAAGCACGTCCTGAATATAAAAAATGTGTCAGGCAATGGGTCTTGAAATTTGGTGTGTGGGCATTACTCCGTGTAGTTCTGTTGTGGTGTTACTAGTTTCTGTGTTCGACTGGTTAAGTTGTGTGGTGCTTCCTGGTCCGATTTCCTCATTTCTTGTTTGAATATTGTGTTCATCTTCATTGATTGCTATTGTTTGCGCTTTATGGATCATAATACGTGCTGCATGCTTTTCTGAGGAAGACAGCAGAACAATAAATGTTTCATCAAATAATTGTCAAGACGAATTGACAATTGACAAGTAATGCATTGGTTCCACTGAGACGTTTTTGCATCGGCGATGTATTCCCTATGGAATATATGGGCATCGGAAGGCATTGGGGAAAGGGGTCTATGGGAAGCCTCGGGATAGTCATTAGAAAAATTGTGATATCCGTTTCCCCTTCCCAATGACTCCCGAAACTTATTTATTTCAATCGGGAGTACATCGGCGAGGCACAAAAATGCCCAGTGTGACCTAGGCATAAACAAGTATTTAACATTTATTTTTCTGAAACTTGTAAACGTCAGTGGAATTGCTTTTCAATATGGCAAGTGGACAACAAAACTGGGTCGTTCAGACATCAAACGTGTTCTTGATCATTGTATTTGTTGGGCATATTATGGGCGTACATCGAACGGATAAATTTAGGAAGTTATTGTCCTATATTTTATTCTACGCACAGGTAACTCTATCATTGATAAAGACTAAAATGAAAACAAATCGTTATCAATGATACAGTTAACTGTGATTCTACGCTATTTCTAAGTAACAATTGGTCGGATTTCGACGAAACTATGTTTGTCTTGTCAGTACCAAGGTTGAAACCCAGTTTTGAGCATCGTCAGCACACCATTCAAACACACTTTTAGAGAGTCATTGCCGTTCATATTTTTCCAATCATAAATTTAACCGCACCATTTCTCAGTAATTACCATTTGTCGGATGGCAACTAAACCTGGCATGTCTCATAACAAGTTTCACATGTATACAATATGGCTCGCCCTCAATAAAAAACAACTATGTCAGGCAATAAAAAGTATGTCTGGAATATTTCATCTACTTCATTGATTGCTAATGTGTGCACTCTATGGTTCATGGTGCATACGGCATGATTTTCTGCACAAAATAATAAATATTTCATAAAATTGTAAAGACATTTCGACAGGTTACGCCTCGGTCGCACTGAGACTTTTTTGCATCGGCGATATATATTTCCCGATTGAATAAATTGGCACCGAAAGTCTTCGAGAAAAGGGTTCTCGTGGTCTAGGGGAAGACTAGTGATAGTCATTAGAAAATTTGTGAGATCCCTATTCCCAATGACTCCCGAAACTTATTTATTTCAATCGGGCGTAACGTTACATCGCCGAGGCAAAACATTCTCAGTGGGACCAGAGCATATAATAGTAATTAACATGTTTTTTTCTCTAAAACTGTGTAAACGTCAGCGGAATTGCTTTTCAATATGACAAGTTGACAACAAAACTGGGTCGTTGAGACATCAAACGTGTTCTTGAACATTGTATTTGTAGCCATTCGCTCCTTCAAAGGAACAGATGATCGATATGTTCAGAACAGAGGAAATTAACACACTATCTTGGACCGTCTTCAGGAAGTAATAATTTGTACGAGTAGGTTGTAAAAGTTCTGTTTTATTGACAACGTTGTAACTTATTTATTTTGCATCGATTACATTTGTATGAACAAATGATTGCATCTTACATAAATCACTTGTAATCGATAGTTTCCTTGGTTCCCGCATGTACAAAAATGTAGTTCAAAGAAGTAGTATTCAGATATGGCCTAGAGAATTTCACCTGATCCAGACCTTTATGCGTAAATGATAACTAAATTACACGAATCGTGATTTGAATACATTTGTATATCAATTTTCGCAAGTGAAACATTCCATATCGATATTAATTTTCAAATTTGTGTTTGTCTTCGCCGATTATGAAAACATACAACCGGGGTTTAAAAATAGACTATAGATAGAGGCTGTAAAAGGGCACTAATTAAAAGGTCAGGATCGTGGCAAATTCTCCAAGCTATAATAGAAAATTTGACAAGAAAGCAATACTCAACAACAAACAGCCGAGCTAAGAAAAGCTAGAACAAAACTTCGTGGTTTAACATCGCCTTAAAGGTTGCCATAGAAAAGGGTAGGTCGGGGAATGAATCCCTTGGTGCTATGTATAATATTCGTCCCTTTATAGCAAATGAATGTTGGAATGACGTTATTTTCAGCTCTCTTTTTTGACTTGTTCAGACAGTTTTCAGTGTGTAGAATCACGTGATCAAATGAATGCGGTTTTACGCTTAAAACTATTGCGATTTCGTCTGCTAACGGTGAGTTTTTTCTTGATTATAACGATCGTGCATTTCATATGGTTATATGATATACTAGTAGCCTAAAGTACTTTCCGTATATGTAAGAATACCCGGCAAGTACCGAGTTTGCTCTATCTTTAGCTGTTTTTAATTGATGCTCGACCAAATGCAGTTTCCAACCGAGTGTAATAATTTGGTCGAGCATCAATGTACCTACACATTCTAAGCCAGCGACATGTTTCTATAATTTACCTAAAGAGAACAATTGCTGTCTGTCTCGTATAATCAATAGGGTCAATACATAAACTGAGCATTTTTACAAACAAAATAAATACGCACACACGATTTCAATCGGTCCCCTGGGTGGTCTTATTATTTTAGTTTTACCATATTTGGTTTTCTTTGGTATTTATTTACCACGGTTTATTGAATTACACCACACTACACTGGCGGATTTACGTTTGTGAAAATCTATTGAAAAATCGATCAGGTTTTGGCATGAACAAATTAAAGTTGAAATAGTCTTTTCATTAAACTGTTTACGTATACTCGAAACTTATACTGTGTATATCTAAATTATTTATCGGTATTTTTTAACTATTTATTGTCTGGCATATTGGAGTTTGAAATATATATCATGTTATTCGCTAGTATTGTTAATTAATAAAAAAGGGAACTTAATTAACATACACGGATCGTACACAAAAAGGTAACACAATTATTCTGTATATTTTATACTTTTTACCTATCTTAACTATCTTGAAATTGATTTCGAAGCGCTGTGTCGTTAAGCATAACTTTTGAAGTTAACTTGGTTTAAACTAGAAAATACTACTTCGCGTATTAACAATGTGTCTCAAAATCAACGTTTACGTTTCCAATAATTAGGATCTAAATTTTAAGAAAATCAAATTATTAACTCTCCAGGAACAATGCTGATCTATACAGTTCGTTCAAAGTCAAATGAGAACGGTTGTAAATAAACTATCGCCCGGCAGGTAAACTATGTCTAAATAGGTTTAACTGGGTATACCTGAGTTAACGGTATTCATCGCTATTATTTCGAATGGGATAGTTCCCTCATAAGTATTACTTACTGAATCGACTATAGTGATTAGTAATAAACTAATCAGCATATATACGAATACACGTCTGTTTCGATCTTTTTCTTTGATCTGATTTTTTTTTCTGAAAAAAAGTCAGGTCTTTCCGTAATGTGGACTACTAGCACATGTCTGGTATTGGCTTCAAAAATAGTACAGTCAAATCCGTGTAAGTGGTTACCGGCTTAATTAAACATCAACGGACAATAATCGGCATACTAGTATTTCAAAAAAACATTTGTAATTATTAAATCCGAAAAATCCTATTATTTGGATTAGTCTTATTATCAACGCGGTTGTATAGTACCCGACAACATAATACTAACTAGTATACTGTCAAACCTGTGTTATAGTGGTCACATGAACTATCGAAGCAACCTGATTAAAAAAAAATCTTGCATTAAAAGACCAGATGCATTTTAAACAACCGGCTTTGGTGTAAAGTGTATTGTTTAGCGATACACGTGCGTATCTTAGTGTTCGAAAGAGACGATCGAAGACTAGAACTGAATGCACTATTAGCAGACAGTCACAATAGGCTACAACAGTTCGCAAGGGGAATTAATTGTTCAGTATGTGTATTTCTAAGAAAGAGTCGATCGAATGTATTTTTAGTAGAAATTCGATGTACAAAAGTTTCCTATAAGAGGACTATATTGTTCAGTCTATATATTTCTAGGAAAGAGTCGGTTGATGACTAAACATGAATGCACTTTTAGCAGATATTCGTATCAACATAGTTCGCTATAAGAGGAATGCATTGCTCAGTTAAATTATGTATTTCTAGGAAAGAGTCGGTTGAAGACTAAACATGAATGCACTTTTAGCAGATATTCGTATCAACATAGTTCGCTATAAGAGGAATGTATTGTTCAGTTCAATTATGTATTTCTAGGAAAGAGTCGGTTGAAGACTAAACATGAATGCACATTTAGCAGATATTCGCCATAGGCTACCAGAGTTCACTATTAGAGAAATTTATTATGCAGTACATGTATTTCTATTCATTTCATACTGTCAGAGGACAGACTATATTGACATGCATAAGACTAGTTTGACCTCGTGTTCACCAGCCACATTGTATAAACGTTTACTTAACTAGTTAAACTAGAGCTATATTTGTTCATAAGTTGAATCACTCCAGTTATAATTGCTGATATTGTATATGATTTTACGTATGAAAACGTGTGCCAAATTGATGTAAACTTCAATTCCATTTTCATCATTCAATTTTAATACTTGAACCCCTGAATTATAAGACTCGTTTACAATGTGACAAAAAAGTGGTCGTACCATTGAGAAGTTGCGCAAGTTTCATAACAAAGAGCTTTTAAAATCTTAAGGTGACAATATACGCAAAAGTGTGCATCCGTAGCTTAGTGGTAAGTGCGCTTGCCGTCTAATCTGGTGACCCGTGTTCAAATCCGGGGGGGAGGCACATACATATTATGTCTGTCATATTTCAGCAGAAAGCTGACTGGCAAATAAAGACTATGCTCGGCAATATACACCATACCTGTTGTTGGTGATACTATTGTAAACTATGATCTCATTCGGTTCGCGTTTGTTTGCGTTTTCTGTTATGACATAAACATGCTATCTACTTCAATCGTAGGTTGCTATGTTGATTAAGAATAGTATGATAAAAACATAACCTCTACTAACTCATCTAATCAACTAATTCGTCCCTTGTTATGTATTTGGGTGTATGTAAACAGTGACAAGGCCAAAATTACTGTAGGTTTACGGGGATGAATTTGAAAAAGGAGGGTATGCTAATATACTGTAAACCAAGACATTATTTCGCGCGATTTAAGTTCGCGAAGTTCGCGAATGGTAAGATTTCTTGAAATTAAGTAGCCGCGATATTAACATGGACATCGCGGAGACTTAAAAAACGATACAATTTTAGTCGCAAATACATGTATACCAACGATCAGCAAAACGCGAAAGTTAGTATTCGCGGAAATAAATTGGTTAACAGTTATAGCAAAACTAAAAAACCTGTATGAAGAAAAGTAAGGAAGTTAGGATCATTGCGGTGTTCATTGAATGGCTACTTCAGCTGAATATATGGTTTATTTGTTTATTTCATTGAGAGTTTCATATCAAAGCGTTTTGCTGTTTATTGTATCATTCAACGCAATAAATTAAGCACTAGTGATTTCAAGCAGGGCAAAGTATCTAATTAATAAATCAAACTCGTCTATTGATTAAAAATACAAATCTAACAAGGCAATGCGAGTTGTAAAACGTCTGTAATTCTTGTGTCTAGTTTATTGATTGTTTATTGAACAAATCCAAACGAGTCGACTACCGGTTATCACAATAATGCATACACGTTTTTTATAGTATCCCAATAAGCCGTAAAGTGACTGGAAGTAGTTACGTGCGCTTTAATCCCAATAAGTGGTTAAACAAGTTAAATTTTATAGTATCCCAATAAGTCATACAGTGATTTTGGTTTATACGCGATGAAACCGCCTCGGTAGTAAAGCTTCAAATTTTGAATTGCGAAAGATCCGGCGTTTCCCAGGTGTCGCGAAATACCAAAATACGAGCTAACATTGATACTGGTGTTTCCAGTGATTACATGGATTATAGACCATCTAGGCCTGGGCTAGGTATTTAATAACAAGGGGCGTGTCGCCTTAATGTAAAAAACGACAGACAATATGAAACTTATACAGAACCATTAATAATTATGACCCAGACATGTATACATTTACTTTGCGACATTTTTAATTGGAAGTTATTTGTTTTCCGAATACATTCAAAGTGAAGTTGTCGATAAATCGATATAATTGTATTTCAAACGAACTACTTTGTTTATTTATCCTAAAAGCTAGTTAATATACTCAGTATAGTAAATCGAGACAAGCATGTTATATTAAATATAATATATTATAATAATACTGTGTGTACGGAATATAGCACATGCATTACATGCTTATACATGAAAGCCTGTTTGTGCCATCACTGGCCACTGGTCTGTCAAGTCTGCGATTCGTTATAACATTGGTTCAGTGTGTATGTCCATTGTGGCATTATTAGACATTTGAAGGATATTTTTATTATCATGCCCTTTCATTTTGGCAACCTTTTGTTGTTATCACGTGTTTTGCTATTCTTAAATCGACAAATGAATAATGTACTGTTTAATTTGATTGGCAAACAATGGCCGTTGTTTAGATGCTGTTGTTCTACAGAGGTTAATTTCTTGTAAATATTGGCTTAGGGTAATGTTTAAAGTGTTGTTATAGAGAGGTCGTTGCTCTTCTGAGGCCCGCTCGTGCTCTAGAGGTTGAACTATACTTTAACAATGGGTTGTACAGATTTGTGAACTTCTTCATTATTATATATACATGTATGTAACGTTTATGGATGAAGTACAATCCTGGATTTCTTCTGGTTTATTATTAATGAATTGATGGTGGGGATTTAATTTTGATGTCCTGCATGGTTACGATATCCCACAATGCATTTAAATGATATTACAGCACTGCTGATGCCGGATCCTGTCTACATCCGGTTTTGAGAGAGTTGCTTGATAGCATTAATTGGTTAAACAAACTGACGCGTTATAAAACGTTTATTGGCAATAGATAATGGGCACTATATGCGCTTTTATCTCACAGGATTACGAATATTCAATTAGAGACATTAGTGACTTATCTCCCCTTACTACTTATTGTAGTAATTATAATGCATGATGACGTCATGCACTGAAGTTATTGCACTCAGCTTTTTTTCAAAAATTAAGACCACTCCAACAATTTCTGTTACATTTAGCCGTAGTTCTTCACATAATGCACCAGACAGTTGCAACCACGTCTCAACTCCCGGGGATGGGCGGTGGATAGCTTGGGAAACGGCAGTGTTTCGACCTTTCAGCTTCTCCCGCACTGCCGGGGAAATTTCCGAACCTATACCCCGGGGACAATATTTGGGTGCCGGGGAAATACCGGAGTTTTTACGGTCAGCTTTTTTCCGCAGGGCGGGGAATGGCGGATGTTTTGATCATTGAAAAGTAAAAACCCCCACATATACCCGCGGGTAGGCGGCGTGGATGCAACTGACTGACACATAATTATAATATCAATGTAATTGTCGGTAATTAAGATGCAAAAAGACGTTAACGTTACCATGACGTCATTTTCCTAACTGTTTTGATCCAATCGGGATCCCTCGGACATTTCCGACGTAGCTTCCGGAGTCATGGCGGAAAGAACCGAGTAGTTACGATTGATTTGATCACAGCATAGATTATCGTTCCTTAACCCGGATATTCTCAATAAACGCTAGCTACATGTTAAAGGAATATTGCGATAAAATATTCATGAATTTGTTTTATCTTTCCACTCTGTACCGTGAGTGAAAAATTACTAAATCAATATAACTCTGAGTTGTTAAGAAGGCATGGACTAACTTGACTTGACCTATACGACCAGTCTTGACGATTACACAAGTCATTTACAGATTAAATTTTGAATTTTTTGTGTGTGGAAATAAATCGTTTTAATTCTGCTACACTTATAGATGAAAACTTAACGAGTGTGTTTGTATTTAATTATTGGATTTTATTTCTCAAACAGATCGATTTTATCATTTTTACCCAAAAGTTTGTCTAAATATCAATTTCTTTGGACGTATTTTTTACATAGATCTTTTGGTATATATTTAAAAACATTTATATTGGATAACTGTGTAGTGATTTCACGGTAAGTTTTAATAATTTGAAGTTTTACCCCATGTTCCAAACGGAAATGTGAAGTGCCCAAGGACCCTACCCCCCAGGACCCTACCCCCAGGACCCTACCCCCCAGGACCCTACCCCCCAGGACCCTACCCCCCCAGGACCCTACCCCCCAGGACCCTACCCCCCAGGACCCTACCCCCCCAGGACCCTACCCCCCAGGACCCTGACCCCAGGACCCTACCCCCCCAGGACCCTACCCCCCAAGACCCTACCCCCCAAGACCCTACCCCCCAGGACCCTGACCCCCAGGACCCTACCCCCAGGACCCTACCCCCCAGGACCCTGACCCCAAGACCCTGACCCCAGGACCCTGCCCCCAGGACATTACCCCCACTCCAGGGTAGGACCCTACCCTACCCCAGGACAGGACCCTACCCCAAGACAGGACCCTAACCCCAGGACAGGACCCTACCCCTTACCCAACCCCCTAGGCAGGACCCTACCGCTTTGGCAGCAAAGGCACGGCCTACCCCAAGGCATGACCATACTCCAAGACATGACCATACCCCAAGGCATGACCTTACCATGAGGCAGGGCCTTACCCTAAGACACCCTACCAAAAGGCAGTGCCGTACACTAACCTACCCTAACATTATTTCAACTCTATCTTAAGGACCGGTTACTTTTTTAATTGTGCTTTCAATTTAAAGTGGATGTGAATAATGTTACATTATAAGCTTATCAAAAAACATTTACTCGGATCTTAAGACAGAAATGAATTAATATTTTTAGAAAATGAATAAGGAGCCGGACATGGTGCATATCTTGACCACATATTTGTCAAATTATAGTAAATTTAAACTTGGTTTATAAAACTTCTTATCGGTCCTTAACAAAAATTGAAATAATGTTATATGAAAATGGATATTTATAGGGACTCGGACTGGGAGCATATAATGACCGTGCGACCACATACACGGCTCATAAAGTTTGTTCGTCTCAAACTAGAAACAAACAGTAAAAATGCAAAGGCAAATCCGCTTAGACAGAGGCGAGCTCCTCGGCCACCCCTTCTGTATAGCCCTCCTTATCTAGGAGGAAAGAAGGGATGTAGGGAAACAACCGAAGTGCAAGCCAAGCTGAGCAGACATAGCCAAATGCTTGATAATGGATGCACCCAATGTCCAAAAGTAACTTTAAGTATGACTGCTAAGTGACTAACTTTAGACTTCATTATGTGAATACAGTAATGTTATTTGTATGTCAAACAACTCGAATCTTGCACCATATGAGGTAAATTTTGATTGAACGTTTGTGCATATATTAAACTATATGTTGTCAATTTTCGTTGCAATTGGCTGTATATTTAAATAGATAAATCACAATTTTAATTTCTCAGGTAATATTTTATATTTTCTTTGTTAATTGACGTACCCCCGGGGCATAATATGTAGACGAAACGTAGTCAAACGGTTATATTATATTAGCCCAATCATTTTCACACCCTGTCACACCTAACGTTACATGCCATAATCATATCTTATACGTTCGTACGCAGTGATCTCCCTTGACAGAGGTATACTATCTGTAACTGGGTATAGGCATCAGTTTATGACTGTTAAGCTTTTAACCTTAGGCTTTATGATAATCAAATAGAGTGTTATTTTATTTTAATAAATTAATTAGTTAAACATATAAGTATTGGTAGCTTTATCAAATGCACATTGCATCACACAGCTAAAGGTATTAAGACTCTTATAAGATAATGTAGGTGATTTGAAGTACATGTATTATTGAAACATATTTCGCATTATGACAACACATAATGTCTACTGATAAAATTTGAACAGTCCGGTTTATTGTTGCTAGAAACATGTGATTTATCCTATGCCCCAGTCGCTCAGTGGTTAGTGCTCTTGCCGCCTAATTCGAGAACCCGGGTTCAAATCATGATTGAAGCAATCGTACGCCTGCCATATTTCAGCAGACCGCTGACTGGCAAATGCAATGCATTTTTAATGATCTTTATCACAAATAAATATTTTAATAGTTTTATACAATTAAAACAGACTTTCGATTGATCAAGCATGTCAAGCAATGACCAATCAAGTATGTTGATATAATTTTCTGTACTTTTAAAATTATAATTATCAAATTAGTCTTTATTTTGAAATATACGATATACACAAGTTCTAATGAATTTGTGTAAGCTTAAGTCATGTCGTCAGTGTGAACTTCGGGATCAACCGGAGTTATCCATGATAAACAGTAAGAGCTACAGTCTCAATTGTACATGCGTCATTTCAATATTCATAATAATAAATTTAGCAAACTGTCAATTATCTCTAAGTCAAGTCGATATAATGCTACTTAGACGATTATCTCCAGACCAGAACATTGGTACATGCAGGATCTTGCAACTATAGAAGTCTGGTACTACGTGTCCTACTCCAAAAGATTAGGTCTCTATTGCAGATTGAATCTGAAATGAGGCTGCGGGACCAGCTCAAACTATAGTGTCGCAACGACTAAATGCCAGGATCACCCAGTCAAGATCAATATCCCGGAATGCTACGGACTCGATTCGGTATTGTCCGTACATCATCGAAGTAATAGTTAAGTAACCAGGTGTCCTTTGCATAAGCAAAGCGCTACCGAGCTCCTTCATACATTAATCTCCCGTTCAACTAAATACAGGAATAATGGATTACCTCCCATGGAAAGTGCCACGAGGCGCTTTGCTTATATAACGGACACGTGTATTAACCCATGTAGTGTCAAATGGTACTTGTTTTAACATATTTAAACCATGTTGCAAGCCAGTACGACCGAGACCCTACCGGTAAGCCTCCCGTTCTCGGCCTGCCAAAGTACCGATGTGACGTGCTGGTCCATTTAAATACTTGTACAAGTGAAATCCACGTATTTCTTCGTTGCAATACAGACATGAGTACAGATTACTACAGATATGGTCTGATATAGACACTCATATGGGCTAATATTGCCCGTAGCATTATTATTCGGATAGCTTCGGACATCAAAATTCAAAAGTTAAGTCACCAAGGGTTGAGGGCCTTTTAAAGCAACTTAGCCGTTCAACCACCCTTTGTCACTTCCCCTGGTCACTGGGTCACCTATGGAGACGTTCGACTATCCTTGTGGAGACTATTTCTATTTCTCCCTGTAATTATGGTTCTAACATGTATGTAATTTTTATCAAAATCCAAATCTTTGGACTTCGTTGCAAAATCAAATGAATAGTTTTACAGAAATTTAAGATTTGTTCGACTATTTATACTGCGAACGACCGATTTCGGTCTTAATTTGCATAGCACTATTTTGTATATTTACCGGAGACAAACGGAAATGACCGAGCTTTCACGAGGCATTCTGATTTTTATCGAATGGAAAATACATTCTGATCACCTCGTTTTTTTTTTCAAACGGAAAATGCCGGAGACAAACGGAAATGGCCGAGCTTTCACGATTCGGTTGGAGGTGCGACGTTTTCGGCTAAACCTAAAACGAATGTGCGCTGTATCGTTGTCTTCTTCAATGTAGAATAAAAATAAATCGAAATGACGGTACCATATTGAGAAAACGGAGTTATAATTAGGTTTTAAATAATTTGTCAGTTTACTCAATACGTACATGACAGTGTGTCGCTCTGGTAGGCCTACCTATTTAATTGCAGAACAGTGATACTGGAATTGCCTTGTGACTGTAGCACGAGCCATTCGCATACGAAACATTCAACTTAGTTCAATGCGAACGTTTCCTGACAAATGTAGCGGAAAAGCTCGGAAAAGTAGTTCTCATATTTGAAACTATAACATCATAATAACACTATCCTCCTCATTGGCTCAATTGGGTGAGCTATTGCTTGGGAATCTAATACAATATTTTAGCTTGGGTTCGAATCCCATCAATTTTGAACATTTATTCGTAATTTAGTTTAATCAGGAACAATATTAAAATATATTTCCTAAATCGTATTTTGATGCACTGAAAACATTCCCAAGTCCTAAGTAAAGACATTGAACCAAAGTATCGGCCAACGTTTAACCAAACCATTCATTAAGTTGGCTCATTCAGACGCTTCTACAGAAAAGTCTTAAAATGGTGATTCCAGGGAAGCCAATTATACAAGTTATTCGTAATTTAACCTAATTGTCAAACGAGAAATGGTAATGTGTAAGACGAGCAATAAATACAATGTCCTGGGCCGGTATTTATATAAAGCATCTTAAGTTAAAATTTTCATATTTTGACTTAAGTTAAAATATTGTGCTTTCCATATTTCACAGGAAACGAAAACTAGCCCATGTTTTCTATATGATTAATGTAGCTCTTTACATAATGCTTCTAAACAATGTAAATAATTGTTAATATTAGCTTTCCTGTTTAGCTGATACACTAGATTTTAAGAAAATTCAAGATGCTTTATAAATACCGGCCCAGATTAAAATTGATATAAAGGAAACAAAGCAATTATCTTAGTCATGAAAATTATCATTCATAAAGAATTAAAATATACACGCTGTACGATGAAATTGAGTTATTGAAAAAGAGTATAGCAGCGGACTCGAACCAACAGCCCATATACAAAGTTGTTTTTGCGAAGAGAACAGTTTATCCACTAGACCACATTACAAACAAGAAAGTAACGTGAGATGTTTCTTATGTAACGTTATACACATTTTTCAGATAATAACGGTAAATATCGTCTCAACCTTGGCCAATAGACTCGTCCTTAGGTCATATTTCGAAGGTAGATCTATACGTATTCCATAATTAATTATATCTAGCTGCTGAAACATTTTCGAACCTTTTCGAATCTCAGAAAACTTCTTTACGGATGAGGAAATCGCTTTTATTTTAAGTTTTAAGCTCAATTAAGAACTAGTGTGCTTCTTGTGTTTAAGAACGATCTAACTAGTATTCTTAGAATGAGAGCGCTTTATTAAATACATCTTAGATCTAAGCAAAATCTTCGGTAAATTCGTAATTTCACCAGACATATATTTATTTAAGATTGATCTTCCAGTTAATTAAGATTAATTAAGTAACGGTATATTGAATACGGCCCATGTAGAATATTGCACCGTTCATGAAATTGGCCTGTTCCTTGTGCATAATCGTAGTATTCGGCACAGTCCAATTTCTAACTACATTTGTATGTTCATTAATTAATAGTCGGGAAAATACCAATAATTATGTTTATTTAGTAGAGTGATTAAAGTGTATAGACCTATATTGACGATATTTTTTTAAGAAAAATAAAAAAAAAGAAAAACAATTCTGCTTTCATATCCATTAGATCATTTTTACGCTTCCGCTTTAACAGAAATTCTCTCTGTGATTTATTGGACATTCAAAATGTCCGTTTTCATACTTATGAGTTCTAGAACAGCCTATGAAATTATATGAATCGTCTATGTTTTCGACGATTGAATCAAAGTACATGGAACCCATCCAAAGTTTTAATTTGAAATTAAGGTAGTCTAGTATCATACTAAAACGATGCAAGTATTTTTTGACATTAAATAGATATAGCTAAATACACTTTAAGTATAGTTGCCTATCATGTCACCACATACTTTAATGTTGACGCTTTGCATATGTATAATATAATTATATATGGGAAATAAATGTTTTTGAAAACATTTCATGGCATGGAAGTCAAATCAATATACATGCAATTGTACTGTTGTATACTGTGCAAGACCACATTGTTACAAGTTATCTTGTTAAACGTTGGTTACAGAAACAGTTAATAAGTACCGATCGAAAGTAGAAATCTCATCTCAAATTGAGATTTTGCTCAACCCAGAGTCTGAAGTTTAGAAAAATCTAATGTTCAAGCTTTTACGATTTTACTATAACAAACTAAGGTTATTGCTCTCTGTTTTTACGTATTAAGCAAATTGTGCGACCAGCGTCTCAAAGAAGATTTCTAAATGACACATGGCAATATTTGAGATGAGATTTAGCTCAGATTGAGATGTTTAGGGAGACCGGGGCCTTTTCATGCTGGGTTGTTACCGACAGGTGAAGCATGGTGTGGGAGATATATTATACCTTTGTCCGGGGAGATTCACCAATTGAAAGTTAAAAAAATGTTAAAATATTTAATTGTGATAAAGATCATTAGGATAATAAACACATCTATTAGACCATTCTTGAAACAATAACACAGACTGCTTAGATTCTATCAGTAGTAATTTAGTATTATGTTGCCATAGTCGTGAATTATTGTCTCATAAATTCTTCAACCACAGACATTATCTTATAAGAGTAATAATACCTTTTAGTCCATGTCCCAGATCTTCAAAATTGAAGATCCATTACCAAAGAGGTGAACAGATCCAACAATGATTTTCGGTTAGTTTGGTATCTAAGCTGTCTAAAATCAGTTGATGGACTTGCGGCACATTTTGCCAAATGACCTTTTGGCGGCCATCTTTAAAAATGGCCGCCGTTATTTTAAGCAAGCAGAGGGTTTAGAAAAACTTCAATTATTCCTCACTTACATGGGCTATCGGCTTGTGATATGTCTTAAAATGTTTGCAATTGAACCCCGCATGTGGTTATATATAAATATAGATATTATAATACGATTATTGATTAATAATTATTGATCTTTTAAGGAAATATGATATTTTTCGATTTTTGTCGTTTATTTTTCTCTTTCAAATCGGATCTGAGCGTGTATTTGACCATTTGTTGATTGTAATATGCAGAGGTTGGTTCTAGTCGTCAATAATATACATTACATTGACAGATTTTCATTTGAAAATCCTTCATTAGCCAGAAATATTGGATGACTGAAAGTTGATTAATAGTCAAGTCTATAAATGGGATACTTAGGTTATACCCGGCATTGGATCGTATAGTAAATATGTTTTGGTTTTCTGTTAGGGAATTCATTGTAATTGAAGAATATGAATAATGCCCAGCTGGCATCATTGAGCATTATGTGAAAATCAAGATGGCGTCTAAGATGGCCGCCAAAATTCAGAAAAAAAAATCAGAGGTGCCAGAAATTAGGATCAAATGGTTTTTTTTGCAGATTGCTTGTAGTTTGAATGTTAAAAACATAATTTTTTTTGTATTCAATATTATTGATTGAGTAAGGGAATGTAAAAAGGCATCCGTGATGGCTGAAATCAACATGGTGGCTAAAAAATGACAAGCTGTTAGGAAAAGAATTTGTTTTATCACAATTTAAGTTGAAGTGGTGTAAAATCAATAGTTCAACTGTAAAATGTAATACATGCTCCAAGAAATCTTTGAGTTTTAAGCATTGAACCATTAGCTGATTCAAAACGGCGGACAAAATGGCGGACAAAATGGCTTCCGAAATCAATTAAATATTGTGTTAGTGGTCCAAGGAAGTTACAAATTGATACTTTTGTTATCGATAGTAGTGTAAGTTTTGCAAACATAATTACAACTTACATACACTGTATACAATATACATTATATCTATTTGGTGATCGACTTATCCCATTTAAAATGGTATCAATGTAGGCTGAAATCATAATTGTGACAAAATGTCCGTCGCATACAGGTTTGTCAAACAGAAAAATTGCATTAAAACATGTATCGTAATGGAATGTGTTTATGTGAATACTGCAATAGGTTAAAAATATAGATCTACTGTAACATTAGAACACTTTATGTGCAGTATATTTGATGTGACTTCTAAGATGGTTACCAACCATGTATGTTCGAATGGGAGAAGTATTCAATACTAATCTTATCTAATTGGAGAATAAGGATAGCCACATAGTCACATCGCCTGTAACTGACCAAGTGTTTACTATGGTGTTATCTGGTTGGCTGTCATTATCCTTAAGTCAAGTACGATCAATATTGTGTACCACCGATACTGATTGTCTAATGTATATAGGGTTGGTAACGGGGTACGGTATATGTATAAGATATTCTTCATACATAGTTATACGTGTTTTATTTACACAATGCCGTAAAAGAATAGTAGTAGCTAATCTGCACATACATGAAACTCGCGGCATACATTGCATTCACAGCAGCACCATTAACATGCCACAAAAGCAATCCACTCACCATTACACCAATCTACCGATCACCCTGCAGTTACCCATCACCATCAGCAACCCAGCTTTTATGGAGTCAGCCACATCCGCCCTGCCTACC
The DNA here is from genome assembly GCA_963678985.1 of Spisula subtruncata. NCBI lineage: Eukaryota > Metazoa > Mollusca > Bivalvia > Venerida > Mactridae > Spisula > Spisula subtruncata. The sequence continues at coordinate 48,059,407 of OY787664.1, read as the reverse complement.
CATCATCGGCAAAATGGCTAACAGGCGACATCAACTTACCACATATCGACTTGGAAACTGGTATGATTACAGACAACACCTACCGTCGCCATACTTGCCCACTATTTATAGAAACGGTCACAGAAACAAGCTCAGAAAAATTTGTCAACTTCACGATAGTGGTAAACAATAAGCGTTTCCTTTTTATAACCAGTACAATATTATATTGGGTTAGCGACCGTAGCGCTGTATTCATAGTGGCGAGGACCACAACGACAAGACGGAATACCCCGGCAAGAACGACACCTTTGTGGAAGAAGACTGATATTACCATCATAAGCATGGTCCAGGGTGTCAGCATTGACCATGCCTTGCACTTTTTTCCTACCACTGATATTGACACTGTCAGAGACTATGCCAACGTACCATATAACATTATAAACTCATATACCATCCCAGGTATTTTCAACCATTGTTAGTAGTAATCAGAAAAGTCAAACGTCTATGATGAAGAAGTGGGCATTTCGCACAACTTCAGTATAGACAAACTGCATACAAACAGCCAAGCTCTCGGCAAGGTCCAGAACTAAGCGTTGTGCATAATTACTGGTGCTTCGAAGTCTACACCGATTGAATTCATGGAAAAATCCACTGGTATCCAGCCATTATACAAACGAAGGCAAGCCAAAGTCATGCTCCATGCGGAGAAGTTCAGATCAATACCGAACCATCCAATGGCAACAATTCCTGCCCACTGTGGAATGCCTGGAAATCAAACAGCAGACAAATTGGCAAAACTGGGAGCACAGTCAGCACAACCACCAGTACATGTGAGATATAAAGAGAAAGTTACCATTATCAAGAACTTCACAAGACCAAGACAAGATGCTGATCCTTACCAACAGGTCAGAACAAGTGATTATGGTATGACGACTACGCCCAGGGCACAACAGGCTGAACCATCACATGTATCGGAAGTACAAATTGGTGCCGTCTCCGATCTGTCTTCTGGAAGAAGAACAAACTGTCGAGCATGTCCTCCAAAGATGCAGAAGACACAACCAGGCTCAAACTGCAAAGTGGCCCACAGACACAACTCTTCAAGAGAAGCTCTATGGAGACGCTGATGGTCTGCGGAAGACCAGACAGTTGATCGCAGACACTGGGATGATAGTGTAGGATGAACGACTGAGGTGAGGTAAGGACAAACTGTATGTGAGAAAGAATATAACTGGTCACGGTCCGCATGAAGCAACGATTCCAAACAACATCCACACAAGTTTTTGGAATACTATACTCCCATCAGACTAGAGCGTCACACCTATCATCAAAACGGGAGACCAATTTAAAGCGACCTAGCAACTACTGGTCCATCTCAATCAAGTCTGCGTGAAGTAAACTGGTCGAGCACACACCGTTACTTCAAAGCCAGATTATGGCCCTTCTTGACACGTTTTCGATACTAGCTGACTAACAACATGGTTCAGAAAGATATTCACTGAGAGCCAGCTGCACCCCATAACCAACTACAACTGTTACCTAGATGGTGGAGATCAGATTGGCCCGTCATTCGGGACTTCAACAAAGCCTTGGGTCTAAGGAGAGGCAAGCCAGCAAACTGAATTATTACAATACCAGTGCAACCTGCTGGGCAGGAATAGTACTAGCATAATTCTTGCAATGAGAACCCAACATGTACTGGTCGGAGAACAGACCGCCAACACAGCACCAGCCACGCCAGGCGTACCTCAGGGATCAGCCATTGGACCACTTTTTTCTGTTGTATATCTACCACCTTCTAATTCATGTAACATCTACTCACCATCTGCTTGCTGACAACAACCCCTTGAACAGGGTAATTACTAAAGAAAATGCTTAAGCCTAACATGATGACATGGACAGACTACAGCAATGACTGGGAGGGTCCATGGTTGATGTCAATTAATCCTAACAAGTAATCCACTACAGCATGACACGTTACAAGTTGTGGCAGAGATAAGTACATCGGGGTATATGTTAGATGAGGTAGCCATGAGTACCAATGTTGCTACCATTGTGAGGAAAGCCTACAACAGCATCGCCTTCTTCTTGAAAAACTTAAAGAACTATCGAAACAGATTAGGGTACGATGTTACCAGACACATGTCAAATAAATCCTTGAATACGCTAATTCGGCAAAGGATCAACCAGGGCAAATATTTGTCATCTGGAGGCAGTTCAGCATATTGGACGCAATTCGTCAAACGGTACTTTAGCACAACAAGCAACATCAGGCTGATCATTGGTGACTTTGGTAGGAAGTTCTAGAACCAGATCCATGAGCATTGTCGACAGCGAATATGCCTTCTCGAGGGGTCTTATTTATAGTGGATAATCATGATTATTTGTTTTTAACAAAAATAACTCGCCGCTCACACGATCTTGTAATTAAATATCAATGGTACGATAATGCCCAAGAGGACGACCATATATACTATACAGAAAGAAGATATATCTACAATTTATTCCCCATTTATGTAATGTTAAGTGGCCATCTTTGCTGCCATTTTGAAGCTAAACCATAATGCATGTCTGATAAACTATTTGAACACACTATATATACGATTTAAATAAAATATGCTTATTCAGCAATTATGTTGGCCATTACTGCCGGTAGTTGATTCCTTAGTATGCTATCTTAAATAATTGCAAACAATTAATATGCTATGATTGAACAGATACTATGTTTAACATCTACACAACTGCCAATTAGCAACAATAGTAATTTATGTAACTAATCTCTTGCACCACCGACTTATTTCCTGATTTTGGCGGCCATCTTGGACGCCATTTTGAATAAGGCAACGGGTCAATTGAGTCGAATCGAACTTTTATTTGAATGTTAGTTAACTATTATAATTCCGATATCAACAAAAATCATTTGAATAAATGTTTCAACAGCATATATCAATATGTCAATTATTGCGGCCGTTGTAACCGCCATTTTGATTTCAGCCGACATGGATGCCATCCCACAATATTTTAATCGACAAATAACGATAGATAAAATATAAAAGCATGTGTTAAAAACATTTTAACTACAACCAATCGGCAAAAAAAGAAATTTGTAACTAATTTCTGACATCTCTGATTGTTTTTCTGAATTTAGGCGGCCATATTGGACGCCATCTTGATTTTCACAAAATGCTCAATGATGACAGGTGGTCATCATTCATATTCTTCAATTGCAACATATTCCCTAAAAGAAAACCAAAAAATATTTACAATACAATCCAATGTTTGGTCTAACCTAAATATCCCATTTCTAGACAGGACTATTAATACACTTTTAGGAATCCAATATTCCGGGCTCATGAAGGATTTACAAATAAAAATATGTCAATGTAATGATTATTTTGGACGCATAGAACCAACCTCTACATATAACAATCAACAAATGGTCAAATACACACTCAGATCCGATTTTAAAGAGAAAAATAAACGACAAAAATCGAAAAATATCATAATTTCCTTAAAAAATCAATAATTATTAATTAATAATCATATTATAATATCTATATTTATATATAACCACATGCGGGGTTCAATTGCAAACATTTTGAGATATATCACAAGCCGATAGCCCATGTAAGTGAGGAATATTCGAAGTTTTTCTAAACCCTCTGCTTGCTTAAAATAACGGCGGCCATTTTTAAAGATGACCGCCAAAAGGTCATTTGGCAAAATGTGCCGCAAGTCCATCAACTGATTTTAGACAGCTTACATATCAAGCTAACCGAAAATCATTGTTGGATCTGTTCACCAATTTGGTAATGGATTTCGGTCTGTCACATGGACTATTTAGCTTTGTGATGTAATGTGCATTTGATGAAGCTACCAATAATAATATGTCTAATTTATTAACTTATATGTAATAAATAGAATAATAATCTATGTGATTTTGATCGAACATAATGTTTGACATTTAAAATTGGTCCATATACCCTGTTACAGCCATTGTACCTCTACCAGGGGAGATCACTGCGTAATGATTAGATATGAATATGGCTTATAACGGTAATGAAATGGTGTGAAAATGACTGGGCTAATATAATGTAACCGTTTGGATACGTTTGGTCAACGCATTATGCCCCGGGGTACGACATATAACAAAGAAAATATAAAAATATAACCTCTGCAATTTTAATTGTGATTTATCTATTTAAATATATAGCCAACTGCAACGAAACTTTGACAACATAGAATTTAATATATGCACAATCGTTCACTCAAAATTTACCTCATAGAGTGCAAGATTCGAGTTGTTTGACATACAAATAACATTACTATATGCACATAATGAAGTCTAAAGTTAGTCACTTAGCAGTCATACTTAAAGTTACTTTTGGACATTGGGTGCATCCATTATCAAGCATTTGGCTATGTCTGCTCTGCTTGGCTTGCACTTCGGTTGTTTCCCTACATCCCTTCTTTCCTCCTAGATAAGGAGGGCTATATAAGAAGGGGTGGCCGATGAGCTCGCCTGTGTCTTAGCGGACTTGCCTTTGCACTTTTTACTGTTTGTTTCTAGTTTGAGACGAACAAACTTTATGAGCCGCGTATGTGGTCGCACGGTCATAATATGCTCCATCTCCGAGTCCCAACAAATATCCATTTTCATATAACATTATTTCAATTCTCTCTAAAGGACCGATTAGGCGTAGTTTATACAAATTAACATAAACAGTCTGTACTGGCACCGTAAATATATTGCTCCATGTATGAGTCCCTACATTTTCACATAACATTTCTGTTTTAAGAACCCAGTGAACTGATAAAATTTTCAAAATTTAAACACATCCTCTTTAAGTAATTAATATGTTTAATAGTAATAGCAATATTATAATTATAGGGAACCTTACAAATGCATAAAAGCGCAAAGATAGAACTGGTACTTCAGATTGAATTGAAATAATGTTTTGTTTAATGTCCTAGAGTATAGGGTCCTGCCCTTGGCGGTAGGGTCCTGCCCTGGTGGGTAGGGTTTGCCCTTGGGGTAGGGTCCTGCCCGGGGGGTAGTGTCCTGCCCGGGGGGTAGGGTCCTGCCCAGGGGGGTAGGGTCCTGCCCAGGGGGGTAGGGTCCTGCCCAGGGGGGTAGGGTCCTGCCCAGGGGGGTAGGGTCCTGCCCAGGGGGGTAAGGTCCTGCCCAGGGGGGTAGGGTCCTGCCCAGGAGGGTAGGGTCCTGCCCAGGGCGGGGGGGGGGTAGGGTCCTGCCCAGGGGGGGGGGGGGTAGGGTCCTGCCCAGGGGGGGTAGGGTCCTGCCCAGGAGGGGTGTAGGGTCCTGCCCAGGGGGGGTAGGGTCCTGCCCAGGGGGGGGGGGGGGTAGGGTCCTGCCCAGGGGGGGTAGGGTTAGGGGGAGGTTTATGTTATTCAACTAGATCATTAATAAAAATAAAATGCTTCAATTTATTTAATATCTGTGCGTAGTGTGCTTGTATATTCAGGCATATGTTCTATACCAAATTTATTTTGTATTTTGTGACACTTTAAAAAAAGTGAGGCAGTCCCTCTAAAAGAATGAATTATTTCTTTTTAGTTCTTTGCATGCCAAACTCATATTTTGTTGTAGTTCGTAAATTTTTCGAAATTCGACGACGTTTCTACGTCGATAAAGTCACTGGCCACTTATAATGTGATTGAGTTATACGCCCCGATTCGATGTATAATGTTAATTATTTAATTTGAAAATGAGCCGCCAATTACTCACAGCGATGATTACCAATCCATAGTGAACGCAAACAAAATTAAATTAATCGTTATGTAAATGCAAACATTCATCGCATTTATTTGCTACATTAAACAACAGCAGCAGAAGCAACAAGAACAACAAAAGAACGCCATCAGCAGAAGTAACAGCAGCAGCAGTAACAGCAACTGAACAACAGCAGCACCTCACTAACAGCAGCAACTCAACATCATCAACAACTTACAAACAGCAACAACACCAGCAACTTAACAGCAACTAAACAACAGCATCACCTCACTTACAGCAGCACCTCACCAACAGCAGCAACTCAAAAACAGCAGCAACTCAACAACCGCAGCATTCAACAACAGCAGCAACTCACAAACAGCAGCAACTCAAAAACAGCAGCAAGTGTAGCAACTCACCAGGAACAGCAGCAACTCAACAACATCAGCAACTCAACAACAACTGCAACAATTCACCATCAACAGCGGCAACTCAACAACAGCAGCACCTCAACAACAGCAGCATCTCAACAAAAGCAGCAACACACAATCCACAGCAACAGCAGCAAATTAACAGCAGCTGCAACCCAACAACAGCAGCTGCAACTCATCAACAGCAACAACATCAGCAATTCAACAACAGCAGCAGCAATTCAACAACAAAAGCAGCAATTTTAACAACAGCAGCAACTAGACAACATCAGCAACTAAACAACAGCAGCACCTCAACAACATCAGCAACAGCAGCAACTCAACAACATCAGCAACTAAACAACAGTAGCAACTCAAAAACATCAGCAACAGCAGCAACTCAGCAACAGCAGCTGCAACTTATCAACAGCAACAACATCAGCAATTCAACAACAGCAGCAGCAATTCAACAACAAAAGCAGCAATTTTAACAACAGCAGCAATTCAACAACATCAGCAACTAAACAACAGCAGCAACTCAACAACATCAGCAAGAGCAGCAACTTAACAACAGCAGCTGTCACTCATCAACAGCAACAACATCAGCAATTCAACAACAGCAGCAGCAGTTCGACATCAGCAGCAACAACAGCAATTCAGGAACAACAGTAGCATCTTAACAACAGCAGCAGCAACTCAGCAACAGCAGCAACTGAACAACAGCAGCAACTCACAAACAACAGCAGCAACTTAACAACAGCAGTAACTCAACAACAGCAGCAATTTAAGAACAGCAGCAACTCAAAAACATCAGCAACTCCACAACATCAGCATTTCAACAACAGCAGCAACAACAGCAACTAAACAGCAGCAGCAGCGACTCATCATCAACAGGACCTATATAAGCTATTCAACAACATCAGCAGCAACTCAACAACAGCAGCTAAACAACAGCAACATCAACAGCAACAACAGCAATTAAACAACAACTGCAGCAGCAACAGCAACAACAACAGCGGCAGAAACAACTCCAACAATTCAACAACAGTAGCAGCAATACCAGCAATTCAACAACAGCAGCAGCAGCAACCCCATCAATTCAACAACAACAGCAGCAACATCACAATTCAACATCAACAGCATGCAACAGCCACTCCAGCAATTCAACAACAACAGCAGCAACATCACAATTCAACAACAACAGCATGCAACAGCAACTCCAGCAATTCAACAACAACAGCCAGCAGCAGCAGCAGCATCTCAACAATAACAGTCAGCAGCAGCAAAGCAACACCAGCAAAGCAACAACAATAGCAGCAACTCAACAACCGCAGGCAGCAGCAGCAGAAATTCAACAACAGCTACAACTACATCAGCATCATCATCAACAACAGAAGCAATGCCATCAACTACAACATCATCATCAACATGATCATCATCATCATCAGCAACAGCAGTATCTCAACAACGACATCATTATCAACAACAGAAGCAACAACATCAACAGGGTTAAATGCCTTTAGCATCGTTCACTTATAATTTGGACTTGCTACCAACACAACTGTTCCGCTCTGAATGATCGATGTATAAAATAAACCTTCCTTCGGAGGCCAACTGAATTAAGCAGCTGCATGTTTTAATATTTAGCAGTCAATCAATATTGTAACCGAGCCGAGCATAGCCTTTTTTTGCCAGTCAGCTTTTTGCTGAAATATGGCATATACGTATAAACAAGTATAAGAGTGTCTCCATCCGGATTTGAATCCGGGTGGCCAGATTAGAGTTCAAGTGCTCTGATCACTGAGCTACAAAGGCACATCAATATGCAACCAGAATAATCACTTGTTTTAGAAATTGAACTCGTGACTTATTGTTGTCCAGTATTTGCTAGATTTCATGTACACTAGACTCTCCATAGGTCTTAAACTTGGTGTTTATTAATTATTCATAGTCCGAGGCACACCTTACCTTCTCTTTGCTTACAGACTTAGCAGAAAATGGTCAATAGTTTTGTAACATGAAGGTGATGGGCTGTTTATCTCAGGTCAAAGAAATAAAATGTTTCGTTCCTGACCAAGCAACAATATAAAGTAATTAACCAACTTCCAAGTGCTTGTATTATTTAGACTCTTTATTGCCAAAACTAATTAGTTGCATCGATAGAGTGATATCTGTTTGTTCACCATCATAGCGCTACCTTATATGCAATTACATATTCACTGAAACTTCGCATACAGATCACTTCGATAATAAGACCACCTTGAAATTAAGACCACTTGTTCATTATTACTGTTTTTGCTCTGTGTTTAACTTCATTGTTCAATTGCTCTACAAAGATTGTACAATTATATAATCACATAGGATTTTCTCTTTTCAGATCAATGTTTGGTAATAGATAGATTAAACCCTGAAGGTCAAACATTTGAAGGTCAAGGTCGCATGCCAAGGTCCAATGTCAAGGTCGGCAGTTTTGAAGGTTAAATGAAGATCTGCTATTTTCCATGGAGGTATTAACCGTACCGTCTACAGTATGCAGCCCATCACAGGCACCGACACCGTTTATTGTGAGGGATTTTCCTAGTGATAAATTAGGGCTGAGTACAGAGTTCTGCAATAATGAGATTTTCAAGGGAATTTGTGATAGGAATCCACTACATACACTTTCATGTATTAAACACGGATGTGACGTCAATGTCACGTGCTCAAATACCGGAAGTACGTTGTTACACGTGATATTAGTCGAAGCCAGTCCAATTACAGAAACAAAATACGTACCTTTTATATACCAGTTGTCTTTCGCCAACGTAAATTTTGATTGTGTAAATAATGACGGTTTCAGCCCGTTGAGATTAGCCATCAAAATGCATTTACTAGAACTTATGATTGCGCTCATGAAATGTGGCGCCACCTGTGATATTGACAATGACCTTGACCTAATCACTTCCTGTTCCGGTCCGGTCGAATATGAATTCCGGGCTGCGTACCGGAAATTCGCGCCTGGATATTGGGTTCCGGTTGAGGAGGACAAAGCGTTCAAAGTAAATGTCCTTGTAAAGTCTTGGTGTAGGATTAACATACAGAAAAATGGAAAAACTGTCATTCAATATGCAAAAGAACACGGTGCTCAACATAAGATTGTGAAAATGTTGATTGACAATGAAATTTCGTTAGAGTTTGCGCACGCAACTATTGCTGGCGACGTGGAACGAATGCAAAACATGTTAAAACATTTCGCGGTTGACTTGGACACAAAAGACTATTCACATCGGGAGAATTTCTTCGAGCCATACTGCCCACTGACTTTGTACGGAGCCGCTCTAAAATACGGCCATCGTCATGTTCTTCATTTGCTCAAAACCTCGGGTGATATTGCAATCAAACCGAACAATAATAATGGCGATGGTGGCGATCCCCACGCGTCTGCTGTTTGTGTTATTGTATAGTTTGTAGCGGCAGCCGGTTTTACGCCAGAACAGAGTGCGCTCCGCCTGCTAATTTGTCGGGTGTTTTTGTCGAAGTCTTTTCGAACTTATACGTTGAATCGTAATTAATATAATTCATCAGATGTAATTAGAGAATCCAGTTAATGAAAAATGTTTGGTTGTAAAACATTGGACGCATTGTACATGTTTGTATGTACCATCAAATAGATTCGCATGATACCTTCGACAAAATCCTTCGACAACTAAATGGGCGGGGCGTTCTCTACATTGACTTCTGGTCAGTTACTAGTACCTTATCATTGTGTATTCCATCCGAACATAATGAAGAGGACATAACTGACTAATGCTTTTAACGGTTTCTTAAGATGCCTGCTGACAATTAATAGAAAACATATGGCCCGATCCCCCGTAACATTTCAAATTGACCTAAACCTCATCTCATATTTTGCCCTCTCGTTTTTGTAATTTCCATGGGAAGATGGACGCAAATTGGCATCAAGAAAGCTAACGCCATTCCTAGGTTATCACAGTTAATTTAAAAAGGGTTCTTACTTTTATCTTCAATTATGACTCAATTTGAGATGAGATTTCTACTTTAGATGCTTTTGGCGATAAGACACTGGCTCAATGTCAAACCGAGCCATTTGCTATTTATAACAGTATTTGTACTCGTATGTACTTAATTCTGCTGCAATTGTTATTGTTTTGATTTTATTGTTCTTTTCACAGAACAATTTTTGTAATGTCGTTTAATTGATGCTTTAGTCTGGTTACGTGTTTAGTGCCAATCCACTGCCGAGCACAGCCTTTACTTGCCAGTCAGCTTTCTGCTGAATATGACAGGCATAGGTGTGCCTCCGCCCGGATTTGATCCCGTGTTGTCGGTTTAGGCGGCAAACGTACTCACCACTGATCAATGGTGACTACACTGTATCTTACAGATTTACTTACTATCATGTATCTAAGGGCTTCTAGCCTGTTCCCCGGTCGCTCTTGTTTCAAGAATTTCCATTAGCGTATTCAAAAAGACAATTCACTCAAGATATCGCTGGCTTAGAATGAGAAGGTCGTAAGTATAAAATCAATATTTAAAGAAAACAAGAAAAAAACCTACATTTTGGTCAACATGAAAAGTTCCGATTTTCTTTAAAATAGGCACATAAGAAACGCCTTATAATACAGATTTCAAATACGTAAAGTATATAAGTATATAGTAGTGACGACCTTCTCATTCTAACCAAGCGAAATGTTGAGTCAGAATGAAATGTTTACTTATTATCTGTATATCATTAATTGTCTCGATGCTCATTATCATGACAACGAATCCAACATTGATTGCATAATAGTCCATTAGATTGTTAACTATTTTTATTATAGTGCGCCCTGGATAACAATAAAGGCGGGGAAATATAGAATAAGCTACACAGTTGGAAAAAATCAAGCTTACAAACGATTTATCAGTGTCACTTCAATAAATAATTGACCATGTGTTTATTTTTTAAGTTACCAATGTTGCAACAGTAGAACAATCCAGTTAGTGTTCGTAAACATCACATTATCCTGGGTGCACTTTAATGATATTAAGGTTGACATATCATAATGTTTTTTATGATTGTGTATTCATTAGTTTAAGATTCGGGTATTGATGCCATACCATGACACCATCTAACATATTGTTACTTACGTGCATATTGCCAATAAAAGTGTTGTAAAAATCCAAGTTTTGTTTTGTTGGGTTTGTCAGAATCATTATTGTTTCTCATGAAGCCATAATTATATTGTATAATAAGGCCATCTTCCCATGCACCTAAGTACAAAACGTACAAACAAAAACATCTAGTCGCTTGAATAAAACATAGCTATAATTCATGAAAAATAAACCATACGTTTTTAGTCCATTGATGATTAATTCTACTTCAACAATATGCACGATATAATATTATAGTTTAAACACACAGTCGTATTCTGACAAACAAATTATTCATTCATGGGTATTTCTTCTTGTTTTAGATCGTTGTAGTTCATTCTCCCATGATTCATCTGAAAATATAAAAAATCTAATCATTTGGACAATGATGATATCATGCATACTCAGTATTTGGAATCACGTGATCAAATCGATTGAAATGAATGCGGTTTTACGCTCGAAACTATTGCGATTTCGTCTGCTAACGGTGAGTTTTTTCTTGATTATAACGATCGTGCATTTAATATGGTTATAGTGTATTCCGTATATGTAAGAATACCCGGCAAGTACCGAGTTCGCGCTATCTTTAGCTGTTTTTCATTGATGCTCGACCAAATGCAGTTTCCAACCGAGTGTAATAATTTGGTCGAGCATCAATTAAAAACAGCAAAAGAACAGAACTCGGTACTTGCCGGGTATTCTTACATATACGGAATGTACGTTAGGCTATATAATATACTAGTAACCATATTAAATGCACGATCTTTATAATCAAGAAAAAACTCACCGTTAGCAGACGAAATCGCAATAGTTTTGAGCGTAAAACCGCATTCATTTGATCACGTGATTCTACACACTCTGATACTATACGTACGAAGGTTTATAAAACACCCGGTGGTTCTTGTCGTGTGTAGTACATGTAACAAGGCGATCCAGATTCGATTCCTGATCGCGACAGGTCATTCCATACAACAATTTCCCTCAACATGTGGAGGAATTTCTGGTTCCTTGTGGAAGGTTAAGTGATGACTAGTTGGGATGCCCAAGAGATCTGAGTAGATCAGGACAAAGTTATCTGATAGTAAGTTAAGGTGCGTACACACAGTAAGTTTTGATGTATGCATCTTGACATATAAGTCAAGATGTACTGTGTAGTTACGTGTAGTACGCCTCTACCATACATTTTCTCGAGATGTACACCTTCATTGTTGCCAAGTGGTATGAGGGAAACGTATGGGCATGATGTACACGTGGTAAAATGTACATTATCGATTTATACACCAAAACTTACTGTGTGTACGCACCTTTAGATAGACCCTCAACAATTAGCATCCATTTGCTCATGAAAAAGTGTCTTCTATAATGAGTTGGTCTTTAAGGTGTGTACTGGTTCTTTTAAAGTCTTAAAATGCGATCTAGCAACAAGTTGTATCAACGTTATGACGGAACTAGTTCAATTGCTGTTATACTGCACTAGAAAAGAGTGTAATAACTATAATACTGCACTGGGTGTGGTCTTTTTAACACGCCCCTAAGATACACTATAATACAAAACATATACAAAAGATAGACTCGGGCACTGTCCTCGACTAAATATGATTATTACATGTACAATGTAGTACTACTTAAACAAGACATTTAAAAAACATGATTATAGTATACTTACGCGCATTTTGCTAAAGTATCCTTCACTAAGGGGAGGTTACTGTGTAGATTGTTAGGATCAGTTTTACACAAGTTGTCTACCTTATCTAAACATTGGATATAGTTTTGCCCGAATGCACTGAAATAAATTTGTTGAAACCACTTAATTCGGTACGATCATTTTTTAAAACAAAGTACTCTGATTTAGAAAAGTGAAAACATTAGACTTAAATAATGTATTTGGGCTCTCCCAAATTGAGCGAACGAGTCCACCTTAGTTTACGCTAGTGGCAGTGGTTAGTCAAGTCTCCAAACTAATGATGAAAAATACGTTGGTTGAGCGAGAATGCTCTACTAGTGGTGGCATCGGTGCTTGACATCGTACTTTCGATGACCCTCCGATGTCAGACCGGGGGCAGTTATGTTGGTTGGGTTTTACGGTCTAGTTCGAGTCTACAAATTTGTTATAAGTTAAGTTACCTATTTTCGAGGGCTGAGTACAGCCGCTCAACCACTCTTTGGCATTTTAACTTCCCTGGTCATAAGGCTACGAAACATACATTCGAGTCTACCTGAGGTGACAATTTCTCTCATGAGGGTGTAGCAGCCAACACGGATCTGCGACGTCCAGAAAAAGACACTACCCTAACAGGTACAACTTTACACCTTGATGGAGTGGATCTCCTACCCTACCTCTAGGCAACTGCTTCCCATTATAAGTATATTAATTAAGTTTAAGATACCTGCATAAGAACAGTTCCATTCCGTTTGAGATAGATGCGTTTTGTGGTATTGTTGCCCCTGTCAGTAACTGTGGTGGATTGTATGCTACGTCACACGCCTTCTCCATTTGGGCGTCACATGATGTCGCTTCCGGTACAGTGTCTAAATATACATGTATAAACACATTTAAATAATGTATGATGTAAAATATCTAACACACACGAGATGTTGTGAAAGAGGGTTTAAATTTTAAAATTAAAAAGAAAAAAATGCAACTTCACGTAATACTATCTTTAAGATTTAAATTTTCTGATAGATTATAATAAAATATTTTCCGTCGTTCCCATGGTGACCAATTTTCGAACACTACCCGTATTGAGAAAACAACGGATGAGTGGTTAAAAATAGCAGATTCTTTCTTTATAAGCAAGTACTCACACTTTTGTCGTGTTTTATTAAAATAAGAATGTCAATACTTTTTTGAGATACTGGATTTATGAAATTATTGTTAGCGTGACGTCAAATAACGTTCGAATGGCGTTTGCGACGTCCTAAAAAACTTGGCGGGAGTGGTTAATTTCAAAAGTCTATAACTGTGTTAATTTGCGTTATAATTCGTTCAAAGTTTCAGAAACTGTTAGTAAGAGTCGAGTCTTTCTAACGATATACGAGTAGTATCATGATTTTCGTAATTACAAATGTATGTCACTAAGCCCGGTTTTCCCGGAGAACGGTTCATATATGTTTAAGTTAAATCAGTTGTGATCTTCGTGCGACATGGACATTGGTTGTGAGGAGCCAGTAAGACCTACTCACGTATATCGACCGATGGACATCCATTAATGTGTGGGAGCTGTGATTCGAAGGACGGCAAGGCAGCCGGACACATAAGAGAAACGTACTTGTAACCACAGGCAAACGAGTCCCGCATGAAGCTGAAAGTTAATAAGACGATGTTCACATTTTGCAGATACTTTTCATTTATTCCAAATACAGTACATAACGCAACCAAACCCTCTTTGATGCAAGGTTCACCAATGACTAAATTTTGAAAAAAATATTAAAAAGTCTGTTATATAAACTACTTAAGTATGATATATTTATATATTTCTACAAACCATTCACTGTCTTTACATAAAACAAGCATGAGCATCCAAATGTTCCACGTATTATCCATATAAATTAAAAGCTTGTTTGGAAAGTGTTTGTTTATTTAAGTGTCACCACTATTGAAAGGGCCAGTAAATTTAACTTATGAGACACCTATTTTTCTTGAGCACAGTACCTCCCGAATCCTTTTTCGTATTGTCGGGCACCTGGCAGAGATGGGCCATTGGTTACCATTCTTGAACCAGCCTGTGTCACCAACCGGCTACCGACGGGATTCGAACCTTCCACTCAGAAGGCAGACACCCTAACAACTCGGTCACGGTCGCGTCATGTTTGTAATCTGACTCTGTGACTACAACTTAATTGACTTGACAAACACTCAAAGGTCAGAGACCACTATTGCATTTCCCATAGACCTACATTATAGCATAAGTCCCCAAATCAGCTCTTAAAATCGAGTGTTGGCACAAAAATCAATATTCATTTCTTTAATTAGTTCATAAATGACAAAAATATTATCCCAGTATATAGGCAAAGCCAAATTGATTTTTTACAAATTTCATTGAAACATCCCTACCCCCACCATGAGTGACCAAAATACCCAAAATACTGCCAATCACTACATTTTCTGTAAAGGCCATTAAAAAGTAAATTATACAGCTAGGCACTTCTCAAATATTTCAAACTGCACAGAAAACATTGTATTCCTCAATTTTGACAACCATTTATAATTGTAAACACAGCATTTTTATCCAATCAGACCGTATGCAATTCTATCCTTACGGGGTCATTTTAGTGGCCTCTGACCTAAATCGTACATACGGTGCTATACAAACTTACTTGCATTGGTCGGTAGGGTCCACTGTTTTATTTAGAGTTTCTCCAATGATACAATCTGAATATCCCTTAACTTTAGGGAGCTTCGTTGAACACGACAGCAGATCTAGCTCGGCTAGAACACAAAACAGGAATGAATGAGAAATATAAAAGTTCGCACGCAGATCATTCTCCATGTACTTGCCACAGGTAACTGTATCGTTGAAAAAAAAATGTTTTTGAAAAATATAAATTTTCAAAAATAAATATTTTTTTTCGTGTTTTTTTTACGTTTTCAACGATACAGTTACCTGTGGTACCTACTGGCGTGTACATTGACCAGCGCCATCAAAGAGACGCATTCTGATGCAACTGTCCGCGACAATTTGAAATAGCGGTTCACAAATGGCACGAACGTACGGTATTGTTTTTTTTTTTAATTCCGACCATAACCTTTAGTTGCCAGACAGCCTTCCGATGAATTATGATAATGACAGGCATCCGGATTTGAACCCGGGAAAAATAAGCTAACCACTGAGCTACCTCAAAAACATATACATGTATAAACATAATTCAAAGAGTCTCTCCATCATGGCAATCTGTTAACCTCTCTTAAGTCGAAATGTCGTCTAAGTCGAAGTTTTAGTGCGCAAGTACTGCTAGTATCTTTTCGTTGGCTATAGATACAAATAAAGACCAGTGCATTAGGGTGTTTCATTTTTTGAAAATTTTCTCCGATCAAAAACCTTTTTTGCCCAACTGTGACCCTCCTAAAACAATGCATATATACAAAATTTCAGCTAAATTGGTCAATGGGAACACCTTGCCCTTCCGACTCGAACTTTAGACCCAAGAGGGTCTTAGATCCACTTTCGGATTATTTCATATTTTTTCAAACTTGCACAAACTATGTGATGTTGCATATCATTTTGAAGGAAATGATCACAGGAACAATGCTGTAAAAGAATTAATAAGATTAAATACGTTCATAAAGAGTTATGGCCCTTTGCAAATTAAAGAAAATCGGCTTTTTAACCAATTTTCACGATATATATTTAGATATGATGTACATTAAAATATAGTACATGTACTATATCTTATCCATTGAGCAAGAAGGCACATTCACTGGGACATAATGATATAAAACAAAATGCTTAGTTATAAGTTGTATCTACTGTTTAATCACACATGATACTTGTATAATTATTTATCAGATTAGGGTACATGTATCTTCCATTATGTTCTTGCTAAATTCAGTGATTTTTACTCTACAGCAGTTACAAACTATGATAAATGCGTCCAATGTGGGTCCCATTTGTTGCAGTATTTGCATAGTTCTGAATGTTCTTTACCCCCACCCACTCACACCCATCCCCTTTCAGCATTGACCTTTACAAACAATTCAAGTCCACTATAAACAGTATCTTTTCGATTCTGCTAGAATCTGTCCTAGCGTTTGACAATGTTCCACATAATAGTCTGCTTCTACAGATGAAGCACTACGATGTCAGAAACAAGACTCTTATCAGGATCAAGTCATGACTACTGGTCAACGTACGGAGCATAGTCGAACGATGCAAATCTGAAATGTCTGAGTGTCACATGGGTCTGTTTAATACGCCCACAACTATTTGTGGTCTACATAAACGATATCTTCCAAACTGTTGCCGATGACAGTATAAAATACATCCATAGCCACCACGACACCAATCTCCTCCATGGAGACCTTACAAAGTTACACTCTAGGCGATCCTGATACAGTAAATGGAAACTGAGCTTCTATCCAACAAAATGTGTATAAATACATCTACAAGAGGCGAGCTTGATGAAATCAGATTGTTACTAAATGTAGGAATTCTACGAATGACACTAGCATTCAAATTAATTGAGCTTGGGCACCTATGTTTGCGACATTGATAATAATGGCAACCAAATTGCGGAATATTTTCCTGGTCGGAACGTGCCAAAGTGAACATCAGAATTCTAGACAGTTGTTACCAAACAATAGCCATGCCCACAACAGAGCATTCAGCTGCTACCCAGAACAACATCCGAGACCTTGAACAAATGCAAACGCACGCAGCAACTTTTATCACTAACGACTATTCGACGAAAACCCCTGTATGCGCCATGACGATACTAGAGGACACTCGGAGGGCATTTCTGGAGAGCCGTCGAAGACAAGCCAGGTAACATATCCTTTTTGATATTAACTAAAGACTTGTTGACATTCAGTGAAGCTAGCTACAGAAATCTGAAGATTCACACTTAAGTTTCCGGGAGCGCCCCCATAACATGATCATAGGAGTAGGAACCTCATTCACCCCTAGACCAGCTGAAGGAACACGATTGTAACAAAGGTTGCCATATTGAACACACTACTCAAAGTCTGATTAATTTTGCAACACCATCTACTGAATATGATTTATATCAGTTTTCAAGGAGCAAATCTTAAACTGATTTCTGTCTGACATTTGTGTACATGTTTCACTGAGCTTTACACAGTCCATTTAATTCTGAGGACTCTCTTATTCTGATCTTTATCTAGAAGACGAAGAAGGGTTTTAAGTTACAGCCGATCCAAATCCCATTGCTGAGAAGGCATTGTTAGTCAGTAACTTCATTTTTGTGACAGGTGAAAAAGTTAGCCATGAGCTTGATCCTAACTAATCCACTGCAAGATCATCTATCATCAGGGGAAATTGCTCTTTCCCGATGCCAAATTTTTGGTTTTCAAAAGCAGTGGCTCCTCACCTTCGCTCTTTCTGTTGGTTTCACATTTGCTCTGCCTATTGGTTCCTGCCTATGAGGAACGGGGCACATTAACAACTATTCAAATACTGCAGAGCGGAAGTGTTTTATCATTATTGCGGCTACAATAGAGTGACTGTCACTCATCAAAATGAAGGAAAATCTACAAATTACTATATCATTATTAAAAGTGATCATAACTTTTCACAGAACAATATGCGTTGTATTGTTAGTCGCAGTGAAAGTGCCTTCTTGAGACCTTTCCAATGATATGCTTATCTACCTTTGTTTAATGTACTTCAACTATAATTATATTTAAGGAAAATTGGTAAAAAAAACATTTTTTGGCAAAATTCAAAGGGCCATAACTCTTTTTTAACGTATCTAATCTTATTAATTATTTTACAGCATTGTTCCTGTGATCACTCCCTTCAAAATGATATGCAACATCACATAGTTTGTACAAGTTTGAAAAAATATGAAATAATCCGAAAGTGGATCTAAGACCCTCTTGGGTCAAAAGTTCGAGTCGGAAGGGCAAGGTGTTCCCATTGACCAATTTAGCTGAAATTTTGTATTTATGCATTGTTTGAGGAGGGTCACAGTTGGGCAAAAAAGGTTTTTGATCGGAGAAAATTTTCAAAAAATGAAACACCCTACAGTGCATGTATGTCAAATTTCGATTACGAAATTTTAAAACAAGGAGATAAGATAAAGTACATCACATTCTTCAGAAGGCCTTGACCTTTATATCACTTACTTGAGTCATTTCGGCACAGAG
The DNA here is from genome assembly GCA_963678985.1 of Spisula subtruncata. Classification (NCBI taxonomy): domain Eukaryota; kingdom Metazoa; phylum Mollusca; class Bivalvia; order Venerida; family Mactridae; genus Spisula; species Spisula subtruncata. The sequence goes on along the minus strand of OY787664.1, from coordinate 48,040,332 downwards.
CGTCCAACATATGTGGATCGACGCTTGCAAGGGACTGCTTCATATTCCAGTTGACGGTTCCGGGTCCACAACTAGGGTTCAGCTTCCCTTTCATACATTCCATCATCTTTGTGTAGTTATTTCTACAAAGAATACAAGACTGAGCCGAATTACAATATTGCGTATCAGGGTGGACAACTGAATTTTTGGTTTTGGCTAAGTCGGCAAGTCAAAATATGTCAACAAAATTTAAAAGCAACAATTAAGCTATGCTTTTTGTGCACATTCTCAGCTTGTACATCGAATATATCTAGTGTAAATCGGTCAAAGGACGGAAGGGTAACCGGCTGCAACCGGGAATCGAACACAGATCGTCGAAGCCCATTCACCAAGTACCTACAATAGTGGATAAATGTAGGTTTTTTTTCTCGATTTATCCTCATAACCGGGCGATACATATGGACAATGCCAACAGGCGAGGCCCACAGACGAAGCCCACAGACGAAGCCCACAGACACAGACGAAGCCCACAGACGAGGACAGTGATTTTATGTTTTTTTTTATAGTCCATGTTACAGAAGATGCCCCAATTCAAGAAGCATCCCTGCATGGTTCTTTTACGTGGCCGATGTAAAGCATCAAACAAGACACATATGTTTTAAAAGTCTCACCGAAAGACAGTAAGTAAAGTTATAATAAGTGTTTGATGGGAAACACTAAAAAGAATTTCTGAGGATTGATCCGATTGGAGGCGGGATCGAACACACAACCTTTGTATCAACAGTCAGTAATGTACCAGTCAGTTGCATCCACGGCCCCCAACCCCAGGGATGGGCCGGGATTTTTTTACTTTTGGGTTGTCAAAACCTCCGCCCTTCCACGACCCGAGGTAAAATCTCAAGTACCTCACCGACCCCTCCCAACTAAATATTTTCCCGGGTTAATGGTTTGGAGAAAAAAAGTCGACCATTTTCCCGGCAGTGCGGGGGAAGCTGGAACGTAAAAACACGGCTGTTTCCCTAGCTATCCCCGAGGATATCCAGGATGGTGCGTGGATGCAACTGACTGGTGCGTAACTCTTACCACAGGACCACTGGTCAACCTTGGTTTACTTACCCGCAGTAGAATTTATACAGTGCTTCTGGGTCAATGTTGGCAGTATCGGAGTTTATTGATAACACTCCAAACCAATTATCCGAACAGGCAATAAACTCCGTACCATTGCATGCTGTATTGTCTAAAAAACATCCCACATAACAATAAAATATATTTTTTAAATGTATAAATGTATTTTTATTGTATTTGATACATCGTTTAAAATCGCTATTTTTAAAGAACATTCGGAGGATTCAGTGTAAAACTATGATAAGTACAGTACATCAATTTAATAGGCATGATTGCACCATAGTTTTGCCCTATGTCCTCAATTCATTTTGTTCCATGTGACCATAGACAAACTAACATGCTTGTTCCAAGAGATGGGATACTTCTAGTCTGTTTCCCGGTACTTAAATATTTTTTTACTAGCATAGCCTTTATTTGCCAGTCAGCTTTCTGCTGAATATGACAGGCATATATGTTCCTCCACTCGGATTTGAACCCGGGTCGCCGGATTAGGCGGCAAACGCACTAAACACTGAGCTACGGAGGCACTTAAATCTTGCATTTCATTACAGTTTCAAACTCAGAAGATGGAACCAGACTAGCGGGATTGTGCGGCTTAATGAGTAACATACAGGGTATCACTAAAGTTTCTTCTCGATTGTTTTCGTTTATTCCCATTGCTGGGCGATGCCGCTAGTATAGGTTCGAAACCCACTGTATGAGCTTTCCAGTATTTGTCATTTGTTTCGTAGGTTGGTCATTATGTGTCTTTCACTTTTAAAGATTATGTTTTTCAAAAACCTGATTCAAACTTCATTGAAGACAATAAATTAGATATAAAATGAATGTTTAGTTTATTACCATTGTTCTCCAGGAAAGCTGAAATATAATTAAAACATATGGTACACGATGACTCGATGAGGTTCGAATGGAAGATTGTGTTCATATGCAAACGTGTATACCTCGTAAAATAAAGTCATAATCATTAATATTATTGTTGATGTTGTTATTATAAATAAGACGAAAATGGACTAGTTAGGAATCATGTTCTAGTTTGTCCAAGCCCAAATTGACGAAGTACATGTTTAATTAAACCCAATAATGAGAATTTTTCAGGTGCTTAGCCAGCGAGTTGGACGTACGCACGTACGTAACAATAATTTTAAAGTTAAAAAATGACAAAACAATTCCTCAATTATGAGGACTCCTAACCACTATAACCACAAAATCCAAAGCTTGTGTGCGTAATTATCAATTCATGCCAGGCTATGACCTGTCTTTTAAAAGCACACATATTTTATACATGCATGTAGATATAACTGCAAAACAGATACAGATTAATGTCTTACCATTCGCTTCATAAACAGTTGCAAACAACGCTAATATCAATAATTTAATCATCCTGAGTCCTGCTCACAATAACTTATCAGTTATTTTAAAATCTTAAAATTGAAATGAACACACGTTCACAAATTCACACTTAGTAAGGAACAAGTGTAATTATAACGGTTGAAATAATAGGCACTCAGAGGTATTGAAATAACTCAAGATGTTTCAGAATTCTTATCTTTCACTGTTTATATAGTCGTGATCACACTTTATGACGTCACAGATAAAAACACCTGATGCTTGCAAAATAATTGAGCAAAACATAGACATATGGCGAATAACTCATACTTACATACATGCAATTATATACATAGATATTAATGCAAAATAGAACATAGCACGATTTACAAATTTAATGAAAGTGCATTGGTTTTTACAGTAAAACCAATGACTTGTCGGGACAAGGCAAATGATCGAAATAAACCTTGAACTCGACATACCGGTTTGGTGAGTGTATAAAATCATTATTAAGCACATTCGTCGGGACTTGCTCGAAATAAGCCGGGCGCTCGTAATATCGATGCTGACCTTAACGAAGTTTAACTGTTTTTTGAATAAAACGCTTGCATCCAGGTCTTTAGGCCACTGGAATACTTCACCTATCACGTAGGTGCAAGGGGCAGGTAATCCAGGCTATAACCACACCAGACTCATCGCGTGTAGCGGGCAAACGGGACCCACGTGACACCCCCTCTAAAACGTGTAAATTTATTTATTGTACTTATTCAATGCCGAATGTGAGTAGATTAAAATAATATCACATTTAAATCGAAACATCTGAATGAAATTTATTTTGTTCAAACGAAAGAGATAGACGGACATGCATTGAAGGATGATTGTCTAATCATTTGTAAACATGTGCTGTCTCTTTCCGGACGCACGTACGCACGTGGTGTTTTGATACCAATGTGAGTATCACAACCGATCTGTCGTACAATTACGGACATCCGATCGATTTGATCTCAATTAGCTATCAATATTCAAGCCATCAAACTCAAAGGAGTGTGAGCTGATCTATGCATCAGTATTCGCTGACGATACATTTGTGCCTGTCCTACAGTGAACTATTTCGTTAGAACGTAGTAATTTGTGAGTTTTATTTTATTATTTTTATTTTTGATAAAGATCTGCTTTTTTGCTATATTCTTTGCTTTATTTTTGTTAAGGCATACTTCAGTTTTGACGACTTCTTTTCATGTGAAAGACATTACTGTTGCCATTGCAGATATTTGCAAGGTAACAGTTTCTAAGCATGTATAACATGCGTAACCAGAAAATGGAACACACATTATCCTGGTGACAATGTTGTACGGTGGCCCAATACACGGCACGAAATTTGGAATCTGGAATTCTCCCCAAGTTCAATTCCCGTCAAGGCCACGGTACTGCTGACTTTCTTGAAATAAGAATAACCAACAATGCTCACTTATCATGGTCTGTGAATGGGTACCTCAGAGGGTCAAACACTAGTGTGTCGTGGTAGCCATCGGCGCTAAGTGTAACAGCCGATTTGCAGCTCTTTGACATTGGGTACACTGAGCTGAACGGACGCATATCTGAAAAAGAACGTTAACTTGGTTGTCCAAACTTCATTCAGACAGGGAAGGCAGCGCTCAACTTAACCAGCCGAGCACAGAAAACAGTTACAACGCAACACAACTACATGGAGCAATGCTCACACACAACCCAAAGACATGATTAAAAGTCCAAGTCACCGCCGCAAAAAATCAGGATGACCCAATTTCACAAAGCATTAACAATAAGGTCAGCTTTTGTACTTTAATTTTGCAAGTTTATTGTGACTTAAGTCGAATAAACCTAATACTAGTAGTACGGAAAAAACATTATATATCTATCATTTCAGACTATCCCAAACAATGAAGATCGTCCTATTGTTGGTGCTCCTGATCGCTTTGCACGCAGTTTGTGAAGCTGCGATCTGTGGAAAAGCTTGCCGCACTTTCCCAAATGGCATATGCGCAAAGAAATATAAAGGCAAATGCGTACGCATTAATGGGACTTGTCGATGTCGGGCCAAGCACGTAATAGGCGAATTTGACGTACCAACATTTCGGTATTTGGAAGATATGATGAAACCGGATCCGTTTTATGAATAAGATTGCCGATTTTTTCCATATGGTTTTGATTTACTTAGATACTCGTTTTGATACTATACGTCACCCATTGTTGACACCGAAAGGACAGAAAAAAAGAACCAGACTAAAATTGTACTTTACTTCATCTGCACAACTTCCTTCCAAGAACATTTCGTCACCAAAATGGACACCGGACAACCTTCGTAGTGATTATGAAGGTCTTGGACCTATTTTGTATTTGGTTTGTTAATTTACCATTGATCTTGTAATCAAAATCATCCTGAAACCTGTTTTCATACATATAACTACTTTTGAGCGTATTATACTCGGAGTCCCTGTTTTCATACATGGAACTTCTAATGAGCGTATTACTCCCCGTTTTCATACATGGATCTACTTTTGGGCGTACTATTAGTCGTTTTCATACATGGAACTACTTTTGGGCGTACTATTAGTCGTTTTCATACATGGAACTACTTTTGAACGTATTACTCTCCGTTTTCATACACGGAACTACTTTTTTGAGCGTGATATTAACACTCGGTAGATTATCCAATAAAGATATGCGTTTATGTATTACATATGTCAATCCTCCTTAAGTCGAAACATGTTAAAGTGAAGTTTCCTGTTTCGTAGTCGAAGCTATATCCTGTATTATGAATCTTTGTCAATCGTAATTTATCAAACACATACTTGAAAAACGGATACTATTGTTTATATAATCGAACTCGTGGACTAAGCTCATGCTTTTCATAAACCAACCGTGAATTTGTAAAACAAGATTAATCAACTTCAAGTTTAAGTGGCATTTACGACCTTTTCATTCAAAGCCGGCGATATGTTCATATTGATAGGGAGTTGTACAGTATGTGTACATGTATGCATGTGTATTGATCTTTCCTGAAACAAACGTATGTTATCTTCAATTTGTGTTCTTGTTACTTCGATCCCTGGTCTCCCAATGTCCCCCCGTCCGAACTCGTTCAGTACAATCTGCAAAAAGGTATATGAGAAAGGTATGCAAGCTGGATTGGCTAATTCTGTAGAACACTAGCAAGCCAATTATCTAGTCGACTATCCTCCAGAAAATTCTGTTTTTGTCATTAACAGCACTGATGACCTCTTCAAGAGAAGAACTAGTCAGTTCTTTGGCAGAGAGCAAATGACTTATTGTTGGTAATTAAATTTCTAAGCCCTGTGTGAAAGTTTACCCTGGAAAATATACATTGTCTGATATATTTTACGTTGAAAGTTTAAGCAACGTGAGACTAGAACGGGTGCTGTCAAATCATAAAGTGAGTCATCACTCAACAGAAACGGTAGATCACGAAAGGTATAGCTTGACCAGATTAAACTGAAACTCATCAAAGTCCGTAAGCGCGTCCGCCTATACTCGGCTGTATTCGATTGGTATGTTTATTTACTAAGCACCGTTATTTTCGTATAAGGCCAGCTATAACTGTAAGAATATGTTTTAAAACTTTGGAATTTTTCGGACTTGAACGAATTATGCAAGGAGTCTAAGTTTAATCTGATCAAGCTATACCCTAACATAACACGAAAAAGCAACAATAACACGAAAGACGGTTGAAACAAGGAAACAAACCGACGTTCAATAATAAAGCGGAATTAATGAATTCTGCCTTTACATGATTCTGAATAGCCACACACAGAAGCAGATATAAACAAGATGCACGTAAATGAGTAGGTTCACTAAGTGGAAAAAAATGACCCAATCACGGAAATAAATTATATTTTGACACTTAGTTTTACATTCTTTTCCATTTAAATCATATTCAGCACAAATTGGAGTAAGCGATTTAATTTATATCAGTAATAAGACGAGCAAACACCAGCAAACATTAAAGAGGCATTTTCCGATAACTAGCATAATTTTCTCGACTATCACATTAAATGAGCTAAATGTACAAAGCACAATCAATTATCATAATTTGTCAGAAGAAAGTGTGCGCAAATATGTCTCTATAATGTCAAAGATGTGTTCAAATCGCCAATAATAATTTATCGCTTCCAGCGATTTATTATTATGTAGTCAAAGGGAAACAACTCGTGACTATTTTGGCTCGTTACGGAAATATATTTTCATTTTTTTCTCGGTAATAAGTGAGGGCTTTTTGTTGAAAATTTAAGGAGTTTAAGCAATAATGATTCTCATTTAATGTATAAAATTCCTTAATCAAAATTATAGGGAACGCCTCTTTAAATTTAACAGTTCATACATAAGTGTAAACTTCTCAAGAGTCAATAGATAGATAGATTTATTTTTACGTACAAGGTACAATTTACATGACAAAAGATTATATCATAAAATACATTCAAACTAGTAACACATATGCATGCAGTAATAATGTCATGGCAATCAACATTACATGTAAAGGGTGACGCAACAAAGAACTAAATGCAAAACAGACAAAAAAGTCATACGAATTCATGTGACAAATTGGCCCTATATAAGCAGCATTTTTCCAAGTCGTATCCGTGACCGTCAGTAAAAGAATCGGAATACATGGTTGGTAGACAGAAAATATAAAGCAGTAGTTGTGTTTACGTTCATTTACGTTTATAGATCTACAACGACCTTCGAAATATGACCCCTGGACCAGTCCATATACCAAGGTTGAAACGATATTTACCGTTATTTTATGAAAAAATACGGATAGGTTTGAGAAAATCTCCCTTTACTTCTAGTTGGCAACGTGGCTTAGTGGATAAACTGTTCTCTTGTCAGATACATGCTTTTATATAGACTGTGGGTTCGAGTCCTCTGCTGTACTCATTTTCAATAATTAAATTTCTAATTCAATTTTTTTTTATCGTTTTACGTTAATATTTTAATTCTTAATATTTGATTGATTTTACGTTTTATAACGAATGAAAAACCGCTTTGTTTCCTTTACATTAATTTAGTCTGGATATTGTATTTATTGCGTCATTGGCTTTGCTGCAATCGCCATTTTAAGAATTTTCAGTAGAAACGTCAGAATTAGCTAATGGTGTATGTTGTCAGTTGTCTGTGTGGTGCAGCGGTCATAGTACATCGCTATCAATCGTCTGTTTTGTTCTTTCCTGTGTGAGTTAAGACCCACTAACGAACCGTTTTTTTATTTAATAAACGTATGCTTACATTAATGCTATATGCATACATTGTATTACCTGATTATGATCACATCTATCATTATATTTTTTCTATTCATAGTTTGCGTTATTCTTTTTTCAAATATCCATTGTATCAATTAAAAATGTGTCAGAATCAGTGTAAGTATCAATTGAAATACAAGTTACGACGCTGAGACAACCTTATATGCAGTCTATATGTTAGCTCTTGTCAGTCTGACAACCCCCTCTCACACACTGACAAGCGAAAAATTCAGTCTTATTTCCGTCTCATCCATAACAAAACCTATGTACGTTCTCGATGAGATCTTTCGCGTCGTCGCTTTATCTATATACCATATATGACAAATTTCTTATGTGCTTTTTACGCACTGGAAGTTTTGTAATTAAGCATCTCTTTGTAAATAGACAAGCACGAAAAATGTTTGCCGAGCAAAAATTAAAAAAAAACATAGTGGAATGGGATTCGAATTCTTTCGTTCAGTTTTGAAGTTTACGTATTCACAGTAGCTTAGCCGACTGCGCTATGCACTCCACTTGATTTGTTTATTCTTAATGCACCCTTTATTACTAAATACACCCCTATTACCTGGATTACTCGAAAGTTAAAAGTACATTTACGCCCGAGTGCTTGTTGTAGATCTATAGTCACTTCTTGCATTTTTTGACTTATTTATCAAAAGTGTATGAATCTGTAGTAGGACTGAGTTGTCCTGTACTTTAAACTTATTGATTTTGTATACTACATGTATCATTGGGTAAAGGTAGACAAATCACTGAAGCATTTATAATCACTACATTTATATTTCATTGGTTGAAGTGATTTGTCTGACCTTTCAACCCATTTTATTGCTATATAAGACCAGTTTCCTACTCTGCTCATTGCACTGGTTAGCTGACTGTCAGGTCAGTAGTTGCCAACGAAGCTTAGGCTTCACCTAATTCTTCCAAAGAATATTTCATTGGAACGAACGTCTGTTATCTTGGATACAGACTTTTTATGTCCGTTTGACTCCCAGTGTATTTGAATACCAGCAAACTAGTCGTATATATAACCCATTTAATTCAGGTTTATTAATCGTTCAATAACTAAAATATTGAGTTGAATCTATAAATAATTGTATGTTATTCCTTTGCATTATAATGTTATAAAATCTAAGGACCTAATTAAATACTGTTCATGTAACTTGGTGTCGTTATTTATGTAGAGTTAGTCATTTATTTACTTATATTATACTTATTGGATACTACCACTATACGACCACATTGAGGACCAGCACAATAAATACAACACCACCATTATATCGTTGCAGTGTATGTAATCCCACTCAAGTCCCACAGACTGAGTCCGATTGCAACACCACCATATAATTGGACCACAGAAACAAGGATCTGTTACAAATCAATAAAAACGAGTACTTTAAACAGTTGTCAAGTACATTTTGTACGAACAGGGGTACGATTTTCGTTATCTAACATGTCAGGGACAATAAAACTTCAAGTCAACAATATTTATTACCCATGAAGCTCATACAATGTAGTTATAAATATGGATATTAGATCATCAAGCATTCGAGTACGTATATGATAAGTTCGGCTTTAGCAAATTGTCAGAGCTTTGAGACACGTCACTTTGAGCATATTTACAAAATTTTTGCTCTACCAGTACAGAAAATCATGGACACAATATTATAGTGAATTAAATGAAATTAACGTGAATATATTGGTATTAAATGGACAACGTATTTGTTTATGACAGAATAATGTCACCATGGAATGAGGGAACGTACGCACGAATTTGACATCTTTGAATTGTAGAGTTAGAATAAAGCTGTACAAGTACTGCGATGGCGTCGAAGAACGTCAATGGATCTGACACAGACGAGGTATGTTGTTTATTCTTTTACCTAAATTAATATTTTCGGCTTGATCGTCTCATATAAAAAAAAGTTACCAATTTTCTAGGGCTCTTTTCAGCTGTTAGGCCGCTCAAGCACCCTTTGACATTTCAACTTCCCCTGGTCATTGGGCTACAAATGGAAACCTACACTCGTGTCTCCCTGGGGAGACTATTTCTCTCCTGTGGTGTGGCAGCCAACATCGATCTGCGGCGCCCAGGAATAGACACTGCCCTCACAGGTACCATTTTACACCATGGTGGAGTGGAGCTGTGGGTCTTGCTCTAAGTTTTTAACCAGTGGTCCAGAAGAGGATCGAACCCGGGACCTCTAGATCCCGAAGCGCGCGTCCTACCTCTAGGCTACCGCTCCCCATATCTTTTGAAAATCGGTCAAAGAATAAGATATTTTTTATGGCCGTTTTTAATTTTTAATGACATATTTTTACCTGCCGTCTTAGCCCAAAAGTCACGTGGTATTTCCATACCGATAATTTAACGTGTATGTTTGCCAATTATTCATTAATGGCGATGAGGATCTAAGTAGGTTTTATGCTATTTTCTCACATAACCTGCGGCGTGGGAGTGCCATAAAGCCGAGTCGGAAATATCGTAATGCACTCCTAGGCGTCCTAGCCGGTTACATAAATATGCAAATTAGCATGAAGCGAAGTTATTGCCAATCCATGACATGGTCGTCCCACTAAGTCAATGCGTCACGCTCGAAATACCATTAAATTTTGTTTGAAAACTTATGAGCCTATGCAGCATACATAATCATTTTCAGAGATATTTAGCGTTTACTAAGGTTACTAGTATATGATAAATATAATCTTACATTCGTGCTCGTTTCTTACCATTTTTACCATGACACAACACTCTTTTTATATTCAGGAAGATGAAGAATGCGACGACTCGGGATTTGTACATGTAGGAGTTTCGGATATATCGCCAATAAAACCATCAAGTCTAGATACGAAAGAAAAGCTGAAGCATGAACTAGAAAACTATAAGGAAGTTAATGAAAGGCTCCGAGGTCAAATATTTAAACTGAACCGCAGAGTTCAGTTCAGTGAGCGGAAGCTTCAGAGAGAAAAGACTCTTATTGAGGCTGCCAAGAACGGTGAACTAGCGAAGAAAGATGTTAAAATACAAGAGGCGAAAGTTAAAATGGAAGATTTGAGTAGACGTAACTTAAGGCTGCTTGTGAAAATTACAGAATATGAAAACAGTATTAAAGTTTTGGAAAGGAACAAAAGAGAAATGATGCAGAAGCTTACATCGTTCAAAGATGAAGATTCAAACAAAGTAATCAAATCCGAATCGAGCAAAACTGAAGACACAGAAAAGGAACTCTCGGCCCTCAAACTACGATTACAGGATATGGCAAACGAACTTGAAGAGAAAAATAAAATTATCGCCAACAATTTGAACGACAAGAGTAAGATGAATGAAAAGTTAGAACAAAATATGAAGGATGTTAAAGCCGTTAAACATATGCTGGAAGAGAGTAAGAAAACAGAAAAGAAAATGGCTAATAAAGTTGATAACATGGAAGGTATGATGAAAACTGTTCTTGCAAAAGTTGAGGCACTAGGACAGACATCGCCTCCTAATGATTCCAGACAACTACCAGCTAGTGCTGGTTATAGCAGAGGTGAACAAACGCCAACAGATTTTAGGTCTCCAGTTCTGCCAAAGATAAACAAAAAGAAGAAAACGAATTATCGCTGGGAATAACTGCTATATATTTGTGGTATTATCTGAACCCTCCCCTCTATTAACACTTATGGATATATGTACTATATTTAAGTGATGCACTATATCTCGAATAATACGAGAGATAGTGCCTAACATATGATAGTACTATTACAAAACTACCACATCCGTATATTTTAAAATAATATAACTAAATGTTATCTTTTTCTCATCCACTAGTTATACCTTGTAAACTTCTTGTGTTTCGTTTTCGGCAAGATGATTTACGCGGGTTAGATATAATTCTAGCTATCATGATATCAGTAGATATCCCCTATTTCATAGTCCCTGTTGAACATTTATATATATGTATGTCTTGTCTTTGCACGTATGTCTTTTTCACGCATGTATTCTTGTTTGTTCTTCTTACATTGAATTTTCGCACTAATTCTGTTATAAATGTATATGTATGGTATGTGTGCTCTTCAATTCCACTTCCATGGTGATATACATTGTATATCGCCGTGAGGGTGGAATAGAAGAGCATATATACCACATCCGTAAAGTTATAATAACATAACTGAGTGACATAACTAAATGTTATGTTATAATGTTGTGTTATATTTTATAATAAAGATGTCTCTCCCGAACCCGGGCCAAAATTTGTCTGACGTGTTACACACATAAACGATTTCTCTATGTTTGATATACTTTCTCGCCATTTATCACCATGCTATTTAATCAGTTGTATTATTGTTGTTTTGTAAAAAGTCCTTTTCAGGACGAAATATGCAAATAAAATCTATTCTATTCTTTAAATGTGTCCCAATAAAAAAAACCTGATAAATGCTGATAAGGTGAGCGTAATATACTTGAACAAAACTATAGATATACCTTGAACTAGAAATAAACTAATTAAGGTGAATATATAGACTTCTAAAACCCCATTATGTCCAAAACATCTATTTTCTAATAGCAATAAACCCATACCAAATCGTTTCTATGTTAAGCGGCCGATGATATGTTTGAGCATCTTGGGAAAGAAACAACATCGTCGCCCTATTTCCAGAATGACGTAACTTGCATTTTATAGTTTTGAGAAAATGACTTTTAAAGTTTTGAAAGCATATAACTTTTTTGTTAATTGGCGGACTTATCTGGGATTTGAATTGTATTTTATTTTAACATAAATATCATATATGCAGAATCCAAAATGACTGATCGAGTTACATCATTTTGGAATTGTATTTTTTTTTGATTATGTCATTTATTACTATGTAGTATCTACCAGTTTTTAGGCTGGCGATTTGCGCCAGACTATTACAATCCTAAAAAATGAAATCCACTAAGATGAATCTACTCCCGAAACTGACAACACAGAATCTATACACCAAATGCAAATAGTTCCTCCTCGTTAATCAGTTTTGCAAGATAAGAACATTCAACTTTCCTTGTTTCATTTATTCTGTTCGATTGTAATATTGAAATGGAAGGAAATTGTATGAAATTAAAAGAAAAGGTGTTTAAAGGCGTTGATAATTATTACTACGCGTTCGTATACTACGCATTACGAACGCGATATAGCGCGCGCATAAATGATTTTATTATGTTAAATTATTTAGATCAGTATTCACCAACGAGATCGTGGTCGAGTGAATGACCAACTCGCTTAGTAATTTTCTGATGCTAAGGTCCAGCGATCGAATCACGGCGGCTCCAAAAACAATTTTTTTTTAATTTTTTTTTTTCGTTGAGTCCAGCACTTACCTGTCTTTCGACTTAGAAAACCACTTGATGTTATATTACTTGAAAAGCTATTGTTCCTTAGCAGTTCGCCAGCCTGTCAGTACTTTCAGTACTTTGATTCCTATACTTAAGTATAGAATACATGGTATAACAACTGAGATAAGATATATTGTTCTCCGCGGTACGTAGTCATAGCGGAGAACATTTGTCTACCTTTTACCAAACAATTTATTATTGGTCAAGTGTTGACAAAACAATTTCTAATTGGTCAACAGTTTTTAGGCTGGCGATTTGCGCCAGACTATCACAATCCTAAAAAATGAAATCCACTAAGATGAATTTACTCCCGAAACTGACAACACAGAATCTATACACCCAATGCAAATAGTTCCTCCTCGTTAATCAGTTTTGCAAGATAAGAACATTCAACTTTCCTTGTTTCATTTATTCTGTTCGATTGTTATATATTAGTTTTTCTCTTTCGACTTAGAAAACCACTTGATGTTATATTACTTGAAAAGCTATTGTTCCTTAGCAGTTCGCCAGCCTGTCAGTACTTTCAGTACTTTGATTGGATGAAGCGCTGACCAGTGACCGAGGAAAAGTGGTCACTTCTACTTGAGACGTTTTCATGGTAACGTCTCGCATTCAAATTCATTTAGACGGTTACCACAAGCATACTGTTTTATTATGTATTGTTTTCGTGTATGGTTTTGTATTGGCATGCTTTGAATAACCCGTTATCTAGTATATTGGAGGGGTGAGTTCGGCAGGTGTTTACGAGTACAGGTTTCCTTCCTTAAAAAGGGAGGTTGGTCCTGGACGGCCATTGTCCCAGATATATACGATATTATCTCTTTGTGATCTGGTATATTAATAAAAAAAAACGGGAGATGAGATAGTGGCATGCTAGTTTAAATAAGCAAAATAATTTATTAATTATAAGATTGAAGAATAACAGGAGAGTTACATATGTGTATATTTATTAGACATGTGAGTTTATTATTGCTCTATATTTCATACCTCTCGTTTGTTACCAAATAAACACGTCTCATTAGCCTTGATGGTGTTAGTTATTATGTACGAGGGTCATTCAATATATTCGTAGACAATCGTTCTAATTTTATTATATTGGAGTTTAAATAATAATTTCTTATATCATTATAAATATTCATTTATTACCTACCGTAGATACAAATTTATCTTTAATTATGCAACACAGTAGCATGTCAGCAACCGTTGTATTACCATAGTAACGCACTACCACCCCCGACCGACGTAACATACCATTACTTAAACTAGTTATAAATTCCGAATTAATTCATTTACATTCCCATACGTTTGCTAGATTATTGCAAGATATTATCATAATATTTGGTGAAAATATTAAGTTGTTTAGACGTTTGAGTTTGAATTGAGAAGTATTTGATCTATGCCTGTCACGTTTTCATTTACGTCAAAATGCCGATGAATTTACGCAAGGAAATTCATGCAACTATTCAATTGTGCACTTGTCTTGGAAATACACAACAAACGCAAATAAGCTGCTAATGAGAACAAACAGAGAACATGCAATATTCAGTGTACATGTGTTATAGTGACAAAATCACATTTCTGACGAGCAGCGTGGTATTAAAAATGATAAAGGGATCGAACGAAATCGGCAAACGTGGGGACGTTTGAGGAAACGCCAGTCAAAATTTGCAAGACGTTTCAATTTAGCTAACAACCATTAAGTCCAGCTTAATACTTAGCTTTGAATACATAAAATGTTGTAGTAGATCTATTTAATGATATATAACTAAAATATTTGTGTTCAATTTCATATTAATGACATAATTCAATATCGGGTTTAGCATTTGAAAAATAGCAAAACGTCAATAACGTCGCTGACGTCAGAATATAGTTACGTTGTGTGGTGGTTGCGGTAGGGTGATATTTTTGTTTTAGCAATATTTTCTTTAAAAATGCGTTATTATCTGTGTCAATATGTGTATTAATATGACGAGTCCATTCCACGAATTTATTGAATGACCCTCGTATTAGTGAGGGAATATGATAGACTTTATAACACCAACATTTATTGTCGATTCAAAGATGTCTGTCAAAACCGCCAGAATGTTCAATTTCTGAATAGCTAAATGCAGTAAGTGTAACCACAACGCTATAGGACCATTAGAGTTGTAATCATATAAGTGCATTTATGATGGTAAAATTTAATCCTGATAAACCTGTGGTAATCGACCGGGTTGAATGTTTGTTTACGAGGTTGTGACAGAGATCTTTGAATCAACTATATCTATCTAACTTAACCTATCATTTTAAATAAACATCATTCAGTATGCATGCGCAGTTATATGATCAATACACGTATTTATCTTGACAGGTCAAACACGAACATTATTATTGCAAACATCTTACTAAAAAATAAAATAATTGATAAAGCAGAATGAAACTGTTTAAACTACTAATGGCTATAGTACTGTGCCCCAGTGCCAATAGTTTCTACAAATACAAGTCTACAAGAACAAAGGTTGTAGCTACTATCACGGATATCAACAATTGATATGATCTTCTTCCTACGCAAGCTACACCAAAAATGTAAAGAACAAAACCAACCACTACCTTCATAGACTTGACCAATGCATTCCATCTCGTTAGCAGGGATGGTCCATTCAAAATGCTTCCACTGACGGGTTGTCCATAAAAACTCCCCAGCATCATAAGATCGGTCCATATTGGCATTATGAGCACCATACAGTTTGACGGCGACATGACTGTCTGTGGAGTTTGGAGTGAGGTGTTGTGTGAAACAATGCTGTATGCTGACCCCAACCCTCTTTGGCAATTCATTGCCCTTTTCCTGAAGCATGTCTTCAAGAACACAACCGATAGCATATACCTATACTGAAGATCTGATGGTCGTCTCTTTAACATTGTCAGGTTCCGCTCCAAAACCAAGACAAGATTAGTCCAATCAGGGACATGTTGTTTGCTGATGAGACAGCCATAGCGTCACACCATGACGATAGTCTCCAAATGCTGATTGATAGGTTTATGCCCGAATCCAGTGATGTGTCTTGGATTGAGATGCTGCGTGGCATGGTTGTTGCTTGTCCCATGACTTGGGTTTTCTTCTGGCTGATGATGAGGCCGAATATATCACAAACATCAACTAGGGAGTTGTAGGGAGTGAAGAAGCGTCAACTCCATTCTCCTCACAAGAAAGGAAACTCCGAATCTTCCTCATAAGATGCTGAAGTACAATCCTTGGTACCACATGGCAGAACAAGGTCACCAACAACGATGTACTGAAAAGAGCAGATATTCTGTTCATCTTCTCCATTCTGTGTAAGGGACATCTCCGCTATCTTGACCACGTGCAAATGATGGATGACAGACGCATTCCTAAAAATCATCTCTTGGACCAGCTAGCCGCTGGCTCAAGAAAATGCTAGAGGTTGTACTCATCTTCATTTCTGCAGCGGTTTCCCCATGACTGTGTTGGTTTCGATCGAGATTTTTCTATGAACATAATGACGTCTAGACAGCAACGAGAGCAATCAGGGAACACACAGAACAACCTACAACATTTGCATTTGCATTTTTTTTGCAACAGAGCATGTAAATGAATAATTGGTCTCTACAGACACTCATGGAGATGCTCATCAGCAACTTCTCAAGATGACGCTATTGTTAAATATATACTTGAGCATACTGTTTAAGAAATTACTGCAACTTGGTCTGGTTGTTCTGGTCTTAAGTACTCGAGATGTTTATCGGTTCGCTCTGTAGCAGACGACGTAAAGAACATGTAAAAAGAGACATGGCTAGATTGAGTGCTAATGAAACGTGCATCCTCACTTATTGTCACATCATTCAATAATACAAATGCACATTTTCAAAGTCTGAAGGTAAGTTGGACATTCAGTCAAAGCCTTGAAGAAGTGTTTCGATATTTTGTCGAAGCATTGGATATTCTGCCGAAGCATAGACAACATGTTCAACATTTTGCTGATAATTTGAAGACTTTTTATACTTAATGTAATCATGCTAAAACATTTGACCTTTTGTTGAAGCATAGAAGTAAAAAATGACACAAAAATGCTGATTCATAGAAAAAATGTCTGACGGGAATTTCTGTTTCGATCACATGTTCACTACTGAAGTTATTTCGATGGTAACGCATGATATGTTATCCACAAGGCTGAGTCATTTGAGTAGGTATCGCCATATCGAAGAAAAAAACCCAACATATGTGACATAAGGCATAGGATGCATTCAGTTAAATCAATAAAGAACGCCATTAGTTACATGTGTATAATTTTGCAATGCACGCAAGTCTGATGTTTGATTGGTATAATTGTTTACATTATCCTGTACTTGAAGTAC
Organism: Spisula subtruncata; assembly: GCA_963678985.1. Classification (NCBI taxonomy): domain Eukaryota; kingdom Metazoa; phylum Mollusca; class Bivalvia; order Venerida; family Mactridae; genus Spisula; species Spisula subtruncata. Next base: position 48,022,896 of record OY787664.1, on the reverse strand, counting down.
AAAGGGGAAGGAAAAAAGGAAGGTCAATTTAGAGTGTCACGTCGTATATAGATGTGACCGAATTCTGTGTAACTATACTCCTTGTATACTCGTACGTGGTAAATACGTTATAATGTCGCCCCTTATTACTATTATTACTCCTTTCATTTTGTGTCACACCCATTGATCCATGCCTATTTACTGATTTTGTTATTGCGCCATACTACGAAGGAATGCATTACGACGGTGCCGAACCAAAACCCCGTAACTCAATTTTGGCGCGAGAACTTATTTTGCAGCATCCGCAACTGCTAGACGTCCCGGGCATTTCTGTCTTGTCGCCATTTAAATAGCCAATCGCGTTACTTAGATGGCGACAAGACATAAATGTGTTTGTATCTGAGAAATATGGCCCAAATGAGTATCTGGGCGAAAATGAGTTATTCACAGTTTCTGATACCTGGATATGTGTAGAGTACACAAAAATAAACATTTTTTAAAAATTCCCAATTTCAAGTAAAAAACGGCCAGATTCGTGATGTCACCCTCACAACCAAAATGTTCTCTTTTTTACAAAACCCATGAAATTTGGGGAAGTTGGGCAAGTCTCTTGTACATAACACACACATATTTTACATGTTTTATTATGGCTGATCCAAATAAACATATATCAGGTTAAATTTGTATCAAATTAAATCCGGCTATTTTGGTTGCCATGGTAACATACATCAAGACAATTCTAAAATATTCAATTTTGTTCAGTGTTGTTGGCTATCAGCATATATAAAACTAGTTATTAACATTTGTTCGATTTAATTGTGTATACAACTTTAGACCACAGCTTACTGTAACTGACCAATCAACAAGCAGAAAAAGTGTTGAATAAATCCCATCAATTTTTTTATACAACACTTTTCTGTGGTATATAGAAAAAGTGTTGTATATAAACTTACATTGATTTATCCAATACTATTAAGGCCAAGCAAAATAATCCACCAAGTCAGGAATTTAAAGCTTTATTGTAAACACAATCCATCGACAAGTGTGATTGTAACAATGAAGTTAAGCATTTACAATCACTATACATGCATATATCCAATACAAACACCAAACATAGAGTATAAAGAGGATATAGCGGTGTTTTCAATGACTTAAAATTGTTATGCTTCTTTATATCTATATTTTGTGTAACTAGAGTAAAGTATCATTAAAATACAGATTAATTTATTGCTGAAGCAGTAAGAATTACAACAGCATTGATTATAAAACATATACATGCACTTAAATACTATTTAAGCAGTTAAGTATATAAAAAATCATTGTTCATTAGTGAACTATTCAGTTATAACATTAGAGTTTTCTGCTCTTTTACAAAATCGGTATGCCAAAAATGAAAAAAAACGTGGCGTGAAATAACATTTTTAGTTGTTTTTTTACATTTTACTGCTGCTTACACAAATGTTTTGACTGGTGATTTCACAGTGTAATCAACATCTTTCTGACGCCTTTGAAAAACTATAATAGCAGATATACAGTCAGGTACTTTTATCACTCGGCCTTGATAATCTTACACAGCAGTGCTTCTATGCCCACTGCGTGCCATTATTGCTTGTTCGTCAAAATTGTTTTCATATAGATGGATACGCTGTATATTCAAATGATGAAAAAGTAGTTCTGGTAATATCTTAGAATTGCGTCATTGTGCATATTGCTCGTATGCTGAACATGTCCAAGAATGTTGCTTTCTGGAATCTTTCGGCAGACGCTGTTCTGAATGCGGTTGCACGTCCTTAAACCTTTGATTTTCATTCAGATCTTTGACTAAAAGGTCTCTGGATGGAAGATGCTTGATCTGCGTAACCGCGGTAACGTCCTCAAACTCCAAAAACATACTACATGTCGATGGCTTAGAATGAGAAGGTCGTAACTACAAAATCGATATAGTGAGAAAACATCATGCATGCAAGAGAAAACTGCAATTTACTCTTTAACAATAGGAAAACAAGTTTTTAAAACTTCATTTTGGTCAACATGACAATTTCAGATTTTCATGAAAATAGGCTCATAAGAAATATGCATGAGTCTTATAAAGTCGTAAGTAGTAGTTATAACCTTCGTATTCTAAGCCATCGACGTAGTAGTTTCAGCAAGTGAATCAAATTCCACTACTTGTTTTTAAAAGCACATGCATGTACACTTGCTTTAAAAAAGATATGTAGAATATGTACAATACAGAAAGAAAGTTGACCAATGGAATGTTACCAACGAAAACACAAAATACCCGTGCACCAAACATTCCTTGATTTTATTTTATGAATGGCTAATGTAAACGATTTGGGGATATTGTGTTTACTAAGTATTAATCATAGTATTAGTAGTTGATTGTTGTGCAAATTGTATCTGAGAAACTAACATTTTTAGCTGTGGTCTAAGACAGATAGATCACTCGTAAGTGTTGGGTATGAAAACATAAAATCTCGCAGAGCTCGATTTAGTTTTCATACCCAACCCTTACTCGTGTTCTATCCTATACGTGTCTTTGAGTGAAAACAAAACAAACAGGAATGATAAGTTGCAAACGTTGCAAGCAAAACTGTACTTAAAACATTGGTGATATCTACATTCGTATTGCCATTAATTAATATGTTTTAAGTAAAACAGACTACTCTTAATTTCCACATTTCAAGACTTGAAACTGTTCTTAACCGGAAATTGATTACTCAAAATGTGTAAGGCAATATTCAAACGAGTCTTCAAAACATTCAATTACACTTTTTTTAATGAAAAAATCGTAACCATGGCAACAAATAAAAAAACACACAATTGTTTCTAATAGCCATAGCAACGGTTGTTTCGAATACTGATTTAGTTAATAAAAACATTGCAAAAGATAGACACATGTTTCTTGAGGGCAATACGAAAAAATGGAATAGATATTGCAAAATTTAAAAAAGTTATTAGAAGTATTGTTTGGTAGCAACTTTATCATTTTCACCATTAATTTGCACAACACACAACTATAGGACTTCACCTAATAACACCACAAAGTGTGGGTGAGCAATATCAAACCAGCAGTTGACTACTTTAAACATGTAAGGCATTAGTTAAACATATATTTGAAAAATTCAGAGACACAACTTTGTGATTGAAACAATGGTTACCATAGCAACATACACCATTTTTTCACAATTATGTCTGATAACCATAGCAACAGTTGTTTTTTTACACCAATCATGTTGTTAAAATTATTGTAAATTGTAGAAGAATGTTTCTTGAAGATAATATTATCATTTGGAATTGAAACTTCTATGGTTGGAAAAGACACAAAGAATATTGTTTGGTGGTAACTACATTATTTTCGCCATTAATTCATTCACATCGAAAAATATATGACCTCACTCGATAGCATCAGAAATTGAGAGTGAACATGACTAAACAGACACTTGAATACATAAAAAATGTCAGGCAATATTTAAACAAATATTTGACAAAATCAGTGACACATTTTTGAGAATTAAAAAAGGGTAACCATGGCAACAAACAACAATTTCACAAAATGTTGTCTAGTAACCATAGCGACGGTTGTTTTGACACCAAACTGGTAGGTTTAATAATTGCACAATGTAGACCAATGTTTTGTCAAGATGGTTGTCATGCGACATAGATGTAAATATAATACAAAGGATCGTTGATTCAAACATGTAGGCCTCTGGCTTGCTTGCAATTTTTAGTGGCGTATTTATGTTAAACTTCATGTTCTTCATTGTCTGGTTTTCTCAAATATTTTTACTTATATAAACCAATTTCGGCATACCATAACAGTTGATGGCTCATTGATTACGAAATTATTGATATTTATTTCATAACATCATTAATGGCAGCACAGTTCCATAAATATATTATGTTAGGATTTACATCCTAATATTGACTTTTCAATACAACATTTCTACGACATGAAGATATTTTATATTTTGATATGTTATTCAAAAGTGTCCTATAAGAGACTACTAACCCATTACATTGCTATTAAACAGCCATAATAATTAATGGTTTGGTGGTCTGTCGATTCCAAAATTCCTCATTTTTTGTTTTTATCTGACTTAGTTTAACACACAAAAGTCGTATTGTTTTGATTGTCTGTCACTTAAGTTCGGACGCTGTAAATGCCAATCAGTATGTACATATTACAGGCCTTATATCGAAATTGAATTATTAACACCATTGTAGATAGCAGATTCCAATAAACAGGTTTTTCGTTTACATTTTTCCAGGTTTATCCCAAAATATCGCATTTCACACATGTTACTCACTTAATACAGAAATATTTTGATGTATTAAGCAAATTGTTACCACCAACCTAACACAGTAAGTTATTATTAAATGCTATGGTTAATAATGATGTGGTCTTCCGATTCAAAATTACCTAACCTATGTTTATATTTGGTAATGTTTTACTCCAAAATATCACACAATGATACACTTTTTAGAATAGATTATTACTGTTTGTGCGGAATGACAACATGTGCCTATTCGTCTTGTTTAATTATCAAATAGCTCAGTATATGGTGTTATGGTAAAACTGATTCCAGAAATCATCAAGTAAGTTTATATTTTGTAACATTTTACCCCCAAAACATGGTATCTTCAACAAAAGCTTTAAGTTATCCATTTCTTACTAAATACAATACTACAAGTTATTACAAACCAATTGCAGTTATGTTGGATAAAATATGATTATGAATAACATTGTGATACATTGATTCCAAAAATCCTCACTTTTGTTAATATTTTGGACTGTTTTACACCAAAAGTAGCCCAGGACGCGTATCACTTTGAAACTAGATTATAAATATCTTAAGCGGAAAGACATCATATTAGTGCTAAATAATGTGATTAATGACATTGTAGTAAACCGATTCCAAAAATCACCATTTGAGTTTATAATTTATACGATTTTACCCCAAAATATCATATATTGATCCAAATGGATAATGTATTATTTGATATATTAAACTTAAAATTACTACAAATTAATTACAGTTGCTTTAGATATAATACGATTATAAATGTCAAATTGATCAATCGATTCCAAAAATCCTCATTTTTGTTTAATTTTACAATGTTTTTGCCCCAAAAATGTCTGAATATGGACAGCATTGAAGACATCAGATTTTCCATATCTTATGCAGACAGACTACATGTATTCATCATACTGATTTATTATCAAATAACATAATAAATGGCATTACAGTAAACCGATTCCAAAAATCATCATTTGTGTTTATTTTTTGAAGGATTTCACCCCAAAATATCGTATCTTGATCAATAACTGATAATTTCATATACTATATAACACTACAAGACATAACACTCATATTGCAGTGGTTTTCAATAAAATACAGCTGTAAATGACCATGTGGTCAATCGATTCCAAAAATCCTCACTTTTGTTTAATTTTACAATGTTTATGCCCAAAAATGTTTGAAAATTGACAACATTTTAGACATCAGATTTTCCATATCTTATGCAGGCAGACTACATGTATCCATCATACTGATTTATAATCAAATAACATAATACATGGCATTACAGTAAACTGATTCCAAAAATCACCATTTGTGTTTATATTTTGAAGGATTTTACCCAAAAATAGTGTATCTTGATCAATAATTGGTAATTGCATATGCTATATAACACTACAAGATACTACATTCATATTGCAGTGGTTTTCAATAAAATAGGACTGTTAATGACCATATGGTCTGCCGATTCCAAAAATCCTAACTTTTGTATGTAATTTGCCAAGTTTTAACCCAAAAATATAGGCTTCATGTGTTAGTATAGAACTCCATATTAAGTATGCTAAAAGGCAACAATCATGTGGTAGGATACAACATAAAACATTTTTGTGCATTTTTTGCCTCATTCTGAAATTCACAAAAAATGATGTCGTAACTTTAAACTCAATTTTCTAGACAACGTCATTTACCTCATTTGGGCACAAAGTCCCAGATAATGACACATTAATGCGCGGGACGTCTAGTAGATGAGGATGCTGCAAAAAAAAGTTTTCGCGCCAAAATTGAGTTACGGGGTTTTGGTTCGGCACCGTCGATTAGCTAATGTTATATATTGCTCGTGGTCATTATGTGTCACATCCATTACTCCTTTCTGCCTAATCAAATCGCTACGTAGTGCGTTCAACGGTTTGTAATCCGTACTTTTCCGTTATTCAAAAGGATGGCCATCAAATATTATGTTTACTTTTGTAGTCCGGACACACGTACACATATAATACGTCCTGCTTGAAGTAAAGTAGACCGATATTATGTCAATATAGCGACATCTTGCGTATACATTTTCGGAAATCCGGGGTCGAACAATTAAAGTTACAATATTAAAACATATAGATAGAGAAGTTTCAGTCGGGTTATTCTTAGCATTTATTGACGACATTTTGTGTCTCATATCTGGTAAACCATTCTTTTAATGTAAGTACAAATAGAATTTTAATTTTATCATTTATTTCGATATTTTCTCCCACTATTTTACTGTTGCAGGTGGATAAACTATTTAAATTAGGTCACTGTGCAGTTATGCCTCCTTTGGTCACTAAGGTCTTCGCTTTTGGCATATGTTTCAGAACTTCATATAGCTAGAAATAGTGTACGTCCCCTCTCTCCCTTTTTACTATTTTGGCTTGCCCGGTTTGCTGGGGAGTAACTATTATAGTAAGGTCATCGTGTATGGTGTTTTTAAACTCTGTCAATAGCATGGGTGACCGTTTTGGCATATATTTGTGAAACTAAGTCGTCCTGCAGCGGAAAATTGGGAAAGTATTGGAAGCTTTGTCACTTGGGATCACCGTTATTTTGTTATTTCGTTGTGAAATTGGGTCATCATGCATTTTTGCGGCGGTGACATTTCTTTGTGTTGTGTGTGGGCATTGCTCCGTGCAGCTGTGTCGTGATGTTACTGTTTTCTTTGCTCGGCTTGTTAAGTTGAGTGCTGCCTTCTCTGTCCGATTTCCTCACTTCTTTTGCACCTTTCGGCAGTCATAACATGTCACATAAAACATATGTACGTTTGACGTAGGAGTCTCACTTAATAAGGTTCGCCGGTCATACGTACAGAGAAATTGTATTGATTCGGCGACTGTAGCCTATGTTTTAAAAGATTTGGTGTCCAGCAATCATGTTTGTGCTTACTATAATGACAAAAAACACAAATTTGGTTGATTTTGCTGATACAAGATTGATACTGAACTAGATATATATCATACACTTCACCAACGCAGTATACTCCTCTCCAGGCCGGCTCTCTGTAGAGCAACCAACTTGTATAACAAAACCTTCAAATTTCCCTAAGTTGTTATATTATATCGCTGGCTTAGAATAAGACTGATACATATTAGAAATAAGAACCACTAGGCGCTTCTTACGATACCATTTTAATGATAATTGGAACTTGTCATGCTGACCAAACTGAAGTTGAAACAGCTTTTTTCCATAGGAAAAGAGTAATAGTTTTAGGAAAGTGTTTTCTTGTTGTATCAAAGTATTGATTATGTACTTAATACCTTCTCATTCTAAGCCTGCGATATATACTACGATTTTAAACTCTGTAGTGCAACAACTTCTAAACTGTGACCAATACTCGTTGTTTCCAAATGTTAACACTGTGCATTGCATGCACATACACTTATTTTATTTCTTATTAAGCGAATATAAAATAAAAGTTTTCTAAACATTTCAGACTTCTCCCAAACAATGAAGACCCACCTAATATTGCTGCTCCTCGTCACCATGTGCGCTGTCTGCCAAGCTGTTAGGTACTGTCTGCTAAATTGTCAAGATAACAAGACAAAAGCATACCAAAAAGGAGTATGCGCAACAAAATATGGCGAGAAATGTGTCCGAATTGGCGCTCTTTGTCGATGTCGGACCAAAGGCGGCCATATTGCTGAGTTTGATGTACCTACAATTTCTGTTTGGTACTGGAAAAGCAGGTCCATGCCATTTACGAACCATGAGTAAGATTTATGAAGTGGGTACAATGATTTGAAACCATGACATTATGTGGGATTCTTAATCTGTTTAGTGATAGTAAAATAATATTGCCGTCATATTTAAAAAAGAAAGCAAATACCAATTTGAAAGACTTGCCGATATTTTAACCAGTGGATGTGAAGTGACAAGAAGTGCCGTAGGTGCTAAATTGACTTGCAAATTGTGTGTTTGGGTTACATTGTTACAAACTGCATCATTTAAACTGGTACTTTATGTCTGGAACTACTTCAGTGTGAAAAAGTGTTTTGTTTAATTTTGCTTTAATGCTGCATCGTTAGACTGTTAACTATCGTTAAGTTATAAATACTTTTTATTCAGTCGCCGTGACTCGAAAGTGGATATATTTTCTTTTAAGTTCATTGTCCACACGGCATATGATTTGAATGACCACTATACTTCAAATGATACGAGATAGTAGACTGTGTTGGAATATAGCCTAATTGTTATTAGAATAATAAATAAAGTAAACTACTGTGCGTATTTTAATCAACATACGATGCAATATCAAAAATCAAATGGGTCTGTCGTCATGAAAACCTGCTATTTTGACAACATGAGAAGCAAAATAAAAAAAACCCCGCCAAAACACAACTTATAGTATCTGCCTCGTTGATGAATTTATTTTTGATCAAATATAACTGTTACAACAAGTACATGCATCGTTTATATATTTTATGAATTAAATCATCCAATTTCTGTGATGTTTTTTGTTACTATTACCCATATTGTTTTACTCGTACTTTTTGAACACATAGCACAATCACGTGTAAAATGTACCTGTACAATCTGATTGTCCTTGCCCGGTTTCGGATTCCTACCTCAGTACTGCCGATTATTTGCCAGTCAGCTTTCTGCTGAAATATGACATGGCATATGGGTGCCTCCACCCGGATTTTAACCAAAGTCTGCAGATTTGGTGGCAAGCATGCTAACCACTGAGCTACAGAGGCATACCCAATTGTTGAACTATTATACACATTTTACATACAATTATTCATCGTAAATGTATGGACTTCCACATGTCTGTTGGTCGGCATGTCGGTCGGTTAGACATAAGGTCGCCAGCCTGATATGTTAACGTCTAATACTAGGCCGCAAGTCAAGTATACAATACACTTTTAATAGTTTTGATTTATATGTTTGATTGATCAGTAGTGGTGTACAATATACAGCAACAATTATAAAACAGATGTCAATCTGTCAAGTTCATACTTCCTGATCGGCAAGAGCATACTAGTATTGTCGTATACGACGTTTGTCGTCTACGACCACTCGATGAGAGGATGCGAATCGGGGATGATGCGAAATGTGCAAGGATCGATATGAAGTGTCTATATGTGATTACAGCGTATGATCTCCGTGCGATCGTCAGGTTATCGTACGGAGAGCGTTCTTGCACGTACTGCTCATGTGCGTTATCCGTACGTGTAAAATGAGCAGTAAAAGGCACGCGCGTCGCAAGTACGGGGACGAACTCGTTAACACGCAGCAAACGTTTCTCATACCCGAAAAGTGCTACATTTACGTCGTGTCTGCGTTCTCTCAAATATGCACGAAGGGGGTACTCACCACGTACGGATTTCTTACGTTTCGTCTGCGTTTTTGCACGCATACACCACGTACTAGCACGTACGCCCAGTTGCGGACACATCTTTACTCGTAGGGCGACGAATCAAATTTCACTCTCAAACAGCTTCCTAACTTGTTTGTTTGCCACTACAATCCCGACACAGGCACGTATCCTTCCTAGTTTGAAGTGCAATAATTACGTCAAGAATATGACTTCCAATTTGTTACTTCCTTTGTAATCGCCGATCTGTGACGGTTAATATGTAATGTTAATTATCCTACATTTAACTAAACCATTATATTTTTCTTTGAAAATACGTGACGTCATTTGTTGTCGAGAATTTCTTTCGACCAATCAAAATTCAGGATGTTGAATACGCTCCGACCTTTTCTATCATTACATTTGAATAAATATGTTCTTGCTATAAATTGAGATCTCACGGAAGGCCTACGTTTACGGAAATCCGGGTGGGTTAGCTGATATATCAATATAACTTTGTGTGTATGCTTAGTTCATCATTATTCGTTGACCACATATCAATTGCTATTTGTTATATATTTGAGAAATATTTGTTTGAATTTTGTTTGTGTAAGTAGTTATTAATATTTTTATTATGTCCTTTTTCCTCTTACTTGAATATTTCTGATCTTCTCTTATTTTTCTTTTCTGATTCAAAAGATGGAAATGCTTACTATTTAATGTAGTTTATTAAATTTTGTCACCACTATTTAAAGGGTCGGTCATTTCTTCGAGCACACCGTACCTGTTAATGAAAGTAATAAGATTCGGGAGGCACCGGGAACAGGGATTGCACAAATGTTCTAATGGTTTCCTTGAAGCTTTCCCTAGACAAGGAGGACCCTTTCCCCGATATCTACCGGATCCCAGTTATTACGTACATAGCCGATGCAAAAATGTCCATTGGGACCTCTAGGCATAAAGTGTATGTTTGTTTTAATTATTGCAGATTATCCTGAACAATGAAGACCATTCTACTATTGACATTTCTGGTCATCTTGCAGTCCGTGTGTCAAGCGAGGCTCTGTGGACGAGGGTGTCGAGATAGGAAAACTAGTCAATACCCGAAAGGACTCTGTGCAACGTTAATTCATGGGAAGTGCACATGGTTCGGCAGTGGTAGGCGGGCATTGTGCCGATGTGTGAAGGTAAATGGTCAGATGGGCCAGTTTGACGTACCTACAGTAGACAGGAATATACCGTTCCCAAGGAAATATATTTTCAGATTGAACGATAATTATGAAAACTTTTTCTGAAGTTAGTTTTCTTTGGTTGAAGACTAAGATATTAATTCGGCTGTCCGTGTTATGTTACAAAAATTCGAATTAAGTGAAAATAAGTACAAGTGCGTGATATGTGTTCAAACCGTAATAATATTTTCCAAAAATAACTGTTTCATGAAGGTCGTTTACCCAGTATACCTCACTGTGGCCGCTAAATTGATATTGTAAATATGTTGTGCTTATATGTGTTCTGTATATTTAAGGACTTACTTGAATAAAATGAAACTGAAAATGAATGAGTACGAATTATATTCACTGAAACAGAGAATGTGTGCAATGTTTTCTCTAATTGCTGCTTGTCCTTTCTCCGTCCTAATTGTTGTTTTATCACATCAGTTTTCAACACACAACTCCATTTATTCTTACTCACGAGGGGGCTCTAACTGGGGTGGGTGGTGGGTGTTAACTAGAATGTAATACAGTAATGTATCAAGATTAAGCAAGGCATTTAGAGAATGGCAGTTATACCTCGGTTCAACTAAGCATGTTTTGGCCTCTGCGATGTACTTCCGATTTAAATAAATTAGCTTCGGCATTTTCCGGAGGCATCGGAAACAGGGATATCACCAATTTTCTAATGACTACCCCGACGCTTTCCCTAGACCACAAATACCCTTTTCTCGATGCCTTCCGATGCCATTTTTTTTTAAATCGGGAGTACATCGACGAGGCAAAAAAATCTTAGCGGGACCTAGGCAATATACCATGTATTTATTTCGATGCGTTAGATGACAAATGCGAATAAGTCACCTTCCTGATCATTTAACAAAGGGAGACAAATCATGAGAACTTAAGCAAACAATAGTTGTTTCCCTTGGCTCAAACACAAATCGGATATATCAGTGATCCGTTGCCTATGCAGAGTGCTACGTAGCGCTTTCCACGGGAGGCAATCCATGCCTTATAAATTATATATTTAATTTAACGAAAGGTCACTGAATGAAAGCGCTCGGTAGCGCTTTGCTTAGGCAACGGGTAGAGCTACTGTTGAATCAAAGCATTTTCCGTGAATATTGCGTACGTCGGTAATATTTGTGCACTGCGTTGTACTAAAATGTTTTTCTCGTTTCTGTAACAAGTTTTGGTTTAAATATCAGGGTGGATACACCATGTGACTTTTTTGCTAAGGTTGCAAGTAAAAATATGCCAACAAAAAGTAAAAAAACAGCGTTTTTTAAAACTTTTTTCAACCTATTTCTACTTGCAAACTTAACCAAAAAGTCAAGTCATTATGACTTGTTTGTTTCGAGGGTTTCTTTTTTTTCTCAGAAAAAGCAATTATGAATTTCAAACGAAGGGTTGACGCTTAACGAAAGTACGATTTAATACGGCCTTAGTGGTTATGGTGTATACCTAAATATGTGTTTGTAATCTTCTTCTAATGTCACTGAGCATTTTGACAACCCCTCGGTATTTTTAGTGTAGCCAATTATATGTGTTGGACTCAGGTGGTGAATATAGGAAAATACAATATTTTCACAGGAATGTCAAAGGAGTAGTAAATAGAACATCTAATAACCGACGGATATATTGAAACAAATGTTGTTTTATAACGCCATACAATGCAACAAGAAACAGCATCGAATGAAGTCATTGAAACTATCATACTATAATTTACAGTGAAGTCCTAAATATTGGTGAGTGTTCAATTTTGCGAATTTGTTATTTGCAAGAAGTTCGCGATGAAAAAGCGCGTGAATAAGTTACTACTGATTTGATCATTATAATAAGTAATTTTGTTTAAACATGGGTCATAAATTGCCAGAATGCCACCAATTAGCATATAATCTTCAAAAAGGGTATCGGAAGGGTATCGGTCGTCGCCTGGACAGTGACTGTGCTTCGGATGGTCACCGAAAATATATTTGTCGCTATTTAAGCCATGCATTGATTTTGTCCCATAATGCCGCAAAGACGGCCGATGAACGACCGGTCTTCAGTATGATTAATAAAGATGCTCGCCGACCGATCATGTACGGTATTGGATTGGCGACCGACAACAACAACACACACAACAACAAACAACAACAACAAACAACAACAAATAACAGCAGCAACAATAACAACTTTCATTAATATAATCATGGTGGCTGCTGTGTATGTGTTATACGAGGGGCGTTTCAGAAGTTCCAGGAAAAGTGCTCTAAAAGTATACTGTTTATAGCATACGCACGAGGGTGTATCGTACTAAAAGGCACTGCTGCCATAATAATGCCAGTAAGTTGAACATACAATAAACATTATAGAGCACTATTCCTGGAACTTTTGAAATATCACTCGTATGTGTCTCGTTAGCTCAGAGGTTAGTGCGATTGGTGTCTATTCTGGCTACCCAGGGGTGGAGGCACTCATATTATTATATGTTTGCCATATTCCATTCATCATTATGACTGTTGTTGTTGATGTACACAACTATACATGTGATGTATATCGGATAAAAGTATTGTACACATGTATGTGATAATTATGCGTTATTTTCTATGAGTATATTAGATACACGTATCATATAAATGCAATATAGCGGCAAAACAACGGTACTTAATCTGTCTATTGTTGCCATTGGTTACATACTTGTTTAAGTCCATACTTAATACATGTATAATTATGGTATATATATATATATAGCTTGACCAGAATTAGTAGGCACTCATTAAACTTCGGAAGCGTGTATTATTTTCCGTAAGCGAAGTCGGTACTTACCGGAAATATTTGTTTATTTTTGCACCGACTTTGTCCGAAATATGCACGACATATGTCCGGAGTGCCTACTAAATCTGGTCAAGTTGTACATGCGGAAATATCACGACAATTGAGTCAAAACAATGACACATGTATTAGGTATGTATTAGCGAATGCAGCGCGGTTGGTATACCAATGAAAACTGCCAAGCATGACCTTTATTTACCAGACAGCTTTCTGCTGAAATATGGCAGGCATATAGCTGTGTCTCTTCTCGAATTTGAAGCCGGGACGCAAGATTGGACGCCAAGTAAACTAACCACTGAGCTACGAAGGCACACGAATCCATGTTTTTCACGTGTATGTTGATGTTCTTGCCAAACATGTTTATTTTTAGGTCGCTGGCTGGACAAGTTCTTCAACTGTATGTTTTAGTTGTCAAGGTATTAAGAGGGACCATAAGCCAGTTTAATTCCAATCTTTAAGCAACTTGATAAAGAAGAAAACGTAAATGTTTGACATCTTCAAGGACACATTCAGGACATCAACCTTTAGCTAATAAGACATTCAAGTACTCTACTCTACAGGTAACTGTATCATTGATAAAAGACAATTTCCAAACGATTCTTTTTTAAATTTGATATATATATATTTTATTTATATGATTTTTTTATATTTTTATACAATATTATTATAATTTTTTTTTTCGTTTTTCTTTTCGTTTTCAACGATACAGTTACCTGTGCTTGACTTCAGAATGTAAGACGTATCCTGACAATAATGCGCATCCTTGTCAGCTTAGTAATCAAAATGTTGTGTAAGACGTTTCATACAGGAATCGTGATTGTAAAAACACCAAGCCAATATCCGACAAAGACTTAATAACCACGTCTAGAAGTAGAAATATACGGCTTCATAACATGAGGTGAACGACATTTTGGTTAGAACTGGCTTTTTTGTTTTGCGCAATAACGGGGACATATCGCTGACTTAGAATTAGATTACTAATTTAAAATCTTCACCATAAGGCCCTGCTTAAGAGTCTATTTTCATGAATATCGAAACTTTTCATGTTGACCAAACCGAAGTTGAAAAAGATTGTTTTAAGATAAGTAAAGAGTTTTTATTGTTTTTTTTCTGTAAAATCTATAGTTTTCTTTAAATATAAATTTTACCAATTTTTTTTTCGTTTTCGTCTTTCTCAATGATACAGTTACCTGTGGTTTAGGGCGGGGTAATTTGTGGGTGCTTACAATCTGTATGGCCATTTTGGGGCAGGGATTTAACACGTGGTTTTGAAAAGGTGAACGTAACAATCCTCGCCACTCCAGGTGTTGGAGGCCGGGGTTTCAATGGACTGCCACACGAGGGGCAATGACTTAATAATGAATACAGTAAAACTTCGTTATTTTGAGGATTAATCAGGACACGTGAAATTCTCGAGATAAACGGGTGCTCGAAATAACCAAAAGGCATGAATTAATAATACAAACGGATACTATTTTAAAAGTTGCTCGAGATAGGCCATTTGCTCGTCATATCGATGCTCGTCATAACGAAGTTTTACTGTACTTTATACTCCTGACGTTAGTGAAGATATTAAGTTTGTTTTTCCTAGATAGGGTTTTTTATACATGTTTATATATCATACGATCTGACATCCTTTCATAACGTAATATCAGTCTACTTAACATTTTTATTGGAAAATAAATATAGACAGACCGATCCTTCTGGAATTTTGATCTTCTAGATATTGATCATATCATACGTACATCTTATTCTTCCTGTAAGGCCATTATACCAATCAGGTTTTATGTTAAACGTCGTCGTGTGCCTATGCTTTTAAGTCAATTTTCCAACCCCCCCCCCCAAACCCCAAACAAACCCCGAAAAATTATTACTTTCTCAATGTTCATGCGCTAGAGGTAATTTACTCTGGAAACTTGTGTTTCGTTTGAATTTTGAAACTTACGACAACACATATGTTACTAAGAATGCATTTACTGACTTGTTACATGTCTAAAACACAGGTAACTGTATCGTTGAAAACAATATAGAACAATATAAATCTTCAAAAACATTTTTGTTCGTTTTCAACGGTACAGTCACCTGTGGTCTAAACACCTTTTTGTGCAAGCATCTCCACTCAGGTGTGCAAATGCAACTATACAAATACATGTATATGTGAGGCAATGTCTTTTTAATTTTTTTGCGGCAATGCTTTTTATTGTGTGAATAGGTAGGTAGGTTTCAGAAAGTCAGACCAGACGCTAATCATATATGCGATTTGGTATGGCCTAGGTTTTATTCTTCCTCTAATATTCTAACATACATCAACCACAAAGTTTCTCATTAGTTTCTATAAACCAGAGTATACAACAAACACTTTTTATAACCTAGGAGATTGAAGTAAGCTTTCCTCCAACGTCATTTAAAGACGTAAATGGTTCATATGCGGCATAGACCTCATCCTTCCAAGATATATAATTAGTATATTATACAAAACAATATGTATAATATCGTGGATACGGCAAATTCCGTTTTAAAAATACGTTATTGGTTCAAATATGGCATCGACCTCATCCTCTTAAGATATATAATTATTAAATAACATATATAGAGAATGTATATAATATCATGGATACGACAAATTGCATTAAAAAACGTAATTGGCCCATATGTGGCATCGGCCTCATCCTTTTAAGATGTATAATTATTATATTAGGCCTATAAGAGTATGGCTACGGCAAATTACATTTTTGCATTCATTTTGATGAAACCAAAATCCAATAATTGTCGATGGGAGTGTCTTAATTTTCAAAGAAGGAGTGCAATTACAACAGTGCATAATTAGACAACATGGCGACTGAGTTCTCTTTCTATAACTTACACGGAAAAGTCGGGATCAGTGGAGGCAGTTATAAGCGCTCGTTCATTCGGATATCTCTTGTCTGTTCGTCCGATGACCTCTGCTCTTACTTCGAGTGAGCCTGACACCGATCTCCCTAGAAATCTCAATCTGAGATAAATCTCATGCGAGGCTGGAAACAAAATTTGCTTAATAAAAACAGAGCTTATTAAAGTAAATTTAAAAAGTTTGAGTGTTAGATTGATCAAAATCTCAATTTGCGATGAGATTTCTGCTTGATATACCTAGGGAGATTGTGGCACGAACGTTTGACGAGAACGTCATAGACAACAGCATATTACATTGTACCGGTAGTTCGAAATTGTGAAACATTTTAAGTACAGTGGAACTTGGTTATAACGAAATCCTGGGGACCCAGATATTCCTTACGCTATATCCGATTTTCGCTATATCAGTACAACGAAATTTCGTTATATGAGATTGGATATAACGTATTTCGTTGTACACTGTATATAAAAACCGTTGTGTTTGTCATTTATAAGTACAGCATGCACAGCCTGCTTCGAAATGTTTAATGAAACAGTATACATGATGATGAACAATGTTACTGATTAAAATATTTTATTAATGAGCTCTAATCAATTTCTTACTTTGACTATATCAATCCTTATTCTTGGCGAAGTAATGCATTATCTGAGCAGTTTGACAGGGTATGCTTACATGAAAAGTCCACTAATTAGCAAGTTCTAAACACGAGCCGTTAAACCATCAAAACAGTAAGTAACGATGGCGAATGACATGGTTGATGAAGACCCCAGATATTTCATCCTATTTCATAACCATGATAACTTATATTTCGTGTTATAGTTACAGTTTCAGCTACTTTAAAAAAAAGTCAATTACCTTGTTCAGTCAACGAAGTTTAGAGGTATAATTATTGGTTAGGTCAGTTAATTTGCAATGATAAATATCCGTGACGCAACTACTTAACACCTTTTAAGATTGTTTGCACAAACATTTTTCACACAATTACCGCTTTTGTTATAACCGATCAGTTTTGCACACAAAATGCTTCAACGGGACATAAAAATCACTACGTTATAACCGATTTTTCATTATATCCGATTACGTTATAAGCGAGTGGTATTACATTGAAATAAAGAAGGGACGAAGTCGGGGATTTTTTTCCTTACGCTATAACCGAGTTTTCGTTATAAGCGAGTTCGCTATAAGTGAGTTCCACTGTAATCAATTTTCTAACGTAAGGTCTCTTTTCAGCTGTAAAGCACCCTTTGACATTTGACTTTGACATTTAAATTCCCTGGTCATTGGGTATCCTATGGAAACATGCTTTGGTGTCTCTATAGGGATACTTTTTCTCTCATGTGGGTTCGGCAGCCAACATCGATCCGCGGCGCCCAGGAATAGGCACTGCCCTCAAAGATATCAATTTAAACGTTTGTGGAGTGGAGCGTGTGGGTCTTAAATATATATATATATTTTATTCATTTTTTCAGATATATACATACACTTCAAAAATAAAAACCAGTGCAATACACACAGAAACAACAGCAATACATAATTATTAACATAATATAATGTAAACTTCAAATTCTATGCTTGTGGTTATTAGTTTGTGTATTGACTTGCTTTTTAAAAAAAAAGTGAAGAGAAAAAGGCGAAAAGAGGTGAGAAGGAAAGAGGGTGTAAGAAGGGTGTGAGAGCGTGTGGGTCTTGCTCAGAGAAATAATACCGGTGGTCCAGACGGGGGTTGAACCCGGGTCCTCTCGATCCCGAAGCGCACGTCCTACCTCTAGGCCACCGCCCCAAGAACTGTTGAGCACTGTAAGTTTACAGCTACACATAATAAAAAGCTGATTTTACCGACGGGTCCAGAAAGGTTTTATCCAAACTACGTGGCACGTTAACTTTGTTTCTTTTCTTCTGTCTGTTGCCTTTTAAACAATTTCACCGGAAAGCATTTTTATTTGCATGTATATAATATAAACAATATTTGATAACAATGTTTTATTCACTTTAGAAAAACTTTGACATATAATACAAAATGTACAGCTATGTACATGTGAATATGACAGAAGTCATACGAAACGAAAAGTCAGAGTCTTATAGCGCTTCGGTTATTGCGTGACTAACGCATTAAAATAGATAATTAACGTGTTCTATAACGTTGTGGTATATAATTGCCGAGAAAAGCCGTAACTTAATCAACGGACGGTAAAATGTCTCGTTAGTTTTCGACAACAGCATGTAAGAATACTTTATGTATTTGCAAAACGTAGTTTTGTGTATAAAACGTCTGCAAAACGTGTTTTTATCATCGAAAGTTTAATCTCTTTAAAATGAACTTTAATTTACATTTTTTTTATAGACATACGTTCTCGCTCAGTTAGTGTATGTTTCGTCTGAAACCTTGTTACCTGACTAAAACCGCTGATGTATGTGGATGGCTAAGAATTAGAAGGTCGTTAGCACAAAATCAATGTTTCGAGAAATATATGTTTACTCATTACTTATGGTAAAAAAGCTTTTACAACTTCATTTTAGTCAAAATGTCAAGTTCCGATTTTAAAATTGGCTCATGAAAAGTGCATTGTGTTACAGATTTTAAATATGTATCAATCTTATGAGGTCGTAAGTATTTAGTTACGACCTTCTCATTCTAAGGCAGTGATATTATGACAAGTCATTTGCAGATTTCGTTAGATATGTTCATTAAAACCTTACACACACTAGATTACCACCTCAATAATAAGATTATCTCCAAGTTCTGGTCACGATCTCCCGCACCTCAAGCAGAAATCTCATCTCAAATTGAGATTTTGCTCAGATCAGAGAAGAAATTTTAGATTCATCCAAAGTACAGTATATATTTAAGACTATTGCTCTCTGTATATTTATTATACAACTTTGAGTCCGGCCTCTAAAGTTAGTTTTCTAGATGGCATGAGATGAGATTTAGCTAAGATTGAGATGTTTAGGGACATCGGGGCCTGACTGACCGCAAATTATCATTGTTTTGTTCTTTATTCAGCCAAAATCAATAATGAGACAAGTTTGAATCGTCCAAATGGTGTTCTTATTATTGGGGTTGCACCGTACATTAACATGGGCATGAAGAAGTAGGAGATATAATTGTTCGCATAATACGGCAATACCACGTGAATTTTGGCTATAGCGCAAGACGAAATTTGAATCACTCGCTAGCTTTAAACGACATGGTGGATCCATATCATCTATTCAATCGTATTTTCTAACACCCTGTGAACTCTTTGAAAAAAAACGGCTTGGAATTGTAGACCGAACCTTATTTCAAATGGTGACATGTGCTTGGCACTGCAGCCAAAACTCGCGTGGCATTGCTGCACTGTACCGGTATAACAATTATACACATACTGACGGTTGTGTCGGCTGTAGTGCGCGTTTACATACATTTACACTTATACAAAATATATCATACATTTACTTATGAATATAAAATATATAATCATTGTAAGAGTTAAACTTCTCCGCATCGTTTTTCAAAATTCATAATAATCACTTAGTCAGCAAATTTCCGACCTTCGACTGGTTACCTGACTTGCTCACTTTTGTTCTTTCATTCATTGTTTAAGAACCAGTCTATTTTTCACAGCAGACGACAGACACTTAACAATCGATCCAGGCACATTTTATCGCTTGGGGATCAGCAACGTTCAGATATTCATTACATATATTTACGGAATGTTTTTCATCCGGAAATAGAGTTTTCTCCAGTTTTTCAAGCGAACTTTGGAACGCTGGATTCAGTGCGACTTCCGGTCGCTGTTTCTTTACCATGTTGTACGCTTGTCGTAAAAGAAGACCTTCAAATGACATTAAGTACTGCACTGCAAATAGCGCTGCCCTTGATTTACCCTCATAGCTGTATATAAGCACTTTCTTGGAACATCGTCTGGCACCTTCTATAAACTTGTTCACCTCTTCATAGTACTGATCAATGCCTTCGATTTCTTCATCAGATATAGCAATGATTAATCTTGACCGGAAATGCTTGAATTCGTTCTGACACAGACATGGACACGATAGTTTCTTTTGTGGAGGTACTTGCATTTCACCCAAGTTACTTATGTCAACTAGCGATTCAATCTCCAGACGACATAGTCTGCGTTCGTTATAAGCTGATTCTATACTTCCTATAAATAGATATTCCGTGATCTGGGCGATTTGGTTATCCCTGTACATTGTCTTAGAAGCGTCCGGGTCGGTTTTGGTTAGAGATAACGTTCGTTGGAATGTACGTTTGTCCGGGTGTTTTGAGTAAGACTGGTAGTCTTGTAGACTTATTGATGATTTTTGGAGATTTTTCTTCCCGCCAGAATTTGGCGAGTGCGTAAATGACGTCGTAAATATATCCGGAACTTTAAGGTTGCTGGTGTTCCGTCTGAGCTGATCTGCAGAATCCTTGCGCGTGATGATATCTAGTGCGGAGACACTTCCGTTTGATTTAACCGGAACTTCCGGTGGGGGTTTACGCTCGTGGATTAGGTCCGGACACGAGACGGTGAGTTGACGGGTTCTAGCTTTTTCGTGAAATCCTTTAAATGTCGCAGTAGCAAAGATAGATGCAGAATGTTTGCTTAAAATATTAGCAAATTTCCCTTTCGATCTATTGATTACGGAGTTCTTTTCACTAAAAGCGAAACGGCGTTCTTTCGCGGAATCAGCCGAACTGATGCTCCGAGGGGATAAACAAGTGCTGTCTAAAGAGTCACTACGGAATGTTGACAGTGCGTTCTCATATAAGGTGAAATTTGGTGAAATTGCACGAAATTCCGTCGGGCTGTTTTGAAATGATGAACCTTCCGACGAATTGTGCCTTGAGACCGGAAGGAATAAATCAATGGGACTTTCCCTTATATAATTTCTTTGCTCAAGGGTGTGTTCACTTTTTGGTGACGTACTTCCGGTTTCATTTGAAGTATGCCGACGATTATACGCATGAAGGGCGCTTCCTTGGTGATCAGAATTTCTAGAAATCGGGTAACTGCTACTATAATTGATGTCCGCTGATAGTGGTCGGTGTGGGGAAGGTGGGGTGGGTGCGTGGAAGTTGAAGACGACTTTATGCTCGGTGTAACGACTAAAGAATGGACCGTCAGTACATGTACCCGGATATGATTCGCCTCTCTTCTCGCTTGTCATTCTCGCTCATCTGTAACGAGAATAATAATAATATATAATAGTAGTAGTAGTAATAATAATAATACAACTTTATTTAAAGAGGAAATACAGTTTGGAATTTCCAGTCTCCCATGTTAACTAGTAAAACAAGTTAACAAGTACTGTAGTTATACCGTTTTCAGATTGTCTGTCCGTTCGTCCATCCGACTGATACGCACTAGTAGCATTGTATTATACCTAATACTCTGTTAACCAACCATAATATATCACGCTTCAATTATTATACTTCGCCTCGCATTTCGTGTTACCATGGCATCAGACAGACTTACGGTGCTTAGTGCATGATTAACTTAATAAGGATGATTAATTCATGGCATGGTACACGCTGAGGTGAAAAACAAGATTATATTTGTTCAGTAACCCCGATGCAATAATATAATTATGTATACAGTACAGTGTATTATGTGATAGCCAATTTAAAGAGGCATTCCCTATAACTAGCATATGTTTCTCTACTAGCACATTTACTCTACTAAATGAGCTAAATGTACAAAATACTATCAATTGCCATAATTTGTCAGATGAAAGCGTGTGCAAATATGTCTCTTTAATGTCAAAATCATATTTAAATCACCAATAATAATTTATCGCTTCCAGTCATTTATTATTGTGTGGCCAAAGGGAAGCAACTCGTGACTATTTTGGCTCGTTACGGAAAAATGTTTTTATTCTTTTCTCGGTAATTAGAGGGAGTTTTTTTCTGAAATTTTGAGGAGAATTAGCAATACTAATGCTCATTTAATGTTTAATATTTTTTAATCGATTTAAACGATCAAAATCATTGGGAATGTCCCTTTAAAGGGGCATTCCATGTCTGAGACGAAATTGACTTTAGTTTGAGAATAATGATGGCTATTCATATCACCCGTTACGCACGGTGTGATATAATTGAAATGTGTTAGTTAATCAGCTTTAACAAAATATTTGGTAAAACAACAATATTGCCATGGTCGTCAAGCTTTCGCCGCGATATACTATTTTGTCTTTATTCTAAACAAGATAATAATAATAAAATTATTAGAAATGTTGGATACTTTCAAGTACAACTAAACAATCTGAATTGTTGGGTATGTCCCTTTAATGATCGATAGGTAAACACCTTTATGTCACCCGATCGATCGATATTTAATTATCAACTTGCAGTAATAATGATAAAAGCATTCAAAGGTTTCCGATTAATCTATATATACACCGAATATCAATTATGAATGTTGCGTATTCATTAAACCATTAACTTATGCTATTAACTTATGCTATTACCAATATTAAACGTGCCCTGTAAAGATGATAAATTATTCTATTGTTTCCCTGCAGTAATGAACCAGACATTGGCGACCAACTGGTGTATTTTGATTTATTTTTAACGTGCTCTGTAAACATGATAAATAATTCTAGTGTTTCCCTGCAGTTCTGAAACCCGACATTGGCGACCCACTGGTGTACTTTGATTTATTTGATTGAGCTCAGTACGTGTTTAAACAGTAACTGTTTAGTACATGGTAACTGTTAGTTTGGTTTATACTAATTTATTTAAGGTCGATTCTGAAACACGTTTTTCCAACTCATATTTATCACTCTCGACAGCTCATTCCTGATGTTATCTATCGCCACGAGACAAGGACAGGGAGTATCACCAAGACGCTCGATGTGTAAAATAGATTCAAATATAATATACGGCTAAAGTATGACCGATGGTATATGAGTGCAATTACTACAGTGCATGATAATATTATTGCATTCACTCCTTTGAAAATGAAGACACACGCCATCGATTATCATTGGATTTAGCGACACCCCTTCTGTTTACATCACATTGTCATGATATAAAATACCGATATTGCAAAATTTGTTCGCGGAAATTTATATAGTCAAAGAAAAGACCTTTATTTATTATGTTCCTGCCTGAAGGTCATGCTCAGGTCAAATTCTCCAAGCTATAAAACACACCTAATGTAACTTGACCTTGCTGCCAAACCCTGCATCTCATAAAATACATGTAAACAAACGCAGTGACCATTTAATATTGTTTGGATATTTTACGTACGAGTTTATTTCTGTTACATACAACGTTCTCTCTCATAACAAGACTAAGCAAGTATTTTGGCTCAATCCCCGAACAAGCAATAAAATGCCGACATAGCATTTCTTTTGAAATATGGCAGACATATGAGTGGCTGCACCGGGGTTTGAACAAGAGTCGCCGGGTACGGCAACAAGCGCGCTAATCATTGAGCTATGGAGGCCATTAAAATAAGTACGAATGCACTAATAAAGTATATTTCATTGAGAAAAGGGATATATTTGTTCTATTAACAGTACATGCATGTAGCCGTTGTTAAGATGATCTTATCGGTAACCATGGCGATGTCTTAATCTGTCAGTGCGCACTCTAATCAACGTGTGTGCTATCGATTCCATCCCTGGGTATTTAAAGCCGACTCCGATGTCATCGCATTAGCGTCTTCAGATAATAATGATTAAAAATATATAATTTACAGTCGACATCGTCAAAGTCGTTTATAATGCCACAGTTAGATTAAACAGTTCCTCCGTAGCGCAGTATTTAATGCGCTTACCGTCTAATCTGGCGCGGGGGGGGGGGGCTGCAGGCAATTAGGCGGACAGCGGTCGGGAATTTGACAGCATTCTCGACCTCCTAGTCCCCGGGGGGAATATACATTGGTCCAGTTCCATGTCATGGGAGTTACTACATGATTACGTGCCCAACCCCGGGGATTGAGACAGTAAGCATTGTCTCCAGTGTGGGGAATGAGACATCAAAATATAAGCAGCATACATGTGATGTAGTAACTTATAATTAAATTATTTATCATAGGCGATTTTCCTCGAAAACAAGAAAATTATACGTGGAACACTAAATGGTTCTCAAATGACGACGTGTTATATTACTGAGTTGATCTACTTATACCATAGCAATATGAAATCAGTTAATATTGCTATAATATAGATGTAATTTGATAATCTGTTAGAAAATTCAAATGTTATATTTCTAGTAGGAATCAATTTAGTTATAGATATCCAGATAGGGCATAGAAGGTCAATCTTATTATACATGTATACTCATACGTATAATACAGTTTGTATATATCTACGATGCCAAATCAAAACCCCGTAACTCAATTTTGGTGGGAAAACTTTTTTGCAGCATGCGCATCTGCTAGACGTCCCGCGAATTTCTGTCTTGTCGCCATCTAAGTAACAGAATTGGCTATTTAGACGGCGACAAGACAGAAATGCGCGGGACGTCTAGCAGATGCGGAAGCTGCAAAAAAAGTTTTCGAGCCAAAATTGAGTTACGGGGTTTTGATTTGGCACCGTCGATATTTTGCTTTTCTTTATCCTCGCCACCGGCCCCAGGTAGAGTTGATCTTTTTTGATAGTGCATGATAACGTTACAAAAGATGTCGCAGTTCCTGAAGCACCCCTTGTTTCTGTTACGTGTATCATACATGGGACCTAGATTTTGGAAGTATCATCCGAAAGACTGTTTATAAGTAGTGAAGTTAGTGTTTGTTGGGAAACACTGAAAAAGCATTTCTATTTTCTGATCAGTTTGGAGGCGGGGTCGAACCCATAACCTTCGGGTCAGGGGAATGTAGCTCTTACAACTAGACCACAAGTCTTGTCCAACATAACATGACCTACTATATTCCAACCTTCTGTTGTAACTTAAATACTAGTACATATTATCACATATCAAGCCTAAAGTACTTGAGTCGTCATGTAAAACGAACGACCCTTTGACATTTTAACTATTGACATTTCTTGACGTCTTAAAGGGTACCATTTCATTAAAATCGCGTTCATTCTACTAGTATCTATTTCTTTGGTTTGTTATACTCGTCTGCTTGCAAGCTTTTATTCGAAGTCTGAGTTTCTGTGTTTTAAATGCAAACACATCTTGGTACACCTAGACTCAGCGAATCGCGAACTGATTGATGGGTACAGTATGGAGCTTGCGCAGTGTATTACTCGTTGAATTGTATAATATCCCAATAAGTCATACAGTGATCGGAAATACGAAGCTGTCCGTACGCGTGCATGTTTATAATATGTAAGATTTGAAATTTAAATATGATTGCATGTAAAATCGCATAGCAGTTTAAACATAATGTTTGAATGCTTCGACATTAGTATTTGAATTATAGACTCTGTGGGTGATACGACAAAAATTTCTTCAACAACCTAATTGCGCTGTCAATACAAAATAGTGCTTTTCCCAGTTCATCAGGCGAGCCTAGTACAAAAACATACACCAATTAGGCCTATAGATAGAGATATAAACACATACATTACCTTTGAAAACCGCGTATTTTTCCAGTTCCACAAACAGCACTAGAGTATGTAACTATAATTATTACATCGACGAAGAAAACAACATACTATTGTCAATATAACGTTTCATCGGATCTAGTAAAGTCGGTGTCTTTTTATGTCCATTTATTGCGTTTCAAACTGTTTACAAATTTTTACAACTCATTCAGATATAAGTACCACTAAAACGCCAATCCAGCTTTAGTATAACGATATAACTCTCGGGTAGATTCGTCCAACATATAGTTCGCAGTCGTATATTGTGCAAATATCACATTGGCATCCATATGGCAAATATTGCGCGAAGTAGCCTCGTTTTCGTTTGTTATTTATTATTTTATCATGATGTACTAGAAAGTAACTAACACACTAATATAGAAGACTTAATATTATACAAAAATCACAAATATCAATAAAAATTAGATACCGATATCGTCACAAAAAACGAAAACACTTCCATTTGATATCACGATGTTATGCCCTCCAAGTTGATTTGCGACACTGCTATATGACAGTATTCTGAAGTTGACAGATATTTCTGATATTATCCTGAACGTACAGGTAAATATTGATTTCTGATGACACGTTTTATAATACGACAGTAACCATGAGTACGCTATTGATAATAACGCCAGAAATATTGGTAATGTATATACCATTGTTCTTCATTGGTACTTTGTGGGTATATCACTCTGTTTTCTTCCTCGTTTGTTGGTAAAATTCATGTAGGCGTGACGGGTTATCATCTCCTATGACATTGGATTTGATTGTTTCCTCCACAGGTGGACATTTTGACGGCTGCGGGCGAAAAATCTGGGTGTAATGAGATATTGAAAGATTGTTTACATATGACGAACTAAGGAATGGACGAATGAAGGAAAGAACGAAGGAAAGAAAGAATGAAGGAAGGAAATAATGAACCAAGGAAAGAGTGAACGAAGGAAAGAATGAAAGAATGAACGAAGGAAAGAATGAAAGAATGAACGAAGGAAAGAATGAAAGAAGGAAAGAATGAACGAAGGAAAGAATGAACGAAGGAAAGAATGAAAGAAGTAAAGAATGTACGAAGGACAGAATGAACGGAGGAAATAAAGAATAAACGACGGAGAACGGTGGACCGACAGATTCACCCGACCCGACCCAACAGACCAACGATTGAAAGACGTTCGACTGTTCACATGTTTTACCAGCACTGTGTCCTAGTTGTTCCAAAATGTAAGATGCGAATGAACCCCCTACCATTTCCATCTCAAATCGAGCCATCTACGATTTTACTGGCTTCATTATATGTGTACACATGTACGTTACCTAAGCAAAGCGCTACCGAGCCCCTTCATTCAGTTACCTCCGGTTCAAATGAATATAGAAGGCATGGGTTATCGTATCTCCCATGGAAGGCCGTATGCTTTGCTTAGGCAGCGGACACCACATGTACGAATGGCACATCCATTATTTTATTGTATCTTTACATTGACGACATACGATAAAACACTTATATAATGGTTACGTGCGGTGGATGATTATTGTAGCCAGAGATGTCATTACCTTAAAAGATACTGATTCCCTGTAAGGATAATTAGCAAATGTAAAAAGTCATACATGTATAGAAACGTGATTCCCATGTACAGTAAAACTTCGTTAAGTCGAGCATCGATATTACGAGCACCTGGCTTATATCGAGCAAATTCCAAAGTCCCGAAGAATTTGCTTCATAATTATTTTATAAACGGTACTCACCACATATAACAGCTTTATCGAGCTCAGAGTTTATTTCGATCATTTAGCTTGTCCCGGTTAGTTCTTGGGATAACGAGGTTTTACTGTACAACCCTAACGGACTTCGGTGATGTGTTTTGTACTAAAGTGATTTATTAAATACCAGTTTAAATAATATCTATTTAAGGTCTATCAATAACATATGTATTATTAAATGAAAGAAACATAATAGTATTATACTTCACACAAAGTTAGTACAATATTATTGTACGCAAATTATGAATTGCTACTTTCTATGCATTAGTGTATATAAGTTGATATAAATGATTTGTGAGATGTGTTTTTTTGCCCTGGGGACACGCGTATTTAATAATATAGTTACAATTCCGACGAGAACTATAATTGATTGGGTAATATCTCTTAACTATTCAGTTCTTTACACGAATGGTCACTTTTTTCGATATAATATTTTAGCATCCCTACATTGGATATAAGGGGAAACAACTCTAACCGACATAAAGTAAGTCAAACGGAGTTTCCTCTCCTTGAATTTCGTGGAAGTTTCTCTTACCGACTTGAATTGAGTCAAAGATTATCCAAACGGAGTTCGCCGTCTGAAAATCAAGGGAAGTCATTCTTACCGACTTAAAATAAGTAGGATGGAGTTCTTTCAGTGATTCTCAGGGGAAATCACTCTTACAAACTTAAAAAAGTAAAACGGAGTAATTTCCCCTGAATATCAGGGGAAGTTACTCGTACCGACTTGAAATAAGTCAAACGTATTTCCCTCTGATTTTCAGGGGAAGTTACTCCTACCGACTTAAAATAAGTTCGACAGTGGAAATCAGGGGAGGTCACTGTTACAAACTTAAAAAAAAGTAAAATGGAGCCCCCTCCCCTGAAAAAAATCCATAGCCGACTTTAAATCAGTCTAACGGAGTTTCTTCCCCTGGAATTCCTTTTTTGAACTCGCCACGTTAACACAGTCAATAGCCTCTGCTTTCTAGCCTCGTTTAAGAAATGCTGGCCACCATGACAGCTCATTAGGGATGGTATGGATGTTAAACCAGTCTAACGACAATTGAACTGAAAGTGGTCATTGCACTGATCAAAATTCATCATTACTTAGTATGCAATGCATTTGAATTCAAGTGTGTATTGAAGTACTTCAAAGAGACTTAATTATGTCCTAGATAGTGTTATCTTATATTTGGTATACAGTATATGCAGTTTGAACATAGACCGGTAACCTTCGTACAATGAAATATTTCAAATGACATCATGCTTATCACAAATGGGTTAACATTTCGCAAATGCCCTGTATCAAGTTAATGTAAAGTATACAGTATTGCCGACTAATGTTTATTCCATGTTATTTTTGCAAACTTCTAAATGTTTCCGACTTTATTATTTCAAGAAGAAATGCTGCTCAAAAACTCATCCTTGATAATATTTCTTCACGTTATATAATTATTATTATTTAACCGCAAACTTGATAATTTCTATCTTTGCACATGTTATTCACTCGCGAAAATGTATGACTTTACCGATGATGAATCAAACATCGTTATCATCATAACATTGTGATTGTAATTCAAGGACAAACTATTTGATAGGACATTACAGAACAGGCGCTATTAACTTGCAAGTATGTATAGTATTACATGTATATTTTTCTATTATTTTTCTATTTAATTTTAGATTTTTCCATAATCACGACTTAAATGCATA
Organism: Spisula subtruncata; assembly: GCA_963678985.1. Lineage (NCBI taxonomy): Eukaryota > Metazoa > Mollusca > Bivalvia > Venerida > Mactridae > Spisula > Spisula subtruncata. The sequence goes on along the minus strand of OY787664.1, from coordinate 47,993,406 downwards.
ATGTAGTTATTCTACGCCACGATAGCGTAATTGTAGAGAATCCTCTTTGAACGGGATTCAGTTTTTGGTTTCGATGCTCCTTGGGCTCAAGTCAGGATGATGCGACTGAAAATTCTTAATATGATCACAGTATTATTTATATGTGGGTCATAACATGTTTTTCTGAAAACATCAACTTTAAACCACCATGTTTCAATGTAGTTTTAATGAAGTTAGTTGAATATAATATACACGCTTTTGCAGTATGATCATGTTTCACTTATCGATACGTTAACTTATTTAGTAACACCGTCGATGTATCAATTTTCAATTTCAGTGGCTACATACAAATTCTACTACTTTCCCGTCAGAGGTAAAGCATATTTTATCATTTTCAACATAATTCTCTATATTGTGTAAACACCAGCAGATGGAGACAACCAGTTTCTCCAATCACAAAATAACGTATTGTAAATAATAAAGGATTGATAGTTAGTCTTAGGGAAGCAACTGTTGTAGAATAAGTATTTTATCATCCATTCATTTTCTAACATTTGATCGTTGGCTAATTTTTTCGACTGACATAGTTAATATTATGTCGTCAATTCGCTGCCTTAGAATGTGAAGGTCGTATCTGTACTACTTACGACCGTATAAGGCTAAAATGCATATTAATTACATATTTACAATCAGCACCACAAGACGCTTCTTATTACTAGTAGTCTAGTATAATAATATCCCTAGAAGGGGATCACAATATCGTTTGTAGCAAAACCACTCTATACTCAAATTTTCGACCATGCGGTCTTTTTCAAGAGATATGATTCACTTATAATTTTCTACATTTTTAGTACAGCTTCAAGTCTTTGCATTGTTACTTGTGAATCATATCTCTTGAAAAAGACCGCATGGTCGAAGACTAGTAGTCTATTTTCATGAAAATCGGAACATGTCATGTTGACCAAAATTAAGCTGTAAAAGCTTGTTTTACCAAAAGTAAAACGTAATTTTCGGACAATTTTCTCTCGTTTTCTCAAAATCTCGATTTTGAACTTACGACCTTCTCATTATAAACCAGCGAGTTATTGTTCATTTGTGGAGCACATTCTAAAGTCCTTGAATGATCAGGAAATTGTTTTAGGGAGATAATAGAGATGTGCACACCTAGACCTATATGGATACCTGTAAATTTGATTCCTTAAAACCTAAGGGATTGTCTCAAAGTAATTTGGATATAATATAAAGCAGACGAATTAAATCATGAATATGGTTGGTAAATCAACCCACTGTACTAGTAGTAGTCATACATACCTTTGATTAAACTCCTATTACATTTAAGTGTTTTAAATTTAATAAAGAACCTCATATCCGCCTAGGTGTGCGCATCTCTAATGAGACTTTAAAAGGGCATTCCCTATAAGTAGCATATTTTTTCTACTATCAAATTAAATGAGCTAAATGTACAAACCACTATCAATTGTCATATTTTGTCTGAAGAAAGTATGCGCAAATATGTCTCTATAATGTCAAAAATATATTTAAATCACGAATGATAACTTATCGCTTCCAGCGATTTATTATTATGTGGTCAAAGGGAAACAACTCGTGTGACTATTTTGGCTCATTATGGAAATAAGTTTTTATTCTTTACTCGGTAATAAGCGGGAGATTTTTGTTGAAAATCAGAGGAGTTCAAGCAATAATGATTTTCATTTATTGTATAATATTTCTGAATCGATTTAAACGATCAAAGTTATAAGGCACGCCTCTATATGTTTGTCTTACAGGACGAGGTGAAGCTATAAGACTGCTGCTTGCTGACAACAATGTTGAGTATGACGAGATCAATGTTGCGCCAGATTATGAAACTTGGGAGAGAGATTGGAAATGGATGATGGTATGTACATGTAGTTTTATATAAGTTTCAGATCTTGAAAAACTATGTAACACGTCTTTCAAGAGTTATACATATAACAATCAATCAGGACACCTTATTATTTATACGGTCGACCCACCATGAAGGTATGAGACAAATACACGTACAGTTCAATCCACTTCAAGTGTACACATGGTGGTCGTCCCAAAACTACGCATATTTTTGCCAATTTTTTTTTAATTTAGGCATATAAGTTCAAAAACTTTGTCATAGAAAAGCTTTAAACCTATATTATGCAAGTTCATATACAATTTGTATGTATCCCTGATGAAGACTAGAATTAAAGTCGAAACGCGGGATCAGCTTAACTGGAGTTTGTTTTGTATTTAATATATTTGAAACCTATTTATAGAGATTTCTTAAAATGTTTCCTGACAGAATGTTGGAAATCTCTTTCCGCCGCCACCATAGTACATGTATAATACAGGATGAATACAATTTGTTCCAACTTGTACATAACCCACTTATAACCCACTTATATTAATGACAAACATCAAGCTCAATTTAGTAAATATTGGACTGTTTATATTTCCTCCTTGGTAGCCGTGGTATTTATTATTTTGCCCTTTTGAGTATACGAAAACTTACTTCTGATTCTTACCCTATAAAATAAGACTAAATAATGTTTTGAGACAGACTTTAAAACACCATTACTATGATACCTGTTGTGCGCAAAAACGAAACCTGATCCGACGGAATAGGACTGTGCGCATGTATATTACGTTATTATGGTTTCAGCCTTTTGGTCAAGCACCTCTACTTATCGACGGGGACCTCGAACTTGCTCAGTCCATGGCAATACTTCGTCATTTAGCAAGAAAAATAGGTAAAAACATAAATATTCATATACTATACATAATTATGCATTTTCTTTAATTTCTAAACTTGTTCACACACATTTTTGTATTAAGCACGCGCTTTTTAAGCACTTTGTATTTCAACCTATCATAGCTTAAAATTTGACCAAGGCAATCCTTTTGTAATGAGCTGCAGTCTGAAAATACCCTGATGGTTTGATACCTCGTTTTACAAAACTTCCTAACCCAACTGTCAAGTCGATCTTTTATAACAAACAAATCGGCAACTGGCAATGTCAGCTTACTTTAGTAACTACACATGCATCAAAGGTAGGTTTCGTCCCTAAGTCAACAAATTGTCTGGCTATCCTCACAATGTTATCTTCTCCAATCTATGTGTTTATATCCAGGTCGAAGTGGTGCCAGTGTAGAGGATCGAGCCAAACTGGACATGATAAACGACCATGTTGAAGATATCAGAAGTGGATACGTAAAGCTCATCTATAGAAATTATGTACGTACCTGCCAGGCCCCGATCTCTATAAACATCTCAATCTGAGCTAAATCTCATCTCACATATTGTCACGTGTCATTTAGAAATCTTCCTGGAGAGGCTGGACTCAAAATTTTCAAAATAAAAACAGAGAGAAATAGTCTAAGTTTATTACAGTAAAACTTAAAGACCTTGAACTTTAGATTTGTCTTTTTTAACCTGACCCGTCTTTCCGTGTGTTCCCCATGTCCTATTGGTATTGCACTTGCCCACAAACATTTGGAATTAATAATTAAAAGGTTATATTGTAAAAATAGTCTCATAATAACTGATTATTATATTATTCTTTTCCTGGTAACCTACATCTGGTTGATATATTATGTGATAAATTAACAGATATTAATATTTTACTCTGATAATGTGATAATGAATATTTGCTGCAGATGTGGTCTGATTATATGATAATATATTGATGACGTCATTGACTAGTCTTCTTTTATGTAAGAAATAAATTATCGATAGTCTATTTATATAAATTGCAGTACATCTCGGATCAATTTAGTAATACGTATTTAACCGTTCCTTTCAGTTCATTTCAGTAAATTTTCATATACGTGTTTAGTTAATTATTCGTATATAACCGTAAATTTCAATTCATTCAAGTCCATTTACGCATAAAACCGTTAATTTCAGTTCTTTCAGTTAATGTACGTATTATAACCGTTTCCTTCACAGTGACTTCATTTCAGTCGATTACGTATATAACAGTTTATATCACTTCATTGCAGTCATTTTACGTGTATAACAGTTCCTTTAAGTTATTTCAACAATTTCAGGACGAAGGGAAAACAGAATATATCCAGGAACTAAACCCCAAACTGAAACCACTTGAGGTAGGAAGCATTCGTCAATAGTAGTAAATGTAACATGATCATTGAATGGCTTAATTTGGCATTGTATGGTGTCATTTGCATATTCTTAAAATAGTCCCTATATTTCTAATATTCTAACACTGTTTTTTAAAACAAAACTTTAATTACCTACTTAATTCTCTTCGTCCCCGGCGGGACATAAGGCTGTAATGGTTTATTTCCACTTACTATGTCTTCTTTGGGAATTATCTGTGCTTCGCCCAAGGGTAATTTCATCTCTGATAATTCTGACACCATGGTCCTATGTCATGTTGTTTTCGGTCGACCAGGTTTTCTTCGTCTAGGTGGTGTCTATCTAAGAGCAACCTTTGGTATTTTTGTTTGGTCCACTCTCAGTGCGTGCCCTATACATGTATATAATCACCTTAGCCTTCGCAGCTGTATCACAGAAGTGATGTTGTTACATTTGGTTTTCTTGAATAATTCTTTGTTTGTGCTCTTATTTGGCCAAAAGATTCTTCATATTTTTCGTAGACAGCTATTGTAGAAGCCTTCTATTTTCTTCGTAACTAAACCCAAATACCCTTATGAAATTTATTATGTTGGCAAATATAGATCGAAGCTTTGAACTGCAACTATGTAGTTGTCTGTACTATATAATATACCCTTCAACTGTCAGTATTTTGAATTCTTTTCAGACACTACTACACAAGTGGGGCAATGACTTTATTACAAAATCAGTAAGTACCTTCACAGTTTTCTTGCAGAGTGTTAAATTCCCAAACAGCGTTTTAAGTGTTGGTTCACATACATGTGCACATAAATTTATTTTAGTTGTTCACATGGAACGCTCGTCATTAGCTATAGTTGTTCACCTACAAGTTGGCAGTCACTTGCACAAGAACGAGTTAATATTTACAGTCAAGAAATCTGATAACATGATCCGTTGGTCGTTTGATTGCTTGCGATCAGGAAGTCTTTTGTGTATGGATACTTTAGCAAATGTCATTGATGCATTGTATGAAATACAGCGTAAAATAATCTAACGAGACTCTAATATATGTAAGGGAATTAATATCCGTTTGGTATAAATATTAATTAAATAGTTTCCGCTGTTGTCTTTAAAAATGAAAATGACCATCAATGATCTTCCGACGCAGTTAAAGCATTCTAATCAGTCAACTTTAATTTCTGTTTATCTCTAAGATACAAATCAAATACAAAGTACAATTGTACTATTTCGGTACATTTGATTTTTTTAAATTTCAGATAGCATTCACCGACTACAATTTGTTTGACCTCCTGGACATTCACTTGACATTGTCTCCGTCTTGTTTAGATGATTTCCCTACTCTCAGAGCATACTATGATCGCATCTTAGTTCGTCCAAGAATCAAAGAATACAGAGAGTCAGAAAGTTTCAAGTCACGAACAATTAATTATAATGGCAAACAATAAGTTTTACTAGAGATCTGCACACCGAGAACTGTATGGGCATCTAAGCGTTAAAAACCGAGGGGTTGTCTCAAACGAATTTTGATATGATATAAATCAGAGGAATTTAATTAATTGTTTTGGTGGTAAATCAATCCATTGGATTCGTTGAAGCCATACATACCTTTGAGAAAATCCCCAGTACATTTACCGTTAAAAGATATATCGAGCCTCACATCAGTCTAGGTGAGCAAATCTCTATTAAAACGATGTATAATTTTATCTTGTATACCATTCACTATTGCCAATCACATTACTCAGTACAGTTAATGGCAGTATTAGTTCATTAACATCAACAATGTTCGAATATCATTTCATTAAAAAGGCATGAAGGAATAATATTTGAGATTGATGCGGTTATTCAATCCAGATACGAGTATAGTGATCGCACTTGCGGTGTGTGTAAAGCCATGTGTGCATGTATACGGCTATTTTTGTGAAGTGAAGCAAATGAAGTGATGGGGGACACTGGCGCCAAAAGTCACGTGGTATTTCTGCATTGTATAATTACATGCATGAGCTATTTATGTCAGAGCAACTATATTTTATCCATTGAACGGTGTACAATTTTATACGGCTTTTGCTGATCACATACTTATATTTTTATACGTGTATATGCAGACTTTGAGAATAAAATGAATAAAACCCCTATTGCTTTTTAACATTGTGTTATTTCTTTGACATTCAGTAATTCTTCAATAGAGGAAGCTTTAAATAGCAAGGTGATCGACAGAAGCCTTTATCATAAAGGCCAACACACTGATTGCATCAAACAAAATTGTAGGAAGACGATGCTTCTAAAATTTAAACACAAATAGAACATTTGAGTATTATTACTCTACTACCAACACAGGTAACATTCGACGAATGTCTTCTCGATATAAAATGCGTACATACACATGATAAACAATGACGATATTTGAGACCATGGGTCATCTTTGACCTAATTCACAATTTTATACCGTGTTATATATTTTGATGTTTTGAATAAATCTTGACATCTTGAAACGACCAAACATCAAACATGTGTTCATAGTAAATTAGCTTAGTCAGAACAACAACTCATCAGGTACTTCGGATAAGTCGAGCACCAGGTTTATCTCGAGCATTTGACTTGTCCCGATGAGTCCTCGAGTACTTGCATTTACATTAAATATCAAATATGAATAGAAGTATTTAAAGTAGACTTGATAATGCCCTACTTAATATGTTATCTTACCTACAAACAAATGTAATGTGTCGTGCGACCTTAACGCTTATCAAACAGGGTTAAACCACTTTGCATATACCCTGCATAATGATACTGTAAAGTCACCAATTTGTTCAGCTGTGTTTATTTCTCGATTTGTACACTTGTACTGACTGTACCCGTAGATTTGTCCGACTTTTTAATTTTAAGGTGTCTCACCACTTTTGAAGATAATCTTCGAATTTAGTGTATTTTTTTCGCAACATATCAAAACGCATTAAAGTATAGATATTTTGGTAAATATATTTTATTTACTCGCGAAAATGTACGACTGTACATAACCCAAACATGAATGGATATTGTATGATAATCATAATGTATGTACCATCACAATACACATGCACATGTATATGTAGTTAATCCAGGACAAAAAACTAACAGAGCAGAACAGAACATAACAGAGCTGGTCTTATCCTTTACGAGAAAGTATGTAAAATTTGATATATATTTCTATTTTATAATGAATCGGATATGTTGTATAAGTTTTTTATTATTATAAATTCTGAATATCCTACATACATTCACAGTTGTAGCATGATTGTATTGTCATATACGAGTACATGCACCAAAGCTGGTTCAAACTTATAAGGGTTTTTTGTGTGGCTTCGTCGTGTAAGTCCCTGTAGAGTTTATATTAAGCTTTAACAATGATGTTTTAATTTTACTATTACTAGTCTATTTTCGATTATTACAAAATAGTTTCCTGTTTTTACTTCATTGATTGCTACAGAGCATTTTTATACTGTTATGTTACACCGTATGAAGTTCAACTTTCACATTATGTTCAATTTTAGTGTCGTGTTACAAACTGTACTACTTTCCAGTCAGAGGTAAGTCAAGTTTCATCATTTACGAGTACCACGGTTTAAAACAGAAATATTGCTTAGAAAAACCCCTTAAAATGGCAAGCCATCAATGATCTTTTCATATTATTTACATAAACTTGTATAATACGTATCAAATACAGATAAATAAAGGTGTGTCCTCTGCCCTTTCCTCAAAATAACGTTCAGTTCTAAGTTTAAAAAATGATTTGCCGAATAATGATTCAAAATAAACTAGTACATCTGCAGTTAAGCAAAGTGTAGCTTTTCATTAGTTAAGAGCGTTCCCAATTGGCCTCCGTGCCGACAATTTCATAGTAACTGTGAGAATTATGTTTGTTCTGCAGGACGAGCGGAAGCTATAAGACTACTACTTGCAGACAACAATGTCGAGTATGAAGAGGTCAATGTTGGACCAGATTTTGAAACATGGGTGAGGGATTGGAAATGGATGATGGTATGTTGCTAAAATCATATTAATCTATTTAAAATACAACACAACTGAAAGGAAATACTGGACTCAAAATAAACAGAAGAACACGAAATACAGACAGACGGCGAAAGCCTGTTATACCACTACAAATTACAATCACTGACACAGATGCATGGTGTTTGTTAACTAGGTCAAATCGCAGTTATGCCTCATTTGGTCGCTTGGATCATCGTTGATACAGTTTTATAGTGGTGAATCAAGTCTTGTGCACTAGGTCGGGTCTTATAGCTACGTTTTATTTGGTCACTTGGGACCACCGTTTTTTTTCGTTATTTTTTTTCGGGAAACTAAGTCACCCTGAATTTTTATAACATGTACTTGGGATTGAAATCATTTAGTTTGGTTATGTGTTGGTATTGCTCCGTGTAGTTGTGTGATGTTTTGTGTATGTTTTCTGTGCTCGACTGGTTAAGATGAGTGTTGCCTTCCCTGTCCGATTTTACATATCGTTTTGCTACCAGTGGCGTTTCTGGGTTAGTCGCGACAACTAGTATGCATCTTGTCAGTAGGGACAATGGGGAGAAAATATAGCTAGTCCGAGACCAGTGAATAAAAATGATGTTGTGATTTTTCGACTAGTTGTTCAGATAGAAGAATCGCACAATAGTAAAATTTTGTACACTATTAATGCTGGCTTGACTCGGTTATTAGATTGTCAGATACTCTCATTCTGTAAGACATGCATTATTCTGCATTATGGATATTTATAGGCATAATAAGCATAATAGTGTTCTTATTTCAGCCATTTGGACAAGCACCCTTTCTTATCGACGGAGACATAGAAGTGGCCCAGTCCATGGCAATACTTCGTCATTTGGGAAGAAAAATAGGTAATGTTATCAAGGAATATACATTCATGTCTCTTTTCTAAATAGTTTGATACATTAAATATGTGATATGATTTCATTTTTATGATAAGTACATACATTCTATTTTTTATTTCGTCAAAAGGCCTATTCAACTCAATTTTCTTTTCCTATCCATCCATATCATCGAATAAAACATGATTACATTTTATCTAGACATTTTATCTAGATTACATTTTATCTTTGTGTTGAACATTACACTGATCAAACCATTGATTTATTTGTTAGAGTAGTTGAAGACTCTGCGAATATGCCATGCAAGTGATAAGGACGAGTGCTATATTTAGTATATGAACGAAGTTCCAAATCAAGTGTTAATTAATTTTGATTTCAAGGCAATGTTGTTATATCCAGGTCGAAGTGGAGCCAGTATTGAAGATCGAGCCAAGCTAGACATGATTAACGACCATGTTGAAGATATCAGAAATGACTATGTACAGCTCATTATGTACACATACGTACGTACATTCTTTGTTTACAAATGTAGATACTAAAACTAATCTTAAAACAGTTATAACCTATAATAGCGCAGGGAAGCACTTGCAACATTCCACTTCAACATGTTTAGTATGTTCCAAACCCTTTTTGGCGTTTGCAACAGAGCTATGTTAACAATAATCGTAAGTTATAGTGTATGTAGTGGAGCCAGTCTCTGACACAAATTATTAATACAAATTTTGCCTTAATTGAAAAACTGTCAGGTTAACTCTGGTTAATCTCTAAACGCGATTGGCACATGCACACAGATCTGATGGAAGATGAAGACATCAATGTTGTACTCAAAGAAATGATATTCGCTAAGGTGTAAAGATGTCAAAAAGCAGTATCTGCAGTATAGTAACGACGGTTCATTTCAATAATTTCAGGATGAGGAAAAAGAAAAGTACATTCAGGAGTTAAATGCCAAACTTAAACCATTGGAGGTATGCAAATGTTCATGTTTATCTGTAGTAAAATACGGTTTATAACTACATGTACTTCAAGGGAACATGACCAATTAATAGACATTGTTTCGCTATTTTTGTTACAAATAAACTGTTTGAAATAATGTTGACTGTTCTATTCTATAACTTTATTAATCGAGCTAATTGCAATTATGCCCCCATTTTAGCACAGTGAGTATATTGCTTTGCTCATGTCTGTCGGTACGTGGGTCGGTAGGGACACCAAATGATGTTCGTTCAATAACTCCAGAACACTTTGACATATGATCTTCACACGCTATATGAAGGTTGGGTTGGTCAGCAACAGTAGTTGACCCCAATTGATTTTAAGGTAGTAGATCAAATGTCAAGGTCACTGTGATCTTTACCAGTTTTGACTATTTGGCTGCAATAGGGGCATACATGCTTTACAACAATCTCTTGTTATTTTCAGACTCTTTTACAAAAGTGGGCCAATGACTTTATTACAAAATCAGTAAGTACATTATGCTACTAAGATAAATACATGAACTAACTCAGGCAGACATCGTATTGCGCAATAAAGTTTTATTAGTTTTGTAAACAGGGTGTACTAAACTATGTCGTATCATATGAAAAGTTCATAGAATATTGGAATTCTCACAAATCACTTGCAACGGCTATAACTTCCGCAAGTTGATAATCACTTGCTCAAGAGCAATTAAATCAGGACAGGGCACAACTTAATCATAAGCTCATTTGGTAGTTTCAATGCTACGCGAACTGAATAGACTAGAAGGCGGTGTTGCTGCTATGGAATGACCATTGATACATGGGATTTGTACTTAATAAATGTTCATATGATTGTTGAAAAACGGTGTAAAACAAGAACCACTTATATATAATTTAGAATAGAGAGATAAGTCCTGTATGTTTAAATAAGAGCAATAAATTATTAGCTGTAGTTGTCTACCTTGAAAATAGCACTATGTAAACCTTTACTAGTAGTTACTTGCCGTTGTCTGCAACGAAAACCAAATTGTTGATCTTCCGACACCGTGCGTGCAATTAACAACATTATTGTAATGCCTTTGTAATGTATATATTATATTACCTAGGTTTTGGCACAGTTTAAATCCAATAAAGTTTACAATGTTGTTTGAAAGGAATTGTATTAATTCTTAATTATGTCTTTCATTTTAGATTGCATTCGCCGACTACAATTTGTTTGATCTTTTGGACATCCACTTGACATTATCACCGTCGTGCTTAGCTGACTTTCCTACTCTCAGAGCATACTATGATCGCATTGTAAATCGTCCAAGAATTAAGCAACACAGAACTTCAGAACCATTCAGGTCACGAACAATTAATTATAATGGCAAACAATAAGTTAACACGATTTTATCCACCGTTTGCCTTGAACCATTCTCGTTAAACCAGCGTATTTTCATCGGAAATATATGTTAGTATGTTGACTTATATTACCACCTATGAGTGTGGTCTTTAAACGTATCATATTCCCATTTCGTCGAATTCTTGTTATTTAGTAATACGTACTTTTATTTTGAGAATAAATCAATAAAACCCTCATTTCATTTGGTTTTATTATAATAGTATTGTTTTTATTTCTTTGTCATCAGGTCATCTTAATTTATGAAATCTTGGCACCCTGCATGTTTGCGGCGGGGATTTTGGCTTCTAATTATTTCTTTGGGATGTGTGTGGGATTTCTCCATGTAGTTGTTTTGGGATGTTACTGTTTTCTGTTCTCGGCTGGTCAGTGCTGCCTGTCCTGCCCGAGTTCCTCATTTCTGTTAATATAATGCGAGTACGTATACATATTATGAAGTACCCCATAAAGTAGAATATCAAGGTTGAACTGAAGAAGATAATGCGGTATGCAAGATGGAATATAATTTTATTTCGCAATTTGACATAAATATTGGACACACATGCGTTTTATTTTTCATTTTCGGGGATTTTTGTTGAAATACAAATAGGGGGATATAGTAAGCTTTTGAGTGATACATGTATAATCAAACTGCACCGGAGGGGATAAAGAAGAAGTAGGACAGAGATCGTACCTATATGTGTTCGTACAAGATAATATTAAAGATATAAGATTTAAAGAGGTATTCCCTGTAACTAGCATATTTCTCTACTATCACATTAGATGAGCTAAATGTACAAATCACTATCAATTATCATAAATTGTCAAAAGAAAGCGTGAGTAAATATGTCTCTATAATGTCAAAAATATATTTAAATCACCAATAATAATTTATCGCTTCTAGCGATATATTATTATGTGGTCAAGGGGAAACAACTCGTGACTATTTTGGCTCGTTACGGAAATATGTTTTCATTCTTTTGTCGGTAATTAATGGGAGCTTTTTGTTGAAAATTTGAGTCGTTTAAGCAATAGTGATTCTCTTTAATGTTTAATATTCATGAATCGATTTAAACTATCAAAGTTATGGTAACGCCTCTTTAAAGATAAAAGCTAGTTAATTATAAACGGACATGGAAGTTCTGATAACTCTGACACGTCTCTATCACAAACCTAAGATTTCTTTTTCATAGAATGCAAACAAAGGCAATATTCTTAATGCATAATTGGAGATTAAATTAATCGACCACTAAACATCTGCATATTAAATTTCATATTAAATATGTATGCACAAGTCACGTAAATAAACAATTTACTTACTTACCTATTAAAATCGCTTCAGTTTATAGCTACGTGTGAGGGGAAAATGTCAGAACATTTCAGAATCTAAATTTGCGTTTTAGTCTTATTGTTTTGTCAGTAAATTAAATTCCCTGTGCTAGCCAAGTGGATTTCTCATTATACCCATAATGAACCATTACAATTAACATAAAGCCAGAGAAGAGGTAACACCGCCTGATTGTTTGTCGAACGTTGCTTGGCGAAGGTTTCAAGTTTATCCATTGGACAATGTGATAATAACTTACCGTTAAAATGTATTAATAGAGTATAGATTGACAACTGACATAATGTCAATTGTGTCCCTCCAACGTGTATCCGGGACCCATTTCAAAGATATATCTTAGCTAAAATTTGACTTTTCATTATATTATTGAGAGCTTATTCTGGAATGTCTTATTTCTTGAAATAGTTTTTAAGACAATCCTCGTTCACATAACATTGTTCTAATGTATTAGCTTATTAGAAAGCTCTAAATATCATGTGAAAAAAACCCTCAAAATTATAGATATGATTGGTCTATGACCCTGGTTACGGAGAGCGGATTATCTTAAGCCTAGGTCCCACAGAGCAACTGTTGCCTCGGCGATGTACTCCCGATTAAAAAAATGAGCTTCGTTAGGTATTGGGAACAGAGATTTCACACATTTTCTATAAAGATTTCTCCGAAGCTTCCAATAGACCACGATGACTCCTTTCCTGAAGTCTTCCGATGTTCATTTATAAAATCGGGAATACATCGCCTAGGCAAAATGCTCAGTTGGGCCTAGGCTTTAATGGCCTGCCCCGAAGAATAGTTTGTACAGTACATCCGGGCAAACAGTGGACAAATATATAGTAAGGTATGTGTGTAACATGTAGGCCAAGAGCAAAAAAAGGTATGAGGAAATCGGACTGGGAAGGCAGCACTCAACTTAACCAGTCAAGCAGAGAAATTAGTAACGCCGAAACACAACTACACTGGGAAATACCCACACAATGATTACAACTACAAGTCCCCGCCGCAGAAAAATCAGGATGACCCAATTTTACAAAGAAATTACAAAACGGCGTTGATCCCAAGAGACCAAACAAAACGCAGTAACGACCCGACCGAGTTCCCCAAGTCCCTGCTGCATGACGCCCTACACATACACATATATCTTGCTGAAAAAGCCAGTGGCTCACTTCTAGTTCAGTATATGAAAACATCTTAATTTCCCAAATTGGCAAAGGTTTATATGTCTTGATTCCTTTACATCAAAGTTAGGGGATTATGAAGGAATAAACAGCACACCATGATAGGAATCAGGAAGTTATACTAGATTGACAACCACCCACAACATATCACTAAATCCGTCATAATCCTTCACTTCGATGTAAAGGAATCGAGACATAAACTTGTGCCAATATCATCAATGTGTCAAGATAAATATTCGCCCTAGACTGGTGAAACAAAAGCTAACACAAATATGGCAGGGTAGTGAATAAATAACTTATCTGAACGTTATCACAAAAAATGCTTAAGTTCATTTAGTCTTACTAAGAAAGTGACGTACAGACTTTAAAAATAAATTCTTAATCTCCAATGTGGGAACTTTTAAGATGTTTTCTAAAGAGGGTCATTGGCTTCTTTGAAACACACTATTTTTAAATGTATCTATTTTTCGTTTTTTTATGCCCCAATAGAAAATGAGGAGCTATATTGCGTTGTACCTGACGATTGGATGTTTGGTTGCTCTATGGTGTCTGTCGGTAAACCAATGCTTTCTGATTAATAACTTCGAGACCGGGTAGTCACATGGTCTTCAAATCTTTTACATAGGGTGATACTCAAGGGTAGTTGAGCTGGGTAGATTTTCCCTATTGGTTTTGAGGGCAGCGGCTCTAATAGCGAGTATATTTTGACCTTAATCATGAATGTCTAGCCCAGTTTTTTTATTTTGACAATAAGAAGTACGAAGAAGAACGGTTGTGGTCAGATGAAGAAGAGTGTCATCATGAGTAGATACGGATGCTGATTGTCGGGTCTGTAGGGCAAAGGTCAAGATAGCCTTTATATTTACATGGGCTTTTTGGCTGCCATTGCGGCATACAAACATTTTTCTAAGCAAATATATATTTACAGTATGGCCCAACATAGCATATCTAGTTTCGCAGATACGTCGTAGGTTGTATGTAATCATTATAACTAGGCGATGAATCCCCTGGTCTGTCGTAACGTAATTGATTTAACTTTCTCAGGAGTCCGATCATTGGCATCCGACTTAAAATAGAGGGATATGTAAACTACCCTGTCACAGAAGACAACGTTTACGTATCGCGTCATAAACATCTGTGTTACGGAGAGGGCTTATATAGGCTAAGCCTGTTGCCCAACCCTATTTCTTTGGGAAAAAAATGTATTAAATTCAAAAAGCAGTCACATAAATACTAACAAAGTGGTGATGTTCGGTTTAGAAACAAAGCTCATAACGAATGGTACTAGAACAGTAGAGTTGCTATCGCCATACGTAGAGTACCCGACGTGTAGGGATGATTCAATATAAAAGTCAGTGTCACACTTCCAAGATTATTTACCTTTATTCAGCAAAGTAATTTAACTTCATGCATAAAAACGCATAATACAATACCGCAAAATGATTATGGAAAAAGACTTCGACCTGATTTTAGATCAAACTGTGTTTCTAATTCTCGGTGTACTTAATGAACATAAATTAAAGTTTAAAATAGACCAAAAATGACCAAGTGACTCAAAGTCTAGAAGAGCAGTTATTTGTGGCACAAATATAACTATCTGTATATAGTTTTTTTGTAGTGCACTAACTCATATGAGTTTTTTTTTGTAATTGTATTAACGACTATCTGCCACATGCATCCTAGTTCGAATCTATCGCTTTCGCACCATGTACACTTGAATGTTTTCAATAAATGTGCGATAAAAATTAAAGGTACATAATGGCAGGTTTTCAATCATACCCTCTTATCAGCGAATTGATAATAATAAATGATTTGCCAAGACCCGTATTGGGTTGAATCAATTGCTGATTACATGGTAAAATAAATGTTTTCGATTTAAGTTCATACGTTTAAAAATAGCGGCATTACATTGGAGTTAGGACGAAAAAATGACATACGTTCATGAAAAAGTGAAAATATTTGTGAAAATATCGAAGGAATAAAAACAACATGAGTAAGGCATGATTATCTATATTTATTATGCTCTTCAGAATTGGAGGAATAAAAGTTATATGTACAATTACTTGTAATTATGTTTACATCGGTAGTTTTGTCGTTGCTTGATTTTTCTGTTCTGTTCATTTGTGTGAAGAGCAGTTTTCTTGTGTGTTTTTTGTTTTGTTTCAACATCTTCAAAAGTTTCTCGTCAGTTTTATTCAACTTTTAAAAGAATAAGAGGGTTTGGAGTTTCGTCCTCTTTGTTCGTGCTCCTTCTCCACAAAGCCATAGAAGAACGGAATTGGCCGAACTCGGGCATCGAACTTATGGTAAAATTATAAAGCCTATGAAATCATTCTTGTTTGTTTGAGTGATAAAGTACAAATTATATTATCAATTTATTATTACGTATGTGACCTTTTAAAACAGATTCTTAATAGAATAGAAGAAGAAAAACAATAAACAATAACATTTTGTAAACAATCATCCTAACAATTTTGATTTCAAATTGACGCGTTATGCTGGGACCTATACATGTGTTGTTCTAAAAATTAAACATATGCATCTAAAAATGGTGGAGCGTTGCTTTCAATTAAGGCGATATTGACTAATGTGATTTATTCATTATTGTGCTGAGAGTAAACAACCCTCTAGTCGTTGTCAATTGAAAGCAATAAGTCTAATATAATAAATTAATTCTTTATATAACTAAGAAATCAGGCCAGAACATTTAGTATTTAATTGAACATCACCTTGAACATTCTTATTTTCTTGGCCCGATGTCCTGGAGCGGGAACTTCAAGAACTTGGCGTTTCATTTGGTCTCTTAGGATCACCGCTAGTTTGCAATTTCTTTGTGAGATTGTGGTATCCTGGGCTTTGAATCACTTCTTCGGGTTTTGTGTTGGCATATTCTTCGGTGTAGTTGTGTTGCGTTGTGGTGTTGTGTTTTCTGTGCTCGGCTGGTTAATTTGGGTACTGCATTCCCTGTGCGTTTTCCGCTTTTCCCTTTAATCTCACGATCACAGAAATAACTATTTATGTTCGAGTATTACTGACTGGTAGTTTGATCATGTTATCGTGTCATTTTAAACTAATCGTTTGGCAGGTTATTTGGTTATTTGTTGCATAATGTACATGTTTTACGAAGAATGTTAATTTGTAACAAAAATTGACATATGTCACGTTTATATTGCGAGCTTAATGCGTCCCCCACACTTTTTGAGTTCAATATCCTGAAAGAATAATTTTATTACGCCTGTGTTTTAGATGTTGGTCGTGCATATTTGAGAGCAGTTACACTCTAATTTACATTGAATCCCCCTTTAAAAAGAAAATGAATGTTTATTTTCTACATGCTGTCTTACGCATGTTTACGTATTATGCTGGCATACTTGATTGTCTGGTCATAAAATATTATTTTTGCGATGATGGGGTAGAAGAAATTGCCAAACATTTTCCGAATTAAACAAGATAAGAGAACAGCATAATCGATGCCTCTCGGGTGTAGAACTGAAGCATAACCCGAATACCTCTAACGTTTATTGTTCCCCTCTAGCTTTTGATTATTGCCTATATTTAATATATATCCCGACTTGACAACATTTCAGCGTTTATGGACAGTCCTTCATCTTATTCCCACTATTCTGCAATATGTTGGAACTTTATTTTCCATTGAACGGGAAAGAACTTTTTGAAAATATATCCGTCAGAAATATTTTGCGTTTAGTGGTATGCCTGTAGACTCCAGTAAAAAAATGGAGTGGTAGGTTATGTTACTTGTAATGAGCTAATCTGCTGCTAACCTTTTTCAAATACATTTAAAAAATAATAATATATACATGTACGTGATTTAAGAAATTTTAACAATTAGGAATACTGAACTTTCTCAAGTTATTGCATGTTTGAACAATAAAAAGTGTGCGAATTTAATTTGGTGAATCCAAATAACAACGCTTCATTCTCGAAATTATTGGATTACATAATATTACAAAAAATTGGACCCATGCAGTTTTATAAAATAACAAAACTGAAATATTGATCAAATGTTATCTTACACACCGTTTTAATGAAGCACAATATTTGTTTATTTATTAAGTTATATCGATTCACGTGCATTTTCATACATATTTTCAACTTATCTGTGCGTATATTATACAAAAAGCTGAGTATTCAAACAACAATATTTTCTTCATTGGCAGACCGATTTGCTCATCATTAGCTTTGTAACAAATTAGCATTCAGATTCGAATTGGAGGTAGAAAATGTAATGCACCATGCAGTTGCATCGGGGAATGGCGGGTGTTTTGCCAACTCAAAAGTAAAAATCCCGGACCATCACCGGGGATGGGGGCTGTGGATGCAACTGACTGGTGCATAATTGAAATGCATCGCCACGTAAAATTCGACCGATTTGCACTGTTTGATAAAAACTGAATAAAATTTAAACACCTTACAGGCACTTTAATAAAGGAAAATCTCATTGTAGTTAAAAGCATTTGAAGTGACACTAACCCTGTTTTCTAGTGGCTTATATAGTATTTATGTCGCGGGTTCAGCATTTTGAACTTAGAATCTAACAATTGATAACGAAAGATAACGTTTTAGATTAAATGCAAATGCATGTAACACTTAGGGTATAAAATAAAAACAAAGTGAGTAAATGGATTATTCATAAGTATGTTAAGAACGTTTAAGACACATTCTAGATTAAACAAAAACTTGCTTACCAAAAAAGCATTTAACAACTCGGACAGGGAATGTGGCACACATCCGAAACTTAAGAGCAAGAAAAGCACCTTAGTTTGGAAAGGTCGTTTTGGAATACAACAACAAGTGAACTATACAGCTGAAATTAAACAGCTACAAGTACTCGTCAACATATTCAAAATTAAGTGGCACGAAAAAAGAAACACCCGAGCCGTTGAAAGTGGGTTTGAAAGATGCTGCATTTGCAAATTATCAATGATAAATAATTTTATTAGCCAATAGTAGTTAAACTTTGAATGATGATAGTTTCACGTAGCCAAACTGCGTTAATAAATATTTCTGATGTTGTAAATGAATCTTGTCAGGATGGCCGAGTGGTCTAAGGCGCTGCGTTCAGGTCGCAGTCTGGTTCTCCAGGCGTGGGTTCGAATGCCACTTCTGACATAATATTTTGTTAGTTTTTATCGTTTTTCCCGGACATATTTTCTTTTATGTATTCCGGTAAGTTGACCTAACCATTTTCCCTGGAAGTAATTATCGACAATTTCTAAATGGCTTATTTACAAATGACGAATGCCGTCTTTAATGTTGATACCATACGTGTCGGGTATTCTACGGCAGAGGATTCATACAAATTCGGAAATATAAATATTTTTTGTTTCCTCTCTAGCTACCTGTCAGCCGAATCGTTACGAGACGACTATTAGTGCCGTACAATTAGACTGAAAATTACATGCTAGTCTATACAGGATGTTTCATATATGTCCCCATTACAAACTAATGCCATGAGAAAATGCTTAATCTCATCTGATATCTTTATATACCAATGGAAAGCCAACATTTTTTAAAAAGTTTTATTCAGTATATAACATGACAATGGTACTATCAATGTACTGTAGGAATTACGATTCCTGAAAACCCCCCATTTTTTTCAATAAATGTCAAAATGACGTCCATATTTAATTTGTTTTTTAGGCTGAAAATATTAGCTTGTGAAGTATTGCATGATATAACCAGTTTCAAAGTATGGGTTGCAATTGCGGGAGAGGAAACAAACACTTCCGTATATGGTTTTATTTGCGATGGACTTGAATTAGGTGCATTTGATGCTGTTATGGTATGTTTAAGCATTAATGTTACTTTTCCGCATAAAGTGTCAAATAAATGCATAATTGTCGGTCTTTTATATTTTCAGATATCCTGGTAGGGATTTCAATACTGTTATGTATTGATCTCGTCATCGGAGCTGGTTCCACATTTACACATCTTGTAGTTAAAGTATGGCTAGACCATGGGATGGACTGTGGCCAGGTGAACGAGACTATGTGGTCATATCAGGACAACTTCGTGAAGAAAGAACTTGAGAGAAAGGATATTACAGCGTATAACTCGAACTATATGAACTGTGGTTGTACAAAGTCGAACCCAGCATGTGATGGATCAACAAACAATACCCAACTCACTCTATGGTATCGTCTAACTGACAAAAGGTAATAAATTATAGAAAAATCATTATTTAAGTACCGTATAACCTCTATAATAAGACCACCGAACGCATTTATGTTCACGAGTAGCATAGCTACGAGTGAAAATGTAAGCCAGATACAAATACGAAATAACACTCGATTTTACACTGAAAAACGTATGTATCCCTTTAAAACTTTGGCATAAGGCGATAAAATGAATAATAACTGACCAGTACATTATTGGAGTTATTGCACTTTTCATCGAGTAGTACTTGAACTACTAGTACTAACTTTATTTCATTATTTATATTTTAATACAGTATAAAATAATCATCATAACAGAAGACGACCAATTCTTTTTATAAGTACAAATGTACTCTGGGGTATGATTTAGCTAATGTAACGACATTGTTTGACACCAGTTCAAATGTGTAGGTTCAAACACTGTTTGAAACTGCATCAACTAGGCCGTTTCATTCTAAACAAGATGCAGTATTTTTCCTTCGAACTATATTCCTTTGTATATTTCAGCAGCAATTTGAAGCCATATGAAACTTTCAACTTTACGGTAAATGATGTGGTCCATAAGGCGGATGCTAACTATTTCATGTGTGCGACAGTTACACCTTCTAATCCAGGTATGTTTGTTTTTATCGAAATGTTCAGGCGTATAATCGAACACTATGAGACTACAGCCAATGTTGCTTTTATGACTCATCAAGTTACTAGTATTATCCTCTATAGCCTTGTGGTAGAGCGTCCGCTTAGAGTGCGGCAGGTCCGTGATTCGACCCGAGGCCGCGTCATACCAAAGACGACATAAAACTGGTACCAGAAATTCCCATCATATACATGTAAGGGAAATAGGCTTCTCTTTTCTCATGAGTACCATCGTGGCGATGGATAACATCAGGAATGAAGTGCCGAGAGTAATTAATAAACGTTGAAAAAAAACTTGTTTCAGAATCGACCTTAAGTTATTCATAAATGAAAGAAATGACCGAAGCAACATCAGGGGTTTAAAACACATTATGCCCATTGTAATTAACTCAGACTTTTCCAACTGCCAACGGCAAGCCCTTGATTTGGAGGGAATGCTCTTTTTGCAATTGTTACGTGACATCATATGCTTTCTTGACGTAAATTATGTTAAAAGCTTACACAAACGCCGACCCAGTTATACCCCTTGCTACGCTCAGAATCTATTCAGGGAACACAGTGCAAAAGGCGATACATAATTATATAGTATTAACACGTTTGGTATTTAACTTGATTGCGAACCAAGTTTTATTGAAGCTAGACAACACTTTATTCCTAGTGTAACATTATAATGCCTCTTCGTTCGGCCCCCTGAATTCAAAACAGTTATCAGCCGAATATTGTTATAAACGGGAAAATGTGTTAATAAACTTTTGAAAAAGCTGTAGTATAATGAAATAAACTATATCTAGTAATTTGCATTTTATTTCTTATGTATAGATATAACAACATGTACGCCACAGAAGGCATCAACCAGGGCATCCCAGCAGCAGCAACAACAGCAACAACAGTCAGACTCGAACCTTGGTGTGATCCTGGGACCCACACTTGGCTTGCTCGCTTTGGTTGCGGGCCTTGGACTGGCGTATCCTTTATTTCGGTACCTTAAGAAGAGAAATCAGGTGGATGCAGACAATGATATAACCCCTATTGTACCGGCTGACTACGGTATAACAGACTCGCCAAACTCTGTCGCACCGGCTGGAACATAAGACGGACCTTGGTCACATATTCTAGCACCGGCTGGGACATTATAAAAAGGACCTTAGCTATTTAAATTACCTTATAATTTCTTTGTAGATGACGTCTTTCATAGTCTTTCATTGTCAACAGTACTTACCACCTGTCTCGGTTACCTAAGAATTGGATGCCCGTCGAGTGTATAATCCCAATAATTGGGTGCCTGTGTGTCTGTTGTGTAGATATTATGTTAAATAGAAAAGGTTATTATCTACTTTTAAGATTTTTATGTATACGCTTGTCCTACTTGTCATGTCAATGGTGTCATTTGATGTCTATGTAGATGCTTTTCTTGTTGCTTCGCAAACAGGGTATTGTAGCTTTCGCTAGTTATTATATTTGTATAATATTCGGGTAAATTTTCTTGTTGTGATAATGAACTTATATTACTGCTTGATACAAATTATGATTATAAATTCTGTTATTTTTTTCTAAATTTTCAATTTGGTGTTCACGTACTTGCATTTTGTAATAATGTCTGATTTTATTTAACTTTGTGATTTTTGATATTCTCTGTGATAACCGATTCTTGTGATAATGCAATATATAATGCAACAAATTGTGTGGTCAAATAATAAATCAAAGCACTGAAAGTACTGATGTGTGGCGTACTGATGTCATTTTAACCAATCACATAAAGGCTGCATCAACATGCTGTGTCAGAGCTCTGATTAGCCAAGACTCGCTCAAATGTTTGTGCTGCTCTCAACACACAAAGCGCCGGTGTCAAGATGAGTGACTGGGTAGTCTCCATACAACTGAATACAGTTGAAATTAAAACACAACAAACGAGATGGCCACCCCCTGCTATAGAAACAGGACTAGGTAGAAATATGTTAGGAAAATAAAATAATGGAAGGTAATTAATAAAATAGAACCAGAGTTCAATAGAAGGAAAATATAAGAAAATTATATCAACAGTTATATCATGACTTCTTTTGGTTGAAGGAAATAATTCAAGAATGGAACCAATTATGTTTATGAATTATGTTTTCATGTCAAGCACTTCTCCTAGATGCCATATACATGTATATTTAAAGTCGATCAATTGAATTTAGGAGAAAAAGTTGTCCAGTGGCTACTGATATGAAGGTTGCCCATAATCCCGCCGGATCAAGAGCAGAAATATTTTTCGGAGTAACATAACTTAACTTACGAACAGACTTTTGGACCATTCTCAGCGTAAATGAAAAGTTACCACACTATTGACAAAATTAAATCATAACCATGTGTTGGTTATTACTTGTATGATCAAACAGGGCTCATAAAGTGATAACCACGGAGCATACATAAATAAATATTAATTGCAAGATAAATACTGTTATGTAGGTACCGATGTACCGTTTTCAGAATTTATGTACGTCCCAGCACGGGACAGGTTTTTAGCAATATAATATACGTCCCGGTACGGTACGGTACAGTACGGGTTTTTAGCACTATATTTTTTCTTCACGACTAGCCGTTCTCATGCTTGAAATCTACGTAGAACTATTTCAGCTTCCCGCCACCAAAAGTTAAGTTAAGTTACCAATTTTCAAGGGCTCTTTTCAGCTGTAAGGCCGCTCAAGTACCTTTGACATTTTAACTCCCCTGGTCATTGGGCTACATATGGAAACCTACACTCGTGTCTCCCTGGGGAGACTATTTCTCTCCTGTGGTGTGGCAGCCAACATCGATCTGCGGCGCCCAGGAATAGACACTGCCCTCCCAGGTACAATTTTACACCATTCAGGGTCTTGCTCAGAGATTTTAACCAGTAATCCAGAGGGGGATAGAACCCGGGACCTCTCGATCCCGAAGCGCGCGCCCTGTCTCTAGGCCACCGCTCCCCACCAATGAAAAGATGCTGTTTCTATTTATAGCATAAATGTTTGTAAGCAACATAATTAGGTCATCGTCTACGACGCTCAGCGGCGGAGTGATTTTAATTAAAACCCGGGGATTACTTTTTCTGCCTTGGCGGTTAACAGGCCTTTGGTAGTAGGAATATAGTCCATGCGGAATGATTTGCTATAAATATCCTCTAAAAATAAAAGTCTGATATAATTGTGGGGCTTGATATTAATAAATGTTGGTAATGTAAACAAATCGGGTTCAATGATACGTGTAACCTGTGTAGCATGCTTGTAATGTTGTTCAAATCATAGAACTATTTATTGGCGTAGGCCTAAATGCGTTAACTTGGTGCTAAGCTGAAAAACGGTAATATCATTGTGTGGCCTACGCCACACAAATATACCATAGTTGATTATATTCTGTTTTCCCTAGAAATAGTGGTATTCAATTTTACGTCATTTATATTCAACACACGACTGACATAACCTGTTGCACAAGGTTCCTGAAGCGAAGGTGCAAAATAGAACCAAAACATTGTAAAAAGTGAATAATTTCGCGTATAAAATCGCGCAAACATATAACAAATCACACATATAGTACAACCTAGACATCAAAGAAAACCCGCCGTAAGAATAATATTTATAATAATGACCACATACTCATCACGTCTTTATAAGTATACGTATGTTTCGCCAGATGTACACTGACCAGTAATTATCTATTGATTATCGGTCAATAATTAGTCATTAATTACGCGTAATAAAGTGCACGTTTTTCCCGGTCAAATATGCAGAACTGACAGGTACTTGTCAATTTCTAGACACGCGTATCACGTGATATACCAGGTGACCACGTGACCATGGTTAAATCGTTTTCATAGAGACGATCGAGTGTGTTATATTTAATTGTGTTGCTAAGTTCTTTTTATCTAAAAATCTGACGGATTTTAACAGTACTTACAAAAATGGGAATTGAGGGCCAATTATGTAAGTATTGATTATATTTTTACTCTGATTTTTTGCGCGAGAATTAAGTTGATGAGCATGTTTTAAATTATATCTTTTTTGGTAAAAATCGAAAAAATAAGGTCTTTCAGATAAGGAATTGGGTTAAAAAATGACAAAATCCGTTTTAATAGTCTGAATAGGTGATCACCTTTATATTGAGAATGAAATTAGGTTTTATCATAAAAAGAAGAAATTGTTGAAGTATGAGGATAATATTTAATGACAGTTTTTGCTTATTGTCAAAGAACAAGCTGGTGAAGTACTGTATTGTATGCATATAAAAAAAATGTAGGATAAAACCGGTGCATGAGGTTATCTTAAAATGTTTATATTTCCAGTGCATGTTTTTAAGATTATGCACATATCCCTACCTGAATTTGATGCATGTAATATTTTTGTTGATGGGTTCAATTCCGTTTTAAGGGCTTAACTAAGTGAATCTATCTGTATTAAGTGAAGTGCTGATATCTAAAGTCATTAAGCGGTGAGTTTATTTAAAAAGTCCCCGTTTTTTCGCGACTCACGAGTACTTCATCGACACGTTCTTGTATTTGAAATGCAAGCTGAAGTGATGACATTGAATTACGAACACTACATAAACTGCTTAGACGATTAATTCGTTAATTACTTACAAAATGTTCTACTCAAATATCGTTTAGCATTTTATGACATAAGCATTTTACTATATTATATTCTGTAATCATATTAACTACATAGTATTACCGAAATTCCCCATTAAATAAATCAGGAAGTTTTGAACACAAATTAGCTTTTGATGTTATCTTACTATCTCAATAATGCGACCATAGTAGATAACTGACACAATTTTAAACATTGCTCCATTTTATTCAACAACTGCCTATCATCTCTGGAAATTTTAACTACTTATTTGTTCCCATACACAAACGCCACTTTATTGTTATGAATGCCTGTTACCTGCATGGGACAGTAACAATAGAATACGACGGTTCCTTTTTCGGAGTTGGTTTGGTGACGCAGTCGGTATGATCGAGGCCACTGCAGTGCTGGTTGCCCTCGCCGTTTGGATCGTGGGTTCGAGTCTTGACCACTCGGTGAGGGTGCATGTGCGATTTTTACAAGTTTTTAAAGCCTCAAAACATGACCAAAGCATATATTACAACAGTACGTCTACACGACACAGACAAGATATATCCCGATTTTGTTACCAATCCAGGGTCATTGAATATAGTTCAACTTGGCGATGCACAATAAGACACCTTTGAAGTACAACTTCACGAGCAAACTGTTGTAACACATTTGTATGTAGTTTAAAGACACGGCTGATACGAGAGAAACGAACGACACATTTGTTATAATATTTCGTGGACGGACGGACGGAATGCCTGACGGACGGACGGAATGCCTGACGGACGGACAGAGATGCGGTTGGGAGTAATACGTATAAACTGTACGGGGAAAAGAATTTACAGAAGAATCCACGGATAATGACGCATATTTGATTAGGAAACATTTAGATTATGTATATTAGACATGGGAGAGGGTTGTTTGTAGAATAATTAAAGAAATGTTAAACAATATCAGATGTTTAACATCCCTTATATAAACAGATCACAGAGAAGGATAAACAAACGTCTAGATTGAAGTCAGATCTTTCAAGTAAAATAATTGTATATTTCTATGTTTCGAAACTGAGCGCCGAGTAACTGAGAAAAAATTGAGTTTGTTGTCCCCAAGAATCAAAGAAGCTTTTGAATTTATTTACATTCCTACCTAGGCGAGCAATGCCGACCATAGCCTTTCTTTGCCGGTCAGCTTTCTGCTGAGATATGGCTAACATACATATGAGTGACTCCAACTGGATTTGAACCAAGCGCACTTCCCATAAAGCTACGGAAGCTACTTACCTACCTACACGATTATGTCTTGTCGTGCCGGGGACGAATACGGCAATGGCTAGAGTTTCCTGCTCTTCTCTGTTTTCCTAGTTCTAACTGGGTCGTACCAAATATTTTCCTCTATTGATCTTCTTCAAGTAGATTTTGAGGGCTACCCGTCTAAATTTTTTTCCTTCAATGGTTCACCTGAGAGCAACTCGAAAATCTTTCTCGTTTAGGGGGTTGGGTACTGTAGAACGGGTTTGTATGCCTAATCTGCCATAATTTCAACTATCTATTTTATCTTGCATGGCTCAAATATGAGCTTTTGTGATTAAACGAGGATAAGTGATATTAACCGAATAATTGACGTAACTCGTTTTAAAATTATGTAATCTATGTTCAAATAATGAAGACAAATATAGGGAACAATCGATTAGGAGCACAAGATTAATTGGCATATTTTAAACTGGACGGATAAAAAATATCGACCGCAAAAATACGAAATACCAGGTGTCCGTTAAATATTTAATTGAACGGGAAGTAACTGAATGAAAGCGCTCGGTAGCGCTTCGTGTTAGGCAACGGACACCAGGACTAGACTAGATTAAGGTACATAACAATGAGTATAATACAGATCCGTGAAGTTGGCAGCGGGTTACAAGTTCGTAGTTCGATATTCAATTTCTAACTGATAGCCAATACCGAACTAGCACAAAGTTCGTTATTCGACACCCATTGGCCAATACCGAACTGGTGTCCAATCTGCTGCCAGCACCAAGTTCGATATTCAACCCCAAAAAAGCCGAATACCGAACTGGGGTCGAATCTGCTGCCAGCACCAAGTTCGATATTCAACCTCAAAAAAAGCCGAATACCGAACTGGGGTCGAATCAGCTGCCAGCACCAAGTTCGATATTCAACCTCAAAAAAGGCGAATACCGAACTGGGGTCGAATCTACTGCCAGCACCAAGTTCGTTATTCAACCCCAAAAAAGGCGAAAACCGAACTGGGGTCGAATCTTCTGCCAGCAGCGGGTTCGATATTCAACCCAAAAAGAAGGCGAATACCGAACTGGGGTCGAATCTGCTGCAAGCACCAAGTTCGATATTCAACCAAAAAAAGGCGAATACCGAACTAGGGTCGAATCTGCTGCCAGCACCAAGTTCGATATTCAACCCAAAAAAAGGCGAATACCAAACTGGGGTCGAATCTGCTGCCAGCACCATTGCAAGTTCGATATTCCAAAAAAGGCGAATACCGAACTGGGGTCGAATCTGCTGCCAGCACCAAGTTCTATATTAAAAAAAAGACGAATACCGAACTGGGGTCGAATCTTCTGCCAGCACCAAGTTCGATATTCAACCCCCAAAAAAGCCGAATACCGAACTGGGGTCGAATCTGCTGCCAGCACCAAGTTCGATATTCAACCCAAAAAAAAAGCCGAATACCGAACTGGGGTCGAATCTGCTGCCAGCGCAAAGTTGGATATTCAACCAAAAAAAGGCGAATACCGAACTGGGGTCGAATCTGCTGCCAGCACCAAGTTCGATATTCAACCCAAAAAAAGGCGAATACCAAACTGGGGTCGAATCTGCTGCCAGCACCAAGTTCGATATTCAACCCGAAAAAAGGGCGAATACCGAACTGGGGTCGAATCTGCTGCCAGCACCAAGTTCGATATTCAACCCCCAAAAAGGCGAATACCGAACTGGGGTCGAATCTGCTGCCAGCACCAAGTTCGATATTCAACCCCCCAAAAAAGCCGAATACCGAACTTTGTTCGAATCTGCTGCCAGCACCAAGTTCAATATTCAACCAAAAAAAAGGCGAATACTGAACTGGGGTCGAATCTACTGCCAGCACCAAGTTCGATATTCAACCAGTAAAAGGCGAATACCGAACTGGGGTCGAATCTGCTGCCAGCACCAAGTTCGATATTCAACCAAAAAAAGGCGAATACCGAACTGGGGTCGAATCTGCTGCCAGCACCAAGTTCGATATTCAACCCAAAAAAGGCGAAACCGAACTGTGGTCGAATCTGCTGCCAGCACCAAATTCGATATTCAACCCGAAAAGAAGGCGAATATCGAACTGGGGTCGAATCTGCTGCCAGCACCAAGTTCGATATTCAACCAAAAAAAGCCGAATACCGAACTGGAGTCGAATCTTCTGCCAGCACCAAGTTCGATATTCAACCCCCAAAAAAGCCGAATACCGTACTGAGGTCAATCTCTTGCCAGCAGCGGGTTTGGTATTCAACTTGATAATATTGCGAATACCGACCTGGGTTCGAATCTGCTGCCAGCTGTTGGTTCGATATTCAACCCAAAAAAGGCGAATATCGAACTGGGTTGGATTCGTCTGCCAGTAGCGGGATTGATATTCAACTTGAAAAGATGACGAATACCGAATAAGGGTCGAATCTCTTCTGCCAGTGCAATTTGATGTTTCAGTCGTACTGGTTATGTGTAATTGATCTACTTCTTCAGTTATGTTACTGATCTGATCTACGAGTCGAACAGTCGATAAAGCAATGTATTCTCATTTGTATAAAGCATGACATAAGAATGCTTTCGTCTTTATATTCCATTCTTGACTTATATTTCATGTATTGCTTTCAATCACTTATTGTAAGATTCTCAAGTAATAAACCAATTTACTGTTATCCATATTTTTTTCATTTACTTGTTATATCCATTGGGTCAGTAAATTCAGTTGAACCTGGACTATTATCTACCCAGTAAACAGTACGATTGGTGAATCGAACAGGTAGTCCTTGACCAGTTCGACTCGTAGATCAGATCAGTAACATAACTGAAGAAGTAGATCAATTACACATAACCAGTACGACTGAAACATCAAATTGCACTGGCAGAAGAGATTCGACCCTTATTCGGTATTCGTCATCTTTTCAAGTTGAATATCAATCCCGCTACTGGCAGACGAATCCAACCCAGTTCGATATTCGCCTTTTTTTGGGTTGAATATCGAACCCACAGCTGGCAGCAGATTCGAACCCAGGTCGGTATTCGCAATATTATCAAGTTGAATACCAAACCCGCTGCTGGCAGGAGATTGACCTCAGTACGGTATTCGCCTTTTTTTGGGTTGAATATCGAACTTGGTGCTGGCAGCAGATTCGACCCGTGTTCGGTATTCGGCTTTTTTTGGGTTGAATATCGAACTTGGTGCTGGCAGCAGATTCGAAGCCAATTCGGTATTCGCCTTTTTTGGGGTTGAATATCGAACTTGGTGCTGGCAGCAGATTCGGCCCCAGTTCGGTATTCGGCTTTTTTGGGGGGTTGAATATCGAACTTGGTGCTGGCAGCAGATTCGACCCCAGTTCGGTATTCGCCTTTTTTTTAATATAGAACTTGGTGCTGGCAGCAGATTCGACCCCAGTTCGGTATTCGCCTTTTTTTTTGAATATCGAACTTGCAATGGTGCTGGCAGCAGATTCGACCCCAGTTTGGTATTCGCCTTTTTTGGGTTGAATATCGAACTTGGTGCTGGCAGCAGATTCGACCCCAGTTCGGTATTCGGCTTTTTTTTTTGGGTTGAATATCGAACTTGGTGCTGGTAGCAGATTCGAC
Organism: Spisula subtruncata; assembly: GCA_963678985.1. Taxonomy (NCBI): domain Eukaryota; kingdom Metazoa; phylum Mollusca; class Bivalvia; order Venerida; family Mactridae; genus Spisula; species Spisula subtruncata. The sequence continues at coordinate 47,963,364 of OY787664.1, read as the reverse complement.
CCCAGTTCGGTATTCGTCTTTTTTTGGGTTGAATATCGAACTTGGTGCTGGCAGCAGACTCGGCCCCAGTTCGGTATTCGCCTTTTTTTGGGGTTGAATATCGAACTTGGTGCTGGCAGCAAATTCGACCCCAGTTCGGTATTCGCCTTTTTTGAATATAGAACTTGGTGCTGGCAGCAGATTCGACCCCAGTTTGGTATTCGCCTTTTTTTGGGTTGAATATCGAACTTGGCGCTGGCAGCAGATTCGACCCCAGTTCGGTATTCGCCTTTTTTTTGGTTGAATATCGAACTTGGTGCTGGCAGCAGATTCGACCCCAGTTCGGTATTCGCCTTTTTTTTGGTTGAATATCGAACTTGGTGCTGGCAGCAGATTCGACCCCAGTTCGGTATTCGGCTTTTTTGGGGGTTGAATATCAAACTTGGTGCTGGCAGCTGATTTGACCCCAGTTCGGTATTCGGCTTTTTTGGGGTTGAATATCGAACTTGGTTCTGGCAGCAGATTCGACCCCAGTTCGGTATTCGCCTTTTGTTTGGGTTGAATATCGAACTTGGTGCTGGCAGCAGATTGGACACCAGTTCGGTATTGGCCAAAGGGTGTCGAATAACGAACTTTGTGCTAGTTCGGCATTGGCTATCAGTTAGAAATTGAATATCGAACTACGAACTTGTAACCCGCTGCCAACTTCACGGAGCTGTATAATATCTACGTTTACTTAATGTTTTAATCGAGATACTGGCTTTTACTTCAACCATTGAATCCGATGAATCACTGTAAACCAGGGGAGACAACCCTAGCCGCATCGCGAATATCTGGGATCAAACAGCCCAAAATTAAACTTAAATGCATATGAATTGAACCTGATGTAGGACCCGGTGGTCGCGTAATTACAACATCAGCTCGGGGAAACGCGGGGGCAGCAGCCTTGTTCGATTCCAACCCGCGACCTACCAAAGTATACAAGTAAATGTTGTTAGTATTTTGTTATGTACATTGTTTTGTTCCCCACTGTTTTCGTTTGGGGAATAGTGTAGTATCGACAATCATAAGGGGAGATTATCAAGCCACATTATACTACATCCATATTATGTAATATGTCCAAAAAGTCATTTTCCTTTTTCACGCTCGTTTAGAACCAAAAAAGAGAGCTAAAGCCTAACCATTTGTTCCGACTTTTACAAACCTACCGTGCCTTTCTCAGATCACAGGAAAATGTATTATTCTTCAGTAAAAAGTTACTTTTGCTTTAAGTTATAAAAAACATTCAAAGATACATTTTCCTGTGGCTCTGATCAATATGGCAAGTGAATTCGATATTAGCGTACCAAAAATCCAAAAATACATGTACATAGAAACAGCTACATTTGTAATCAACAAACGTATTTTATTTCTATGGCCTATTATGTCGGTGAAAATGATATTGTTTGTTTAGAAGATGATGATACATGTACGTGAGTCATGACCACACGTGTATAACTGAGTAAATGTGTGGTTACATATCGATGAATGAATTACTAATTCGGGCAATCAATGTCAGGTACGTGGTTTAATTAGACTAATTAACAATAATATATGACTGTCTGCCTTTGAATAATCTCTGATTCATCGTACGGAAATTTGCGGGAAATTACGGAAATCGTCACTCGGAATCCTTCGGTTTGGAGCGCATTTGTTAGAGCCAGGTGAAGTTTCCCAGTGGCCAATGCACATGACATATTAAAGTATGACATGTAACGCTTTTGTTCTTCGGACAGTACTGAAGACACAGGTAAAACAACTCCGATCACAATTAATCAATGTATTTTCCTTATACGATGACACAAACAACAAAATAATCCAATAATAGTATCCAAATGCTAGATCCATACAATAATACATCCGTTAACACTGTCCTGATGGTAACAACTGACTGGTCGCTAGTGCAAAAGTCAAGCCTTTATATACTGCCAACTGATCCGACGAGTCCGGTAAGTCCGATAAGTCCGACAAGTCCGACAAGTCCGACGAGTCCGGTAAGTCTGATAAGTCCGACAAGTCCGATTCGTTACACTGCCCCCTACTTGGTAGACTAGAACTTCCACTGTTCGTAAAATGTGCTAATTAACAAAAATAGTAACACTTACTTAAGCAATTTAAACAAAACAAATGATAATCACAAATGATAACTACATACAAAATCACAAATGATAACTACATACAATGTAGTTCAAAATTAATTTTCCCACAGATTGTCATGATAACTAGTCGCGTATTGTCTGAATTCCTCTTGAACGTTGTTGAACAGATCCCATGGTGAAATGTTTTCTACGTCAATGTTCTCAGTATACCCGATAGAGGCAGTACGTTTTACCTCCACCGGTTCACCATTGTTCAATTTTGTAGTCCGTTGGATTGTTACATTGATTGCAGAGACTATATATTCTGTATGGTTATCGTTATCATCATCACTAATCTCGATAGTGTCACAATCATTATATACACTGTCATCTTCCACTATATCACTGATATCTTCATATCTGTTATCTATCAAAATGTCATTGTTCCTATATACATCAGAAGGTCGTTGTTCATCATCCTTTGTTGAATATGGGGAACTGAGCTTTCCCATAGCTTCCATATATTGTTCTAAGTCCTGAAATTGTTCGTGTATCTTCGCATCAGGATTCACAACATTCACTTTGCGTACAACAACATCATCTTATCCATAATCACCACCAACACTCACTTCATCAACAGCATCTAATCCATAATCACCATCACCGTCACAATTCACTTTATCAACATCATCTAAACCATAATCACCGTCACCGTCACAATTCACTACATCAACATCATCTAATCCATAATCACCGTCACCATTCACTTCATCAACAGCATCTAATCCATAATCACCGTCACCGTCACAATTCACTTCATCAACAGCATCTAATCCATAATCACCGTCTCCGTCACCATTCACTTCATCAACAGCATCTAATCCATAATCACCGTCACCGTCACAATTCACTTCATCAACATCATCTAATCCATAATCACCGTCACCGTCACCATTCACTACATCAACAGCATCAAATCCATAATCACCGTCACCGTCACCATTCACTTCATCAACAGCATCTAATCTATAATCACCATCAACGTCACCATTTACTTCATCAACAGTATCTAATTCATAATCACCATCACCGTCACCATTTACTTCATCAACAGTATCTAATTCATAATCACCATCACCACTCCCTTCATCAACAGTATCTAATCCACAATCACCGTCACCATTCACTTCATCAACAGTATCTAATCCATAATCACCATCACCGTCATCATTCACTTTATCAACAGCATCCGTACGAAAAAAATCCTCATCAGAGCTTATATCACTGTACGATTGATTTCTCCAATCTTGTTTTCTCTTCGCCAAATCACTTAACCGTTTAGCCCTACGATCATTAAGTCCGTGGCTCCTTTTCAAATGACTTCTTAGATACGAACGTCGCTTATATAACCTGCTACAATTACGCACAGTGCACATAAAATAACCCGTGTCCAAATGTCTCTCACTTATATGTCTCTTCATGTTACTCTTGTTGACGAACTCTGACCCGCAAGTATCACACGTATATACCATCTTTATTTTACAAATATAACCCTTTAAAAATGGAGGTTGCTTAATATTGCGTCCTGCTCTAGTGTACAATTCAGAACTACTGTCAACATGCGGATTAATTTCTACACATTTATTCGGGCTGGTGATTTCTGCACGTGCAGTCCGAGTTATTTTCGCGCCATGCTCCGCTCTGGCTGACTGATCCGACAGATCCATGTAGTCTAATTTGCCAGATTGATCCGATTGATTCGATTGATCCGGTAAGTCAGTTTGTATAAATTGATTCGTTGTTTGTTGTTGTTGGTCACTTTCAACTACATTTTGTCCGTCCGTACGCTCTTTATATGAACTTCCTTCATTTGTTACTATGCTATCGTTTACGATAGGAATCTCTTGACTTGGTTCTGTATTGTTTGCACACATAGTAAATGCTTGTAAATTTGGCTGTTGAATTTGCTCTGTCTCGATGGTTCCTTGTGGAAGGGTCAAAGATGCATGCCAATGGAATTTCTTTAAATTATCACCATGAATTACAACTGGAGCTGACTTTTCGGAATGTTGAATTTTGAAAAGTACATCGCACAATTTGCTAACAATGATCCATGGTCCAGTCCAATGTCGGACTATTTTGGATTTTACCCCAGGAACTGTTTTCTTTTGATTTCTCATTACAAAATCTCCGACTTCATAGTGATGCGTTCTAATACGGCAGTCGTAATGCTTCTTCTGTCTATCACTTGATCTTGACAAATTCGCACGCACTAATTCATGAACTTCGATTAATTTCTCCTGCAAGTCTGTTACATAGTTTGAAATGTTATTGCCCGGTCCCTGGTTTTCACTATCGGCCACTCGTTCTGTCTGTACATCTAACGGAACTGACATCTCTTTTCCAAATATAATTCGATGTGGAGTGTACCCTGTACTTTCATGCGCGGAACTGTTGTATGCCATAACTACATAGTCTAACACTAAATCCCAGTCTCTTTGATTTTCAGCAACATATTTTGACAACATATTTTGAATAACTTTATTCATGCGCTCTACTAAACCATCTGAGCGTGCATGTAGTGGCGTTGTTCTACACTTGTTTATCTCCAATAAGCGACAGAATTCATGAAACAATGCGCTCTCAAACTGTCTTCCCTGATCAGAGTGAATTTCTCGCGGACAGCCATATCGTTTTATCCATCCGCGCATGACACAGTCAGCTACAGTTTTGGCTTGTATATTGGGTAAAGGATATATTTCTGTCAATTTAGAAAAATAATCCACCATCACTAACACATTTACATTATGTCGTTCTGTTTCCGGAAATGGTCCAGCAATATCAATACCGACTCTTTCAAATCGTTCACCAACCACATATTTCTGCAACATATGTCTTTTGTTTCTATTTGGATTATTAGCTTCACAACATATCCTGCAACACTTCACGTAGTCTTCGACTGATTTCCGCATATTCATCCAATAGAAAGGACATACTTTTGCTCTATCCATCGTTTTCTTAATGCCAAAGTGTCCCGATACTTTCGAATCGTGAAGATACCATAGCACGGTTGGTGCGACATGTTTCGGTATACAGATACGCCATCTTATGTCACCCGGACTAAATTCCCACTTTATACACAGCAATCCATCTTGAATTGACAACAAATTCCATCTACTAGTCCAAAACTTAGTACACGCGCTCTTATCCGCTAAGTCCGACCATGCCGGCTTTTCTGACTCGGAATTGATTAATTCAATCACATAACGAAGATCTTTGTCTTCTACTTGGGATTTCTTCAATTCTTCCGTGGTTAACACATCGTCCGGTTGGGGCAGATTCTTTGACTGTTTAGGTTTATTTGCTTTACGACCTCGCTTGGGCCTTTCTCGTGCGTTTTCATCGTTTTCCCTATTCCTATGTCCACTTTCATATAAGTCAACTACACAAATATCAATCTGGCACTCATCGACCTTTTCCAGTTTTCCATAAACACTATTGTCTAGTGGCATATGACACTGTCTGCATTCAACCACATCACCTTTACAAATCCTTGATAGAAAATCAGCATTTGTATGCTTAGAACCCGGACGGTGCTCTATATCGTAATCAAACTTGCTCAATTGTTCCAACCAGCGATGCACTTGACCATCTGGATTTTTGAATTGTTGCAGCCACCGCAATGAAGAATGGTCCGTCCGTATTAGGAATTTCCTCCCCAACAGATATTCCTGGAAATATTTGGTGAAGTACACAACAGACAACATTTCACGACGGGTCACACAATAATTCTGTTCTGCCTTATCGAGAACCCTACTGCCATACGCTTTCACTTTCTCGACGCCCTGCTGCACTTGACTCAACACTGAACCGATGCCATAACTGCTAGCATCACAATCCAAGATAAATGTGCCTCCATTAGTGTCAGGATAAGCAAGGATACTAACTTGGTCTTCAACAAACTAAAAGCGTTTTCACAGTCATCTGTCCAATTCCATCTCACGTTTTTCTTAGTTAGGAAATACAAAGGCTTTGCAATTGCTGCGTAGTCCTTGATGAACTTCCTGAAATATGATGTAAAACCGAGAAAACTTCGTAACTCCGTAACACTTGTTGGACGCTCTAATGCCATCACTGCTTCAATTTTCATGGGATCTGGTCTAACGCCCTCTTCGGATACAATATGTCCCAAAAAGTTTGCTTCCGTACAAAAGAAATGGCACTTCTTTGCTTTCAATTTCAAACCAGCGTTTTCTAGTCTATTGAATACAGTCTCTAAATCTTCCAGATGAGATTCGAATTAGCGACTGTACACCACAATATCGTCCAAGTAGAGAACAAGAATATTCCATTGCAACCCAGAACACACCTTTTCTATGATCCGCTGGAAAGTTGCTGGCGCGTTGCATAATCCAAACGGCATTGTAACATACTGATAAAGTCCGCCTGTCGGAGTTGCAAAAGCAGTCTTTGGTTTATCGCTTACTGCCAAAGGTACTTGGTGATATGCCATATCACAATCCAAGCTCGAGAACCACTTAGCACCAACAAGTGAGTCAAGATTATCCTGAATCCTTGGAATCGGATAAGCATCCTTCACTGTCTTGGTATTAAGTTTCCTATAATCCACGCACATTCGCCAGGAACCATCCTTCTTCAACACCATAACTAATTGTGAACTCCAAGGACTATCAGATTTTTCTATCAGTCCTTTCATCTCAAGATTTTCTATTTCTTCGTCAATCGCTTTCCGTTTGAACAATGGTATTTTCCTTGGTAGATCTTTAATTGGTCTTTCATCGTTCAAAACTATTTTGTGTGAACCAACATTTGTACGCCCTACTTCACCAGGCTTTGCGAACACATTTTGACGTCTATACAACAACTTTTGTAATTGATCCGACTGATCCGCATCAATGTTTTGCTTTCCTTCTTCATATGTCCGAATAAGAAAATCAGGCAAACACATGTTTTCCTCTTCAGCAACACGGGACACATAGTTCACTTTACCAGGGCTATCGTCTGAGACTTCCTGTACTGGTTCAAATAATGCTATCACTGTTCCTCTTGACACTGTTACACATGTATTTCCAGGATTCAAAACTCTTGCATGAAACTTCTGTTTACAATCCACCAACACTCTTGCTACTAACAGACAATGTTTTTCAACAAATTTTGAATCTTGCACTAATATCCCTGGCTGTTCGTGTACAGCACCTTTGACATTTGATTTTACTAGTACCTCACAGCCAGATGGCACATCAAATGTTTCAGTCGCCACAACTTGCTGCAACACTTTATGTTCCTTGTGTCGTGGATTTTCAATGAAATTGCCATTCACATTAATGAGAAACTGTTTTTCCTTATGATTAAAATTGCATTGAAATCGTTCAATGAAGTCCTCTCCTAGAAGATTTTCTGTCACACCACCAACAATAACGGGAAAGAATATCTCTGTCTCCATGAAGTTAAGAATTACGAATGCTTCTCCATCACAGAAAATTTCATTATCATTGGCAGTTCTGAAATTCCACCTTGTCGGTCTAAGTCCAGGCCTGTAGCGATGCTGAATACTTTTAAATGTTTGCGACGTAATAAAAGTTTTTCTTGCGCCAGTATCAATTTTCCAGTTTACTTGCTGATTACACACTTTACCCGATATCTTCATGCCTTTCTTCAATTTTACTTTAACACACTTTACATTGTTTTCTTTACTAATTTGTTGAGGTCTATTATGAAGTTCGTTGTTTTCGACCGTGCTCCGACCTCCAGATCCGGTCGATCCTAGTTTTCCGAATAATCCTTTTGATCCTCGTTCAATGATCCATTTCGTCCTCTCGAATTCCCGTGGTTTAAATACCCCCTTCTACCTCTAAAATTACCTCTTGAACTAACGGTTTGAAATATTCGACCGCCCCTGTAGTCACTTTTATGGTTTTCACGTTCAGTTTGACGTAAACACTCTTCTTGAATCGCAGCAGTTATCGCGTCTTGCAGTGTCTTCGGTCTTGTTCTCTTCACCGAAAGTCTAAAATCAGGGGAATCATTACAGTTTTCAAGAAAAGTACTCAGTGATAATTCTCCAACTATTTCTGTACAATCTGGATAAGCTTTCCTGAGAAGTTCTTCAATCGATTGGCCAAACTCTCTGTACGTCTCAGTTTTCTGTTTTCTTCTTAATCTGGCATCGGCTACGTAGCTCTCCTTCATATTCATAATGCCAAATCTCTGCTCTATTCTGGAAAACAGTAAGTCACAATCATTCTGTACATATGACGGTAATCCATATGCAAAGGCTTCTGCCTGACCACGTAAACAACACAGAAACGTTCTCCTCGATTCTTCTTTGGACCATCTACCTCCTAAACTCGTGCCACATATCTCCTCCAGTTCCACTAAATGTTCTACGGCACGGAAAATCACGGGATGTCGACCTCGCAGTATTCTGTTTTACTTTCTCAACATGAGGCGGCAAAGAGGTCCCAATATTCGGTACTTCACTTCTCAAATTACTTGAGCAATATTCGGTGGTCAATGACGATTGCTGACTGAAACAATCATAGTAGAAAAATACTATAGACGATATCAGAAAGATGCACACTAGCACAAAATACGGCAGAAACTCCTCAGTGTAAGCACTAATAATATCCTTTACTTGCGTAAACATCTCTAGGATTTTATGTCCCAGACTATGAACACTAACAGCAACGAGGAATATTATAATCCACAGAAGCAGGAACTTCACCCATCTCAACTTGGGTCTGCTGTTGGGAATACTGTCCTTTTTATTCCAAATGGGAGATAAGGTATTGGCATTACTGTCAAAGTCATCCGGGAAAAATACTTGTCCGATTCCAGAATCTGTAGATGAAGCAAATGGCTTCTGATCCTTGGAATCCGTACGATCCTCCATAGGAGTTGAACATGCTGTCGGAGAGTTCACGTGTGGTTTCACATCCTGTCCTAATTGTTTGAAAATACTTTGCTGTTCGGTAGCCATTATGAGAGTTTGTCAACTCGCCAAAACAATCACCGGTATCTCAAACAACGATTTAAAGAATCCAACGCCGAATATCCAAATGATACACTATTCACACAGGAATTGTATCCCACCGCTGCCACCAATGTAACGCTTTTGTTCTTTGGACAGTACTGAAGACACAGGTAAAACAACTCCGATCACAATTAATCAATGTATTTTCCTTATACGATGACACAAACAACAAAATAATCCAATAATAGTATCCAAATGCTAGATCCATACAATAATACATCCGTTAACACTGTCCTGATGGTAACAACTGACTGGTCGCTAGTGCAAAAGTCAAGCCTTTATATACTGCCAACTGATCCGACGAGTCCGGTAAGTCCGATAAGTCCGACAAGTCCGACAAGTCCGACGAGTCCGGTAAGTCTGATAAGTCCGACAAGTCCGATTCGTTACAAATCAATATATTTAAGACACACGTACGCGTATTTCGTAAACAAAACAAGTGATGAGTACAAAACATATAATTCTATGAGATCTACTGCGATTTCTGACGGAAATCCAACTCTTATATTGTGAAAACTTTGTAAAGACACATCGATTTGGAAAATATAGTAAATGGTTGCATTTGGGACAAAGTTATCATAATTTTCTTTTGAGAGGTCGTTACAGTATTGAGGGCCACTCTTGAGAGGTGGCATTGTACACCTTGTGTGTATATATCCCACACTGGCCATTTTGTCTCTCTCTATATACGGTCTATAACAACTCTAGCAATTACGTTATTATATAAATTATCTAATTATATACAATTAAGGGTACTTGACTTATAACAATGTGTCACAATTGCTTTTCCGGAATTTAGATACTCATATACCAAGTATTGTTGATAATTGACAATATAATACATATGTGGGACAATATAACATATTGTGCAATACGAAACCGTTGACAGTCCCCCACATGGTATTTGTATTATTTTAAACAGCCATGTAGTTGACTTTACACGATCGAATATATCAATTGTCAGTCTAGACTGTCTTGGTTAAAACCATAAATGAAGCGATGACAGTTACAATGCAACTAAAGATAAACTACACAAACGACCATGGTTGTTGCCGAGTGGTTAGTAAATCCACCCTGGAAGGGCGAGGTCGAATGTTCGAATAACGGTCGAAGCTGGGTTACAACCGATGCAATTGGTTGGTCAGCCACAAGCAACTTAAGTAATGATAAACGTAGGCCCGTGTGTGTCACGCGCCTTGAAGTAAGAGAAAGGGTTCGAGAGGTACTGTGGGCATGAAAGATAAGTGTCTTATAAGCCAAATTTGACTGACCCCTCCAATAGGGGTGACACTGCAATGAAGAAACTTTTACCTTTTGACGACCGCCGCTGATACATTTGTAACGCTGTGTCTTGTCATAGAACATGCTACAAAACAGACATATGACACAGGAACGCGTTGGCCATATCATTTTATTGCTACACATGATTTACGTGTGTTTAAAGTGTCGGACATTCCAACATAACACATTTAACTGACAAGAAACGAATGTTAGTTTCGTTGAACATTAGAAAAACATGTAAGTCACTGTTGACATGTTGGAAAATACCGTAAACTACAAAAATAGTCACTTGCCAATAATGATACAATCCGTTCAAATTTAGATGAGAACGGTTATAAACGTAAGCTCGTCCGTCAGGTAAATTATGTTTATCTAGTTTTAACTGTGTAACTAAGTTTACTTAGACCCCATTAATCTTTCGAATTTGACAGGTCCTACATAAGTATTACTATTGAATCGACACCACATTTTTTAATTGTTCTAAAATAACATATAACTTCATTGAGTAGTTTTTTTCTCAAATAAAAAAGTTCACAATTATCATGATAAACTACCGCAAGATTATGCAAATATTTGGAATATTGAAAACTTTATTACTTTCCTCTATAAAATAATGGATCGAATTCCGACACTATCTGAAACTGTTTGATTGCCATATCAGATTAAACAAAACACGTGCCAATACAACAAGATAAGCAAGATTCTCGTGCGCACAGCAGGATACACGAAGTTCTTGAAAATTAACATCATTTTTCGAGTGTTTTACAGGTATTGAATATCCAAGAATCAGAGGTTTTGGGGGTTTTTACTTGACGCTTTATGATCATAGACTAAGAGGGTTGGCTCTGTGAAATGTGAATCTGGAGTCCAAGCAGTTTCTGACGCCAGCGGTACGATCAAACATAAGGTGGTGGTGGGCCTATAATGTCCGACGAGGGACGAGTGTGACTTGGTGACAAACTGCCGATAGATTAACACGTTTTATGAACCAGACTTAATGATGAAAGCAATTGCCGTGATATTTAAAGTACACATCACTTCATATCGACTGGACCTAACATAATTATCATATATGGGTATGATATTTAAGACTGAGTGGTGTCACGTTAGGCGAGACATTTATTGCTGAGTATGTACATCTAAACGATAGATCTAGATAATTGCATGCACTACGATACACACTAGCTTATAGTACTATTTAGTGATTTGACAGTCACGTTTAAATAGGTTACACGAATTATACAGAACAGTCAGACATAAGCGAACGATCAATTGTTTGTATCCAATGTAGACCTTAACAACACCACGGACGGTGCCGTGGTTAGTAACAGTTACTGATCTGTTCAGTAACGAACGAACGAACGAACGAACGAAAGAACGAACGAACGAACGAACGAACGAACGAACGAACTTTAAAATTGTTTCTATGATGAAAAGTCTGCCGCGTTTGTAGACGTAAGAAGGTTGTCAGTTTGTTGCTAAAAGGAAGTACTTACCTTACAAAGGTCAAGAAAAAAATGGACTTGTCATAAGAGGGTAGATTCTTTGTACGCAATAATAGAATAACAAATGCATCGTAACATGTAATATAGACAATATTTATTTGTCAATACGTACTATCACTTGTATTATATCTACGTTATTTGCCAACATAATCATTAAAAATCACCTAGTTATCCCATTGCCGTCATTGGATGATGGGTAATGACTACATCCTGGTCTCATAGATGTTTGTCAAAATAATATTTTATGTGAGATATACTCATTTTCGTAGGCACATCTACATATTAACTTCCTCTTTCCTATTATCATGTGTTACAAAATGATACAGAAATGTTTCATTTGTGTTTTTGTGGTTTTACTTCAAACTGACGATCAGCTGGAAACGCAATGGAGACTCTTGTATACCCTTTCTTATTCACTTGTTATTGACTGGTCGACAGACTAAGAGTGTTTAGATGTTTTTTTTTATATTTTGCTGCAAGTATGCTTGCTTAATATTACATTCTAAACTATAGCATGTCATATCGATGGCTTAGAACCAGAAGATATTTGAAATCTGCTTCACAAGGCGCTTCTTATGAGCCTATTTTCATGAAATTGTCATGTTGACCAAAATGAAGTTTTTGAAAACGTGTTTTTCCATAGGTAAAGAGTAAATTACAGACAGTTTTCTCTTGTTTTCTCAATATATCGATTTGGCGGTTACGACCTTCTGGTTCTAAACCAGCGATATGTCTACTAGAATTCAAACATATTTTTCTGGAGACCCCTTTAACACAAATCGACTCTTTGTTGCAACAAAGAATACAGAAAGTAGAATAATACTTGATATACAACCTTGTTGCACTCAATGGACGAATTTGCCACAGAAGGCGGTTTATAATCAAATAATGACATTAAACACATTAATTGGTACTGATATTTGTTAGGAATAACAAGGAGCCCATTACGCCAATATTCCCACACAGACGCAGCGAAGGCTTTCCATCCATAGATACATGTATTATGCTATATAGGATATTAGATTGGACCATTATATATTATTGCCCATTTGACGTATTTAGCATTGAAGTGGCATGGATAATCCCTCAGCCTGTTAGATGTATAAATGGAATCATGATATCTCCCCGTAGATTCTCATGGAGCTGCGGATCGATCAATACACTGCCAATGCTTATATGGGTAATTTTATGTATGTAGGCATTTCGATGGCTTAGAACCAGAAAGTCGTAACTCCTACTTACGACCTTATACGACTCATAGATATTTGAAATCTGCTTCACAAGGCGCTTCTTATGAGCCTATTTTCATGAAAATCTGAAATTGTCATGTTGACCAAAATGAAGTTTTAAAAACGTATTTTCCCATAGGTAAAGACTAAATTACAGACAGTTTTCTCTTGTTTTCTCAATAAATTGATTTTGTAGTTACGACCTTTTGGTTCTAAGCCAGCGATTTGTGTAAGATTGCTACTGTCGATTCAATAACTAATACTAATGAGGAACTATCCCATTCAAACTTAAGATCTACAAAAAGCTTTGGAGCGTGACTAGTAATAACTTTGTGTTCTATCTCTAAAGGGGTCATTACCGAGAGGTCATTGTAGATATATACCTTTTACTTGGGTATACCCAGTTTATAAACCTAAATAAACATAGTTTACCTGACGGACGACACAATGTTTACAAACGTTTTCAATTAACTTTGAACGGGCTGTATAATACTGAATAGATCTACTGATACAACTTATGTATTGTATAATGTATCCTCCGTATAGAGTTACCCTATTACATCGGCCAATATCGACCATTGTTTAGAGGTTCCTATTCTAGAGAGGTTACTCAGGGCTTTTATTTGACTCTTGAAACTGCAATTTGACTTTTGAATTCGACAAAAGTGTCTATTTTGACTCTTGAAAATTTAAAAAGAAGAGTCAAATGAACAATACTTATAATACAAAATTTCTTACAATATTTTGATGACTCTTGAAAATTAAGAGTCAGGAGTCATTTTGACTCTTCACTTTTGGAGCCTAGTGAAAGCCCTGTTACCTGTACATTAAATGCCTGTTTTTTTCTCTACAGTGGTCCCTCGGTGAGTTTCTACTGTGTGTATTATAATTATGTACTTTATACTGACAAACCTGAGACAATGGCAAATTGATTAAAGTCACTAAACATCAAACATGATTACATCTCAAACAGTATTTTTATACTACAGTCACATGTGTCGTATCGCTTAAGACAGGTGAACTTTTTTATTCTTGTGACAAAAGACACGTGTTTATGTTATTTAACAGTATATATAATCACAGAGTCATGATATAATTAAATATTGTGGGTCTAGACCGTACCAAACGAAGCAACATTCGCAATGTACGAATACAAACTGAATTTAAACGAATTTGCATCTTCCGTAAAAAACGGCCCGGACCGACTTTTAGCCAGTCTATCGTTTAAACAATATTTTATTTCAAATGAGCTGAGCTGAACGCATTTAACGAAGCATATCTTGTTCGCAAGTCGTCCTATTTTCTCGCGAACTATTCAGCCTCCATCGCTCAAACGATAATCAATAAAACGTCATACATAAAGGATATTGTGTGTTTTATGAGTGACTCAAGAAATTTTGGGGGTTATACTTTAACACTTAGCATTTAACACTTAACGCGAGTCAAGTGCACGGCTTGAAAACAAAAGAAATACGAGATTTCTTGAAATTAATTGGATATGTGTGTGTCTATTTCCGCTTTTCAAGTATGTGACTTATTCTAAATTGTTGTGATGTACATATGAAGGAAGTTTATTATATCTATTTAAACCGTTTGCATAGAGATATAGTCATTTCGGCATCATAACATCATCCAGGAGTTATTTATGTGAAATAAAATAGGTTATAAAACAAGATTATTTTGAAAATCTGAAGAGCTGTTTTGATTCGGGACTGGATATATAGACTCTAATATTACTCAGGAACTGTTTTAGAACTAATAAATATGGATACAGACGCAGTGGAAAATACACAGCCGGAAAATGGGCAGAATAGTGAAAATGGGGAAACTGTCGAATCATCACCATTTTCAAACGACAAAATGGGTAGGATTTTTTATACATGTACATGTAGATACGGTTTGGTATTTAATTGTACTCAAGTTTAAGCATACTCTATGGTTATGTACTAGCGTTAATCTGTCTTGGACGGTCAAATAAGGGACACACTCCTATACAAGTGGCTGCTTATTCAATACTAGTATACACTATAATTCTAAAACCATGAATATCGGGACCTTGAAACAGGGCTCATTACAAAGTTGGTCTTAAAACTGGGGTTGGTTAATGAGAATAATAACAAGTAAAACAGAGCATTGTACTGAAGCATACAATGGAGTCTAAATTTCGAGTTGGTCTTCTTGTTGTGATGGAGTAATACTCTACATTGTCTAAGAGTGGCTTAGTGGTTAGCGCGCTTGTCATCTAATCGGGTGACCTTGGTTCAAATCCATGTTGAGGCGCCCGTATGCCGGCCACATATCAGCAGAATTTTGGCTGGCAAATAAAGGCTTTGCTCTGTTTTTTTTAAAAAAAGGAAAGTTTTTACAAAAGTCAGTGGGCGACCAATGCTACAGGTTTAACTGTATGAGAAGTATTCGGATCAAAACGGACGTAAGTATTTGAAATTTGTTCCTGGTCGGTGGGAACAAAAACGAACTCATATCCTCTTCATATTGGAAAGATAAGGCAAACTTCCCCACATAAACCGATTTGGTCGATTTTTAGGTAAACTTCCCCTTATAACTTGTGGCAGATTTGGTCGATTTTACTGCGAATAAATATTAATATACATATACATGGACAGAGTACAGGGCGTTAGGGAAATATTCCCCCGTAATATACCATGTATACGGATGTACAAATGTATTTAATTTCCTGTGAATGAATTTACATCGAAAAGGTCAACCTAAATCCCTTGTGGCAAATTTGTATAATACTCGTATTAACCTATCACGAGTTAGATCCATCCATTCATGATTTCGACCGGTGATAAAGGTTAATATGCCTACATTAGTGGGATGGAGACTCTAATAAGTGATGTACAACCCCGTTCATTCTACTATGCCATTTTCCGATATCCGTAAATATATCGACCAACTTCCTCTTTTTGGAAGTCATAGATAATTATATATTCGTAGAAATATAACATACCCTCTAAATACCGTACACAAGTTTTATGGTAAAATAAACTAATGTATAGTCGATTCAATAAGTAATATTAATGAGAGAACTATCCCATTCGAAAGAATAGTGGCGAATATCGTTAACTCAGGTATATAGCTTATACCCAGTTAAACCTAGATAAATAAACATAGCTTGCCTGTCAGACGATAGTATATTTACAACCGTTCTCGATTGACTTTGAAGGTACTGTAAACTTCAGTCAACCAAAGTATGTAATGTACTTGTATGTACATGTATGTGGTTTACTAATGGTGTTGTTGAATGGTTTGTGCCGTACATGTACATTGTAAAAAACAACCATGTGTTCAATGTAATACATGTAGTATGTTGTGGCAGCACAACCTCTCAAAAGCAACAACCTCTCTTCAACAGCCAAACGAAAATACAATGCGAACAAGTCGATTTAGAATCACAAATAAATTAACAACGACCTACAACAATACCAATGCATATTGCCCCTCACGCTGGAATTTCTGTACATGTTGCGTTGGTAATGCGATACACAACTTTTGTTCAATTTCAAAACATCTATCGGAAATTTGATATTTTTAAACAAAAACATTTTTCATCATCGGCAGTAAACAATATACGATTACACATATTTGTAAGTCTCATTCAATGTCACCGCAGTCTGTTGACAACACCAGACACAAAAAAGTTCAAGAGTCAGATTTAATCATAAAATATGATAAATACGAGGGGTGATCAAAAAGGGTTTAGATCGACATACGGTACTATCGTTGTGACATAAAAATGAATGAGAAAGTAAGGCTAGTAGTTTCAGTATCGAATGTAGCTATAATATCAGCTATATTTTATAAATTGCAGTAGATACATGTTATTGCGAAACACAAGTGCATCGTTCTTAGGTTTTGTCTGTCGCCACAAGGTCGGTGAAGTTGGCTATTAACTGTTATAAATAAGAAGAAGTTAAATGTCAAAGCGCGTTTGTGTGGCTTAACTGCTGAAAAGAACCCTAGAAATTTGGTAACTTAACTTTTAACATATCATATTAAAATTTTCTGAAACTTTGTGATCACCCCACAATATTTACAGTCACATCGTTTTACCAAATGTATGTATTTTATCATATACGGTCGTGTCTTGTCATGCAATTATAAACATGTAGTTAACTTGGTATACACCGAACTAGATACGAACCGAAATCGTCATCATGCGCGATATGTAATACATTATCATACTTAAAAATACTTTAAACTCATGCATTGTAGTGGGGATTAAATTTCGTCTTTTATTTTGAAAATGCAAACATGTTTTTTCATGGGGTCGCAAATTTCTGGTTTTACAAATCATCGAAGGTTGTCTATTGTTTCGTATCAGGTGGCCATTTAATCGAGGGAAATATTTTTCGTCGTTGAGTACAACAATTTGTTTACTGCAAAATCAACGAAATTTAACCCCGTGAAAAAACGCTTTATTACAAACATAATTTGCATATTTATGTTTCTAACTAGTTAGTTCATACTAATCTGGATACCGACTAGTATATGTTTTATTTTACCAACTAAGTTATATTAAAACAACTATGATTTCTTACTTTTTGCAACACTGTTTAACGCGATTGTATTTGGTTCTGAATACATGGATTAATGACTGCATTTAGGCTTTAATTCAATAAAAAGGAGTAGTAGATACCAGAGTTGTCTCCAATACAACATCGATCTAAAACAGTTTTAATACTAAAAAAATACTCAGTCAAGACTAACCAAACCCTTTTAAATTCCAGTTGCTTGTCATTATAAGTCGGTTCCATCAATGCGTTCAGACAACTGCAACAACAAGCATGCATGTTTCAAATAGTTGGTGTAATTTCTAGTCACGTGTTTAGTTTCTCTAAGCACGTCTGTTTATAATTACCAGAAGATCAGCGGGAAGAAATGTTTGCTAGTATCCCTAACATAGACTGGCTCATAGATTTTGTAACACTCTCAGAGATCAAAATCATGCTACTGTTATGATCTGACATTTGGCTGGCTTAGAATGAGAAGGCCGTAAAAATCAATATTTTGAGAAAACAAGAAAACCCTGTCTTTAAAATTGCTCTTTACTTATCGTAATACAAGCTTTTTCAACTTCTGTTTGGTCAGCATGACAAGTTCTGGTTTGCATCAAAATAGGCTCACATGAAGTACCTTGTGGTGCAAATCTCAAATATGTATATCCTATGTCTTATAAGGTCGTAATTGTTAGTTACGATCTTTTCATTCTAAGTCTGCGAAATTGTCATTTTTTTGAGTATTTATGTTTTTTTAGAATGTCACACATTGTCACGTGACTTTTATTATGTTTCTATACCTCTATTTCAGCACCTAGGAAATATGGTATCAAAGTAAATCCCGAGGCGGAAGCGTTAGAGGCCATCAATCAGGTAATTCATAGGAATCTATCTCATACAACCCCATTTGTAGTACATTGGTCTGTTGCCTAAGCAAAGCGCTGCCGAACGCCTTCGTGTACATACATGCAGTTACCTCCAGTTCATTTAAATGCATAATGCATGTATTACCTCCCTTGAAAAGTGCTTCATTGCACTCACCAATGTTAATGATCATGGTTGGTACTTATGAGTGATATTGGAGTCTATGTAGTACGCCGCTATCGCATAGCATTGTAAAGTATCCGACCACTCTAGATAGCTTTCGCAACAACCCTTATAAGACAATGTTTCAATGAGACTGCATCGTCGCCTAGCGGTTTGTTGTATGCGAACCATTAACAAAAATAATAAACCAGTATAATTATGCTACCTAATACAATATTTGATCCTGATGTATGTGTTTTTCAGGAATTTTTAGAGGACCCAGATTATGCGGAGGTTGAAGATTTAAAAGAAACATTACAAAAAATCAAAGGTATTTGCACAGTGATTACTTTCTTTTTCCTCTACGTCGCCGTTGAAAAAGTCTCTGTTTTACTATTACATTAATTTTGTACATTTCTCAAGCTTACATTGTAGATTTAATTCAAGCACCCATATGTCTTGAACTACTATCGACCTGGAATTTATGCCAAGGCCCCCATAATTGTAATAAAACAGTTACCACGTGCAACTTTTGTTTACTGAACGCCACGTTCATGTACGTGTGTTTTTTTCTACAACCTTTCTTAACAATTTTTGAATACATACCAGTATCAATGCATTCGTAATTAATTACAGGTATGTTAGTAATTACATTTTTTGTTTTTTTCAGAGAAATTTCTTGAATTTGAAAAGGATGCGGAAGGCAATATTGGTAAGTTGTATACGTACATATTGTCGTTGTCATCACATATAGATTTCTAGATTCTGTTTGTCTTTTTCTGTGTAATGAAACTTGTATTTGTAGCCTACTGGTACGAGTGTAATTTCATTTGAATTCCGTATATTTTGTTTTTCGAAAATAGCATATTCTTATGGTAGACCTTCTTAATTCATTCCTTTTGGAATATTGGGTCGCCAACACCTCACACCAACTCACCTGGTTCGACGCAAGCAACCTACTTGATTAAGAACTGCCCAAAACATACATCGTAGGCTAACTTAAATGGCTTTGGGTTGTGTTCCGCATGACAGTCTTCATACATGTTACAACCGGTCGACATATTTGGTCTGGTGACACTTTGGCTCAAAACGCGAAAGGATCAGTCATGAAAGGCAACAAGAGATGTTATATACCAAAAAGATCAGGAAGGTCTGCTGATTCAATAACGGCAAGAGCCTTTCATGGGACGATAGAGCGTTTTGCGTAATCCAAGAAGGCGTCAAAGATCGCTGCCATAGTTAACGAATGCACCTGGTTTTCACTTTGTCCGTTTCCTTGATACTACTCGTATGATTTTGACGTGTAACATGTGTGACATCACTTTTTATTTATGACGTATACACTTTTAGATATGTTTGGGTTAAAACGGATGATGGAGAAGCTAGGACAAGCGAAGACACATCTAGAGATGAAGAAAATGATTCGTGAGATAGATACTACAAATAAGGGAACCATTTGTTACCGAGATTTCATAGCAATGATGTGTGGCCCAAAGACTTCAGTTTTGAAATTGTAAGTTTTATTCCGATTCTTCCGTTGGCAAATATTTAAAACAGATCTAGGCTATATCTAGTCCCTAACACTTTCATTCAGACATTTGACTTCACTGTGGTAGATTCTTTAAATGCCTTTATAGTGTAACCAGGGGTGGTATTCACAAAGCATCTTAAGTGAAAACTTAAATATTTTGACTTAAGTTAAAATTTTGAGCCACACATATTTATAAAGAAACAAAGAATAACCCGTGTTTGCTATGTGATTGTTATAGCTGTATACATAATGCTTCTTAACAATGTAAAGAATTGGTAATCTTGCTTTTCCTGTTCAGCTGATACACTTAAGGAAAATTTGTTTTCACTTAAGATGCTTTGTGAATACCACCCCAGGTCAGCTGTTTCTCATGTTTGATCATTTTGGTCCATTCCGTTTTCTGTATGTGGGTGTTTAATTCACCTCCAGGTTTCCCGCGTTTCTGCGACACAGTCATTCACTTCATTGATAGCGAAGCCATATTTTATTGTCTGAGATTTATTCCAAATTGCCAAATGCAAGAACAGACAAAATCTATCTTCTAATGATCTTGATAACAAACATTTATTTCGATGGGGATTAATTGATAGCTAGTTCGGAATATATTTTGCAAATTTCTCCATTAATATGCATTTCGAATCTATCAAAGTTATTGCAAATAGAAAGGTATATACGTCCGATGGTTATGTGTCGCAGTGAGATCGAATCTAGAACGCGATGTTCCAAATGGTACTGATAAAGCTTCCCAATTTTTGGTACTCGGAGTAGATCTAGAAGGGTTAATACCAAAACAGGTTAACCAATCGCCTGTTCTAAAAATAGATAAGTAATACTAAGGAGGGAACTATCCAATTCGAAAGAATAGCGAGGAATTCAGTAAAATCAGATACACCCAGTTATTTATCTAAAGGACAAACCAATGTTTATAACCGTTATTATTTAACTTTGAACGGACTGTATAATGTGATGGATGTGATAACAATATTCACTAGATGGTATACCATGTATTGTTGGTGTTTGTCATGTTTAGTTCACGGGTAACTGTATCATATATAAAAAACTAAAACGACATTTTATTTGTAAAATTGAAAAAAGTAACTTTAGTTCGCCCTCAGTAAGACCACAGGTGGCAGTATCAGTGTGTGGAAGACAAAATTCCGTCACTGAGCCAGGAACAGTCTATTACGGTTAGAATAACATTGTTGCTGACTGAGCTAAGTTCCACAATCTTTGGACATAGACATATAGTAGGCTTTATACCTTGATAGTATACTTTTTATTTTCCAAACACTGATACTGCCACCTTTGGGTAAAACATCACTGAAAGTCCCTTTTAAAAAATGTATTTCCAAATATACGTGTTCGTGGGAACGAGAAAGAACAATGTTTATACGCTTAATCTTTTGATGACTTTGAAAGTTTTCTGATCCCACTCATCATGAAGTTGTTCATACACATCAAAGGGTCAAGTTGGTTTCTTGCTAAACACTCCCATGGGAATATTCTTCTTGATATACGTATATTATTGCGTTATTTACAATGTGTGTATTCAGCATGTTTGATCGGACATGGTATTTGTAACACACCGTATACATGTACAGTGCAACCTCTGATGAGCAAAACCTTTTGGCAGCTGCTCATATTGACAGTTGGTTGTTGCTCTACAGGGGAAAATGTTTTTGCTCTACAGGGCGAAAGGTTTTTACTCTACAGGGGGAAAGGTTTTTGCTCTACATGGGGAGAGGTTTTTACTCTACAGGGGGGAGGTTTTTGCTCTACATGGGAGAGGTTTTTGCTCTACGGGGGAGAGGTTTTTGCTCTACAGTGGGAGAGATTTTTACTCTACAGAGGGATATGTTTTTGCTCTACAGGGGAGAGGTTTTTGCTCTACAGAGGGAAAGGTTTTTGCTCTACAGGGGAGAAGTTTTTGCTCTATAGGGGGAGAGGTTTTTGCTTATAGGGGAGAGGTTTTTGCTCTACAGGGGGAGATGTTTTTGCTCTATAGGGGAGAGGTTTTTGTTCTACAGAGGGGAAGGTTTTTGCTCTACAGGGGAGAAGTTTTTGCTCTATAGGGGGAGAGGTTTTTGCTCTATAGGGGAGAGGTTTTTGCTCTACAGGGGGAGAGGTTTTTGCTCTATAGGTGAGAGGTTTTAGTTCTACAGAGGGAAATGTTTTTGCTCTACAGGGGGAGAAGTTTTTGCTCTATAGGGGAAAAGATTTTTGCTCTACAGAGGGAAAGGTTTTTGCTCTACAGGGGGGAGGTTTATGCTCTACAGGGGGAGAAGTGTTTGCTCTATAGGGGAAAAGATTTTTGCTCTACAGAGGGAAAGGTTTTTGCACTACAGGGGAGAGGTTTTTGCTCTACAGGGGGAAAGGTTTTTACTCTACAGGGAAAGGTTTTTGCTCTACATGGGGAGAGGTTTTTACTCTACAGGGGGAGAAGTTTTTGCTCTATAGGGGAAAAGATTTTTGCTCTACAGAGGGAAAGGTTTTTGCTCTACAGGGGGGAGGTTTATGCTCTACAGGGGGAGAATTTTTGCTCTATAGGGGAAAAGATTTTTGCTCTACAGAGGGAAAGGTTTTTGCTCTACAGTGGAGAGGTTTTTGCTCTACAGGGGGAAAGGTTTTTACTCTACAGGGGAAAGGTTTTTGCTCTACATGGGGAGAGGTTTTTACTCTACAGGGGGAGAGGTTTTTGCTCTACAGAGGGAAATGTTTTTGCTCTACAGGGGAGAGGTTTTGCTCTACAGAGGGAAAGGTTTTTGCTCTACAGGGGAGAAGTTCTTGCTCTATAGGGGGAGAGGTTTTTGCTTTATAGAGGAGTGGTTTTTGCTCTACAGAAAGAAATGTTTTTGCTCTGTAGGGGAAAAGGTTTTTGCTCTACAGAGGGAAAGGTTTTTGCTCTGCAGGGGGAGAGGTTTTTGCTCTATAGGGTAAACGCTTTTTGCTCTACAGGGGGAGAGGTTTTTGCTCTATAGGGGAGAGGTTTTTACTCTACAGGAGGGGATTTGCTCTACGGGGGAGAGGTTTTTGCTCTACAGGGGGAACGTTTTTTGCTCTACTGAGGGAAAGGTTTTTGCTCTATAGGGGGAGAGGTTTTTACTCTACAGCAGGGAATTTGCTCTACATGGGAGAGGTATTTGCTCTACAGTGGGATGTGTTTGCTCTACAGGGAAGAGGTTTTTGATCTACGGGAAAGAGGTTTTTGCTCTACAGGGGAAGAGGTTTTTATTCTACAGGGGGAGGTCTTTGCTTTACAGGGGCAGAGGTTTTAACTCTACAGGGGGAAAGGTTTTTACTCTACAGGGGGGAGGTTTATGCTCTACAGGGGAGAGGTTTCTGCACTACAGGGGAAAGGTTTTTGCTCTATAGGAGGAGAGATTTTTGCTCTATAGGGGAGCGGTTTTTGCTCTACAGCGGGAAAGGTTTTTACTCTACAGGGGGAGAAGTGTTTGCTATATAGGGGAAAGGTTTTTGCTCTATAGGGGGGAGAGGTTTTTGCTCTACAGCGGGAAAGGTTTTTGCTCTATAGGGGGAACGTTTTTTGCTCTATAGGGAAACGCTTTTTGCTGTACAGGGGGAGAGGTTTTTGCTCTATAGGGGAGAGGTTTTTACTATACAGGAGGGGATTTGCTCTACGGGGGAGAGGTTTTTGCTCTACAGGGGAACGTTTTTTGCTCTACTGAGGGAAAGGTTTTTGCTCCATAGGGGGAGAGGTTTTTACTCTACAGGAGGGGATTTGCTCTACAGGGGGAGGTTTTTGCTCTACCGTGGGATGTGTTTGCTCTTCAGGGGAGAGGTTTTTTATCTACGGGGGAGAGGTTTTTGCTCTATAGGGGAAGCGGTTTTTGCTCTACAGGGGAAAGGTTTTTGCTCTATAGGGGGAGAGGTTTTTGCTCTTTAGGGGGAGCGGTTTTTGCTCTTTAGGGGGAGAGGCTTTTGCTCTACAGCGGGAAAGGTTTTTGCTCTACAGGGGGAACGTTTTTGCTCTACTGAGGGAAAAAAATTGCTCTACGGGGGAGAGGTTTTTGCTCTACAGGGGGCGAGGTTTTTACTCTACAGGGGAGAGGTTTTTGCTCTACAGGGGGATGTGTTTGCTCTACAGGGGAGAGGTTTTTGATCTACAGGGGAGAGGTTTTTGCTCTACAGGGGGAGAGGTTTTTACTCTACAGGGGGGAGGTCTTTGCTCTACAGGGGCAGAGGTTTTTACTCTACAGGGGAAAAGGGTTTTACTCTACAGGGGGGAGGTTTTTGCTCTACAGGGGAGAGGTTTTTGCTCTACAGGGGAACGTTTTTTGCTCTACTGAGGGAAAGGTTTTTGCTCCATAGGGGGAGAGGTTTTTACTCTACAGGAGGGGATTTGCTCTACAGGGGGAGGTTTTTGCTCTACCGTGGGATGTGTTTGCTCTTCAGGGGAGAGGTTTTTTATCTACGGGGGAGAGGTTTTTGCTCTATAGGGGAAGCGGTTTTTGCTCTACAGGGGAAAGGTTTTTGCTCTATAGGGGGAGAGGTTTTTGCTCTTTAGGGGGAGCGGTTTTTGCTCTTTAGGGGGAGAGGCTTTTGCTCTACAGCGGGAAAGGTTTTTGCTCTACAGGGGGAACGTTTTTGCTCTACTGAGGGAAAAAAATTGCTCTACGGGGGAGAGGTTTTTGCTCTACAGGGGGCGAGGTTTTTACTCTACAGGGGAGAGGTTTTTGCTCTACAGGGGGATGTGTTTGCTCTACAGGGGAGAGGTTTTTGATCTACAGGGGAGAGGTTTTTGCTCTACAGGGGGAGAGGTTTTTACTCTACAGGGGGGAGGTCTTTGCTCTACAGGGGCAGAGGTTTTTACTCTACAGGGGAAAAGGGTTTTACTCTACAGGGGGGAGGTTTTTGCTCTACAGGGGAGAGGTTTTTGCTCTACAGGGGAAAGGTTTTTGCTCTATAGGGGCAGAGGTTTTTGCTCTACAGGGGGGAGCGGTTTTTGCTCTATAGGGGGAGAAGTTTTTGCTCTACACCGGGAAAGGTTTTAAATCTGTAGGGGACAGGTTTTACTCTATAGGTGGAAGTTTTGTGCTCTACTGAGGGAAAGCTTTTTGCTCTACAGGGGGGAGGTTTTTTGCTCTATAGAGGGAGTGTTTTTTTTGCTCTACTGAGGGAAATATTTTTGCTCTACAGGGGGAGAGGTTTTTGCTCTATAGGGGGGAGGTTTTTGCTCTACATGGGAGAGGTTTTTGCTCTGCAGGGGGGGGAGGTTTTTGCTCTATAGAGGGAGAGGTTTTTATACGCCCGTTGAAAAACGGGACGTATTATGTGAACACCCTTGGCGGGCGTGCGTGTGGGCGGGCGGCGGCGTCCAATATTTGTCTGTACTCTAGCTCAAACAGTTTTCATCTGATCGTCTTCAAACTTGCTGACAATGCTTATGGGTGTAATATCTAGGCCAAGTTCGATTATAGGCCAAATCGGTGCAGGCCTTCTTGGGTTATGGTCCTTCTTTTACCAAAAAAATGTGAAATTGGCCTTGTCTGTACTCTAGCTCAAACAGTTTTCATCCGATCATCTTTTAACTTGCTGACAATGCTTATGGGTGTTATATCTAGGCCAAGTTCGATTATAGGCCAAATCGGTGCAGGCCTTCTTGGGTTATGATCTTTCTTTCACCAAATAAATGTGAAATTGGCCTTGTCTGTACTCTAGCTCATTCAGTTTTCATCCGATCGTCTTCAAACTTGCTGACAATGCTTATGGGTGTAATATCTAGGTCAAGTTCGATTATAAGCCAAATCGGTGCAGGCCTTCTAGGGTTATGGTCCTTCTTGTACCAAAAAAATGTGAAATTGGCCTTGTCTGTACTCTAGCTCATTCAGTTTTCATCCGATCGTCTTCAAACTTGCTGACAATGCTCATGGGTGTAATATCTAGGCCAAGTTCAATTATAGGCCAACTCGGGGCAGGCTTTCATTGGTTATGGTCCTTCTTTTACCAAAAAAATGTGAAATTGGCCTTGTCTGTACTTTAGCTCAAACAGTTTTCATCCGATCATCTTCAAACTTGCTGACAATGCTTATGGGTGTAATATCTAGGCCAAGTTCGATTATAGGCCCAATCGGTGCAGGCCTTCTTGTGTTATGGTCCTTCTTTTATCAAAAAAATGTGCAATTTGCCTTGTCTGTACTCTAGCTCAAACAGTTTTCATCCGATCATCTTTAAACTTGCTGACAATGCTTATGGGTGTAATATCTAGGCCAAGTTCGATTATAGGCCAAATCGGTGCAGCCCTTCTTGGGTTATGGTCCTTCTTTTACCAAAAAAATGTGAAATTGGCCTTGTCTGTACTCTAGCTCAAACAGTTTTCATGCGATCATCTTTAAACTTGCTGACAATGCTTATGGGTGTAATATCTAGGCCAAGATCGATTATAGGCCAAATAGGTGCAGGCCTTCTTGGGTTATGGTCCTTCTTTTACCAAAATAAATGTGAAATTGGCCTTGTCTGTACTCTAGCCCAAACAATTTTCATCTGATCGTCTTCAAACTTGCTGACGATGCTCATGGGTGTAATATCTAGGCCAAGATAAGTTTCAAGATGATTGTTCAAAAATGTTTCGACATAATATGGGCTTTTATTTCATAATCAATATTTTTTGTCACTAGCACAACCAAGACGGGCGTATTTTGTGACATTTTGGCATCTTGTTGCTCTACATGGGAGAGATTTTTTCTCTACAGGGGGAGAAGTTTTTACCCTACAGGGGAGAGGTTTTTGCTCTACAGGGGGAGGTTTTTGCTCTACATGGGAAAGGTTTTTGCTCTACAGGGGAGAGGTTTTTGCTCTACAGGGGGGATGGTTTTTGCTCTACATGGGAGAGGTTTTTGCTCTACGGGGGAGAGGTTTTTGTTCTACAGGGGAGAGGTTTTTACTCTACAGGGGGAGAAGTGTTTGCTCTTCAGCGGGTAAGGTTTTTGCTCTTCAGGGGGTTGCTCTACAGAGGTAAAGGTTTTTGCTCTACAGGGGAGAGGTTTTTGCTCTTCAGGGAAGAGGTTTTTGCTCTATAGGGTGAGAGGTTTTTGCTCTATAGAGGGAAAGGTTTTTGCTCTACAGAGAAAAAGGTTTTTGCTTTACAGAGGGAAAGGTTTTTGCTCTATAGAGGGAAAGGTTTTTGCTCTACAGAGAAAAAGGTTTTTGCTTTACAGAGGGAGAGGTTTTTGCTCTACAGAGGGAAAGTTAAATTGTATAATGTGCCATTTGGTATATGGTCGAGCACTCGAAGTGAATTGATAGTCCCTTGCTATTGACTAACAAACAGATGTAGTATAATAGAAAGTACGTGTTTGTTATAATAAGTAAATATTTTACATTTCAGGATCTTATTGTTTGAACAAAAGATGAAAGAACAAGAAAAGCCAACAGGCGTGGCACCAAAACGAGATTTGGCAAGCTTACCATGAACATCTGTGCTCTCTCTGGGACCAAAACATTATGAGTTTCCTGTGTTCATTTTTGTGTGCGCGCGTGCGTGCGTGTGTGCGTGTTACGTTACTGTCCAATTAGGGTATTGTGAGAGTAACGTGGTCGTTTATGTGTACATGCAAAATTACAACCTTTGTCTGAACGTCGAGCGAATATAACTTTTTTATCTTGGTGTTGCAATTATAGATGTCTGTATTAGCCTTTATGTTTAGTTTTCACAGTGTTATGCATGTAGTGCACGGGACAACTGCATGGCATGTATTCTTTTCTAACTGGAATATTGTGTTTATTGACATGACGTGCTTTGGTCAAAACAAAAGTGTGATTCTGGTTACTTGCTGAGGCAGTAGGGTAAGGCAGGAAAACCATTTTTTTTATTTTTGGAAAATCAATGATCCTGTGACACCCTGCTTAGTGCCAATATAATGTTTAGAATAAGGGGCATAAACAACAGGCAAGGCGGCTGTCTAGAACCACACTTAGTTATCTTTCTGTTTTGGCCTTATTTGAATAATAGCTGTGTACCATTTTAAAGTAACTGTTTTTAAAACTTTTATACATTATTGCTGATACTCCATTTTTCATTATTCAAATATGTGTGAGTTATGTGAAATAATAATTGTATTTTGTGCTTTTCATACATAATATTAAATATGTGCAAAAACTTTAAATCGTTTGATGTGTTATAATGTCGACCAATCAATTTTAAGTTCACCCATAGATCCAATTTCTAAAATATCAATGTCTATTTCCAAGACCTTTTCGGTTACAAGTATTTCCCCCTCCCCCCATTAGGATAGAGCGGATAGCCTGCTTGACTACTGATCGAGGGGCCCCTTGTTCGATCTTCCGCCGGGGCACTTGATTATTTATGAAACGCTTTTCCGTGTTTTCCATCCAACTAGCGATGAACTGGTTGGCAACCCAGAGGTAGTCTCGCGTTAATCGGTGCTGTACACCGGGTACGTTAAAGAACAAAATATCTCTTCGGAACGAGTTAGGGTAGCCCAACTGGGTACCTTATATCATTCTAACTTTCTCCTCTACTTGCTGACCCCTCAGCACACACACACAGTACCCCATTGGGAATACGTGCTTGTGCTTTTAAGGGTCATCATTGACCTAAAGGTTAAAATAATTACGCATGGATATATTTTTCGCAAATGGTGCTTCCAAGTGAGCAATAACACACATTACAAATGTGTACTATGATAAATGGAACATCGGAGTGTGTCGTTGGGGCGTTTCTGAGTTATCTCAACTATACTCGACTAAAGTAATATCAAAGGGAGATAACTACTCCGGTAGCTGTAAAAACACATCTGCAGTGACCTCCCTTTGGACAGATAGCTCAATCACAGGCATAAGAAATTGTGTCACAACGCAATTTTTTAATTCCCCAATTTTTCATCTATTCAATATACTGTATATTTGACAGGTTTGCAACGTTTCGGGTCGGGTTCTATTGTCAACATCAAAACAACGTGACAATGGCTTCCAACCCAAAATAACACATCGCCGAAAGTATTTTGATTGTTTTGTGGACCAAAATCATTTGCTGACCCGTTTATGCGTTAAATTTTATATTCATGTAGGGGCGGACAGAGACGTTTCAAACATGTTCTTTTATCTAATGAATGAGTGAAATTTTGAGATGTTAAAAATACATTCCAAACAATATTGATCGCTTAAATCGATCCAAAAATACTTTCTTTTACGTTAATGACATCAATTGTTGACGTTTAACTATCATTTTGCTCAAGCATATAGAAAGTTTGCGTATGCTTTTTGCTCTCCACACATTTTTTTTCTCAAGCCACATGAGCTTGGATGTTACATCTCTACAGTGACATTTCAGCGTATTCTGGTTATTACAAACCCTAAAACTGTGGGATTTTGTAATAAAATTCAAATAATTTACATTCAGTTCGATTGTGTGGATTTTCTGCGTTCGATTGATGTATAACATAGTATAGTTATTGAATCAAGCGTAATTATATTTGCACCATTTGGTAAATAAATAACGCGAAAATGAAAATAGCTCCAACTTGTGACGCGACGTCATATATACATTCAATGAAATTAATTATTGCTAAAACTCCTCAAAATATTCACAAAAATCTAATTACAGAGAAAAGAATAAAAATAGCTTTCTGTAACGAGCCAAAATTTTCACGAGTTGTTTCCCTTTGACCACATAATAATAAATGGCTGGAAGCGATAATTATTATTGGTGATTTGAATATATTTTTGAAATTATAGAGACATATTTGCACACAATTTCTTCTGACAGATTTTGATTATTGATTGTGTTTTGTCCATTTAGCTCATTTAAAGTGAAAGTAGAAATAAATATGCTAGTTATAGGGAACGCCTCTTGAAACTCTGTTTATGTCTTAGGCCTGTGCTCAAGACTGCCGGCCCCAGTTTTCAACAAAATCCCAGTCATAAAACTGACCATAATTCTTCAAACACCCACATATTGGCTTTAACAACAAACCTGAATAGAAAACAGTTTATAGTTACACAGGTGTAAAACCAAGATTACAAACATCAACACCATTTCAGATACCGCCGACTAAAAATTCACTCTTTTTGTTCCTAGGAGCCAAACAAATATATAATAAAACGTGCTATATGAATATGCGTTATTATGGAATCTTTATCAAGACAATATATGTAATTAATCTTAGTTGTCGTATGATATCCGACATTATAGACCCTTTCAATTAAGCGATAATCGTATGTACAGAGTTACCTCCCGTAACCGGATGTGACGTCAAACGAGGGCTCTACAAATTAACGACACTATAAACGCAGTAGCGAAGAGATTATTTAATCGCTTTTTTCGTTAATTGCATGTTTTGTAGCTGTTGTTTTTTTCAATAAAGATGTTTATAATGTACTAACAATGTATGTATAATATGTTACATGTTATGGATGTGGAGGAAACGTGTGATTTCTCGGATTTTTTTCTATCAACAATGGTCAATTATCGGGCGTTAATTTCCAAAAAGATCTGTAGTTGTATTAATTTTGTTTTGTAATTCGGCTGATTGTCATGCACATTTCGTACATTAAATTGAGCGTTAGTGCTAAGATACAGTGTATATTTGTACTTTGATAAATGTATATTTTGCCGGGAATATAAAGCGCAAGTATTTTCACCTGGTTCTTTCAATACTACATCATTACCGCCATTAGACCTAGTTAACTCTGGATCATTGCAATGTCTCATTTCTTTTTACCAATACAATTCACAAGTTATGTGTTGTTTATTATGGATTGTAATAAAACAAAGACATAATTATTTAGGCCTTTGAATATACGTATATTAGAGCCACAACGATTTATTGGAATGTCCTATCGTGCCATTTCGGGCAAATTCGGGCAAATTCGGCTTAAAAATCTGTATAAATGACGATTATGATAGCAGTTGATTGTAATAAATTAATTTAAAAAATACATTATTTATATACAACTGCTCTTCAAACTAACATCACAATTAACAATATTTTGTTTTTAATATAAGAATTGTAAATCTTAATTCACAAAAAGTGACCTGAACTGCAATTCGAGTGATGGGAAAAACATAACAAATTAAAATGAGACAGATACTTAAGAAGTTAAGGTGCTAAAACCCTAATGCATAAATAAAATCTTGTCAGATGATGAGGTGCTAAAACCCTAACGCATAAATAAATTCTAGGTGCTGTATAATTATATAATGATTTACAATAAACAGCATAGATCCCCTAATATCAAGATAAGCCACCAAGACCATACACTAAATAAGTGTCACAGCAGGGTACTAATATACAACCAATCAGTACTATGTTGTCACCATCTGTCATCTTAATATACATGTACAGTATATTGATCAGTGTTTTACCTTAAATGATTGACACTTTTAAATCAACGTTTGGGTTACTTTTATAAAAAAGTATAAATTATGTTTATCCAAACCACGGAGGTCTCTCTAATTCCGTGTCCGAACAAAAAGTGTAAATTAATGGACATGCACCTGTATGACTTGTGCTACAATGCTCATTTTGATGTTTCAAATATAATTTATTGCAATATTTTTACACGTAGACACCATTTAAAATAAATAAAGCACTTTTCTCATTTACTTGTATATGAATTTCAAATGAACAAAGGTTTCATGATGGAAGAGTAAGATTTGAAACAGACTACATTCACAGTGTATAAACTCCTGTCCGCCTAAACCGGATGTCGCTCATAACTAAGCGTGCAGTTTCATATTCGACTGTTTTTCGAAGTAAACAGCAGTAAGTATTTCATGTTTTTTTCAATCGTTTTGCATTAAATAACCATGTTTTACACATTGTATCAGCGTCTAATAAACGTCTCTGCAACAGAAAGTCCTTTACTAGGCACTAGCATTTCAAATAAAAACGAATTTCATCAAAATACACCGCTGATCAAAGTGACAGATGAATCAATCACGCTAAAATCACCGTTATTTCGGACATTCTGAGGGAAATCGAGTACTAATCGCTTCTAAATAATCGTTTTATGAATATTTACGTATGCATTTACATAAGCCAGGTTGTATTTGCCACTCAAACAGTTACAATACTGTTTAATCCAACATGTATTCGAATCATGAACTAAACGCCTATTCGGATAACTCAGAATTCCGACTGCCCCAATAGTCGCAACACTACTGTCAGCCTAATTTATGAAGTAATTACGAAATGTTTATGCGTATTAGCCTATTCAAGGTGCTCATTTAAATGATACATAATATGTTTGGTTTGTATCTTTAATTGTGACAAGGAAACAGTCAATTTTAGTAAATTACACCCTTAATCAAATCACCCCTTGCAATATCTATTTTAAGATAAGATAGATAAGATAATCTTTATTTAACTTCGGTAATGTTTAACATAATTACATAAGCTTGAAGCTTGTATCCGACATAAACACTGATTATCCAATAACATACACACAAACAATCTATAAAATAAAAGAAGATTGAATATATTAAAGACAGTATCACATTCAACGCTCATTATCATATATATAGATAGGTAAAATTTGAATACACAAGGAAAGACATGGGTACAAACTAAACTAAGACATGCATCTTAAAGAATGTAAACACATGTTGAGCAGATTGATAGGAACATTTGAAAACAAATCTAGATAAACAACAACAAGAGCATTGGTAGAAATGTATATAAAAACACGGTCACAAAAATTAAAACTGCATTTAAAGAATGGTCATGACTGAAATAAATAGCAAAAAAGACATGTTCAGTTTTATATATATAAAGCTACGTACTATACGTCACAGAATGTACATGTACATGCAAATTAAGGCAAACAAACGAGCATAAAACGTATAAAACGTGTTCCATTGTACAAGTGCTTGATATGTAGTCAGGAACACATGATCCCCTGCCTCTATACCCACAAAAATAGTTTTAGCAGGGACTGTATCTATACAGTGAATCTAAATTAAATGCTAAATCTATCAAAGGTATTTTATTGCCAGGCTAATGAGCTTTTTAGTTCATATATGTTGTACTTTCCATAGAAATATGTTCATCCAACCACTGAATTGTTTGCTAAACCTATAATGAGTTTTACTGTCTTAAACAAAGATTGCTGATCTACTTGCGTAAAGAAAAGTATAACACACATATTAGACAGGGGTAAACGACGCTCTGCTAACAACGTTGTAAATTTCAAGAATAGGTCTTGCTGTCCAGCCGATTTGCTGTGGAAGTTGCTTTGTTTCTTCATCCATTCGATTGTTGTGATAGTCAAAAACAAAGCAATCGTTCGTCTGTGTACCGACAGATGTTTGGAGAATGTGCATATCATCGAAACACAAACTCATATTAGCTTCTTCATCGTCGGTACTGTCTACCAGTGACGCCTGTGTCGAATCTCCCTTCACAGGCGTTCAACACAGTCTAAGAACTTTCTTTTCTGGAGACGGGAATATATCATTATCCGGTAAACATTTAGAATTTTTTAGATTCCACGTCCCTATTTCTTCGAAACAGGTTGTAAATTGGTTATGCATATATATTTATTCTGGAATGATTGAAAGATTTTTGTTGAAAGGGAAAAAAGATTTTTCCATTAAATATACGTTTTGTTTTATTTTTATATGCAGTCAGAATGGAGTGTTAAAGTATGATCTATAACGTCTGGAAATGTTGAGTGAAAACTGCAGTAGTAGCATTGATATTGGTCGTCCATGAATTGAAATGAATAAAAAATATAATTTTCTACCGTTTTTACACACAACAAAGCCAGAACAGTACATTCAAGTATCAATAGACGTGATAAATCGGCATACAAATTTCCTACAGGCGTACAGGCCAAATTTGACAAAAAACCAATAGTTGGCCTATACTGAATCGCATAGTCGTACAGTGTAATCGGCATACATGTCCCCGAAAAAAGCATTTTATATGAAAAAGAAACCGTTACAGTAGGGAAAAGTTAGTGTTTATCGATGTGTTATACATTTATTTACAATGTTATAAAAGTTGCAACACTCGTTGGGTACCACATAAACTTTCTTTTAAAGAATTTGTTGGTTCTTTGTGAAATCTGACAAATAACCAACTGTGAATTTTTAAGATAAAGTTATTATGGGGTTTTATTAGGACTGTTTGGTATCAACGTAAACAGTAATTAACGTGCTACATATTTAACAAAATTATATACTTACTGTATGCCACGCTAACGAATAAACTAATAAAATCCAAAACATTCGAGACCGTTAACGCAATTTTTTTTTTGGCTGCCTAGTTATGAGCGACATCCGGTTTAGGCGGACAGGAGTTTATACACTGTGACATTGTATTGCCAAACAATTTAGTTTTACCTACATACAACAAAATTTTACATAGAATTGATTCTGATTTTAAGTTATTCGTCGTGTGAACTTTTCCGGCGATTCCTTACTTTCTTTGATTGTAGTAAACAACACATCAATGTACTCGTGTTAACACTAAACAAGTAAGCACATGCGGACATGTAAAATCATGCCGCCCGGATTTTAGTACATTTAGTTTACTATATCTAGAAAGAAATTTCCTCCTGTGTAAATTAACGCTTTAATTTCTTGCTGGATAGTCGTACTTTTGAAATGATATAGCTAATATTCTATACTTTTATGATGTGTGATGAATTATTAAAATACACAATTTCTTTATGTTAGTATAAACTGTAAGTCAGGTTTCAATGAGTGGATTGTGCGCGCGTGATGCATGGTATTTAGGTTCGAAAAGCATGGCTCTCCTTTTAAAACTTTAATAATATCTTTTAATAACATAATTGTTGGAAAGCTTAGTCTACACAGTTCTTAAAACTGCAAATAATAAACATTTTGAGCAAGTTAAATGCCAATTGTTGAGTATTGAATTGAGTTCTTTATTTTTACATTTTCTTGCCCTTGAAATTTTTGTTCCGAAAACATGGCTTTTTGTGCTTTAATATTGAAAATACATTAACAAAAGTTACATTATTAAAAAGTCTATACGATTTTGTTTTCGTAAGTGTTCATCTTTTAAAAATCGACAGAGTAAAACGTGATTTACAGCGGTTTAAAGTTGACACATTTTTTATTTCCTTTACACGCTAACGGTAATCGGCTCGTGTATTCGCTTTGAGCCCTCGTTTGACGTCATCAAAGGGAGACAATTTAATTACGGTCTTAATTGAAAGGGTGTATACTTATACTTATTCTAAGACAGCGAAGTGATTCAGCATTACAGCACATGTTTTAATTTCATCCTTTCAATAGATAAAGTTACATTTGCAGTTCATAATCAAGGGCCTTATTTACCAACATTGTAAGACTGAAAATCAGACTTAGACTTAAAATAGACAACATTTTTAATCAATTCCATTCTTTAGTAATTAGATTTAACACATTTCTATCAAAATCAGTACATTTATAATAATATTCGAGTGAATAAAACATTTGGCAATATAAAGTCTAAGACTTACAACGTTGGTGAATAAGGCCCCTGGTAAAACATATGTGAAAACTCAAAAGGAGAGGCAAATAATGGGCGGTAAAAAGGGCCAGTAAGTATGCATTGTATAACAAAACAATAAAATATACAAAGACGTGTGATTGTGTATAACCATATAGGAGGGGAAATGCGTCTGATTTGACGTGGTGGGACTGGAACCAACAGCGTAAAGCACCAGTCAGTTGCAACCAACCCCGGGGATGGGCCGGGATAATGTCTTTAGTTTCGCGACATTGGACAAAAAACAAAACTATAGTGGAAATGTTGAACGATATTTTCCAAACAACTGATTCCTTCACGCGTCTCAAAATGGTTTAAAGCATATTCATAAAGTTTCATAGTCATCTAAGACATACTACTATAGCAGTTATTCTCTGGTTTCAAAAGTTAAAATAATACTTATTACAGTTTGTTTTATATATTTTAATTATATATTATTACATAGCCACAACTTCGGGGATATTTAAGACTACGGACTGATGGATCGTGTAGATAATAATGTTCAATGTATTTCATTTCAAACTTCATGTAAATTATTTCTTGTAAAAGTACAATGTTCATGAGACTTCTGAAAGATATTTAAATGTTTTTGTGAGTTAACCGGATCGCAAACATGCCATATTTCATTGTTGTATATGTATGAACACATTAAATAAATTGACACCAATTAATATCTAAACCTTTGGTCTTTTTCAATGCTGAAACAAATATTGTATATCTTTTTTTATTTTATTTTATATATTCGGCACATATTTATGAAAGGCAAGCTAGAATCGCACTATAAGAAATGGAATTTAGTACGTATAGACAACAATACAACATGAATGATCCGGAACCCAATCCCCCTCTCCCCCCCCTTTATCTCAATTCTATCATTTGTTTAACTCTTTATCTTATCTCATCTTCTCTATACCTTCAAGATATACATAATTACTTACCACACACAATCATAGAACAATAATGGAAACTTAAAAAAAAAACAGTTTGGACAATCTGAGTTTCATATACTATAAAGTTTCACAAAAAGTGTCACATTTAAGAAACTCAAGAATTGTTATTACTTTTTATGATTATTATATTTTGTACAATATTATTACCATGTGAACAATTGCGAATAAACGGGGTTACCCAAATGGGTCCTAAAATAGAAAAAACGGCTTAAGCATAATATATCTTATCACTGTGATACAATAAACAATACAATAAACATTTACATAGTTACATACACTGAGCGGCACGGAAAACGCAACACTCCTTAAACTTGAATATTTCGGTAATCCGTAAACTTGAAATTTGAAATTTAATATGCTTTCTTCGATCTATATTATCTACAGAATTCAGCTTTTTCCTTGAAAATACTTTAAAAATCACCCGTCCATAGCGGAATAGCCTTAAATAATTTTCCCACGTGCTGATGAGTGGCTAGAGATTTGCTCACATATTGCGCAAGCATTTTGAAGAATACGGATGGATAAGTCGGAAAAACAAAATAACTAGTAGAAAACATGGTGCATATGTCAAAGGAAGACTCCGAAAGATCGGTCGTTATGCTCAAGTGTGGGGTATCCGTACTAAAAATCAAAGTTTCGTTGATTTTAATTCCCGAAGTCATTATGTCATTCATTTAAGTTTGAATACATATGCACCTGTTAATAAAGATAAAAATGCATTAGATAGCATAGGATGCAAGAAAAATGTTTCAGTCAAGTGCGATAACTCTTGGATAACTATCCTCACTTTTTAAGATTAATCACCAAACTTTTACACTAAATTGTATTACTGGATATAACTGAACTAGTCTACATGCTCAAGTTATGATGTTCATTAATATTTAGACGTAAATTGTGTTTTGAAAATTAAGCACGCGATTTAAAAGCTCATTTTTCTCCATTGAGTGCAATAATCAGTCTTAAAAGAATACCTATAGCGTTCAGGCAATTTATTTCCAGTAACAAATGGTGATACTTTCACCATCCTTGGGACAAATATAGTACAATTATAATAATCTCAAAACGAGAAGTTTCGAATATGCGTTTCGAGCCGCTAAATTTGAAGCAGTGTTATAAAGGAACTGGCAAGGTAATTATTTACTCAATTTATTACTCCACGATCATCTCGCTTTGACCATAGAAAATACAAAAGGGCTATAATAGAACAGGTTTTCATTATTTAGTGGATGTGAAAAATGCGACTTTCTTTTTTATACTGACCCAAAAAACAACTGTTACAAAACTATGTTGCTAAACAACTTTTTTCTGATTCGAAGTGATATTCATGTTTCACATGCATGTATATATTATATGACAAAATTTCGCGATGCTTACATTCTTATCAAATATTTTATGCTATTCTATGTAAGTGTTGCGTTTTCATTGCCGCCCAGTGTACATGCGTAGAAATATCAATTATACAAATATCAACAGTGTGTAGAATCACGTGATCAAATGATTTGAAATTAATAACTCAAAACAATTGCTATTTCGCCCGCCAACGGTGAGCCCATTCCTGATTACAGCGATCGTGCACTTTATATGAATACACTTGTTAAATGTTATAAGTACACCAACATGTAATGCATATATCTTTTTTATTATACATGATATCATGTTCATTTTTTGCATGTCTTAATATGAGTAGTATAGCAGCAATATACGATAATTTGATAATTGTAATTTGCCCGCTGCGAGCAGTGAACCGTGAATTTTCAAAATATGCAAAATGCACGTGCAAAACAGTTTTTTTAGCACAAAGTCCCAAAATGTTACATACACATTGTCCATCAATATCCACACCAGGAAAACACAAAACCGGAAGAATTACGATAACAGACCGTACAAGAGAGGTTTGTGAAACAAACATGTCTTATGGCTGTAAATAGCCTAGTGTAGTTAAGGTCACCACGACCTTGACCTATGACCTATCGACCTCAAAATTAATAGGAGCCTACATCTGATTATTAGCAACCTCTCTGTAAAGTTTTACGATCTAATATCCTGTATTTCTTATGGTGTGGACCAGTGATTGTTGTGTATTCAAAGGTCATGGTGAGTTTGACCTTTGATCCAAATGACCTTGAAATTGAGTCGATCCGTCTGTGGAGGATGAGTAAATCTCCACTTGAAATTTAAGAATCCTAGGTCCTCCACTTGAAATTTAAGAATCCTAGGTCCACCCGTTATGGAGTTATTGTTGGAAAACCATTCGGCATGTCGACCGACCGATCGGCAAGCATGCACTGTACATAACAACACATCTATACAAGACATAAAACTTAAATACTTAACAAAGTTTAAGATGTTTAAACATAATACGTCATGGACGTAATATAACAGTTCTAAATGTTGTCATTTTTCAAGGTAGAAAAACTTTATAGGCACTATTTGCACGTACTGCTATGTACTGTGTTGGTGTACTTATAACATTTAATGAGTGTATATTGTACAGCCTAAAGACTACCGCATTTATGTAGGAACACTAGACAATTACCAATTTTGCTCTATCATTAGCTGTTGTTAACTGACGCTCGACAAAATTATTACAATCGGTTGAAAAAACTGCATCGAGAATGCATTTGGTCGAGCATCAATTAAAAACAGCAACAGATAGAGCGAAATCGGTACTTGTCGGGTATTCCTACATATACGGGTCATTCCTTAGGCTATATAGTACATATGTGATCTACCACGAGTTTTCTTTTGACATCAACATTTCCCAGATGAGTCTAGAAAAAATAGTTAGTAAGCGAGCCTCTGACGAGCTTAATAACTTTCTTTTTCGTGACGAATTAATTTAAGAAATGTTGATATCAAAAGAAAACGGATGGTAGATGCTTTTTATCACATTAGAAATATGTTTTTTTACCAAACATAAGCGAGTCGATATGGAATTCGGCTAAACTTTGCACAAAAGAACATCTTCGAGCATTTTCACGTAAGCAAGTAGTCCCAAATTGCTTTCTGTATATAGACACTAAAACGACGCTTTAAAAGCTGCACACAATTAACATAAATTTTAAATTACAATAATTGACATTTTCAACTTTATATTATGAATTTATAAAGAACAAGTCCATTACTAAATCAGTTAATTGTGCGTATGAATTATGCAATTTTTTGTTATTACACGTGTTGTATAACAATGTTATTCGATTTGTTATCACATGGAATATCACGGTGTTTATGTGATATTTTTAAAACCATTAAATGCACGATCGATATAATCAAGAAAAAACTCACCGTTGGCAGACGAAATCTCAATTGCTTTGAGTTAATTATTTAATCACGCGATTGTCCACTCTGATCATATAGACCTACTAAATCAATAAATTAAAATTTGTCTACAACATTGTTTATAAACTGGAATTAAATGAGTATATTATATTTGACAATACTATTGAAATCAAATCCCTTTAAATAAGAAATCGTCTAGCAATGGAAGACCAAATGTACAACGCATTACACCACTCGGCTAACGCAACCACCAATATGAAGTTGTTAAAATAACCAGTACCAGCTATGAGAGTACAAACCAAACATACTAAGGCTAGTAATAGCTTAATATTTGGGTAACATATTTTGAATTATAGATATATGGACATAAGTCATAAGACGCGTGTCCTACGACAGATCCCTTTAAATAAGCACATCGTCTAGCAATGTGACACTACAACGCATTACACCACTCGGCTAACGCAACAACCAAGATGAAGTTGTTAAAATAACCAGTACCAGCTATATATTTGGGAAACATATTTTGAATTAGCTATATACATGGATATAAAGAGATATATTTTCCCGTCGCCACACTACCTAAAAAGCACTGAATATAAGGCACTAACAATACCATAATAACACGAGGTGCATTTCATTGGCATTTGCACGTGAAAACAAAACCGGCCTCTCATCAAAGGTGACGCATTAGAACAGAATGGTTACCCTTGTTTTTATAATGGAAACTTCAATAACTCGTAAATAGGACCACTTACTCAATGGTCCAGATTGTGATCCTCAAATGTCCATTCGGATCTAATTGGTGATTTGGGTTTAACTTAGTGCATGAATAGACATATGGACATAAGTCATAAGACGCGTGCTCTACGGCAGAAACTTTTTAAATCTGACCGAAATTGTGCGCTGAGAAAATAAATCAGGCAATTAAGGCAGTTGTTAAGATACAGTGCATTCGACGCAAAAACACGTAAGATTGTCGTATCCTCAAACACTGTAACATAACCAAAGTAATGGAGTTTGTAGAGTAACGTTGGAATCAGGGATGCTGTCTGTAAGACCGCGCTAGTTACTGCCAATCTTGTAAATGTTGCAATACGCCTTGTTCCCTGTCTTGTCATTACATTTGTAGGTTTCATCAGAAACATTCGTATGAGTATGATGATGTTGCACGTGGTGATGAGAGCAAAGTGTACCACACAAAGAATCCAGACACTCGATATTTCCTCAATCAAATCATATAGCTCCAAGTAGTCAAAATAGGGTATACAACCTGACCCGTCCATTTTAACAAGAAATGCATAGCTATTAAAACCAGTGAGTGTCAACAGCAGAATTAAATATACAACTTTTGCACGAAAGTTAGCACCAGAAGTCCTAAACGAGAAAGGAAACAAGAAACTGAGTACTCGTTCGATTGATATACAAACTACTAACCAAGTAGAAAGTTGAGGTACAAAGTAAAAGAAGAAATGATACGTACTACACATAGCTGGTATGTATCTAAAGTCTACCTCAAATGCAAATAACAGAATCGCTGCAATGCCAACGCATATCATAGCAAACACATCAGTGATTGATAGTAGTTTGAAGTACGTAGAGCAGGCAATGTTGCTACATTCCTTGCCCCTAGTCCAAACTACAAACGCCAGAACATTTCCTGCTAGACCCACCACAACCTGTAAGCTTAGAAGCACAACTGTCACGTATATGTATAGTGAACGATCAAAGCCAAAGGTAAATGAAGCATACTTATGATAAGTATAATTATTATAATAATTTAACAAGTCAGCATAAAACAGACTGGTCCAATTGTACTGTTCGAATGAGACGTTCCTTTCAGTCATAGCGAAGATGTAATTGTGTCTAAAACATGCTTCAACCGAAAGAAGTCCGCACGTAGTTCATCATTTTCGTATTAGTCAGATATTCAAATCAATCTAACAAGGCCTAATCGTGATTTTGTAAACGTACAACAACATGTTCAATTGTTAACACCCAGGCTTTTAACTTGTTGTCCGACACTAAACGGGCATGTGACATATACTTAAACCCGCGATAATTTCGTTAATAGATACCTGCCGTTATAACGTACATGTCATTAAGTGTCTCTATAGCTTGTCCGTGATATAGGTTTGGTGCTCCAACTGTTAATAAGCATTTAATGCCAAATGTTTTGAATATGAATAGTACTTTCTAGATTGGAAGATTTTCTTGAATGGGTGGCGTTTTTAGACTATTACCACGTTATGCCTAACTGGCGATAAAACATTATCCAAACGACAAATTGTCAATGTAGATGTGGAAGCCCAATGGGGCAAAGGAAACTGATTCTCAAGAGCGCTGGTCAATTGTTTGGTGCGCCAAAACCAGCAGTAGCAAACTAAAATATTTAAGTTTTAAGTTCCAATTTGCTGTTTTGCAATTATTTAATCATTAATTGCAACTGTGATATATATAATACCTCATGTAGGCCTAAGTTCACAAGTTCCGAGGTGATCACGATCAAGTCCAATGAAACATTTCCTATTGGTTGAATATTTTTCTCAATATCCGACAAAAATCATAAAATTGTTCTAAGCTATCGTTACGCTTGCTGCAATGAATGAAAACACATTCATCCTTTCCCGAAGTCCACACTTTTGAAACAAATATATTTGAAGTGCAGTAGAACTATTTTCTTGTTTTAAAATTCTTTTCAACTGTCACACCTTTGGAAACGAGACATATACTATTATGTCTAGATACACTGATAGAACAAATGTTAAATTGCTGGATAAAGACGTATTTAATGTGTCCAATTTAGAACTTGTCCACTGCTTTCCTCAAACTATACTTAGGATTGGGCAAGCACTCTGCACAATATACGGATTAGATGTGAAGTTTGTCATTCATGAGAAATAAATTGTGGTAAACTAATACGGCAGAAACGCAGACATTATGTTAATAATGATTATATTAATTATTATTATTTATCGTATGTACACTGTTTGATGCTGCTTTCATATGTGATATTAATTAAATCAGTTATTTCCTAACCACCAATTACTATTAATTGTTGATTATGTTTTAGACACAAATTATCGCTTGATTTGAACGACGTAGGATCAGCCAATTTTAGTGAGATCTTTTTAGTTGTTTTTGTCCTTTCAATTTTATTCATTTATAAATACATTTACATTTACGCCATACATTATATAGAGGATATTTGTTGATTTTGGTGTAAGATCGAATTTTATTTCACCGAGTGATCACAGAAATCAATATTTTCACGAGTGGCGTAGCCACGAGTGAAAATATAGATTTATGTGATCACGAGTGAAATAAAATTCAATCTTACACCAAAAATCAACAAATTTTCTGTTTATTATATGCGTAATTAATCATATTATTCATATTTTACAATTCCCTCTTGGAACCTCACCCCGTGGGGCGCCCCAAATTCAGTTCAACCTATTCACTTTTTTTAACAGAAGTTCCACTGAAAGTAGTGCAACTATTTGCTGTAGTATTTTTCTGCAAAACAGAAAACAAGGTATGTGTAAAGTTTATAAATAAAACAAATATAATATTTGACGAACACAAAATTATTTTAATGTTTTATTGAAAGCGAAATAACAGGCATTTATTAAATTTGATCGCGGAGTAATTTCATTGTCAACAAACAATTTTGTCATCCACCATTGTGAATTTAAGTCACAATGCCGGGAATTTTTAATCATTATCACGTCATAGACTTATTTTTTCTATGTCGCCAGTCTGATTAGTAAGGGGAAATACTCGTACTGACAGTTAAAAACGGGAATCGACGTACAGAGTGACTTTATCATGTGTTTTGACCTCATCACAACATCGAAAAACGAGGACGACATGTTGATTTTTTTGACGAGATGCGATTTTGAATCTCAAAATGCATTTAGTATGATCATTTACAGGCAATAGATTCTATATGCTTCGATAAATTGTAGGTTTGTGTTTATTGCTTTTATTTGAATTGTTCAAAGCTCGTTCAGATTTTCAGATTCGCCTTTTAAATACGGAACAATAGATTTTATTCTGAGACCTTGGCATGTCCAACTCTCCAATAAATTGAAGTTTATAAGAAGGATCTATTCTCTTTCTAAGCTAAAGGCCCTTCTAGGAAAGCACTTACATAAATAGTGGTTCTTTCACCTGACTGTCACTTGTTGAGGTTCTCGATTTGCAGTAGATCTAGGTTCATTTTATTCCTCACAATAATGAGGTCACACAGGTGCAGTGCCAACAGTATCGTAAAAACGAAAAAAAAAATCGATTTTTCGGGGAGATATTTTTTTTATTTTTTTTTATTTTTCTTTACGTATACAAAAATATATTAAAATTAAAATGATACAGTTACCTGTGAATGAGGCTCGAATAAATGCCAAAAAAGGCTTCAAATTCAAAGCCATTGGTATCAAATTCAGCAAAATACTCCATTTTTGACAGCTGTCAAGTAGCAAACATAATCAAGGAGGTAAATATGTAACTAAACAAACAATACAGGGAGGTAATTTATTTTTTCATTGAAGAAAGTAGTTCCGTCAAAAACAGTGAATTATCAAAAATGTTATTTCACTGTTATTTGTCATTGTTAT
This sequence comes from Spisula subtruncata, assembly GCA_963678985.1. Classification (NCBI taxonomy): domain Eukaryota; kingdom Metazoa; phylum Mollusca; class Bivalvia; order Venerida; family Mactridae; genus Spisula; species Spisula subtruncata. Next base: position 47,918,798 of record OY787664.1, on the reverse strand, counting down.
TTTCACTGAAAATCCCCATAATCCATTGAAAGCATATAATAAAAACAAATCAACAAATAGTATAAAAATAAATAAATTTATAAATTATTTTTCGAGAGAGAGAGAGAGAGAGAGAGGGGGAGAGAGAGAGAGAGAGAGAGAGAGAGAGAGAGAGAGAGAGAGAGAGTCGGGGGGGGGGGGGGGCGAGACATAAAAGTATAATGTACAGATACATTTTGCAACATCTCGTCAATAAAACATATTTGTTTTTCTTAATTTAATAATATTATAAAATCGCTCCATTTGTTCTCAAACATTTCACTTTGATTTTTTATTTCTGATATTATTTTCTCTATTTTTATTCTATGTATCAGGTATTCTTTAAAAGGTTCTTTTGTTGGACTAGTAAGTGTGCATTTTGATTTGAAAATAAAATATTTTGTAAGAAGTATTATGTAATTTATTAGACAGCTTTTTTGTGGATCATTACTTTGAACTGTGCAGAACGATATATCAAAATAGTTAAAAGTATTAATAGATGGAACATATACTTTTAAAAAATTATAAATATTTCCCCAAAAGGATAGTATGACATGACATTCCAGAACATATGTATGTTGCTGTCTGGAAACATAGAACAGAAATCACATAGGGGAAACGGAACTAGTTTGCACTTTAGTAAATACGAGTTGTTTGGGATAGTTCTCATTAAGTATTTGTATTGGAACTATCGGAGTTTTGTGTCAACAGTACATAATAAAGGAGTTAAAAAGATATTCTCCCATTTCATGTTACAGTGTCCTATTTCATGATCCCCTTTATGAATTTGCTTAATAGGATTATTTTGTTTGGTTTCAATCAAAATGTTATATGCAATTTTATTGATTTTTCTTGTATTTTTAATTTTATCGATTAGGTACTCTGGTGGATTATATGACATAGGCTCTGTAGATAAAGTTTGTTTCCATTCTGCTGGTATGTTTTGTACGAGACTATGGTATTTAGTAAAATCACCAATTTGTATATCGTACAGTTGTATCAAATCTTCGAAACTATATATAAAAGTTTGAAGATCTGTTATCATAAATGTGCTCTATAAAGAGTATCCCTTTGTCATACCAATCTTCAAAGAAGAATGTGGTATTTCTATCTAGTTTAATTGAGCTATTATTCCAAATGATTTGTTTTGATATTTGTTCGTGTTCTGATTTAAAACTTATCTTACTCCATGATAGCATTATGTCTTTGAGGAATTTTGATTTTATATCTAACAATTTTACATCTTTTTCTGTCATGTTGCATTTAAAAAATAATTTTCCACCATAAATGGCTAATTCTGGTTCATATATATGCTGCCAGTTATTGGCTTTATCATTTTTTAATCGTTTTATCCAGCTTATTTTCAATTCATCAATAAAAGAATGAATATCCACCATTTTTAAACCTGCATTTTTATAGTCTTGTATAATTGTGTTTCTTGATATTTTATCTGGTTTATCATTCCATACAGGGAGGTATATAAGTATATATGTAATTCCTTGTTCCATAGAAAGTCAAACATGAGTTTTTCAATGTTCTTTATAATGTCTATATTTGGTTTATGTATTACAGAAAGTGGTTATATAAGTTTTGGGGGTGCAACTATTTCAAAACATTAATTTTACCTATAAGTGATAAGTTCCAATTTTTCCAGTTTTGTAGGCAATGACAGAACGCGTTAATTTTGGGGGTCAGATTTAGGTCGTGTATTCTTGTGATGTTGTTAGTGAAGACAATCCCTAGTGTATTAGCAGAGTCTGATGTCCATACAAAGTTGTCTTTCTTGCAATATTCCAAATCACTGTGTATTAACGAACCTATTCTAAGTGCTGTGCATTTATTTTTATTTAGTTTTAGACCTGATATTAACCAGAATTCTCCTGGAATTTCTATTAGTTTTTCAAACGACTTTTTTTCACCATTGACGAAGAAGCTGGCATCGTCCGCAAATAATATTTGTTTCATTTTTTTTCATATATAGTAACACCCTTTAAATTTTCACATGTGTTGATTCGTCTAGACAAGATTTCGATACATATTATAAATAAATATGGAGAAAGAGGACATCCTTGACGTGCCCCCTTCTTGATGTCAAAAAAGTTTGAGCAATGACCATTGTTCGTGACACATGCTTTTGCATCTTTATAGAACAACGATAGTTACGATACCCATTTTATTTATTGTTCACCAAAATTAAAATATTTGAGGCATTTGAATATAACTTTGTGATCAACGCTATCAAAGGCTTTTTGAAAATCTGCAAAGAATATTATACCAGGTTCATGGTTTTCCTGCATCTTTTCAATTATTTCTTGGAATAATCTTACGTTTTCACCAATATATCTACCTTTTACGAAACCTGTTTGATCTTCACTTATTAAATGTGGTAATGATTTTTTAATTCGATTGGCTATTGTTTAGGATGCTATTTTATAGTCTATATTAAGTAAAGATATAGGGCGCCAGTTATTCAAGTTTGTTAAGTTTATGTCCTTTTTTTTTGATTAACGTAATTAAACTCTGTTATTGTAGTTCTGTCAATTTATCATTTTTGAATGAATAATTTATCAATTTTATATAGTGCACTTTAATCTCATTCCAAAATAATTAAAATAATTCAGCAGAAATACCATCTGACCCAGGGCTTTTATTGTTGTTCATTTCTTTTAATGCCGTGAAGGCTTCATATTCGCTTATTTCCCCTTCACATTGTTGTTTTTGTTCGTTGGTTATAGTATGTCCATTTGTTTCGAAAAATGTATCATTATTACGCATATAGTTGTCTTTCTTATATAAGTGTTCGTAAAATTTAGCCGTACTTGACATAATATGTTTTTGCTCTGTTATTAGTTTGTCTTCCACAAATAATTGTTTGATAGATTTTTCTTCTGCTCTTTTCTTTTCTAGATTTGAGAAATATTTGGTTCAGCTCTAGCCCTTAATAGTATGCCTTTAATTTTGTTTTCTTGTATAGAATTGAAGTTATTGTTTTCTTGTTTGAGTTTTTGTAGTTTTTCTTCGTCATTTGGATTGTATATATTGTATATCTCAATTGCAAACATATGCGCCGTTCTCCATGGAAACTTGCTATTTTGACAAGATTATTTTTGGAGAGTTTTCAAAGTTGTAGAGAGGAATACCAATGAAGCAAAATGCAAAAGCAATTGTGTTAATATCTTGCGTTTTGAGGAAGTTACAGTCGTTTTTGTAGAGTCCATATTTAGAGTATTTAGTCTGACGTCGCAAACGTCATTCAAATGTTATTTGACGTTACTGTAACAAGCATTTCATAATAACATCATTTGATCAGTTCTTATCATTAACTGATAAAATCTGCATATCTCAAGTTTTAGAATGAAGTTTTAGTTTTCAAAATAGGTATCAAAATTGTATGCATTCAGATGTAGGTTATCACTGTTTAAACAACCTATCCTTGTTTTTCTCAATCAGAGTACGTTTCCCAAATCAGTCACCATAACAACGAAGAATGTGATTCCGTCATTACTCCTTGGAAATGATAAAGCCGAGAATCACTTGATGTGCACTGTTCTTAATTCAGAGCTTTTTAATTCCATGTTTCATACTGTAATTACATAATGTCAAATTAGCAGGTTTTCCTGGAGAACAGTTTGACGATGCCGTTAACTAACTACGTGGTGGGGATCGTCAAATGAACATAATAAAATTGGATACGGACAAATACATACTGGACTTAAAACCCACTGCTAATTTTTGTCAAGGTCGATAAAATCAACAACGTCTATTTTGCAAGGTGGATTAAGTGGCATAGTCTTTGATTTTTTCTTACTGATGTTAAGTTCTTCTTGGTGCGCATAATTGGCTAGGCCTTCTGTTTTGTTTTGGAGGTGTTCGTCATTGTTTGCAAGTATTTATGTTCTGTTTATCGTCATATATCTGCTGGGAACGTTATGGTCTATTTTCCTGTAAACCATGATACTATAGTCAATTGGAATCCCTCGGCGTTCTTTAACAGGAATTTCTGTGAATCACTTCACTACGTACATCCGAGGGAGCTTCCGGAATCATAATGGAAAGACCCGAGTAGTTACGATTGGGCAATGTCGTCTGCAATATCATATACCTTTTAGATCAGCCCTCTAATAAATGTAATACATTTAACATTATACATTCGACACTACCACGTGACGAGATGTATAAAGGCAAACACCAACAGTATAAGCATGAAGACGAACATTATTATGAAGACGAATATTATTATGAAGACGAACATTATTATGGAGACGAACATTATTATGAAGACGAACATTATTATGAAGACGGACATTATTATGAAGACGGACATTATTATGAAGACGAACATTATTATGAAGACGAACATTATTATGAAGACGAACATTATTATGAAGACGGACATTATTATGAAGACGAATATTATTATGAAGACGAACATTATTATGAAGACGGACATTATTATGAAGACGAACATTATTATGAAGACGGACATTATTATGAAGACGAACATTATCATGAAGACGAACATTATTATGAAGACGAACATTATTATGAAGACGGACATTATTATGAAGACGAATATTATTATGAAGACGAACATTATTATGAAGACGAACATTATTATGAAGACGAACATTATTATGAAGACGAACATTATTATGAAGACGAACATTATTATGAAGACGGACATTATTATGAAGACGAATATTATTATGAAGACGAACATTATTATGAAGACGAACATTATTATGAAGACGAACATTATTATGAAGACGGACATTATTATGAAGACGAACATTATTATGAAGACGAACATTATTATGAAGACGGACATTATTATGAAGACGAACATTATTATGAAGACGGACATTATTATGAAGACGAACATTATTATGAAGACGAACATTATTATGGAGACGAACATTATTATGAAGACGAACATTATTATGAAGACGAACATTATTATGGAGACGAACATTATTATGAAGACGAACATTATTATGAAGACGGACATTATTATGAAGACGAACATTATTATGAAGACGAACATTATTATGAAGACGGACATTATTATGAAGACAAACATTATTATGAAGACGAACATTATTATGAAGACGAACATTATTATGAAGACAACCGTATTGCAGACTATGGCGTGGAAGTTACATTGGCGCATCTTCAAATTTTCGTTACGACGCCGCTTGGGATGTTCGGTAGCATTATGATAATAGCAGTGCTGTGCCAGAAGAAGAACCGAACATTGTCTTCATCCGTCTATTATATTGGGTTAGCCATATCGGACTTTGTTTTGTTATTCGCCAGGCAGATTATGTTTGAGGAAACAGTCGGCGCCATACAACGTGCGTGGTGGACGGTCAACCTGATCTGTACAGACACATCGTCATGGCTGCTAGTTTTTGTGGCGTTTGAACGTGCTCTATGTGTTACTTATCCGCAGAAAGTCAAGTTTATATGCACTGCAGCTAAGGCAAAGCTAATTGTCATAGGTACTGTACTCTTTTTCATATCATTGAACTGTTTTCGTAAACTGGCCTGCTATAGCAAATGCGATCCGACTTTGGAGTATTACATCGGGGAGGTAGAACAATATTACGATTTCTGGGTCACCTTCGCAATACCCAGTATAAGCATAACGAGAACGTCTATTGTAATAGTTGTGCAGCTGAGAAAAAGACGAATTAGAAGCACCGCAAACAGAAGTCGAACCAATTCGATCACACGAACACTTATTGCGGTCAGCATAGCTTTTGTGGTGTTAATGGGACCCTTAAGGTTATACCCGACGGAAAGCGAAACAATATATGTCATTCTGGAGGGATTGAATAATATGAACCCCGCGGTGAACTTCTTCTTGTACGGTTTGACGGGTTCACGCTTTCGAACCGACTTCATACAATTATTCTGCAAGTGCTGTACAAAGCCTAGAAACAGTTAAAGGATCGGTTCAACAAATCAACGTCAACAAAGATCTTCCGCGCCACGCTGACTTCCTACTCTTTCATCATATTGACAAGTATGTTTTGAGGACATTGGTAAAATTAAAATGTGTAGTATCTTCAATAAATTTCTACTTGAAAAAATTACCTAGGATATTCATAGTTACATATCAAGGAGGTCGATATATCGTGGAACATCGCTGGAAGTCATGTTGGATACATTACGTTATATTACATGCTATCGACCGATTCATTACATTATATTATATGCTATCGACCGATCCATTACATTATATTACATGCTATCGACCGATTCATTACATTATATTATATGCTATCGACCGATTCATTACATTATATTACATGCTATCGACCGATTCATTACATTATATTATATGCTATCGACCGATCCATTACGTTATATTACATGCTATCGACCGTTCCCATACGTTATATTATATGCTATCGACCGTTCCCATACGTTATATTACATGCTATCGACCGTTCCCATACATTATATTACATGCTATCGACCGATCCATTACATTATATTACATACTATCGACCGATCCATTACATTATATTACATGCTATCGACCGATCCATTACGTTATATTACATACTATCGACCGTTCCCATACATTATATTACATGCTATCGACCGTTCCCATACATTATATTACATGCTATCGACCGATCCATTACATTATATTACATGCTATCGACCGATCCATTACAGTATATTACATGCTATCGACCGATCCATTACGTTATATTACATGCTATCGACCGATCCATTACATTATATTACATACTATCGACTGATCCATTACATTATATTACCTGCTATCGACCGATCCATTACAGTATATTATATGCTATCGACCGATCCATTACATTATATTACATGCTATCGACCGATCCATTACGTTATATTACATGCTATCGACCGATCCATTACATTATATTACATACTATCGACTGATCCATTACATTATATTACCTGCTATCGACCGATCCATTACAGTATATTACATGCTATCGACCGATCCATTACATTATATTACATGCTATCGACCGATCTATTACTTTATATTACATGCTTTCGACTGATCCAATACATTATATTACATGCTATCGACCGATCCATTACATTATATTACATGCTATTGACCGTTCCATAACATTATATTATATGCTATCGACCGTTTCCATTACATTATATTACAGGCTATCGACCGTTTCCATAACATTATATTACATGCTATTGACCGTTCCATAACATTATATTATATGCTATCGACTGATCCATTACATTATATTACATGCTATCGACCGATCCATTACATTATATTACATGCTATCGACCGATCCATTACAGTATATTACATGCTATCGACCGATCAATTACGTTATATTACATGCTATCGACCGATCCATTAGAGTATAGTACATGCTATCGACTGATCCATTACATTAAATTATATGCTATCGACCGATCCATTACAGTATATTACATGCTATCGACCGTTCCCATACGTTATATTACATGCTATCGACCGATCCATTACGTTATATTACATGCTATCGACCGATCCATTACATTATATTACATGCTATCGACCGTTCCCATACGTTATATAACATGCTATCGACCGTTCCATTACATTATATTACATGCTATCGACGGTTCCCATACGTTATATTACATGCTATCGACCGTTCCATTACATTATATTATATAATATCGACGGTTCCCATACGTTATATTACATGCTATCGACCGTTCCATAACATTATATTACATGCTATCGACGGTTCCCATACGTTATATTACATGCTATCGACCGTTTCCATTACATTATATTACATGCTATCGACCGATCCATTACTTTATATTACATTCTTTCGACTGATCCATTACATTATATTACATGCTATCGACCGTTTCCATTACATTATATAACATGCTATCGACCGTTTCCATTACATTATATTATATGCTATCGACCGATCCATTACGTTATATTACATGCTATCGACCGTTCCATAACATTATATTATATGCTATCGACCGATCCATTACTTTATATTACATGCTTTCGACTGATCCATTACATTATATTACATGCTATCGACCGATCCATTACATTATATTACATGCTATCGACCGTTTCCATTACATTATATTATATGCTATCGACCGTTTCCATTACACTATATTACATGCTATCGACCGATCCATTACATTATATTATATGCTATCGACCGATCCATTACGTTATATTACATGCTATCGACCGTTCCATAACATTATATTACATGCTATCGACGGTTCCCATACGTTATATTACATGCTATCGACCGTTTCCATTACATTATATTACATGCTATCGACCGATCCATTACATTATATTACATGCTATCGACCGTTGTCATGACATTATATTATATGCTATCGACTGATCTATTACATTATATTACATGCTATCGACTGATCCATTACATTACATTACATGCTATCGACCGTTTCCATTACATTATATTACATGCTATCGACTGATCCATTACATTATATTACATGCTATCGACCGATCCATTACAGTATATTACATGCTATCGACCGATCAATTACGTTATATTACATGCTATCGACCGATCCATTACAGTATATTACATGCTATCGACTGATCCATTACATTATATTATATGCTATCGACTGATCCATTACATTATATTACATGCTATCGACCGATCCATTACATTATATTACATGCTATCGGCCGATCCATTACATTATATTACCTGCTATGGACCGATCCATTACATTATATTACATGCTATGGACTGATCCATTACATTATATTACATGCTATCGACCGATCCATTACAGTATATTATATGCTATCGACTGATCCATTACATTATATTACCTGCTATCGACCGATCCATTACAGTATATTATATGCTATCGACTGATCCATTACATTATATTATATGCTATCGACCGATCCATTACATTATATTATATGCTATCGACTGATCCATTACATTATATTACCTGCTATCGACCGATCCATTACAGTATATTATATGCTATCGACTGATCCATTACATTATATTACCTGCTATCGACCGATCCATTACATTATATTACATGCTATGGACTGATCCATTACATTATATTACATGCTATCGACCGATCCATTACAGTATATTATATGCTATCGACTGATCCATTACATTATATTACCTGCTATCGACCGATCCATTACAGTATATTATATGCTATCGACTGATCCATTACATTATATTACCTGCTATCGACCGATCCATTACAGTATATTATATGCTATCGACTGATCCATTACATTATATTACCTGCTATCGACCGATCCATTACATTATATTACATGCTATGGACTGATCCATTACATTATATTACATGCTATCGACCGATCCATTACAGTATATTATATGCTATCGACTGATCCATTACATTATATTACCTGCTATCGACCGATCCATTACAGTATATTATATGCTATCGACTGATCCATTACATTATATTACCTGCTATCGACCGATCCATTACAGTATATTATATGCTATCGACCGATCCATTACAGTATATTATATGCTATCGACTGATCCATTACATTATATTATATGCTATCGACCGATCCATTACATTATATTATATGCTATCGACCGATCCATTTCATTATATTACCTGCTATCGACCGATCCATTACAGTATATTATATGCTATCGACTGATCCATTACATTATATTATATGCTATCGACCGATCCATTACATTATATTATATGCTATCGACTGATCCATTACAGTATATTACATGCTATCGACCGATCCATTACAGTATATTATATGCTATCGACTGATCAATTACGTTATACTACATGCTATCGACCGATCCATTACGTTGAACTACATGCTATTGACCGTGGGATTATTGACTGGAGAAATATCGTAAGCGGTATAAATTAATGGTGCTATGTCATTGGTTCCCGCAGGAATTCCAGTGCGGAAGCTCAGTCAATGAAATTACATGTTGGGATTGACATTCGGTGCACTCACAATCCCATGTAGTGTCTATTTAAAATAACAAAACCCCGATAATGTCTATTCAAAGTAACAAAACTCACTGTAATATGTATTTAAAGTAACAACCCCCCTGTAATATCTATTTAAAGTAACAAAACCCCTGTGATATCTATTTAAAGTAACAAAACTGCCTGTAATATCTATTTAAAGTAACAAACACCCTGTAATATCTATTTAAAGTAACAAAACCCCTGTAATATCTATTAAAAGTAACAAAACTCCCTGTAATATCTATTTAAAGTAACAAAACCCTGTTATGTTTATTTAAAGTAACAAAACCCCTGTAATGCCTGTTTAAAGTAACTAAAACCCCTGCAATGTCTATTTAAAGTAACTAAAAAACCCTGTAATGTCTATTTAATGTAACAAAAAACCCAATTATGTCTATTCAAAGTAGCAAAAAACACTGTAATGTCTGTTTAAAGTAACTTATACTCCGTCATGCCCACTGACTCCATTAATAAAGTGTACATTATTTCTGTAAATGTACACTTTTGTGAGACATTTTCTCAGAAAATTATTGGTCAATTTAAGCTTCAAACTATTTCAGATTTGCATAACCACTTCACAGCTAAATAAATGTCACTGCTGATTGCCTGAAGACTAAAATTGTAAAAACACACAACGAGGGATTAACATGACTGTGCCACTGTTAACTAATCAAATTTGCAGCATTACATTTTAATTAGTCTGTTTTGTGAAACGTAATAATAAAACAAAGAAATGTAGCGTTAATTATTTATATTATATTTTTAAGTATTGGTTGAACAAAATAATCACAGTTTATTTACACTCCAACAATAATAATGCAATGGCTAATTCTTTAATATTGCTGTCCAAAATGTTGGGAGCAAAATCCATCAAAATTGAATGATTTTACATTATTAGTTATCAGGAGGAATACAGCAAACATTGTGCAACCGACAAGAATCCTGAATTATTATCATACAATGATCGAAAGCAGTTATAACTTTCTACTTGTTTTCATGAGCACACGTGATGCCACTTAGAATCACTCGAATACAACTGTTACATTATATTGTAGTTAGTAATCATCAAATTATATAGCCCTATGAAAATGAATGTTTAAATTAGAACATGTGTCAATTCATTACGGCGCTATTATAATACAAACACTTTTTTAACATCTATAAAATAAAACACACCGTCTTAACATCAACTGAGCAGTTTTAGATATATATGAGAATCGGAATTTAGGTTGGTTTAAAAGGTGCACTTTCAATAAAAAACGCGGGTGTCTGGGGTATCAAACATAAGTATTAGCTTTTGATACATTCAAGAACTAATTTTGATCTTACACAACATTGTTAAAACTACAAAATGTAATCCTATCCAAAATTAAAGCGAAGTAAAAAAATGAAAATTTTCACTTCTCTTCTACTAGAAGTGAACCCAAACTTCACTTCTACCAGAAGTGAACTCAGAAGTGAAGTAGAAGTGAAGAACAAATGAAAATGTTTCACTTCACTTCTGCTGGAAGTGAACTCAGAAGTGAACTCAGAAGTGAAGTTAAAAAATGAAACTTTTCACTTCACTTCTACCAGAAGTTTAATGAACTTTTGGTAAAAGGGAAGTGAAAATTTTCATTTTCTGACTTCACTTCTGAGTTCATTTCTGCGTTTACTTCTGAGTTCACTTCTGGCAGAAGTGAAGTGAAGTGAAGATTTTCATTTTTAACTTCACTTTTGTGTCCACTTCTGAGTTCACTTCTTGCATTTTGACAACACTTCTAAATTAACTTCATGGTTGACTTCTGGTAGAATTGAGGTGAAAATATTCATTTTTGACTTCAGTTCTGAGTTAACTTCTGGGTTCACTGCGGGTAGAAGTGATGTGAAAATGTAAACTAAAAAGTGAAGTGAATTTGAGTTAACTTCTAACAGAAGTGAAGTGAAAAAATAAAAATTTCACTTAACCTCTGCTAGAAGTGAAATCAGAAGTGAACTCAGATATGAAGTCAGAAGTGAAGTGAAAAAAAACCCACAAACAATTCACTTCTGGGTTCACTTCTGGGTTCACTTCTGGCAGAAGTGAAGTGAATTTTGTTGTCAAAAATCTTAGTACTGCGAGAATAGATTTAATGTGAGAATAACAGCACACGGTATATATGTACATTGTATCATCGTTTTACAAATGCATCTTATTTTATCATTTTTGTATCATGGTTTATCATAATTTACCATTTTTGTATCACGGTTTATCATAATTTACCATTTTTGTATTATGGTTTATCATAATTTACCATTTTTGTATCATGGTTTATCATAGTATACCATTTGTGTATGGTTTTTGTGTTGTGATTTTTTTTGTACCGCGATTTTATCATTTATGTGTCGAGATTTGTTTTTGCATCGTGATTTTATCAGTTTTGTATCATGGTTTTATCATTTTTGTATCATGATTTTTTTGTATCATGGTTTTGCCAAATTTTATCATTTTTGTATCATGACTTCTCTAGGGTTTTAATATTTCGTCATGTTTATATCACGTGTTATTATGTTTTTACCATGATTTAAATTTTGGTTTTGTGTACCATTTGCAATTTAAATTGTGTTTTGCCCAGTGTTTTAAAAAACTAAAATAAGTTGCATTATGGTTTTATTATTTAGTAGTTTGCTTTCGATATTGTCGGAATATTAGCGTTCGGTTATGAAAAAAATCAATAATTATCTTGTTTGCTGTGTTTTGGTTAGCCTTGAATGTGGCATTGTTCCAAATTTGTGACAGGCTTATTAGCGAAAATGCCGAGCGCTTGTAAAGCTTGTGCTTACAAATAAGGCCATGCATAATCGTTTCTCCGTTTAGCGTCCGAGAACGGATAGGTTTGGCCATCTTGGGGAAAAACACGTGTGTATTATATTGCTTTCATTGCTTTCACACTTGTTTACAGTGATGACCCCAACCCCTACACAGGGTGAGGTTTCACACAAACACGTTTTCTACTATTTCAGTAGTTTATCATGATTGATTAGGCTATGCTTGAAAGCTATAGATATGTTAGTCATAAATTTAAATGATGGGAATAGTAATCGTAAGCCTTTTTTCAAGGACTTCGTTTATTGTCTCTGGAAAGCTATATAGGTATTCGAACTTAGAGTGGATGCTAAACGAAAATACAATTTTGTATGGCCTAATACATATAAAGTTAAGTTACCAATTTTCTATGGCTCTTTGCAGCTGTTTAGCAGCTCAAGCACACTTTGACATTTTAACTTCCCCGATCATTGGGCTACATATGGGAACCTACGTTCGTGTCTCCCTGGGGAGACTATTCCTCTCCTGTGTGTGTCGCTGCCATCATTGATCTGCGGCGCCCAGGAACAGACACTGCCCTAACAGATACCAATTTACACCTTGGTGGAGTGGAGCATGTGGGTGATTCTTGCTCCCAGAAATTAACCAGTGATCCAGACGGGAATTGAACCCGGGACCTCTCGATCCCTAAGCGCGCCCTTCCTCTAGACCACTGCTCGATGTTGTCAATTTTCGATGGATTTTTACGCGGTGACCGGGGATAGAACCAGCATGCCTTGTTGGATTATTAACCGAGTGTAGTAACAACTGGACGCTTATCACTGCTGTGGTGGACAAGGATAAAGCACCCACGTGCAGAACATTAGAGATATTAAGTCCTGATAGAACGAATTTTCTCGACAAAGGGGCAACTAGTTATTATTTCCTAAAACTAACCAGTTCTAAATAACCATACCACCACGGAAAAATACACTTCTCCGTATGTTGAAGAAATTCTACATTTCACATTCAAAAAGGGGTCTTTCCAAACCTTTTCAGTGAGAAATATACATGGAAGTAGTAATTTCCCGGAAGTCAAAGCGATGTACAGACAATACATAATAGTCCAGTCAAATTAACATTAAAGGTAAAACAAATTGCAACAGAAGATATTTTTCGATTTTTAGGTAGGTAATCGTTTGCTGATCACCAGAAAAAAAGTCCTCAAAAAATTATGTGTCTAAAGGTGAAAAATCCAAGATGGCTTCCATGATGGCCGCCATAAACTATATAACCTCTAAAAATCAATGTGGTAGTTTATATATCGATATAATTCTTTATAATTTGATTGATAATGCTCATTTAGTATTGTCCTTCAAATTTTCTAGTAACAGTGACAACTTCTAGGCCAAGGTCAAGGCCATTTCAAGGACGAAATGTGAAAAAAGCTTAAAATCTGTTGTTTCCCTGTTATTTTCCTTGCTGTTTATAGAATCCCATCATTAGAAAGTTGGTATAATGGTTGTTTAGTATGTATTTATACAATATGAATAATATGTTAAATTTAGAACATTACAGTTTGGTTAAAACAGCCACTTTTAGTCAAGTATATGGTATCCAAGACGTTTTGGATTCGAAACCATTATTTGTTTGATATCACTTTTGTAATTTAATATGTATATATCATGATTCATATTTGGAATGAAAATGTTCATTAGGTAGTGTCCTTCACATTTACCCACAACGGTGATCATATGAAAGCCAATGTCAAGGTCATTTCGAGGTCAAAATGTGAAAAGCATGATACAAACAAATGCTTACAAGTAAGAATACTAAGTATACTTAAATATAGTGACCTTAAAACCAGAATCAAACAATGACCATTTGAAGGTCAAGGTGCATGTCTTTAAAGGTCAACGTTTTAAGTATATCGATTTTATTAGAGCTCTAAGTTTAATATTAACGTTATGTAGAACTCATGTACGTTGGAAATACTCATTCGAAGCCCTATCGGGTTCTTCAGTTTGAAACAGTCATAATTGACATAACGAGGGACTCATCAATGTTGGGAACTGTCACTATAGGTACTGTTAGAGACTCGCTATTATTGGGAAATATCATCATCAGTACTATGGGGGACTCACCAGTGTTGGAGACCGTCATTGTCAGTAAGAATCAGGGACAAAACAATGACCCAATAGTCACCATATGTCCCACCCAGAGCATAAGAAGCAGTCATTCTTTATTCCACGGAGGTAAGTGTGACTCACCAGTGTAGAGAACTGTCATCCTATGTAATATTGGCCATTCTGTGACGTAGATAACTGCCATCTTATGTTATATTAGGGACACACTAGTGCAGTGAACTGTCATCAGAGGTCTCCCCCTTGAAAATAGTCATCCTAAAACCTATTTGTAGTTGCCATAAGGAACTCACCAGTGTTTGCATCCGTCCAAATAGGGCCTATGGGAATTGAGAATATTCCCATAAGGGGACTCACTAGTGTATGTAACTGTCACACTTAAAATGACTCACAGGGGATTTTGAGAAGTCATATACCCTTAGGAGGTGAACTTACCAGTGTTTTGAAAAGTAGTCATCCTAGGCTTTCTTTACACCAACTGGTGTATGAAAAATCAATGAAGGTCATATGAGGACCTCGTCAATGCTCAATAGATTATACAACGACCTATGAAAGGCTAAATAAGCGTTGATTCACTTTCGACAGTCGTATTAAGCCCTGTGGCATTGGCAGTAGTCATAGTTGGGTCTACAGGGAACATCAGTGATAGGAACAAATAATGAAGACATAATGTAGGGGGGGGGGGCTCGGCAGTGCTGGGAGAAGTCATTCAAAGATGCAGTTGTTTAAATTAAATCCTACTGTTAGACGCCCGTGTACTGGAAGCAAACCTAAAAGGATAAGGATCTATAAATGACTCGTCAGAGTTGGAAACAGTCATGCAAAATCCTCTGAGGTACTTGTCTCACATGTAGATCATATGTGATTCAGTAGTGTTTACAGCAGGCATATAAGGGTCCATGGAAGACTTATTAGTGTTCGTTACAATCATATTAGTGCACATGTATATGAAGGACTCCCCAGTGTTGAAAGCTGTAATCAAAGGTCCTTTCGGACTCATGAGTGTTGGGAACCATCAATGAAGGTCTAATGGGAGACTCATCATTGCTTGCAGAAGTTTTCATAGCCACTGTGGGAACTCATCAGCATTAGCTAATCTAGCTCATATAGGGGACTCATCAGAGCTGATACCACTTATCCTAGTCCCTATGGTGACTTGCAAGTGTTGATAACAACATTCTATCGATGACTTACCAGTGTAGGGAACAATCACAAGGTACTATTATAGTACATTAATTAGTAGATTCAATCATGTTAGGGAACTATTATTCTATGTACTGAAAGGTCTCACCATTACACGGAGCATTCATCTTAAGCACATATCTGTGTTGGGAACCATTATTGTAGTGTCAATAGGGGACTTATCAGTGCAGGGATTATCATTCGCCCGACCTGGTTCTAGCCAGTGTTGGCAACATTTTATGTATCAAAGTCCTAGTAGTTAGGCCTTGTTGATGAAATGGGAATCATTGGGTGTTGAGAATAGTTATTACATACCACATAGAGGAATCATCAGTGGTTACACTGCTAACAACAAACACACAAGGTCCACTTGACTATTCAGAACTGTTGTTAACAGCCATTCAATAATTCAATGCTATATTTGTAGGACCAAGCCTGAACAGTCATCAACGACATCATGGCAGTATTCAGTTTTGACACAGTCAGTTTTGGAACTATGTGATGCTCATCAAT
This sequence comes from Spisula subtruncata, assembly GCA_963678985.1. Classification (NCBI taxonomy): domain Eukaryota; kingdom Metazoa; phylum Mollusca; class Bivalvia; order Venerida; family Mactridae; genus Spisula; species Spisula subtruncata. The sequence goes on along the minus strand of OY787664.1, from coordinate 47,902,106 downwards.
GTACTGAACAAATATCATAGGCCCTATGGGCAAACTACAGGGTTTGAATATTCATCCTCGCTATATGAATTACCACATTACTCACTACCAATGTTCCAAGCACACATGCAACATACTGATTATTGTTTTACTCTAAGCAACACTACAAGACAAATATCTAAACCACTGAAAAATACAGTGCGGAAATACCATTGCATTATAAGTGTGTATTTTTGTATTCTGAACGACCTTGACCCTTAATTGGTTAGTGTTGTAGATTACGCCAACTACTTCCATGCTTTAATAGCCTTAGAAAATGTGGAATATATCTAATATCAATAGAAATATAGCATAATAATCTTTTTCCTGTAAATTGACCTTGAAATGGCCTTGACCTTTACCTCAAAATGGTCATTGTTGCAGACAATTTCAAAAACCTTATTCAATTTTTAATATTCACACAAACATTTAGTTATACCAATGAAAATTCTAGTGCTATAGCTAATTATAATAGTTATCACAATCAGCTCTCGGACATGATGTACTCGAGTAAAACAGGCTGTTTTCACCAGTTTCAATATTCTGATTTAAAAATATACCTTATGATAAAGAAATACACACTTAGCAACTACGTTCATGCTTTAATAACCTCATACAATGTAAAATATATCTTGAACCAATGAAAGTATAGAGGAAAATTCATTTTTTAGCGTTTTTAGTAGTTTGACCTTGAAATGGCATTGACCTTGACCTTTGAGTGGTCATTTATCCCATCCAATTTGATGCACACTTTTTTAGGAACACTTTCCATGCAAATATTCCTTATTATATCTATATATACAACTACCTCGTTAGAAAATTAATAGTTAGTGGTTCAGCAATTTATGGCAGACATCCTGGACGCCATCTTGGATTTCATCCCTTTCCCCTTATCAAATTTTTGAGAACTTTTTTTCTAAAGTCCGCCAAGGTTTGAACTTGACATTGGTGGTAAAATTGTTTCTGTTGCAATTTGTTTTGGGTTAGGCCCATTTTGAATCTATTTTGACTGGACTATAAGGCGAGTTCGACCATCGACCGTTAAAAATATGGTGGTCGAACTCAGTATAGTTATAGCGGATGTGACGTATTTTTGTCGACTATGGTCCAACCCTCAGATGTAGGATGGTTTCTCTGTTTCCGGTTGTGCGTAAAACACGGTAATTCGGATAACTGTAGCGGTGACAAATGTTATGTAATACGGATAATAGCTGTAACGGGGGCATCGGTTATGTTTTCAACGGGAGGCAACTTTTACGAGAATCAACTACAATTCGTAACACGGTAACCTCCTTTTACGATGTGTGCTCAGGCGGGGCTAATGAAAACTAAAGTGCGTTCGACCACACGCATGCGCATAAATACTTCCTATGGACTACCAGATTAGACATAAGTCGATGATCACACTCGACCTAAGACTTCTACAACGTACATCGTCTGATTTACATATCACTTTCTTAGAACTACTACTTATGACTGTATAAGAATACTGCCACATATTTGAAATCTGCATCATAAAGCGTTACTTATGAACCTATCTCAAGAAAATGGGAACTAAAATGAAGTTGTAAAAGTTAGTTTTTTCCATAAGTACAGAGTAAATTTTAGACAGTTTTTTCTTGTTTTCTCAAAATATCGATTTTGTACATACGACCTTTTCATTCTAAGCCAGCGATACAAAGTACTCATGGTGGTGTATAATTGTCAGTTGTCAGTAGTAGTCCATGTCCCAGGTCTTGAAAATTGAAGATCCATTACCAAAGAGGTGAACAGATCCAACAATGATTTTCGGTTAGCTTGATATCTAAGCTGTCCGAAATCAGTTGATGGACTTGCGGGACATTTTGCCAAATGACCTTTTGGCGGCCATCTTTAAAGATGGCCGTCGTTATTTTAAGCAATCATAGGGTTTAGAAAAACTTCGATTATTCCTCACTCACAAGGGCTATCGTCTTGTTGAATTGAAATGTGCATATAGCAATATATTAATATAAATAATATAATGTGGTTATTAATTAATAATTATTGATTTTTTAAGGAAATTATGATATTTTTCGATTTTTGTTGTTAATTTTTCTCTTTCAAATCGGATCTGAGTGTGTATTTGACCATTTGTTGATTGTTATATGCAGAGGAGGGTTCTAGGCGTCCATAATAAGCATTACATTGACAGATCTTCATTTAAAAATCCTTCATGAGCCCGAAATATTTGATACCTTAAAGTTTAGTAATAGTCCTGTCTATAAATGGGATATTTAGGTTTGACACAACATTGGATTGAACAGTAAATATTTTTTGGTTTTCTGTAAGGGAATTTATTGTAATTGAAGAATATGAATAATGCCCAGCTGGCATCATTGAGCATTTTGTAAAAGTCAAGATGGCGTCCAAGATGGCCGCCAAAATTCAGAAAAACAATCAGAGGTGCCAGAAATTAGGATCAAATCGCCTTTTTGCAGATTGGTTGTAGTTTTAATGTTTTAAACATACTTATTTATTTATATTCAATATTATTGATTAAGTTAGTGAATGTAAAAAGGCATCCGTGATGGCTGGAATCAACATGGTGGCTAAAATGACAAGCTGTTAGGAAAATAATTTGTTTTTTATCACAATTTAAGTTGAAGTGGTGTATAATAAATGATTGAACTGTAATATGTAATAAATGCTCCAAGAAATCTTTGAGTTTTAAGCATTGAACCATGAGCTGATTCAAAATGGCTTCCAAAATGTCTTCCAAAATCAATTACATATTGTGTTAGTGGTCCAAAGAAGTTACAAATTGATACTTTTGTGATCGATAGCAGTGTTAGTTTTGCAAACATAATTACAACTTAAATACCCTGTATAAAATATAACATTATATCTATTTGGTGATCGACCTACCCCGTTTAAAATGGTATCAATGAAGGCTGAAATCATAATTGTGACAAAATGGCCACCGCATACAGGTATGTCAAACTCAAAAAGTGCATTAAAACATGTATCGTAATTGAATGTGTTGATGTGAATACTGCTATAGGTTAAAAATATAGATCTACTGTACCATAAGAACACTTTATGTGCAGTATATTTGATATGACTTCTAAGATGGTTATCAACCTTGTATGTTCAAATAGGAGTGGTATTCAATACTGATCTTATCTAATAGTTTTGGAGAATAAGGATAGCCACATAGTCACATCGCTTGTAACTGACCAAGTGTTGACTATGGTGTTATCTGGTTGGCTGTCCTTATCCTTAAGTCAAGTACCATCAATATTGTGAACCACCGGTACTGATTGTCTAATTTGTGTTCGGCTGGTAACGTGGTACGGTATATGCATAAGATATTTTTCATACATAGTTATACATGTTTTATTTACACATTGCCGTCAAAGAATAGATCATCTGCACATACATCAAACTCGACGCATACACCGAGTTCACAGTAGCACCATTCATATGCCACGGAAGCGATCCGCTCGCCATTACACTAATCTACAGATCACCCAGCAGCAACCAAGCTTTTTATGAAGTCAACCACCTCCACCCTGCCTACACAACATCGACAAAATGGCTTACAGGCTGCATCAACTTACTAGATATCGACTTGAAAACTGGCATGATTACAGACAACACCTACCATCGCCATACTTGCTTAATATTTATAGACACGGTCACAGAAACAAGCTCAGAACAATTTTTCATCTTCACGAGAGGGGTAAACAACAAACGTATCCTCTGTATAACCAGTACAGCACTATCTTGGGTTAGCGACCATAGCACTGAATTCATAGTGGCGAGGACCACAGCGGCAAGATGGAATATCCCGGGAACAACGACACTTTTGTGGAAGAAGGCTGATATTAACATCATAAGCATGGTCCAGGGCGTCAGCATTGACCGTGCCTAGCACTTTTCTCATACAACTGATATTGACACATTATGAATGTTATTTCAGAGACTATGCCAACGTACCATATAAAATTAAAAACCCATAAACAATCCCAGGTATTTCCAACCATTGTTAGTAGTAATCAGAAAAGTCAAACGTCTATGATGAAGAAGTGGGCATTCCGCACAACTTCAGTATAGACAAACTGGATACCAACAGCCAAGCACTCGACATGGTCCTGAACTAAGCGTTGCGCATAATGACTGGTGCTTCGAAGTCTACACCGATTGAATTCATGGAAAAGTTCACTGGTATCCAGCCATTATACAAACGAAGGCAAGCCAAAGTCATGCTTCAAGCGGAGAAGTTCAGATCAATACCGAACCACCAAATGGCAACAAGATTGGCTGGATTTACCAAAAAATCGGATCAAGCGAAGCAGCTTTGTACATGAAACCAAGAAGTTAGACAAAGAATTTGCACCTGATTTGACCATAGCAAGTACACCTCTTGTCAGTGATGATATAGTAAACCCATTAGCAAATGATCTGTCTGCAGTAACTGTGAGACTCCAAGTCCCTCAACTCGAGCCAGGCAAGCAAGATGATGAATGTGTTCGAAGGAGCCTGACACTAGCCATGAAAACTTGATACGCCAAGAATACCCTCCTGAGATATGGACCCATGTCTATACTGATGACAACAAAACACCAGAACTAGCCAAAATACTACATAACCTTAGTACTCACTGCAAACTAGCCCTACAGTGGATTCCTGCCCACTGTGGAATGCCTGGAAATGAAACAGCAGATAAATTGGCAAAACTGGGAGCACAGTCAGCACAACCGCCAGTACATGTGAGATATAAAGAGATATAAAGATGCTGGTCTTAACAGGTCAGAACAAGCGATTATGGTACGAATACGCTCAGGACACAACAGGCTGAACCATCACATGTACCGGAAGTACAAATTGGTGCCGTCTCCGATCTGTCCATGCGGGGAAGAAGAACAAACTGTCGATCATGTCCTCCAAAGATGCAGAGGACACAACCAGGATCGAACTGCAACGTGGCCCACAGACACAACTCTCCAAGAGAAGCTCTATGGAGACGCTGATGATCTGCGGAAGACCAGAAAGTTCATCGCAGACACTGGGATGATAGTGTAAGACGAACGACTGAGGTGAGGTGAGGACAAACTGGATGTAAGAAAGAATATAACTGGTCACGGTACGCATGAAGCAAAGATTCCAAACAACATCCACACAAGTTTTTGGAATACTATACTCCCTTCAGACTAGAGCGTCACACCCATCATCAAAACTAGAGACCAATTTATAGCGACCTAGCAACTACTGGTCCATCTCAATCAAGTCTGCGTGAAGTGAACTGGTCGAGCTCACACCGTTACTTCAAAGCCAGATCATGGCCCTTCTTGACACGTTTTAGATACTAGCTGACTAACAACAAGGTTCAGAAAGATATCCACTGAGAGTCAGCTGCATTCCATAACCAACTACAACTGTTACCTAGATGGTTGAGATCAGAGTAGCCCGTGATTCGGGACTTCAACAATGCCTTCGGTCTAAGGAGAGGAGAGGCAAGCCAGCAAACTGAATTATTACAATATCAGTGGAACCTGCTGGGCAGGATAAGTACTAGCATAATTCTTACAATCAGAACCCAACATGTACTGGTCGGAGAACAGTCCACCAACACAGCACCAGTCATCAGCCATTGGTCAACTTTTTCTGTTGTATATCTACCACCTTCTGATTCATGCAACATCTACTCACCATCTGCTTGCTGACAACAACCTCTTGAACATGGTAATTACTAAAGAAAATGCTTAAGGCTAACAAGATGACATTGACAGACTACAACAATGAATGGGAGGGTCCATGGTTCATGTCATTTAATCCTTTTTTACAAGTATATGGTCACCCGCATCACTAGGAAGAGCACTCGTGTTGAGACTCCGTTTTTCATCCACAACAGCATGACACGTTACAAGTTGTGGCAGAGATAAGTACATCGGGGTATACATAGATGAGGTCTCCTTGAGTAACAATGTTGCTACCATTGTGAGGAAAGCTAACAACAGCATCGCCTTCTTCTGGACAAACTTGACCCACTATCGAAACAGATTAGGGTACGATGTTACAAGACACCTGTCAAATCAATCCTTGAATACGCAAATTCGGCAAAGGGTCAACCAGGGCAAATATTTGTCAGCTGGAGGCAGTTCAGCATATTGAACGCAATTCGTCAAACGGTACTTTAGCACAACAAGCAACATCAGGCAGATCATTGGTGATTTTGGTTGGAAACTGTAGAACCAGATTCATGAGCATTGTCGACAGCGATTATGCCTTCTCGAGGGGTCTTATTTATAGTGGATAATCATGATTATTTGTTTTTAACAAAAATAACTCGCCGCTCACACGATCTTGTAATTGAATATCAATGGTACGATAATGCCAAAGAGGACAACCATATATACTATACAGAAAGAAGAATAATCTGCAATTTATTCAACACTTATGTAATGTTAAGTGGCCATCTTTGCTGCCGTTTTGAAGTTAAACCATAATGCATGTCTGATAAATATAATGTTTAATACAAATAAAATCTATTTGAACATACTATACGATTTTAATAAAATATGCTTATTCAGCAATTATGATGGCCATTACAGCCGGTAGTTGATTTCTTAGTATGCTATCTTGAATAATTTCAAACAATAAATAATGCTGTGCTTGAATAGATACTATGTAATAGATACAGTACTAGTTTTTTATCAAAAGTGTCTTCTCACAAGCGTTATTGTACAGTTTTGGAAGGACAAACAACACAATTGTCCGAGGCGAAGCCGAGGATAATTTGTTGTTCGTCCTTCCAAAACTGTACAATAACGCTTGTAAGAAGACACTTTTGATAAAAAACTAGTTCTTTATCTGACTTATACTCCGATAAAAAGTAAAATGATCTCCAGAGAGACAATGGTTGTCCCAAAAGTTCATTGCACAATCCATGAACAGAGCATCATTTGATTCATCGAAAATAAAGTTCTAAGGTAAAAATATGCTTGGCCTATAATGTACCACAGGGATTAAGTTAACTGTCCAAAAATGTCCATTCATAGGTTTAATTAGCTTGTGATTAAAATTCAGGGTGTCAACATGTTTATAGACCTTATAAGTGCTTATAGTACACATGCATCTAGTTTTCCATATTCGTTGATAAGGATTTGGTGCACAAAGGTAAAAATTTATGCATTAATTCATATTTTATTATTTCTAAAAAGGTTTAATAGACACTTCTAATACATCTAACAAGGTTATATTCATGATGCCCATGTTGACGCTCACAGTCGTATATATATATATAGAATAAACTTCACCTGATAGACTATAGCAATATTTTGATTCGGTATATATTCCGTTTTCTTGTAGTTAATGTATTTTAAGTGAAATCTTAAATTTGCTTCAATTGCTACAGATACTTAAAGCACTGTTTTCCTTGGGTATAATAAGATAATGAATTTTGCTCCCATACTGGGTATGAATATTGTGGAGCGTGGTTCAATTGCTATAAATAATTTCTACTTTTCTTCGTCATTACAAGAATATACATTCTGCTCCCAATTTTGCAGATCACAAAATAATAATCAATTTCTCTAAATTGGTTCTGACCTGAATATTAGAATTCATGATTTAGTTACATTTTGTTGCTACAGATTTTAGACTTTAGACTAAAAAATCATTAAATTTTATTGTAACAAAGTTTTGTGGATTTTGTGAAAACGACCATTTCATGGGAAAGTAATTTCAAGAATTTTCATCGTTGAAATCATCCACCAAATCCATGAAATTAAATGCCTCACGAATATTATTGATTTTACAGTTTGCTATTATTTATTTAACTGTTCATGTAGTTATAAGCAGATTTGTCATGATTGACCAATTATTTTCTGAGTAAATGTATTGTACAAACAACTTTCTTACCGCTCAAAAAGTGTACTCTTATGAAAATAATGTATACTTTTTCAATGGAGTCACAGGGCGTATCGGAGTATAAGTTTAACATCTACACAACTGCCAATTAGCAACAATAGTAATTTATGTAACTAATCGCTTGCACCACCGACATATTTCCTGATTTTGGCGGCCATCCTGGACGCCATTTTGAATAAGGCAACGGGTAAATTGAATCGAATCGAACTTTTATTTGAATGTTAGTTTACTACTTTAATTCCGATATCAACAAAAATCATTTCAATAAATGTTTTAATAGAATATATCAATATGTCAATTATTGCGGCCGTTGTAACCGCCATTTTGATTTCAGCCGACATGGATGCCATCCCACAATATTTTAATCGACGAATAACAATAGATATAATATAAATACATGTGTTAAAAACATTTTAACTACAACCAATCGGCAAAAAAGAAATTTGTAACTAATTTCTGGCATCTCTGATTGTTTTTCTGATTTTGGCGGCCATTTTGGACGCCATTTTGATTTTTACAAAATGCTCAATGATGACAGCTGGTCATCATTCAGATTCTTTAATAGCAACATATTCTCTAACAGAAAACCAAAAAATATTCACTGTACAATCCAATGTTGGGTCTAACCTAAATATCCCATTTATAGACAGGACTATTATTAAACTTTAAGGTTTCCAATATTCCGGGCTCATGGAGGATTTTTTAACCAAAATCTGTCAATGTAATGTTTATTATGGACGCCTAGAACCCTCCTCTGCATATAACAATCAACAAATGGTCAAAAACACACTCAGATCCGATTTGAAAGAGAAAAATTAACGACAAAAATCGAAAAATATCATAATTTTCTTAAAAAATCAATAATTATTAATTAATAACCACATTATATTATTTATATTTATATATTGCTATATGCACATTTCAATTGCGAATATTTTAAGACAAATCACAAGACGATAGCCCTTGTGGGTGAGGAATAATCGAAGTTTTCCTAAACCCTCTGATTGCTTAAAATAACGACGGCCATCTTTAAAGATGGCCGCCAAAAGGTCATTTGGCAAAATGTCCCGCAAGTCCATCAACTGATTTCGGATAGCTTAGATATCAAGCTAACCGAAAATCATTGTTGGATCTGTTCACCAATTTGGTAATGGATTTCGGTCTGTCACATGGACTATAGCTACCAGAAGTTAACTCAGACGTTAAGTCAAAAATTGAAATTTTTAGTTAACTCAGAAGTTAACTCAGACGTTAAGTCAAAAATTGAAAGTTTCAGTTAACTTAGCAGTTAACTCAGAAATTAAGTAAAAAAAATGAGAAAAAAATCAGTTAACTTCTGCCATAAGTTAACTCTGAAGTTAAGTAAAAAAATGAAAAATTCAGTTAACCAGAAGTTAACTCAGAAGTGAAGTCCATTTTTTCATGTCATTTATTTAACTTCTGAGTTAACTTCTGTCATCTGGAAAAAACATTGAAAACTTCTAGCAGAAGTTAACTTTATTAACCTGCGGCCTTGAGCCGCAGGTTATAATTGTATGCAACATGAAAAATTTCCATGTAGGGGCACGTGACCTGTTCTGGATGGTTTACCATTTCAAAAAAAAATCCAAAAAAATCAGCATTTTTTAAGAATGTCGTGAACCAGACTAATACCATTTTTTTTAAATTCGTATAGATCTATTTTATTTTATTTTAAAATAAAGTATTAACCATAATTTACCCCTTTAAGTAATAATTAATAAGAAAAAAATGTGTTTCGAAATGTATTTTAACGCGCACTTGACCTTTCGTTAGTCTGGTTCACGCGTTCAAAACTATCTCCAAAAAAATGAAGGACTTTGTGCGAATGTCGTAAACCAGACTATTTCACTATTATTTTATTTTATATTTTAAAATTAAGTAATGTAAGTTTATAACTATAATTATTTCTTTTATTCCTTTAAGTAATTAAAAATAAGAAAAAAATGTGTTTCGATATGTGTTTTGGCGTGCACCTGCAGACTGGATTACCTCTCCTATATCATTACGTTAACTAGGTCATGCAGGCCGACGCGTCGGCATTAAACACCCAAATCTTACCCAAATCTTAACCAACTAGTAACGTTTTTACCCAAATACTTGTATTTAACTAACAATATGGGGTTTATTAACTTTATTAAGCATTTTAATGACCAGTGATGACTAAATAAACGTAAACTAGCAAGTTTTTCGGCAAGACTCGGCCCAGTATCATTTCGAACCGGCGTTTGTCATAATATTTGCACGTCGTGAGAATCGCTTTATTTTACTTTCGGACTTTTCGTGCGCCGATACCCAAATATACAAAAGTATGAACGTTTATTTACCCAAATACTTGTATTTAATAAACTATTTGTCGTAAATAAACTATATTACGCATTTGAATAACCAAATAATGAAAATAGCATCATTTCCCGGTAAATTATACTAGGTAAATATACCCAAACACACATATGCCTACTAAATCAGAGAGGTTTGTAAAACTCCGCATTTTTCGACGGGGACTTGGACTTTTAATTGTTTCTTTGGCTCACGTGTGGGCATTGCTCATTGTACATGTGTCGTGGTGTTACTGGTGCGAGTCTTTGCTCGGCTGGTAAAGTGTGCTGCCTCCCCTGTCCGATTTCCTCATACCTTTATATTAAGCCTTATTAACACTTTAAAAAAATTCTAGTTTCTAAAATTATAAAAAAATGTCTCTCACAATACTGGTCTGTAAAACAATTGGCCGCAGGAACTATTTAACTTGTTTTCAAATTTTGGACTTGACTTAAGAAGTTCACTGAACATTTTCAATCTTGGACTTGACTAAGAAGTTCACTGAACACTTTCAATTTTGGACTTAACGTTTGGAATAATTTCAAATTGACTTAACTTCAGAGTTAACTGCTAACAGATTAGTGCCAACTTCACAGACCCGGTGTGATATTGCGGAAAGGTTAAAACGGGACTCCGCTCTTCTTCGTCCTTACCAGGTGTAGTGTAGGGGTCACTTGTCTGGTGCGTAACAGTGGTACAATAAAACTCATACTTGTCAAGTGTTTAGAATTAACGAAATACATGAATTGCAGACGACATTAATTATTATATATATTTACGTTGATCGTCACGTGTTTTCACGGTACACGTACTTGAAAAAGCCGCGTTTCTTCGTAATTTACCTTCCGCATTTTTTAAACTTTAAATCATACTATCTTTACAACCAAAGTAGCTAATATGATTATCCGCTTATCACGACACAGGCTTGTATCAATAATGTACCAACTTGTTATGTCAGTATAAATATTTAACCGTTAAAATCACAGGTAACGGTATTATTGATAAAGATTAAAGGATTTTTTTGTAAAATTAATATTTTTCATTAAAGAGGCGTTCCCTATAAGTTTGATTCGATTCAAGAATATTATACATTAAGTGAGAATCATCATTGCTCAAACTCCTCAAATTTTCAACAAAAAGCTCCGTCTTATTAACGAGAAAAAATGAAAATATATTTGCGTAACGAGCTAAAAAAGTCACGAGTTGTTTCCCTTTGACCACATGATAATAAATCGCTGGAAACGATAAATTATTATTGGTGATTCAAATATATTTTAGACATTATAAAGACATTTTTGCGCAAACTTTCTTCCGACAAATTACGATAATTGATAGTGCTTTGTACACTTAGCTCATTTAATGTGATAGTAGAGAAAGATATGCTAGTTATACGGAACGCCTCTTTAAAAAAATTAAATTTTACAAAAAAATATTTTTTTTTCGTTATCAATGATACAGTTACCTGTGGTTAAAGCAGTATACAACGTATTGTATACATTTGTCTGTGAATTAATTTGTAGTGAGTCCAGGAATACGTGCAGACATTCAACACCAACAAACTGGGCAACATGATTACTTCACAAACAACAGTGACGTCACTACCAACAGATGACCTCACAAACACCACAAATAATAGTGAGTACTAGTATATTAATTAATCTATATCTTATTAGAACACCTTTATAAACCTATAAGTATATAAAAAGGGTTTGAGGGAAAGCGGAAGTAGATAACTTTACTTCATTTTGTTAAAAAATGTTCACACATGCTCATATAAATGTATATAAGAAAATATATATTGGCTATAAATATGCGAAATGCTATAATTGTATACCTGAATAAACTTTTGATATTGATTTATTGTCGATATTGTCTCTAATAATTTTATATAACGTTTTTATCAGTTTTGCTAAAGGTCACGAAAGAGAAGGACACAACTCAACATTAAATCGCGAACGTGGCCGAGATTTTATATCGTAAGTCTTGGAAGCGGCAGGTCGAAGGTTCGAATCTCGGCGAAAGCTCGGTTGGTGAGCCGCCATCTTGTAAAATAATAGTTACGAGATACGACAAATTGTGGCAAATTTGTTATTCGTCGACGGTTCTATTTCTTGGTGACAAGCTTGCTCTTGTTGATAATGTTGTTCCTAAGTTTGTTCTTGCTGAGAGGTGTGTTCCTCGACGATAGTTAAAACTTCTTCCATAGTGACTGTTTTGTCCCTTAATGTCAGTTTTGTTCCGTGGTGACAGTTGTTCCCTTAATGCCAGTTTTGTTCCGTGGTGATAGTTGTGCTCCTTAATGCCAGTTTTGTTCCGTGGTGATAGTTGTGCTCCTTAATGTATGTTTTGTTCTGTGGTGATAGATGTGCTCCTTAATGCCAGTTTCGTTCCATGGTGATAGTTGTGCTCCTTAATGCCAGTTTTGTTCCGTGGTGATAGTTGTTCTCCTTAATGTCAGTTTTGTTCCGTGGTGATAGTTGTGCTCCTTAATCCCTGTTTTGTTCCGTGGTGAAAGTTGTGCTCTTCAATGTCAGTTTTGTTCCGTGGTGATAGTTGTTCTCCTTAATGTCAGTTTTGTTCCGTGGTGATAGTTGTGCTCCTTAATGCCAGTTTTGTTCCGTGGTGATAGTTGTGCTCCTTCATGCCAGTTTTGTTCCGTGGTGATAGTTGTTCTCCTTAATATCAGTTTTGTTCCGTGGTGATAGTTGTTTTCCTTAATGTCAGTTTTGTTCCGTGGTGATAGTTGTGCTCCTTAATGTCTGTTTTGTTCCGTGGTGATAGTTGTGCTCCTTAATGTCAGTTTTGTTCTGTGGTGATAGTTGTGTTCCTGAGTGAAAAAATTGATCATTGGTAAGGGCTGTATTCCTTCAGGACGGATTTGTTTATTTATGACAGACATGTTCATTTGGTGTTAGAAATGTAGCGGAATTTCTAGGGGAGGCATATATTTTGAGCGCGGTCATGTACTGTACTGATCAAGAAAAGTCTAGGACACGTTAGGGTTTTCTAAGCAGATTTCAAATAGTTTTATTTGTAAAACTCGATTGTTAATGTTTGCAATAACATGTTCAAAACCTTTTTAGAGGATATACGTATGTTGAAGATTTGGTACAGATAATAAAATGAATACATCGATTGAGACACACCTACACATGTCCGCCAACGCAATGCTCGTACAGTCAACATCGGTGATTTACTGCAACGAACAAATGTATAATTTGTCTGGAATTGTGATTTATGGTTACAAGTCCTCGTTAACAGATGTTTTCCTAGAGTTTCGAGCTGCCTGATTCCGTAAAGATAACAGAGTTGCATGCACCTGAAAATGACTGTTGTCGCAAATTTGTTTCTAGAACTATGGCATTAATTGCATATTTAAGACAAGCTTATATCACATGGCTTTCATTGAGCCCTGGTTAGTATAGCGAGTACGTATACTCTTATACATAACTCGTGTAGTATAAGGTTTAAATACATGGTTGAGTTTTCCAATAAATCAATGCGTAGTTTGCGTTTTAGTGTCATATGGTATTAATAATCCATCACTCGTTGTCAATTGATATATTTATATTAAACTCGTACACGAAACTTATTAAGGTCACACTTTCCAAAACTCGTTTATTATAAATTTATATCAATTGACAACGAGTGATAGATCCTCTATATCTTATATCATGTATATTTGAAGAATAGTGACCCGGTGATCGAGATGGTGTGACGCTGTTCATTTCGGATCGAGAGGCTACGGGTCAGAATTTCGGCCGTGACACCTAATATTTCCTAAAACGCTGTTTTGCCAAGCATATGAGTTCATTATAAAGAGCAAGGGAAGCATCACCAACTTACTTGGGTTTATTTCCTCGAAGCCGAAAGTCTATGGTTAATAAGGCAGGCAAAAACTGGATGACCTCGCACTTAGATCGCCTTCGTAGAACCCAGATTAATCATGTAGTTCTGACTCTTATCCCTGTATATATCTAAATCCGACCTAAATCTCATTTCAAATATTGCCATGTGTCAATAAGAAAAAATATTTGGGAACAGGATTCAAAATACACGTATGTACAAAAAAAACCCAGAAAACAATTTTCTTAGTTTATTACAGTTAATTTTAAAGGGCTTGACCTTCATATTAATCTCACATTCAGACTCTGGTCTGAGCAAAATCTTAATTTGAGACGAGGTTTCTACTTGAGATGCATAGGGAGATCGGGATCAGAACTACCGCTATAAATAACCTAATCATTCATACATTTGTATATAGATTTTGACAACGGATAGAGGGATCGTATCTATAAATTTTAAAGGCTCATACTATTCAAAGCCAATTTCAAACAATGATTAAAACTAAATATACATTTTGTAATTTATTGTGTATGCTTAATGGCAGTCCAAATAATTATGACTTACTGTTAAATCATTTAATTTCAATGGAAAAAAATTCGTGGTTTTGTTGAACATGAGTCAAATGACCATCTCGCGGGAACGTAATTTAAGGATAACTTATCCAATAAGTTATAATCTATATAAAGCATTACTATTCGTGAGGAATTAATGTCGTGGTTAAGATCATCCACCAAATCAACTAAATAAAACCCATACGAATATTAATGATTTTACAAAATACGCAACTTGTAAACTCCTAAATGATGTATTACGTGAAGAGTTTGATTAAAACGTTGATATATATCACATGCATTACTCGTACATGAACTACTAGTAGTAAAGGTAAAAGGTAAAGTGTTTGTTTATTATAGTGTCACCCCTATTCAAAGGGCCAGCCAATTTGACTTATGAGACACCTATTTTCGTGCGCACAGAACCTCCCGAATCCCTTCTCATATTGCCGGGCGCCTGGCAGAGATGGGCCTACGGTAACCATTCTTTAACTAGCTGGCGGCTCACCAACCGGTCGCACCAGTTCTAACTCAGCTTCCGCCAGGATTCGAACCTTCGACCTTCCGCTCCGGAGGCGGACGCCCTAACCACTAGGCCACGGTGGCGGTAGTAGTATTACGTAAGCGTATGTCAACAATTTTTGTTTTGAATTTATATGATCAAACAAAAATTGTTAGATGCTCTAAACATATGATTGATTGTTAAAGAGGCGTTCCCTATAACTTTGATCGTGTAAATCGATGCAAGAATAGTATACGTTAAATGAGAATCATTATTGCTTAAACTCCTCAATTTTTCAACAAAAAACTCCAACCAATAACCGAGAAAAAATGAAAACATATTTCCTTATCGAGCCAAAATAGTCACGAGTTGTTTCCCTTTTACCACATAATAGTCGGTATGCCAGTGGCAAAACCCAAAAAAATAGTACGCACAAAATGTTTTTGCATAAAATGGTCCTTTGACATGTACTAACATAGAAACTGAATGATGCAACTTTGTCATCATTGAGCATTTTGAAATATTCAAGATGGCCGCCAAGATGGCCGCCAAAATATTAAAAATGTATATAATCTTCTATTTTGAAAGTAAAATGGAAAGTTTTGAACATATACATAGAAAATTATTGAAAGACATTCTAGACAAGTATTTGAAATAAAAAAGAGGGTTGAAAATATTCAAAATGGCCGACAAAATGGCTACCGAAAAGGGGAAATGTGATATATTGTTTTTTATCAATATAAACCACATTATGTTAAAAAATATGTATATATTGGTTCTAAAATATGTTCCTACCAGGGCAATGGTCAACTAAGTCATTACTGAGCATATAAAAAAATCAAAATGGCTGCCAAGATGGCCGCCAAAAATAAACAAAAATTGTACATATCGCTTCTATATTGTATATTAGCCAAATAATGCCTAAATATATGTAGTATTTTATTGGTATAAGTTCTGGACAAGTATTTTAAATGTATGTTGAACAAAAATAACTTTGAATATAATCAATATGGCTTACAAAACGACCAATAAATTGGAAAAATGACAGGTAATTTATTTCGAAAATAAGGCAATATGCCCATGCTTTCATAAACACTGGAAGCCAAACATTGGCACCTGATTGACTATGTCTTCACCAGGAAGGTAGACAGGCAATATGTTTTTTAAAATTATTATGCCGAGCATAGCCTTCATGTGCTTTATTTCTACTGAAACATGGCAGGCATATATTTGTACCTCCAACCGGATTTGAACCCGGGTCGCCAGATTAGACGGCAAGTGCACTGACCACTGAGTTACGGAGGCACTTGTTAACCTCACCAAGTGGTACTGAATGCTGGACATACCATGATTATGCTTGTCATCTCTAAGCTATCCATTCATCTCAAATCCCAGAGAAGGCAACAGGGAACAACAAATCCTTAGCGTGCAGCTCTCGGCAGCAGATTCTCTGACGGTCCCTTCAGCCAAAGCGATAAGTCCACTTATCTTGACGGGAGATCTTTGACCGCACAATCAAGAAACACGAGACTGAAATATCTGGGTTACTGCAAGAAAAGCATCGCATCTATTTGGCCTATCAGCAGGACCATAATTCAGAGTTAAAAAACTGCTCCAAGTGCCTGTGATGATGTAACAGCCACAGAAGGCCGAGACCCAACCAAACAACCAGCCCAATCAAAGCTAAGAGGCATGCAAAACCAATGGCTTAGTTAATGACAAGTCCTCATAAATACAGATGTTTGCTGACACCCATGACGCAAAACGATTCTATGACTCACTAAAAACAGTCTATGGACCCACATCCTCAGGCATCTTACCCCTCCTGAGCTCGGACTCTTAACATTTATCACTGATCTGTCAAATATCCTCGATAGATGGGCTGAACATTTAAATGCCGTACTGAACTGACTCTCC
This sequence comes from Spisula subtruncata, assembly GCA_963678985.1. Classification (NCBI taxonomy): domain Eukaryota; kingdom Metazoa; phylum Mollusca; class Bivalvia; order Venerida; family Mactridae; genus Spisula; species Spisula subtruncata. The sequence goes on along the minus strand of OY787664.1, from coordinate 47,885,042 downwards.
TCCAGTAACGATGAGGCCATTGTTCATCAACCACAAGTGTAAATGAACTTCACCTTTGGCAGACCACCAACAATCCAGGAAGTGGTTAAAGCCACTTAACAACTATCCTGTGGAAAGGCACCAGACTCTGATGCCATTCCAGCTGAAATATAAAAGGCCGGTGGACTGCCTATGGGACAGAAGCCACTGGAACTGTTCACATCACGCTTGAATCGAGGCGCACTTACCACAGGATTAGAAGATGCACCCATAGTACATTTTATCAAGCTGAAGGACAGCAGACAGAGCTGTGACAACCACAGGGGCTATCACTCCTCGGCATTGCAGGTAAGCTTCTTATCAGAATATAAATGCTCAACAGCCTGATACTACATTGTAGTACGCCATCTAGAAAATGGATTGCTGTCAGAAACTCAGAGCTGAACAATAGTCATTACAGCCTGCCAGCTACAGGTAAAAAGTCATCATGACCTATACCCACCCTTCGTTGACCTGCCCAATGCATTTGACACCGTCAGCCAGGAGGGACTTGGGAAGATAATGGTCAAGTTTGGATGCCCAGTCCATTTTGTCATCATGGTTTGCCAGTTTATGACGAAATGATGACCTGAGTCCTGGGCGACAGAGACGTCTACCGTGTCCCAAGTCACTAACTGTGTTAGACAAGGTGTGTCAACAATGTTCAGTCTCATGTTCTCTGCCATGTTGACTGACGCTTTCCACAAGGAAGACCCTGGAGTAATCATCATGTACAGGACTGATGGTATTGCAACATAAGCAATCACCAAGGTCAAGAATATCCCTGATGGAGCTATTTATATCCTATTAAGGTCCTAAGGAATATAGACTAAGAATATGTATAAACAACGCCTACGAAAAGGTACCAATTCAGACCTCGGTGGAGTGGAGCATTGTGTGTTAGTATTGCTCAGTGAAATTCAATAGTAGCGTAGACTGCGAACCAGGTGCCTGCCTTATGCCAAAGCGCACACCCTGTCATAGAAACATGACAAATTCAGAAAGTGTAAACATGTGATGCGACCTCTACGACGGCGACGTGTTCCACAATATGACCAGACATGTTTATAATTATAGATAGTTATAATCAGAACAATAAGACATCATACAATTAATATTTATAATATATATTCATACAAATTATTAGAAACTTTCATCTAACAAGGCGGTCACCCAATCGGGAAAATCATAAGTTAGTAGATGCAAGGGTTATGTGACTAGCATCAACTAGAATTGGCTTCAGAACTGTATGAAAACGGCGAAACATAACCCAACCTCTTACATCATATCATAAACATAGGCTTAAACAAGTTAAGACTCATCAACAATCAAACTATCACATTCCGTAGGGCGTACAACATATTTTGGCCTATAAATGAAAAGTCAGCTGTATGTCAATCGGGAAAGAGTAGTTCTAAGTCATCATTCCATATACTAGTACTGCGAAATATTCCTCAATCAGAAGTAAGCATGTTAGAAAGGTGAGAGCACAGGTACACCATTCAAGATGCCTGCAATTAACCCATAAAAAGACAATTTTGACAGCTTTTCATTGTGACTGCTACCTGACTTACTGCAGTTTGTCCAACATATTTTAACTGGTAACTACCAGAATAGATTGACAAGTCAAAGTAGAAAAGCGGAATACGTAGACAAGACGGGTCAATTTATATCTTTTATTGAGCATAACCAACGTTTCGACTATGCAATAGTCTTCATCAGGGTCCAAATAGACGAAGAACATCATTGAAATATGACAATGATCCATATAGTGGTTCAGGAAATGATGAAAAAATCAAATCTCACATACAAAATAAACTCTGAAGAACAAATTGATTATTCTTAAAGAGTGCAATATAATATGCTTGTGAAACTTGCATGCCTAACTTTCAGCCAGGTATTCAACAGTGAAGGTCGATCTACAAAATGTACTGAACACAAAATACACACTAGTATGGTTCCTGTTGATTTTCCCGATCTTGGGTTTCAACTGTGCTTATTGATCGTCAGTCATTTGGTTTATTCATGTATGTTAAAAGTCACTGCCACCCTGACCTCTGACAAACTTACCCCAACATCAAAAGGGGTCATCTGCTGACTAATCTTTGCTAACATATTAAAAGTTTTATTGAACAAAAGCCTACCGACTGATGAATCGACAAAGATCACCATCATATACTCAGTACATAACAATAATATTATACTCCCTCATCAAAGATTGGGGGAGGGGGTAGGTATGATAACATCCACCTTAATAATGACTTACAGCTTTTTGGATGATATGTTATGTAACTATTACGATAATTGTTGAATAATTGCGTTATAAGATATAAGAGTGATAAAAACAATAAAAATATCACTTTTCTCTGATTTGGTGGCCATTTTGTCGGCCATTTTGAATATTTCAAATCAATATTTTGTCCAAATATCTGTAAACTCCTTATTTAACAATAAATTACTAAACATATGTGTTTTATGCAATTGAAAACATAGACAATTGTATGAATATGAACATTTTAGATTTTTGGCGGCCATCTTGGCGGCCATCTTGAATATATCAAAATGCTCAATGATGACAAGGTTGCATCATTTGGTTTCTATGAAAGGACATGTTAAATAACCATTTTATGCAAAAACATTTTGTGCGTACTATTTTTTTGGGTTAGGCCACTTTTTGGTACTTGGCATACTGACTATAATAATTAATCGCTCGAAGCGATATATATTTATTAGTGATTAAAATATATGTTTGACATTATAGAGACATTTTTGCGCAATTGCATGATAGTGTTTTGTACATTTAGCTCATTTAATGTGATAGCAGAAAAAAAATGCTAGTAACAGGAATGACTCTTTAACGTGTTGGGAGAATATATCTATACAAATATAATTAGATTTAAAAAGATTGGACATAAAATACGTTCATATGTATCGTATTACTTCGTATTATGCATTGAGTTTGTGTATTTACGGATACAAGTTTTGTATATACAAACAATGCAATTGACATTATAATTTACGTGTACTACTATATCGTATTTATCAATTAACATTTAGTATACAAACGATTTGAGAACTTAATCAGCCGAACACAGAAAACAGTAACAACACGACATAACACAAATGCAAACACATAACAAAACGAGAAAATAAAATTCCAAAGTCCCAGCTGCAAAAAGCTAGATTACCTACTAGTAGTTTTATTAAAATATGCAACAACGGTGACGTCAAGTGACCAAACGAGACATTACTATAGTTCGATTTCGAGCATTGAGCCGTGACTGCACTTTTAAAGTTTAATCAATTCGCCGATAATGGAGCTTGTTACGGCATTGACTAACTGTGTTAAACTGCCAATTGATAAACTACACATATTAGTAACTATCATATCTTTAAACCATGACTATTAAAATCAATAAATCACAGTTTACCCGCCCAAATAGAATCGTCTTTAGAAAAGGTCATTGCTCAGGGTTCAAAATTGAACTATATATCCAGAGCTTGTCTGTTGTTAACATCATAGAAGAAACTAAGCAGCCTAAGTAGTTGTTCCAGATCTGTCGGAAAAACATCATGTGCGCGTTCTTTGCACTGTGCAAAAATTTGAGGAATCCACTTAACCAGCCGAGCACAGAAAACATAAAAAACATCACATAACTCAAATACACGGAACAATGCCTACAAACAACCCAACGAAATGATAAAAAGCTCAAGTCCCCGATGTAACAACGCAGGGTGACCTGGTTTCGCAAAGAAATAACAAAAGCCCAGGTGACCCGAAGTGAACGAATGACGGGCATCGCAATGTATTTACAAAGTATAACTTTGGTGTACTGTTATTATATAGCACCTCCTCGATAGCCTAGAGTTTGAACGTTCGCTTCGAGTGCAAAAGGTCCAAGTTCGATCCATAGCGGCGTCATACTAAAGACGAAATAAAAATGGTACCAGCAATTAACTTGCTAGACGCTTAGCATATAAGGGTGACAGGCTTCTCTTCTCCCATACCCTTGTGGCGATTGATAACATATCAGGAATGAGGTGTCGAGAGTGATTAATATAAGTTGGAAAAACTTGTTTCTCAATCGACCTTAAATAAGTTTACTATAAAACTATTTCAGATTTCAATGGTACAGGAGCGACTAATATATTCACGGACACAACAACAATAACACCGGATGTACCACAACCAGAAACAACACCGACTAATGAAGAGGTTACCAACGTAACAGCATTCTTTGATGACAGCATCAAACGTGAGCTTTAAATACAATCTCCTTTATATTGACACATACAATTTATGCATAAGTCCCACTGAGCCTCGCCGATGTAATCCCGACTTAATAAATGAGCATCGGGAAATGTGTCCTCGTGGTATGGGGAAGCTCCGGGATAATCTTTAGAAATTTGTGATATCCCTGTTCGCGATATCGATGCCCCCCGATTTTTTTTACTTAAGTCAGGAGAACATCACAGAGGCCAAAAATGCTCAGTGGGACAAGGCAATAATTACTGTAGTACTACTTGAACATATTTTCAGCGCAAACACCGGATATTTGGCCAATCCGAACTAAAATATGTCTTAGGCCTTGGTCCCAATGATCATTTATCGCTTTGGCGATGTACTCTCGATGGAAATAAATGACCTTCTTGAGGCATCGGGAATAGAGTCCTCTTGTTACCACCCGATCAAGCCGTATAGGCGAAACGTTTTGAATAAATAAATTAACAGAATATTTTAGTTTAACCCGTGTCTGGTGGTTATTTTCACTATTTAATATACGAGTGATTTTAATGTATTTAAATGTAATAACCAATACATCCATTTGCCACAATACCAAGTGATGTGAACGTAATAATTTCAGGAGATTACCCAACTATCTGGTTAGAGATATTCATTCCTGTTGGCTGTGTTGTTGTCTTCTTCATTATATTCTTTGCCGTATACTGTTTGAGGATAAGGTACGTATCGACTATCGGGTGCTACTTCACCTCGTATATCACCTCGCCTTGCCTATCCACCTTCCACCTATTGGCGTGTAAAGCCTATGTCCGACTAAGAATTTTGTGCCTCGGCGATGTACTCCAAATTTAAATAAAGGATCTTTAGGAGGCATCGGGAAAAGGGATTTCACAAATACACAAAATGTACATGCATTCGTATGACCTTTTACAAAGACAACGATGATATTTTTACCAATACCCTCGGATGCTCAATTATAAAATCGGGAGAACATCACCGAGACAAAAATGCTCAGTGTGACCTAGACTTAAGGCATTGCTGCCCTCATCGCCGTTTTGTTCTGTCATTTTCCACAGTTATTGCTGTTTCTCAATGGTTCTATTCGAGCTCTTTCCTTTCCTGTTCGATTGTCCCTCTCCATATGGTGTCGGGCCGATATATACGCTTGAACAGAATATGTGATTGATATATTCCACATACACCGCGGCCTAGCAGTGCCGTATCTAGAGCCGAGCGGAAAATATCATTCGGCACTAACAGAGTATGCGTTAAATATTTAAATTAAGTTAGCCTCAAGGGACGATAGCTAACCCCGGACTTAATCAGTTCATGACGTGGTTACCTTTCTTACGTATGCAGCATACACATACCGCATTATTAGTTTGTAAGATACTGAGCTAAACAGTATCACAGTGATAGAATGTATTATACTTACATTGTAAGCCGAATAAACATCTAAGGTTATGAAATAAATAGAAAGTCACATCGAATTCCGTGCTATTAACTTGAAGACATGCACGTTTTATCAAATTCATCGCCAAAACCACTTCTACACATTTTGTCCACTTTTGATCAAAACTGGTATGTAATGAGCACTTATTCTAGATTCTCGAAAGATGGTACATTTTATTGTTATTTACAATATTTCAGAAAGCAAAATAGTGACAACCTCATCCAGAACAATAGATTGCATGGAGTTGATAACGTCGGTTTCCAGAAAGGCAAAGACACGCATACACTTGAAGGCTATGAGGAGGTAATTGTTATAGGTGGTGGGTCTACTAACGACAATGGACAGGCTTCTACAGCAGCACAGCGAAAAGTTGAAGTAGACAAAGTGAAAGCAGGCAAACTCCTTGAAATCTATGAGACAGTAAATCTACCAGCCAAAAATGATTCTGGAGATGCAGGAGTAAATAAAGATAGCACAGAGAATGACATGGAACTATATGAAGATGTGAAATTACCGAAAGCATCAAGCCATAACGATACAACCACTAAAAGTACTGGTGCTGATTTCGATGCAGTAACCGGTACTGATGATGCTGACATAGGCATCGCAGAGAAATGTATGGAGATATACGAAGATGTAAAACTACCAAAGGCAGAAAGGAAAGTCACCTTAAGTCATACTAGTCCTGATTCTGAAACAGTACAGGACACCGTTGCAGAGGTCAAAAGTAAATCAGAGAAAGGCATGGACAACTATGATGACGTCACACTACCGGCAGCGAGACATACAACCACTATTGATCCAGGTCCTCATTCTGATACAGTACAGGACACTGTTGCAGAGGTCAAAAGTAAAACAGAGAAAGGCATGGACAACTATGATGATGTCAAAATACCGGCAGCGAAACATACAATCGCTAATGATACAGGTCCTGATTCTGGTGCAGTGAAGGGTAATTTAGACGCCAAAAGTAAAACAGAGAAAAGCATGGAAAACTATGATGACGTCACACTACCGGCAGCGAGCCATACAACCACTAGTGATACTGTGTCTGGCTCGGCTTTGAAGGCAAACGGAACCCCCAATGACAATTCTGAACATGACCATGCTGATGTAGATGAAGGTAACAATGAGAAAGGACTGGAACACTATGATGGTGTAAAACTACCGGAATCAGAAAAGAATACGAAAATGTAGTAATAGAACATGAATGCTTGCACTTTTGTACAGTCTGTTACTCTATAAATACTAGCCGGAGCATTTTAACGGTTTTCAAATAAAATTGTTATCGTCGCCAATAATATAAGAAAACCAAACTACACGCAGAAAGTGGTACTGTAATAATGTCCCAATTCTAATTTCGAGGAATCGTGTTGAGTAACACAAAACTTGATGAGGAAATAACATAGAAAGGCAAGGAAATAATCGTGTTAGCAGTTCACAGTGGAACTAATTCTTATTAAGACAACGAAGATTAAGATGAAATAATAGGACATAAATCCCTGTATCTGTCACGTATATAGAAATGTTCAGTCAAGTACGCACAATTCTGAAAGTTGTGTGATAATGAAGATTTACATTTTATGTGGACTTATTGTCAGTGTACAAATATAGCACTAGTATATTTAGCAAATGATCTAGTGTCCAATTATAGTTTGTGTGCATTAATGACCCGTTCTCTTATTCTGCTAATTGGCTCCATGTCCGTACACTCAGCGCAGATGCCCGTCTTTGTCATACATTTGTACGGTTCACATCACCAAATTTCCCTGTTGATGCACGGCAACTTTTTGAACTCTAATCAAAACGTTTGTCAGTTTCTCGAAACTCTAAGTTCCGGTATTTCCATTTTAGCCCATAATTAACTCGTACGTTGTCATCTGTTAGTCACCTATTAAGTCTATTGTCCTTCTTTGAGGATCATGTGATTTTCATTGTTTGTTTCACATATATCATACATCTGTACATTTGTTACAAACATTTACATGAGTGAGACGTTAATAAATATATCTTATCTACCGTCGGAGCATCATGCAACAACAGCAAGGCCGATTGTCATCATCAGGTTTCTGATATATATTCTATCCCTGCGAAGTCCCATTCTACTATCAGGTAGAAGATGTCTTCATCCTTATTTTATATTATATTTAGTTACTAGGGAGATCACTAGTATCTTCAGACAATCGGACATTATACAGGTAATTATGTTCGTGCTATAATAAGCAATCTATAGATTTCTTAATTTGTTCTGTTATCAATCTGGTGCATTTCCTTTTTGTGATATTGATATTTACTTAGTAGCAGAAAAACAGTTTTATGTTCTATGTTATTATCGCACGATATTAATGCTGGTATTGTATTACTGTAATGAATGCGAACAGGTTTTATGATGTATTTAAGACTATTTTTAGCACTGGACAATCAATACATTTCCTCAAAAATATGGCTGGCTTATAATATTTTTTTTAGAAGTGCTACTAATTTTTGCGGTGATTCATTCTATTCTAAGCCCATTAGATTGAGTAAAAGGAATAATATGTTTAGATCGCTTTATTTTGTATTTTGATTTATCGGAATTTATACATGTTCTATATATCTTTAATGCCTGGTATACTATATACATGTATGCAGTGAAATGTTATTACAATGTGTGGGGTAACCAGAAAAAAAATCTTAAACCAAATGGTTCAGGTGAATTTAATAAAACCAGTGATTGTGTGTGGGAGTGTCTGTAAAAAATCATGTAATTAGCAATACAATAAATAAATTGATACCAACCGGATTCTGTTACGATGGGCTACCCAGTTTAAATGTGTGATACCATGTGTGTTTTTCAAATGCAAAGTACACTCAGGCTTCATGAATATGATTATGTTCTTATCAAGGACATGCAATCTGCCATCAGCAAAAGGTCTTATTTCTTTGTTCTGTATTTATCGTGAACTGCACTGTTTGAACATTCTGTTTCGTTGGAATAAACTTACGAAGTTAGCAAATTGACATTTTTAAATGGAATGCAGCAGTAGTATTGCTCATAGATGGGAAGTTGGCGAACAATGAGTTGACATTAAGTTTACGTGTATGCAATTTCGGTTCAAATTTGGCTAGGCACCCAGAGCAGTCGTCGTGATTAAATTATGAAAAGTGATGTTACCTGATGATGGGGACTTTACAAATATGGGAAAATGAAATAAAAATGTACAACGCGTAAAGCGGTATGTTTTTTGGCAATTGGGTACATACAAAATCAACACAATTACTTCCAAAAGTAAACATTTATTTGAATCTGATTTGTCGTAGTTCACATTTTGTAATAATTGTAAACATTTTTTACTATTTTACACGTGACGAAATAAAATTAAAATACATTTTTGTCGCACATCGAGATGAATTAAAAGTTCCACATCCTAGTACAGTTGATGGTCTTCTTAAAACACAAATAAAGAAGAAAAGTTCCACATCCTAGTACAGCAGATGGTGTTAAAATCCAAATAAAGATACAACATAATAATAAATTATCGTAATCTAACATTGGTTGTCATTGAACAAATGGAATGTGTCTTTTGTATTACATATCTACATGTTTCATAATGCCCAATGACATAGGGTCATACCAAACCGTATTTCTTCGTTCAGCGTCCGCCCTAAGTTAGAAAACCTGAATAGCTATCCTGACACAAAAAACTAATCCCTCGAAAATGACAAGTGATATCGACTTCAATCCACATTATAATATGGCTAACAAATATCCTTCATGCAAACTTAGTAATACTAAAATAACTGAAAACCTGTCTGTGTAAAATCTACTTCTATGCAGAGGTTGAAAAAAGTATAAAAAGTATGAAAGCAATATTTCAATTGATTTTGTACATATATGAGGTTAAAACGTGTTGTTTCTTTCCCAAGATGCTCAAACACACCCGTCCTTGGACGCTAAACGAGGAAACGATTTAGAATGACCAAGTCGTGTATAAAAACACCGGAAATATATATTTTTGTTGTGCGTTTTCCAGAAATATTTTTGACTGTTTCCTGAAAAAAAACACCAGTTTATTGTAAGCCTTGTTTCCATGCAGCAGCAACTTTTGCTTCTAACTCTTTGACGCCAGTCTACAACATAAGTTTCCATCTTGTTGTTTTCTCAACAGACGCGTGTGTAAGTAATTTCACAAAATATTAATCATGCTCATAAAAACTTGTTATTTTAAGCTTTTGAATTCCATGATGACACTCTGGCAATTGAACATCTTTGAATGTCTTCATACTCTCCACAACAAATTGTAGCAACATTTATTGTCATTTAAGTGTCAAAATAAACCACAATCACAGCCAAAACAACAAAATAAAATATAATCATGATATAACAATAACACAGGTTATCACACTGGACAATTGTTTCTTTATACATTTTTACTCTTCAGAACGAAGGCTTTATTTTCGCCGTCTGTAGCCCTGGAAAAGAAACAAAATATTTCTACAGTCACCGCAAATAGGACACATATGATGGAAATAAGAGCTTCTAGATGTAACCAATATCGATCAGACTAGAGGTCTTGCTCTCCTTTCACATTATTCAGGATTACTATGCCACATTCTCACATTATAATGCCTTGGTAATCTCCTATACAGATTTGTCGTTCGTTCCTCTCACTATCCATGTAAGAACTTTGACAAAGCGAAAACAATATAACGTACATTCAGGTTGACTTTTAGAATAATAATTTGGATTGGACAAGATACTGAAGTACATATCTCTGGCGAAAACGCGCATCTAATCAACCCAGTAATCTAAGCAATGTAGTCCACATGACGGTATACTGACTAAGCCAGCCGAACAGGCTAGGTAAATATAACATACAAAACCATGCACTTATTATTTAAAACATCTTAGTACTCTTATGAAAGGTTCCAGATAACCCAGTACAAATTATTAACGTATATACTTACATTAGAGACTGAGTTGTATTGAAAACGTACTTATTAATCATTTAGGCAAGATACTAGCAATACAACGCACTTGTTTTTAATACTTTCCCAAACAATCCCTAAACGCTTTCTTCATGTATTTAATTGCTTTACGGTCCCAACCACCATTCATTTAAACCCCATTTGAAATTCAAACTCTCATCGATGTTTAAGTTGTATTCAAGTTATCATCATAGTCAATTGTCATACAGTCCTAACCACCATACATTTGTACTACACTTGTAATGTTATCTCTCATTTATGCTTTTGTTTTATTCATGAAGATTGATCATGTTACTATTATTCCGCTCATTCTATGTAACACAATTATCCTGACATACTTCTTGATTTTAAATTGATTTTTCATTCTTATTTTATCACAGGAATTTTAATGTGAAACAACAATAAAATCGTATCTATTGTTTTAAGAGAACTATAACTCAATGAATCGTCAATAAACAATTTTTAAACAGAAATTATCCAATCTAAATACTTCAGATTTTTTAATTCTCCATTTTGACAGCGGTCACTCTCACAGATCTTCTTTTTGTATGTTTGTAAGTATTTATATACTTGTCAATTTGTTTGTTAGATGACCCCATGTGAGATATGCCCCTGGCTTAATGGATGATTCATCGATAAAGAAATTATTATTATTATTATTTCTTACTTCATAAAAGTCACCAGGATAGGCGTCTGCTTCTGCTTGTCTGAGATCAGCTGCTAGTCGCATCACTTGTTGGTAAGCGTCAGCGTATTCACGCATTGATCTTTTCTCTGGAATGAAATTACCGAAGTGTGTTGACGGCTCCTCAAACGATGGATAGAAGTAATTACTTCTCTTTATACCAGGAACAAATGTGAGACCGGCTTGTCTCTTTGGTGGCACATAGATGGGAGACTCAAATTCTAGCTCACTTGGCTCTTCATAAGGCGAGTACGTTTCATATGGATTGACAAAACGGTCACTATCGTCATATGGCTCTTGTGTGTCTAAGAGATCCAGTAATTCGGCCATGTCGTCATCATTTATTGGGTAATTATACGGCACATCATATGGTAAGTAGACGCCAAAGTCTTCCGGATCGTAAGTTTGTCGCTTTGCTCTATGTCCTCGTTTTAGCATTCTTGCTGCTTGATATGGATAACCGTTGAATGTTCTCATTTGACTACGTCGGTAACGTCCGTATTTTCCGTATGATGGGTAATTGAGAAGACCATATGACGGTTGTTGCCATCCTCGGTATTGGTTTCCAGAACCTTTCAGCATAGAGCTTAAATAATCCGGTTCGTAAGCATCACCTGGAATAATAAACGAGTATAAATGTATATGTACTGTATTGAATACGTATCCATCTTTGCTGTTCCTTAGACTATTTTTATTCACTATCGGGTATTTGTATTTATTGTTTGAAGATCTCCTCGCCACGGGACGATCTATATGGGAGATGACCCCAGAAGAGGTTAGTCAATTTAGTTTATGGGGAAAAGTATATAGTCTAGTTCCAGAAGCATCTCTGATTCTTTTACTTGTATGGCGTAAGGCATTTTTCCTGGGACCTTGGTTTTATAAAGTCTCATCCGAAAGATTGTTTGTTCAGTTGGTGTTAGTTGTAAAACAATGATAAACATTTCTGTTTTTGAACTGGCTTGAGGCGAAATCGAACACACAACCTTCGGATCAGCGGCACCTACTCCAACAGTTTCCTCTATTTTAAGATTTTATTACTGACACTGCGCCAACCATTCATGCAGTTAACTTTTTGTATTGGGCGTACTACAGTACTATTTCAAAATGATTTAAGTGTTTCGCATAAAAAATGCTGCGCATATTGATGCAAATGTACATGTACTACCTTTCATTTTTTCAAGTTCTTTGAGATAATCTTCAAAACTCATTTGTTCCTCTTCATCGCCTTCTTCCTCGGGTAAAGCAACTTCTGTATTACCGGCTGGCACTTCATCATTCTCTGTTGTATTATCTGGAGCGTCTTCAGTCAATTCCTGAGACTCCTGGTTATCAGTGATACCACTTTCTAATTCATCCGAAACAATGTTGTCAGATGTCTCATCATTAGTATCAGCTGCTTCTTCGCTAGATTCGCTTGGCAGATTTGTTGGTTCCTGGGCTACGATAAGTCCATCTCTATCATTTTTACTATCATCTTCAATAGTAGGATCTATACGTTTTGACACCTCTTTGTCAAGTTCATTCTGTTCATTACCAAACATCATAATCTCTTTCGCCCGTTTAACTGCAATACATAATATACTTTGAATAAAGGAGAAAGAAAATGAGTAAGAAATAGTTTGCAAAAAATCTTGAGTACATATAGGGTACACATAAAGGTGTTCTGTTGAATAAAATACACTTGAAGAATGGTAAGTGCTTTCACAAAACACCGGCTGTTGACCCCCCCCCAAAATCAAAACTGCAAAAGGAAAGCGTATCAATGTTAGAGGCGTTATAAGACAGGGACACATCTCACTTAAGTTACAAACTAAGTACAAGACATCTGGCGAATTCCATAAAAGGGTCGTTGAATACATACGTAAGTGAACAATACAGACACTCAGTAGATAAATCGTTCAGTACATGTACTCCTTTCCCAAGCACTAACTATTGAAAGTCACATATGGCATCTACGACTGGCGTTTTGTTTCCTACGCATTATATCTGTTTCAACATCTGAGGTTTTACATTTGAGATAACACGATATGTTTGAATTTGCTAGCTCGACATTGATGTGATGTATTTGCTGATCTAATGTTGTGCTAGTATGTTTGAAGATACACGTAAATAGAAATCATCTAGTCAAAAAAGCTGTTTAATCTATTTTATCATTTTCTTGTGGTTGCATTTGTTAAACTAACTTCGGTAATGCAATTTAATCACCAAGCACATGCACAAAGTAAATACGAACAGAAAACTAAGAAATGATGAGGAAGTCTGTAACTCAAACTGCTAGTCAAATATAACTGTAACAAGAGCCAACAAGTCGTCCCTTTGGTGGCGCAACAAGGTTGTATCTCACAATATAGTATATATAGAGATACAACCAAGTTGTTCCAAGTTGTTCCAAATTGACAAACTGCGTGCCCTTTTACATTTACCGAGTATAGTATGGTAATTGTCTCACCTCTGATTGCTTCAGTATCTTGGTCATCGATTTCGACAGCTTGTTCCTGTTCTCCAAGTGGAGCACATATACCCACGGCGAGTACAGCGGACACCATTACAATGATCTTCATTGTGTCTGTGATGGGTGACCAAACACCCTGCTGAAATAGATAATGCAAACATTGAAATTGGTAAACGCATACATTTGAATGGCTTTATCATTTGTAATTGGGTTCTTTGTTGTAATCCGTATATGTATGATATGTATAGGACTTGGAACACGTTCATATTGTTTGATTGATGGCGGCACAGTGGTATCACTACACTAGCAGAGAGAGTCCGTTTCGTGCAGTGGATCGAGTGGATGGAGCATTCTCTCGCCATACCTCTATCCTCTAGCATATTGTTCCGCCCATGACGTTGGCTATAGTATGGTCTTTCATATAAGGGACGATCAGAATGAGATGAGAGAGTGTGGTGGTGCTTTGTATAATGCTGCTAACACGAGTTTTATACTTAATTGTTATCTCTTATCTGAACTGCACATACGGACAATACGTCATAAATTGCAATAAACCTCATGAACATGGAACAGCTTTTCTCAGAATAGCATAATGAAATTATTCAAAATGTCAAGCATTTGTATTTTTTCATCCGGGAAGGGAATCAACAACTTTATGACTTGCATTGTTTCCAGATTAAAACCCTTCTCGTGTGGGATGTATTTTATTGAAGCACGATCCATTTTATATCAGAAAATAGTTCATTCAGTTTGAAAGAGGTAAATCAATGCATTCCAATGCTTTATTTTCATAAGGGTTTGATATAATGATCCGTCCTTGTTCGTTCAATATTCCATGAATATAAAGTAGGCGGATTGTCTATCTATTCTATTGTAAGATCATTTATAAATCTACGATGTGCAATTGTTAACCAGTTTTATGTTTGTACCGCAATGCTGTCCAATCTGTACTGTAGAAACGTGACACAAGTAAATGAGAAATCCAATAAGCTTATTGCTCTAGTAGCTAATTGTGTTTAACAGTATGGTTAAAATAATAATAGAAACGAATCAAACCAGTTAGGGGCAAGTGTATGTATTTATTTTATATCATGTGAGTTTTTTAGTAGCAATGGGAATCCAGAACTACGTCTTTGTGCATTGCAACGTCGAAACATTCGTTTAAGTGCACCAAGAAATGGCAGGAGACAATATCGCCGCTATATAGCCCCTTGATATATTCTTATATTGTTCGTCATTTTATCTCAACATGTCCCTGAGAGCCCCCCTTTGATAAACCCATCAAATCATTAAGGTAGGAAGGAAAATCGATGTTTCTCCAGTATGGATTTAAACTGTCCATCAAATCCTGAGATAATCTTGACTGGCTCTCGCAAATCAGCGCCTCGTTTATTATTAAGATTGTAATGCTACAAAAGGGCATAAGATACTGTCTTTATAGCACTTATAGTTGTTCCAAACACGAACCTGGCTTGAGGGTCAGATATTTTCCTGAGAACATTTATAAAATATGAGAAATATAATTCAAAATGCACAACGAATATGCGGGCATCTAAAAGTTCTCAATGACATTTGCTATTTATAGAGTAGTTAGTTGCTTGTGGAAAATTATTACAGTATGTGCAAATTAATACTAAGTATTCTGAAAACGGAAAGTGTCACATATTGGTCGAACCTCAAAATTCCAAAAAAGGTATGAGAAAATCCGACAGGGAAAGTAGCATTCGACCTTACCAGCCGAGCGCAGAAATCAGAAACACCACGACACAACTTCCCTGAGCAATGCCCACACAAACCCATGACAAAACGGCGACCAAATGAGGCACAACAACCCCGGGGCGTGACCTAGTTTAAAACACTAAGGACAGTGACCTAACGTCATGCGACCTAAAGAGGCACAACTACGACTTTACCTAGTTAAAATAATGGGCGAGGTATGAATCCAGTTGAATCCATTGTAATATTCTGATTTATATTAGTGCATTGGGTAAATATGATCATTTCAGGGAATTCTCCCACTACATTAAATCTTTATTCATGAGGTCTTTAAACTGATTTACTCCTAAAAATATCTCAATCCATGACTAAGCATTGACAATGTATAACTCTAACGCGACTATCTGCAATGTCAATATAAACAGAAATCACTGACCATTACATCGATATAGGGGGATTATCACTTTTATTCACTAAGTAAATTAAAATTACAGTACGCATTGAAAAGATAATCCATTTTCAAATACTCTTGTTTAATGTTTATAGAATACAAGAAAGTATCATTCTCAGTCTTAGATATTTGTACAGCACGTACTGATTAAGTCAAGATTATAACGACACAAGATAGTTGGTGCCCCAGACATACGTATGTAACAAGTCACATGATCAATATAGTCATATGTTTCATAAGTTTTATTGGCATGATGTTGTTATATTGAGACGTCAACGTCACATTATATTGAAACTGTCTCTTTATTACACTAACATGTTTTCAATACAATAGTTTAAACCATCCCAGATGATCTTATCGGGCGGGTGTCTAGTCATTTATTTTCCTTACGCAAAATATGTCCTTGCAGTTTAGTGTAATCGAACAAAACGGACGTTCAAATACCCCGTTTGCACGAGCAAGTTATAGGAATTACTTGCGTTGAAATAAGACACATTGGCACTAATTAAGCAATATGAAACTGTTAACTATTAAGTCTAGAACAAAGCGCGGCATTTCCATTGTGCAGACGATAAAAATGCCACTGTATATTGATACAGATAACATAATGTGTCGATGCCATTTAAAACAGCCGTGACATGTTACAGTTGCTGTGCAAACAGTGTTTCGTTTTCAATATAATTATCACGTTTTCTGCCGAGATAACATATTTAATAGCAATCATATTAATTTGTCTTGTTGTCATGTGATTCATCTGAAATTATATATTATAATTGTATTATTGTTATATATTTTATTATGGATTAATTTGGTTTGTCTTCTAGAATTCTTCAGTCTAGTAGTTTATTTTCAAACGTTTTGTGCAAACATCATTTAGTCATAATCAACTACTTTTATCAAATCTACAACTGTGTAAACTCATTTTTCACGTTAAGGATAATTATTCATTTACTTTGTGCAATAACTAGACCGTAAAGCTGATGATCATTTTATCCCGGAATATGTACCACGTGGTTGGCATTTTTTATTTTTGACTCCTCGAAATTGACCTTTTCATTTACATTTACCAGTAACACGGGGTTGCCACTTTACGATCACAATGATGTTTATGTCCCAAAGCATCGACACTGTACATTGTCTTCGTGTCAAATTTACTTACACAGATAATTAACATTCTAGAGAAAATGACAATTTGCAACTAAATCGTAATGTGATATATAATATTGATGTTTCTTTCCACCGATGTTCTATGTTTTAAGTTAGTATTAGAATACAGTGAGAATACAAGGCTTCCAAAAAATAGTGAACAACATGCGTGAATATGGAATAAACACGTATACATTTGAGATCTGATGAGACTCAGATTCCTAATTTATCTTCTTTCTTAAATCTGATGGAAATGACATTTACTAATTAAACTCGTAATGTAATATATGATATCGATGTTTCTTTTCGTCACATTTTCTTAAGTTAAAGTAAGGAATAGAATATAATGAGAATGCAAAACTTCAAAAGACAAGCGTTTGAATATTGTATTTGTATTTATGAACTTTCCAGACTTTTACTTCACAGTCAAATTCAAGAAATGTTTGCGGAGGAAGTGTGGGGTGCAAGTTAGTATACGTCTGAAACCTGATGACACTCAGATTCCTAATAATATTTTAAACAGGAATATCATGAAGAATAGTGCATGTTTCTAGATTATATAGAATTTGAGAACATCAGGACGAACTTGATACTGAACTAGTTCAGTTTTAAATGTCGAGACATCTGAGAATTATTTATTCCTTCGTGTTTTTCAATGTGATATAAAATATGGGCGTTTGTTTTCATCTGATGATTCGTCATTGTTAAGTCATTTGAGTGTTGAGTACGTGTTTAATGGCACGTTTACGAATTGTCTACTGAACTGGTTTCTCTATTTGAACTTAATGGCTTGCATTGTTTCTGGATAAAATCCCACTCTTTCGGAATGATTTTAATTGCAGCACGATTCAATTTATATTGGAAAGAGTTCATTCAGTTTGAACGAGTAAATTTATGCATTTCATACTTCATTTCAATAAGTGTTTGGTATTGTGATCAATTCTTGATCGGTCAATAATCCATGCATATAAAGAAGGCGGGTTGTAAATACATCAACGTATAATGTATATAACATTAGTTGTTTTAGTAGCAATGTGAATCTAGAATTACGCCTTTATGCATTTAAACGTCGAAACATCTGCTTAAGTGCACCCAAGAAATGACAATATACAAGTATATCCTCTTAGATTATTCACATATTGCTCAATACAATAGTCGTCATTCTATCTCAAGATGTCCCTGGCAACCCTCTTCCATAAAGCCGTGTATTCATTAAGGTTAGAAGGGATAATCCTGGTTGGCTTTTGCGAATCAGTGTGTATTTTATATTAAGATTGTAATGATGGAAAAGTCACTCTGATTTTAGTTGTACCGGACACGAAATATGCTTGAGGGTCGGATATTGTCCTTGGAACATTGATGACATATGAGAAATATATTCCACAATGCGCAACGGATATGTGGGCATGTTAAAGTTCTCAATGACATTTGCTATTGATCGAATAGAGAGTTACTTATGGACAATAATTATGTGCAAATTAATACTAAGTATTCTGAAAACAGATAGTGTCACATGTTGGCAGAACCTCAGTTATCTCATACCATTTCCCAGATACTATTATTCATATGAAATCTTAAGTGATAAAACGAAGCGTTAACAATATTGTTTTTTACGAACCATCATAGGTATAGTGTTCATTTTTCATGGTCTTATACTCCGATACGCCCTGTGACTCCATTGATAAAGTGTACATTATTTTCGTTAGTGTACACTTTTTGATTTGTAAGAAAGTTGTTTGTACAAAACATTTACTCAGAAAATAATTGGTTAATCATGACAAATCCGCTTATAACTATATGAACAGTTAAATAAATGACATACTGTAAAATCAATAATATTAGAGGGCCATTTAATTTCGTTAATTTTGTGGATGATTTCAACCACGAAAATTCTTTAAATTACATTAAACTTTCCACAAAATGGTCTTTTTTCACCAAATCCACAAATTTTGTCACATTGAAATTTAATTATTTTTACTCGTCAAAAACATGTAGCTAGAAAATTGTAAGTCCACCCAAAGATAGTGCAATATTAGACTGTACTACTGTAAAACCATCTTATTTGTGGCTTTTACTCGAATCAATAGTGTAGGTAACTAAATCATGAATTCCAATATTCTTGATTTATTTAGGCCAGAACAAATTTTAGAGAAATTGTTTATTGTTTTGTAAACCGCAAAATGGGTAGCAAAATTTATATTCTTGTAATGACCAAGAAAAGTAGAAATTAATTATAGCAATTGAAGCAAAGTTACAGGATATTCATACCAAGCAAAATATATTTTCTTATTATTCCCAAGAAAAGCAGTGCTTTTACAGTTTTTTTTAAAGTATTTGTAACAATTTAAGCGAATTTAAGATTTAGCTGTAAAAATTAATTATGCAATTAATTACATGTACAAGAAACCTGAATATAGATGCAAGTGTATTATAAGCACTTATAAGGTGTATAAACACATTGACACTTGTGTGAATTTTAATCACAAGCTACTTAAACCTATGAATGGACATTTTTGGACAGTTAACTTAATCCATTTGGTACATTATAGGCCAAGCACATTTTTACATTAGAACTATATTTTCTATGCTGCAAATGATGCTGTGTTCATGGATTGTGCAAGGAACTTTTGGATAACCATGGTCTCTCTGGGGATCATTTTGCTTTTTGTCGGAGTATAAGTCAGATACAGAACTTGTTATCGCTCAAAAGTGTCTTCTTACAAGTGTTATTGTACAGTATCGGAAGGACAAACAACAAATTATCCTCGGCTTCGCCTCGGACAATTATGTTGTTTGTCCTTCCGAAACTGTACAATAACGCTTGTAAGAAGACACTTTTGAACGAAAACTAGTACTGTATCTAATACTTATGCAGAATTGTCAAGTTCCTTGCAAAGGTGTTTTATTAATATCAAGTTAAAACCATTGTAATATGCCTTTTTATATTGGGTTCATTTCAGGATTTCGCCCATTACATTAAAACGTATATTAAATATGTTTTTTATGAGGCCTTCAAACTGATCCACTCCTAAAACATCTCAATCCATGACCCAACATGAACTATGTAATGCTCTCTCTCTCTCTCTCTTATATGAGAAAGTAATATAGTCTATTGATTACATGAAAGTATCATTTTAGTTTTAGATATTCGTACAACACGAACAGATTAAGTCAAGATAATAAAAACACAATATATTTAGTGGCTAAATCAGACATATGTTAGAAGCCGCAGTATCAATATAGTCATATGTTTTATAAGTTTAATTGGCATGATGTCATTATATTGAGACAACAATGTAATATTATTCTGATACCGTCTCTTTTTATTACATTAATATATTTTTCCAGACAATAGTTTGAACCATCCCAGATCTTGTCAAATTATTTTCAAGTCATTCCGTTTAGGTGAGCAACATGATATTCTAGCCATTCCGTGTGATCATGTCAAACGAATGTTTAAGCTCCCCGTTTGCACGAGCCTTACGTACGTACATGTAAGATCATTTACGTGTGATCAAATAAGACACGTTGGCACTAATCAAAATAATATGAAACTGCTTTGTGTGAAGTCTAGAACAAAACGCGGGATATCCAATGTACTGGCGATAAAAGTACCACTGTTTATTGATACAGGTAACGAATAACCTGTCGATGCCATTAAAAATAGCCGTGAAATGTTACAGTTGCTGTACAAACAGTGTTTCGTTTTCAATACAATTGTCACATTTCTGATGAGATAACCTAATCATACCAAGTTATCTAATACTCATGTGCTTCATCCGCAATTATATCTTATTACGTAATTACATTTGAACAGTGTATGCATTGTTAACTTAATTTTGTCTTCTCGAAGTGTTCAGGGGTTTGTTGTCACGCATTTTGTGCAAACTTCTTACCCAACTATCAAGTCTAAATTCTCATTATTTCACGTTGGGGAATATTATTCAGTGATTGCCTAAAAATACACACGATTATCATATCCCTGAATAAGTACCACGTGGATGGCACTTTGTTTTTAAATCTACAGAAGTGTCCTTTTATCAGTTACACGGGTCGTCACGTTACGATCATAATGATGCTCATGTCCCAAAACACCACAAATGTTCCTGCGGCAAATAATAATGTTGTGATATAAAATACATTAATTTTACGTCGTGGCAAATTTTGCGATGGCTATTACATTTACCAATAAAACCCGTAATGTGAACAATAATATTGATGTTTCTTTTCATCACATTTTCTAAAGTTAATGCTAAGAATAGAATACAGTGATTATGCAAAATTTCCAAAACCCGCGAACAACATGCGCGAATATGAAATGTTGGGTCTTAAAATGCATTGTCTTCTGAGATTATTACAGTGATATTCATAAAACAATTGGCAAGGAAGTGTTGGGATGCAACACAGTAATGGCTGCCAAATAAATCCAGCTAAACTGGTTATGACAATTGACTGATATGACGGGAAACAAAAACCTAAAACGGCACTATATACAAAACAAAAAACAAACAAAGTTTAGCTAAAATAATGAAAGGCACGAACTAAACCCACTTTGGTGCAAATATAGGTATTCAATTTTAAAAATTAAAATTAAAAAAACGAATATACCAGCTTAAATGGTGTATTACATTCGTACTTTTAGTAGCAATGGGAATCCAGTTCTACATCTTTATGCATTTCAACGTCGAAACATCTATTTAAGTGCACCACGAAATGGCAAGACACAATATCGCCGCTATATAGCCTCGTGATTTATTCACATATTGCTTAATACAATCGCCGTCATTTCATCTCAAGATGTCCCTGGTAACTCTCGTTGATAAATCCATCAATTCATCGAGACAGGAAGGGAAATCAATATTTTCTCTGCATGGATTTAAAATGCAAATCAAATCCGGAGATAATCCTGGCTGGCTCTAGCAAATCTGTGTGCTTCATTATATAACGATTGTAATGATGCAAAAAGGAAAGGAGAAACTGCTTTTAGCACTTATAGCACTTTAAGTTGTACCAGATAAGAAATTAGCGTGATATTGGGACATATTATCGGGGAGTGGATGACATATATTTCACAGTGCAAAGAAGCATAAACTCACTACTACATTAAAATGTATATTAATTTCTTGTGTACGAGGCTATCAAACTGACACAGTTCCTCAAAATAGCCCAATTCATGACAAACAGTAACTTGATATTTCCCTTCCATTTGAGAATGTGCATTCGTCCAAAAATTACAGGGAAATACCTATTCCAGTCTTTAATATTTTTTCAGATAGCACGTACTTGTTACTTTAGTCAATGTTATAACGACAAACGATATTTGGCGGCTACATCAGACAAATGTAAGAAATAGTATTATTATTATGATTCCGGTTTTAAAAGTTCAATTGACATTCATCATTCTAGAGTGAGGCAGCAGTCATATTATCCTCCTAATGTCTCTAGAGTTTTATTATATTAACATATCTACAAAATCGATATATTGAGAAAACAAGAGCAAACTGTCTGTAATTTACTCTTTACCTTTGGGAAAACACGTTTTTAAAACATTATTTTGGTCAACATGACAATTTCAGATTTTCATGAAAATAGGCTCATAAGAAGCGCCCTGTGAAGCAGGTTTCAAATATGTATGAGTCTTATAAGGTCGTAAGTAGTAGTTACGACCTTCTGGTTCTAAGCCATCGATATGTTCTAGACATCAGTTTGAACAATCCCTTAAAAGGTTTTTCGTTTTCTTCAGTTATAAGAATGATTCATCCATCGCTTATAGTTGAGTCCAACGAATTATCCTGGAGCTAGCATTTGGTGTTTGAATAGATCTATCGCGTTTTCTGAGATAAGAAGATACGTGTAACAAAATTTTATCTTGTTGAATGATAGTCATGATATTAATCGAAGCATGTTTATGCAATTTGTTTAACAGGTAATATTTGACATTTTATGCTTTTTTAGCTCAGTTTTAACGTCTCAAATTTTTCCGTTATTCGTTGTCAACCAGTTGTGCAAAGTTTAATAGAGCTAATTATATCACACACGTTGTGTCGTGTCTATATCACTGACATAGAAAGTTACCCTATGACATTTACCAATCAAAACAATCATGCACCTGAGGTATTATCAGACTCATCTTTCTAATTAATCTTTTATAAACTAGCTTCGTGGAGACATGTTATCGTGATTCCTTATTATTTAATCGGAGAACATCTAGACGAATACGATTCTAAAACATTTTGTTTAAAATATCAAGACCTCGGAGAATTAAATTGTAGTCTTTTTCGTTTTGTAATGTCATATAAAATATTGATTTTTTTCTCATCAGGTTTCGTGCCATTGCACAGTTTTTGTTAAGTTATTAACGATGGCTTAGTTTAATATGACTGAAAGAAAGTAATTGTCAACTAGGGTTCGCGACCGAATCGGATCAAGCGCATACTGCAGAAAACTTTTCCCAACATAGCCTGTCTATCAAACCTGAACTGCCCATACCTTTGACAGTTTAGCTGTTTATAAACGTGCCCAATGCTTAAACTTAATACTCATCATGTTATTAGTTACAAGAACTGCTGTTACTTCTTTACTACTGAACGTAAACATATTATATGGGTTCTGATGCCAAATTCAAGAAAAGACTGTAATTCAGCTTTGAGCACGGAGTATGGAGTTTGAGTATGAGAATGTGAACGCGTTTATGATCACCGGGCCAGATATACGTATGTACGTTTAAATGTAGAACGTACCCACATAACAAAGTGGGCGTAACGGAATAATAATTTATTCATTTTACTAGATAAGAGGAAGAAAGGCAAAAACATTAAACTGCCATTTTAACAACGTTTTAAAATGCATGTGCGTGTATTGTGAAAATCGCATTTCCAATTCCGACTGTGTTTGATATTGATTCAGCAAAAACTGAACAAAACCGTGTTTTCTAAAAAAATCATACATCTGGGGGCACATCTTAACACGAGCTTGTAAAAACAAATTTGCTAACAAAAACAAAAAATACAATTTAATGGAAATGACCGTCTGGAGACTTCGCCAAAAAGTGGAACAATTGTCCACCGTTTGCAAAGATGAATTTGTGTTGTTTTTGTAGAGAATTGATGATGACATTTCTTGTTTCATTTTGAATATTCATTTTGTTCGCGTGTGTTAGGCTGCTCGTGAAGTGCAGAAGGACAGCACCCGCTTGTCATCCTAACCATTCGGATTTGAAAACAAGATTGGACTGACTTTGTTCTTTCGTTACAGTCGCTTTGGTGATGCTCACAACATGGGGTGTGGTTGTCAGTAACTGTTGCTTAATGTTGAACTTTACATATTGAACAGCCCGTTGTACTTGTCAGTTAGTCCAAAACAAAATCATATCTGAGCATGTACCTGCTCACTTATACTGTATATTTTCATTTTCAATTAGAATCATGAATTATTTGGCAACGGAAAAAGGCTTGCAGCAATATGATTGTAGTAATTATCTAGTACTTGAAAAATCTAGACAATGTAATATAGTTCTTAATTATTTTATAAAGTCGTTATAAAGACCAGATGTGTGATAAGCATGCCAAGCAAAGCTATTTTATCATTTGCAGATTGTCCAGTAAATTGGGAGTGTGAAATTTGACATATTAGTTCATCAGCTTTTTATCGAGGAACTAATTGATGAGTTGTTGTTCTGTGGTTATCGTGTTTTACGGAGTTCCGTTATGTATGGAAATCCAAAGCAATAACCATATGATACATAACAACCAGACACTGCAAAGCGTAAAGTGGAGACTTAAAAAATACCAAGATCACCTCAAATTTTACAACACAATAGATACTGTTTATCATGTTTATTAGCGTCGTTGTTAATCATGTTTCAAATTCATTTGGTGATCAGATGCACTAGCCAGTATTTCTTGACATCTGACAACGTCTACAAGCTGGAAGACGCAACGCAAGACTATAACCAATGTCAAAAGGGCATAACTTACTAGTATCCTAAGGAGACTTCCAGGATCAGAAATCAGTATTTTAATCAGCGCTCTGTACGGACATCAATATAGTAAAAGCCTATATACGTAGCTACGTAACAGGAACTTCTAGGACGTGTTGTAAAAATTAACCTTATTCGGGAGATCACTTCATTTAGATTTGCACCACAAAACGTCTGCACATTTGACAAGTCACGTATGTCTGTTTATCACCTTTCTAAATAAAGACACGCTAATACATTCTATAATTAGATTGGCAGCAAAGAGGTGGCTAATTATACAAGAACATACTGTAGACGTGGAATAGATGGGACGTCACACGTGTGACCATTCAAAGAAAAGAGACCCGAACACGCATGAAAATGTCACCCCTTTGACATTACCAAAGTGGTAGTGTTGCTAAAAACATTCTCAAGTCACTGTTACTCGAACTATCGGTGATCGATGCCATTGTTGGTGTAATGAGTTACCCTGAAACACGAATGGCACCTTGAAACAACACGTGTTTTGCCGCGTGTTGGTATTGATTACGCCTAGTATATATGACGCCCTTCGGTCATATAATATAAAACATTGTCATAGAATAGGTCAACCACTTCTTTGCGATCGAAGGAACAATCAATATCTTACCTAGGAAAAAGATAACTGTAAATAGTAGACAGTGAAGCCTTTCATAAGAAAAATAACTAAAAAAAATGTTCATTTCGATGTTTTGCTATTCATTTAACCTTAGTGTTAAGTCCTTTCGAATGAAGTTTTACGGAATTCCATGCATCTACAGTCATTATCTTCTATCCAAGACAGCCACGTAATTATTGCGTGGGCTTTGTCATTTTGTATTAATACGACAAAACCATATGCATACCCTTGGGACACATGTGACCTCGGATATTACTTCTTTTGTCAAATGTCTTAAAGGCTTTATACTCGTCTGGAAAGTATCTAAGGCTTTTACTGAGTTGGGAAACACTGGCTAACCCGGAGGACAATTTACAGTTTTCCTGTCATTTGCACGTGGTAAAAGGTTGCTAGGTTACAAATGGTAGAAAGATGTTGCTAGGTTACAAATGGTAGAAACAGGTTAATAGATACAAAATCAATGGTTCTGTGTGTATGTTTGTTGTCCGAGATATATTGATCCGAATCATATACCGATAGTCATTTGCTATGTAAAATACTTATTTCTATTCTGCAAGTTCTAAGAAATAATATATCCATCTAATAGGCTTACTACTTTACAGACATTCATTTTGCAGAATTTGTAAAAGCAGCGGAAATTCGAACATAGCGTACACAATTAGAAGGCTACGTATTCTAGCCATTTCTAATTTAGGCGTTTATTACTATCTAGGAAGTGTTTTATGGTCTATAACATCCATTAGCAGAACGAAAGGTATCCAGTCAACTTGGACGTAATGGAATAAACTTTTATTCATTACACTATGTAATATGACTAACTCAAAAACGATAAAACTGTAACACTGGCTTGAAACTAGCGTTAAAGAATGAATACAAGGGGGTGTTTTTATTCTGAAATCGCATTTCCGAGACTGATTGCTTTGATATCGATTCAGTAAAAACTGAGCAAAAACATGGTGTCATTTGGGGAATCCGGTTTCAATCAATTCGAACAAGTCGATTAGTGGAAGACACATTTTCACACGAGCTTGTAAAAAAAAATTTGCTAACATTAAACTTAATGGAAATGACAGTCAGGACACTTCACAACAAAGTGGAACAATAATAAAAACTGTCAACCGTTTTGAAAGGTAATCTGCGTCGTTTTCGAAAGTGCTATTCAAATGACAATCATCCAACCATCAGGTCAGATTAAAGACAAAATTCTACGACACATAAGCAGTTTTTAGTTAACTTATTTAGCAAAACACTCTAGGTTTGTATATTTGCTGCGGTGTGTTTTGCCGCTTATTGGTGTTGATTACGTTTAATATATATGTCATCCTCCGGTCATATCATATAAACATTGCTCTTGATTAGGACAACAAAGACTTCTCATCAAGCAAAGGAAGAACTATCTATAACCTTTCTAGGAATGCTAAGCATAGACAGAGGAACCTTTCATAAGAAAACGAACACTTTAAATCAAGGCCAAAATGTAAATGTTTTGCTATTCATTTAACGTCAAAAGTGAAACCAAGTCCTACGTATTACGAATGAAGTGTTGTGGTATTTAATGTATCTGGTGACATTATCTTCTATTCAAGACATCTGCGGAATTATAACTTGTGTTTCTTCTTCATGATTTATTACCGGTAATACGACAGTAACATACACATACCCTGGGGACTCCAGTTACCTCGGATATTACTTGTTTTGTCAAATGCTTAAAGACATCATACACGTCAGGAAAATATGTGAGGCTTTTACGAAGTTGAGAAGCATTGTCTTACCCTGAAGAGAAATTTATTTTTTTACGTAGTAGAAGGTTGCTAGGTAAACAAATTGTAGAATATGGTTGCTAGGATACAAATGGTTCTGTTTGTCAGGTTGTTATCCGAGTGATATCGATCAGAATCATGTAACGATAGTCATTTGCTAGGTAAGATAAGAGTTATTTGTACTCTGTCATTTCTTGTGTTCATAACACTGTAAAGTCAATCAAGTTTTCGTAGCTTTGAGTAAATGCGTAGCCGATTCCTGCTGTTTACATTTAAGAATTAGGCTATGTATTTTCATAGTTCGTTTGTAGATTATTCCTGATGAAACTTTGTTTATGGACCGTTGCATAAATCCGAAAAATATTCCCTTATAGACCCGCATGTGTGTAACACTGTAGCATACTAGTATTGGGTCGGCAAGGTTATATTATGTTCACATGCCATACTGGTTACGGTCATGTCCTCATGACATGAATTATACTATTATTCGTTTCGTCTTGCCCGAGGAAAGTAAATGTAGTTATCTCGCAAGTCACAGAATGGCAATACGGAATGCTAATTATCGGTGTAATGCAATTTCCTGGGAAGAACATTTATCTAGATTATTGCTTCGAGAGCATTAACGATTATTGCCACCTTATGTTCGCTCTACCACGTGGCCACTAAAGACTTTATCCCTCAAACTGTCGTTGACTCCTGAACAACGTGGTACGAATGTGATAAATCGCCTTCAAGCAACGTCTCCGAATACTCTCCTATTTCCCATTACCAATAACTCACCAGACATTCTTGCTGCTATCTTTTTTAGACATTGACTTTTATTGTTATATCGTCCCTAAGGTGTTACCAAAGACGATTTGGCGGCGATATTCGGATTTACGCTATTGGTGATATTCTGCAGTGTTAAGTCCTACTTACTAATGCTATTGAGTGCATTGTTCATAAACTATATTCTAGATAATAATCAGAGTTGTTCGTTATTTGGCAGAATGTTACATGCATGTACGTGGTGGCATGTGAATCTAGATAATGCCTTTAACCATATACAGAACATTGGCTCAAACATCACAATGTCAGGCTGCAAGGTTGTACAATTTGAAATTTGCTAGTCTCTGCAACTCACGATTTTATTGTTAGGTTGCCAACTTTACACAAATACTATTTGCGGTTTACGGGAGACCAAGATACAATGCCTCTTTGCCTAGACGACCGTGATAATGTAGGTTTCGTGTTATAATATAAAAAGACTCATTTTCTTAAGGAAAATCGATGAATTGATATGTATATATATGCGTTAGTTACCTCTCAGTGTTAAGTGCCATTATACGCTTAAACATAAATGGATGTCATGAAACAATATTACATTTGTGATATTTGCATAGAGTCACATAAATACCAAGAACATTTTACATTGAACCAGTATCCATTATTTATGACACATTATAACTTAATTGAGCATCACCATTAATAGGAAATGTCTCCATATATAGTCCCGGAAGCTTCAACAAAAGCCATTAAATCGATCAACTTACTCGCTGTAGTAATATGGTGTTCCTGATAACGACATACACCAATCAAAGGCCACATGTTTAAAATATATTACAAACGTATAAAATTAAACCGATGCTAAAAAATACGAAACCGATCCGGAACTTCCCTTACTAATAAAGCGATTCGTGTGTGCCATCTATATAATAGCCCATCTAGTCCTATGGACAAACTTGCTTTGAATTCATAGCCACTTTGGGCTGTTTAGATCATGGCTCGGTCATTGGACATTTAAATGTCATTTGAATTCTAGTTTAGAATTTATTTTAAGTCAGTAAATTCGTGCAAAATCGTTTAAAAGTTCACCGAGTAGAGAGACAATTTTCAATATTCATGTTATGAGCTGCACATTAGTTTGTCGTCAAACTTGCGAAATGTTTCAGTTTGATGCTACATGTATAAAGGCATTACACTTCCACAAAACGGCCTGTCAAAAAGATGGTTTTAATATTGAATTGGTCTGCACAATATACCATTCTTGATCTCATTTCAATTCCCTTGTTCCATTAAAATTTTAAAACAAATTCATGATTAAAAACGTCAAATTGAAATGGTTATAACACCAGTACATGAATAAATATTGGCATGAACATTTGTTTGCCAGACAGTGTAAATTTCGGTTTCTTATAAGCAGAACATGTATCATTGGACAAAAATGCCAAAGCTACATTTAAAGTATGTCAAAACACCAACGCACCTAAACTGTACCTGCAGCAAACGAATGCTGTAGTACAAAGGTACATTTACGCCGAGACCAATTAATTGACACAGAAAGATACCCTTGTGGTGGAAATGACATTTACCTTGATCCATTTAAAACACGTATTCCCCAGACATTTGAGTCTCAGATGTCTAATTAATCTTTTATATAATTAGTTTCGTTGAAAAAAGTTTTAATGTTAACGTTTAAAAATACATTAAATCGGAGAACATCTCTGAGAATATGATGTTATTCTTTCACGTATTGCAATGTGGTTTTAAATATTACTTATTCATTGTACGAGAAAACATTCTAGTTTAATATTAAATGACTGGCAAAGAAATGAAAGAAAATAAAACGCAGTAAAACTGGCATTATACCAAGGTTTTAAATACACGCGGATTTCCGAGACAGATCGCTTCAGCAGAAACTGAACGAAAAATGCTATTTCACTTACCATACATTTGGGAATTCAGATTCAATTTATCCGAAAAATATCAATTGGCTATGAATGCAGCCTAATTTGTAGAAGGGACATCTTCACACGAGCTTGTAAAAATAAATTTGCCAACAATTACAAGAATAAAACTCAATGGAAATGACTCCCTTGAGACTTCAAAACAAAGTGGAACTATAATAAGAAATGACAAATTTTGCAAAGATGCATTGGACGGTGTCGTTTTATTTTAAAGAAGTCATCATGATACTTCCAGCTTGATTTCGAATATTCGTTTTGTTTGTGTTTGCTACTCCGCTCGGATAGTCAACCAAACCAATCTGTGGCTATATCAAAGTCGAACACTTAATGCTGTCCGTGACATTGGCTGTATAATATTTAAAATGTACTTGCTCCGTACAAATGTACTACTCTCATTTTGTTTCCATTTAGAACATAAAAATACTTTGGACCAGAAATAAAATCTTGCAGAAATATGATGGTGGTAGTTATCAAGCATACGAAGAAAACGGACAATGAAATCATATTTCTTAATTATTTCTGATGTCGTTATAACGATCCGATGAGCGATGAGCATGCCAAGCACGCACTTTTTAAGCATGAGCAAACTGTAGCAATCCAGTAATTTAAACGTGTGAAATATGGCATATCGATACATCATCTTTTTCTCGAAGAAATAATTGATACGCTGATTGATACGTTCTCATGTTTTCCATGGTTCCGTTATGTAAGGAACTCCACATCCGTAACCAACTGTAACAATATAACACCGTGAAACATAACTCCCAAACTACCTAACCACCTGACTTCAGACAACTTATCCATAGGTTGAAGATATGACTAAGCCATTTTCAGTATAGAGCATAACATGTCCGACCTAGCGTTCCTTCCCGTGTGACAAACCAGTGTTCTAGCAACGGTTCTGTACGGACATCGATTTATTATGGCTTATAATAAAAATGTTATAAGTGCTACTAATTTTTGCGGTAATTCATTCCATTCTAAGCTCATTCGATTGATTAAAAGGAATAACATGTTTAGGTCGCTTTGTTTTGTATTTTGATATATCGGAATTTATACATGTTTTATATATTTGTATTGCCTGGTAAACTAGAAACATGTATTCAGAAAGCATTCTCATTTATTATGTTATTACAATGTGTGGGTAAACCAGAAAAAAATATTTTACTAAATGGTGCACGTGAATTTAATAAAACCAGTGATTGTGTGTGGGAGTGTCTATAAAATTATGCTATTTATAGTTCGATTTCGAGCATTGAGCCGTGACTGCACTTTTAAGTTTATTCCATTCGCCGATAAACTGGAAATCGATAAATTACACGTAGTAGTAAGTAGGATATCCTTAAATAATGACTATTGAATAAATCACGGGTTACCCGCCCAATTAAACTCGTCGGAAAGTTCATGGCTCAAAATTGAACTATAGCAATACAATTAATTGATATCAACCTGATTCTGTAACGATGGGCTACCCAGTTTAAATGTGTAATACCATGTGTGTCTTTTTAAATGCAAAGCACAATCAGGCTTCATGAATATGATTTTCTTCTTATCAAGGACTTGCATTCTGCCATCAGCAAAATGTCTTATTTCTTGGCTCTGTGTAGTTCGCGAACAATGCATTGGCATTATGGTTACGTGTATGCAATTTCGGTTCAAAATTTGGCTATGCATCCAAAGCAGTCGTCGTGATTAAATTATAAAAGTTTATGATACCTGATGATGGGGACTTTGCAAATATGGGAACATGAAATAAAAATGTACAACACGTAAAACGGTATGTTTGTTGGCGATTGGGCACATACAAAAACAACGCAATTGCTTCCAAAAGTAAACATTTATTTGAATCTGATTTGTCATAGTTCACATTTTGTAATAATTGTAAACATTTTCACTATTTTACAAGTGACGAAATAAAATTAATATACATTTTTGTCGCACAGCCAGGTGCAATCGAAGTTCAACATGATGGTACAGTAGATGGTCTTCTTAAAACACAAATAAAGAAGAAAAGTTCCATATCCTGTTACAGTAGATGGTGTTTCAATCCAAATTAAGATACAACATAATAATAAATTATCTCAATCTAACAATGGTTGTCAGCGAACAAATGGAATGTGTCGTTTGTATTATATATCTACATGTTTGATAATGCCCAATGACATAGAGTCATACCAAATCGTATTTCTTCGTTCAGCGTCACCCTAAGTTCGAAAACCTGTAAAGCTATCCTGACACAAAACATTAATCCCTCGAAAATGACAAGTGATATCGACTTCAATGCACATTATTGTATGGCTAACAAATATAACTTTCATGCACTGTTATTCATAATAACTTACTAAAATAACTGAAACCCTGTTTGCGTGAAATATACTTCTGTGTAGAGGTTGAACAAGTATAAAAAGTATGAAAGCAATATTTCAATTGATTTTGTACAAATATAAGGTTAAAACGTGTTGTTTCTTTCCCAATATGCTCAAATATCTCCGTCCTTGGACGCTAAACGAGGAAACGATTTTGAATGACCGAGTCGTGTATAAAAACACCGGAAATATATATTTTTGTTATGCGTTTTCCAGAAATATTTTTGACTGTTTCCTGAAAAAAACACCAGTTTATTGTAAGCCTTGTTTCCATGCAGCAGCAACGTTTGCTTCTAACTCTTTGACGCCAGTCTAAAACCTCAGTCTCAATCTTGTTGTTTCCTCATGATGACACTCTGGCAATTAAACGTCTTTGAATGTCTTCATGCTCTCCACAACGAGTTGTAGCAACATTTATTGTCATTTTAGTGTCAAAATAAACCACAATCACAGCCAAAACAACAAAATAAAATATAATCATGATATAACAATAACACAGGTTATCACACTGGACAATTGTTTCTTTTTACATCTTTACTCTTCAGAACGAAGGCTTTATTTTCGCCGTCTGTAGTCCTGGAAAAGAAACAAAACATTTCTACAGTCACAGCAAATAGAACACGTATGATGGAAACAAGAGCTTCTAGGTGTAACCAATATCGATCAGACTAGAGGCCTTGCTCTCCTTTCACATTATTCAGGATTACTATGCCACATTTTCACACTTTAATGCTTTGGTTATCTCCTATACACAATTGTCGTTCGTTCCTCTCGCTATGTAAGAACTTTGACAAAGCGAAAACAATATAACGTACATTCAGGTTGACATTTAGAATAATAATTTGGATTGGACAAGATACTGAAGTACATATCTCTGGCAAAACGCGCATCTAATCAACCCAGTAATCTAAGCAATGTTGTCCACATGACGGTATACTGACTAAGCCAGCCGAAAAGGCTAGGTAAATATAACAAACAAAACCATGAACTTATTATTTGAAACATCTTAGTACTCTTATGAAAGGTTCCAGATAACCCAGTTCAAATTATAAACGTATATACTTACAGTTGTATTGGAAATGTACTTATTAATCATTTAGGCAAGATACTAGCAATACAACGCACTTGTTTTTAATACTTTCCCAAACAACCCCTAAACGTTTCTGGTTTAGGGCTTTCTTCATGTATTTAATTGCTTTACGGTCCCAACCACCATTCATTCAAACCCCATTTGAAATTTCAACTCTTATCGATGTTTTAGTCGTATTCAAGTGGTCTTGTCATACAGTCCTAACCACCATACATTTGTACTATACTTGTAATTTTATCTCTCATTTAGGCTTTTGTTTTATTCATGAAGATTGATCATGTTGCTATTATTCCGCTCATTCTATGTAACACACTTATCCTGGCATACTTCTTGATTTTAAATTGATTTTTCATTCTTAATTTATCACAGGAAGTTTAATGTGAAACAA
Organism: Spisula subtruncata; assembly: GCA_963678985.1. Taxonomy (NCBI): domain Eukaryota; kingdom Metazoa; phylum Mollusca; class Bivalvia; order Venerida; family Mactridae; genus Spisula; species Spisula subtruncata. The sequence goes on along the minus strand of OY787664.1, from coordinate 47,850,962 downwards.
CAATAAAATCGTATCTATAGTTTTAAGAGAACTATAACTCAATGAATCGTCAATAAACAATTTTTAAACAGAAATTATCCAATCTTAATACTTCAGATCTTTTAATTCTCCATTTTGACAGCCGTCACTCACACAGATCTTCTTTTTGTATGTTTTTTATGTATGTATATACTTGTCATTTTGTTTGTTAGATGACCCCATGTGAGATTCGCCCTTGGCTTAATGGGTGATTCATCGTTAAAGAAATTTATTATTATCATTTTTATTATTATTATTATTACTACTACTTACTTCATAAAAGTCACCAGGATAGGCGTCTGCTTCTGCTTGTCTGAGATCAGCTGCTAGTCGCATCACTTGTTGGTAAGCGTCAGCGTATTCACGCATTGATCTTTTCTCTGGAATGAAATTACCGAAGTGTGTTGACGGCTCCTCAAACGATGGATAGAAGTAGTAACTTCTCTTTATACCAGGTACAAATGTGAGACCGGCTTGTCTCTTTGGTGGCACATAGATGGGAGACTCAAATTCTAGCTCACTGGGCTCTTCATAAGGCGAGTACGTTTCATATGGATTGACAAAACGGTCACTATCGTCATATGGCTCTTGTGTGTCTAAGAGATCCAGCAATTCTGCCATGTCGTCATCGTTAATTGGGTAATTATACGGCACATCATACGGTAAGTAGACGCCAAAGTCTTCTGGGTCGTAAGTTTGTCGCTTTGCTCGATGTCCTCGTTTTAGCATCCTTGCTGCTTGATATGGATAACCGTTGAATGTTCTCATTTGACTACGTCGGTACCGTCTGTATTTTCCGTATGATGGGTAATTGAGAAGACCATATGACGGCTGTTGCCATCCTCTGTATTGGTTGCCAGAACCCTTTAGCAAAGAGCTTAAATAATCCGGTTCGTAAGCATCACCTGCAATAATAAAGTAAATTGTGTATACATTGTATTACATACCCATCTTTGATGTTTCGTTGACCGTTTTGGTACACGAATAAGTTATTGTATTTATTGTTTGTACGTATGTTTATATTTCACCTCGCCACCGGACAACCTATATGGGAGAGGCCATCAGAAGAGGCTAGTCATTTAGCGTATGTGGTAAAGTAAATGATACAGAAGATGGCATAGTTCCTTAAGCATCATTGATTCCTTAACGTGCCTTATATATAATATCATACACGAGACCTAAGTTTTTATGAAAGTCTCATCCTAAAGACTGTTAAACAAGTTAGTGTTTGTTGCGAAACACTGATTTAAGCATTTCTGCTTTTGATAGGGCTCGATGCGGGATCAAACACACAGCCATCGGATCAGCAATACATAACCCCACATTTTCCTTTAAATATCTATGTAAATAACTATTTTAATATATTATTCCTGACACTGCGCCAACTATTCGTTTAGCTACCTTTTTGTGTAGGGCGTACTACCATATCATATCAAAACTATTTAGGTGTGTCGCATAAAAATGTTACCTTAATGCAAATATATTACCTTTCATTTTTTCAAGTTCTTTGAGATAATCTTCAAAACTCATTTGTTCCTCTTCATTGCCTTCTTCTTCGGATAAAGCTACGTCTGTATTATCAGCTGGCACTTCATCATTCTCTGTTGTATCCTCTGGGGCGTCTTCAGTCAATTCCTGAGACTCCTGGTTATCAGTGATACCACTTTCTAATTCATCCAATACAATGTTATCAGATGTTTCATCATTAGTATCAGCTGCTTCTTCGCTAGATTCGCTAGGCAGATTTGTTGGTTCCTGTGCTACAACAAGTCCATCTTTATCATTTTGATTATCATCTTCAATTCTAGGATCTATACGTTTCGAAACCTCTTTTTCAAGTTCATTCTGTTCATTACCAAACATCATAATCTCTTTCGCCCGTTTAACTGCAATACATAAATACACTTTGAATAAAGAAGAAAGAAAAACATGAGTAAGAAATAGTTGATGAAAAACTTGGGTACATATAGGGTACACATAAGGTGTTCTGTGAATAAAATACACTTGGAGAATGGTAAGTACTTTCACAAAACACCGGCTGTTCATTTCTTTTGCGCCGAATCGAAACTGCAAAAGGAAAGCATATCAATTTGAGAAGTGTAGACAGATACGGACACATCTCACTTAAGTTACAAACTAAGTACAAGACATCTGGCGTGTTCCATAAGATGATCATTATTTTCCAACCGCGTCCTTTAATTCTGCGTTATTTAAATAGATACGTAAATGAACAATACAGACACTCAGCAGATAAATCGTTCAGTACATGTACTCCTCTACCAAGCAGTAATATAATTATTGAAAGTCACATATGGCATTTACAACTGGCGTTTTGTTTCCTATGCATTAAATCTGTTTCAACATCTGGGGTTTTACGTTTGAGATAACATGATATATTTTAATTTGCTAGCTCGACATTGATGTGATGTATTTGCTGATCTAATATTGTGCTAGTAAGATACACGTAAATTGGAATCATCTGGTCAAAAACTGTTTAAATTATCCCTTTCCTGTGGTTACATTTAAAGTAACTTCGGTAATGCAATTTAATCACCAAGCACCTGCACAAAGTAAATATGAATAGAAAACTAAGAAATGATAAGGAAGTCTGTAACTCAAACTGCTTGTCAAATATGACTGGAATAGGAACCAACAATTCGCCCCTTTGGCGCCCCAACAAGGTTGTATCTCACAATATAGTATGTATAGAGATACAACCTTGTTGCTCCAAATTGACGAACTACGTGCCCTTTTGCATGTACCGAGTATGGTCATTGTCTCACCTCTGATTGCTTCAGTATCTTGGTCATCGATTTCGACAGCTTGTTCCTGTTCTCCAAGAGGGGCACACATACCCACGGCGAGTACAGCGGACACTATAACAATGATCTTCATTGTGTCTGTGAAGGGCGACCAAACACCCTGCTGAAATAGATAATACAAACATTGAAATTTGGTAAACGCATTCATTTGGATGGCTATATTGTTTGTAACTGGTTCCCTGGTGTAATCTTGGAACACGTTCATATTGTTTGATTGATGGCAGCACAGTGGTATCACTACACTAGCAGAGAGTGTCCGGTTCGTGCAGTGGATCGAGTGGATGGAGCGCTCTCTCGGTATACGATCTATCCTCTAGCAGATTTGTTTGCCAATGACGTTGGCTATGGTATGGTCTTTCATATAAGGGACGATCAGAATGAGATAAGAGAGTGTGGTGATGCTGTGTATAATCCTGCTAACACGAGTTTTATATTTAATTCTTATCTCTTATCTGAACATCACATACGGAAAATACGTTATAAAATTGCAATAAACCCCATGAACAGGGAACAGCTTTTCTCAAAATAGCATAATGCAATTGTTCAAAATGTCAAGCATTTGTATTTTTTTTTCCGAAAAGGGAATCAACAACTTTATGACTTGCATTGTTTCCAGATTAAAACTCTTCTCGTGTAAGAAAAATTTAATTGAAGCACGATCCATTTTATATCAAAAAAGAGTTCATTCAGTTTGAAAGAGGCAAATCAATGCATTCCAATGCTTTATTTCCATAAGTGTTTGGTATAATGATCCATCCTTGTTCGTTCAATGTTCCATGAATATAAAGAAGGCGGATTGTCTATCCATTCTTTTCTAAGATCATTTATAAATCTAACGATGTGCGATGTACCGCAATGCTTTCCAACCGTGATACAAGTAAATGAGAAATTCAATAAGCTTATTGCTCTAGTGGCTAAATGTGTTTAACAGTATGGTTAAAATGGTAATAGAAACGAATCAAACTAGTTAGGGGCAAGTGTATGTATTTATTTTATATCATATTTGTTTTTTAGTAGCAATGGGAATCAAGAACTACGTCTTTGTGCATTGCAACGTCGAAGCATTCGTTAAAGTGCACCAAGAAATGGCACGAGACAATATCGCCGCCATATAGCCTCTTGATATATTCTCATATTGTTCGTCATTTTATCTCAAGATGTCCCTGAGAGCCCCCCTTTGATACACCCATCAATTCATTAAGGTAGGAAGGGAAATCGATGTTTCTCCAGTATGGATTTAAACTGTCCATCAAATCCAGAGATAATCTTGACTGGCTCTCGCAAATCAGCGCCTCATTTATTATTAAGATTGTAATGCTACAAATGGACATAAGACACTGTCTTTATTCCACTTATAGTTGTTCCAAACACGAACCTAGCTTAAGGGTCAGATATTTTCCTGAGAACATTGATGAAATATGAGAAATATATTTCACAATGCACAACAAATATGCGGGCATCTAAAAGTTCTCAATGAAATTTGCTATTGATCGAGTAGTTAGTTGCTTGTGGAAAATTATTACAGTATGTGCAAATTAATACTAAGTATTCTGAAAACGGAAAGTGTCACATATTGGTCGAACCTCAGTTGTCTCACACAATGTCAGAGACACTATTAAAAAAACCCAAATCGTCAAGTTCCCTCGTGTAGGTTGTTTACCAATTCCAAAAAAGGTATGAGTAAATCCGACAGGGAAAGTAGCACTCGACCTTACCAGCCGAGCACAGAAATCAGAAACAACACGACACAACTACCCTGAGCAATGCCCACACAAACCCATGACAAAACGGCGACCAAATGAGGCACAACAACCCCGGGGCGTGACCTAGTTTAAAACACTAAGGACAGTGACCTAACGTTATGCGACCTAAAGAGGCACAACTACTACTTTACCTAGTTAAAATAATGGGCAAGGTAGGTATGAATCCAGTTGAATCCATTGTAATATGCTGATTTATATTAGTGCATTGGGTAAACATGATCATTTCAGGAATTCTCCCACTACATTAAATCTTTATTCATGAGGTCTTTAAACTGACCTGCTCCTAAAAATTATCTCAATCCATTACATAGCATTGACAATGTATAACTCTAACGCGACTATCTGCAATGTCAATATAAACAGAAATCACCGACCATTACATCGATATAGGGGGATTATCACTTTTATTCACTAAGTAAATTAAAATTACAGTACGCATTGAAAAGATAATCCATTTTCAAATACTCTTGTTTATTGTTTATAGAATACAAGAAAGTATCATTCTCAGTCTTAGATATTCGTACAGCACGTACTGATTTAGTCAAGGTTATAACGACACAAGATAGTTGGTGCCCCGGACATACGTATGTAACAAGTCACATGATCAATATAGTCATATGTTTCATAAGTTTTATTGGCATGATGTTGTTATATTGAGACGCCAACGCCACATTATCTTGAAACTATCTCTTTATTACACTAACATGTTTTCCAGACAATAGTTTAAACCATCCCAGAGGATCTTGTCGGACGGGTGTCTAGTCATTCATTTTCCTTACGCAAAATATGCCCTTGCAATTTCGTGTAATCGAACAAAACGTATGTTCAAATACCCCGTTTGCACGAGCAAGTTATAGGAATTACTTGCGTTGAAGTAAGACACATTGGCACTAATTAAGCAATATGAAACTGTTAACTATTAAGTCTAGAACAGAGCGCGGCATATCCAATGTGCAGGCGATAAAAATGCCACTGTATATTGGTACAGATAACATAATGTGTCGATGACATTTAAAACAGCCGTGACATGTTACAGTTGCTGTGCAAACAGTGTTTCGTTTGCAATATAATTATCACGTTTTCTGCCACGATAACATATTTATTAACTATCATATTAATTTGTCTTGTTGTCATGTGATTCATCTGAAATTATATATTATAATTGTATTATTGTTATATATTTTATTATGGATTAACTTGGTTTGTCTTCTCGAATTCTTCAGTCTAGTAGTTTATTTTCAAACGTTTTGTGCAAACATCATTTAGTCATAATCAACTACTTTTATCAAATCTACAACTGTGTAAACTCATTTTTCACGTAAAGGATAATTATTCATTTACTTTGTGTAATAACTAGACCGTAAGCTGATGATCATCTTATCCCGGAATATGTACCACGTGGTTGGCATTTTATATTTTTGAATCCTCGAAATTGTCACAATGATGTTTATGTCCCAAAGCATCGACACTGTACATTTTCTTCGTGTCAAATTTACTTATACAGATAATTAACATTCTGGAAAAAATGACTTTTTGCAATTAAACTCGTAATGCGATATATAATATTGATGTTTCTTTCCACCTAAGTTCTATTTTTTAAGTTAGTATTAGAATTCATGCGTGAATATGGAATAAACACGTATACATTTGAGATATGATGAGACTCAGATTTTTTACTAATCTTCTTTCTTAAATCTGCTGGAAATGACATTTACCAATTTCACTTGTAATGTAATATATTATATCGATGTTTCTTTTCGTCACATTTTCTAAAGTTAAAGTAAGGAATAGAATATAATAAGAATGCAAAACTTCAAAAGACAAGCGTTTGAATATTGTATTTGTATTTATGAACTTTCGAGACTTTTACTTCACAGTCAAATCCAAGAAATGTTTGCGGAGGAAGTGTGGGGTGCAAGTTAGTATACATCTGAAACATCTGACACTCAGATTCCTAATTAATATTTTAAACAGGAATATCATGAAGAATAGTGCATGTTTCTAGATTATATAGAATTTGAGAACATCTGGACGAACTTGATGCTGAACTAGTTTAGTTTTAAATGTCGAGACATCTGAGAATTATTTATTCCTTCGTGTTTTTTAATGTGATATAAAATATGGGCGTTTGTTTTCATCTGATGATTCGTCATTGTTAAGCCATTTGAGTGTTGAGTACGTGTTTAATGGCACGTTTACGAATTGTCTACTGAACTGGTTTCTCTATTCGAACTTAATGGCTTGCATTGTTTCTGGATAAAATCCCACTCTTTCGGAATGATTTTAATTGCAGCACGATTCAATTTATATTGGAAAGAGTTCATTCAGTTTGAACGAGTAAATTCATGCATTTCATACTTCATTTCCATAAGTGTTTAGCATTGTGATCCATCCTTGATAGGTCAATATTCCATGAATATAAAGAAGGCGGATTGTAAATACATCAACGTATAATGTATATAACATTAGTTGTTTTAGAAATGACAATATACAAGTATATCCTCTTAGATTATTCACATATTGCTAAATACAATAGTCGTCATTCTATCTCAAGGTGTCCCTGGCAACCCTCTTTCATAAAGCCGTGTATTCATTAAGGTTAGAAGGGATAATCCTGGTTGGCTCTTGCGAATCAGTGTGTCTTTTATATTAAGATTGTAATGATGGAAAAGTCACTCTGATTTTAGTTGTACCGGACACGAAATATGCTCGAGGGTCAGATATTGTCCTTGGAACATTGATGACATATGAGAAATATATTCCACAATGGCAACGGATATGTGGGCATGTTAAAGTTCTCAATGAAATTTGCTATTGATCGAATAGAGAGTTACTTATGGACAATAGTTATGTGCAAATTAATACTAAGTATTCTGAAAACAGATAGTGTCACATGTTGGCAGAACCTCAGTTATCTCATACCATTTCCCAGATACTATTATTCATATGAAATCTTAAGTGATAAAACGAATCGTCCTGTGGAGAAAATTAACAATATTGTTTTTTACGAACCATCGTAGGTATAGTGTTCATTTTTCATGGTCTTATGCAGAATTGTCAAGTTCCTCGCAAAGGTGTTTTATTAATATCAAGTTAAACCCATTGTAATATGCCTTTTTATATTGGGTTCATTTCAGGATTTCGCCCATTACATTAAAACGTATATTAAATATGTTTTATTTATGAGGCCTTCAAACTGATCCACTCCTAAAACTCTCTCTCTCTCTCTCTCTCTCTCTCTCTCTCTCTCTCTCTCTCCCTCTCTCTCTCTCTCTCTCTCTCTCTCTCTCCTCTCTCTCTCTCTCTCTCTCTCTCTCTCTCTCTCTCTCTCTCATATGAGAAAGTAATATAGTCTATCTAATATAAAGTATCATTTTCAGTTTTAGATATTCGTACAACACGAACAGATTAAGTCAAGATAATAAAAACACAATATATTTAGTGGCTAAATCATACATATGTTAGAAGCCGCAGTATCAATATTATATTGCAGGGCAGACAGGCAAGCTCAGGCAGGGCAGTGCAGACAGGGCAGGACTGTGCAGGCAGATTAAATAGACAGTGTAAAACATGAGGGGGGATAAGACACTTGTAGGTCTGCATAGAATTATAAATTTTATAAGTATTTATTGGCTAAGCACTAAAGGGGATTCTGTATTTCTGCTGAATGTACTAATGATAGTAACACTGTTGCAATGGAGAACCAGGATACTCTGAAGATTTAGATAATGAAAGTACACATACACACACACACTGTCACATGTACTAGTCAAACAGTATATGGTTTATGACAAAATTGAATACACAAAACAGGGAAACAAAGAAATCAGCACATCTGTTCACAAAATGACAAGCAGTTAAAGACTGCCTTTCACAAAGGATTTCGCGCGCTGAAATGCCCCATCCAGGAGCTTATCGCCATGCCTTTCCAAAGTCCTGGCTAAAACACTAATATAGTCATATGTTTTATAAGTTTAATTGGTATGATGTCATTATATTGAGACGACAATGTCATATTATTCTGATACCGTCTCTTTTTATTACATTAATATATTTTTCCAGACAATAGTTTGAACCATCCCAGATCTTGTCAAATTATTTTCAAGTCATTCCGTTTAGGTGAGCAACATGATATTCTAGCCATTCCGTGTGATCATGTCAAACGAATGTTTAAGCACCCTGTTTTATACGAGCCTTACGTACGTACATGTAAGATCATTTACGTGTGATCAAATAAGACACGTTGGCACTTATCAAAATAATATGAAACTGCTTTGTGTGAAGTCTAGAACAAAACGCGGGATATCCAATGTACTGGCGATAAAAGTACCACTGTTTATTGATACAGGTAACGAATAACCTGTCGATGACATTAAAAATAGCCGTGAAATGTTACAGTTGCTGTGCAAACAGTGTTTCGTTTTCAATACAATTGTCACATTTCTGATGAGATAACCTAATCATACCAAGTTATCTAATACTCATGTGCTTCATCTGTAATTATATTTTATTAAGTAATTGCATTTGGACAGTGTATGCTTTGTTAACTTAATGTTGTCTTCTCGAAGTGTTCAGGGGTTTGTTGTCTCACATTTTGTGCAAACTTCTTACCCAACTATCAAGTCTAAATTCTCATTATTTCACGTTCGTGAATAATATTCATCGATTGTCTTCAAATACACACGAGTATCTTATCTCTGAATTAGTACCACGTGGATGACACTTTGTTTTTAAATCCACGGAATTGTCCTTTTATCAGTAACACGAGTCGTAACGTTACGATCATAATGATGATCATGTCCCAAAACACCAAAACAGTTCCTGCGGCAAATACTGCTATTGTGATACAAAATACATTAATTTTACGTCGTGGCAAATTTTGCGATGGCTATAACATTTACCAATAAAACTCGTAATGTGATAGATAATATTCATGCTTCTTTTCATCAAATTTGCAAAAGTTAAAGCTATTAAAGAAAAGAATACAATGATTATGCAAACTTTCCAAAACCCGCGAACAACATGCGTGAATATGAAATGTTGGGTCTAAAATGCATTGTCTTCTGAGAGTATTACAGTGATATTCATAAAACAATTGGCGAGGAAGTGCTGGGGTGCAACACAGTTATGGCTGCCAAATAAATCCAGCTAAACTGGTTATGGCAATTGACTGATATGACGGGAAACAAATACCTAAAACGGCAATAAATACAAAACAGGAAACAAACAAGTCGTTGCCAATTTAATGACTCAGAACGCTATTCTTGTGTGGGAAATGACATTTACCAATTAAATCACGTATAAATCTGAGATGTTATGAGACACTGATTCATACATAATAATTTAAGTCTAGCGGAAATTGGTTAATGTTTCAAATTAAAATCGAATTGGAGACCATCTAGACGAATATGATACTGATATCATTTAGTTTTAAATGTGAGACATCTTTAGAATAATTATTCTTTCGTGTTTTAGAAATGTGAAAGAAAATATAGGCGTTTGTTTTCATGTGCTTTTTTGTCATTTACAACGATGTTTGATGAGAACTCTTGAATAAGTGAGTGTGTAGTATGTGTTTAATAGCGCGTTAACAATATTTCTACTGAGCTGGTTTCTCTACTCGCACATAACGTACAGAAACTAAGTCATGATATAGCTAGAAACCGAACACTTTTCTGATATACATTATATCGTGATGCAATTAAAATCATTCTGAGAGAGAGGGAGTTTGTCCAGAAACAATGCAAGCCATTAAGCAGTGGATTCCCTTTTCGGATGAAAAGATAAATTATTGACAGTTTATATATGGCGTTCGGAAAAAAGCTATTCCATGTTCAAGGATACAGTTTGAAAAAAGTAAATCAATGCATTCCAATGCTGTATTTCCATAAGTGTTTGGTATTGCGATCCATCCTTGATCGTTCAATATTCCATGAATATAAAAAGGCGGATTGTCAATCAATTCTATTGTAAGATCGCTTATAAATATAACGATATGCAATGACCTTGTGTTGTTATCCAGTTGTTTTTATGCTACGATGCTTTCTAACCTTTACTGTAGGAACATAATTCTAGTAAATGAGAAATTCAAAATTAAGCGTATTGTTCTAGTTGCTACTTATGTTTAACAGCATGGCTAAAATAATGAAGGCACGAAACACACCAACTTTTGGACAAGTATAGGTTTTTAATTTTATGCATACAAATGTACTTGTATGTCTCTACAAAAACAAATATATCAGCGTATATTGTATAATATCTTAGTTCTTTATTAGCAATGGGACACCAGATGTACACCTTTATGCATTGCAACATCGAAACATCTATTTAAGTGCACCACGAAATGGCAAGAGACAATATCGCCGCTATAAAGCCTCTTGCATTATTCACATATTTCTCAATACAATCGTCGTCGTTTTATCTCATGAAGTCGCTGGTAACCCTCTTTGATAAATCCATCAATTCATTAAGGTGAAGAGGGAAATCAATATTTTCTCTGCATGGATTTAATATGCCAATCAAATCCTGTGATAATCCTGACTGGCTCTTGCAAATATGCGTGCTTCTTTATTTTACGATCGTTATGATGCAAAAAGGAAAGGAGAAACTCTGTTTTAAGCACTTAATGTTGTACCAGATAAGAAATTAGCGTGAGATTGAGACATTTTTCCGAGGAGTGGATAACATATATGACATCTATTAGGCTACTATAACAGCTTATAATTGAGTCGAACGAATTATCCTGGAAGCAGCATTTAGTATTTGAATATATTTATCGCGTTTTCTGAGAAGATACGTGTTACAAAATTATATCAAATTGAATGATAGTCATGATATAAATCGAAGCATGTTTATTGCAACTTGTTAAACAGGTATTAATGGACATTTTATGCTTTGTTAACTAAGTTTTAACGTCTCAAATTATTCCGTTGTTCGTTGTCAACCATTTTGTGCAAAGTTTAATATAATAGGGCTAATTATACCTCACACGTTGTGTCGTGTCTAATTCACTGACATAGAAAGTTACCCTATGACATTTACCAATCAAAACAATCATGCACCCGAGGTATTACCAGACTCATCTTTCTAATTATTCTTTTATAAACTAGCTTCTTGGAGACATGTTATCGTGATTCGTTATTATTTAATCGGTGAACATCTAGACGAATACGATTCTAAAACATTTTGTTTAAAATACCAAGACCCCAGAGAATTAAGTTGATTTCTTTTCGGTTTGTAATGTCATATAAAATATTAATTTTTGTTCTCCTCAGGTTTCGTGCCATTGCACAGCTATTGTTTAGTTATTTACGATGACTTAATTTAATGTGACTGAAAGAAAGTAATTGTCAACTAGGGTTCGCAATCATCTATATAGACCAAATCTATATGATCTAGGGCTTACTATAGAAAACTTTTCCCAACATAGCCTGTCTATCAAACCTGAACTGCCCATACCTGTGACAGTTTAGCTGTTTATAAAGGTAAGCCATGCTAAAACTTCATACTCCACGTGTTATTAGTTACAAGATCTGCTGTGACTTCTTTATTACTGAACGTAAACATATTATATGGGTTTTGATGTAAAATTCTACAAAAAACTGTTTTTCAGCTTTTAGCATGGAGTATGGAGTTTAAGTTGGATAATTTGAACGCGTTTATGATCACCGGGCCAGTTATATGTACGTTTAAATGTAGAACGTATCCACTAAACAAAGTGGGCGCAAAGGAATAATAATTTATTCATTTTACTAGATAAGAGGAAGAAAGACAAAAAACACTGAACTGGCATTTTAACAACGTTTTAAAATGCATGTGCGTGTTTTGTGAAAATCGCATTTACAAGACAGACTGTGTTTGATATCGATTCAGCGAAAAGTGAACAAAATCATACATCTGGGGATTTGGTTTCAATTCATCAGAACAAATCGATTTAAAATGAATACAGCTTAATTTGCTGAAGGCAAATCTTAACACGAGCGTGTAAAACAAATTTGCTAACAATTACAAAAAATACAATTTAATGGAAATGACAGTCTAGAGACTTCGCCACAAAGTGGAACAATAATAAAAACTGTCCACCGTTTGCAAAGATGAATTTGTGCTGTTTTGTTTTAGAGAATTGATGATGACATTTCTTGCTTCATTTTGAATATTCATTTTGTTCGCTTGTGTTAGGCTGCTCGTGAAGTGCAGAAAGACAGCACCCGCTTGTCATCCTAACCATTCGGATTTGAAAACCAAATTGGACTGACTTTGTTCTTTGGTGACAGTGGCTTTGGTGATGCTCACAACATGGGGGTGGTTGTCAGTAACTGTTGCTTAATGGTAAACTTAACATATTGAACAGCCCGTTGAACTTGTGAATTAGTCCAAAACAATTTCATACCTGGACATGCACCTGCTCACTTATACTGTATATTTTCATTTTCATTTAGAATAATAAATTAATTTGGCAAGGAAATAAACGCTTGCATCAATGTGGTTGTAGTAATTATCAAGAGCTTGAAAAATATAGAAAATGGAATAATAGTTCTTAATTATTTCATAAAGTCGTTATAACGGCCAGAAGAGTGAAAAGCATGCCAAACAAAGCTATTTTATCAGTTGCAGATTGTATCGGTCCAGTAAATTGAAAGTGTGAAATCCGGCATATTAATACATCATCTCTTACTCCAAGAAATAATTGATGAGTTGTTGTTCTGTGGTTATCGTAGTTTATTGAGTTCAGTTATGTATGGAAATCCAAATCCATAACCATATGTTACATAACAACCAGACACTGCAAAGCGTAAATATTGGAGACTTACAAAATACCAAGATCACCTCAAATTTTACAACACAATAGATATTGTTTTAGTTTGTTTTATCATGTTTATTAGCGTCGTTGTTAATCATGTTTCAGATTCTTTTGTTGATCAGTTGCACTAGCTAGTATTACTTGACACCTGATAACGTCTATAAGCTGGAAGATGCAACACAAGACCATAACCAATGTCAAAAGGGCATGACTTGTCCGAAGGAGACTTCCAGGATCAGACATCAGTATTTTAATCACCGCTCTGTACGGACATCAATATAGTAAAACTCTATATACGTAGCTACGTAACAGGAACTTCTAGTACGTGTTGTAAAAATTAACCTTATTCGGGAGATCACTTTATTTAGATTTGCACCACAAAACGTCTGTACATTTGACAAGTCACGTATGTCTGTTCTTAATAAAAACACGCTAATATATTCTAGTATTAGATTGGCAGCAAAGAGGTGGCTAATTATACAAGAACATACTGTAGAGGTGGAATAGATGGGATGTTACACGTGTGACCTTTCAAAGAAAAAAGAAAAGAGACCCGAACACGCATGAAAATGTCACCCCTTTGACATTATCAAGTGGTAATGTTGCTAAAAACATTCTCAAGTCACTGTTACTCGAACTATCGGTGATCGACGCCATTGTTGGTGTAATCAGTTACCCTGAAACACGAAAGGCTCCTTGAAACAACACGTGTTTTGCCGCGTGTTGGTGTTGATTACGTCTAGTATATATCACACCCTCCGGTCATATAATAGTATACATTGTCCTGGAATTGGTCAACGACTTCTTTGTGATCGAAGGAACTATCAATATCTTATCTAGGAAAATGATTACTGTTAATAGAAGACAGTGCAGCCTTTCATAAGAAAAATGACGCATCAAATAAAAATGTTCATTTCGATGTTTTGCTTATCATTTAACCTCCGTGTTAAGTCCTTTCGAATGAAGTTTTACGAAATTCCACGCATCTTCAGTCATTATCTGCTATCGAAGACAGCTACGTAATTATTGCGTGTGCTTTGTCATTTTGTATTAGTACGACAAAACCATATGCATACCCTGGGGACTCAAGTGACCTCGGATATTACTTCTTTTGTCAAATGTCTTAAAGGCATTATACTCGTCTGGAAAGTATCCAAGGCTTTTACTGAGTTGAGAAACACTGGCCAACCTGGAGGACAATTTTCAGCTTTCTTGTCATTTGCACGTAGTAGAAGGTTGCTAGGTTACAAATGGTAGAAACATGTTGCTAGGTTACAATTGGTAGAAACAGGTTACTAAATACAAAATTAATGGTTCTGTTTGTATGTTTGTTGCCGAGATATATTGATCCGAATCATATACCGATAGTCATTTGCTATGTTAAAAAGTACTTATTTCTATTCTGCCAGTTCTAATATCCATCAAATAGTCGTACTACTTTACTGTGATTTATTTTGAAGAATTTCGTAAGAGAAGCGGAAATCCGAACATAGCGTACACAATTGGAAAGCAACGTACTCCTGTCAGTTCTGATGTAGGTGTTCGATTATTATCGAGGAAGTGTTTTTATGTTCTATACCATCCATAAGCTGAACGAAAGGTATCCATTCCACAACAACTTGTTGGACGTAATGGAATAAACTTTTATTCATTACATTAGATATCATAGTAGAATGATATTATACGACTGTCCAATCACAAGCACGTAAACGAAAACTGTAAAACTGCCTTGAAACCAGCGTTCAAGAACACAAGCGCGTGGTTTTGTTTTAAAAATCGCATTTCTGAGACAGATTGTGTTTGATAACGATTCAGTAAAAACTGAACAAGAACATGATTTCCAAATTATCGTACATCTGGGAAATCCGGCTTCAATCAATTCGAACAAGTCGATTAATGGAAGACACTTTTTCACACGGACTTGTAATAACAAATTTGCTAACATTAAACTTAATGGAAATGACAGACAGGAGACTTCACAACAAAGTGGAACACTAATAAAAACTGTCAACCGTTTTGAAAGGTAATCAACGGTACATTGTACATAAGCAGTTTTAAATTAACTAATCTAGCAAAACACTCTAGGTGTGTATATTTGCTGCAGTTAGAATAACGTACGAACAACACCTCGACACAACATGTGTTTTTGTCCCGTGTTTGTGTTAATTACTTTTAATATATATGTCACCCTCCGGTCATATCATATAAAAAATTGTTCTTGATTAGGACAACAAAGACTTCTCATCAAGAAAAGGAAGAACTATCTATAATCTTTCTAGGAATGCTAAGCGTAGACAGAGGAGCCTTTCATAAGAAAACGAACACCTCAAATCAATACCAAAATGTTAATATTTTGCTATTCATTTAACGTCAATAGTGAAACAAAGTCCTTAGTATTACGAATGAAGTTTTGCGGTATTTCATGTATCTAGTGACATTATCTTCTATTCAAGACATCTTCGGAATTATTACGTGTGCTTCTTCTTCATTCCAATTTACCGGTAAAACGACAGCAACATACACATACCCCGGGGACTCCAGTTACCTCGGATATTACTTGTTTTGTCAAATGCTTAAATACATTATACACGTCAGGAAAATATGTGAGGCTTTTACCAAGTTGAGAAGTATTGTGTAACCATGAAGAGAATCTTTTACGTAGTAGAAGGTTGCTAGGTAAACAAATTGTAGAATATGGTTGCTAGGATACAAATGGTTCTGTTTGTCAGGTTGTTATCCGAGTAATATTGATCTGAATCATGTACCGATAGTCATTTGCTAGGTAATATAAGACTTATTTATACTCTGTCATTTCTTATGTTCATAACACTGTAAAGTCATTCATTGCGGAGTGGACATATAAGGCTCGCTTGAAGCATCCATTTTTGGGGATGTGAATGGCTTGTACTATGTCTGACTCTTGCGTGTGTGGCTAAGCGCTGCCGCCGTAGCTGTGTGGCTTTGGTTTGTATCTTACTATTTATTTATACTCTGTCATTTCTTATGTTCATAACACTATCATGTCATTCAAGTTTGCGTAGTTTGGTCTATGCATAGCCAATTCGTGCTGTTCACATTTAAGAAATAGGCTATGTATTTTCATAGTTCGTTTGTAGATTATTCTTGAGGAGTTCTTGTTTATGGTCCATTGCATAAATCCGAAAAATATTCCCTTATAGACCCGCATGTGTGTAACACTGTAGCATAGATACTAGTATTGGGTCGGCAAGGTTGTTATGTTAATGCCAAACTGGTTACGGTTATGTCCTCATGACATGAATTATACTATTATTCGATTCGACTTGCCCGAGGAAAGTAAATGTTGTTATCTCGCAAGTCACAGAATGGCAATAGGGAATGCTAATTATCGGTGTAATGCAATTTCCTGGGTATAACATTTATCTAGATTATTGCTTCGAGAGCATTAACGATTGTTGCCACCTATATATGTTCGCTCTACCACGTGGCCACTAAAGACTTTATCCCTCAAACTATCGTTGACAGCAGAACAACGTGGTACGAATGTGATAAATTGCCTTCAAGCAATGTGTCCGAATACTCTCCGATTTTCCATTACCAATACCTCACCAGACATTCTTGCTGCTATCTTTTTTAGACATTGACTTTTATTGTTATGTCGTCACTAAGGTGTTTCCAAAAGCGATTAGGCGGCGATATTCAGATTTGCTCTATTGGTGATATCCTGCAGTGTTAAGTCCTACTTACTAATGCTATTGAGTGCATTGTTGATAAACTATATTCTAGATAATAATTATAGTTGTTCGTTACTTGGAACAATGTTACATGCATGTACGTGGTGGCATGTGAATCTAGATAATGCCTATAACCGTATACAGAATATTGGCTGCAAACATCACAATGTCAGGCTGTAAGGCTGTACAAGTTGCAATTTGCTAGGCTCTGCAACTCACGCTTTTTATTTTAGGCGGCCAACTTTACACACATACTATTTGAGTTTTATGGGAGACCAAGATACAGTGCCTCTTTACCTAGACGACCGTGATAATGTAGTTTTCTTGTTATAATATATAAAGACTCATTTTCTTAAGAAAATCGATGAATTCAGATGTATATGCGTTAGTTACCTCTAAGTGTTAAGCGTCATTATACGCTTAAACATAAATGGATGTCATAAACAATATTGCATTCGTAATATTTGCGTAGTGTCAAATAAAAACAAAAACCATTTTGCATTGAACCAGTATTCATCACTTATGACACATTATAACTTAATTGAGCACCACTGTTAATAGGAAATGTCTCCATATATAGTACCGGAAGCTTCCATAAAAGCCATTAAATCGATCAACTTACTCGCTTTTAGTCATATGGAGTTCCTGATTACGATATACACCGATCAAAGGCCACATGTTTAAAATATACTAAATACGTATAAAATTAAAGTTATGCTTAAAAATACGAAACCAATCCGGAACTTCCGTTACTAATAAAGCGAATCGTGTGTGCCATCTATATAGAACTTCCCTTACTAATAAAGCGATTCGTGTGTGCCATCAATATAATAGCCCATCTAGCCCTATGGAAAAACTTGCTTTGAATTCATAGCCACTTTGGGCTGTTGTTAGATCATGGCTCGGTCATTGGACATTTTAATGTCATTTGAATTCTAGTTTAGAATTGATTTTAAGTCAGTAAATTCGTGCAAAATCGTTTAAAAGTTCACCGAGTAGAGAGACAATTTGCAATATTCATGTTATGAGCTGCACATTAGTTTGTCGTCAAACTTGCGAAATGTTTCAGTTTGATACTATAAAGACATTACACTTCCACAAAACAGCCTGTCAAAAAGATGGTTTTAATATTGAATTGGTCTTCACAATATACCATTCTTGTTCTCATTTCAATTCCCATATTTCATTAAAATTTTAAAACAAATTCATGATTAAAAACGTCAAATTGAAATTTTCATAACACCAAAACATGAATAAATATTAGCATGCACATTTGTTTGCCAGACAGTGTAAATTTCGGTTTCTTATAAGCAGAACATGTATCATTGGACAAAAATGCCAAAGCTACATTTAAAGTATGTCAAAACCCAACGCACCTATAAACTGTACCTGCAGCAAACAAATGTTGTAATACAAAGGTACATTTACGCCGAGACCAATTAATTGACACAGAAAGATACCCTTATGGTGGAAATGACATTTACCTAGATCCATTTAAAACACGTATACCCCAGACATTTAAGTCTCACATGTCTAATTAATCTTTTATATAATTAGTTTCGTTGAGAAAAGTTTTAATGTTAACGTTTAAAAATACATTAAATCGGAGAACATCTAGACGAATACGCTAATGAAAACTTTCAGTTTAAAATACTAAGACCTCTGAGAATATGATGTTATTCTTTCACGTATTGCAATGTGGTTTTAAATATTACTTATTCATTGTACGAGAAAACATTCTAGTTTAATATTTAATGACTGTCTTAGAAATGAAAGAAAATAAAACACAGTAAAACTGGCATTATACCAAGGTTTTAAATACACGCGGGTGTTTTTCTGAAAATCATATTTCCGAGACAGATCGCTTCAGCAGAAACTGAACGAAAAATGCTATTTCACTAATCATACATTTGGGAATTCGGATTCAATTTATCCGAAAAATATCAATTGACAATGAATGCAGCCTAATTTGTAGAAGGGACATCTTCACACGAGCTTGTAAAAATAAATGTGCCAACAATCACAAGAATAAAACTCAATGGAAATGACTCTCTTGATATTTCAAAACAAAGTGGAACTATAATAAGAAATGACAAATTTTGCAAAGATGTATTGGACGGTGTCGTTTTATTTTAAAGAAGTCATCATGACACTTCCGGCTTGTTCGAATATTCGTTGTGTTTGTAAGTCCGCTCGGGTAGTCAACCAAACCAATATGTGGCTATATCAAAGTCGAACACTTAATGCTGTCCGCGGCATTGGCTGTTCTAATACAATATTTAAAATGTACTTGCTCAGTACAAATGTACTACTCGCTTTTGGTTTCCATTTAGAAATTAAAACTACTTTGGAACAGAAATAAAATCTTGCAGGAATATAATGGTGCTAGTTATTAAGCATACGAAGAAAACAGACAATGAAATCATATTTCTTAATAATTTTCTGATGTCGTTATAACGATCCGATGAGCGATGAGCATGCCAAGCATGCACTTTTTAAGCATGAGCAAACTGTGGCAATCCAGTAATTTAAACGTGTGAAATATGGCATATCGATACATCATCTTTTACTCGAAGAAATAATTGATACGCTGATTGATACGTTCTCATGTTTTCCGTGGTTCCGTTATGTAAGGAACTCCACATCCGTAACCAAATGTTACAATCTAACACCGTGAAACATCACTCCCAAACTACCAAACCATCTGACTTCAGACAACTTATCCAAAGGTTGAAGGTATGACTAAGCCATTTCCAGTATAGAGCATAACATGTCCGACCTAGCGTTCCCGTGTGACAAACCAGTCTTCTAGCAACGGTTCTGTACGGTCATCGATTTATTATGGCTTATAATAAAAATGTTATAAGTGCTACTAATTTTTGCGGTAATTCATTCCATTCTAAGGAATAACATGTTTAGGTCGCTTTGTTTTGTATTTTGATATATCGGAATTTATACATGTTTTATATATTTGTATTGCCTGGTAAACTAGAAACATGTATTCAGAAAGCATTCTCATTTATTATGTTATTACAATGTGTGGGTAAACCAGAAAAAAATATTTTACTAAATGGTGCACGTGAATTTAATAAAACCAGTGATTGTGTGTGGGAGTGTCTATAAAATTATGCTATTTATAGTTCGATTGCGAGCATTTAGCCGTGACTGCACTTTTAAGTTTATTCCATTCGCCGATAAACTGGAAATCGATAAATTACACGTAGTAGTAAGTAGCATATCCTTAAATAATGACTATTGAATAAATCACGGGTTACCCGCCCAATTAAACTCGTCGGAAAGTTCATAGCTCAGGGTTCAAAATTGAACTATAGCAATACAATAAATTGATATCAACCTGATTCTGTAACGATGGGCTACCCAGTTTAAATGTGTGATACCATGTGTGTCTTTTCAAACGCAAAGCACAATCAGGCTTCATGAATATGATTATGTTCTTATCAAGGACTTGCACTCTGCTATCAGCAAAATGTCTTATTTCTTTGCTCTGTATTTATTGTAAACTGCACCGTTTGAACATTCAGTTTCGTGCGAATAAAACTTCGAAGTTAGCAAATTAACGTTTATAAATGGGATTTTGCAGTAGTATTGATTATTGAAACCATTGTGTAGTTCGCGAACAATGCCTTGGCATTAAGTTTACGTGTATGCAATATCGGTTCAAAATTTGGCTATGCATCCAAAGCAGTCGTCGTGATTAAATTATAAAAGTTTATGATACCTGATGATGGGGACTTTACAAATATTGGAACATGAAATAAAAATGTACAACGCGTAAAACGGTATGTTTGTTGGCGATTGGGCACATACAAAAACAACGCAATTGCTTCCAAAAGTAAACATTTATTTGAATCTGATTTGTCGTAGTTTTATAATCATTTTAAACATCTTCACTATTCTACACGTGACGAAATAAAATTAAAATACATTTTTGTCGCACATCGAGGTGAATTAAAAGTTCCACATCCTAGTACAGTTGATGGTCTTCTTAAAACACAAATAAAGAAGTAAAGTTCCATATCCTAGATCCAAGTATAGTTGATGGTGTTAAAATCCAAATAAAAATACAACATAATAATAATAATAAATGATCTCATCCTGACAATACTTGTCAGTGAACAAATGGAATGTGTCGTTTGTATTATATATCTACATGTTTGATAATGCCCAATGACATAGGGTCTTACCAAATCGTATTTCTTCGTTCAGCGTCCGCCCTAAGTTCGAAAACCTGTATAGCTATGTTGACACAAAAAACTAATCCCTCGAAACTGACAAGTGATATAGACTTCATTCCACATTACTAAATGCGTAACAAATATAACTTTCATGCACTGTTATTCATAATAACTAACTAAAATAACTGAAACCCTGTTTGTGTGAAATCTACTTCTGTGTAGAGGTTAAACAAGTATAAAAAGTATGAAAGCAATATTTCAATTGATTTTGTACATATATAAGGTTAAAACGTGTTGTTTCTTTCCCAATATGCTCAAACATATCCGTCCTTGGACGCTAAACGAGGAAACGATTTGGAATGACCAAGTCGTGTATAAAAACACCGGAAATATATATTTTTGTTGTGCGTTTTCCAGAAATATTTTTGACTGTTTCCTGAAAAAAAACACCAGTTTATTGTTAGCCTTGTTTCCATGCAGCAGCAGCGTTTGCTTCTAACTCTTTGACGCCAGTCTACAACATAAGTTTCCATATTGTTATTTCCTCAACAGACTTGTTAGTTATTTCACGAAATATTAATCATGCTCATAAAACATGTCATTTTAAGCTTTTGAATGCCTTGATGACACTCTGGCAATTAAACATCTTTGAATGTCTTCATGCTCTCCACAACGAGTTGTAGCAACATTTATTGTCATTTTAGTGTCAAAATAAACCACAATCACAGCCAAAACAACAAAATAAAATATAATCATGATATAACAATAACACAGGTTATCACACTGGACAATTGTTTCTTTATACATTTTTACTCTTCAGAACGAAGGCTTTATTTTCGCCGTCTGTAGCCCTGGAAAAGAAACAAAACATTTCTACAGTCAACGCAAATAGGACACATATGATGGAAATAAGAGCTTCTAGATGTAACCAATATCGATCAGACTAGAGGTCTTGCCCTCCTTTCACATTATTCAGGATTACATTGCCATATTCTCACATTATAATGCTTTGGTAATCTCCTACACAGATTAGTCGTTCGTTACTCTCATAATCCATATTTGTGAAAGGCTCAATAACAAGAACTTTGACAACGCGAAAACAATATAACGTACATTCAGGTTGACATTTAGAATAATAACTTGGATGGGGCAAGATACTGAAGTACATATCACTGGCGAAAACGCATCTAATCAACCCAGTAATCTAAGCAAGGTTGTTCACATGACGGTATACTGACTACGCCAGCCAAACAGGCTATGTAAATATAACATACAAAACCATGAACATATTATTTTAGACATCTTCGTACTCTTATGAAAGGTTACGGATAACGCAGTTCAAATTATAAACGTATAGATTTACATAAGAGACTGTTGTATTGAAAATGTACTTATTAACTATTTAGGCAAGATACTAGCAATTCATCGCATTTGTTTTTTAGTACTAACCCAAAAAATCCCTAAACGTTTATTGTCTATGGTTAACTTCATGTATTTAATTGCTTTACGGTCCCAACCACCATTCATTTAAACCCCATTTGAAATTCAAACTCTTATCGATGTTTAAGTTGTATTCAAGTTATCATCATATTCAATTATCATACAGTCCCAACCACCATTCATTTGTACTACACTTGTAATGTTATCTCCCATTTATGCTTTTGTTTTATTCATGAAGATTGATCATGTTGCTATTATTCCGCTCATTCTATGTAACACAATTATCCTGGCATACTTCTTGATTTTAAATTGATTTTTCATTCTTACTATATCACAGGAATTTTAATGTGAAACAACAATAAAATCGTATCTATAGTTTTAAGAGAACTATAGCTCAATGAATCGTCAATAAACAATTATTAAACGGAAATATCCAATCTTAATACTTCAGATCTTTTAATCCTCCATTTTGCCAGCGGTCACTCTCACAGATCTTATTTTGGCATGTTTATTTGCATTTATGTATTTGTCAATGTGTTTGTTAGATGGCCCCATGTGAGATATGCCCTTGGCTTAATGGGAGATTAATAGTGAAAGAAATTTATTATTATCATTATTATTATTATTATCATTATTATTATTATTATTTTAACTTACTTCATAAAAGTCACCAGGATAGGCGTCTGCTTCTGCTTGTCTGAGATCAGCTGCTAGTCGCATCACTTGTTGGTAAGCGTCAGCGTATTCACGCATTGATCTTTTCTCTGGAATGAAATTACCGAAGTGTGTTGACGGCTCCTCAAATGATGGATAGAAGTAATTACTTCTCTTTATACCAGGTACAAACGTGAGACCGGCTTGTCTCTTTGGTGGCACATAGATGGGAGACTCAAATTCTAGCTCACTGGGCTCTTCATAAGGCGAGTACGTTTCATATGGATTGACAAAACGGCCACTATCGTCATATGGCTCTTGTGTGTCTAAGAGATCCAGCAATTCGGCCATGTCGTCATCATTTATTGGGTAATTATACGGCACATCATACGGTAAGTAGACGCCAAAGTCTTCTGGGTCGTACGTTTGTCGCTTTGCTCTATGTCCTCGTTTTAGCATTCTGGCTGCTTGATATGGATACCCATTGAATGTTCTCATTTGACTACGTCGGTAACGTCCGTATTTTCCGTATGATGGGTAATTGAGAAGACCATAAGACGGCTGTTGCCATCCTCTGTATTGGTTGCCGGAACCCTTTAGCAAAGAGCTTAAGTAATCCGGTTCGTAAGCATCACCTGTAATAATAGACGAGTAAAATGTGCATATATTGTATTGCATATCGGAATTTAATGTTTCTTAGACCGTTTTTATACACTAATACGTTACTGTAATTATTGTTCATAAGCATTAACTTTTATTTTTCCTCGCAACCGGGTGATGCCCCCAGAATAAGTTAGTCACTTTAGTTTATGGAGTAAAGTACATGATGTAGAACATGGTCTAGTTCAATAATTATATCTGATTCCTTTACTTGTTTAGTGTAAGGCATCATACACAGGACCTAGGTTTTATAAAGTCTCATCAGAAAGCCGGTTAGTAATTTAAGTTAGTGTTTGGAAGTGGTGGGACGCACTGAACAATTTTTCTGTTTTTGCTCCGGTTGCAGGCGGAATCGAACACACAGCCAGCGGATCATCAGTACATACTCCAACATTTTCTTATTTATATATATTGCAATAAAAATTTAAAGATAGTATCACTGACACTGCGCCAAACATTCATGCAGTTACCTTTTTGAGTTTGAAGTACTACTGTACCCTATCAAAATGATTTAGGTGTGTCGCATAAAAATGTTGCCTTAATGCAAATATAATACCTTTCATTTTTTCAAGTTCTTTGAGATAATCTTCAAAACTCATTTGTTCCTCTTCATTGCCTTCTTCTTCGGGTAAAGCTACGTCTGTATTATCAGCTGGCACTTCATCATTCTCTGCTGTATCCTCTGGAGCATCTTCAGTCAATTCCTGAGACTCCTGGTTATCAGTGATACCACTTTCTAATTCATCCGATACAATGTTATCAGATGTCTCATCATAAGTATCAGCTGCTTCTTCGCTAGATTCGCTTGGCAGATTTGTTGGTTCCTGGGCTACGATAAGTCCATCTCTATCATTTTTACTATCATCTTCAATAGTAGGATCTATACGTTTCGACACCTCTTTGTCAAGTTCATTCTGTTCATTACCAAACATCATAATCTCTTTCGCCCGTTTAACTGCAATACATAATATACTTTGAATAAAGGAGAAAGAAAATAAGTAAGAAATAGTTTGCCAAAAATCTTGGGTACATATAGGGTACACATAAGGTGTTCTGTTGAATAAAATACACTTGGAGAATGGTTAGTACTTTCACAAAACACAGGCTGCTCATTTGTTTTCCCCCGAAATCGAAACTGCAAAAGGAAAGCGTATCCATGTGAGAATCGTAAAAAGATAGGGACACATATCACTTAAGTTGCAAACTAAGTACAAGACATCTGTCGTATTCCATAAAAGGATCATTATTTTCCTACCTTGGCCTTTAATTCTGCGTGATTTGAATGCATACGTAAGTGAACAATACAGATAGTCAGCAGATAAATCGTTCAGTTAGCCTTTACCAAGATCTAACATTATTGAACGAGTATTAAGTCACATATGGCATTTACAACTGGCGTTTTGTTTCCTACGCATTATATCTGTTTTAACATCTGAGGTTTTACATTTGAGATAACACGATATGTTTGAATTTGCTAGCTCGACATTGACGTGATGTATTTGCTGATCTAATATTGTGCTAGTATGTTTGAAGATACACGTAAATAGGAATCATCTGGTCAATAGCTGTTTAATTCATTTGATCATTTTCTTGTGGTTGCATTTGTTAAACTAACTTCGGTAATGCAATTTATTCACCAAGCACATGCAATACAAACAGAAAACTAAGAAATGATGAGGAAGTCTGTAACGCAAACTGCTAGTCAAATATAACTGTAACAAGAGCCAACAATTCGTCCCTTTGGCGGCGAAACAAGGTTGTATCTCACAATATAGTATATATAGAGATACAACCATGTTGCTCCAAATTGACAAACTGCGTGCCCTTTTACATGTACGGAGTCTGGTAATCGTCTCACCTCTGATTGCTTCAGTATCTTGGTCATCGATTTCGACAGCTTGTTCCTGTTCTCCAAGAGGGGCACACATACCCACGGCGAGTACAGCGGACACTATAACAATGATCTTCATTGTGTCTGTGATGGGCGACCAAACACCCTGCTGAAATAGATAATACAAACATTGAAATTTGGTAAACGCATACATTTGAATGGCTATATTGTTTGTAATTGGTTCCCTGGTGTAATCTTGGAACACGTTCATATTGTTTGATTGATGGCAGCACAGTGGTATCACTACACTAGCAGAGAGTGTCCGGTTCGTGCAGTGGATCGAGTGGATGGAGCGCTCTCTCGGCATACGACCTATCCTCTATCAAATTTGTTCGCCCATGTCGTTGGCTATGGTATGCAGAGGGGGTGATCACGTGGTGGTTGCATTTCGGTTTTTCTAATGGCGGCGCCCATGTCAAACAGGTAATTTGCTGTTTTCTGTCTTTTTTCTTCGATATGTTAACATATTATACTGACCATGTTCTGGCAAACAACGTCCGGTTTCCATTGATATCTTGCTTTTGGCTGTAGGTGCCGTAGTTTTTGTGATTACCCTGTGCACAATTTCGAATCGACGACTTTCTGTTATGAAAACCTCGATTGCATTGGGTCTTAACGCAAAAAAGTCACGTTTTTTGTCAAATACTGGATTTTTCCAGATTATTATCGATAGTATATGTTCTCATTACACAACATAGTATATGTGTTCTATCTGTTCAGCATTAAGAGGCATTTTAACGATTTTATTCGAATTAATGAATAATGATTGCATTGGGAAACATATTTTTCATGGTTGCATTGAGTACCAAGCAGTACAACATAATCGAGAAGTTATACATGCGCTGTTTACTGTTGGCATTTAAAATATTTAACGATAAGAATATAATTTATAATACTTACATTGAAGTGCTATGTCAAAATAATATATCATATACATGTAGTCGGTATTTTCCATACAATTTATAAGGCATTCCTGTAGCACGCATTCAGAGTGTCGTATTAATTATTCATATTATCTTATTTCCAGTTTCTAAATACATGTCAAGAAAGAAAAGTAACCTTCGACCATATATTTGACACAGTAGCGAGCTAGGTAGACGGCACTCAAACAAGAACACCAATCAAACACAAGATCGGGAAAACGAAAGCTAGAAAAAACACTGTTTAGTCACCATTCAAAGCAGCACATCTTTATCTAAAGTCGCCTTCTGATAAAGGTCTAAATCGCTTAGAACCTTATTTTGTTCCAACAAAGAGTTCACCAAATAAAAGTGAATACAATGTCTCTGAGGAAGTCAGCAATTAATCCGGGAACTATAATGTGTAAACTACTGGCAGTAGACGAACGTATATGTGAGTTGGGGTTTGAACCATTGTGCGATGATGACAACGACGATCCGACTGTTGAACCGGTATATTAAAGTCACGATTTTAATTAGCTATAACTTGGTAACTTCTCTGCAGAATTTAGCAATTTGGGCACTTTAGATGATTCCCAATTATGGAAAACATCATAAGATGGAAGAAAATGGAATAAAACATCCCGATGGTGCATGATTTAAAGTCTAAGAGGAACAACCCTTGCAAAATGAGTATTTTGTTCACCACACAATTTGCTGAATACGATACATGGTCTACTATTTGGACATAATTAAGTAGTTAACATTACGTCGTCGAGTATTGATATTTGTTAAGAAACAGCCCAATGGTTCTATAATTCATTGTATGTAATGAATGATCGGAGAAAAAGTTGTGGGAGCAATAATGTGACTTTAAAGTATCGGTACTATAACCAAATGGAAGAAAATCCAAGTACAACCAAGATTATAAGTTCATGCCCCGAAGTCTAAATGAGATTGGCAAAATAGATTTATTTGTACAACTATAGTAAGGGTATTGAACTCGTCGCCAGCAAGCAGTTTCCACTCCATAATATAGCTTTTCTTCTTCGGACGGAAAACTTGTTTTACTTTTCATCTACAACAAAACTTGAGGTACACGGAGAAGAAGAAGTGGTTTTGAAAACTGGATTGGAGGATATTTGGGCAACGTCTCGTAACTTGTATCCACTGAGAAAGTGTCTGCAAATGGCCGATAGGGGGCATTTCAGCTCCGAGTTATCTGTAATAAACTTTGTCGTTCCTGATATATATACATGTGTTGAGCTATTTGATCTATAAATAAAAAGGACACCCTTTTTAAATACATATTTTTATTGTTTATGAAAAATTGGTTAATGGATTTGTTTTGAAAATATGATTAGAAACACTACTTGTGTTAATAAAAATTGAAAACAAATAATGTGAACCATATGTATGATTTTACATTCAATAAATTACAGAAACAACTTTATTTATGTAAAAGGAAATCACATTGTACAAATACACAAGGTCCAAGGTCTCACTATACTTAGATCATGTCGTGCCTATGTTAACGTAAAGGCATACAAAATTGGATTGATGTTACAGTGAGACAAAACATGTGGTATGAGACATCATGAATGTTTGACTTTAAAACACATTTATAAGTAAATGTGTGCCCACAACCGTAAGTATTTGATTCTTTTACCGATTTTAACGAGACTTTCTCGACACTCAAGTCTAGTATAAGCAACACCATGTCTAAATACGCACATACTGTCTAAATCCCCAGGGATGGGACACGTAATCATGTAGTAATTCCCGAGTCTTGAAACCGGACCGAAGTCTTTTCCCAGGAACTTGGAAGTTGGAGTAGATAAGGTTGTCAAATTCCCGACTGTTGGGAAGAGTCGTCTGTCTAATTTCCCTTTATATATACTGGTGCATCTTCATCACATACCACATAGATCTTGTATGTCCACACTGATGACTAGTAATTTAGATCAAATATTTTGGTGAACCAAAATGAAGAAATCCAAATGCAATTCAAGTGGTTTTCAGTATTAAACGTTTCCTCGTGCGCTATTCCAGGGACCCTGTTATTAATTATTAAGTTTTGATATGACCCTATGTCGCTCACAGTATCTAAATGTGAAAAGTGGGCAAAAGACATACGCATTGATAATAATTCATACGTTACTTAACACATACATCAAATTTTCGACGAAGAGGATTTATTTTTGTGCTCAAGTGAGCTAAAAAGAAATCACAGATTAATTATGCAATATTAAAACAATATCAAAGAACGTGATCAAACTAACAATCTATGAAAAGTTTACTCGTACATGCTTAGTTTCACGTTTATGTCTATACGGTACACTAGTAGTTTACACGGTGACAGCTTTTGCCACATCTATACAATGCGTTCCTTTTATCGCTCTGAATGCTGTTCTTGAATTTAATTTGAAACTACAGGTGTTGCATGAAATTATATATCCAGTCTCATCATCGTGAAAGAGCGAGGTTTGCCGTTGTGCCTGTTGCCGAGTTATAGCTTATTAAAATAGTGACTTTAATCAGGAACTATCTAAATCCTAAAGATTATAATTACATTGTTCCTGCTTTAATATACCGGTTCAACAGTCGGATCGTCGTTGTCATCATCGCACAATGGTTCAAACCCCAACTCACATATACGTTCGTCTACTGCCAGTAGTTTCACATTATAGTTCCCGGATTAATTGCTGACTTCCTCAGAGACATTGTGTTCACTTTTATTTGGTGAACTCTTTGTTGGAACAAAATAAGGTTCTAAGAGATTTAGACCATTATCAGAAGGCGACTTCAGATAAAGATGTGCTGCTTTGAATGGTGACTAAACAGTGCTTTTTCTAGCTTTCGTTTTCCCGATCTTGTGTTTGATTGGTGTTCTTGTTTGAGTGCCGTCTACCTAGCTCGCTACTGTGTCAAATATATGGTCGAAGGTTACCTTTCTTTCTTGACATGTATTTAGAAACTGGAAATAAGATAATATGAATAATTAATAAGACACTCTGAATGCGTGCTACAGGAATGCCTTATAAATTGTATGGAAAATACCGACTACATGTATATGATATATTATTTTGACATAGCACTTAAATGTAAGTATTATAAATTATATTTTTATCGTTAAATATTTTAAATGCCAACAGTAAACAGCGCATGTATAACTTCTCGATTATGTTGTACTGCTTAGTACTCAATGCAACCATGAAAAATATGTTTCCCAATGCAATCATTATTCATTAATTCGAATAAAATCGTTAAAATGCCTCTTAATGCTGAACAGATAGGACACATATACTATGTTGTGTAATGAGAACATATACTATCGATAATAATCTGGAAAAATCCAGTATTTGACAAAAAACGTGACTTTTTTGCGTTAAGACCCAATGCAATCGCGGTTTTCATAACAGAAAGTCGTCGATTCGAAATTGTGCACAGGGTAATCACAAAAACTACGGCACCTACAGCCAAAAGCAAGATATCAATGGAAACCGGACGTTGTTGGCCAGAACATGGTCAGTATAATATGTTAACATATCGAAGAAAAAAGACAGAAAACAGCAAATTACCTGTTTGACATGGGCGCCGCCATTAGAAAAACCGAAATGCAACCACCACGTGATCACCCCCTCTGGTATGGTCAGATAAGGGACGATCAAATGAGATAATAGAGTGTGGTGATGCTCTGTATAATGCTGCTCACACGAGTTTTATACTTAATTGTTATCTCTTATCTGAACATCACCTATGGACAATACGTCATAAAATTGCAATAAACCTCATGTACATGGAACGGCTTTTCTCAAAATAGCATGATAAAATCATTCAAAATGTCAAGCAATTGTTTTTTTCCATCCGGAAAGGGAATTAACAACTTTATGACTTGCATTGTTTCCAGATTAAAACCCTTCTCGTGTGGGATGAATTTACTTGAAGCACGATCCATTTTATATAACAAAAGAGTTCATTCAGTTTGAAAGAGGCAAATCAATGCATTCCAATGCTTTATTTTCATAAGGGTTTGATATAATGATCCGTCCTTGTTCGTTCAATATTCCATGAATATAAAGTAGGCGGATGTGCACCAAGAAATTGCACGAGGCAATATCGCCGCCAAATAGCCTCTTGACATATTCTCATATTGTTCGTCATTTTATCTCAAGATGTCCCTGAGAGACCCCCTTTGATAAACCCATCAATTCATTAAGGTAGGAAGGAAAATCGATGTTTCTCCAGTATGGATTTAAACTGTCCATCAAATCCTGAGATAATCTTGACTGGCTCTCGCAAATCAGCGCCTCGTTTATTATTAAGATTGTAATGCTACAAAAGGACATAAGATACTGTCTTTATAGCACTTATAGTTGTTCCAAACACGAACCTAGCTTGAGGGTCAGATATTTTCCTGAGAACATTGATGAAATATGAGAAATATATTTCACAATGCACATCGAATATGCGGGCATCTAAAAGTTCTCAATGACATTTGCTATTGATCGAATAGTTAGTTGCTTGTTGAAAATTATTATGTGCAAATTAATACTAAGTTTTCTGAAATGAAATCGTTAATGATATAGCGAGGCGTCACAGTGGGCACACTATCAATAGTGGCTTTGCATGTATCATCATAATTGTTCTTGTTCATTTTTTTCATGGTCTTATGCAGAATCGTGCAGGTTGTTTACTTATTCCAAAGAAGGTATGAGAAAATCCGACAAAGAAGGAAGGTAGCACTCAGCCTAACCAGCCGAGCACAGAAATAAAAAACACCACGACACAACTACCCTGAGCAATGCCCATACCAACACATGCCAAAACGGTGACCAAATGAGGCACAACAACCCCGGGCGTGACCTAGTTTTAAACACTAAGGACAGTGACCTAACGTTATGTGACCTAAAGAGTCACAACTACGACTTGACTTAGTTAAAATAATGGGCAAGGTAGGAATGAATCCAGTTGAATCCTTTGTAATATGTTGATTTATTTTAGTGCATTGGGTAAACATGATCATTTCAGGAATTCACCCACTGCATTAAATCTTTATTCATGAGGTCTTTAAACTGATCCACTCCTAAAAACATCTCAATCCATGACCTAGCGTTGAGAAAGAACTATTGTCTATAGAATATAAAAATGTATCATTCTGAGTCTAAGATATTCGTACAGCACGTACTAATAGTTGATATCCGGAATTTTGTGCAAGGTGGTTTTCCCCTTAATTTACATAAGTTAAGTTTAGTTACCAATTTTCTAGGGCTCTTTTCAGCTGTTAGGCCGCTCAAGCACCCTTTGACAGTTTAACTCCCCTGGTCTTTGGGCTACATATGGAAACCTACACTCGTGTCTCCCTGGGGAGACTATTTCTCTCCTGTGGTGTGGCAGCCAACATCGATCTGCGGCGCCCAGGAATAGACATTGCCCTCACAGGTACCATTTTACACCATGGTGGAGTGGAGCTGTGGGTCTTGCTCAGAGATTTTAACCAGTGGTCTAGAGGGGGATCGAACCCGGGACCTCTCGATCCCGAAGCGCGCGCCCTACCTCTAGGCCACCGCTCCCCATTTACATGTAGGTACAAACAAATCTGGCATAGTTAGACTGGTTTTGTATTCATATGCAAATACAACTGACCCCCACTCTATTGTCCAGATATGAATATTCAAGCCTCAAAAGGATTATAACGGTGAAACTTTATTGTACCTACAGATTAGTGGAGATCCGGAGTAGGTCTATTAAGTCAAGATTATAACGACAAAAAATAGTGAAACAAGTCTCAATATCAAAATAGTCATATGTTTTGTAAGTTTAATTGGCATGATGTCGTTATATATGTATATTGAGACGCCAACGTCACATTATCTTGATACTGTCTCTTTATTATATTACCATATCCTCCAGAAAATAGTTTAAACCATCCCAGAAGATCTTATCAAACAGGTGTCCAGTCATTCATTTTCTTTACGCAAAATATGCCCTTACAATTTCGTGTAATCGAATAAAACGTATGTTCAAGTACCCCGTTCGCACGAGCAAGTTATAGGAATTTACTTGCGTTGAAATAAGACACATTGGCACTAATTAAGCAATATGAAACTGTTAACTATTAAGTCTAAAACAAAGCGCGGCATATCCAACATCATCGTCGGATACCCACAGTCGTTGCCTCCGCTCCGCTCCGTACATCTCCCGTGGGATTTTTATTTACCGATTCGCCGTTTTGATAAATAAATAAACCCGTATTCTGATTGGATGCAGTACAATATTGTAATGGGCCTAACAGCCAATCAGATCGCTCGTACTAAAACTATGTTCGTTTCATGTAAACATGGCGACTTCATCTGAAGTTAACTTTACATCGGCGTGTGAATTGCTCAAAATTGAAGAAATGCGTGAGTTTCAGAGGGATACTGTACATGCTTTGATCAGAGGAAAGGATGTGTTTTTATCGGTGAAGGCAGGCGGCGGGAAGAGTTTATGTTATCGGACTTTTCAGGTTGTTTGGCGACATCATAATGATAATTCTCCGTGTCACTTGTTTCACCGTTCATACCAATCATGAAGGAACAGAGTGCTTATTTAACTTCGCTTGGGTTCCGGAGCACCTACATCGGGAAAAATAAGGACGAAGAGGCAGATATTTTGAATGGAAACTTTTACTTTTTGTTTGCTTCCCCTGAAAGCCTGTTAGCAGTGTCCACATGGAGAGAGATGCTTGGACAAAACGAGAATATCAGACTGATGGTTGTAGACGAGTCTCACACTGTCCTACACTGGTATTGTTTAAATTGATTCGTCTATTTTTCTTTTAATACTGCCTCATGCTTTTCATGAGTATTATGGTCATAATTTGAAGTTGCATTCGGATACTGATAGCCAACAAAACTGTATAATATGTTTTTACTATAATAGTGACTAAGTGAGTGGGGTGCAGGTCCAAAGGCGCCTCATATATTTAACTAGAAAGGACCGGTACCAAAAAGCCCCACTTTTTAGTCCATAATTGTCCACTTTCTGTATAACAACGCAATAAAAAAATTATTTTTACATATTGACAGTCAATGACTCAATGAGATCATTAGTGTGTATTTGTTTAAATCAGCTGGTGTGTATTTAAATTTAAATCAAATTAATGGCCATGCACTTGTATATATGTACAGTATGCATTGTCAATGTTGCAGTATCATGCATCATGTTACCACCATGTTTTTATCCAAAAAATCTAAACAGTGCTTTTATATCTCCACAAATGAAGATTGAGAGGTGGCATATTGGAGTTACTCTGTCAGTCAGTTAGTTGGTTCGGTAGGTTGACCTGTCCGTCTGTCCACATACAATAGTACAAGTTAGTGGAGCAAACTACTATCACACTGCTTATGTGATTGCATTGATACTTAAAATATGTCATCACCATGAACTGTAGATAGGCAAGACACTATTTTCATGTGAGTGGTCCACTCATTCCAGAGTTACGTGCCCTTGAACCTAGCCATAATAGTTTACTATCACAAAGTGGCAGCAGGGGAATTAGTCAGTAGTTAACGTGACAAAGCTCTAGTTATAGAGCTATATTGAGTTAGAAACTAATTCTACTGTGAAATTACTGATTATTATTATTTAGATACCATTACATTAGTATTTCTTTCATTTTAGGGGAGAATCAGATGGAGGTGATGCACCATTTCGAACTTGGTATGGAAAGCTTGGCGAAGCACGGTCCTTAACAGCTAACAAGTCAGCAAGGAAACAGATGCAGAGGAAGTTTTCAATGGTGGACTGTCTAGAAATAAGTGACAACCCTGATAGACTTAACATCAAACTGTTTTCTCATAAATTTAAAAGTACATTGCCTCTCAGTTACTTATTTCATTTTATTTTAAGTCATGTTAAGCGTAAAAAAGTGACTGTGAAAGACAAATTATATTTTGTCCATCTATTAAACCTTGAAGTCAGGTTTATACTATGTTACGTCTAGAACTGGGAGCTGATATGAAATATGTTCAAATGTTCCACTCCATGACAACTGATGAAGTGAAAGAAGAAATACGGAAAGACATGAGTGTAAACAATGGTACCATTAGAATACTGGTTGCAAGAAGTGCTGCTGGTATGGGATTTAATTTTAAAGGGTTGAACAGTATTATTCATTTTGGACCACCTAAGACATGGACAGCTTTATACAGCAGTATGGCCGGGCAGGAAGAGATGGGTCTCAGGCAATGGCACTTCTTTTATTTAATGGAAAACAATGTAGAAATGTTGATGTAGAAATGCATGAATACATGACTAATGAAACAACATGTAGGAGAAAAATTATTTTAAATGCATACAATGCAAAGCCTCCTTCAAACTTAAGCAAACATTTATGTTGTGATATTTGTGCAAAGGAATGTTAGGGGTGTAACAATACGGTCACTTAACGATACAATACATATCATGATATAGGGTGATGATACGATACATATCGCGATACAGACATACCTAATTTCTCCTATAAAGTATTGATACTTTTCGGAATATAGTTGACATTTTACTTTATTAATATGAACTATTTTACTTGATTATTTTAATTCAACTCGAAGAAATTGTACACTGAGCCCATTGAAACAACAGTGAACAATATTCGCATTAGTATTTAATTTTTTCTTATAGTTGTCAGACATTTACAATATTATTCTAATATCACTAAAGGTACAAATCGTATCGTGATCTGCTTTATGTCACAATACATGTTGTATCGTGGGCTATGTATCGCGATACGATATGATACGATATATCGTTGCACCCTTAAGGAATGTCATTGTATGAATGAAGATTGTTCAAATTTTAACCATCTAATTATTTCAATATATAACTCAGCTAACAGTTATTCAGATTCGGATGATACAGACAGTGATGCATCTGACTCTGAGGAGGATGGAGATATTTTAGTAGTCTGATTCTTTTTCATTTTGCTACATAAGCATTGTTCTAATTAAAAGCTGTCCATAAGACAGTGCTCTCGTCTTTTCTCAGTGATTGATAGTTCGAACTAAACCTTTTGACAACTTTCCAAAGTTTATGCATGTTTAAAGGAGGCTTTGCAGTGTATAAGATAGGAAAACTACTAATTATTATAACTATTATTAATATTGAGTGTTATCTACCCTTTACTGTTGCCTTTTCAGCCCTTTTTCTATTGTTTTGTTAACAAGTAATGGGACCCTTTATTGGGGACATGTGCGTTGTGAAACACTAACATTTTATACAGTAATTTTTTTTTCAAAATTTTCTCACTACCCATGCCCATCCAAGGGGAAATTTAATGCAACATCCAGTTAATAAAAAATATTTCCAATGTCTGGGGAAAAAATTAAGTTGATCAATTTTGAGAAAACATGGTCATAATATTTGTTGACGTAACAGCGTTATTCTGGTAAAATGTTAAAGATGGCAAAGCTGTACTTTATTATATTTTGTTCATATAAATGAACTACCATTGTTATGTGTGCACATTAAACTTTGTTTAAAGAAGTGTGTAATATATGTTTGCTGAAATCAACATCTTTGAAATTAGAATTTATTTCTAAGCAGAAAATGTTGTTATTTATACCCATTTTAGCCCTGGCATACAGGTGATGTGTGACCCAGGTATGATACCTGGCATACAGGTGATGTGTGACCCAGGTATTGTGTCTGGCATACAGGTGATTTGTGACCCATGTATAATTTGTGACCCAGGTATAATGCCTGACATACAGGTTATGTGTGACCCAGGTATGATGTCTGGCATATGGGTGATGTGTGACCCAGGTATGATGTCTGGCATATGGGTGATGTGAGACCCTGGTATGATGTCTGGCATACATGTGATGTGTGACCTAGGTATGATGTCTGGCATGTGTGACCCAGGTATAATGTCTGTCATACAGATGAGGTGTGACCCAGGTATGATGTCTGTCATACAGATGCGGTGTGACCCAGGTATAATGTCTGGCATACAGGCCAGGTGTGACCCAGGTATAATGTCCGTCATACAGGTGAGATGTGACACAGGTATGATGTCTGGCATATGTATGACCCATGTATAATGTCTGTCATTCAGATGAGGTGTGACCCAGGTATAATGTCTGGCATACAGGTGAGGTGTAACCCAGGTATTATGTCCGTCATACAGGTGAGGTGTGACCCAGGTATGATGTCTGGCATATGTATGACCCAGGTATAATGTCTGTCATTCAGATGAGGTGTGACCCAGGTATGATGTCTGGCATACAGGTGAGGTGTGACCAAGGTATTATGTCCGTCATACAGGTGAGGTGTGACCCAGGTATGATGTCTGGCATATGGGTGATGTGTGACCCAGGTATGGTGTCTGGCATACAGTTGATGTGTGATCCAGGTATGATGTCTGGCATACAGATGATGTGTGACAGAGGTATGATGTCTGGCATATGGTTGATGTGTGACCCTGGTATAATGTCTGGCATTCAGGTGATGTTTGACCCAGGTATGATGTCTGGCATACAGGTGATGTGTGACCCAGGTATGGTGTCTGACATACTGGTGATGTGTGACCAAGGTATTAAGTTTCACGATTCGATTCAATTTATTCGTACACAGACCACATGCCACACCTTCATTCTTTATATGTAAGTCGGAAAAAATGAAAGCAAATGCGGGACACAGACTCCAAACTTCTATAATTTTTACTTTAATAGTACATAGGCAGAGCGAACATTTTCGCATGGGCGCAGCCATTTTTATTTGCGTCTCCACGCCGGAGAGTATCGAAAATGTAAGCGTCGTTTCTATTGGTTGATGTATATTCTGTTCTATTCTGTGAAAACGGCGAATCGGTAAATAAAAATCCCACGGGAGATGTACGGAGCGGAGCGGAGGCAACGACTGTGGGTATCCGACGATGATCCAACATACAGCAGATAAAAGTATCTCTGTATATTGATACAGGCAACATAACGTGTCGATGACATTTAAAACAGCCGTGAAATGTTACAGTTGCTGGGCAAACAGTGTAATTGTTTCGTTTTCAATATAATTATCACGTTTTATGCCAAGATAACATATTTATTAGTAATCATATCAATTTGTCTTATTGTCATGTGATTCATCTGAAATTATATATTATAATGTAATATTGTGAGATATTTAATTATAGGTTAACTTGGTTTGTCTTCGCGAATTGTTCAGTCTAGTAGTTTATTTTCAAATGTTTTGTGCAAACATCAAGTAGTCATACTCAACTACTTTTATAAAGTCTACAACCATGTTAACTCATTTTTTCACATTTAGGATAATCCTTCATTTACTTCGTGTAATAACTAGACCGTAAATCGGATGATCATCTTATCCCGGAATATGTACCACGTGGTTGGCATTTTATTTTTGAATCCTCGAAATTGTCCTTTTCGTTTACCAGTAACACCCGGTTTTCACTTTACGATCACAATGCTGTTTATGGCCCAAAAGCATCGACACTGTTCATTGTCTTCGTGTCAAATTTACTTACACAGATAATTAACATTGATAATACAAAGCTTCCAAAAAACGTGAACAACATGCGTGAAAATGGAATAAACACGTATAAATTTGATATCTGATGAGACTCAGATTCCTCATTAATCTTCTTACTGAAATCTTATATAATATCGATGTTTGATGTTCGATGTATTGAGTTAATTATTATAAGTCAAGATTATGAAGACACACACTATTTCTCGGCTACATCAGACATATCTTAGAAGCAGCAGTATCAATATGGTCATTTGTTTTATAAGTTTAATTGGCATGATGTCATTATATTGATACGCCAATGTCATATTATTCTGATATTGTCTCTTTTTATTATATTAACATATTTTCCAGACAATAGTTTGTACCATCCCAGATGGTTTTGTCAAATTATTTTCAAGTCATTCCGTTTAGGTGAGCAACATGATATTCTAGCCATTCCGTGTGATCATGTCAAACGAATGTTAAAGCAACTCGTTTGCACATGCCTTACGTACGTAAGATCAATTACGTGTGATCAAATAAGACACGTTGCCACTAATCAAAATAATATGAAACTGTTTTGTGTTAAGTCTAGAACAAAACGCGGCGTATCCAATGGAGAAGCGATAAAAATACCACTGTTTATTGATACAGGTCGCATAACCTGTCGATGGCATTAAAAATAGCTGTGAAATGTTACAGTTGCTGTGCAAACAGTGTTTCGTTTTCAATACAATTATCACGTTTTCTGATAAGATTACCTTATCATACCAAGATATCTCATACCCGTGTGTTTCATTTGCAATTATATCTTATTACGTAATTACATTTGGACAGTGTATGCTTGGTTAACTTAATTTATCTTCTCGAAGTGTTCGGGGGTTTGTTGTCTCACATTTTGTGCAAACTTCTTACCCAACTATCAAGTCTAAATTCTCATGATTTCACGTTGGGGAATAATATTCATTGATTGCCTTCAAATACACACGATTATCTTATCCCTGAATAAGTACCACGTGGATGACACTTTGTTTTTAAATCCACGGAATTGTCCTTTTATCAGTAACACGAGTCGTAACGTTACGATGAAAATGATGCTCATGTCCCAAAACACCAAAACTGTTCCTGCGGCAAATAATAATGTTGTGATACAAAATACATTTATGTTGCGTCGTTTCAAATTTTGCGATGGCTATAACATTTACCAATAAAACCCGTAGTGTCATAGATAATATTTATGTTTCTTTTCATCTCATTCCTAAAGTTAAAGCTAAGAATAGAATAAAGTGATTATGCAAAATTTCCAAAACCCGCGATCAACATGCGGGAATATGAAATGTTGGGTCTAAAAATGTATTGTCTTCTGAGATTATTACAGTGATATTCATAAAACAATTGGCGAGGAAGTGTTGGGGTGGAACACAGTAATGGCTGCCAAATAAATCCAGCTAAACTGGTTATGACAATCGACTGATATGACGGGAAACAAGTACCTAAAACGGCACTCAATACAAAACAGGAAACAAACCAGTCGTTGGCAATTTATTGACTCAGAACGTTATTCTTGTGTGGGAAATGACATTCACCAATTAAATTACGTATAAATCTGAGATATTATGAGACCCTGATTCATACTTAATAATTTAAACCGTGGTCTCGCGGAGAATGGTTAATGTTTCAAATAAAAATCGATTTGGAAACCATCTAGACGAATATGATACTGATATCATTTAGTTTTAAATGTCGAGACATCTTTAGAATAATTATTCTTTCGTGTTTTCGAAATGTGAATGAAAATATAGGCGTTTGTTATCTTGTGCTTTTTCGCCATTGTTAGGTCATTTACGACGATGTTTGATGAGACCTTTTTAAATAAGTGAGTGTGTAGTATGTGTTTAACAGCGCGTAAACAAATTATCTACTGAACTTGTTTCTCTACTCGAACATAACATACAGGAACTACGTCATGACATAGCTATAAACCGAACACTTTTCTGATATAAATTGTATCGTGCTGCAATTAAAATCATTCTGAAAGAGTGGGATTTTGTCCAGAAACAATGCAAGCCATTAAGCTGTGGATTCCCTTTCCGGATGAAAAGATAAATTATTGACATTTTAATTTGGCGTTCGGAGAAAAGCTATTCCATGTTCAAGGATACAATAAATCAATGCATTCCAATGCTGTATTTCCATAAGTGTTTGATATTGTGATCCATCCTCGATCGGTCAATATTCCATGACTATAAAGAAGGCGGAGTGTCTATCAATTCTATTGTAAGATCGTTTATAAATCTAACGATATGCAATGACCTTGTATTGTTATCCAGTTGTTTTTGTTCTGTGATGCTTTCCAACAATTTCTGTAGGAACGTGATGCTAGTAAATGAGAAATTAATAAACCCCAAATTGTTCCAGTTGCTAATTATGTTTTACAGTATGGTTAAAATAATGAAAGGCACGAATTACACCCATTTTGGGGCAAATATAGGTATTAATTTTAAGTCTATAGTTCTAAAAACTAATATACCAGCGTAAATGTGTATTACATCCGTACTTTTAGTAGCAATGGGAATCCAGAACTACATCTTTATGCATTTCAACGTCGAAACATCTATTTAAGTGCACCACGAAATGGCAAGAGACAATATCGCCGCTATATAGCCTCGTGATTTATTCACATATTGCTTAATACAATCGTCGTCATTTCATCTCAAGATGTCCCTGGTAACTCTCGTTGATAAATCCATCAATTTATTAAGACAGGAAGGGAAATCAATATTTTCTCTGCATGGATTTAAAATGCAAATCAAATCCTGAGATAATCCTGAATGGCTCTTGCAAATCTGCGTGCTTCGTTATATAACGATTGTTATGATGCAACAAGGCAAGGAGAAACTGTACTTTTAGCACTTAAAGTTGTACCAGATAAGAAATAAGCGTGAGATTGAGAAATTTTTCCGTGGAGTGGATTACATATATGACATATATTTCACATTGCAAAGAAGCATAAACTCACTACTACATTGAAATGTATATTAATTTCTCGTGTACGAGGCTATTAAACTGAAACCCCATTCCTGACAAATATTAACTTGACATTTCTCTTCCATTTGAGAATGTGCAATCGTCCACAGTTTACAGGGAAATACCTGTAGTTTCCAGTCTTAGATATTTCTTCAGATAGCACGTACTTGTTACTTTAGTCAATGTTATAACGACAAACGATATTTGGCGGCTACATCAGACAAATGTTAGAAGTCGTATTATTAATATGATTCATGTTTTAAAAGTCCAATTGACATTCATCATTCTAGAGTGAGGCAGCAGTCATATTATCCTCCTATTGTATCTAGGTTTTTATTATATTTACATATGCTATAGACTTCAGTTTGTACAATCCCCTAAAAGGTTTTTCGTTTTCTTCAGTCATAAGAATAATTCATTCATCGCTTATAATTGAGTCGAACGAATTATCCTGAAAGCAGCATTTGGTGTTTGAATATATCTATCGCGTTTTCTGAGTAGATACATGTAACACGTTGCATGATAGTCATGATATTCATCGAAGCATGTTTATTGCAATTTGTTTAACAGGTATTATTGGACATTTTATGCTTTGTTAACTAACTTTTAACGTCTCAAATTATTTCGTAGTTCGTTGTCAACCGTTTTGAGCAAAGTTTAATATAATATAGCTAATTATACCACAAACGTTGTGTCGTGTCTAATTCACTGACATAGAAAGTTACCCTATGACATTTACCAATCAAAACAAGCATGCACCTGAGGTATCATCAGACTCATCTTTCTAATTAATCTTTTATAAACTAGCTTCGTGGTGACATGTTATCGTGATTCGTTATTATTAAATGGGAGATCATCTAGACGAATACGATTCTAAAAGATTTTGTTTAAAATATCAAGACCTCGGAGAATTAAACTGTATTCTTTTTCGTTTTGTAATGTCATATAAAATATAGATATCTGTTCTCATCAGGTTTCGAGCCATCGCAGAGTTATTGTTAAGTTATTTACGAAGGCTCAGTTTAATGTTACTGAAAGACAGGCATGGTCAAATAGGGTTCGCAATCATCTATATAGACCAAATCGGATCTAGCGCATTCTATAGAAAACTTTTCCCAAAATAGCCTGTCTATCAAACCTGAACTGTCCATACCTGTGACAATTTAGCTGTTTATAAACGTGCGCAATGCTTAAACTTCATACTCCACATGTTATTAGTTACAAGAACTGCTGTGACTTCTTTATTACTGAACGTTAACATTTTATATGGGTTTTGATGCAAAATTCTAGAAAAGACTGTTTTTCAGGTTTGAGCATGGAGAATGGAGTTTGAGTATGAGAATGTGAACACGTTTATGATCACCGGGCCAGACATATGCACGTTTAAATGTAGAACTTATCCACAGAACGAAGTGGGCGTAACGGAATAATAATTGATTCATTTTACTAGATAAGAGGAAGAAAGGCAAAAAACATTAAACTTGCATTTTAACAACGTTTTAAAATGCATGTGCGTGTTTTGCGAAAATCGGATTTTCAATTCAGACTGTGTTTGATATCGATTCAGCGAAAACTGAACAAAACCGTGTTTTCTAAAAGAAATCATACATCTGGGGATTTGGTTTCAATTCATCCGAACAAATTACAAAAAATACAATTTAATGGAAATGACAGTCTAGACACTTCACCACAAAGTGGAACAATTGTCCACCGTTTGCAAAGATGAATTTGTGCTGTTTTTTTTTAGAATTGATGATGACATTTCTTGTTTCATTTTGAATATTCATTTTGTTCGCGTGTGTAAGGCTGCTCGTGAAGTGCAGTTGGACAGCAACCGCTTGTCATCCTAACCATTCGGATTTGAAAACAAGACTGGACTGACTTTGTTCTTTCGTGGCAGTCGCTTTGGTGATGCTCACAACATGGGGTGTGTTTGTCAGTAACTGTTGCATAATGTTGAACTTAACATATTGAACAGTCCGTTGTACTTGTGAGTTAGTCTAAAACAATTTCATATCTGGACATGCACCTGCTCACTTATACTGTATATTTTCATTTTCATTTAGAATAATAAATTTATTTGGCAAAGAAATAAACACTGCAGCAATATGATTGTAGTAATTATCAAATACTTGAAAAATATAGACAATGAAATAATACTTCTTAATTATTCATAAAGTCGTTATAAAGACCAGATGAGCGAAGAGCATGCCAAATAAAGCTATTTTATCATGTGAAGATTGTATCAGTCCAGTTAATTGAGAGTGTGAAATCTAACATATTAGTTCATCAGCTTTTTCTCGGAGAAATAATTGATGAGTTGTTGTTCTGTGGTTATCGTGTTTACGGAGTTCCGCTACGTATGGAAATACAAATCCATAACCATATGTGACTGCGCCTGATAAAAGGGGGCTTATGGCAAAAATTGGACATTTTCATTTTTTATTATTTCTGGAAAGAACACTATCTTACGGATATAGAATTGAAAAAAAATGGACGAATATCTCAAGTCGTTCCGATTTTATGGAGGTTTTAATAAGATAACTAATTGCTTTTTTGGTGGAAGATCTACAAAATTAGTGTATGTGTCGATTATGAAGAAGTAGGGTCAGGGAAGCCAATATTGGTTTCATGTCTCCAACTTTATGGAAATGGTTTTATGAATTGTCAAAACATCACTTCAAATGTTTTGAAAAAACATATTTTTGAAAAATAAAATTAAACTGTTGCCATGGCAACAAAAAAGATCGTTTTGCCAAAATTTTGAAAAAAACACATTCTTAAAAAATTACGTGATACAAATTAGTTTTATTCCACAAAATGTTCATTAAAATTATAACATACCTTTTTAAAATTTGGTTGCCATGGAAACAGTCAAAACAAATATAAAACACATTTTGTGCCTCAACATGAAATTCAACTTCACCATAGAGATTTAACAACTGAAAATGCTTCAATTCACATCCCTATGGAACAGAAGCTTTTTCATGGTATGACATTACATCATTTAAAAAAAAGTTGTCTGAAATGTTATCATGGCAACTAGATCTAAATTATTTTTCACAAAAATAAATAAAAAAATCCATTTTTCACAAACTTGAATGCAAAAAATAATGTTGTTTCCAAAGAGTGCAGAAATTATTTAATGTGCAGGTAAAATATCCTTCTCTTGTTAGCACAATGGGTTAATTGCTGTGAGGGAGTATGCTGTGCTTCAAATTGTTTTGTATCACTGAAGAGGCATGTGGTTTGCAGTATAGTCATAGTCTAACATGATCAGTATTTCATAATGTGTTGTGTGTATTGTCATTCTAATTATAAGGTATTGTTTGAAGCCAATAGTTTACTTCAGTTAACCAACTGACAGCCTTACACTTGTATACTCCAATGGGTTGTTAATAGAACACTGACTGTGACATGCACATGTTTGCCTCTCATTCGAAATAGTACACCATCAAAAAAGAGGGCCAATGTGGTACTTGGTTATCTTTAAGGTAAACT
The DNA here is from genome assembly GCA_963678985.1 of Spisula subtruncata. NCBI lineage: Eukaryota > Metazoa > Mollusca > Bivalvia > Venerida > Mactridae > Spisula > Spisula subtruncata. The sequence goes on along the minus strand of OY787664.1, from coordinate 47,806,073 downwards.
AGTTAGCCATTCTTCATAAGAATAACAAAAATCCCAAAATGCTGCCTCTACTACATGCACTTTTTTATTCAAGATAAGGCTGAGTGAGTGACATCTAAAAGCTGTACATTTATACATTTAGTTGGAGAATGATAATTCAACATGCTACTTTTGACACTTTTTAAAACACATGTAGTGTAATATTTCTAGTCACAGGAAATCCATGTACATGTATAACAGTCTTACCAGTGCTATGAAGGATTTAATGAGTAATGGTATATTACAATGTAGTAATTAATAAAAAAATTGATGTGCTATTTAGTGAGGACCTAGCATAAAAATTGACCATACATAAATGTATACATAACTTATACTTAAAAGTGCAGAGAGCAGACAACACAGTTATAAGTAAACACAAATTTATTGCTGGCAAATTAATACAGAAGTAGAAGTCAAGTGAAAACAGTGAAATCAGACAATTTTCATCTTCCATTCATAGATTCTTCTTCCCTAGTACCGTTTCAGCTGAAAATATACCAACATATAACACATAATTATACTTTTCTGACATAAACATACATGTCATTATTTGCATTACCAGTTTCAAACTGGAGGGGACTATAAGTTTCTTAATTACTTTTTAAATGTATTACTGACTCCATGGGTTCTAATCAATGACTTGATAGTGTATACCTAAAATTATAGTAGTTTTTCAGAATCTTACATATGCATATTATATATTTGTTATAATGTAAAGGGATAAGTACTTTAAAAATAATATAAATGTATCAGACCTTTTTCTAATTTTCTAAATTGGGATGCAATTTAATCGAATAAATTGCAAAAATTAGGATTTATTTGGTCAATGATTGAATATGGGAATTGAAAATAGAATGAACTTAACTGTTCCAATTTATTGACACCAATGGTTTCATTTGTGTATTTGTTAATAGTGCATTGGTTTAACTTAAAGAAACACTTTACTTGGCTTTCATGATTTTGGTTTCATTATTTTGGGATTTTTTTTTCAATTGGGATTTTTTTCAGCAATTGGGAATTTTTTTCAGCAATTGGGAACCAATTTTGAGGCAGAATAAAGGCCTCAGACAATACCAAGAAAAAGGTCTGTGTATGCAGTATCTTTAGACATTAAGCAAATTGTGTATATATGCAATACCAATTTCCATTGTACCTTTGAATGGTGGCATGTGTCCTGAATACTTTTTGTTAGTACTTAGGTGTTGATTCTTCCATATCTTTTTATACAACCCCACTGTGTGATCAATTTCCATAAGACATAAGCTGCCAGCTACTCATACATCCTCCTCTGCAAAAAATTAAAGTCAATTAGTAAATTATAAGTTAAACCACTGTCTGAATTGTGTCAAATAAATGCATAGCAGACCAAAAAATACAGTAGTTTGAAAACAGTGGGTGTTGTGATAGTGAACAATCAACATGTATAATCAGTTGGATGACTTATTAGGATAAACCAACAAACTAACTGTTATACAATGCAACTTTCCAATATGTGGTATTGAAACCACATACCCAACTTGAAATTATACATGATTTGGTCATATGTTAAGAAGATCAATACATATATGAAATTTGAACAGTTGGCTTGAACCAGGCTAGAATGAACATTTAAATATGCCTACATAAGGACATGGGAGCAAATACATGATATTTAATCAAGCCAAGAAATTGCAATTAAATAATGTGAGATATTTTATGTGTGAAAATTGCAATTTAGATGTGTCTGGAAGTGTTAAATGAGAGTAGAAAATAAAATGCTATTTCATTTCTTTGACATACCTATTAACCCAAACCAATATTACAAGTATAACATGCAACCAGTATTGTACCCACATTTAACTAACTACTTAGGGGCAATGCATGTTTAGTTGCACATCTAGACAGTTGAAAGTTATGCTATAAAATTAACCAACCTAATTCATTTAATTTCACAAAGAAAACTCTGGGAGGGGCTACAAAAATGTACATGTATATGTCTGCGCTAATACATGTACTGAGTGAATCTGAATTTAACTAGGTGTGCAACTAAACAGACAATGCTCATATGTAGTTTACAGTTATTTAAGTCAATTAGTGTGGTACAGTTTTGAATGTAGCACCTTGAAATCAGAGTAGGGAGGAGTGTACTGTCAGCTTGTTATACATGTATTGTATAAAACATACTTTTACTCAGTAGATGGAGTGACAGTATTAAAACATTTATAAGCTGAATTCTGAATTTCAAGCATTCATCAACACAACTTAATTACCTGTACAGAATGGAAGAGTATATCAACATGATGTGTTAGGAATTTTCCATATCCATCTACAGTTCATCATCCATGCAATGTGTCAGATAGTTCAGCCATTTTATGGGTTTATAGTGTTGATCTACAAATGAATTAAACAAATAACTTCATGATTCAATAATAATTAATTAAACAAATAACTACATGATTCAATAATAATTATGTTCTATTCAATGTAAGGTCCATATAAATGTCTAGGTACAGTTCGTAAACAGATTAGATAAGACCATCTACATAAATTCCAGAATGTGTTTACTGAGTATTGCTCACATTCAGCGGAGTACGAAAGTTTTGAGGTCGAAAACATTTAGATTTATTGGCGATTCATAAGACTTGCTCTGCTGGGTAAAAGCTTTATGCAGCAAGTGTGCATGATATTGTTATGTTTTAAATCATGTTATAGCCCCAAAGATTATGCCTACCAGTTTTAAAACATCGATTAAACCGGTAAAAGTTATGGTTGCTATAAACAAAACATTCACTTCCGGGTGGGTCGGTTTATTTTTAGAAGTCTTCAATGATGCAAATGACTATTAACCAAGCCGCTAATGCATGGTAAAGTATGGCAGAACTAATCTTTAATCTCTCTTACCTTCAAGTAAACAAGATTCATGCTGAAACATAGTTGAAATACGTAAAACTTTACAACAATCTTTCGCACACCAGCATCGCGTGGATTCAGTAGCAGTGACTGAGTTCAAAGGTCGTATGACGATTTTTATGACGTATTCAAGCGGATAAAACCACAAAACGCCGTATCACGGTATTATTTTGTCCGTCAACAATTTTTAAGGGTGTAGGTGGAGTTATTTTGTTTTAATCATGCAAACAACGACATTATCATGCTGACAAAACGTGATAAAAAGTAACGTCGATAAATTGACGTTTTTCTCGGAACGACGTCAAAGTCAACAAGCCCCCTTTTATCAGACGTCGTCACATATGTTACATAAAAACCAGACACTGCAAAGCGTAAATTGGAGACTTACAAAATACAAAGATCACCTCAAATTTAACAACACAATATATAATGTTTAGTTTGTTTTATCATGTTTATAAGCGTCATTGTTAATTATGTTTCAGATTCTTATGATGATCAGTTGCACTAGCAAGTATTCCTTGACACCTGATAACGTCTCTAAGCTGGAAGATGCGCCGCAAGACCATAACCAATGTCAAAAGGGCATAACTTATCCGAAGGAGACTTCCAGGATCACAAATCAGTATTTTAATCACCGCTCTAATCTGTACGAACATCAATATAGAAAAACCCTATATACGTAGCTACGTAACGGGAACTTCTAGGACGTGTTGTAAAAATGACCCTTATTCGGGAGATCACTTTATTAAGATTTGCACCACAAAACGTCTGTACATTTGACAAGTCACGTATGACTTTTCTAAATAAAAACACGCTTATATATTCTAGTATTAGATTGGCAGCAAAGAGGTGGCTAATTATACAAGAACATACTGTAGACGTGGAATAGATGGGATGTCACACGTGTGACATTTCAAAGAAAAGAGACCCGAACACGCATGAAAATGTCACCCCTTTGACATTATCAAGTGGTAATGTTGCTAAAAAATATTCTCAAGTCACTGTTACTCGAACTATCGGTAATCGACGCCATTGTTGGTGTAATCAGTTACCCTGAAACACGAATGGCACCTTGAAACAACATGTGTTTTCAACGCGTGTTAGTATTGATTACGCCTAGTATATATGACGCCCTTCGGTCATATAATATGAAACATTGTCATAGAATAGGTCAACCACTTCTTTGCGATCAAAGGAACAATCAATATCTTACATAGGAAAAAGATAACTGTAAATAGTAGACAGTGAAGCCTTTCATAAGAAAAATAACTAAAAAAAATGTTCATTTCGATGTTTTGCTATTCATTTAACCTTAGTGTTAAGTCCTTTCGAATGAAGTTTTACGGAATTCCATGCATTTACAGTCATTATCTTCTATCCAAGACAGCCACGTAATTATTGCGTGGGCTTTGTCATTTTGTATTAATACGACAAAACCATATGCATACCCTTGGGACACATGTGACCTCGGATATTACTTCTTTTGTCAAATGTCTTAAAGGCTTTATACTCGTCGGGAAAGTATCTAAGGCTTTTACTGAGTTGAGAAACACTGGCTAACCCGGAGGACAATTTACAGTTTTCCTGTCATTTGCACGTAGTAAAAGGTTGCTAGGTTACAAATGGTAGAAACATGTTGCTAGGTTACAAATGGTAGAAACAGGTTAATAGTTACAAAATCAATGGTTCTGTGTGTATGTTTGTTGTCCGAGATATATTGATCCGAATCATATACCGATAGTCATTTGCTATGTAAAATACTTATTTCTATTCTGCAAGTTTTAAGAAATAATATATCCATCTAATAGGCTTACTACTTTACAGACATTCATTTTGCAGAATTTGTAAAAGCAGCGGAAATTCGAACATAGCGTACACAATTAGAAGGCTACGTATTCTAGCCATTTCTGATTTAGGCGTTCATGACTATCTAGGAAGTGTTTTATGGTCTATAACATCCATTAGCAGAACGAAAGGTATCCAGTCAACTTGGACGTAATGGAATAAACTTTTATTCATTACACTATGTTATATGACTAACTCAAAAACGATAAAACTGTAACACTGGCTTGAAACTAGCGTTAAAGAATGAATACAAGAGGGTGTTTTTATTCTGAAAATCGCATTTCCGAGACTATTGCTTTGATATCGATTCAGTAAAAACTGAGCGAAAACATATTTTCAAAAAAAACGTTCATCTGGGGAATCCGGTTTCAATCAATTCGAACAAGTCGATTAATGGAAGACACATTTTCACACGAGCTTGTAAAAACAAATTTGCTAACATTAAACGTAATGGAAATTACAGTCAGGAGACTTCACAACAAAGTGGAACAATAATAAAAACTGTCAACCGTACGGAAAGGTAATCTGCGTCGTTTATTTTCAAAAGTGCTATTCACATGACGACCGTGCAACCATAGTTCAGGATAAAGACCAAATTCTACGAAGCATAAGCAGTTTTTAGTTAACTTGTCTAGCAAAACACTCTAGGTGTGTTTGTTCTCTGTGGTTCGAATTACGTACGAACAACACCTCAACACAACAAGTGTTTTTGTCGTGTGTTTGTGTTGATTACGTTTAATATATATGTCACCCTCCGGTCATATCATATGCAATATTGTCCTTGAATGATCAACGACTTCTCATCAAGCAAAGGAAGAACTATCTATAACCTTTGTAGGAATGCTAAGCGTAGACAGAGGAACCTTTCATAAGAAAACGAACTCCTCAAATCAAGATTTAATTGTTTATGTTTTGCTATTCATTTAACGTCAATAGTGAAACTAAGTCCTAAGCATTACAAATGAAGTTTTGCGGTATTTCATGTATCTAGTGACGTTATCTTCTATTCAAAACATCTTCGAAATTATAACGTGTGCTTCTTCTTCATTCTATATTACCGGTAATACGACAGCAACATACACATACCCTGGGGACTTCAGTTACCTCGGATATTACTTGTTTTGTCAAATGCTTAAAGACATTATACACGTCAGGAAAATATGTGAGGCTTTTACGAAGTTGAGAAGCATTGTCTAACCCTGAAGAGAAATATTTACGTAGTAGAAGGTTGCTAGGTAAACAAATTGTAGAATATGGTTGCTAGGATACAAATGGTTCTGTTTGTCAGGTTGTTATCCGAGTAATATTGATCTGAATCATGCACTGAGAGTCATTTGTTAGGTAATATAAGACTTATTTATACTCTGTCATTTCTAATGTTCATAACACTGTAAAGCTATTCAAGTTTGCCTAGTTTGGTCAATGCGTAGCCAATTCGTGCTGTTCACATTTAAGAATTATGATATGTTTTTTCATAGTTCGTTTGTAGATTATTCTTGAGGAGTGTTTGTTTATGGTTCATTAAATAAATCCGAACAATATTCCCTTATAGACCTGCATAGCGTAACACTGTAGCATGCTAGTATTGGGTCGGCAAGGTTATGTTATGTTCACACGCCATACTGGTTACGGTCATGTCCTCATGACATGAATTATACTATTATTCGTTTCGACTTGCCCGAGGAAAGTAAATGAAGTTATCTCGCAAGTCACAGAACGGCAATACGGAATGCTAATTATCAGTGTAATGCAATTTCCTGGGTATAACATTTATGTAGATTATTGCTTCGAGAGCATTAACGATTATTGCCACCTATATATGTTCGCTCTACCACGTGGCCACTAATGGCTTTATCCCTCAAACTGTCGTTGACAGCAAAGCAACGTGGTACGAATGTGATAAATCGCCTTCAAGCAATGTCTCCGAAAACTCTCCGATTTTCCATTACCAATACCTCACCAGACATTCTTGCTGCTATCTTTTTTAGACATTGACTTTTATTGTTATGTCGTCCCTAAGGTGTTTCCAAAAGCGATTAGGCGGCGATATTCAGATTTGCTCTATTGTTGATATCCTGCAGTGTTAAGTCCTACTTACTAATGCTATTGAGTGCATTGTTAATAAACTATATTCTAGATAATAATTATAGTTGTTCGTTACTTGGCACAATGTTACATGCATGTACGTGGTGGCATGTGAATCTAGATAATGCCTATAACCATATACATATTGGCTGCAAACATCACAATGTCAGGCTGTAAGGCTGTACAAGTTGCAATTTGCTAGGCTCTGCAACTCACGCTTTTTATGTTAGGCGGCCAACTTTACACACATACTATTTGAGTTTTATGGGAGGCCAAGATACAGTGCCTCTTTACCTAGACGACCGTGATAATGTAGGTTTATTGTTATAATATATAAAGACTCATTTTCTTAAGAAAATCGATGAGTTCAGATGTATATGCGTTAGTTACCTCTAAGTGTTAAGTGCCATTAAACGCTTACACATAAATGGATGTCATAAAATAATATTGCATTCGAAACATTTGCGTAGTGTCACATAAAGACCAAGACCAATCTGCATTGAACCAGTATCCATTATTTATGACACATTATAAATTATAACTTAATTGAGCACCACCGTTAATAGGAAATGCCTCCATATATTGTACCGGAAGCTTCCATAAAAGCCATTTAATCGATCAACTTACTCGCTTTTAGTCATATGGTGTTCCTGATTTTGACATACATCGATCAAAGGTCACATGTTCAGAATAAATTACATACATATAAAATTGAATTAATGCTTAAAAAGACGAAACCGAGCCGGAACGTCCCTTACTAATAAAGCGATTCGAGGGTGCAATCTATATACTAGCCCATCTAGTCTTATGGACAAAGCTGGATTGAATTTATATCCACTTCGGGCTGTTATCATCAGGGCTCGGTCATTTAACATTTTAATGTCATTTGGTTTCTACTTAAAAAATGATTTTAATTCGGTACATTCGTGCAAAAATGTTTTAAAAGTTCACTGAGTAGAGAGACAATTTGCAACGTTCATGCTATCAGCAGCACATTACTTTGTTGTCTAACTTTCGAAAATGTTTTCAGTTTGATGCTATTAACCTATATATGTATTACATTACCACAAAGCAGCCTGCAAAATATTGCTTTAATAGTGAATTGGTCTTCAAAATATATAAGTATTGTTCTCGTTTCACTATAAGTTCATATTTTAAACCTATGTTTAATAATTTGCGCTTTACAGTTCCGCAAACGGCCTGTCAATGGACGGTTAAAATAGTGAATTGTTGGTATACCATTTTTGTTATCAATTTAAAACGTTTGGATTATTAAAATTGCACTTATCTTTCACGATTAAAACCATCCATTTCAAAATGGAAATGGCCTTTTCAAACCTGAACACGAGTAATACGTATTAGTATGTACTATGTAGTCATTTTTGTCAGACAGTGTAAATACAATTTGATTTCTCATAATCAGAACATGCTTGCACAAAGATTACGAAGCCACGTATAATGATATAAAAATCCAATTGCCCTAACTTTAATATACCTTCAGCAACTGATAATATATTTTTAAAAATCATTTACGTCGTGACAAATTCACTGACACAGAAAGCTAACTTTGTGGTGGAAATGACATTTACATAGATCCATTTTAAACACGTACACCCCTGAGATTTCAGTTTCAGCTTCCTAATTAATCTTTTATATTAGTAGCTTCGTGGAGAAAGAGTTTAATGCTAACAGTTGAAAGATAGAGTAAATCAAAGAACATCTAGACGAACACGATACTGTAAACATTCTTTTTAAAATACCAAGAACTCTGCGAAAATAATTTTATTCATTCTCGTATTACAATATGATTATAGCTATTAATTATTCATGATACGAGAAACATTCTAGTTCAATATTTAACGGCTGTCAAAGAAAAGAAAGAAAACAAACGCAGTACAACTGGCATTATACTGTAGAATACACGCGCGTGTTTTCAGCAGAAAATGAACGAAAACATGTTATACAACTAACCATACATTTGGGGATTTGGTTTCAATTCATCCGAACAAATGTATTGGAAACCAATGCAGCTTAATTCGTAGAAGGCACATCTACACACGAGCTTGTAAAAATAAATCTGCCAACAATGACAACGAATTAAAACTCATTGGAGATTACTGCATGGAGACTTCAAAACAAAGTGGAACAATAATAAGAAATGACAAACGCTTGCAAAGATGTGTTTGACAGTGTCGTTTTATTTTAAAGAAGTCATTATGACATTTCAAGCTTGATTTCGAATATTCGTTTTGTTTGTTAGTCCGCTAGGGTAGTCAACCAAACCAATCTGTGGCTATATCAAAGTCGAACACTTGATGCTGTCCATGACATTGGCTGAATAATATTTAAAATGTACTTGCTCAGTACTAATGTACTACTCTCTTTTTGTTTCCATTTAGAACATAAAACTACTTTGGACCAGAAATAAAACCTTGCAGGAATATGATGGTGGTAGTTATCAAGCATACGAAGAAAACAGACAATGAAATCATATTTCTTAATTATTTCCTGATGTCGTTATAACGATCCGATGAGCGATGAGCATGCCAAGCATGCACTTTTTAAGCATGAGCAAACTGTAGCAATCCATTAATTTAAACGTGTGAAGTATGGCATATCGATACATCATCTTTTTCTCTAAGAAATAATTGATACGCTGATTGATACGTTCTCATGTTCTCCGGGGTTCCGTTATGTAAGGAACTCCACATCCGTAACCAACTGTTACAATCTAACACCGTGAAACATCACTCCCAAACTACCAAACCACCTGACTTCAGACAACTTATCCATAGGTTGAAGATTTGACTAAGCCATTTCCAGTATAGAGCATAACATGTCCGACCTAGCGTTCCTTCCCGTGTGACAAACCAGTGTTCTAGCAACGGTTCTGTACGGACATTGATTTATTATGGCTTATAATAAAAAATGTTATAAGTGCTACTAATTTTTGCGTTAATTCATTCCATTCTTTGCCCATTCGATTGATTAAAATGAATAACATGTTTAGGTCGCTTTGTTTTGTATTTTGATATATCGGAATGTATACATGTTCTGTATATCTGTATTGCCTGGTAAACTAGAAACATGTATTCAGAAAGCATTCTCATTTATTATGTTATTACAATGTGTGGGTAAACCAGAAAAAAATATTTTACTACATGGTGCACGTGAATTTAATAAAACCAGTGATTGTGTGTGGGAGTGTCTATAAAAATTATGCTATTTATAGTTCGATTTCGAGCATTGAGCCGTGACTGCACTTTTAAGTTTAATCCATTCGCCGATAAACTGGAAATCGATAAATTACACGTAGTAGTAAGTAGCATATCTTTAAATAATGACTATTGATTAAATTACGGGTTACCCGCCCAATTAGACTCGTCAAAAAGTTCATGGCTCAGGGTTCAACATTGGACTATAGCAATACAATAAATTGATGTCAACCTGATTCTGTAACGATGGGCTCCCCAGTTTAAATGTGTGTGATACCATGTGTTTCTTTTCAAATGCAAAGCACAATCAGGCTTCATGAATATGATTTTCTTCTTATCAAGGACTTGCACTCTGCCATCAGCAAAATGTCTTATTTCTTTGCTCTGTATTTATTGTAAACTATACTGTTTGAACATTCAGTTTCGTGCGAATAAAACTTCGAAATTAGCAAATTAACGTTTATAAATGGGATGCAACAGTAGTATTGCTTATAGAGACCATGTGTAGTTCGCGAACAATGCCTTGGCATTAAGTTTACGTGTATGCAATTTCGGTTCAAAATTTGGCTATGCATCGAAAGCAGTCGTCGTGATTAAATTATAAAAGTTTATGATACCTGATGATGGGGACTTTACAAATATGGGAACATGAAATAAAAATGTACAACACGTAAAACGGTATGTTTGTTGGCGATTGGGCACATACAAAAACAACGCAATTGCTTCCAAAAGTAAACATTTATTTGAATCTGATTTGTCATAGTTCACATTTTGTAATAATTGTAAACATTTTCACTATTTTACAAGTGACGAAAAAAAATTAATATACATTTTTGTCGCACAGCCAGGTGCAATCAAAGTTCAACATGATGGTACAGTAGATGGTCTTCTTAAAACACAAATAAAGAAAAAAAGTTCCATATCCTGTTACAGTAGATGGTGTTTCAATCCAAATAAAGATACAACATAATAATAAATTATCTCAATCTAACAATGGTTGTCAGCGAACAAATGGAATGTGTCGTTTGTATTATATATCTACATGTTTGATAATGCCCAATGACATAGAGCCATACCAAATCGTATTTCTTTGTTTTGCGTCCGCCCTAAGTTCAAAAAACTGTAAAGCTATTCTGACACAAAACATTAATCCCTCGAAAATGACAAGTGATATCGACTTCAATCCACATTAGTATATGGCTAACAAATATAACTTTTATGCACTGTTATTCATAATAACTTACTAAAATAACTGAAACCCTGTTTGCGTGAAATATACTTCTGTGTAGAGGTTGAACAAGTATAAAAAGTATGAAAGCAATATTTCAATTGATTTTGTACATACAATGTATATAAGGTTAAAACGTGTTGTTTCTTTCCCAATATGCTCAAATATACCCGTCCTTGGACGCTAAACGAGGAAACGATTTGGAATGACCAAGTCGTGTATAAAAACACCGGAAATATATATTTTTGTTATGCGTTTTTTCAGAAATATTTTTGACTGTTTCCTGAAAAACACCAGTTCATTGTAAGCCTTGTTTCCATGCAGCAGCAACGTTTGCTTCTAACTCTTTGACGCCAGTCTACAACATAAGTTTCCATCTTGTTGTTTCCTCAACAGACTGTTAGTTATTTCACGAAATATTAATCATGCTCATAAAACATGTCATTTTAAGCTTTTGAATGCCATGATGACATTCTGGCAATTAAACATCTTTGAATGTCTTCATGCTCTCCACAACGAGTTGTAGCAACATTTATTGTCATTTTAGTGTCAAAATAAACCACAATCACAGCCAAAACAACAAAATAAAATATAATCATGATATAACAATAACACAGGTTATCACACTGGACAATTGTTTCTTTATACATTTTTACTCTTCAGAACGAAGGCTTTATTTTCGCCGTCTGTAGCCCTGGAAAAGAAACAAAACATTTCTGCAGTCAACGCAAATAGGACACATATGATGGAAATAAGAGCTTCTAGATGTAACCAATATCGATCAGACTAGAGGTCTTGCCCTCCTTTCACATTATTCAGGATTACTATGCCATATTCTCACATTATAATGCTTTGGTAATCTCCTACACAGATTAGTCGTTCGTTCCTCTCATAATCCATATTTGTGAAAGGCTCAATAACAAGAACTTTGACAACGCGAAAACAATATAACGTACATTCAGGTTGACATTTAGAATAATAACTTGGATGGGGCAAGATACTGAAGTACATATCACTGGCGAAAACGCATCTAATCAACCCAGTAATCTAAGCAAGGTTGTTCACATGACGGTATACTGACTAAGCCAGCCAAACAGGCTATGTAAATATAACATACAAAACCATGAACTTATTATTTTAGACATCTTCGTACTCTTATGAAAGGTTACAGATAACGCAGTTCAAATTATAAACGTATAGATTTACATTAGAGACTGTTGTATTGAAAATGTACTTATTAACCATTTAGGCCAGATACTAGCAATTCATCGCATTTGTTTTTCAGTACTTACCCAAAAAATCACTAAACGTTTATTGCCTATGGTTAACTTCATGTATTTAATTGCTTTACGGTCCCAACCACCATTCATTTAAACCCCATTTGAAATTTAAACTCTTATCGATGTTTAAGTTGTATTAAAGTTATCATCATAGTCAATTGTCATACAACCCTAACTACCATTCATTTGTACTACACTTGTAATGTTATCTCCCATTTATGCTTCTGTTTTATTCATGAAGATTGATCATGTTGCTATTATTCCCCTCATTCTATGTTACACAATTATCCTGGCATACTTCTTGATTTTAAATTAATTTTTTCATTCTTACTTTATCACAGGAATTTTAATGTGAAACAACAATAAAATCGTAACTATAGTTTTAATAAGAGAACTATAACTCAATGAATCGCCAATAAACAATTTTTAAACAGAAATATCCAATCTTAATACTTCAGATCTTTAAATTCTCCTTTTTGACAGCGGTCACTCTCACAGATCTTCTTTTTGTATGTTTGTATGTATTTATATACTTGTCAATTTGTTTGTTAGATGACACCATGTGAGATATGCCCTTGGCTTAATGGATGATTCATTGTTATAGAAATTTATTATTATTATTAGTAGTAGTAGTAGTGTTAGTATCATTATTATAACTTACTTCATAATAGTCACCAGGATAGGCGTCTGCTTCTGCTTGTCTGAGATCAGCTGCTAGTCGCATCACTTGTTGGTAAGCGTCAGCGTATTCACGCATTGATCTTTTCTCGGGAATGAAATTACTGAAGTGAGTTGACGGCTCCTCAAACGATGGATAGAAGTAATTACTTCTCTTTATACCAGGAACAAATGTGAGACCGGCTTGTCTCTTTGGTGGCACATAGATGGGGGACTCAAATTCTAGCTCACTGGGCTCTTCATAAGGCGAGTACGTTTCATATGGATTGACAAAACGGTCACTATCGTCATATGGCTCTTGTGTGTCTAAGAGATCCAGCAATTCGGCCATGTCGTCATCATTTATTGGGTAATTATACGGTACATCATATGGTAAGTAGACGCCAAAGTCTTCCGGATCGTAAGTTTGTCGCTTTGCTCTATGTCCTCGTTTTAGCATTCTTGCTGCTTGATATGGATAACCGTTGAATGTTCTCATTTGACTACGTCGGTACCGTCCGTATTTTCCGTATGATGGGTAATTGAGAAGACCATATGACGGTTGTTGCCATCCTCGGTATTGGTTTCCAGAACCTTTCAGCAAAGAGCTTAAATAATCCGGTTCGTAAGCATCACCTGGAATAATAAACGAGTATTAATGTATATGTACTGTATTGAATACGTATCCATCTTTGCTGTTCCTCAGACTATTTTTATTCACTATCGGGTATTTGTATTTATTGTTTGAAGATCTCCTCGCAACGGGACGATCTATATGGTAGATGACCCCAGAAGAGGTTAGTCAATTTAGTTTATGGGGAAAAGTATATAGTCTAGTTCCAGAAGCATCTCTGATTCTTTTACTTGTCTGGCGTAAGGCATTATTCCTGGGACCTTGGTTTTATAAAGTCTCATCCGAAAGATTGTTTGTTCAGTTGGTGTTAGTTGTAAAACAATGATAAACATTTCTGTTTTTGAACTGGCTTGAGGCGAAATCGAACACAAAACCTTCGGATCAGCGGCACCTACTCCAACAGTTTCCTCTATTTAAAGATTTTATTACTGACACTGCGCCAACCATTCATGCAGTTAACTTTTTGTATTGGGCGTACTACAGTACTATATCAAAATGATATAAGTGTTTCGCATAAAAAATGTTGCGCATATTGATGCAAATGTACATGTACTACCTTTCATTTTTTCAAGTTCTTTGAGATAATCTTCAAAACTCATTTGTTCCTCTTCATCGCCTTCTTCCTCGGGTAAAGCAACTTCTGTATTACCGGCTGGCACTTCATCATTCTCTGTCGTAACCTCCGGAGCGTCTTCAGTCAATTCCTGAGACTCCTGGTTATCAGTGATACCACTTTTTAATTCATCCGAAACAATGTTGTCAGATGTCTCATCATTAGTATCAGCTGCTTCTTCGCTAGATTCGCTTGGCAGATTTGTTGGTTCCTGGGCTACGATAAGTCCATCTCTATCATTTTTACTATCATCTTCAATAGTAGGATCTATACGTTTCGACACCTCTTTGTCAAGTTCATTCTGTTCATTACCAAACATCATAATCTCTTTCGCCCGTTTAACTGCAATACATAATATACTTTGAATAAAGGAGAAAGAAAATGAGTAAAAAATAGTTTGCAAAAAATCTTGAGTACATATAGGGTACACATAAAGGTGTTCTGTTGAATAAAATACACTTGAAGAATGGTAAGTACTTTCACAAAACACCGGCTGATCATCCCCCCCGAAATCAAAACTGCAAAAGGAAAGCGTATCAATGTTAGAGGCGTTATAAGACAGGGACACATCTCACTTAAGTTACAAACTAAGTACAAGACATCTGGCGAATTCCATAAAAGGGTCGTTATTTTCCTACCGTGGCCTTTAATTCTGCGTTATTTGAATGCATACGTAAGTGAACAATACAGACACTCAGCAGATAAATCGTTCAGTACATGTACTCCTTTCCCAAGCACTAATTATTGAAATTCACATATGGCATCTACGACTGGCGTTTTGTTTCCTACGCATTATATCTGTTTCAACATCTGAGGTTTTACATTTGAGATAACACGATATGTTTAAATTTGCTAGCTCGACATTGATGTGATGTATTTGCTGATCTAATATTGTGCTAGTATGTTTGAAGATACACGTAAATAGAAATCATCTGGTCAAAAAAGCTGTTTAATCTATTTTATCATTTTCTTGTGGTTGCATTTGTTAAACTAACTTCGGTAATGCAATTTAATCACCAAGCACATGCACAAAGTAAATACGAACAGAAAACTAAGAAATGATAAGGAAGTCTGTAACTCAAACTGCTAGTTAAAAATAAATGTAACAAGAGCCAACAATTCGTCCCTTTGGTGGCGCAACAAGGTTGTATCTCACAATATAGTATAGATAGAGATACAACCTAGTTGCTCCAAATTGACAGACTGCGTGCCCTTTTACATGTACCGAGTCTGGTAATTGTCTCACCTCTGATTGCTTCAGAATCTTGGTCATCGATTTCGACAGCTTGTTCCTGTTCTCCAAGCGGGGCACAAATACCCACGGCGAGTACAGCGGATACTATAACAATGATCTTCATTGTGTCTGTGATGGGCGACCAAACACCCTGCTGAAATAGATAATGCAAACATTGAAATTGGTAAACGCATACATTTGAATGGCTATATTATTTGTAATTGGGTTCCCTGTTGTAATCCGTATATGTATGATATGTATAGGACTTGCAACTCGTTCAAAATGTTTGATTGATGGCAGCACAGTGGTATCACTACACTAGCAGAGTGTGTCCGGTTCGTGCAGTGGATCGAGTGGATGGAGCTCTCTCTCGCCATACGATATATCCTCTAGCAGATTTGTTCTCCCATGACGTTGGCTATGGTATGGTTTTCAGATAAGGGACGAACGATCAGAATGAGATAAGAGAGTGCGGTGATGCTGCTAACTCGAATTTCATACTTAAATGTTATCTCATATCATCTGAACATCACATACGGAAAATACGTCATAAAATTGCAATAAACCCTATGAACGTGGAACACCTTTCTCAAAATAGCATAATGAAATTATTCATAATGTCAAGCACTTGTAATTTTTCATCCGGGAAGGGAATCAACAACTTTATAACTTGCATTGTTTCCAGATTAAAACCCTTCTCGTGTGGGATGAATTTAATTGAAGCACAATCCATTTTATATCAAAAAAGAGTTCATTCAGTTTGAAAGAGGTAAATCACTGCATTCCAATGCTTTATTTCCATAAGTGTTTGGTATAATGATCCATCCTTGTTCGTTCAATATTCCATGAATATAATGTAGGCGGATTGTCTATCTATTCTATTGTAAGTTCGTTTATAAATCTAACGGTATGCAATGGCCTTATATAGTTATCCAGTTTTATGCTTTCTAACATTTACTGTAAGAACGTGATACTAGTAAATGAGAAATTCAAAAATAAGCGTATTACTGTAGTCGCTAATTATGTTTAACAGTATGGCTAAAATAATGAAAGGCACGAATCACACCCGTTTTGGGACTATAATTTATATTAAGCTTCGAGCATATACTTCACAAAAACAAATATACCAATACATTAGTGCTTTATTAGCAACGATACGCCAGAAATACACCTTAATTAATTTCAACGTCGAAGCAACTACTAGTATTTAAGTACAACAACAAATGACATGAGGCAATATTGGCACTATATAGTCTCTTAAATTATTCACATATTGTTCAAATACAATTATAGTCGTAATTCTATCTCAATATGTCCCTGGCAACCTTCTTTGAAAGATCCATCAATTAATTAAGGTAGGAAGGGAAATCAATATTTTCCCTGTATGGATTTAAAATGTCAATCAAATCCTGAGATAATCCTGGCTGACTCTCACAAATCAGCGTGCACGTGTCTTTTATATTAAGATTTTAATGATGAAAAAAGGAAAGGAGAAACTGTGTATTTAGCACGTATAGTTTTACCGGACACGAAATAAGCCTGCGGGTAAGATATTTCCCGGGGAAGTTGATGACATATAGGACTTATCTTTCACAATGCACAACGGATAAGCGGGAATGTAAGAGTTTTCCTTGAAAACTTTGTTGTTTGTGAAATTTAATTAAGTGGAAATTAATAATAAGTATTCTGAAAACGGATACTGTCAAATATTGGTCGAACCTCAGTTTCTCATCGGTTTCCAAGAAACTACTTTTCCCAAGAAAACAATCATTAATGATATAGCTAGGCGTTATGTGGATCAAATTAACAATAGTGGTTCCATACGTACTGTAATAAGTATTTTTGTTCAATTGTTCGTTGTCTCAAAAGTGTCAAGTTCCCTCGTATAGGTTTTTTTTACTAATATCAAGTAGAAGCCATTTTCGTATTATGATAGTTTATATTGGTTCATTGGGTAAACATGTTCTTTAAGGATTTCGCCCACTACATTTAAACGTATATTAAAATAGTTTTTTTATAATGCCTTTAAAATGATGCACTCCTAAAATCATCTCAATTCATGACCCACTATGAAGTACGTAATTCTCTCATATGAGAAAGAATAGACTACATGAAAGTATCCTTCTCAGTCTTGTCTTAGATATTCGTACTGATTAAGTCAAGATTATAAACACATTCTATTTCCTGGCTACATCAGACATATGTAAGAAGTCGAATGATCGATATAGTCATATGTTTCTATAAGTGTAATTGGCATGATGTAGTTATATTGAGATACAAACGTCAAATTATCTTGATTCTTTCTCTTTTTATTTAATAAACATATTTTCTAGACAATAGTTTAAATTATCCCGGAAGGTCTTGTCGAACGATTTGTCCGCGATTCCATGTCCTTAAGCAAACATATTCTATTACTTTCATGTTATCGAGCCAAACGAATGAGCAACCACGCCCGTTTGCTCAAAGCCTTACACATTTGGACAAATTACGTGTAATGAAAAAAGAGACGTTTGCACTAATTAAAATAATATGATACTGTTTGGTGCTAAGTCTAGAACAAAATGCGGCATATCCAATATACAGTCGATAAAAATGCCACTGTTTATTGATACAGGTATCATAACGTGTCGATGACATTTTGAAACAGCCGTGAAATGTTACAGTTGCAGTGCAAACAGTGTTTCGTTTTCAATATTATTATCACGTTTTCTGCCAAGATAACATATTCATTAGTAATCATATCAATTTATCGTGTTGCCATGTGATTCATCTGAAATCAAATATTATTATGTAATACTATTAGATAGTTAACTATTGATTAACTTAGTCTTGTCTTCTCGAATTATTCAGTCTTGCAGTTTATTTTAAAACGTTTAGTGCAAACATCATGAAGTCATAATCGACTACTTTTATCAAGTCTACAACTATGTAAACTCATTTTTCACATTTAGGATAATTATTCATCTACTTCGTGTAATAACTAGACCGTAAATCCGATTATCATCTTATCCCGGAATATGTACCACGTGCATGGCATCATTATTTTTGAATCCTCGAAATTGTCCTTTTCGTTTACCAGTAACACGGGGTGGTCACTTTACTATCATAATGATGTTTTTGTCCCAAAGCATCGAAACTGTACATTTTCTTCGTGTCAAATTTACTTACACAGATAATTAACATTCTGGAGAAATTGACATTTTGCAATTAAACTCGTAATGTGATATATGAAAGTGATGTTTCTTTTCCCCAATGTTCTATCTTTAAGTGAGTATTAGAATACAGTGAGAATACAAAGCTTCCACAAACTTTGAACAACATGCGTGCATGTGGAATAAACACGTATTCAT
This sequence comes from Spisula subtruncata, assembly GCA_963678985.1. Lineage (NCBI taxonomy): Eukaryota > Metazoa > Mollusca > Bivalvia > Venerida > Mactridae > Spisula > Spisula subtruncata. The sequence continues at coordinate 47,787,025 of OY787664.1, read as the reverse complement.
TTGAGATCTGATGCGACTCAGATTCCTTATTAATCTTCTTTCTTAATTCTGATAAAAAAAGACGTATACCAATTAAACTCGTAATGTAATATTTAATATTGATGTTTCTTTCGTCACATTTTCTGAATTTAAAGTAAGGAATAGAATATAATGAGAATGCAAAGCTTCCTAAGACAAGCGTTGGAATATTGTATTTGTATTTATGAACTTTCGAGACTTTTACTTTACAGTCATATCCATGAAATGTTTGCGAAGGAAGTGTGGGAGTGCAAGTCAGTGTTGGGTGACAAATAAATCCAGCTAAACAAGTTATGATATTTGTTGATATGATGGGATTCAAATATTTAAAACGGCACCAAATATAAAACTGAAGAAAACAAACATTTACGTCGTGACAAATTTACTGACCCAGAACGGTATTCTTGTATAGAAAAAGACATTTACTTATTCTTGTGTGGTAAATGACATTTACCAATTAAATCACGAATACATCTGAGATCTGATGAGAATCAAATTCCTAATTAAAATTTTAAACAGGAATATCATGAAGAAAAGTGCATGTTTCTTGATAATATGGAATTTGAGAACATCTAGATGAATTTGATACTGAACTAGTTTAGTTTTAAATGTGGAGACATCTGAGAATAATTAATTCCTTCGTGTTTTGCAATGTGATATAAAATATGGGCGTTTGTTTTAGTGTAGAGTATGTGTTTAATGGCACGTTAACGAATTGTCTACTGAACTGGTTTCTATAACACACAGGAACTACGTCATGACATTGCTATAAGCCTCTTGAACATGGAATAGCTTTACTCAAATCGGCATATTTTAAATGTAAATCCGGTAAGGGAATTAACAACTTAATGACTTCCATTGTTTCCAGATTTAAACACTTCTTTTGCGGAGCGAATTATATGCAGCACGATTCAATTAATATCAGAAATGAGTTCATTCCGTTTGAAAGAGTGAATCTATGCATTTCAATGCTAAATTTCCTAAATTTTCAAAATTAAGTGTTTGGTACTATGGTCCATCCTTGATCGTTCGATATTCCATATATATAAAGAAGGCGGATTGTCTATACATTCTAATATGAAATGACCTTCAATTGTCATCTAGTTTTATTGTTTTGCTGCGATGCTTTCTCTAACCTTCTAACGGATAGTGTCACATGTTGGCAGAACCTCAGTTATCTCATACCATTTCTCAGATACTATTATTCATATGACAATCATAAATGATAAAACGAAGCGTCATGTGGAGTAAATTAACAATAGTGTTTTTTACGAACCATCATAGGTATAGTGTTCATTTTTTCATGGTCTTATGCAGAATTGTCAAGTTCCTCGCAAAGGTGTTTTATTAATATCAAGTTAAAACCATTGTAATATGCCTTTTTATATTGGTTCATTAGATAAACACGTTCATTTCAGCATTTCGCCCATTACATTAAAACGTATATTAAATATGTTTTATTTATGAGGCATTCAAACTGATCCACTCCTAAAACATCTCAATCCATGACCCAACATGAACTGTGTAATGCTCTCTCTCTCTCTCTCTCTCTCTCATATGAGAAAGTAATATAGTCTATTGATTACATAAAAGTATCATTTTCAGTTTTAGATATTCGTACAACACGAACAGATTAAGTCACGATAATAAAAACACAATATATTTAGTGGCTAAATCAGACATATGTTAGAAGCCGCAGTATCAATATAGTCATATGTTTTATAAGTTTAATTGGCATGATGTCATTATATTGAGACGACAATGTCATATTATTCTGATACCGTCTCTTTTTATTACATTAATATATTTTCTAGACAATAGTTTGAACCATCCCAGATCTTGTCAAATTATTTTCAAGTCATTCCGTTTAGGTGAACAACATGATATTCTAGCCATTCCGTGTGATCATGTCAAACGAATGTTTAAGCACCCCGTTTGCACGAGCCTTAGGAACGTACATGCAAGATCATTTACGTGTGATCAAATAAGACACGTTGGCACTAATCAAAATAATATGAAACTGCTTTGTGTGAAGTCTAGAACAAAACGCGGGATATCCAATGTACTGGCGATAAAAGTACCACTGTTTATTGATACAGGTAACGAATAACCTGTCGATGACATTAAAAATAGCCGTGAAATGTTACAGTTGCTGTGCAAACAGTGTTTCGTTTTCAATACAATTGTCACATTTCTGATGAGATAACCTAATCATACCAAGTTATCTGATACTCATGTGCTTCATCCGCAATTATATCTTATTACGTAATTACATTTGGACAGTGTATGCATTGTTAACTTAATTTTGTCTTCTCGAAGTGTTCAGGGGTTTGTTGTCTCATATTTTGTGCAAACTTCTTACCCAACTATCAAGTCTAAATTCTCATTATTTCACGTTGGGGAATATTATTCAGTGATTGCCTTAAAATACACACGAGTATCTTATCCCTGAATAAGTACCACGTGGATGGCACTTTGTTTTTAAATCCACGGAATTGTTCGTTTATCAGTAACACGAGTCGTCACGTTATGATCATAATGATGTTCATGTCCCAAAACACAAAAAATGTTCCTGCGGCAAATAATAATGTTGTGATATATAAAACATTAATTTTACGTCGTGGCAAATTGTGCGATGGCTATAACAGTTACCAATAAAACCCGTAATGTCATAGATAATATCGATGTTTCTTTTCATCACATTTACTAAAGTTAAAGCTAAGAATAGAATACAGTGATTATGCAAAATTTCCAAAATCCGCGAACAGCATGCGTGAATACGAAATGTTGGGTCTGAAAATGTATTGTCTTCCGAGATTATAGCAGTGATAATCATAAAACAATTGGCGAAAAAGCGTTGGGGTGCAACACAGTAATAGCTGCCAAATAAATCCAGCTAAACTGTTATGACAAGTGACTGATATGACGAGAAACAAGTACCTAGAACGGCACTATATACAAAACAGGAAACAAACAAGTCGCTGCCAATTTATTGACTTAGAACGTTATTCTTGTGTGGATAATGGCCAATGACTAACCAACCAATTAAATCACGTATAAATCTATGATGTTATGAGACCCTGATTCATATTTAATAATTTAAACCGTGGTCTCGCGGAGAATGGTTAGTGTTTCAAATTAAAATCGAATTGGAGACCATCTCGACGAATATTATACTGATAGCATTTAGTTTTAAATGTCGAGACATCTTTAGCATAATTATTTCGTGTTTTCGCAATGTGAAAGAAAATATAGGCGTTTGTTTATCTGCTTTTCGCCAATGTTAGGTCATTTACGACGATGTTTGGTGAGACCTTTTTAAATAAGTGAGTTTGTAGTATGTGTTAAATAGCGCGTAAACAAATTTTCTACTGAACTGGTTTCTCTACTCGCACATAACATACAGTAACAACGTCATGACATAGCAATAAACCGAACTCTTTTCTGATATAAATTGTATCGTGCTGCAATTAAAGTCATTCTGAAAGAGTGGGATTTTGTCCACAAACAATGCAAGCCATTAAGCTGTGGATTCCCTTTCCGGATGAAAAGATAAATTATTGACATTTTATATATGGCGTTTGGAGAAATGCTATTCCATGTTCAAGGATACAGTTTGAAAAAAGTAAATCAATGCATTCCAATGCTGTATTTCCATAAGTGTTTGATATTGTGATCCATCCTTGATGGTTCAATATTCCATGAATATAAAAAAGGCGGATTGTCTATCAGTTCTATTTTAAGATCGTTTATAAATCTAACGGTATGCAATGACCTTGTATTGTTATCCAGTTGTTTTTGTTTTGTGATGCTTTCCAACCTTTACGGTAGGAACGTGACGCTAGTGAATGAGAAATTAAAAAACCCAGATTGTTCCAGTTTCTAATTATGTTTAACAGTACGGCTAAAATAATGAAAGGCACGAATAACACCAACTTTGGGGCAAATATAGGTATTTATTTTAAGTCTTTACTTCTGAAAATAAATGTACCAGCGTAAATGGTATATTACATCCGTACGTTTAGTAGCAACTACATCCTTATGCATTGCTTCGTCTTTATATTCGCAACAGCGCATCACGAAGTTAAAGGAGACAATATCGCCGCTATATAGCCTCGTGATTTATTCACATATTGCTTAATACAATCGTCGTCATTTTATCTCAAGATGTCCCTGGTAACCCTCTTTGATAAATCCATTAATTTATTAAGATAGGAAGGGAAATCAATATTTTCTTTGCATGGATTTAAAATGCCAATCAAATCCTGAGATAATCCTGGCTGGCTCTTGTAAATCTTCGTGCTTCTTTATTTTACGATTGTTATGATGCAAAAAGGAAAGGAGAAACTGTACGTTTAGCACTTAAAGTTGTACCAGATAAGAAATTAGCGTGAGATTGAGAAATTTTTCCGTGGAGTGGATGACATATTTAACATATATTTCACAGTGCAAAGAAGCATACACTCACTACTACATTAAAATGTATATTAATTTCTTGTGTACGATGCTATTAAACTGAAACATTGCCTATAAATAGCCCCATTAAAGACAAATATCATCTTGATATTTGTCTTCCATTTGAGAATGTTCAATCGTCCAAAGATTACAGGGAAATAACTATTCCAGTCTTAGATGTTTCTTCAGATAGCACGTACTTGTTACTTTAGTCAATGTAATAACGACAAACGATATTTGGTGGCTAAATCAGACAGATGTACAAATGTAAGAAGTCGAATTATTAATATGATTCATGTTTTAAAAGTTCAATTGACATTCATCATTCTAGAATGAGGCCGCAGTCACATTATCCTCCTATTGTATCTAGGTTTTTATTAGATTAACATATGTTCTAGACATCAGTTTGAACTATCCCTTAAAAAGTATTTCATTTTCTTCAGTCATAAGAATGATTCATCCATCACTTATAATTGAGTTGAACGAATTATCCTGGAAGCAGCATTTGGTATTTTAATATATTTATCACGTTTTCTGAGAAGATACGTGTAACAATATTATATCAAGTTGAATGATAGTCGTGATATTAATCGAAGCATATTTATTGCAATTTGTTTAACAGGTATCATTGAACATTTTATGCTTTGTTAACTAACTTTTAACGTCTTAAATTATTTCGTAGTTCGTTGACAACCGTTTTGTGCAAAGTTTAATATAATAGGGCTAATTATACCACACGCGTTGTGTCGTGTCTTATTCACTGACATAGAAAGTTACCCTATGACATTTACCAATCAAAACAAGCATGCACCTGAGGTATTGTCAGACTCATCTTTCTAATTCATCTTTTATAAACTAGCTTTGTGGAGACATGTTATCGTGATTCGTTATTATTTAATCGGAAAACATCTAGACGAATACGATTCTAAAACATTTTGTTTAAAATACCAAGACCTCGGAGAATTAGGTTGTATTCTTTTTCGTTTTGTAATGTAATATAAAATATTGATTTTTGTTCTCATCGGGTTTCGCACCATAGCACAGTTATTGTTAAGTTATTTCCGATGGCTTAGTTTAATGTGACTGAAAGAAAGTAATTGTCAACTAGGGTTTGCAATCATCTATATAGACCAAATCGGATCTAGTGCCTACTGTAGAAAACTTTTCCCAACATAGCCTGTCTATCAAACATGAATTGTCCATACCTGTTACAGTTAAGTTGTTTATAAACGTGCGCCATCCTAAAACTTCATACTCCACATGTTATTAGTTACATGTGCAAGAACTGCTGTGACTTCTTTATCACTGAACGTAAACATATTATATGGGGTTTGATGCAAAATTCTAGAATAGACTGTTTTTCAGCTTTGAGCATGAAGTATGGAGTTTGAGTATGAGAATGTGAACGCGTTAATGATCACTGGGCCAGATATACGTATGTAGACGTTTAAATGTAGAACGTACCCACATAACAAAATGGGCGTAATGGAATAATAATTTATTCATTTTACTAGATAAGAGGAAGAAAGACAAAAAAACATTAAACTGGCATTTTAACAACGTTTTAAAATGCATGTGCGTGTATTGTGAAAATCGCATTTCCAATTCAGACTGTGTTTGATATCGATTCAGCGAAAACTGAACAAAACCGTGTTTTCTAAAAATTAAATACATCTGGGGATTTGGTTTCAATTCATCGGAACAAATCGATTTAAAATGAATACAGCTTAATTTGCTGAAGGCACATCTTAACACGAGCTTGTAAAAACAAATTTGCTAACAATTACAAAAAATACAAGTTAATGGAAATGACAGTCTAGAGACTTCGCAGCAAAGTGGAACAATAATGAAAACTGTCCACCGATTGCACATTTGAATTTGTGCTGTTTTGTTTTAGAGAATTGATGATGACATTTCTTGCTTCATTTTGAATATTCATTTTGTTCGCGTGTGTTAGGCTGCTCGTGAAGTGCAAAAGGACAGCAACCGCTTGTCATCCTAACCATTCGGATTTGAAAACAAAATTGGACTGACTTTGTTCCTTCGTGACAGTGGCTTTGGTGATGTTCACAACATGGGGTGTGGTTGTCTGTAACTGTTGCTTAATGTTGAACTTAACATATTGAACAGCCCGCTGTACTTGTGAGTTAGTCTAACACAAAATCATATCTGAGCATGTACCTGCTCACTTATACTGTATATTTTCATTTTCAATTAGAATCATGAATTATTTGGCAACGAAAAAAGGCTTGCAATAATATGATTGTAGTAATTATCTAGTACTTGAAAAATATAGACAATGTAAAAAGTCGTTATAAAGACCAGATGTGTGATGAGCATGCCAAGCAAATCTATTTTATCATGTGCAGATTATCCAATAAATTGAGAGTGTGAAATCTGACATATTAGTTCATCAGCCTTTTCTCTAGGAAATAATGGATGAGTTGTTGTTGTGTGGTTATCGTGTTTTACGGAGTTCCGTTATGTATGGAAATCCAAATACATAACCATATGATACATAACAACCAGACGCTGCAAAGTCTAAATTGGAGACGTACAAAATACCAAGACCACCTCAAAATTTACAACACAACAGATATTGTTTTAGTTTTGTTTTATCACGTTTATTAGCATCGATTTTAATCATGTTTCAGACTCATGACATGGTCAGTTGCAATAGCCAGTATTCATTGACACCTGACAACTTATCTAAGCTGGAAGATGCGCCGCAAGACCATAACCAATGTCAAAAGGGCATAACTTTTCCGAAGGAGACTTCCGGGATCACAAATCAGTATTTTAACCACCGCTCTGTACGGACATCAATATCGTAAAACCCTATATACGTAGCTACGTAACGGGAACTTCTAGGACGTGTTGTAAAAATGACCCTTATTCAGGAGATCAATTCATTTAGATTTGCACCACTAAACACCTGCACATTTGACAAGTCACGTATGTCTCAGTGTAACCTTTCTAAATAAAAACACGCTAATATGTTCTATAATTAGATTGGCAGCAAAGAGTTGGCTAATTAAACAAGAACATACTGTAGACGTGGAATAGATGGGATGTCATACGTGTGACCTTTCAAAGAAAAGAGATAGGTACGAAAATTTCACCCCTTTCACATCAAGTGTTAACGTTGCCTAAAAAATTCTCAAGTCACTGTTACTCGAACGATCTGCGACCGATGCCATTGACAGTTTATTCAGTTTCCCTAAAACACGAATGACACCTTGAAATAACATGTGTTTTTGCCGCGTGTTAGTATTGATTACGCCTAGTATATATGACACACTCCGGTCATATAATAGTATACATTGTCCTTGAATAGGTCAACGACTTCTTTGCAATCGAAGGAACAATCAATATCTTATCTAGGAAAATGATAACTGTAAATAGTAGACAGTGGAGCCTTTCATAAGAAAAATAACGCATCAAATAAAAAATTTCATTTCGATGTTTTGCTATTCATTTAACCTCAGTGTTAAGTCCTTTCGAATGAAGTTGTACGGAATTCCATGCATCTACAGACATTACCTTCTATCCAAGACAGCTACGTAATTATTGCGTGATCTTCGTCATTTTGTATTAATACGACAAAACCATATGCATACCCTGGGGACTCAAGTGACCTCGGATATTACTTCTTTTGTCAAATGTCTTAAAGGCATTATACTCTTCTGGAAAGTATATAAGGCTTTTACTGAGTTGAGAAACAATGGCTAACCCCGAGGACAATTTTCAGCTTTCCTGTCATTTTCACGTAGTAGAAGGTTGTTAGGTTACAAATGGTAGAAACATGTTGCTAGGTTACAAATGGTAGAAACGGGTTACTAGTTACAAAATTAATCGTTCTATTTTTATGTTTGTTATCCGAGATGTATTGATCCGAATCATATACCGATCGTCATTTGCTATGTAAAATACTTATTTCTATTCTGCCAGTTCTAAGAAACAATAATATCCATCTAATAGTCTTACTCCTTTACAGACATTCATTTTGCAGAATTTCGTAAAAGCAGCGGAAATTCGAACATAGCGTACACAATTGGAAGGCTACGTATTCTAGCCATTTCTGATTTAGGCGTTCAATTACTATCTAGGAAGTGTTTTATGGTCTATAACATCCATTAGCAGAACGAAAGGTATCCAGTCAACTTGGACGTAATGGAATAAACTTTTATTCATTACACTATTAGTCCATGTCCCAGGTCTTGAAAATTGAGGATCCATTACCAAAGAGGTGAACAGATCCAACAATGATTTTCGGTTAGCTTGATATCTAAGCTGTCTGAAATCAGTTGATGGACTTGCGGGACATTTTGCCAAATGACCTTTTGGCGGCCATCTTTAAAGATGGCCGCCGTTATTTTAAGCAAGCAGAGGGTTTAGGAAAACGTCGATAATTCCTCACTGACATGGGCTATCGGCTTGCAATATGTCTTAAAATCTTTGCAATTGATCCCCACATGTGGTAATATATAAATATAAATACTATTATTTGGTTATTAATTAATAATTATTGATTTTTTAAGGAAATTATGATATTTTTCGATTTTTGTCGTTAATTTTTCTCTTTCAAATTGTATCTGAGTGTGTATTTGATCATTTGTTTATTGTTATATATAGAGGCTGGTTCTAGGCGTCCATAATAAACATTACATTGACAGATTTTCATTTGAAAATCCTTCATTAGCCAGGAATATTGGATAACTGAAAGTTGATTAATAGTCAAGTCTATAAATGGGATATTTAGGTTATACCCGGCATTGGATTGTATAGTAATTTGTTTTTGTTTTCTGTTAGGGAATTTGTTGTGATTGAAGAATATGAATAATGCCCAGTTGGCATCATTGAGCATTTTGTGAAAATCATGATGGCGCCCAAGATGGCCGCCAAAATTCAGAAAAACAATCAGAGGTGCCAGAAATTAGGATCAAATCGCTTTTGTGCAGATTGGTTGTAGTTTTAATGTTTAAAACACAATTATTTATTTATATTCAATATTGTTGATTGAGTTAGTGAATGTAAAAAGGCATCCGTGATGGCTGGAATCAATATGGTGACTAAAATGACAAGCTGTTAGGAAAATAATTAGTTTCTATCACACTTTAAGTTGAAGTGGTGTAAAATAAATTGTTGAAATGTAATATGTAATAAATTCTCCAAGAAATCTTTGAGTTTTAAGCATTGAACCATTAGCTGATTCAAAATGGCAGACAAAATGGCTTCCAAAATCAATTAAATATTGTGTTCCATGTGTAGTGGTCCAAGGAAGTTACAAATTGATTCTTTTGTTAATGTGAATACTGCCATAGGTTAAAAATATAGATCTACTGTACCATTAGAACACTTCATGTGCAGTATATTTGATTTGACTTCTAAGATGGTTGCCAACCATGTATGTGCAAATGGGAGTGGTATTCAATACTAATCTTATCTAATTGGAGAATAAGGATAGCCACATAGTCACATCGCCTGTAACTGACCAAGTGTTTACTATGGTGTTATCTGGTTGGCTGTCCTTATCCTTAAGTCAAGTACGATCAATATTGTGTACCACCGGTACTGATTGCCTAATGTATGTTGGGTTGGTAACGTGATACTGTATATGTATAAGATATTCTTCATACATAGTTATACGTTTTTTATTTACACTTTGCCGTCAAAGAATAGTAGTAGCTAATCTGCACATACATCAAACTCGACGCATACACCGAATTCACAGCGGCACCATCATGATGCCACGGACGCGATCCGCTCACAATTACACTAATCTACCGATCACCCAGTAGTAACCCACCACCATCAGCAACCCAGCTTTTATCGAGCCAACCATCTCCGCCCTACCTACACAACATCGACAAAATGGCTAACAGGCTACCAGATATCGACTTGGAAACTGGCGTGATTACAGGCAAAACCTACCATCGCCATACTTGCCTGATATTAATAGACACGGCCACAAAAACAAGCTGAGAACAATTTGTCAACTTCACGATAGGGGTAAACAACAAACGTATCCTCTTTATAACCAGTAAAGCATCTTGGGTTAGCGACCGTAGCGCTGTATTCATAGTGGCGAGGACCACAGTGGCAAGATGAAATACCCCGGCAAGAACGACACTTTTGTGCAAGAAGGCTGATATTACCACCATAAGCATGACCCAGGGCGTCAGCATTGACCTTGCCTAGCACTTTTCTCATACCACTGATATTGGCACATTATGAATGTCATTTCAGAGACTACGCCAACGTACCATATAGAATTATAAACCCATATACCATCCCAGGTATTTACAACCATTGTTAGTAGTAATCAGAAGAGTCAAACGTCTATGATGAAGAAGTGGGCATTTCGCACAACTTCAGTATAGACAAACTGGGTACAAACAGCCAAGCTCTCGACAAGGTCCAAAACTAAGCGTTGTGCATAATGACAGGTGCTTCGAAGTCTACACCGATTGAATTCATGGAAAAGTTCACTGGTATACATCCATTATACAAACGAAGGCAAACCAAAGTCATGCTTCAACCGAACCATCCAATGGCAACACGATTAGCTGGATTTGCCAAAAGTCAGATCAAGCGAAGAATTTTTGTACACGAAACCAAGAAGTTAGACAAATAATTAGCACCTGATTTGACCATAGCTAGTACACCACTTGGCAGGATGATAAAGTCAACCCATTAGCAAATGTCCTGTGTGCAGTAACTGCGAGACTCCAACTCCCTCAACTCGAGCAAGGCAAGCAAGAAGATGAATGTGTTCGAAGGAGCCTGACACTAAGAATACCCTCCTGAGATATGGACCCATGTCTATGATGATGGCTCAGCCACCAAAGCTATCAAAGATGGAGGTGCTGGTATCTTCATCACATATTCACCAGGCAACAAAGAGAGACATCACAGAAACACAGGGAAGCACTGTAGTAACTACAGAGCGGAGACCGAAGCTCACAACAAAACACCAAAACTAGCCAAAATACTACATAACCTTAGTACTCACTCACTGCAAACTAGCCCAACAGTGGATTCCTGCCCACTGTGGAATGCCTGGAAATGAAACAGCAGATAAATTGGCAAAACTGGGAGCACAGTCAGAACAACCACCAGTTCATTTGAGATATAAAGAGATAGTACCATTATCAAGAACTTCACAACATCAAGACAAGAGGCTGATCCCTACCATTGCCTTAACAGGTCAGAACAAGTGATTATGGTACGACTACGACCAGGGCAAAAACTGAACCATCACATGTACCGGAATTACAAATTGGTGCCGTCTCCGTTCTGTCCATGCGGGGAAGAAGAACAAACTGTCGAGCATGTCCTCCAATGATGGGGAAGACACAACGGGAGCGAACTGCAACGTGGCCCACAGACACAACTCTTCAAGAGAAGCTCTATGGAGACGCTGATGATCTGCGGAAGACCAGAAATGTCATCGCAGACACTGGGATGATACAACATGTAGTGTAGGACGAACGACTGAGGTGAGGTGAGGCCAAACTGGATGTAAGAAAGAATATAACTGGTCACGGTCCGCATGAAGCAACGATTCCAAACAGCATCCAATAAGTTTTTGGAATACTATACTCCCATCAGACTAGAGCGTCACACCCATCATCAAAACGGGATACCAATTTATAGCGACCTAGCAACTACTGGTCCATCTCAATCAAGTCTGCGTGAAGTGAACTGGTCGAGCACACACCGTTATTTCAAAGCCAGATCATGGCCCTTCTTGACATGTTTTAGAACGTTTAAGCCTAACATGATGACATGGACAGACTACAGGAATGAATGGGAGGGTCCATGGTTGATGTCATTTAATCCTTACAAGTAATGGTCACCCGCGTCACTAGGAAGAGAACTCGTGTTAAGACTCCGTTTTTCATCCACAACAGCATGGCACGTCACAAGTTGTGGCAGAGATAAGTACATCGGGGTATACATAGATGAGGTCTCCATGAGTACCAATGTTGCTATTGTGAGGAAAGCCAACAACAGCATCGCCTTCTTCTGGACAAACTTGACAAACTATCGAAACAGATTAGGGTACGATGTTACCAGACACGTGTCAAATCAATCCTTGAATACGCAAATTCGGCAAAGGATCAACCAGGACAAATATTTGTCATCTGGAGGCAGTTCAGCATATTTGACGCAATTCGTCAAACGGTACTTTAGCACAACAAGCAACATCAGGCAGATCATTAGTGACTTTGGTTGGAAACTCTAGAACCAGATCCATGAGCATTGTCGACAGTGATTATGCCTTCTCGAGGGGTCTTATTTATAGTGGGTAATCATGATAATTTGTTCTTAACAAAAATAACTCGCCGCTCACACGATCTTGTTATTAAATATCAATGTTACGATAATGCCCAAGAGGACGACCATATATACTATACAGAAAGAAGAATAATCTACAATTTATTCCCCACTTATGTAATGTTAAGTGGCTATCTTTGCTGCCATTTTGAAGTTAAACCATAATGCATGTCTGATAAATATAATGTTCAATACAAGTAAAAACTTTTTGAACACACTATACGATTTTAATAAGATATGCTTATTCAGCAATTATGATGGCCATTACAGCCGGTAGTTGATTTCTTAGTATGCTATCTTAAATAATTACAAACAATTAATAATGCTATGATTGAATAGATACTATGTTTAACATCTACACAACTGCCAATTAGCAACAATAGTAAGTTATTTAACTAATCTTTTGCACCACCGACATATTTTATGATTTTGGCAGCCATCTTGGACGCCATTTTGAATAAGGCAACGGGTCAATTGAGTCGAATCGAACTTTTATTGGAATGTTAGTTAACTATTTTAATTCCGATATCAACAAAAAATCATTTAAATAAATGTTTTAATAGAATATATCAATATGTCAATTATTGCGGCCGTTGTAACCGCCATTTTGATTTCAGCCGACATGGATGCCATCCATCAATATTTCAATCGACGAATAACGATAGATAAAATATAAACACATGTTTGTCAAAACATTTTAACAACAACCAATCGGCAAAAAATAAATTTGTAACTAATTTCTGGCATCTCTGATTGTTTTTCTGATTTTGGCGGCCATTTTGGACGCCATCTTGAATTTCAAAAAATGCTCAATGATGACAGCTGGTTATCATTCATATTCTTCAATTGCAACATATTCCCTAACAGAAAACCAAAATATATTTACAATACAATCCAATGTTGGGTCTAACCTAAATATCTCCTTTATAGACAGGACTATTATTAAACTCTTAGGTATCCAATATTCCTGGCTCATGAAGGATTTTTAAATGAAAATCTGTCAATGTATTGTTTATTATGGGCGCTTAGAATCAACCTCTGCATATTACAATCAACAAATGGTCAAATACACACTCAGATCTGATTTGAAAGAGAAAAATTAACGACAAAAATCGAAAAATATCATAATTTCCTTGAACAATCAATAATTATTAATTAAAAACCATATCAAACTATTTATATTTATATATTACCACACGCGGGGTTCAATTGCAAACATTTTAAGACATATTACGAGCCGATAGCCCATGTGAGTAAGGAATAATCGAAGTTTTCCTAAACCCTCTGCTTGCTTAAAATAACGGCGGCCATCTTTAAAGATGGCCGCTAAAAGGTCATTTGGCAAAATGTCCCGCAAGTCCATCAACTGATTTCGGACAGCTTAAATATCAAGCTAACCGAAAATCATTGTTGGATCTGTTCACCAATTTGGTAATGGATTTCGGTCTGTCACATGGACTATATATAATACAACTAAAAAACGAAAAAACTGTAACACTGGCTTGAAACTAGCGTTAAAGAATGAATACAAGGGGGTGTTTTTATTCTGAAAATCGCATTTCCGAGACTGATTGCTTTGATATCGATTCAGTAAAAACTGAGCGAAAACATATTTTAAAAAAAAAACGTTCATCTGGGGAATCCGGTTTCAATCAATTCGAACAAGTCGATTAATGGAAGACACATTTTCACACGAGCTTGTAAAAACAAATTTGCTAACATTAAACTTAATGGAAATGACAGTCAGGAGACTTCACAACAAAGTGGAACAATAATAAAAACTGTCAACCATTTTTAACGGTAATCTGCGTCGATTTCGAAAGTGCTTTTCACATGACGACCTATTAACCATCAGGTCAGATTAAAGACAAAGCTCTACGACACATAATCAGTTTTTAGTAAACTAATGTAGCAAAACACTCTAGGTGTGTATATTTACTGCGGTTTGAATTACGTACGAACACCACCTCGACACAACATGTGTTTTTGCTGCGTGTTTGTGAGGACTGCGTTTAATATATACGAGGGGTGTACCAGAATTACGTAGACTTTTGTCATAACATTTTTATTTAGGCATGTAATATCACCAAATTTGCCTTAGAAAAACTTCAAACCTTTTTCAAGAGAATCGGTAAAAATATTTTCTTACCGAATGTTAGAAAGTCATTTAATCTGTTGCCATAGTAACCAATAGTTGGATAGGCGGGGCAGCTAATTTTAAAAACATTTTTGGCATTATTCAACTGCTTATACCTCACAGATATCAAGTCTAATTTTAACGCGACTTCGTGACATACAAGCACAATATCCTTGGAACGTAAACCGTAAATTTCGCCTTTTTAAAGGCTACCCTTGTTGATTGATGGTACAAAACAAGCAACAGCTGTTTAGCGTCACCAGTGAAAATATGACGTTAGTGAAATACGCTGAAAATCGCATCAACGTGAAGTTTTGTGTGAACCTCGGGAATACGCCAGAACAAACGCTTTAAATGTTGGAACCTGCTAACTCTAAATCTCGTGCATCGAGTTACATGATTTTCAAACGACACAAGCGCATCAATCATGGTCGAAACCGAATAAAACGACATGGACCGACGGCGCAAACCATGGGCGAATGCGACGTCACCAAGCGTTTTCTAGGACCACATCGACCTGGATCGACGTTCTAGTATAAGGGTTATATGCGACATAACTGATAATATATTGGAACTTTTATCACCTATTAGGTAGTAAATAAACATTCGTATGTTTTGTGTACGGTTGTGCCCATATCTTTAGCTACAATGTACACAGTTAAGAGCTTCACTTATCCTGGAAGTTCCGCCGACGTCGTGACGTTCCGTTGACGTGCCCCGCATACCGTACACCTATCTATCCCCGGAAGCTGCAGAATTTGATCCAAATAAGATACGGTTTTGAAATTTCACGTACTTATCCAGTAAATATTATTTGCACTCCCCACAAAAGTATTAGTTTGTATGATGAAAGTTATGGAAGGTATGACAAAAGTCTACGTAATTCTGGTACAACCCTCGTATGTCACCCTCCGGTCATATATATAAAACATTGCCTATACAAAGACTTCTCATCAAGCAACTGTTTTGCTATTCATTTAACGTCAATAGTGAAACCAAGTCCTAAGCATTAAGAATGAAGTGTTGCGGTATTTCTTGTATCTAGTGACATTATCTTCTATTCAAGACATCTTCGGAATTATTACGTGTGCTTCTTCTTCATGCTATATTACCGGTAATACGACAGTACCATACACATAACCCTGGGGACTCCAGTTACCTCGGATATTACTTGTTTTGTCAAATGCTTAAAGTCATTATACACGTCAGGAAAATATGTCAGGCTTTTACGAAGTTGAGAAGCATTGTCTAACCCTGAACAGAAATTTTTACGTAGTAGAAGATTGCTTGGTAAACAAATTGTAGAACATGGTTGCTAGGATACAAATGGTTCTGTTTGTCAGGTTGTTATCCGAGTGATATTGATCTGAATCATGTACCGAGAGTCGTTTGCTAGGTAAGATAAGACTTATTTATACTCTGTCATTTCTTATGTTAATAACGCATAAAGTCATTCAAGTTTGCGTAGTTTGGTCAATGCGTAGCCAATTCGTGCGTTCACATTTAAGAATTATGCTATGTATTTTCATAGTTCATTTGTAGATTATTCTTGAGGAATTTTATTTATGGTGCATTACATAAATCCGAGCAATATTCCCTTATAGACCCGCATGTGTGTAACACTGTAGCATACTAGTATTGGGTCGGCAAGGTTATGTTATGTTCACATGCCATACTGGTTACGGTCATGTCCCCATAAAATGAATGATACTATTATTCGTTTCGATTTGCCCGAGGAAAGTAAATGTAGTTATCTCGCAAGTCACAGAGCGGCAATACGGAATGCTAATTATTGGTGTAATGCAATTTCCTGGTTATAACATTTATCTAAATTATTGCGTCGAGAGCATTAACGATTATTGCCACCTATATATGTTCGTCCTACCACGTGGCCACTAAAAACTTTATCCCTCAAACTGTCGTTGACAGCTGAACAACGTGGTACGAATGTGATAAATTGCCTTCAAGCAACCTCTCCGAATACTCTCCTATTTCCCATTACCAATACCTCTCCAGACATTCTTGCTGCTATCCTTTTTAGACATTGACTTGTATTGTTATATCGTCCCTAAGGTGTTTCCAAAAACGATTTGGCGGCGATATTCAGATTTACGTTATTGGTGATATCCTGCAGTGTTAAGTCCTACTTACTAATGATATTGAGTGCATTGTTCATAAACTGTATTCTGGATAATAATTATAGTTGTTCGTTATTTGGCAGAATGTTACATGCATGTACGTGGTGGCATGTGAATCTAGATAATGCCTATAACCATATACAGAATATTGGCTGTAAACATCGCACTGTCAGGCCGCAACGTTGTACAATTTGCAATTTGCTAGTCTCTGCAACTCACGCTTTTATTGTAGGCTGTCAACTTTACACAAATACTATTTGCGTTTTATGGGAGACCAAGATACAGTGCCTCTTTGCCTAGACGACCGTGATAATGTAGGTTTCGTGTGATAATAAAAAAGACTTATTTTCTTAAGGCATATCGATGAATTCAGACGTATATGCGTTAGTTACCTTTAAGTGTTAAGTGCCATTAAACGCTTTCACATAAATGGATGACATAAAACAATATTGCATTCGTAATATTTGCGTAGTGTCACATAAAGACCAAGAACATTTTACATTGGACCAGTATCCATTATTCATGACACATTATAACTTATAACGTAATTGAGCATCACCGTTTAAAGAAAATCTCTCCATATATAGTCCCAGAAGCTTCAATAAAAGCCATTTAATCGATCAACTTACTCGCTGTAGTAATATTGTGTTCCCGATAACGACATACACCGATCAAAGGCCACATGTTTAAAATATATTACAAACGTATAAAATTAAACCGATGCTTAAAAAGACGAAACCGATCCTGAACTTACTAATAAAGCAATTAGAGGGTGCAAATTTTTATAATAGCCCATCTAGTCCTATGTACAAAGCTGGATTGAATCCATAGCCAAGTCGGGCTGTTTAGATCATGGCTCGATCATTTAACATTTTAATGTCATTTGGTGTCTACTTGAAAAATTGATTTTAATTCGCTAAATTCGTGTCAAATTGTTCACAAGTTCACCGAGTAGAGAGTCAATTTGCAATGTTCAAGATATAAGCTGCACTTTACGGTATCGTCTAACTTTCGAAAATGCTTTCAGTTTGATGCTATTAACCTATATACGAATTACATTACCACAAAACAGCCTGCCAAAAATATTGTTTTAATAGTGAATTGGTCTTCAAAATATATTAGTATTATTCTCGTTTCAATATAAGTTCATATTTTAAACCTATGTTTAATAATTTGCGCTTTACAGTTCCACAAATGGCCTGTCAATGGTCGGTTGAAATAGTGCATTGTTGATATACCATTTTGGTTCTCAATTTAATACGTTTGGTTTATTAAAATTGCACTAATCTTTCATCATCATGATTAAAACCATCCATTTCAAAATGGAAATGGCCTTTTAAAACCATTACACAAGAACATGAGTAATACGTATCAGTATGCACTATGTAGTCATTTTTGCCAGACAGTGTAAATACAATTAGATTTCTCATAAGTACGTACGATTGCACAAACATTCTGAACATGTATAATGATATAAAATTCCAATGGCTCTAAACTTTAATATACATTCAGCAACTGATAATATATTTTTAAAAATCATTTAAGTCGTGACAAAACTATCACAGAAAGCTTCGTTTGTGGTGGAAATGACATTTACCTAGATCCATTTAAAACACGTATACCCCCTGAGATTTCAGTTCACATTCCTAATTAATCTTTTATATTAGTAGCTCTGTGGAGAAAATGCTTAATGCAAACGTTTGAAAGATATAAAAAAATCAGACGAACATGTAGACGAATACGATACTGAAAGCCATTTTGTTTAATACAAATACCTCTTAGAATGAGATGTTATTATGTCTCATAATGCAATGTGATTATAAATATTAATTATTCATTATACGAGAAAACGTTCTAGTTCAATATTTTATGACAGTCAAAGAAAAGAAAGGCAGCAAAACACAGTAAAACTGGCATCAAACCAGGGTTTTAGAATACACGCGGGTGCTTTTTCTGAAAATCACTTTTCGAAGTCAAATTGTTATTGATATTGATTCAGCAGAAACTGAACGAAAACATGCTATCCAACTAACCATACATTTGGGGATTCCATTTTAATTCATCCGAACAAATGTATTAGAAACCAATGCAACTTAATTTGTAAAAGGCACAACTTAACACGAGCTTGTAAAAATAAATTTGCCAACAATTACAAAAAAGATAACGCAATGGAAATGGCTTCCTTGAGACTTCAAAACAAAGTGGAACAATAATAAGAAATGACAAATGTTTCCAAAGATGTATTTGACAGTGTAGGTTTGTTCTTTAGAAGTAATCATGACTTATCCAGTTTGATTTTGAATATTCGCTTTGTTTGTGTTGTTTGTCCGCTCGGGTAGTCAACCTAACAAATCTGAGCCTATATCAAGATCGATAAGTTAATGCTTCCCGAGGAATTAAACGAAGTAATATCATTTCTAAAATGTACTTTATGTTTTTCGTTTCCATTCACAAAAAAACTAATTTGGAACAGAATTAACATCTTGCAGCAATATTAAGGTGGTAATTGTCAGGCATTTGAAGAAAACAGGTTTTGAAATAATATTTCTTAATTATTTCCTGAAGTCGTTATAACCATCCGATGAGCGATGAACATGTGAAGCACGAACTATTTAATCATGAGCAAATTGTAGCAATTCAGCAATATAAGTGTGAAATCTGGAATAGTAATTCATCATCTTTTTCTCAAAGAAACAATCGATACGCAGTTCGGTTGTTATCGAGTTTTTCCGGAGTTCCGATACGTAATGAATCAAAATCCGTTACCAAATGTTAAAACCAAACTCTGTAAAATATCACTTAAAGATTACCAAAATACCACAGCTAACTGACTCCAGACAACTTATCTATAGGTTGAAGATATGACTATAGCTAATTTCACTGTATAGATAGCATAACTGTCCCGACCTAGAATTACCGGGTGACGAACCAGTGTTCTATCAACGGTCTGGACGGACATCAGTACAGCTAAACCCTATATACGTAGATACATGAACAGGGAATTCTAGGATGTGTTGTAAACATGCACCTTGTTTTGAAGATCAATTTATTTAAATTAGCACCACAATACTCGGAATACATCTAGACTTTTGAAATGTCAACTTCTTATAAAAACCCGCTAATAGGTTTTAACATTAGATTGGCAGGTTGGTTAATTATAAGATAACATTTCAGATGAAGAACAACGGAGAAGATACATGATGTAACACTTGTGACCTATCAGGAACAAAACGGAGGTCCAAGACGCACGGAAAGGTCATTCCTGTGACTTATCTTGTGTTTATGATGCTTAACAAATGCTCAAGTCATTATTACTCGAACGATTTGTGCTCGATGTCATTGTTGGTTCCGTAATCAAAAGTGTTATTTACCAGACTACCTTGCAAACAATGGTCAGGGTAAAAACCGAATTCTACGAAAAAAATTAAGTTTTTAGTTTTTGTATCTAGAATAACTATTTTCTATCGGAGATGGCTTCTTATTTATATTGTTTGCCTTTTCCTTCCAGAATGTGACAATGTCATTAGCATACCCTGGGGATTCAAGTTACCACGGGTGTTACTTATTTTATCAATTGCCTGGTAGCTAGGATTATCGTCAAGAAAGTATTCAAGCTTTAAAAAATTAAAAGAAACGGCTAATCATGAGGACAATTTTCAGTTTTTCTGTCATTTGTACACCGACGAAGGTTGCTAGGTTACAGTCTGTCTGTATCTAATCTGAGATATATTGATCCCAAACAAATGGCGATAGTTATTAGCTAGGTAAAATTAGACCTATATCTATCCTGGCATTTCTTAGAAAAAGTAAATATTTTTTTTATGTTTTTACTTGTGTAAAGACATACGCATTTACGGCGTTAATTCAATCGTAGCAAATTCGTGCTGTACTCAGTTAAGAATTAGGCAATATAATCATTTCACGTTTTCATATTTCGTTTGTCGATTACTCTTAAGGAAATCTTGTTCATGGTCTATTTCATCCGTCAACACATATTTGTCACCCGTATGACCAAGGTAAGCGTTCTAGGTTGACCAGGTTATGTTAGGCCGGGATATGATCACGTCCATCTGGTGTTAATAATGCATAATTATACTCAGCCGTTTCGACATGATCAAAGCAAGTAATAAAAATGCCAATTGGTTTTCTTGGAAGTCACCAAATGGTAATGTAGAATGCTAATTATCGACGTAATGTCAAGCGTATCACATAATCAAGCTTATTTCTCCTTCAGTATTAACGATTATTGCCAAGTATATATGTTCGCTCTACCACGTTGCAACTAGAGGATATATCCATCAAAATGTCGTCAACAGCTGACCAACATAAGAACGTACAAAATGTGACGAATCGCCTTAAGTAACGTCTCCGAATACTCTGCTATTTCCCATTACCAGACCGTCTTGTTGCTATCATTTGACATTGCCTTGTATTGTTATGTCGTCCCTAAGGTAGTTCCAAAAGCGATTTGGCGGCGATATTCAGATTTACGTTATTGATGACATCCTGCAGTTTTCGGAACTACTTACAAATGAGTTTTAGTGTCCAGTTCATACCCTATATTTTAGATAATAGTCAGAGTGTCTGGCTACTTTCCTGACGACTACTACGCGTTGTAGAAAATCTCACTATGTGCAAAATGTTTATAGCTCGGGTGACAGGTTGATCAGTTTACACTGCCAAACTCACGCAAATGTTTATATATTAGTACATTATGTATTTAGGGCGCTCTAAACAGCACCATTCTTTAGCGGACATTGCACCTGCAGTCGGCGATATAACTGACTGTTGCTTTTTTCAAAAAGGGGAAATTGTACTAAATGCCATTTTGAATCCAATTGCAACTGTCCTCTAAGTAAAAAACTGTTTACATAATGGGTACACAAAAAATGGATGTTATAAAACAATATTGTATTCCTAATGGTTGTGTATTGTCACGTACATACTCCCACCATTTCTATATTGAATCAATATCCATCATTTATGACACGTGGAAACATTTAACTTAATTGAACACCACTGTTTATAGTAATTGTCTCAATATATCTTCTCGGAAGATCCATTAAAATCCATTTAATCGATCAACATACTCGCTTTGAGTGATATGGTGGTGCTGATTATGACACACAACGATTAAAAGCCCACATGTTTAAAATATGTTTACATACGTATAAAATTAAATCGATGCTTAAAAATACAAAACCAATCCGGAACTACCTTTAGCAATAAAGCGATATCTGGGTATAATCCCGTAGACCAACAAATCAACAACAATTAGAACAGATATCAATGTTATCTAAAAAGCAACTTAAGCCATTATAGAACATTTAGAATAGCGAAATGTACAAATGTTATCAAAAGAATGGACTTAGTCATCTATATTGGCGAACAATTACTGCATTAGATCTAGCAATGGTGTTTATTATTTAAGGGTAGTTCGTGTTCATGTTTGCCCAACATCAGGAAAGTCTGACTTTTTGGTTCCATAACTTGTTTACCAAATATCAGGATAGTGTGACTGAGTGGTTTGTTTCCGTAGTGTTAGAAGTATGTTTAGTCCAATGGGAATTGCACCCCAACAGTAAACAGTTATACAAATGGGGAAAACCTACCAACATTCTTAACAATATGGGTGTAACGGAAATGGGCTTTGAGTCGTTTAACTTGCACTTCGTATTAAGTATGTGTTATGCTAAATAATAATATACCAGTGTAATGTTTTATGACTGTTACAGATATGAAAGACATCAAAATGCAGTTGAACTAGCAATATACCAGGGGTTTAGAATACACACCCGTGAATTTCCGAGACAGATTGTTTTGGATATCGATTCAGCAGAACGAAAACAAGTTATCCAACTAACCATACATTTGGGGATTTGGTTTCAATTCATCCGAAACAAATAAATTGAAAATGAATGCAGCTTAATTTGTAGAAGCAAATCTTCTCACGAGCTTGTAAAAATAAATTCGCCACCAATTACAAAACATAAAACTCAACGTAAATGACTGCCTGGAGACTTCATAAAAAAGTGGAACAATAATAAGAAATGACAAATTTTGCAAAGATGTATTTGACAATGTCGTTTTAATTTAAAGAAGTCATCATAACACTTCCAGCTTGATTATGAATATTCGTTTTGTTTGTGTATGTTAGTCCGCTCGGGTTGTCAACCAAACCAATCTGTGACTATATCAAAGAAGAAATGACAAATTTTGCAAAGATGCATTTGACAATTTCGTTTTAATTTAAAGAAGTCATCATAACACTTCCAGCTTGATTATGAATATTCGTTTTGTTTGTGTATGTTAGTCCGCTTGGGTTGTCAACCAAACCAATCTGTGACTATATCAAATGCGACCACTTTATGCTGTCCGTGACATTGGCTGTTCTAATATTATATTTAAAATGTACTTGCTCAATTCAAATGTACTACTCGCTTTTGTATCCATTTAGAAAATAAAACTTATTTGGAATAGAAATAAAATCTTGTAGCAATATGATGGTAGTAATTATAAAGCATATGAAGAAAACAGACAGTGAAATCATATTTCTTAATTATTTCCTGATGTCGTTATAACGATCCAATGAGCGATGAGTATGACAAGCATGCACTTGTTAATCATGAGCAAATTGTAGCAATCAAGTAATTTAAAAGTGTGAGATCTGGCAAATCGATACATCATCTTTTTCTCGAAGAAATACTTGATAAGTTCCTCGGTCGTTCTCATGTTTTCCAGGGTTCCGTTATGAAAGGAACTCCACATCCGTAACCAAATGTTACAACCAAACACTGTCTAGAATCAATTGAAGATTACCAAAATACCAAAACCACCTGACTTCCGACATCGTCTGAATATGTTGAAGATAAGACCATAGCCAAAGTCACTATAGAGCATAACTTGACCGACTAAGAATTCCCAACAGACCAATCAATGTTCTATCAACGGCTTTGGATATCACTACAGCTAATCCATATTATACGTAAATACATGAACAGGAAATTATAGGATGTACCTTATTCTGGAGATCAATTTATTTAAATAAGCACCATAATACTCTTACATCTGCAATTTGAGATGTCACCTTACTAATAAAAAACCACGCTAATTGGTGCTATGATAAGATTGGCTGCAAAACGTTAATTCATTACACCATAACATATAAATATAAGATGGAGAACAGAAAAGGTAAGGTAAACACATTTGCCCTATCAGGAAAAAGAGGTCTTTTGTCACGAATGTCTTATTGTCACCTTTCTGAATAAAACCACCAGCTAGTTAGCTTTATTGACAGCAATAGGTTGATTAATTTTACAAGAACATATAAGACAGGGAAAGACAGAGTGTCAAGCGTGTCGCCTATCAGGAAAAATATGTCCGAATACCCGATAAAATGTCATCAAGTGTTAATGTTGCTAAACAAAATCACTGTTACTCGAACGGTCTGTGTCCGATACCATTGTTTGTTTAATCAGGGTCCATGCAATACGGAACAATTTCATGATATGATATAACATGATATTCATAGCCATTAGCATCGGTAATGTAAAATATTACAAACTAGTGTATCCCTAGATAGATAAGAAACACTGAAAGGTGTTATATTAACGATCAAATGTCCAAGCTGAAAGCTATCGAACCGGGAACTTTTCGTACCGTATTTAAAAGTGTTATTCACCTGACGAGCCTGGAAGCCAACCATCAGGTCAGGTTAAAGACAACATTCTACGAAACATAACCAGTTTTTAGTCAACTTATCTAGCAAAACACTCTAGGTGTGTATATTCGGTGCGGTTAGAATTACGTGCGAACAGCACCTCGAAACAACATATGTTTTGCCGCGTATTGGTGTTGATTACGTTTAATATATATGTCACCCTCCGGTCATATCATATAAAACATTGTCCTTAAATAGGCCAAGGCCTTCTGCTGAAACAAAGGAACTATCAATGGCTTTTCTAGGAATGCTTAGCGTAGACAGAGGAATCTTTTATAAGAAAACGAACAACTCAAATCAACACCAAAATATTAATGTTTTGTCAATCATTTAACCTCAATAGTAAGTTCAAGTCCCAGACAGGGTCTTTCGAAAGAAGTTAGGTTGAGTGCTACCTTCCCTGTCGGATTTTCTCATACCTTTTTCCAGTTATTCATGTATCTAGAGGTTTTATCGTCTATCCAAAACATATTCGTAATTATTGCGTGTGCTTCTTCATTTTATATTAATACGACACAACCATACTCATACCCTGGGGACTCACGCTACCTCGGATATTACTTGCTTTGTCAAATGCCTGAAAGTCATTCGTCGCGTCTGGAAAGTATTTAAGGATTTTACAAAAATGAGAAGCATTAGCTAGCCTGGAGGACAAATTTCAGTTTTCCTGTCATTTGTAAGTAGTACATGTAGAAGGTTGCTTTATTACAAATGATAGAACAGGTTGCTACGTTACAAATGGTACTGTGAGTATATTTGTTTTCCGAGTTATATTGATCCGAATCATACACCGATAGTCATTGTCTAAGTACACTAAGACATATTGCAATGTCATAATCAGTTCTTAGAAATAGTAAATATATCACATGTTCTTGATACTGTAAATTCGTGCAAGTTTGCGTAGTTTGGTTAATGCGTAGCGAATTCGTAATGTACACCTTTTAAAATTAGGCTATGTAATACTTTTACTTTTTCGTATTTCGTTTGCCAATTTTTTTGAGGAATTCTTGTTTATGGACCAATAAATATATCCGACAAATATTCGCTGACAGACCCGCATGGGTGTCACACTTGTTTGTCACCAGTGTTACCAACTGGTTGCCTAGGCAAAGCGCTACGTAGCGATGTTATTCAGTTACCCCGCGTTCAAAAAAATATAGAAGGCATGGATTACCTCCCGTGGACAGTGCTACGTTGGAACAGAGCGTTCGGTGTCGGTCAGATTTTGTCATGTTCACCTGATGTGAATAATGCATGATTATACGCAGTCGTTTGGACATGATCAAAGAAAGTAATAAAATGCCAATAGGTTGTCTTCGAGTCACCAAATGACAATACGGAAAGCTAATTATCGATATAATGTAATTTACAGCGTATCACATAATCTCACTTATTGCTTCTAGAGTATTAACGACTTTTGCCAACTATACATGCATCCCTACCACTTGGTTACTGGAGGATTTATCACACAAACTGTCGTATACAGCAGATCAACATAAGAACGTACAAAATGTGACAAATCGCCTTCAATCAACGTCTCCGAATGCTCTCCTAATTCCCTTGACCAATAACTCACCAGACCTTCTTGCTGCTGTCTTTATTAGACATTGGCTTGTATTGTTATTTCGTCCCTAAGGTCGTTCCAAAAACGATTTGGCGGCGATATTCAGAATAACGTTATTAATGGTATCCTGAAATGTTCAGAACTTCTTACAAAGATATTTAGTGTCCGGTTCATACACTATATTTTACATGATAACCGGAGTTTTGGCAGAATATACATGTTTTGGCAGTGGAAGGGCATGTGACTCTAGACACTCCTTATAACCTAATACAGAATAATGGCTGCACACATCGCACGACAAGGTTGCAAGGCGGCACAATTTGCAAAGATGCTAGTCTGAAACTCATGTGACAAGGCAGCAAATTTCACGCAAATAATGTTTGAGCTTCACGAGAGACGTAGATAAAGTGTCTCTTAAACAGTCACCCCCTGCAGCCGACAATAATAATATAGTTATTGTTATAACAAACCCCTTTTCAGCCAACTAAGGCCAATTGATAAATTAAGATTTATATGCGCTTGTTACCTGTAAGTGTAAAGCTCGGTCATATAGTGTTAAGTGCTGATACATAAATTGATGTCATAAAACAATATTGTATTCCTAATGTTTGGTTATTGTCACGTACATACCCCAATCATTCATATATTGAACCAGCATCAATCATTTATGACACATTATAACATATAACTTAATTGAGCGCTGCCGTTAATAGGAACTGTCACCATATATAGTCCCGACAATATCCATAAAAACAATCCAATCGATCAACTTAATCGCTTTTAAAGTCACATGGTGTTCTTGATTACGACATACACCGATCACTGCTCATATGATTACATATACATGATTTTACGTATAATGAAATCGATGCTAAATATTCAAAAAAATTAAGGAACTTCACTAACAAATAAAACTATCTGCAGAGGCAATCTAGTCGCCGATCAAGTCAAATCGACAAAAATACAAATAAACTTTCAGATACTGGCAACTTCGTACTCATATGATCGTCGCTCTAGTAGTTAGCGTTTAAATGGCATTCGAATTCCAGTAAAATATTGATCCTAAGTCAGTAAACTCGTTGCGCAATTGTTTCAAAAGTCCCCGAATATACAGATGATTTGAAGTGTTCGTGAACTGTGCAATGTTGTCTGACGTTTGATTGCTGTTTGATGCTATCATGTATCAACCTAGTCATATTTTTGATTAACTACCCACACAAGATATACACTAGACGTAAAGTCTTATCCAGGAATCAGACTGATTAAACTGATTGAGATAGACGCTCTGACTTTACTAGAGGACTAGACTAGAAACGAATACCAAAATAAACAGTTGTTGAAAAGTATAGCAAGCATGTTAAAGCCAACTGCATAATAACTTTGATGTGACGTCATTTTGGATCAGGCCCAATGTGATGAAACCGGTAGTTTGTCGAAAGGGTGGTGTAATAGGGTGCTTAAGTACTGATATTGGTAAATTCGGATGTGCAGTTTACCAAATTGGAAACGCATTACATATTAAAGAATATACCATCAATTAAAACAATATGGAAAACAATTTGTAGAAATACCCGCTCAGTACATTTAATATTCTGAGGCGTTCTCCGGGAAAACCGGGTTTTCTCAATTTTACCCGTTTGTTAAAATAAGAATATAATTCTTAAATGTGGCACAATTTTGTAAAGTTTACGTCAAACATTTTTCAGATATTGGATTTGTGAAACTCAAAGTAGGCAGACGTCAATAACCTAGTAAATGAATGTAATACGTTGTTCAAATTTTCAAAAGCTGTTCATAAGAGTCTCGTATTCCTAACGATTTATCAATATTATCATTGTATTTTGCAATTTTGTCACTACGCCGGATTTTCCTGGAGAATAATTGCTAATATGTTTCTGTTTTTATGAAATCGTTTACGTGCGTACTCAATTTAACAGCAAATATATGATAAATGGTCTGAACCTTTTAAGACATTTCAAATAAAGAATTTAATATTGAATAAGTAGTGAAAATATAGAAACAATATATGTTA
The DNA here is from genome assembly GCA_963678985.1 of Spisula subtruncata. NCBI lineage: Eukaryota > Metazoa > Mollusca > Bivalvia > Venerida > Mactridae > Spisula > Spisula subtruncata. Next base: position 47,758,618 of record OY787664.1, on the reverse strand, counting down.
TTGCAAGTTCATGTTTTCAAGTGTGTTCGTTTCTTGAAAAGGAAGATAGCGCATTTAATTAACTACCTTCTAAGTAGGTTCATTGTAAGTTAACAATTGCAAAGACGTTACAGTGTAGCTTGGATTCGAACACGCAACATCACTGTATTGAGACAGATGCTGAAACTAAAAGACACAGTGAGGATCAAATAGACAAATACCAAATAAAACTTATAGAAAAGTATAGAAAAATACATTGAATCCAACTGAATCATCTTTGACGTGGTTATAGTTATGATAACACTCAGTATACTAGTACTTCACATGGTATCGACACACTGCACTGGTATTCGCAAAGCATCTTAGTACAAAACTTAGAAATAAAGTTAAAAAAACATAAAAGATATGTACGCGCGCCAGCTTAATACGACTATCGAAATAATTGATTTTTGCACCGGTTTAACATGATGTAAAGGGCTGCAACAACCACTGAGAAAACATGGGCAAGCTGCATTGTATAGACTTAGGTGCTTTGTGAATACCAGCCCGGGTGTATTGTATTGCTCAAAATTATACAATAACTGGAATAAATAAGTTCAAATGTGAAGTTGACAGCATTAGGCTATCGAAGCAGATGTCGGCATATTATGATGTAAATTGTGTTTCCCTTTAGTACCAAGTCATTCAGTTGTAAAACACGTGTAGCATTAATGTCTATCTCGTATGACGGTACTTCAGTTCACTCTATTGACATTTACAAAAAACTAATAGTGCAATATCACTATTCAACTACACTTCTGAGAAATCAAAATCAAAATTCAATTTACCCTGTCTGGTAGAAATGACGGTAGACTAATATTCACTCGTGTTTTGGCGTAATGAGTTTACTTAATCAGATTGTAGCGCGTGTAAGGAGAAAAGTTCATGGAATATACTTCATGGACTTCATTGTACTTTTTCTTTAGATTTGGTAGATTTGGAATGTACGTCGTTTTTCAAAGTATTGTGTCATATATGGCTGTTACGCTTTCCCTTATGATTAGACTCATTTACCATTTTTCTTAATTTTACTAGTTAATTCGAATGATTTATTGGAGCTGACTGTCGTGGTTCATACCTGGTGTCAAATATTCCCCGCTAAATTACTTAAGACACGTTGTCATGGCAACCAAAGTACATTAAATGGATACTATTTCATTTTAAGATTGTGATACTTGTATATTTTGAAAGGATTGTGTAGAGCTTACGTTACTGATCCTCCATGTGGTAGAACACCCTATTTGAATGCGAATGAAACATTGTTAGTAACTCCACTATGACATTAGTACATTTTTATTAGTAATTATCTAGGTAACTGCAGATTTCAATAACTTTGTTGACGACAAACAAAGGAAAACAGACCTTGACAAGTAACTGACACATTTTCTAGATGTCTAGGAGAGTGCTACTGAATACCAAACCCAACTCAGAGTTGAAACCGAATTGAAGTTGACGACTGAAGCTATATTGCGACCGTGCTAACAGCATGGTCACGGGGTGTACATGTTGAGCTCGAGAATATTAAATAAACATGGTGAACAAACATGACAAGCATGTGGTATAAAGCTGTGAACAGACGCCACTCAGATAGCAAAACAACGACTGCCTTTTACAGATCGGAATGTAATTCATTATTAAGACCTTCCTTTAGAATACAATCACTTTGTCTACCTGGGTGATAGTTACGCATGTTATACAGTAACCACGTGAATGTATAAGTACATCTTAGGGTAGGTACAAATCTACTAAAACAGCACATCAAAAGAATAACAACATAATTTAATAATATAGTTCGCAGAGTGATGGAGGATGGTCATTAACCCACCTTTAAGTGCCCTTCGCCATTAACCCTGTTGCGAAGTGAACGTAGTGACAATGACTTGAGACTTAAACAGAACGAAATTATTCGTTTGCAGGGGAAGAAGATGGACATTAACGCACCTTAAGAAAAATAAGTATACTTCACAATGAACGCAGATGTAAAGGGAACATAGTGTCAATGACTTGAGCCCTGAACGGAATGAATAATTAGAACAAGGTCAAAATATCTTGGAAAATATAATCACCCACTCAGAAAAGATCACATTATGGATAATATAAAAACAGTCTTGTAGAATATATCCAAATTACTAGTATCACCAAATATCCGTAACTCTATGTATTAAAACGTATTAATCTGTTGACAATTATGTTCGACCAATGTATATATCGAGTAGATACAGTCATTGTGAAAACATCGATAATCATTATTTTATAAATCAAAATGATCATTGTAATTGCAATCTCTTGTGCGTGTGTTTGTTTCTGGTTAAACACCGTCGTTCAACAATGTTTAAGCTAATAACTGTATTCGCGACCGATTCCTTAGTAAGCAAATTAGTTTAATAACATTTTACTGTATCCAATATACACATAGTAATTGGACACGAGTTATTTTAACATTATTGAAGATATCTCTATGATACTAACATAGTCATGACAACTTATTAATCAATTTTCCTGGAGTGTAATCGTTTTCTAAGGGGTACTATGAAATATATCAATATGGATTAAAGACACTTTAGATATGTTGTTCATCGACTATATATGTGCTACAGACCACACTATATTACCAATAAAATAATTCCGAGACTATTATATTAATTGGTGTAGTAAGATATTCATAATTCGACATGCTGTCCGTCGACAATGTAATGCTTACGTGCTTATTAAGTTAATAAACATACCACGAGAAATTTTTAATAAAATAATTCTGAAACTACACATATATTATGTATATATAAAATATTTATTCGAAACGTAGATTCACAAATATATAATATGCAATAGTGCTTACATGCTACAGACCACGAAGAAATCACCAATGAAAGAATTCTGAAACTATATATATCTTTTATTAAAATATTTATTCGATTCGTAGATCACGCAAATCTAATTAAATAGGAGTAATATGCAATAGTGCCTACGTGCCTAAAACCACGAAGAAATTACCAATAAAATGATTCTGAAACAACAGTATATAATTATTACGTTAGGATATTTAAATCCCATTTATCACTACGGGGTATAACATGTTAATGGATAATCGATCCCAATCGATACGTTGTCATCTGTTAATTGGCATCGGTCATTTAGAAAAAAATCGTTTCGATATTTCAAAAGTTGTGTAAATACATTGTAAGGTACATTCGAGAGGCGTAAGCATTTTAACTAAAACATAATCCTTTCTGTATGAAAACATGTACTGTAATTTCAAAATGTACAGAATTTACAAATTAGCATGTCTATCACAAAATTATGTTTGACATTCACATTTTTTCGTAAATATTCTTCATATAAAGAGAGAGTAGACGAAAAGTTAAAAATGCCAAACTCAGCATTTTGTGAAATATTTTCTTATTCTTTTTTTGTGTGATAATACATATAGCCAATGTGACAAACACAATTAATGCCCAATGGAAAACCTATTCAATTTGTTTGTTTAGTGTAACTCTAAAGTTTCTTCCTTAAATAGTAACTTTGTGTAGTCAATTAAACATAATACTTCTAACATACACTATGAACATCATAACAAAACAAAAAATAATTCACAAGTGACAATTAAAATCATTAAAACAACTCACCAGATGTTAAAATTACTAAAAGAATCTAGAAATCTCAATCCCGTTAACAGTCACCACACACTATAGCAGAATAACTAAAACTAAAGGATTGTGGGAAGAGGCGATAATCAATATGGCGTACTTGTATGTAATGGCGGCAACGTAGCATCCAATCTCGCCTGCTAAAGAATAAATCAATTATGGTTCTCCATAGAAATGCTCGCAGTAGAAGATCTTTTTCCAATGGTCAGAAATTATCAGTTATTTAATGAGTGTCAACTAGAGATATACAGCCCGATATGGCTTCTCTAACACATGTCCAAGAAGATAAAACTAAATCTTATAAGGAAGGCAGCATACAAGAGAGATTGCAGAGTCAGAAAGTAACACATATGTCATTTTCCTTGTATTTTCCGCCGATCTTTTTGCCATTTCTCTTGAATTATCTATAAGGCATTTATTATTTAAGGAATGTCAAGAAGATAAACAATAAAATTACGGCGTCTCTAGAACATGTCAATATTATGGAAGTCACACGATCTATATTTCAATAATTCAGATGTCTTGAATTTTAAACAGGCAAATGTGCGGTCCTATAGACTTAAATTGGAAATGCAAATTGATTAAGCACTTGCTTATCCACAAGCATAGACACCATTTGCGTTTACCATACCTTTTTTACCATTCTGTGGGCTCGCTGTCTGCCATCTAATCATTGATTTGGCTACACAAATTTTTATAGCAAAAAATATTCAAATTCACTGCACATGTGCACGAAGGTCGTGTCTTTTTAAGAACGTCGACACACTCTAACCATTTCTTGGGGGTTTACCTAGTGTGAGTGCCTGAATGGAGTTCGAAAAGATTTCTTCAAGGAATAGTACCAATTCGCGTGTGCAAATCCTTGAAAAGAAAAAAGTAAATAAACCATAGCCTACACGGTAGAGATAGGCTTGTTTAATGGCAATTTCTCTCTCTTTGATTAAATGCATGTTAGTACCACTGACAAAAGGAAACTGCCTACACAGAATCGGTCTAGGATTGTCTAAGTTGTCACGATCTATATATCATGGTGCAGGGCTAGCTACAGATAAGAATATCAGTCAATTGTTATTACCGACTTGTAAGTCCCTAGTCTCACATATCATGTCATAACAGAGCAGACTGCAAACATCAGGGTAATTCTGAATCGTACCACAGCCAGTCAGTGAGTAAGTCAAAATTATAGTTCGTAAGAGATTTATGGCTAAATCAGACATAGTGCAGTATAATATACACTACGTACAAGGAACCTCAAGACTAGCAGACTCCATAATGCTAACGTTAATAACACATTGTATCTAAAATGATGAGCTATACAGTCCCCGAAGACACATTACGGTCTCAACAGTCAGGAGATCTCTAGAATATGGGTATTTAAGCGCATAAAAAATCAGTCAAAATTCCAGCATCCCCAGACATTATATTACATGTAGTACAAATGGATGGGGTGTTTCATTTATTGAAAACATTCTCTGAGCTAAAATCCCTTTTACCCAACTTAGACATACACAAAAGCCTTAAAAAAAGTTTTCTCTATCCACGCCATTAGCCTTTTAGTCTCTTGATGACATTCCATGTCATGACATAAAACAATCAAACTACAATTATGTGATCAATATTATGTTTATATGGTCAAATGCTTTGACATTACCAGCACATGTCATGAAGGAACACAATATATTCTATGCTATATTCTAGTTAATTAAGTTTCCTGTTGCATAACAAACTGTCTAAAACACGTGCGTCTTATTCCTTAGAGATGTAAAACCTACTAAGAAGTTCTATAATACATTCCAGCAAGGACAAATGACAGCGTTTGCCTTTTCTTACACAAGCTGTTTCGTTTGGTACATCTCTCGGAAACATACTTTTATATTTGTACAATACTGATTCGGCTTCACTGGCTAATTTCGGTACTAGTACTTTTAACTTTTACTATACTGAAAAACAAGCAAGTTTAATGTGAATCAATAAACCGATTCTTCGAACATTTAAAAATCAAAAGCAGTTAGCAGTATTGGAAGAAAGAGCTGTATCAGCAGACATTAACGCCACTGAGGCAGATTTATTACCGTTGTTTGCCTCGTAAAGTAATGATTCGCCTGTAATTAAGAACGGTTGTTATTGATTAAATTACACGAACGAGTAGCGTGAGCATTATATGGCAGCACGTCCTGAATTCCCTAAGTGGTCTGTATCATTACATCATCTATGTAATCTATTGATTAACCATTTTGAAACATTTATAATTAATAACTGATCATATTTGGCATTAAATATGCGCCATGTTTGATATACGGTTATGTTATTATGATGCACAGCAAACTCTGGACATGTTGCAGAGCATCACCGGTTCGCATCGCCCTATCATAATTATCAGAAATGATAGGATATTTGATTTCGTCATACCAATCAGAGTTAGACAACCTGTAGGAAATGTTATGTTCTTCAGAGACTTTGGCTACGTGCAACTTATTACTGGTTCATATTTGTTTCCCTATTGCGCTTTATACCATTATTATTATTACATTATTATAGTCAAACGCAAAACAAATAGAGTCAAGCAAATATGATTCAATGGGATATTAAGATGGCGAATATATGGTATTGGAGCTGTCGTTTTTAAGTTGTTAAAATGGTAGTGATGTATTACAAGTACAGTTTGCATATCGAAATATTTTTCGTTATTTCAGAAAGAGCACCTTGGTATATACTAGTACGTTGTTCATTAACTCCTAGAAAACAAGTTACGTTAACTGACCGCCGTTTATATTACTTGCGATTGTTGGAAGACCCTATTCCTGCTTGAAACAAAATATATTAATGGCAAATAAGTAGTTGTGTTGTACTGCTGTTAGTTCCTTTATCGTTTTTGATATATTGACATTGCTAGGTCGATTGTGAAACAAGTTATAGAATCTATTCACGGTAATATGAGGTAAGAGAGACCAAAGTTAACCTTTCAGATACCACCTATCAACTAAAAATGTATATTCAACTAAACTTTATTGCACTCCATTGAAATCAGATATCCACGATTTACGATTAATTTCGTACACTTTGCGTAGAAATATATTCATTAATTCCAACTCTTTTAATATCACAGAATACAGGTATGGTTAAAATACCGGTGGTATACAATATAACGTTTTGTTCGTGACTTTGCGTCATGCAAATACCAGATATAGCCAGTTATCAATGATACCATGTAGGTGTGATATGGATTGTGATATGGAACAAATTCCATGAATGCTAACAATTTCCTGAAACGTGTGTGGTAATGTGGTTGCTCATCGCACTCTTCAGTGCCATTCTGGAAATGTCAGATGTGCATATCGTTTGGCTTTTAATCATTTCCTTGGGCTGTGTGTAGGCATTGCTCTGTATAGTTGTGCTGTCATGTGAGTTGTGCTCGGCTGCGTAAGTTGAGTGCTGCCTTCCCTGTCAGGTTTCCTCCTTTCGTTTTTGCACGACACTTTGATGTGGCACTGGCGTTACGAAAATGAACTAATAATGAAGTAAAAGTAGCTTGTCGAAAGATACGTCAAATGTGACTATTCAACAAATGGTGTTAGACCCTCATTACTACATGTGCAGAATAGAATATTTTTCTCTGGACAGTAGATATAACCACTATGTACAATGTGGGCTAGCCATTGTATTGACTTCGAATCTGACACAAACACCAACGTCATTAGATACTGCGTAACAGTTCATTTAGTTCAAGGGCGCCAGATATTACGCTGCAATATTACTAGTACTTATACAGCCTTTATTATCGATGTCAACGTCCGTCACACCCACTGGGTGTCACCCAGTATTTGATTGTTCACGTCAGATCCATTTACGTCAAGGTCTCTACGGGAGATTGGATATCTATCAGCGGAAACTTACTGTACACGATAAGTCCCAGCGGTTTTGTTGTCACAAACAGCTAAAGCATCAGATTGATGCGATTCGGGAAAAGAGTACAATCATCGACAAAAATGAACATAATTTAAGGATATCCGGGTCTAATAAAAATCTCCTCTTGAAGAGTTCTCAATTTCAGTAATTTTATGACAAATTGACTGATTTCCTGTAGGTCGTGGGTTCAACCCCCACTAGAGCCAAAATATTTTTCTTCTTTTTTATTTTATTTTTAGTAATAAGACAATGTTTTGGCTTCGTAACATCACTTTATAGTGTAATTTGGAGAAAAAAAATGTTTTTTCTTTTTTCTTCTTTAATTTTATAGGAATTTATATGTGGTAAACAGATGAAAATCGGGTTACTAAGGATTTCTGAAATGTATATTTTCAAAACCGCTCTGTAAAACCTTTTGAATTTTTGTTAAAACATTACGCACACATTGAAGTTATTGTTTGAAATGAATTCACTGGTGCCAATTGTTTAGATCATATTTTATTTCCATTTATCTATAGGGTACTTATTGGCAATATGCAAAAAAATGCCTTAATTTCGAGGAGGATGGGGTTACATTTTTATTTTTATCTACTTCATTATTAGACCAAACATCATTTTTACACTTTTGATTGAAGAAATAATCATTATAATTAATTTTAAACACACGTTTGTTTTTATTGTGTTATCTGTTGGAGATTTATTTTATTTGTCATGCGGTTGCCTCCATTTGTTTGTGCAGTACGTTCTTACGCTGGGTGTAGGGAAATTAAAATAGCAATTACTCTCTTAAATGACAATACATGTGTTTTAAAATTCACATGCAGTTGTCTTAATGGGTATACAATAGAATAAAACTATTTAAAATGCATTCCTCAACATTTAAAAAATAAGTTTTTACAACCGGGCATCGTTAAGTCAAGCACATTTAGTATGTACGGCTAGGGATCATATAACAGCTTTATTTTCATATACATGTACATCCTCTGATTGGTTAGTTGATAATGTCACATTGTCTTATAATTAGATCAGTGGGGTCTACTGCCCAGTCATAAACAGCCATTCAAATATATTTGCTCATCAAAAAACTTTTTCCAGTGTAGTTATTGTATACTCTCTATGGAAACTACAAAATGCATATACAATTACAAGTACGTAAATGTGAATGGCTGGCTTAGAATGCGAAGTACAAAATCCATATTTTGAGAAAACAAGGGAAAAATGCCACAAAAGTACTCTTGATTATACATCAGTTTGGGCTGCAGGACAAGTTGCGATTTTCATCACAATAGGCTCATAGAAAGCGCCTTGTGATACTGATTTTAATTTTCAATCAGTCTTATAAGGTAGTTTTGACATTCTAATTCTAAGTCAGCGAAATGACATGTAAATAGCGGGACAGTAGACCAAACTGATCTAATTATGTCAATGAGATCGAATGACCTTGACATTATTAAAGTAACCAATCAGTGGAAATTATAGAAAAATAAAGCTTATCCATGATCTCTAGCCAGTACATGATGCGACGTGCATCTAGTTATGGCTGTTTAACGACATTTGGCTCGTTTGCATTTGATTGAAAAAGTTACCTAAGGCGAGTTACGGGATTTATGGTGACACAATTCGATTGCTTGCTATTTTGGTTCGCCAAATGAACGACAAAAATAAACTTCCCATGGAATGGAATTCTCACACAAACACGGTAGACAACACAAGAGCAAACCAAACAAACAACAACACTAATAATTCGGCTTAAAGCAATAATACATGCTTTACTCTTTTTTTCTTCAGACGGACATAGGTAGGGCGTTCCAAAAGTTCCAGGAAAAGTGTTCTATAGTATTTATCTTATTGTCAATACAATTCAAACTTTGCATTTACATAGAACAATTCATGATACATAGTGTGCTATGAATTGAACGCATGAGGGTGTGCCCTACAAAATGATACGGTCGCCATAGTAACGTCAGCCATGGCTACCCGGGGCAATGTTATATTTGGCCGTACGATATTAACATGTTTTGACTAAATCTCACTCAGTCAGTCAAAGGACACACATAATACACCTGCTACAATAACAACAATACTTTATATTTAAAAAAAATGCATCGCTTGAAGGTATGCACTTCCAGTGTCCGTTTGGAAAGCATTTGAAAGTGTCACAAAATCAAGCAAAAACGTCCAACGTGACATCTAGCGTCTGGTGCACAACAGGCCGTACCTTCCTATTATCTTCTGCAGCAGTATCACTGGTAGTCTGGACATGTCCATACTATTCTCACATCCTACATAGTGACATACAACGTTCTTAACAGGCAGTGTTTATAAATTATATTGGTTTAAGTCTTAATTTTCCTGCCAAAAGACAAAAGCTGGTCAAATTCCAATGATTTACTGACATCTGACGGGTGATTCTAATACGGCGACATATAAACCTGACTATTGAAACTATGGCATAAGTTGACCATAATTATGTTATACCGCCCTTTGCACATGTTCCATGCAGTAAGTTTAGGTCATTCTAAATTGGTAACGGTGTGGTTGGGAGCAATGTGTAGGTCAGTTTGATGATTCCTACGACGTGACGTCAAATTTGCCCCGGGTAGCCATTACTGACGTTACTATGGCATCAGTGTCATTTTGTACAACGCACCCTCGTGCGTTTGAATCATAGTTCAAAATGTATCATGAATTGTTCAATTTAAATGCGAAGTTTGACGTAATTTGAACATTCTATAAACATTATAGAGCTCTTTTCCTGGAACTTTTGAAACGCCCCTCGTATACAGGTGTTGGAACCAAAATATTTGAAGCATCGAAGTTCTACAATATTATTGATTTAAGTTAGAATGTTGGCGTAACCAAAGAATAATTTATTACTGATAAATATTTTTACAAAGATTAATATATGATACTTTTAAAGGATGTTCACAATTACAAAACAAAGTAAAGAATGATTTATTATTTTTTAATAAAACAGTTATCAATGGGCGTGATATATATATTAAATCAACAACCTGTTCGCATATACTGGACACCATTGGCTATTGTTAATTCAATGAGTAAACTATCTAATTTGAAAGAATATCCGTAATTACAGTTTACTCAGTCACATCCAATAAAACATAGAAAAACATAGTTTACTTGATGGGCGAGCTTATGGCTATAACCGATCTCATTTAATTACGGTCGGTAGTACGGCTATTGTACACACAAGCGAATCAGCGGATATACATTATATCAGTACGACAATTCTCAAAAGTACACCAAAAACAATTATTTCAAGGATAGTCTCAAGTCTGATGACAATGTAAATACGATTAAATGACAGTTACAGGCGACCTTTGGATGTTGTACACTCTGTTTGCCGAATCGATATAAAAATGTGTGACTCCGGGGAGAGCATACTTGACTGATCTTCTCATATCTTTGTGAATAAATATTTCATGTGACCACATACGTAAAGACATGTCAGAAAAGGATAGGCCCATTTGTAAGCATACGTAAATAGACATAGGATCATCTGTATTGTCCTCCATATTTGGAGAGTATTACATATTTACAATAACATCACATTACAAGACAACGCATCAACATTTACATGCACAAACAAAATATAGCAACAAATCACAAAGAAGCCTTTCCCTGAATTACCCAAGATCAAGTGGTCACATACCAGAAGAATAGTGATACTTCCTTTAAAAATATACCACAATGCAAAAAAATCAATTCTTTCTTTTTAAAGTATAAACCCTATCACTGTATATTAAGAATACTGTCGAATATTGTATCCAATATTCATTTTTTCCTCTGTGCACGTATGTGTACGGAAGTTCTGTATATCATTCTAGCTGTTCCATTCATAATATGTTTTTACTACAACATATATTGCTGACAGAAATTTATTTGACTCGTTGCAACTATTTACAGATGGTAGAAATTAGATTATGCTGCGTAGATGTATTATAGAATTGTCGTGCTATGAAGTTATTTCCGCGTTTCTCTGCTTACCAAACATTGGCTCAGTTGGAAGAAAATAATTAGTGCGATAAAACAACATAAAATTGCACGTTCTATCTGAAGTTACGAATAATATCTCTTTATTTATAACAAAAACAGTCTATGTAATAACATGAGACGAATATGTGAGGCTGGTTATGCAATTGCAATGTCAGAAGGAAAAACAAACAAGAAATAAATCAATGAATAATTCAATTATTAACTAAATATTTTTACTAGCTGAACAAATATGTCATGGAGAAGGTTATAGATTTGTTTAAAAAATGTACACGTAGATTACCATGAAACCATCAAGTTACGACATTTTCACAAAGAACAAATTCGCTCCAAACCAAATGCAATTATTTGTTGAAAACAAGATAATGGAGTAATAATGGAATCTCTTGTTTGACATTTGACAAACTGCGAGAACAGTTGAGACAAAAACTGTAGCCTGTGTCTTTTTCACCGATATTTAGTATGGCAACTTTTGACTTTATGAAATTCCTGAATGTTTGTGAACCACGTTGATAACGATAGCCTTTTACAGTTTAATCGGTTAAGAAATGCAATGCAACTTTGTACAAAGTAGCAAATGCCATCAGCATTGCATGTTTATGAATTCATCAATTTGATAAGTTAAAGCAACTTTACAAAAGGCGTTTGCTTTAGAAACAGTCAACACTCGCATGCGCACAAAGTGTTGTTTTTATATCTTGCAAAACTACTTTCATTACTGTGTCCTAATTTATTGAGCAATACATGTGCCTATTTGTCATATTGACATGTTTATAGTTTTAATTCCATTAACGGTCAACCTTTAGCAACAACTACGGGCACATCGAGTTTAATGATAAAAGAAGTGTGTATTTCCAGAACGACACCTGTTTCAACTCGTTCCATAGAAATATTCGCACTGGATGATGGTTTTCCAATGGTCAAAAATTATCAGTTATTTAATGAGTGTCAACTAGAGATATACAGCCCGATATGGCTTCTAACTCATGTCCAAGAAGATAAAACTAAATCTTATAAGGAAGACAGCATACAAGAGAGTCAGAAAGGAACACATATTTCATTTTCCTTGTATTTTCCGCCGATCTTTTTGCCATTTCTCTTGAATTATCTATAAGGTATTTATTATTCAAGGAATGTCAAGAAGATACACAACAAAATTACGGCGTCTCTAAAACATGTCATTATTATGGAAGTCACACGTTGTATATTTCAATAATTCATATGTCTTGAATTTTTAACACGCAAATGTGCAGTCCTGTTGACTTCAATTGGAAATGCAAATTGATTAGAAGTACTTGCTTATCCACAAGCATAGATACCATTTGCGTTTGCCATACCTTTCCTATCATTCTGTGGGCTCGCTGTCTGCCATCTAACCATTGAAAAGCGTTCTTTAGATTTGGTTACAAAAATGTTACCTGCAAAGAATATTTGAATTTACTGCACATGTGTACGAGGCCCTGTCTTATTGAGAACGTCGACGCACTCTTACTAATTATTGGGGGTTTACCTAGTGTGAGTGCCTGAGTGAAGTTCGAAAGTATTTCTTCAAGGAATAGTACCAATTCGCCAGTACAAATCCTTGAAAAGAAAAAGTAAATAAACCATAGCCTACACGTAGAGATATTCTTGTTTAATGGGAATTTCTCTCTTTGATTAAATGCATGCTTGTACTACTGACAAAAGGAACCTGCCTACACAGATAGGATTGTCTAAGTTGTCACATGGACGATCTATATATCATGGTGCAGGGCTAGCTACAGATAAGAATATCAGTCTATTGTTATTGCCGACTTGTAAGTCCCTGGTCTCACATATCTTGTCATATCAGTGCAGACTACAAACATCATGGTAATTCGGTATCGTACCACAGACAGTCCGTGATTAAGTCGAAATTATAGTTCGTAAGAGAGTTATGGCTAAACCAGACATAGTGCAGTATAATATACACTACAAACAAGGAGCCTCATGACTAGCAGACTCCATAATGCTAACGTTAACAAAACATTGTATCTAAAATAATGAACTTTACCGTCCCACAAGGTACATTTTGTCTCAAAACTCCGGATATCTCTATAATATGAATGTTTAATCGCATAAAAAATCAGTCACAGTCCCATCATCCAGAGACATTATATTATATAATTAGCACCGATTGAATTGGGTGTTTCTTTTTGGAAAATTTATTCTGCACAAAAACCCTTTTTACCAAACATAGACATACACAACTGGCTTAAAATAATCATTCTCTATCCATGCCATTAGTCTACTAGTCTCTTACATTCCATGTCATGACATAAAACAATCATACTACACTTATGTGATCAGTGTAATAAAAACATGCCTTACTTATTACATTCATAAGGTCAAATGCCTTGACATTACCAGAACAAGTCATAAGGAACACAATACAGCAAACAAGATGCTAGTTAATTTAGTTTCCTGGGCACTGTTTTATCAAAAAACTTGCGGAAATCGTAAAATTACTTTCAAGTTTAATTTGTTTTATAATTTTGTAACAATTGCAAATTTGGGACAGATATTATTTGTAGGAGTTCATTACCTGAATCTTGATTAGTATCGAAGTTGACCGCACTTTATAGATGTAAAAGTGTTATAAAGAATATAAATTTGCACATAAGTTTAAAAGTTCCGTAAATGCTTTGATAAAATAGTAGCCTGTTGCATAACAAACTGTCTAAAACACGTGCGTCTTATTCCTTAGAGATTTAAAACCTACTAAGAAGTTCTATGATATATTCTAGCAATTATGTGATCAGTATAATAAAAACACGCCTTACTTTTTACATTTATAAGGTCAACTGCTTTGACATTACCAGAACAAGTCATAAAGGAACACAATCAGCAAGCTAGATTCTAGTTAATTCAAGTTTTATGGGAATCCATTAACCAATTCTTCCGTCCTTTAAAAATCAAACGCAGTTAGCAGTATTGGAAGAAAGAGCTGCCTCAGCAGACATTTAAGCCACTAAGGCAGATTAATTACTGTTGTTTGCCTCGTAAAATAATGATTCGCCTGTAATTAAGAACGGTTGTTATTAATTTAATTACAAGAACGAGTAGTGTGAGCAATACAGAGCGGCACATCCTGAATTCCCTGAGTGGTCTGTAGCGTTACATCATCTATGTAATCTATTGATTAACCGTTTTGAAACATTAATAATTGATCATATTTGGTATCGTCGATGTCTGTTATTTGTCTAAGCATTAAATATGCGCCATGGTTGATATACGGTTATGTTATTGCGATGCACAGCAAACCCTCGACATGTTGCAGAGCATCACCGTTTCGCATCGCCCTATCATAATTATCAGAAATGATAGAATATTTGATTTCGTCATACCAATTAGAGTAAGGCAACCTGTAGGTAATGTTATGTTCTTCTGAGACTTTGGCTACGTGCAACTTATTACTGATTCATTTCTGTTTCCCCCATTGCGCTTTATACGATATTACATAATTATAGTCAAACGCAAAACAAATAGAGTCAAGCAAATACCATTCAATGGGATATTAAGAGGTCGAATACTCGTATATGGCATTGGAGCTGTAGTTTTGAAGTTGTTAAAATGGTAGTGATGGTAGTGTGTTACAAGTATAGTTTACATATCGAAATAGTGTTCGTTTTTTAGAAAGAGTACATTGGTATATACTATTACGTTGTTCATTAACTCGTGGAAAACTAGTTACGTGAACTGACCGCCGTTTATACTATTTGCGATGGTTGGAAGACCCTAATTCTGCTTGAATCACAATATATTAATGGCATTAAAGTAGTTTTGTTGAACTGATGTTAGTTCGTTTATCGTATTTGATATATTGACATTGCTAGGTAGATTGTGGAACAAGTTCTAGAATCTATTCATGGTAATAGTAGGTAAGAGAGACCAAAGTTAACCTTTCAGATACCACCTATCAACTACAAATGTACATGTATATTCAACTAAACTTTATTGCACTTCATTTAAATCAGATATACACGATTTACGATTAATATCGTACACTTTGCGTAGAAATATATTCATTAATTCCTACTCTTTTAATATCACTGAATACAGGTATGATTAAAATACCGGCGGTATACAATATAACGTTTTGTTCGTGACTTTGCGTCACCAGATTTAGACAGTTAGAATTGATACCATGTAGGTGTGATATGGAATGTGATATGGAACTTTTTTTATGAATGCTAACCATTTCCCGGAAACGATTTTGGAAATGTAGTTGCTCACCGCACTCTTCGGGTGCCATTCTGGAAATGTCAGGTGTGCATATCGTTTGGCCTTTAATCATTTCCTTGGGCTGTGTGTGGGCATTGCTCCGTACAGTTGTGCTCGGCTGCTTAAGTTGCTGCCTTCCCTGTCAGATTTCCTCCTTTCGTTTTTGCACGACACTTAGATGTGGCACTGGCGTTACGAAAATGAACTAATAATGAAGTAAAAGTAGCTCCTCGAAACATACTCCAAATGTGACTATTCAACAAATGGTGTTAGACGCTCATTACTACATGTGCAGAATAGAATATTCTTCTCTGGACAGTAAATATAACCACTCTATACAATGTGGGCTAGCCATTGTATTGACCTCGAATCTGACACAAACACCAACGTCATTAGATACTTCGTAACAGTTCATTTAGTTCAAGGTCGCCAGATATTACGCTGCAATATAACTAGTACTTATACAGCCTTTATTATCAATGTCAACAATCGTCACACCCAGTATTTGATTGTTCACGTCAGTTCCATTTACGTCAAGGTCTCAACGGGGCATTGGATATCTAACAGCGGAAACTTACAGTATAATATAAGTCCCAGTGGTCTTGTTTTCACAGCTAAAGCATCAGATTGATGCGATTCAGGAAAGTGTACAATCAGCGACAAAATGAACATACTATAAGTCAAGTACTTTTAGTGTGTACGGCTAGGGTTCATGTAACAATTTTATTCTCATATACATGTACATCATCTGATTGGTTAGTTTGATGATGTCACGTTGACTTATAATTAGATCAGTGGGGTCTACTGCCCTGCCATTTACAGCCATTCAAATATATTTGCTTATTAAAAAACTTTTTCAAGTGTAGTTCTAGTATACTCTCTAGGTAAACTAGAAAATGCATATACAATTACAAGTACGTAAATGTAAATGGCTGGCTTAGAATGAGAAGTACAAAATCCATATTTGTTGTAGAAAACAAGAAAAAAATGCCAAATACGTCTTTAAGCAAAACAAGCTGTTTAAACTTCAGTTAGGACAACAGGACAGGTTCCGATTTTATGACAATAGGCTCATAGAAAGCGCCTTGTGATACTATTTTTTAATTCAATCAGTCTTATAAGGTAGTTTTAACATCCTAATTCTAAGTCAGCGATATGTAAATGGCGGGACAGTAGACCAAACTGATCGAATTAAATCAATGGGATCGAATGACCTTGACATTATCAAAGTAACCAATTAATGGACATTATAGAAAAATAAAGCTTATCCATGATCTCTAGCCAGTACATGATGCGACTGGCATCTAGTTATGGATGTTTAACAACATTTGGCGCGTTTGCAGTTGATTGAATAAGTTACCTAAGGCGAGATGCGGGATTTATGGTGACACAATTCGATTGCTTGCTATTTTCGTTCGCCAAACGAACGACAAAAAAAACACTTCCCATGGAATGGCACTCTCACACCAACACGATAGACAACACAAAAAGCAAACCAAACAAACAACAACACTAATAATTCGGCTTAAAGCAATCATCAAGCTTTACTTGGGTTTTTTTCAGACGGACCTGTACAGGTGTTGGAACCTAAATATTCGAAGCATCGAAGTTCTACAATATTATTGATTAAAGCTAGAATGTTGGCGTCAACAAAGAATAATGTATCAGTGATAAATATTTTACAGAGACTAATATATGATACTTTTAAAGGATGTACAAAATTACAAAACAAAGTAAAGAATGATTTACTATTATTTTTTATAAAACAGTTATCCATGGGCGTGATATTAAATCAACAACCTGTTCCCATATACTGGATACCATTGGGTATTGTCGATTCAATAATTAAACTATCTAATTTGAAAGAATAGCCGTAATTACAGTTAACTCAGACACATTCAATTAAACATAGATAAACATAATTTACTTCATGGGCGAGCTTATGGCTATAACCGATCTCATTTAATTTTGAACGGTTGGTAGTACGGCTATTGTACACACAAGCGAATCAGCGGATATACATTATATCAGTACGACAATTCTCAACATCAAATCAAATACAATTATTTCAAGGATAGTCTCAAGTCTGATGAGAATGTAAATACGATTAAATGACAATTACAGGCTACCTTTGGATGTTGTACAATCTGTTTGCCGAATCGATATAAAAATGTGTGGCTCATGGGAGGGAATGTTTCTCTGATCTTCTCATATCTCTGTGCATAAATATTTCATGTGACCACATATGTACAGACATGTCAGAAAAGGATAGGTCCATTTGTAAGCATAAGTAAATATACATAGGATCATCTATATTGTCCTCCATATTTGGAGAGTATTACATATTAACAATAACATCACATTACAAGACAACGCATAAACATTTACATGCACATAGCAAATATATATAGCAACAAATCACAAAGCTGCCTATCCATGAATTACCCCCAAGATCAAGTGGTCACATACCAGAAGAATAGGGATACTTCCTTTAAAATATACCACAATCCAAAGAAAAAACAATTAATTCTTTCTTTTTCAAGTAAAAACCCTACCACTGTATGTTAAGAATACTGTCGAATATTGTATCCACTATTCATTTTTTCCTCTGTGCACGTATTGTACGGAAGTTCTGTATATCATTCTAGCTGTTCCATACATATTATGTTTTACTGCAGCACATATTGCTGACAGAAATTTATTTGACTCGAAGCAACTATTTACTTGTGGTAGAAATTAGATTATACTGCGTAGATGTATTATAGAATTGTCGTGCTATAAAGTTATTTCCGCGTTTCTCTGCTTGCCAAACATTGGCTCAGCTGGAAGAAAATAATTAGTACGATAAAACCACATAAAACTGCACATTCTATATCAAGTTACGAATAATATCTCTTTATTTATAACATCTGCACATATCTGCCTGCGGTAATAAGACGCAAAACAGTATGTGTACATGAGACGAAATTTGTGATGCTGGTTTATGCAATTGCAATGTCAGAAGGAAAAGCAAACAAGAAATAAATCAATGAATAATTCAATTATCAACTAAATATTTAGTAGCTGAACAAATATGTCAAGAAGGTTATAGAGTTGTTAAAAAATGTATCACGTAGATTACCATGAGACCATCAAGTTACGACATTTTCACAAAGAACAAATTCGCTCCAAACCAAATACAATTATTTGTTGAAAACAAGATAATAGAGTAATAATGGAATCTCTTGTTTGATATTTGACAAACTGCGAGAACAATTGAGAAAAAAATGTAGCCTGTGCCTTTTTCACTGATATTTAGCATGGCAACTTTTGACTTTATGAAATTCCTGAATGTTTGTGAACCACGTTGTTAAATGACTGATAACGATAGGCTGTTACAGTTTAATCGGTTAAGAAATGTAATGCAACTTTGTACACAGTAGCAAATGCCATTATAATTGCATGTTTATGAATTCATCAATTAGATAAGTTAAAGCAACTTTACAAAAGGCGTTTGCAGTAGAGCCAGTCAACACTCGCATGTGCACATAGTGTTGTTTCCATATCTTGCAAAATTGCTTTCATCACTGTGTCCTAATTAACTGAGCAATACATGTGCCTATTTGTCATATTGACATGCTTATAGTTTTAATTTCATTAACGGTCGCCTTAAGCAACAACTACGGGCACATCGAGTTTAATGATAAAAGAAGCGTGTATTTCCAGAACTCGTTCCATAAAAAAATTCGCACTGGATGATGGTTTTCCAATGGTCAGAAATTATCAGTTATTTAATGAGTGTCAACTAGAGATATACAGCCCGATATGGCTTCTAACATATGTCCAAGAAGATAAAACTAAATCTTATAAGGAAGGCAGCATTCGACAGATATTGCAGAGCAAGAGAGCAACACGTAGAAACAGTGTCATATTTCATTTTCCTTGTATTTTCCGCCGATCTTTTTGCCATTTCTCTTAAATAATATATAAGGCATTTATTATTCAAGGAATGTCAAGAATATACACAACAAAATTACGGCTTCTCTAAAACACATCATTATTATAGAAGTCAGACAATCTATGTTTCAATAATGTTATTGTCTTGAATGTGCCGTCCTATAGACTTCAGTTGGAAATTCAAATTGGTTTCGTCAGCAACGAAGTATGTACTTGACAGTTGACACTCACAGATGAAAGTAGTGTTTGCTTTACCTTTACTTCCATTCAGAGGGCTCGATGCCCGTCGCCTAATCATTGAAATGAGGTCTATTGCTTTCTTATAGAAATATGTCTTTCAAAACAATATTCTAATTCAGTGAACATGTACACGAAGTGTCATTTTTAGAACTTCGAGGCACACAAACTGCGCATTTCTTGGGGTTAAAACTATTGTGAGTGTCTGGATGGAGTTTTCTTGAAAAGAAAAAGTAAATAAACCCTGGCCTACACATATAGATAGTATTGTCGCTACATTAACGCAATAAAGTGCCTGCTTGTATCACTGAAAAACAAATTCTGCCGAAAAAGTATCGGTCCCGGATTGACACGAGCGTGCTCTATCCATTATTGTTACAGTACAAGCAATAGATACAACATTTAAGAATATCAGTCCATTGTAATTGCCGACTTGTAAGTCCCTAGGCTCAAATATATATCATATCATTGCAGACTGCAAATATCAGGGTAATTCATGATCATCCAGACAGTCCGTGGTTAAGTCGAAATTATAGTTCGTAAGAGATTTATGACTAAACCAGACATACTGCAGTACAGTATACACTACAAACAAGGAACATGAAGACTAGCCGACTCTATAATGTTAACGTTAACAACACATTGTATCTAAAATAACGAGCTATACTGTCCCCAAAGATACATAACGGTCTCAACCGTCCGGAGAACTCTATGATATTTAATAGCATAAACGATATTTCAGTCGCAATTCCATCATCTAGAGAAGATTATATTAGCACCGATGCAACATTTGCGCAATTTCTTTACCCTGTTATAGATCTGACAACATTCCTTAAAAATTCACGTCCAAATGACCTCTCTAGTGTATTATGGCTATTCACATGTATAGATGGAGAATATACTAATGTCAATCTACGCTTAACTCTCTCCCTGTTAGCTAGGTAGTTAAGACGAGATTCTCTGTGATAAACCATAATGTATTGGTAGGGATTGGATGACTTGATACACATAATAATGGTTCAGATACGTGGGTAAAGCAAGCGCTCATGCTCAACTCAAACAATTATCGGGTTCGCCTTAGACATACCCAACTGGCTTTAAATACTCTTTCTCTATCCACGCCATTTAGCCAATAAGTCTCTTTATGACAGTTCATGCGATGACCTAAAACAATCAAACTATAATAATAAAACTCATGCCTTAATTATTACATTATAAGGGCAAATGCTTTGACATTACCAACACCAGTTAGGAAGGAACAACCATTCTATATTAAAGCTATTTAATTTAGTTTCCTGTTACATCACAAACTGTCTAAAACACGTGCTTCTTATTCCTTAGAGATTTCAAACCTTCTAATACTTTCTATAATCTATTCTAGCTTCTAGCATAGGGCAAATGACTTCACATTATAAAACATCATCTGCTGCTTCGTTTGGTACATATCTTATTTCATTGTGAAATTGGGACATCCTGCAATTTTGCGACGGGGAATTTGGCTTTTAATAAATTAAATCTCTTTGGGCTGAGTGGTGGCCTTGTAGTTGTGTTGTGATGTTACTGTTTTATGTGCTCTGCTGGTTTAATTGAGTGCTGTCCTCATTTCGTTCTTGAAACATATTTCTGGTCAAGGTTTTTTTCTGCGTTACTGTATTAATTTTGGTATTGACATATTTAACTGACAAATTGGATGCTTGTAAATGTGTTAGCCGAACATAATAGTGAAGCAGTTCATTATATGTTTTAACGAATTTCAATTTCGAAATATCATTTAAGGGTCCTCACAAGTATGCATATTACAAAGGGTATCTTATCTTATACTTCATTCACATAGTTTATTACTAGCTTACGTGCACATCACAGTGTGGTTAGAGCGACACGCCCTGGAGCAACTACCAGATTTTAACACTTCTTCCAATTTCTAATAATATTATCACCCTATGCATGCACGTTGTTTTTCACTTAAAAGTTGTGCTTTCGATGAACGGGCTTAAACAGTATAAAGCGAATACCAGGCGGTCATAACTGATATACTGAAAAACAAACAAGTTCGATGGAATCCTTTAACCGAGTTTTCTGTCCTTTAAAAATCAAACGCAGTTCTCAGTATTGGAAGAAAGAGCTGCGATAGCAGAAATTAAAGTCACTAAGACAGACAGAGTAATTACCGTTGTTTGCCTCGTAAAATCATGATTCGCTTGTATTAAGAACGGTTGTTATTGATTTAATTACATGAACGAGTAGCGTTGGTAATACATAGCAGGGCACCCCGAATTCCCTGAGTGGTCTGTATCATTAAATCCTCTATGTAATTTATTAATTAACCAACATGCAGCCAGTCATTGCATTGTATTGAATTCAAATCTGTCACAAACACCATCGTCATTAGTTACAATACTATTATTCCAAGGGCGCCAGATACTATGATATATTCTACAGCGTCTATTATCAATGTAAACATGTCACACCCAGTTTTGGATTGTCACGTCAGATCCATGTACGACATATCCAATAAACCTTCTCTAGCCTATTTATCGCTTTATGACATCACATGCCATTACCTAAAACAATCAAACTACTACAATTAAGTCATCAATGTTATAAAATCCATGACTTACTTATTTCATTATAAGGTCACATGCTTTGACATTTCCAACACAAGTCACAAAGAAGCTATTTAATTTAGTTTCCTGTTATATCATGACCTGTCTAAAAACGTGCGTTTTATTCCGAAGATAGTTTTACCATTATTTCAACAACCTAAAACAACAATTTTGCAACCATATCCGTTCTCATTATAGATCATTGGATAAACGTTTGTCAAACCAATTGAAGTTTGATAACTGGTAAGAAATGACGTGCTGGTCTGAGACTTTAGCAACATGCAACTTAACGCTGATAGATAATTCCATCCACTTTGCCAAACACGATGCAACATACAGACAAACACAAACAAGTAATGTTACAAACACTCATCCAATGAGCGAACGACCATGGTTGCAAAACTGTTGTTTTTGTATACATTTTTAAGTAATGCAGCAACTTGTATACAGTAATATAATTTTATTTCAAGACGTTTTTGCACATCTTGTGTCTTCATCTGGTGAATTATGACAAAAACAATGTTAACAGGATGTGACGTCATCAACGTCATATTACATCTTCATTTATGTACCATTTATCCAAATTTCGAAACGTTTTAGTTGTTTGAGAAAGAACAGTTTGATATATACGTTGTTACCTAACTCCAGGAAAACTGGTTACGTTAACTGGCTGCCATTTATATTATTTTGAAATGTTCGAATCCTGTTTGAAATAAAATACGAATGAATTCACAAAGGTAACTATAAAAATCATGATCGAGTAACGTCATAGAATAAAGTTATAAGCAAAGCACACGATGTATTGTGACAACCCTTGTATATCAATGACAAACTAATATTGTTGTTGAACTGCTGTATTTCGGTTTATACTTCTATTTATATATTTTGATTATATTTCTTTTATCGTATTTGATGAATATTGACATTGCTAGGTGGATTGTTAAACCTGTTCTAGAATATTTTGGTATCAATTTTGATAACACATCCCTGGTAATACGAGGAAAGAGAAGCCATAGTTGACCTTTTAGAGACCACCTATAAACTAGATATCTTCAACTAACCATTGACTGCAATATATTATAATCAGACATACACGATTTACGATTAATTTCGTACCATTTTCGTAGAAATGTTTCATTAATTCCTACTCTTTTAATATCGCAGAATACAGGTATGATTAAAATACCTGCGGTATACAATATAACGTTTTGTTCGTGACTTTGAGTCCGGAAAATATCAGATTTAGACAGTTAGAAATGATACCACGTAGGTGTGATATGGAATGCGATAGGAAACATATTCCATGAATGCTAACCATTTCATGAAACGTTTGTGGTAGTATGTTTGCTCACCGCACTCTTCAGTGCCAATCTTGAAATGCCAGAAGTGCGTATTCTTTGGCTTTGAATCGTTTCTTTGGATCGTGTGTGGGTATTGCTCTGTGTAGCTGTGTAGTGTTGTTTCTGTTTTGCACCACGGTTAGATTTTGCACTGGTGTAATGAAAATGAACAAGCAATAGTAGCTTGTCAAAAAATATAATGGTGTAAGAGGCTCATTACTTCATGTGCAGAATAGAATACCATTCCCTGGTCAGTGAATATCATCACTCAATACAATGTGGGATGGTCGTTGTATTGACTTAGAATATGATACAAACACAAACGTCATTAGATACTACATAACAGTACATTTAGTTCAAGGGCGCCAGATATAACGCTGCTGTATTATACAGAATGAATTATCAATGTCAACATCCGTCACACCCAGTATTTGATTGTTCACGTCAGATACATTTACGTCAAGGTCTCTACGGGGCATTGAATATCTAACAGCGGAAACTTACAGTATATTATAAGTCTCAGTGGTTTTGTTTTCACATACAACTAAACCATTAGGCTGATGGGATTCAGGAATAGTATTATGCATCAATATGTTTCTGTAATATCCTCTGATTCGTTGCTTCAATAATGTCACATTGTCTTATAGATAGAACAGATGGGTCCACTCCCCAGCCACTCATATATAATATTATATAATTATATACATATTAAAAACATGTTCAATGTAGTCCTTTATACTCTCTAGGTAAACTAGAAAATGCACGTACTATTGAAAGTACGTAAATGTGAATGGCTGGCTTAGAATAATGCATTTTCTAGTTTCCCTAGCCACGGCAGAAATTATAATTGCCCTTTATTGCAGAAATGTAGAAAATAAAACACGATACATTATATAGAATGGGAAATGCTTACAACAGGTTGACATTTAAACTATACTTAATATGTTGGTTCAAGTTAAAAGCAATAGAAGCAATAGATTTTCGCTAATAACATGTAAACTTGTATAACATAAATGTAGAACTGTAAAACGTCTCTAGTTGCTTAACGATGGAAAGGGCAAATGAATTTTAGCTTTTGTCGTACTGTTTTGTGTTTACTACATACACTTAACAACGTTTTAGCAGAGATGATATTGGTCTAAAAGCTTTAGTTCCTGTGTTAAAACATCAACTTTAGCGAAGTTTAAACCTTTGCTATAAACATGTTCAATGTTCCTGTGGCGCTTATATTTCGTTTTGGAAATCGTTAAGAATCTGAAAATACTTAAAACGATTATAGTTCTTATAATACATACTGCACTAAGATAAACTGTTAATCAGTTACTTCCAGGGAAAATTGTAAAATCAATTATGCAAAGGCAATTAGTACAGACTACGTTTCAAGACGATTCCTAATAGATTGTTCCATTCCTTACCCATTATTTAGATAAACAACAAAACATTTACAATGCTTATACATCTAAGAACGCACAAAACAACAATATTATGAATAAGAGTGCATAGTATGCCTAGGTGTGGTTTTCTTCTGGAAAATGACATTATGTGAGGGATAAGAGTTGATTAAGATGATGTGACCTTACAGTTCAATACTTGCTATCGTGGACTATAGCTCATATGTTATAACATCTGTCTTCACCCAAACTGAGACATTTCTCTTTCACAAATTTCTCTTCCAATCCTCTAGTTAGTTTCACACACACACACGCACACACGCACGCACGCACACACGCACGCACGCACGCACGTACTCTCACACACACACACACACACACACACACACACACACACATCTCTTCCGATTACTGACACTTCCATCATAATATAATTCCTGATCATTTTCCTCTATCCCTGACTCACCAATATTAATACTAATATTTGTCTCAGCCACTACATGTATATCTTCTTCAAAGCCCTTCAATATCTGGTTTCTAACTACATGTCTCTCTCGTCCGTTTACGTTTACTTCTCTTATATGTAGTTCGGTCGTCCACCAGTTCCTCATGTCACACCTCAATGCCAACTACGAGTTGTTAAACACTATTATTTTTAACATCTTCTATACGTTAAACCCTAAACTATACCTCTGTGTTCCTTCTTAACTAACAGCCAATCCGAATACCTGTTGTGTGTAATCTCATCGGCGACATAACGTTTGTCACCATAAAACAACTTGTAAGATTTAGTAGGAGTGTTGTATTGATTTAACACACGAGTGCTCAATGTAAACAAGGTAAATTTACAAACTTAGCTTCCGGACAATGGCACGATTGTGCCGTTCCATTAGCGGTGTAACATTGATTATCCAATTGTAGCTGCTAATTTTACATTAGTCTGATATGTTTCTGTGTTGTTTATATCTCAATTACAAATTACGCGATATAATGTTGCTTCAGTTATATCTCTTCTAATATATGTGCTATAATTGATTATGTCAGATAGACTGCTTCACTTTTGTGTATTGTAACGAACAAGTTAAAAGGATTTCAAATAATACCATAACTTTATGATTAATTGCCAATACAACTTGTTCAAACGACGAACTTATTTGTGAAAATTGTATTATTTTTTTCAGTTCCCTGTCAGTAGCATTCCCAGTGACGGTACATTGAAATATGATTTTCCGTTTCAAGTTCGTGAGATATAGCAATCCCATAGCTGTGTATGACAGTTCATTCCCTTGGTGTTTCTTTAAATATTCATTTTCTCGTGAAATTTATCACGTCCTTTCCACACTAAACAGTATAAGTAATTGATATTCATATGCTCTCTTATAACACATAATCTAGTTTTCGGATAACATACAGCATTATCATGTAGTTTACTTTGCAAAAAGAGATCTGTTTCACGTGATTCTGTCAAGAAATAACCAACCTATCTCACTGTCAGCATTCTTGTTCAACTCTCGTTACCACCAACAATGTGGTAATTGGCTACCAGTAGTGTCACACAACCATGGACCTGGTAGGTCAAAGACAACCTAGCAAATAAAGTTAGTATTAGAACTTGCCGACATGGGTATATCAATAAGGGAGAGGCAGAAATTAGCCAAGATCATGATCAAGTGGAGAGAGATTATTCTTGCTTCATGTCCCACCGGGAATGAAAAGGAATAAGTAAGTAAGTAAGTGCCACATTTTCACTTTATGTATATTACTGGCTAAACGTAAAAAGAGCAAACAAAGGTCAATGAACCGTGGACTAAAACCCTTGAGAAATACATATGTATCTCTTTACAATGAGCCAATTAGATTAACCACAATCTGAGTTAGCAGTCTTGCAATTATACATTTGCATTAACAATTTGCCTTTTAGCAAATGTATTAGCGATCTCTATTGTCGCTTTTGTGATTTGGGTCCTATGTAGAATTTGAAAGATTTTGTTCGCCAATGTCATTGACTAAGGTCATGAAATGCGCGTATGGAGAGGTTGTTTATTACCGGAGTTACAATGTGTTAACTTAGTGATTATTTAATTAGCACTAACTAGCTTCCCTATTGACAAATGAAGACAACTCTACACATCATTGACTGGCTAAGACCAAGTTAATGTAATCAATGTACAGCTTTCGTCGGTATTTATAGCACCATGCATGTCTTTATGGGAAAGTTTAAGTATCTTTCAGGGACCTTATTTACAAACATTTTAATTCTAAAACTGAGACATAGACTGTATACTGACAAATGTTTATTTTGCTCTCATGATGTTATAAATGTATCGCTTTTGATGCGATATAAACGAGTACGAGTACGAACATGTTCAATGGGAAACAATCAAATTGAATGTAATTGCAAATAAATTGCAGTGGTTATTAATGTTGTCAAGGTTCAGTCCTACAATGTTGGTGAATAAGGTCCCCGTTGTCACAGTTGATATATTCTTTGTCTGGCTACTAGAGGCCTGTTGCACTGTAACACAATAGTAGCCC
Organism: Spisula subtruncata; assembly: GCA_963678985.1. Classification (NCBI taxonomy): domain Eukaryota; kingdom Metazoa; phylum Mollusca; class Bivalvia; order Venerida; family Mactridae; genus Spisula; species Spisula subtruncata. The sequence continues at coordinate 47,730,752 of OY787664.1, read as the reverse complement.
AATAACCAGGATAAGTTAATATACCAAAGGATGGTTGAGCGGCTGAACTTTAATAACCCACGGAAATTGGTAACTTAACTTTATATTTGATGTACTCTGTGTCTGGCTGCTTGAGGTAGTTTGTACGGTACTATATCGATGATCGCGATGAATAATAAATGTCGTCCTGAGATAAAGTAGACATCCAAGACTTACACAGCGTGTTTCTCTTTACATTTATCAGAGTTTGGATGTCTATCTACGATTACCTACATACATATCATTGATTGTGATTTACTCAGGTTGGTTGTCTCTGTCTTAGGGAAGTTCACGTACAAAGCAAGGGTATTGAAATCTATATGGACACTGTATTGAAGGTACTGTTTGGTGGGATCTTGTATTATGTGTTACATAAAAATACTAATTCTAATTTATTTTGGGTATGTGATGTACGTTTTCTCTAGACTGTGAGAATTTTAACACTTATAATATCAAATAATCTGAAAGTTCTCATAGTCTTAGCTTATGACATATGCTAGAATGTTTCCAATGTTAATACAATTGTCGATCAAACTCCTTATCCACATAGACACTTTTTTCAGGTTAGATTTGGGAACGCACTTTTATACTTAGTATCTTATATGGAATTATTTGGTTGAATTACTTTTAAATATGCATGCTTAGTACTTAACTGGCAACAAAGAAAATGATATAAAAATCAGCAACACTATACCAAGTTCATAAGATTGACTATATGTCTATAGCAGACTAAATTTGATGGTAATAATTCACAATTTGTAAAGGTATACATAATTAACTTCAAGGAAAATAATATAAAGGTATAAACGTCCAAAAGAAGTTCAACGAATAATACGTACAAAAGAATAAACGTTCAAAGAAGCTTTTGTATTGAATTAATTAAATTGTTCGTTGCCTGCGACAGAAGTATGCTTTCAAAGAAAACTATAATTATGCTTTATCGCAGCAATTTAGAACCTTAAGCTCATTGTATTAGATATAATGTGTACTGGAATTGTTAATGAAGGGTTGACATTTAAATGTACATAATGCGTCTCTGCACATTAAAAGCAGTATTGAAAACGAGTATTTATGTTTTCCTGGAGATTTGTCGATTTGGTAGTTAAAACTAAGACCTCTCCTTAGCTTAATAATAGAAACAAGAAACAGCTTCGGATTTTGACGTTTTGTATTTACTAAAATACACTTAACGATACTTTTTTAGATGAGAGGATGTCGATCTAAAAGCATTCGTTTCCATGCTAATACACCAACCTGGCATAAATCAATGTTTGAAGTTTTAACATTTCTGAGATTTTTTGAGAGGTTAACATTTCATTTTGGAAATCGGTATTTATCTGAAAGCACTTATACGAACCATAGTTAATTACAATTCTTTAAATATATACTGCACCGTCAAAAATTATTTGGCTTCATTGAAAGCAATTATGAAAAGGCAATTATTACAGATTCAGAACGTGGTTTTTAATTAATCAACGTTTCCAGCCAATATGGATGCCTATTAAAGTCTTCTATTTCTAATATATTTGCTAAGGAGTGGTATATTCACAATGTTAGTGAGGTAAGTACTGCTATATCAAAGCAGACTGTCGTAACAAAATACAAATTCCTGTACATTTGCTGTGTGGTTTATTGGATTTGCACACTGTCAATCTAGTTATTTGTTCTTCAAACACACACCACATCTCTACCTTATTACATCCCTCGAAAGAGTCCCAAATTACTGACTAATCTTACCCAAAACAAGACCATTTTTTATGAATTACATGTACTTATATATGTTTCCATCCTCGCTAAATATGTCATTCCTGATCCTGTACACAACAGTCTACCTTTCACCCTCTTTCCTTTCTCTTCTATTGTACAACTTTCTAACGTCCATCGGTCCCACACTCTGGATCTTATTGCCTACTGCGTGTTGCCAACCTCACATATGTTCTTCTATCATCGGTTAATCTAAATCATTTCATCTCAAGTTCATCGCGTTGCAAAACAACACGTATCTCTCTTTTGCAACTAACAGGTCACTTCATGCGATCATTGGCAACAAATTTACTTTACCACTTAAACATATAATGCTACAAAACGATTCACAAAATTGTACTGCGTGTACTGACACCTCGATGACATCGCTCATAAATGTCACCACAACATGACTTACTGAAAGAATGTCTTATTGATTCAGCAAGATGTGAACAATATAAATCTACAAACTTTGTTTCCGAATCTGTGACACGATCGGTGCCGTTTATCAGCGGTGTACTATTGATTATCTATTTGCAGCCGTTAATTTTATATCAATCTTAAGCGTGTCTGTTTTGTTTATAGCTCACGTGCGATAGACATGGTAGCAATTATATGTCATTCATTTTTAAGCTTCGAACAATAAAGTAATGTCACTAAATGATTTTGGAAACAGTTTGCGTTATTATTTATTATTTACATAAGTTTAATAACGAAGTACTATTGATTTTTATTCTTAGATCAATCCGCTACTGGACCACTAGTAACTTCCTCTGAGCAAGAATAACCCACAAGCATTACTCCACCAAGGTGTAAATTAGTACCTGCGTGGGCAGTGTCTATTCTTGGGTACCGAAGATGGATGTTGGCTCCCCAACCCACATAAGAGATAAAGTGGATAGGTAGCCCAATGACCAGGGGGAGTTAAAATGTCAAAAGGTGCTTCAGTGGCTAAGGAGCTTAAAAGAACCTTAGAAAATGTGTAACATAATTCTTTTTGTTCAATTATCTACTTCTGTACAGAGAAAAGCTCAACATATTTCTGTGAATAGTTTCGATAAATGTTCCTTCATATTCTCTGTCAATGACTTTCCCAATTAAATTGTGTATGTCCAGGTTGTGATTAATAGCAAAACTATATAAATATCGCTGGCTTAGAATTAGAAGGTCGTAAGTACAAAATCAATATTGTGAGAAAACAAGAAAAACTGTCTGACAATCACTCTTTACAGATGGTAAAACAAGCTTTTTTCAACTTCAGTTTGGTTAACATGACAAGTTCCAATAAGCTCCTTGTGATTCAAGTGTCAAATAAGTATTATCAGCCTTATAAAGGTCGTAAGTAGTCGATACGACCTTGTCATTCTAAGCCAGCGATATGTACGTGCAAAAGTCCACGATCGTTTGGATAACCTCACGTATATTCCCCGTATAATATTATGACAATTCATTCCCTTGGCGTTTCTTACAATATACACGTTCTCGTGAATTTCATCACCTCCTATCCACACTAAGCGAAATATTGGTACCAGCATGCGACCTTAAAGACAATACTCTTCTTCCTCCAGTAACATATTTTCTTGACTATTGCATTGTCATGACAAAGATAAGAGCTCTTTTCCAAAGTGTGCTATGCTGACCACGTGGTCAAGTAAGTCATTTTGTTCACAAACCTGATTACATAAATTATAACAACTTCAGCATAACTATAACGGAAGTCAATACTAATAGTGGCAGACAGCGCTTGAATGCGTTAGTGATTTATAGTTATATTGTGTACGCTACTAGCAATATATTCACTTAACCAGAAATTGCAATGATTAAAATGCATATTAAGTTTACGCATAAAGGTCGTGATTTCGTGGAATTCACGTGCCACCTAAACCACCCAATGGAATACTGCAAATTTTAATTGATTTTCCTTGTACATTTACTTATATCTAATTTGAGTTTTAAATTCCACGAAATCGGTTGTGCGTTGTGTGTTGTGCCGAGTATTTGTGGTATGTTATGTATTTTTCTGAGCTTAGATGTTTTGGAGTTTAAGTTGAGTGATGCCTTCCCGGTCAGATGTTCTCATATCGGTTTAGTTCATTAAACACATAATATGTTACATGGGGTTCTGTGGAATTTCCAAACGCGTAACTAGTATCTCTTAATGAAATCCTTATTGGCATCATTTTTAGGGTACTATAAATTCATTAGTTAAAATTTCATGTCTAATTAAGAAAATCAATTTTATGTTGGTTGTTAGGCTTAATTTTATTTAATGACGTCTAATGGGGGATAAATAGGGTGTTAATCACTTCGCTAACAACTTCGAGTATTGATTAAAGCATTACCAGTAGCCAAACAATGCATTGGAGAAGCTAATGCAGACGTCATGAATTCAATAGCAATGGACAGAACAAATTATTCCCGCCTTTAAGCCTATATTAAAACTGAATATAGTAACGCCATTGAGTTCACACATTTCTTTTCAGAAGAAATTACTTAATGGGTATATTTAAGTTGCAGCTTTTATTGGAATAAAAGGTCACCAAACACGTGTCGTTTTGGAAATGAACGCTGCACGTGTCAATAAACTCTACCCATATTTGTTGCTTAAGGCGAACGGAATTAAAACAATAAACATGCCAATATGACAAATTATCACAATTATTGTTGAATCAATTAGGACACAGTAATGGAACTGGTTGTGCAAGATATATATGTTTACCAGTTTGCCATAAAATACAACTAATTAGGTGCACATGCAGATGTTGACTGGTCCGACACCTAACGCCTTTTGTAAGATTGATTTAACTTATCTAATAAACACATTCATGAAATGCAATGGTAATCGCTTATTTTTGAGAAGAATAAAACGTTAGATATACATAACAAACGTTTTATGCATTATCCATTAGTATTATTCAATGTACCATTTAGACTACACTTGCTATATTTGGGATAAGTGCCATAGCAGGCATGAGGACATTCTCATAAATATAAAAGTGTAAGTTTGCCGAGAAACATACATCGATACTCTATGAAAAATACATATTTGCTACTTTGTAGTGCATTACATTTCATAAACGATTAAAATGTAAAAGGCTATCATTATCGATCATTTAACACTGGGAACTTCATAATGTCAACTCCGAGAAAAAGACACTGGCTAGAATTATTTTCTCAACTGTTCTCGCAGTTTTTCAAATGTCAAACAAGAGACTCCATTATAACTTCATTATCATGTTCTCAACAAATAATTGCATTTGGTTTAAAACGAATTTGTTCTTTGTGAACATTTCGCTACTTGATGGTCTCATGATAATCTAGGTGATACATTTTTAAACGAATCTATAAGATTATGCATGGCATATTTGTTCAGCTACTTAATCTTTAGTTGATATATGTAACTTAATTATTTACTGATTTATTTCTTGTTTGCTATTTCCAAGTTGATAATTTCATTATTTACCGATCTCTTTCTTGTTTGCTTTTCCTTCTGACATTGCGATTGCATAAACCAACATAACATCTTCGTCTCCTGTTATTATTGAATTACACATACTGTTTTTTGTCTTATTACTGCAGGCACATATGTGATATATAAAGATATATTATTCGTAACTTCGATAAAACTTGCGGTTTTATGTGGTTTTATCGCACTAATTATTTTCTTCCAGCTGAGCTAATGTTTTGTTAGCAGAGACACGCGGAAATAACTTTATTAGCACAATATTTTACAATGCATCTACGCAGTAGAACTAAGTGTCTAGCTTGAAGCATAATTATATAAGGCACGTAACATAATATTATGGAATAGTTCGAATAATATTCAGAACTAACTTATACATAACATAGAATAACCAATGTTGGATAAAATTCCAACAGCGTAACATATACATGTACGTTTTAAGTTAAAAAAAACTTAATGTATATACTAATTGAGACTAGGCCTAACCTTTGCTGGAGGTATGCTGTCACATGAAATATTAATTCTCAAAGATAATAGAATTGGACGAGTATGCTCTCCCATGAGTCACTCATTTTTATATTGATTCGGCAAACAGATTGTACAACATCCAAAGGTCGCCTGTAATTGTCATTTAATCGTATTGACATTCTCATCAGACTTGAGAATATCCTTGAAATAATTGTATTTGATTTGCTTTTGAGAATTGTCGTACTCGTATAATGTATTGCAAAATGATTCACTTGTTTGTTCAATAGTCGTACTAGTTATTCAATGGTGTCCAGTTTGTGGGAAAAGATATGAGAACATCGGTCAGAAAGGGAAGGAATCATCAGGAAGGGAAGCACTCAACTTAGCTTCAAGTGCCGATTTTCCAGAAACTAGGCTCATAGGAAGCGCCAGTACCTGCGATCTTCTCAATCTAAGCTATCGATATGTGAATGGCTGGACAGTCGACCCATTGATCTTATTATATGACAATGTGAAATTATTAAACTTTCGAATCAACATTTTGGACTTCAATATGGTAAACAAGACAAGCTCCGATTTTCATGAAATAGACTCATGAGAAGCACGCTGAAGTACAGATTTCAAATATGTATATGAGTCCTATAAGGTCGTAGGTAAAGTGCTAACGACCTTTTTATCCTAAGCCCGCGACATATCAGGTTTTGAAGTAAGCTTAAAGGCGGAAATACATAAAAGGCTCCAAAGGGCTATACTACTTTGTTCTTTCTATTGACATTGAATTAACGACGGCTGCATTATCAGCTTCCAATATTTGTAAGGCTCTTGGTAATGCTTTATCCAATATTCGAAGTTGTGAACAAGTGATTAACACGCTAATCACCCCATCAGACGTCATTAAATACAATTAAGCCTAACAATATGCAAACTTATTTCCACAATCATTTATACCATGGTCGCACTGAGATACGTTTGCATCATAGAGGCACTCCCGATTAAATAAATACATATGGCAAAGGGTCCTCGTGGTCAAGGGTGAGATTCGGGTTATCATTAGAAAATTTGTGATATCCATGTTCCCGATGCCTTCCGAAGCTAATTTATTTAAATCAGGAGTACATCGCTGAGGCCAAAAATGATCGGTGGGACCAAGGCGTTAGTAATATAACTACATATATACACGTTACATTGGAGGACATATAATTGCTGTAACGTTATGCAGCGCCAATTGTATGTGAGATATAAACAATACAGAAACATATCAGACTAATGTAAAATTAACGGCTCCAAATGGATAATCAATAGTACCCCACTGATAAACGGCACAAATCGTGGCAATGATCCGGAAACAAAGTTTGTAGATTTATATTGTTCACATCCCGGTAAATCAATTAGACATTTCTACAGGAAATCGTTTTTGGTGACATTCATGAGCGATGCCATCGAAGAGTTAACACTCAGTACCACAGTGTGTATCGTTAAGAAGAATTGTTGTCAATGCTCGCATGGTGTGACCTGTTTTGCCTTGGTCTCACTGAGCATTTTCACACCGGCGATGTGGTCCGATGAAAAGAAATGAGTTCCAGGGGACATCATGCACAAATGTTCTTATGCCTTCCCCGAAGTTTCTCATAGACTACGGTAAACGTTGTCCAACTGTCTCTCGATGCTCATTTCTTTTAAATCAGGAGCACATCACCGAGACGAAAATGCTTATAGCGACCTTGAGTTTAGTTGCAAAGCAGAGATAGGATAATTTGCAACGAGATGCAATAAGATGAAATATTTTGGAATAAACGGATGATAAAAGAACGTATGTGAAATTGGCAACTCGCAGTGAGCAATACTATGTAGATTGAGGGACCGATGTGTGATAGAAATGTGTACGGTGGAAGATAAAGGATGAACAGTAGGGAGGCAAGTTGTTAGAAACGGGACCAGCCAGGAATGAAATAATTTAGCGAGGATTGAAACATATATTAATACATTTAGTCCATAAGAAATAGACATTGCTTTGGCTAAAAGTTGGCATGTATTTTGGATAGAAGAGACTCGATGTGTGTTTGACAATGTACAGGTCCAAAAATCTTATATCTAATACATAAGATCTTGTATTTGATTACGAGAATCTGCTTTGCAGAATGTACTTAACTCACTCACTTTGTTCATATGTATCTCCCTTAAGATAATCTATTAGGAACAGAATAATTTATTAGGCAATATTGGTTGGAAGCGATGATTAAGTAAAAACCATGTTCAGAATATGTACTAATTGCCTTTTCATAATTGCATTCATAATTTGTTCTGAAGAAAGTTAATGAATATGTTATGCCGGTGCGGTATACATGTATATTAGAAGGCTTCGTTCAAATTAATGAACCATGGTGCGTATAGTTCTTTTAGGTTAAATTGATTTCTAAAACGAAATGTTAGGTAAAACTCTCAAAAGTAAATTCTCAGAAAAGTTAAAACTTAAAACCTTTGTTTAAGGCAGGTTGTTGTTTTAACATGGAAACGAATGCTTTTAGACCAAAATACCCTCAGCTAAAACATTTTTAAGGGCATGCAGTAAAAACAAAACATTACATCGTATTTCCATTCAATCACTACCCAGAGTTGTCATTCCTTTCCTATCTACTCATACATCTGCCAACGCCTCAATGTCAAAATTCTTTGCAAACCATACTTAGGTAGAATAGTGTTTTTTGTGTATTTTTTATAATTTTTGATAAGATAACTTAATGAAATGCAACATATTATGTTAGAAAAACGTTTAATTTGCTCCGTTATAAGCTGTGCCATTTGGGATTATTTTCTTTAACCTTGTAACTCAAAACCTTTATAGTGACATTGAACAAACATCTTATGGTGAGGACAACTGATACAGTGTAACAATGGACGACACCGTTGAGAGTATTGCAATTCGAACATATTCTATCGTACTGTACCACCTGGAAACTATTCTGAATACCTAATATGACACCGGACTACATTTTAAAAGTTGACATAGGTTAGAGTGAGCGTAGCAGGAACGACAACGCTGTGAATAGATTGATTTAAACTACCAAAAATCGACAAATCTCCAAGAAAACACAAAGTTTCGTTTTCAAAACTGCCTTTAACTTGCACATATGCACTAGGTAACATTCAAATGTCAATCTCTCATTAGCAGAGCAAGTACCCATTCTATCTAATACAAGGAGCTTAATGTCCTTATTTGCTGCAATAAAGCATAATTATAGTTTCTTTTGAAATCTTATTTCTGTCGTAAACAATATAATTAATACAATACTTAATCTTCTTTTAACGTTGATTCCTTTGTAGGTATTATTCATTGAACTTTTATCCGGATTTTTCTTAGAGCATTTATCTGTAGTTTTCTTTGAACAAGTAAACCTTTTAATTTTGAACTTTAAACCTTTATATGTATCATTTTTGACGTTGAATGGTTATACCTTTACATTTTGTGCATTATTCCTATAACTTTGAGTCTGCTATAGACTTAGTCAATCATACTAACTTGATATAGTGTTATAGAATTTTTCTTTTGTGCCAGATAAGTGCTATGTACTAGTATTCAACGTTAAAAATAATTCAACCAAATAATTCCATATAATCCATAAAAGTGCGTTTTCATATCTAACCTGACAGAATCTTTGTGAACAAGTACCTTGGGTCACATTAAAGGTATACAATTGTAATCTCTTTGGGTATAATCTAGCATATGTCATTAGCTAAGACTATGAGAACTATCAGACCTTTGATTCTTACATTTTTTTGATGTAGTTGTTTAAAATCTGGAGAAACAGTAAATCCCATACCCAAAATAAATTATAATTATTCTTTTTATATAACACATAATACAAAATCCTACCATATAGTATCCCCACTGCATTGTCTTCAGAAACTTCATTACCATTGTTTTGTACGTGAACTTCCCAGAGACATAGACAACCAACCTTTATAAATCACAATTAGTGGTATTTATGTTGACAATCGTAGATAGACATAGAGGAACACGCTATGTAAATCGTGAATGTCTACATTATCTCAGGACGACATCGATTATTCATCGCGACAATCGATGGAACAGTGCAACATACCTCACGTAGCCAGGAAATGAATTCGTAAAATATGACCGATGAAAAATGCTTACAAAATGCATGATGCCATAATTCATGAAGAAAGCAGTACGTTGGCGAAATTAACATAATATTAGCCAATGATGTGTAGAGTTGTTTTCAGTTGTTTATAGGGGGAGCTTTTAAGTCCTTACTAATACTTACTCACGCATTTTAACTCTGGTAATGGACAACCTCTATGTACGTGTATAAAATGACTATAGCTAATTCCATAAAAACATTTTCCAAACTTTTTAGGAGAAACCACATCACACGAGCGACAAGCCAATGGAATGGAGATTATTAATCCATTTGATGAAAAGCAAATCGTTAACGCATATGGATAACGGCGCAGAATGCTAACTCAGATTGTGGTTAATATAATAGGTTCATTGCAAGGAGATAAATATATATACCACATGGGGGTTTGTTAACAGTTAACTGACCTTTGTTGGTTTTTACGTTCAGCACGTAATACACATAAATCGCAAATATGGCACTTACGTACTTACTTATTCCTCGTCGTCTCCGATGGGACATAAGGCTCGAATTATCGCTCCACTCTCCACTTGATCCTGCCTTTGGCTAAGTTCTGCGTCTGTCATTGATGGACCCATGCCAGTAAGCTCCAATACTAATGTTCGTCTCCAGGTCTTCTTTGGCCTACCAAGTTTCCTTTTCGTAGGAAAAAACTATACGCGTCGGCTCGTACCTGTGTAGACACAAACACACCATATGCTCGAGCTAGTGGTGATGGGAACCTGAGAGTCCAATCCTGATGAAGTCGCATTGAATCCGTATCTTCGCAAAAGTTCACATTGTATTTCAAACATCAGACGTTTCATAAAACTTACACTCATGCAGAAGCCAAATGGAAATCGTTACAAAATACAAAAGAAAGCATTTGTTTTATGAGAGTGGTAGACTAGTCTGAGTCAGACATTTGACAGAGTTTACGAGTTGATTAATGTTCCTGGATTTATTTATTGGTGTAAGGAAACACAAGATGTTTAATTCAACTGAAGTATGTTTATTTCTTTACTGACTCTCGTTAAATTTTCGTTTCTTTTGCAATTTGTTGTTGTTTATGAAACCATAAAAAAGACAACGATGTATGTTACCCGAGAAACTAGATAATGTGCTCTAAGATGGCATGTTAGTATCAATATATCGCTTTGTGTGGATGGTAGATGATGACATTAACAGGAACATGAATATTTAAAGAATCGCCTAGAGAATGCACTGTCATATACACATATGGTGTTGTTATATCTCACAAACTGAAAACGGATAATCATATGTCACTGGCAATGTCATTGACATTGGACAGAAAAATAACAAAATGGGTACAATTTACAGAAATACGTTCAGCGTTTGAACAAATTGAATTGATAATGAATCTTAAAATTATGATATTGTTTGATTTTTTTAAAACTTGTTCGTTACAACAAAACTTTGTGAAGCAGTCTATCTGACATACACAGTTATATCAGAATTACTGGCAGAGATATAATTGTAGTAACATTATATCACGTTATTTGTACTTGAGATATAAACAACAGACTAATGAAAAAATATCGGCAACAAATGGATAATCAATAATACACCGCTGATAAACGGCATCTATCCTGTCAAGAGTCAATAGAACATTCATACTTACAAGTTGATTTATAGTGACAAAACTTTATGTCATCGATGAGATTATCCACATCGCACTTTCGAGTTGGATGTTAGTTAAGAACAAACAAAGGGTGAAGTTGGCATCATGGTGGAAGTAAGATGTAGAGATTGGGGTTGGTGTGTAGAGGATGGCATAATAGGTTTGCATCAAGCTCACGATGAAGCGGTGGACGACGGAAGAGCGTATGTGTACAAGAGGGAAGTAAACATGATGATAAGAGTAAGAGAAACATGTACAGTGTAGTTAGTCAGTGTGTCAAATCATAGCACTACAATGTTTGCTAACTTGGTGTCACTATTTTGGCATTTCTTTATGACACTTCTAGTATGCAGCTCTAGTATTTCATTTTCTCGTTTAGTTATGTGTCAGCATTGTGTCATGCATTTGGGTTATGTTTTTTCAGTACTCGGCTGGTTAAGTTGAGTGCTGCTTTCCTGGTTCGATTTTCTATATAGTATATAGATAGTAGCAGAGACGAATGGTTCATGTATAAATATTGTTGTTTGTGGGAAAGAGGATAATGGTCATGAATTATACTATGATAGGAGTGTCAGTGATGGGACGAGACATGTACGCTTGTGGAACTAATTAGATGAATGGAGGAGAAAGGTGTGTAAAGGAGGGACGACTTTGTGTGGGTAAAGAGAGGTTTTATAATGCATGAACTTTTGGTAGCAATTTCAGCATTTTCCTTATTTCATACTACATGGGGAATTTTAAGTTCTGATAATTCCCGTGTAAGTCGTAAAATATTTACTAATTGTACCTTAAAGCTATATTTTCTGAAAGATACAACCTTCTTCTATCGAATACAAATATTGATTTTATCATCAGACAATTTACTTTTCATATATATGCCAGTCTACGCGTTGGTATACTACCCATTCAAATGTCGACAAAATGACTCAAAATAGCACTTGGAAGAGGAAACAAAAGTTTTATTCATTCATTTAATATTAGTCCAATTTGTTTAAAATTTACACATAGCATGTGGTATACATGTGTGTCTAATGGAAAAATGATATTTGTGTTTGGATAGTATATAATAATGACAATATACAAAATGTACACGAATCTATCGATTTGGGCGAAATAGTGATTGTTCTCTTTGTCTGTTCGTCCACAATTGCATTTGTATTCACAATTTTGACTTTATTAATATGAACCTTGGTTAGAGTGATCATCTGAACAAAATTTAGGCCAAGGTAGAAAATGGATGATCAAGGATAAAAAACTAGGTCACTAGGTCTAATTGTAGCAAACCCTTGTGTAGTCGCTAGAGGTCATAATGTTGACCTTATAGTTATGAAACTTGGTCACAATAAAAATATCAACAAAATCTAGGTCAAAGTTATAAATAGTGTCATCCGGGGTCAAAAAGTAGGTCGCTAGTTAAAATCAAAGGAAAACGTTGTGTACGTACACAATTCACAATTTTGGTCTAATATTTATGCAACTTGGTCACAATGCTCATCTCAAAACATCTAAGACAAGTATGTTATTGAATAATTTGGGTCAAAATTAGGTCAATAGGTGAAAATAATTGATGCGACTTTTTGGCGCATGAAGGTTTGTCTAATATTTGACCTAGTGACCTAGTTGTAACTCATGATAAGTAAATATTGAATTTGACTTACATTTTGTCTTCATGGTCCATGTGACACGGTTTCATAAAGATTAGGTAAAAAGGGCGCCTTCTAAAGATTTGTTCTATAATTTGGCCTAGTGACCTAGTTTTTAACTCGGGTTAATTCAATTTCATACATGACCTTGATTTTTGTAAGGTGTTCATTGTGACTAAACTTCACAAGTGTAAGGTCGAAATTGCGATCCCTGGTGACTATATCTTGTTTTTTCTATGTTTTGACCTAGTGACCTAGATTTTGACTCCGGTTTATTCAAAATTTTATTTTACCTATATTAGCTTCCGATGATCATTGCTGCCAAGTTTCATAAAAATCAGACCAAAATTGCGACCTCAAAGCACGATGTAAAAATAAGTTACTGGTACAAGTCAAGATTTATTTACATCAAAAGTGACAAATATCGCGACAACATGTGACAATTCAATATATTTGTAAATATCTCAAAAAGTCCCACGAATATTCAATTAGGACATTTTATACATTGCTAAGGATAGCTTTACGCACCATATAAACACAAAACTTTTTGTTTTGCAATTAGTTTGAGGTTAAAAGTTAAAATGACTGGACTATAAATTGATTGGTGAGCCGCCAGCTACTTAAAAATTGGTTACCATAGACACATGCATCTCTGTCAGACGCCCTGCAATACGAGAAGGGATTCGGGAAGGTATTGTAAGCATAAAAGATTAGTGCCTCTTATAAGTCAAATTTGACTGACCCTTCAATAGGGATGGCACTGCAATGAAGAAACTTTTACCTTTTTACGAACACCGCTGATTCATTTGTAACGTCGTGTCTTGTCATAAGACAAGTTACAAATTGCTACGTGACACAGGAACGAGTTGGTCATAACATCTAATTGCTACAAATGATTTACTGATGTTTAAAGTGTCGGACATTCCAACATAACACAATTTATTGACAAGAAACGAATGTAGTAAGGGGTATAACCTAAAGCATGGAGAATGGTGGTTTAAGTAAGACTTTCCATGGAGATTGGTACCAATGGCTGATATGTTGATGTTTTTTGTCACTTGACGGACACATTTTCAGCAAAGTAAGTTCATTTTCTTGTTTATAGGTGGCGTGTATGCGATAACCACCTAGCCCTAAGTTTAAGCCACCTATCGGCGTTCTGGTTTAGTCCGTCAGTGCAGCGATAAAAGCCTGAAAGAAGGGATGGTGACATCGGGTGTCCGTAGTCCGCATTTATTTTTATCAATTCTGAGGTATCCGGGGCATTCTGGTTGGTTTTAGTGTGTTTGCTAGGTACTTCAAAACACGTGCCAATACAACAAGATAGCGAGATGCTCGTGGCAAATAGCAGGATGCACGGAATTCTTGAGAATTAACATCATTTTTCGAGTGTTTTACAAGAATCGCGTATTCGAGAATCACAGGATTTGGTTTGTCATTTGAGGCTTTATGACCATAGTGGGTTGGCTCTGTATGTTAAATTGTGATATAATTATGTGACATAGTTATTAGGCCAAATATAATTATTGTTGGTAACGATATTTAAGATTGAGTGATGTCACGTTAGGCGAGACATTTATTGCTGAGTGTGTATATTCAAACGATAGATCTAGATAATTGCATGCACTACGATACACACAAGTCTATAGATAGTACTATTAGTTATTTGACAGTCAATAGGTTACACGAATTATACAGAACAGCCAGTCATTAGCGGACAGTCAATTTTTGAATCCAATGTAGACCTTAAAAACACAATGGTACCGTAACGAACGAACGAACGAACGAACGAACGAACGATTTGTTAAAACTGTTTCTATGTTGAAATGTCTATCACATTCGTAGACGTCAGTTGGTTGATACAAGGAAGTAATTATCCCCTTCAAAGGTCAAGAAGAAGGTGGACATGTCACGAGAGATGCGAGTAGTCTCTTTGTACGCAATAATAAATAACAAGATTAAAACACAGTATGTCCGCCAGTCCGCTGTAATTGTAAACCTACAAGTCTCCAATTTGTAGGGGGTGCGGTTTTTTGACAAATCTTTACGTTTACAAATGTGCAAAAATATTACTCAAACCACGACGCAGTTGTTACCCTTGCTACGCTCAGAGTCTATTCAGAGAGCACATTGCAATTGCAAATGCGGAACATAGTATTTAGACGTTTGGTATTTACCTGGATTGCCAATCAAATTTTATTGAAGCTGGACAACACTATATTTCTAGTGTAATAGGATAATGACTTCGTTCGCCCCCCCCCCCCCCCCTGAATTTCAAACAGTTATCAGCCGAATATTGTTATAAATGGGATAATGTGTTAATAAGCTTTTGAAAAATCTGTATAATAAAATAACTTGACCTAAATCTAGTATTTTGGATTTTATTTCTTATGTATAGATGTAACAACATGTACGCCACAGAAGGCATCTACCAGCGCATCCAAGCAGCAGCAACAACAGCAACAACAGTCAGATTCGAACCTTGGTGTGATCTTGGGACCCATACTTGGCTTGCTCGCCTTGGTTGCGGGCCTTGGTCTGGTGTATCCTTTATATCGATACCCTAAGAAGAGAAATCAAGTGGATGCGGACAATGATATAACCCCTATTGTACCGGCTGACTTCGGTATAACAGATTCGCCAAACTCTGTCGCACCGGCTGGGACATAAAAAGAACCTTAGCTTGTCTTACTATATAATATTTTTGTAGATGACGTCTTTTATTTCAACAGTGCTCACGACCCATCTCTGTCATGGAATTGACATTATACATTACGTCAGTTGTCAATCAATACCATTTTAATCAATTCTAACGGTAAATTATAATCACATGTCCCAATGGATAAAATTGAAAACCTTCGCGAAACAACCTTCGACAAACAATGAGGCGGAGCGATCTCTGCTCTGGCATAATGTAAATTTGATGCATGTTGAGTGTCTAATAGGGGTAACCCAAATAATTGGTTGTAGATCGAGACGATCGAATGTGTTATATTTAAATGTATTGCTAATTTTTATTATATATATTTTTTGTGTCTAAAAAAATCTGACGGATATTAACAGTAGTAACAAAATGGGAATTGAGGGCCAACTGTGTAAGTATAGATTTTTTTCTACTCTGATTTTTGCACGGGAATTAAGTTTATGAGCATGTTTTAAATTATATCTATTTTTGGTAAAAATCGAAAAGTAGGGTCTTCCAGTTAAAGGAATTTGGTTTTCAAGATTCCGGTTTAATACACAGGTAACTGTATCGTTGAAAACGAAACATTTTTTGTTGAAAATTTATATTTTCTATATTTTCAATGTTAAAAAAAACAATTATCGTTATTTTTTCGTTTTCAATGATACGGTTACCTGTGGTTTAATAACCTAAATAGGTGAACATCTTTATATTGAGAGTGGTTTTGCTGTTAAATTTATCATTTTAAAGAAGAAATTGTTGAAGAACGAGGGTATTTATCATAATAAAATGACAGGTTTAGCTTATTATCAAAGAACAAGTTGGTTAAGCATGCAGATATTATAAAGATGTAGGATAAAACTGGTGCATGAGGTTATCCGAAATATCTTAAAGACGTCGCGCACGATGTTCTGTCTTTTTACGTTTTTAGTGTATGCGCACTGGAAGAAAATTGATAAAGAGCTTAATTTTTATCGGATTTCTTTCAAATTTTAACAAGAAGTAGTTTTTAAGATGTACTTATCGGTCATAATTTCAAAATAGATGAACACCTTCCTGAAAATTTATAATAGGCATTTTTCTAGAGATTTTTGTTGAAAAACGTCGTGTAGCTGCGTCACATTTGTCTTGATGCAGTGTGCGATATTTTACCTTAAAGAAGTCGATTTCAGGTCAAGTTTTACGGTAAGATATCACATGTGTTCGCAAATGAATAACGAACAAGATGGCATATTACATTTGAACGTGAGTCGTCAAACATAGCTGTTGGTAATAGTTAAATAGTTTGTAAAATTCTGTAACTTGGCATTTTTTGCGTAAAATATATAAAACTTCTATATAAAAATTCCTCCAGTTATTTTCATTTTCCCTGCAAAATATTGATATTTTGTACACTTTAAGAGAACAAATATGTCATCATACTAGTAGGGAAAATATGGTTGAGAAACCGCAATTTTAGAAAATACAACAATTTTATAAAAATACAAAAACATGTCACAAATTATTTTGACGCGACAGTAAAATCCGAAAAAATATTTCATACACAAATATTTCTTTATGATCGTCACTTTTCTTTTTTTCCCACATGTTATAGTTATGACCATCATGCAAAGTGTACACTAATTAAAAAATAACTGAACTATATTTTTTTATGATTTTATAAGCATTCTTCGTTTGCCACCCGGTATGTCACAAAATTGAAAATGGCGTATTTTTCGTAGTTAGCGTCCCAGTAGCTTATATTATGTCATTAATATTGGATGCTGCAACATAATTTTATAAAAAAGAAAGGTACTGTTTCATTGATTGTTATTCCTTTATCAAATTGTCAAAATTTCAAATAGCTAGGGTACTTAATTTTGTCCGTGAGAGGTTATATTCGGATGTAAGTCGTTCTGTAAACTTTTTCTAAAATGTTAAAATTCGAACCATGACTCTAATTATTCATTATTATTTGAACTACGGTGTTAGTAGATTTTAATGAATACTGAAACAAAAATATGATATTCATATTCCGTTTTCATGACAGATTTATCATGTAAAATTTCATAAGTTTCCCAGCATAAATGCTAAAATAATACAATATTTTACATCGGCATTATAGCTTGTAAACTTTTATAAATTTACGCTCTAAACATGACGTCGGACATAACTAACGTCCGCATGTTCTGACACACAGATACATAATTTTAATACACATCACGATGAAAACACCCGTGTATGATATACATATATTTTATTCATAATTTATGTTAAACATTACCTATGTTTTGTGAATGAAATCTTATCAGGGGGTGGGGGGGGCAAATACGAACACATTAATTAAAAATATAAGCAATATTGATTTATTAAAACAAACTAGTTATCAATAACATGTTGCATGACATTCGCTAGCTTATAGAATGAGAAGATTGTAACTACATTTGTATTACTTACGACCCATATAGAAGACTGCTTCACAAGGCGATTCTTTTAGCCTATTTTGAACAATGTATTGGATTTCATACACATCACTATTATAGTAGTTTTTTCAAGACAACGCGATGAAAATGACTGCTCGAATATTTTGACGTTAAGTTTTACGCTTTCCATGTGACGCTTCCATGACGCAACAACGTGCGCGACGTCAAATTGTTTATGTTTCCAGTGCAGATTATCAACAGTATGCACTAGGCTTTTCCCCAGTTTGATGCTTTAAATAGGTTGTTTATGGGTTCAATCTTAATTAAGTACATCAAGCTGAATTGAGTGAAGTGCTGATATCTAAAAATCTAAGATTAGTGTTATTGAAAGTCCCCTTTTTTCGCGACTTTCAAATTCTTCATCGACACATGCATATTTAAAATGCATGTTAAAGTGATGACATTGCGTTACGGAAATTACATAAACTGCTTAGACGATTAATTCGTTAATAACTTACAAAATATTCTGCTCAAATATCATTTAGCATTTTATCATTTTATATTCTGTTGAATCATGTTAACTACATAGTATTACCAAAATTCCCCCATTAAATAAATCAGGAAGTTTTGAACACAAATTAGCTTTGAATGTTATCTCACTATCCCAATAATGCGACCATAGTAGATAACTGACACAATTTTAAAATTTCTCCACTTTATGTACCAACTGAATTAGAAGACTATTATCTCTGGTAATTTTAACTACTTATTTGCCCCAGACAATTTGTTGTTATGAATGCCTGCATGGGACAGTAGCAATAGAATACGACGGCCCCTTTTTCGGAGTTGGTTTGGTGACGCAGTCGGTATGATCGCGGCCACTGCAGTCCTAGGTGCCCGCGCCGTTTGGGTCGCGGGTTCGAGTCCTACCCACTGGGTGAGGGTTTCTATGCGATTTATTTAGAAAAACTAGCGCTTTACAAGTTATTAAAGCATCATAAAATGATGAAAGCATAGATTACAGCAATACGTCTACAAGACACAGACAAGGGATCCCGACTTTGTTACCAATGCATTATCATTGATTGTATACGAGGGGTGTTTCATAAATAATGCAACTGCCCCGCGCACGCGCGCTGGGTGCTGAATAAGGTAAAACTGTTAATTGTTTTCGAAAAAGCTATCCTTCATTGACAATATCCTAAAAGAATACCAAAATCTGTCGGTATATAAAGCCAGGGTATTACTTATTTGAGGTCAACTCACACCCACTGCGGTAAATTCAGTAATTAAGAGATAGACAAATCACGACGTTGTCCAGTTTTGAATGACCTTTAACTAGTGTTTGCATCGTACGATTTTATTGAAACAAGCCATGTGTCTTGAGTAGTGTCTGATCCATACTATGCACTGTTGACGCATGCAAAATCGAGCGGGATATCCAGAATAAACTGCATTTTCCAAGAAAAACAAAATCAACCAAAAAACAACCCATTTTCGAAAAAAGACTGAATAAATATTGAGCACAAAAGTTATTTCTTTATTTTATACATACATGTATTTAGAAAGCTGAAAATATTTTCAACAACTTTTTTAATTGCTACATGCATTATTTGCACATGCGACCAAAAAACGTCAACTATGAAAAGCTACACGATAATTTTCATAGCTTAATTTAACCATTATTTGCCATATTGAGAATCTTTAATAAAGCAAATAAGTTTTCCTCGACTACATCAATAGTTTAAAATTGTTCATGCTGATAAAGCATATGTTGTTTTCGATATTTAAAGTTTAACATATCACATGAAGCCCAAAAATGTAGTTTTATGCTACAATTAATGATAAGTCTATTTAGGCATGTACAGTGGTCGTAACTGGGGTCTATAAAATGCACCATAACTACCTTAATATTAGATCGAAAATCCTGAAAAAATTGCCAACTAGCACTAGAAAGTTTGCTTAACATATATCAATTTACAACACTACAATAATTAACCGCAAATAAATTTTACAACTCAAGTTGCATTATTTATGAAACACCCCTCGTAGATACGTATAGTTCAACTTGGTGATGCAGAATATGAGGCATTTGAAGCATAATTTCACAATTTGTTTAATTTTTACATTCATATGAAGTCTAAAGACATGGTAGATACAAGAGAAAAGAACGATACATTTGGTATAATATTTTGTGGACGGACGGACGAAATGCCTGGCGGACAGACAGACGGACGGACGGACGGACGGACGGAAATATGGTTTGGCGGAATTAGTCGAAACGCCACGGTCAACTGAACTAGTAGAAGAATGTCTGGATTATGAGGCATATTTGATTAGGATACATTTAAGCTATCTAGATTTCTATATTGGGCACGGGAGAGGGTTGTTTGTAGAATAATTAAAGAAATGTTAAACAATACCAGATGTTTAACATCCCTTATGTTAACAGATCACAGAGAAGTATTAACAAACGTATAGATTAAAGTCAGTTCTTTCAAGTAAAATAGTTGTATGTTTCTATGTCTCGAAACAAGAGCACCGAGTGACGAAAAGATATAAGTTTGTTGTCTCTGAGAATTAAATGAACCATTGGTTTACCTCCCTAATCTGACATAATTTTGGATATCTATTTTATCTTATACGGATCAAATATGAGCTTTTGTGATTAAACGAGAATAAGTGATATTAACTATAGAATCGACGTAAGTCGTTTTAAAATTATGTTATCTAGGTTCAAATAATGAAGACAAATATAGGGAACAATCGATTAGGAGCACAAGATTAATTTGCATATTTAAAACTAGACGGATACAAAATATCGACCACCAAAAGACAAATACCAGGATTAAGGGACATAATAACGAATATGCGTATACTTGAAGGGTAAAAAGTTTTAATCAAGAGACTGGCTTTTGCTTCAACCGGTTGTTTAAGACCAAAATTAAACTTAAATGTTGAACTTGGAGTAGGACCTTGTTTTACAATATCCACTTGGGGGAAACTCGGGGACATCAACCGAGTTCGATTACAAACTGCGACTTACCAAAGTATAAATTATAATTACAGTGATTAGTCGATCTCCTAACTATGGGCCACCATAATTAAAGGGAGACTATCGAGCTACATTATACAACCTGTCATGCTTGTCATGTTTGTTGAGAGCCAAACGAGAGTATTTTACGATTTTGCGTGCCCGAATCTGATTCGAATCAAAGGTATATGATTCACTGTGTATAAACGAGTCGATTTCCGGCAATTGCAATGAGGAGTACACGTTGAATTATATACATGTACATGTAGTACGGCAATACATTGTCAGTCTTATTCTAAGCCAGCGATATATAACAACTTAGGGAAATTTGAAGGTTTTGTTATACAAAGTTGGTTACAGAGAGACGGTCTGGTGAGGAGTATACTGTGTTGGTGAAGTGTATGATATAGATCTTGTTCAGTATCAATCTTATATCAGCAAAATCAACCAAATATGTGTTTTTGTCATTATAGTAAGCATAAACATGATTGCTGGACACCAAATCTTTTAAAACATAGGCTACATTCGCCGCATCATTACTGTTTCTCTGTACGAATGACCGGCGAACCTTATTAAGTGAGACTCCTACGTCAAACGTGCACATGTTTTATGTGATATGTAATGACAGCAGAAAGGTGCAAAAGAAGTGAGGAAATCGGACAGAGAAGGCAGCACTCAACTTAACAAGCCGAGCACAGAAAACAGTAACATCACGACACAGCTGCACGGAGCAATGCCCACACACAACACAAAGAAATGTAACCGCAGCAAAAATGCATGATGACCCAATTTCACAACGAAATAACTAAATAACGGTGATCCTTAGTGACAAAGCTACCAATACTTCGCCAAGTTTCCGCTGCAGGACGACCTAGTTTCAGAAATATATGCCAAAACGGTGACCCATGCGACCAAACTGCAAATTGACAGAGTTTTTACAAACACCATGCACGATGACCTTACTATTATAGTTACTCCCCAGCAAACCGGGCAAGCCAAAATAGTAAAAAGGGAGAGAGGAGGCATAAACTATTTCTAGCTATATGAAGTTCTGAAACATATGCCAAAAGCTGTTACCTTAGTGACCAAAGGAAACATAACTGCACAGTGACCTAATTTAAACAGTTTCTCCCCCTGCGACAGTAAAATAGTGGGAGAAAATAACGAAATAAATGATAAAATTAAAATTCTATTTGTACTTACATTAAACGAATGAGACACCAAATGTCGTCAATAAATGCTAATGAATAACTCGACTGAAACTTCTCCACATATATATTTTAATATTGTAACTTTAATTGTTCGACCCCGGATTTCCGAAAATGTATACGCAAGATCTCGCGACATTTACATAATATCGGCCTACATACTCTACACCAAGCAGGACGTATGTATGTGTACGTGTGTCCGGACTGCAAATGTAAACATAATTTTTGATGGCCATCCTTTTGAATCACGGAAAAGCAAGGATTACAAACCGTTGAACGCACTACGTAGCGATTTAATTAGGCAGAAAGGAGTGACACAAAATGACTACGGGCAATATACCACAAGCTAACGCCCACCTTCGTAGTATGGAGCAATTGCAACAGCAGTAAATATGCATGGAGCAATAGATGTGACATAAAATAAACAAGAGCAATTATAGTCAACATTAGCTAATGCACCCCTTCGTAGTATGGCGCAATAACAAAGGCAGTAAATAGGCATGGATCAATGGGTGTGACACAAAATGAAAGGCGTAATAATAGTAATAAGGGGCGACAGTAACCACGTACGAGTATACAAGGAGCATAGTTACACAGAATTCGGTCACATCCATATACGACGTGAAACTCTAAATTGTCCTTCCTATTTTCCTTCCCTTCGTACTAATGTAAACAATTATACCAATCAAACATCAGACTTGCGCTCATTGCAAAATTATCAAATGTAACTAATGGCGTACTTTATTCATTTAACTGAATGCATCCTATGCCTTATGTCACATATGTCTTTTTTCTGCGATATGGCGATACCTACTAAAATGATCCAGCCCATTCGATAACAAACCCCGTCATTGCCTATTAAAACAAGTAACCTCGAAATACATTTGATTTGTTAATGCACGACACGTGATCGAAACAGAAATTCCTGTACAGAGACACGTTTAACTAGTTTGAACTGTAGAAACGTGCACGTATTTGTTGATGAATTGCACCCTTTCGGAACTTATCTCTGACAGCTCAGGTATTTTAAACAACTATTGGGCAATGTTTAAATGTTAAGAGACCATTCAAAGCCCCCAAGTACGGCATTATTGAAATACATTAAATCATTTACACGTGTATTTTGTAAGATAACTTTGGCAAGCAACTGTAACAGGCCCGGATCCACCGGGGGGCACAGGGGCCCGTGCCCCCCCCCCAATTGTGACCATTTTTTACATCACTTAAATGTTAAAATCCTTAAAATATTACCAATCGATTTGGCTGTGGATCGATATTTTGTGACAATAGTCCTGTATATTACATATTCCGAAAGCGAGGGCAACAAAATGTGCCCCCTGTTGTGTAATCACAAGGTCCATGTGCCCCCCTGTTGTGTAATCTCCAGGTTCAGTTTACACTTGATCTAATCATCCAGATGTATGTTTTACAGCGTCTGAATGATGCGGATCAAGGTGTCTGTGCCCCTTGATCAATGTCTCTACAGCGCTTGAATTAACAGATTAAAAAAATTGACATGAATTTGAAGAAAGTAAATTTTCTTATTGACATGTTTATTTGTTATAACAGTAAACTGATTATGTAACGCTACAATTTTGATGATATCAAGCCTGTCTGGTTTTCAAAGAAAAACGTTAAAAAAAGAATTTTTCATTCAAAATTGAAAAAAAATCTTCACAAGGGGGACATTTAAATTGTCTATTTTTGCTAGTTGAATTGTTCAAAGAAATTTTCTAAAACGTACGGGCGCAATAATTTGCAAGATTTTTATTATTTAAAAAAATGGTCTGAACCTGTGAACACCACTGTCTAAGATAAAACCATGCATGGCATATGTAAAACAACAATCAGTTGCATCCAAGCCCCCACCCCGGGGATGGGCTATGGATAGCCGCCGGGGGAAACGACTGTACATGTTTTTACCTTTCAGCTAATCCCCACTGCCGGGGAAAGGTTGGAAATTTTTCTCTGAACCAATTCCTCGGGGACAGTATTTAGTTGTTAGGGGACGGGAAATACTTGAGATTTTACTATCAGCTGTCCCCGCAGGGCCGTAGAAGGGCGGGGATTTTGACAATTCGAAAGTAAAAATCCTGGCCCATGGGTGGGGTGGATGCAACTGACTGGTGGATAATTATTTCACTACTGTTGTTCAAGTATTATTTATGGGTAGTCAGGAATATTTCCTTTAAGAATATTGTGTAATTCATGTTAGTTTTTGATGATGTAGCAGTTCAAATTTATACGTTTACTTTTAAAAGCAGGAAATTGCATAATTTTAATTCAAAAAGTGAAAATTTCGTCGCAGGGAGGGGACCTCCCTCCCGCACCCACCCCAACTTAGCCTTCCAAAAATGTCTTGTGCCCCCAGGCCAAAATTCCACTCCGGGCCTGTGTAAAATGTGGCTTTACTATTTGCGAGCTATAGTTAGCTTAAATGAACACCAACATACCGGCCAACCTAATAGTTCCATTCTTCTATTTACGGTGAACAATGCCGACTTTCTGCCACATGGAAACAATGCACCCGCGCGTCCTTTTGGGGTTTTAAGTTTTTACTTCTTAACGTAACATTTTAACTAGCCGTTCTTGCAAATTGCTGACTTGCCACAAACCAACAGTAAGTTTACTTTTAGTTAATCACTCGTACGAGACAGTGATGTTTCATGTAATTATTCTAATTATTCTATCTATTCTAAACCGACCGACTTGATCATTATCCTAATCTGCACCGTATCGACGATACGTCTTCTTTTTTTCATGCGTCATCATCATATACAAACTTTGGTACGATTTTCGTTATCTAAAATACAAGTGGCAAAGTTCAAGTCGACAATATTTATTAACCATAAAGCTCATACAATGTAGTTATAAATATGGACATTAGATCATCAAGTATACGTTTAGGTATAAGATATATGTTCGGCTTTAGTAAATTGCAAGAGCTTTAAGGCACGCTATTTGGAACATATTTACAAAATTTGTGCTTTTCCAGTACATAACTTCATGGAAACAATACTTTAGAAAAAAAAATTAAATGTACGTGAAGATTTTGGTATAATAAAGGGATAACGTAGTTGTTGTAGACAGATTAACGTCACCATAGAATGAGGAACCGTACGCTTGACATCTTTGAATTGTAAAGTTAGAATAAAGCTGTGCAAGTACTGCGATGGCGTCGAAGAACTCTTACGGTTCTGATACAGACGAGGTATGTTGTTCATTCTTTTACATAAAATATTGTTCCCGGCTTGAGGGTCGAACATATCTCATATAAATCGGTCAAATAATAAGATTCCTTTGTATTTGTTGGGTTTTGTACCTTATGTTGACATATTTTTACTTACAGACTTAGCCAATAAGTGATTATTTAGGGTATATGTTTTTAAGTTTTAATTTTTGACGACGATGGTCTTAGTAGGTTTTATGTTATTCATCACTTAACCTGCGGCGTGGGAGTGCCGAAAAGCCGTGCCGGACATATCGTAATGCACTCCCCTAGCCTGTTACATTAATATGCAAATTAGCTCGAAGCGACGTTATTGCCAATGCATGATTTGGTCGACCCACGAAGTCCACGAAACCTCATGAACCTTTACAGCATATATAATCATTAAGCGTTTACTAAAGTTATATGATAAATATAATCCTACATTCGTGCCCATTGCTTACCATTTTATTAAACTCGTTGACAAAAACAATATAACACGAAGCTCTGCCGAGTTTGGTCAATTCGTTTAATAAAAAATGAAATAATGAGTACTCATTCAAGATCCTCTATTTACACAATACTCTTTCTTTGTGGTCAGGAAGATGACGAAAGCGGCGACTCGGGATTTGCACATGTAGGAGCTTCGTATGTATCGCTAATAAAAGCATCAAGTATAGATACGAAAGAAAAGCTGAAGCATGAACTAGAAAGATATAAGAAAGTTAATGATATGCTCCGAGGTCAAATATCTGATCTGAACAGCAAAGTTCAGTCCAGTGAAAGAAAACTTCAAAGAGAAAAGTCACTGATTGAGGCTGCCAACAACGGTCAACTGGCGAAGAAAGATGTCAAAATACGAGAGGCGAAAGTTAAAATGGAAGATATGACTAAGCGTAACGCAAAACTGATGCTTAAAATTTCACAATATGAAAACACTATCTTAGCTTTGGAAAGTAACAAAAATGAAATGATGCATACGCTTACATTATTAAGAGATGCATCATCAAACAGTGTGATCAAATCTGAATCGAGCAAAACTGAAGACACAGAAAAGGAACTATTGGCCCTCAAACAACGATTACAGGATATGGCAAACGAACTTGAAGAGAACAATAAAATTATCGCCATGAATTTGAACGAACAGATTAAATTAAATGAAAAGTTAGAACAAAATACCAACGAAGTTAAAGCGGTCAAAAATATGCTGGAAGAGGGTAAGAAAAGAGAAGAGAAAATGGCTAATAAAGTTGATAACATGGAAGGTATGATGAAGAATGTACTTAAACAAGTTGGAGCATTAGGACAGGCACCATTTCATTCTGATTCCAGACTGCTACCAGCTAGGCAACAACGCACCAATGCTAGTTATAGAGGTAGAACACAACCACAGGTTGGACCACAACCAAGAAGTGTGAAACTTGGAACATCGAAAAACCCACCGACAAAAGGTGAGCAGAAACCTCATTGGAAATACAAATAGGTGATGCTAAACTACATGTAAAATAAGTTTATATAGAAGATTTTGTCGGATATTAAGACAAAAATGAACGTTTTTACAAGTCCCAGAAACGTATTTCTAATCTTCACTGATGATCAAGCCACATTATTATACAATAGTGATGTTAGAAGAAACTTCATTCAAATTTGATAGACCTGTTGTACTTTTTGTCTGCAGATGATCCAGCGTTGATTTAATTGTCAAATGTGGCATTTGGTTTACTGAAACAATTTAACTTGCTGTCTCAATTATTGTGCTCGGAATATGATTGATATCTTAACGAATGTAATCGAAACTAAAAGAGGTGTGCTCAAAAGAGGTGGTAAACTGAACAGTTGTGCGGAAATATCAGAATACACACTAGGGTACTGTTTAAGGACTTCAACTTACGTTTTTATTTTAATGCTAAAAATATCCTTTTGTAACAACTGAAAACTGGGGCAGATATTGTATGTAGAAGTTCATTATTTGAATATTAAATTCAATTATTTATCTCAGAAATAATTGCTGTTATTTTATGAATATTCATGTTTGTAGTTTCTACTTTCACTTTATCGTTTGTTTATGTACGCACCGCTTGAAATTATTATTTGCCACGCCCCCCTCATTCGGAATCCTTTAGCGGCTATATAAAGGCCTTGCACGAGGTCCTAAAACCTTTTCAAATGAGATTGTTGGAGTTGAAACACATACCATGCAACACGTTACCAGCGAAATGACGGACACAGAATACGAAGCTCGTATTTTACGGCTATAAGCCTACTGGAGGCACTGCAAGCCGAGACAACATTACAACGGAAATGGTGAGAATAAAATTACTGTACTGTATTGAATTGGAAACATTTTTACGTGATGCACATGACGTGTCATCACCGAGTAGCTTATTCTGGCTTCTTTCGTAGGAACAGAGCGACGTTTTCTAAGGAAACGCAGCTCGTAGTACTCTACAATGCATTGCAATGAGTGTTTAACCAATTTGACCTTTGCGAAAGTGCTTACATCCGGGCATTTCGCTAGAAATTCCGGTGCTGAATAGTCAACGTGTCCACGTATATGAAGCTAGTTATTATAAGGTATGGCTACCTGGATTCAGTTAAGCACCAAAATCATTTCAGTTCAGCGTTAAGAATGGGGTATAACATTGTAAGCAACGTAATAATTTAGCTCGTGTCACTTTCAATTTGTCAACATTCGGTCTAGAGGACAGGTCTAAAACGAGACATTTTGTCGTAAGCTTAGCAAAATACAGGCACGGGAACGACGTGTTTCGAGGCTCGTAATTTAATAGGCCTATTAAGAGATAATATTTACACAATGCCAGTTCGGAATAAATTATCAAGCCTTATTCTTCGTTGTTTCACCAGGTCATGACACAGTTGAGTGGTATTCGGACATTTAAATTTATGCTATTTTTACATGTTCCCAATTAAGCAAGGGATTTTAAAAAAGTATACACCTTATTTATAGGAAAGGTATTGGTGGATTTTACATTCTGTAATTATAGCCAAGGTCAGGGTTGGAATAATTGCTCATTCTCCAGAAGCGGAGTAGCAATAATAGTTGACAGGAATTCGGATACTTAAATTCGGACATTCTTATTATCTTAACAGATGCCATATAGGCATGAGTAAAATTATTACTCTTTAGTTTTGAGAAAATTATGCACATATTTGTTATTGAGTCTTTTACCAGTAGGTAGCCTCTTGTCTAACCTCAAGAACACTTAATTAGGACTGCTCAATTGTAATACAAACATTGAAAAGAAGGAAGGTGACCTAAATTATCTTTGTAAAACGCATTTAAGCAAATATTATCTATGTACACAATGTTTTGGGAAATCGTGGGGTTGTGCAGGTGTACATGCTTTGATAAAACTGTACCCCTGGCCATATTACAGTAAACTTTTACTCAGTTATGTCGCAACTATTTGGATTTCTTTGCTCGTGTGTCTTTATTAATTATTATGCTACGAGCATCCCATACTGTACCACTGTGGAAACATTAAGCAACAAATCCCAAGTCATTGTTCTATTGGTACTTGTACATTATAAGTGTGGTTTAATGTTCTTTTGGGGTTTTCATTGCATATTGATTCTTTAAATTCAAGCACTATTAGGATGTCAGCATAAAGGTAGCGTAGCCCACCGACGATTAACATTATGTTAGCCTTCAGTTAGATTTAAAATAAAACCGCATTTCTTATGTCTACATTATTATAATGCATATACTATTTCAAGCTATACTAAAAACAAGCGGCCAGTCTTCGGAGCAACGCATTTTGTATCCAAGGCTTAAATAGGCGAGCTATATGTGGACTTTTAGATGATAGAAATATGTCTGAATTTTATATTGTTATATTTAACATATAATATTTGGACAATACATGGCAATAATACAATTAATAACATGAACTGATTTTGTTTTTTCTTTGAGCTAATGACTTGTTATAATTGCTTAAGCTAGTCCAGTAACTTGTGCTGCAGCCTATAAAATTCACTGCTCTGGTATTTTCTAACGAAATCGGTCTTTTATATACAACTGAATGACTAAGGTGTTGCACAATCGGGAGGCATGATCTATTACTCGGACACTAAAGTCATCGAATAGGATTCTTAAAAACGCTTATAGCCTGGTCAAAATCCAGTACAACATTTGACATTTAAACTTGTTCATTATTGAACTGATACTAGTCAAAAGAGCCACAGCCGAATAAAATAACATAGGTTCAGGGATGCCAGGAACGTAAGCTTTACATGGGAATTGCGACTATCAAACAATGACATTTTGTGCACTCTAAATTATTACCAGATTCTGTATTCAGTTTCTTAGGTTCAACTCAACCATGTCAGCGTTTTTAATTCATACCACTAGCAATTAAAAAACTCGAAACTAAAGTAGACCTATGGGGTTTTAAGTTCATTCATGTATTTTCCCTCATTATGCATTTCGTATGTTTCGAATGCAGTAGCTGGGAGAAGCGCTAATAGCTGAGATAGTCACTTACGGCTGTTTCACGGTATTTTACACACAACTGTAACAAATTAGTAAACAATTCAAAGTGTTTCAGCCGTAAGGCATATCGAGTCATAAAGCATTTTAGTTACAACTGTACTTATAGTTCACCCTATTTCTTTGTCCAATCAAAAGCCAGGGATTCTCAAAAATTTGGACCACTTATTCATTTATTTGTGCAATTGACATAATAACTATTAGTAAATCCATTTATTCGGACAATTTGGCTGTTTCCTAATATGGAAAACTAGACCCGCCTACTCTCATAATTTTATTGTTATTCTATCAGCAATTTATAATCTGCTTAAGGTGATACACCGGTGTTGGATTTTTCTGTAAAATGTGTATAAAACCTGTTATATTTATGAAGAACACATTTACGACAACCATTCTGGAAAATCCCAACAGTTTTGCTCGGCTAGTTTTTAAGATATTTTTGGATTTTGGGGACAACCCCTAAAAACTGATAATTGTAATTTACCGAAAAAGTTTTGCTTTAAGGGTACCCACAGTTGACGATTTTGCATCGTCTGCGCATCTTTTTGCGCAGCATGTTTACGGAATTTGCAACGGTCTTAAAAACGATTTCTTAGCTGTCCTTCTGCGTATTAAAAACAGTTTTGCCAAAAATATAAATTCATAGAAATTAATAAAACGATTTTCGTCGACTGCAAGGGAAACAACCGTGGTGATGATTTTGATTCGTCAATGTTTTAATTTTACGACAGCAAACTGCTTTACGTCACATGCAAATTTTCACTAAAAGAAAACGAATCGTCGTGATAAAAAGTGGATTTAAAACAGTATGTGTGCGAATAGAATCATAGAATGTTGTCATAGAATACGTGAGCAACTTATACATGGCCAGGTCCAACCGTTTAACGTACACCGTTACTGTGGAAGTTGACAGAAGCAAGAAACTCAAGTTGTCAGGCCACAGAAATTCACAGAATGACATATCTGACCTTCAGCATTCAATGATTCAGCTACATATCGTCACTGATCGTAAGTTGAAAATCAATTAGTTGACATGTCTCAAAACTGACTTTCAATAAAAACACCAATCAATATTTTGCAACGGACTCAGGAGCATGCAAATGCCAGGGGAATTAGACTAAATATTGTAGATGGTGGGGGTAAACACCACAGGGGGTGCTAGTTATAACCTAAAACTCATATAGCACTAGGGGGGTGCTAGAGCCAAACAGATTAAATATTTAATGTGTCTAAGTTCTTCTTCTTCTCCTTTTTTATATATCTACCTGTCAGTTGCATACACGGCCCAGGGATGTGTGGTTGATAGCCGGGGAAATTTGCCGGGTTTTAATTGGTATCATGACATATGGCATTGCATTCGGAAACCGTCTGCTATTTAATAATTTATCGAAAATAATTGGACACCTGGCTGATGTCGATGTAATTAATGAATTAATTTGATATCTCACTGCTATATGATAAATTTATAAAGTAACAAAGAAGAAAATGGCAAAAAGTAGCCGACAATCATGTTCAAATAGCCAGAGAATTTTTCTGATCTCCCCTCATTTCTACCCCCTGTACTTCTACTTCTATGTTGATACTGCCCAGGGCTTATGCATCATGGGCAAGTGACATCACCACAATGGTTAAAAGCAACATATGTACAATTTAAAAACAATAAAAACCGCGTACTGTCTATGCAGCAAGCTGAACGAGTCTACTGTAAAAATGGTGTCGGGTAGATCAATTTTGTGATTTGTATGATGTCGGTCCAATGTCTAGTGGACATCAGATCTGTGGTACCCAACAAATGTCTTTGTCCCTTAGCCACATCTTGATCTTACAAACTTAACGAAGCAATGATTGCCACAAGACAACCCCAACCTGATGCACCTATGGGCCATTTTATAATGAAAATTGGTTCACCACTTATGTTATCCACCGAAAATAAAGACGTTATTATTATTATTATGCACCAAAAATATGCTGCCTGACCATCCGTCCGCCATCCAATTTGGGAGTGTGATTTGGGGTTGTCACCCACCTATTAAAGCATGACTCAATGTAGTATCCCCCAATATTAAACTCTTCTGGGGGCATTATTATGTCCCCTCGCCCATATGATATGGGTGATCCAGTGAAGATGATAAATTTGAAAGCATATAGATCACTGATCAATGCATCCTTATAGAATTATAAAAAGGTGTGATCTGTTGTCTAATATTTGTTTGGTTTTGTTTATTTCAGGTTTTGTTGGACCAGTGTGACAGGGAAAGCAATGAAAACCTAATTTGGAAGAATTATTATGTACAGTTCTATTAATTGGTACTCTCATGAAAATGTTGGCCTGGTTTCAATCAGTCGGGATACAATCTGCAAACACCGGTAATAATGTTTTAACTTTGCTGTTTTAATATGTATAAAACCTTGTTTATGATCATTTTTTTATATTTTCTCAACCTTTTTAAGTTATATATGGCAGCTGATTTCTTTAGCAGTTTTCCTGGACTGCATCCTTGCCTTTCACAAAGAGCCAGCAACTTCTCTACATGTTGATGAAAAGTCAGCTGTACAAGGAAGGGTACTTAGTACAAACAACCTGCCTGAACTTGGAATATAATCTAGATGATAGATCACTCGGTTACATCATACATGTTATAAACCATTAGACAACATCATTTATAAAATAATAATTTTAAGAGTTATTTGAGTGAAATTGCCTCTGGCATTATGCACAGCTTAAATGGATTGACAATACTGTGAAACCAGTGTGCAAGTTTTGGAATCTTCTTATTTATATGCGTGACTTGTATATTGCTATGATTATATACATGTAGTGCACATGACTTATTTGCACTTAATATACATTTGTATCACATTGAGTATTGCACATTCTGTTGCAATAATAGTTGAATGATCTGGTGTCCCTTTTGTATAAAAATTATATTTGTTTACTTTCAGTTTTCTCTGAAGACACAAGATGATCATAATGTGAAAAGCTCATGAAGACACTCCTACCAGACATTTTGAAGGCTCAATGTTAAATAATTATGCCAATGATTTAGTATATCAAGAGCATAACTTTGATATAGACTATACTTGAGAAGAAAAATAGTTCACTGGATGTTTATACCAATATTTTCAGACTCTGAATTTGTGTTGAAAGTTATATTTACTCTGTGCAATTATTAAAATTTGATAATTCTAGTGCAGAACTACAGATATATAAAATGTGTAAAATCAATTACATTTATATTGCATTTATAATACATATAGACTCAAACCTGTTTTAAAGACCACCTTTATTATAAAGCCTGTATGACTGTGAAGACCACCTTTTGTCTCTCATCAGATTATTTTTAGCTCACCTGTCACATAGTGACAAGGTGAACTTTAGTAATCACTCTCTGTCCGTCGTTCGTCAACAATTTGCTTGTGTGCACTCTAGAGGCAACATTTTTGATCCAATCTTCATGAAAATTTGTCACAATGTTGTTCTCCATTAAATCTATACAAAGTTTAAAACTGGGTCATGTGGGGTCAAAAATAGGTCACTAAGTCAAATCTTAGAAAAACATTGTGTTCAAACCTGAGGTCACAGTTTTTATCCAATGTACATGCAACTTATTCACAATATTTTTCTCAATGAAATCTAGGCCAAGTTTAAAACTGGGTCATGTTGGGTAAAAAACTAGGTCGTTAGGTCAAATCTTAGAAAAACCTTTTGTTCTCTCTAGAGCCTAGAGGTCACAGTTTTTATTAAATCTTCATGACACTTCAGAATGCAATCCTAAATAAAATCTAGGCAAACCTAAGTTCAAATCTGAGTCATGTCAGGTCAAGAACTAAGTCATTAGGTCAAATCTTAGGACAAACCTTGTGCTCAATCTAGAGACCCCTGATTTGATCCAATCCTCATGAAATAAGGTCAGAATGAATGTTTTACTTGTATATAGATCAGTGTTTAACAGGTGAGCGAGCACTCAAGATTGTTTATTGGTATTGGACCTGTTTAGAGAGGGGTACCCAGCAATAGTAAAATTAGTAAAATTCTGAATTTTGCTTGCAGTCTTTGTATTACATGTATTATACCATGGGGCATATCTACACACAAGACTAACTGTAATTATAGTTGTGGATAATTGCAAAACAGGATAATACTGACACATAGTTGGATTTAATTTTTATGTTATACTGTGCAAGGTATTTGATTTTTTAAAAACTATTTTAAAATATGTTAATTTTCGTTTTTTAGTTTAATATGAAACATCGTTGGACGACATACCGATTTCATGCATACAACAAGTAGAGTGACAAATATTGAAGTATCATGTAAGATTTCATGACAATTGCTCGGATAGTTTATATTTATTACACTTTTAGTGATTTCAGAAATGCTGAAAACAGGGGAGGTTAAAAAAAATAATCAACGTTTTGCATCCGTTGCATTCAGATTTCGCGATCATTCTATTTTTTAAAAAAAGTGCATACTTCAAGGCGCTTACAGTTTAATTTGGGTACTTCTGCATGTATTAGTTTATATTCTGCAGGAATAAATGCAAAAGAACCAACCTCTAAATTTCTTGGGATACTGTTTAAAACTATTGAATAAGTTTGATATGGGCGCATAGAACTACGTTTTAAATACATCGTAACCAATTCGCTAGATTATTTGTTTAATATCATTTGGAATTAATTACATGTATCTGTAGGGATTGAGCTAAGAGTGTTTCTGTATTTTCATTAAAAGTATATAATCCTAAAAACTAGTCAGTACACTTGCAATTTTAAGCATTTTGTATTATTTGATCTCGGTTGTCAGACGCTTACAATACATCCAAGTGACTGCGATGTTTAAACTTCCACCCAATTCAAAAGCGGCGAAACACCTTAATATTTACATTTTTACTCTTAATACTCAATAAATGGACATGCTATTGTTTGCATACAAAAATATTGGAAAGCTCACCAAAAGTGGGCGGGTAAACTATAAGCCGGTTATAGATCACATACTAGAATTATAAACAAATTAGACCTGCGGTCGCTAGCGCTCCCTTGCTCTAATTTGTTTATAAATCTAATATATGATCTATAACCTATATAGCCTCGCCTCGTATTTCCGTGGTACCCCTAATTCCGTGGTATTGGATATAAACAGTTGTGTGTGTCATACATACGAAATATACATGTAAATAAGTGCACTGTCACTTAGATCTCACAAATTAATAAAAAAAGTAGACAAAAAAGTAAATAAACAATCTTTTTGGGCTGAATTAACTTTTCCTCCTAGTAAAGAGTAAATTTTCTAGTGTTTTTAGAGTAGGTCACTTGCTAAACCTTTAGCAACAAAAGTATACATAACAGCTTATGTTAACTTGTCTGCTACAGTTAGCAACATCTGTATTAACATTTTTACTGGGTTACGGACAGGTGCATGTCTTGTAGGCAACACTAAGGACTGTTTTCATTGGATACCGTGGAAATAGGGGTATCCGCTCTTCCAAGTGAAGAAAGGAGTAGGTTATGGAAAAATTTAATTTTGTTTCTGTTTTGCCCGATAAAAACATTTAATTAGAATAAATCACAAACCAAAGGTACATTTTATTATTCAGTGACAGGCTGTAACCAGTATTGCTATTGTAAACATTATATTTAAGTTTATAGTTAAGTGCCACGGAAATACGAGGCACCAGTATACATATCATCTAAACTTAATTGACAGCCTGAAAATGCGAAATATGCCACTCTCAATAACACATGGCCCACATTGAAAAGCCGCTGAATGTAAGAAGAGAAAACAGGTCACTAGATTTGTACTTAAATGTGCAACACATTTACAAATAATGACAAACAATTAACTTAACGGTTTAAAATCCAGTAAAAACCAAAGTAATGCTTTGGTCCTTATAGTTATATGCTTGCCTTTGTTATACTTGGAAATTAAATGCATTTCACATCTATGAAATCACCTTGTGCGTAATTACTTATAATGCCTATATTAAAGATACTCTTTCATCCTACACTTTACATGCAACTAGTCGACCGGGCCATGATGATACAGACGCTTTGTTTCTATACTGTCGCCCACAGCTATCAAACTAATTCTAGACCTAATGTTTTAAACTCGGGTGACCCCGACATTTGCTGGTGTGCCACCCAACATCTAACCTAGCGGGTAATAA
The DNA here is from genome assembly GCA_963678985.1 of Spisula subtruncata. NCBI lineage: Eukaryota > Metazoa > Mollusca > Bivalvia > Venerida > Mactridae > Spisula > Spisula subtruncata. The sequence continues at coordinate 47,694,430 of OY787664.1, read as the reverse complement.
CTTGCTTAACTGGGTTTTGGTTGAGAATCAAAAAACGTGACCTGTAAGTTCACAGAATCGCATTTAGCCTATTTTATTCAGGTATGAGTCTTGAACTCCAGGCATAACTTTGATGGCATTTCGGAATGCTTATGGGATCGTCTTACAGGACAGCTTGAATGCTTACGAATTGTCACAGCATTAAACTATATCACCGTCCGACTCGTGGCGATCCTATAGAATTATTGCGTAAGATGTATTGCTATCAAAAACACACGTAACTTTCGATCGCTATATGACTTTTTGGAATACAATTCAATCTGTATGCTTTATTGCAATAACAGTAGTAGTAGTTGTCACATCCAATTTAGTACCAGGCTTTCCATATGAGAACTACAGCGATGACAGCAAGCATTGGACACTATGACTATAGTCATGTTCTTCAGCATCAGGCTTACTTGCTGGGTGACGCCCATGGCATGGGTAATTGAAATATTTCATCTTATGAGCACCAATCTCCAGATTATTGCTGAAGGGTATGGCTACCCAGAGATGAAATAATCTGCAATACAGATAGTCTAAAAATAAATAAAAAATTAAACCGAGGAAAATGAATTCATCCTCAAGCCGAACCATGGTTGGCTCCGTTGAATAGGAGCGCTTTTGCAGTTGAGTTCTATAGAAGGTCTGGCACTTAAAGTGTTGACTAAAAATATTGGCTTGTATTTTTCTTGTCATACATCATTGTTTAACACCCTTAATGTGGGCTGGCTCCGTATTTGCTTGGGCCCTCTACCCATTCTGATCCGATTTAAGTTCATTCAAGCCCTGCTTGTGACATTGTGCTGGGCATTATAGCGCCGCGATATGCTTGGAAATGTAACCTTTTCCTCATACAGCATATTATTTGGCAGAGTATTTACGATTTAGTCTGCACAGGGATCTTAGTATTAGTAATCAGTATCAAGTCACGGTACTTGGCACATTACTTAAAAGTAAGGAACATAAGGGCAGCTATAAGGCTGCTAAGGTTAAAGAAGGAATTTTTGGGGAAAGTATTGCTACGCCATACTTTTGTGGCGGAAAAATTCCTGCAGGGGACAGACATGCATGTAGTTATTATATAATCTTCCAAAAGGGAGTAAATTTAGGCCAACTTGGGGTCCTGTGAAAGATGGAACTAATATACTCTGCGCATGGACTCTAACTTCCATTCAGTCACTTAGTATGGGATTTTAAGGGAACTCGGGGCTTTGTCCGTAATAAGCGTTTGCTTGGCAGGCCCCGGGGCGAAGCTAAACTCGGTCAGGGAGTTCAGGAAGGGTGTGGCTACCCGGGTATGGCTACCCAGATACATTTATGGGTTGGCTCCACATGCAGCGCTTACGGGTATGGCTACCCGCAGCTTCTACTGGGAGCCACCCGAGAAATTTAAGACATGGCTGTCCACATACATTAGATAATCCTCCCACTGACCAATATATCCTATAATTAAGCTGTCATGCATGTCTGTCCCCTTGTCTGACTTCCGAACCTAACTTCCGGTAAATTTTGTAAACAAGACATGTTTTTTAGGACTGACAAAAACTGTGATTAAACGTGTTAAGGTTCATTTGAACAGGAAAAAGTGTGTACTTTTCTTTAATGAATTACATACCTTTTTTACAGAATAACCCCTAAGTATCATACACCGTTTTGTTGCTTAAAGTTCACACTATCTATCTGTCTGAATATTTGCCCTGTACCTCATTGTTATCAAAATATATTTGTAAAAGATAATTACATAATTGGTATACACTTTTCAAAATGTCAGTCACTGTTATTTGTTGATAAAATATTAGAAAAAATAGACAAATCAGTTGTCAGAGATTTGATCAAGGTCATTCCAGCGCGTTTTTAAAAATTGAAATGGTTTAAATGCATTTATTTTGAACAAATAAATACATCAACATAACTTGCAATCAATGATACATGTAAGTGTGCAGAACTACTTTTAATAAATCTTAAATATTTTAGTGTATGGTGGGCCTGATGAACCAGATAGTTATTGGTTTGTAATAAATACGCCACATATCTGATTAAATCGAGTAATATTGACTTAAAACTCAATTAATTAAATATTTTTAAGTTAATAATTGAAGAATACAACTTACAAACGGATTTGAGGAACATTATTTCAAGGATAAGTTTTTCTGTCTTTAATAAACATATTTTAATAAGACCCACATTGTTCATACAAAAGAAAAGGCGTTTTTATCTTTCGTCGTACTGGTCTATAACATATTTTTGTGTGTCAGTTAGCCTTTTTTCTTTTAAGAATGGGACTTTACTATTGTTGATCTTCGTATGAGTTAAAAAGTTAATAAATCATGCAAAACACTACTAGCAGACGATAACTAAATATGGCAGTAAACTTACACCATACGTAAACTTACTTGTGTGTTGAAACTTTAGCACGTGAATTTCGTGGGGATCTTACAGGAGTGTACTGAATTTTCTAGCTACATGTTTTTGACGTCGGAGTAAAAATAATTTAATTTCAATGTGACAAAATTTGTGGATTTTGTGAAAAAGACCATTTCGTGGAAAGTTCAACATAATTTAAAGGATTTTTGTGGTTATAATCATAACAAAATTCAAGAAATTAAATCCCCCTCGAATATTATTGATTTTACAGTATGTCATTTATACTTAACAACTTTTCTAAGTCCTCATTTTCAGTTATACATAACTTTTTTATTATAAACAATGAAGTGACAACATTTCTCACGCGAAGTTTCTACAACAGAGCCATACTAATTCGCGTATCGAACTGGTCGTATGTCACGTTGTCCGTTCGTCACAAGATTGACGTGCGTTTTGTGCTATTTTGACGCCACGCGTTCACATATACCTTGAGTGTGTTTCAAATGCATTCATTGTATGGCAAATGACTCACCACGTATGAAAAACAGTTTATAATTTTTTTTAGATATCACAGGTATGCGTCGAATGATGTCAGAAAAATATGAAGTGACGTCAGTACGGTACAGAGTAGTACTTAGTGTCGCCAATTATGACTCATTACCTAAACATCTACGTCTGATATCTTTTCAACGTATACGTATCTATTTGAGTGTTTAATTCGAGGCAAATGTATAGTTTGCTTGTTGTGTTATACTAATTTCAAGAACATTTAGCATTTATTGTGACGTCATGATGAAAATTCGATCTACGCCGAAGACACATGGCAACTTTGAGTTTAGACGGTCAAATTCAATCAGTCTTTTCATTCAGTAATGCTTTTCACTCGCGTATTTGACTGTCAATAGAAACATAAGATTATATGGTTGTCATCCAAGATAACAAAATAGGTATTTGCGACTTTTTCTTTCATGCGGTCTTATGTTATGCGTGTGTCCACTCAATAAATCTAAAATAAAATCGACTTTTTGGTTTACAGTTCTGTAAACCTATATCACAAGCAAGTTATAGCCAAATTTCATGGGGTTTCATACGCGTTTGACAAAGTTATCTTAAAAAATCTAAGTGTGGACTTAGAAAAGTTGTTAAGTATATTTAACTGTTCATGTAGTTATAAGCAGATTTGTCATGATTGACCAATTATTTTCTGAGTAAATGTTATGTACAAACAACTTTCTTACAACTCCAAAAGTGTACACTTACGAAAATAATGTGTTCTTTATGAATGGAGTCACACGGCGTATCGGAGTATAACGATTTTTACTATTTAAACACGATCACATAACGATATATACAATCGGATTACGAAACAATGGATGCAATTATTATACGTACATAATAAACACTTAGGATTCCTTTAAAAGACATATTCGTTCGAAATTGAGATAAAAAAAAGTTTGACAGGAACCGCATAACACAGTTCCGGTTATCCATTGGCTAACATGTGCTAAATTTGCCGATATACGAAAATGCGGATATTGACTTTCATATTGGACTTAAATTGACTGGTAAGGATTTTTATATTTATCTATATCATCAATCATGAAGAACAATTTCATCAGGTAACCTCTACCTTAAATGGAAATATAGGATGATATTGGATTGATATATGGATTATGGAATTCATGAGTGAGTTGTACATGTGTTCATCTTGACAATCTTGACTTTGAACATTGATTAATTTACATTTTTTTCAAAATCCTTTGTTCGCCGACGCATTGAATAAACACTATTATGTTATACGCAAATATCGAAGTATATAGATAAACCATGTTTTTTTAGCCGTGACTAATGCATGCAGGGAGGTTTATTTGCCCTATAATGAACCATGGTTCGTTTGAGTATTTTCAGATTAATAACGATTTCCAAAACGAGGAAACGTGTTTAGCAAATGGTTAAAATTCGTTCTTTAATTTAGTTCAAGTTTATGTTTTAACACAGGAACTAAAGCTTTTAGACTTATATCCTCTCTGCTAAAACGTTGTTAAGTGTATGTAGTAAACACAAAACAGTACGACAAAAGCTAAAACCTAAAGCCCATTTGCCCTTTCAATTGTTTAGATCAGGAGAAGTTGAACGTTACTACATTTATGCTGTAAAAAGCTTGTAAACACGTTATCAAGGAATTCATGTAGCTTAGTTTTCAATACTGCTCTTTACTTGAACCAACATATTAGGTATCCTTTAAATGCCAATCTGTCATAAGTAAATTTCCATTCTACCAAATACATAGTGTTTTATTGTCAACATTGCTGCAATAAAGCGTAACTATAGTATTCTTTTAAGTTCTGCCGTTGACAAGAAATATGATCAACCGGTTCTCAAGCTTCTTGGACATTTTATTCTTGTATGTGTATATGTACTTGTATTGGTATATTTATTATCCTTGGAACTTTTATGTCTTTACTCGTATTATGAATAGTACTATATAACAACATTTGGTCGGTACAAACATAATCGAGTCATTTAACTGCAAGAAGTACACAATACACATCCGTCCTATCAAAAGGATAAACACTCTTACTGCAAACTGATTTCTGAAATCGAATAAGGTAAAGTTAAAAGCACTTCAAAAAGGGTCGACTGTCATTAAGCCTTTGCTAACATTTGTTTCTATATCTAAAGTCCTCTTAGAATGGAGGATATAATTTTTGTAACCTTACGATGTATTTCAGGATTTCTCACAATATGACCTTGACTAGTTCGCTGAGGACGTGATTGTTTGGCATGACACATCATTTTATAGTGGTCAACAATTGTATATATCAAATGATCTACCATCTTTATTGTCACAATGTATCTGCAAATAGAATTTTAACACTTAACCATGCCATAGAATCACATTCCATTCAGCTTCAAATGAAGTAGCATCATCCTGGTCGTAAATACTTTTGACAGACAATATCCATGCACGACAATATTTTATGTGACAATAAAGATAGAAAGTTGTGTCAATAAAAATTCAATAAATCATATTCGGGATGCAGAAAATCACGTAGACGATTGTATCTGTTTGTCGGAGTTTCCGCCCATACACTGATAGTACATTAAAATGCTGATAACAAATAACTCATAAAATACAACAGAGCACAAAACAGCAGAGCACGAATGAAACAAAATACATGAAAATGAAAAATTCAGAGAATCTGATTATAAGTAGAAGTCCCAAGGACTAGATGTGGTTCCTGCTATTCAGAAACGTGTCATTCCTGCATTTATGTAAATAGTGATGATAAATGTTATAACCTGCTTGGTGAAGGCTTTCTAGTTGATCTATTGGAGCATGAAATTAGCATTTGCCGTTGAAATTGATTTGAAGGGTATTGGTAGACAATTGGCGTAATGTCAATTCAAGCCATAAATGGTTTACAGAAGCATCTAGTTTATGGTACTCTTAATTATTTGATATAGACAAAACTTGCACCGATACTATATTACACTGGTTTTTCTTTGTTGTCGAAGTGGAGATCACACATTGACAGATTACGGTATATGATTTACATTGCAATTAGGATTCACACGTTTTTCAACCCAATGATTCCATATTTTAAAAGTCCGTCCATATACATTTACAAGTATCTACTAAAGGTGTCTACAAGTGATGTAACACATTAAGTTTTGATGTCTCAAATCATGGTGATGGCTCGCTTATAACTTAAATAATGTAGAGAAATGCTCGGACGTCTTCACTTACAAAGGAGTACGTTATTTTCGAATTTACACATGCTCTGTAAAACATACATTTTTTAACGAATAGGCGCACCATCATGATCCGAGCGATATAATACATACTGCTCTTTTGCAGGGTTGAAATAAATATAAATTGCTATTTGATTTTGTTCAACAATGTGAAAGCAGGTGATTCGATACGATATGTTCTAACACGTTTCGATAACGAATGCTTTCAGACTTTTCTGAATGGTTGGACCTTTGGTTCAATCGTCACAATATTTAAAATAATTCCCACAGTCTGATAAAAGCATAAAACATGCGTCAAGTATATCGAACATAAATTAGAATTAGTCGTTGTATGAAACAAGTACCATACACGATATCATTAATATAGTGTCTATAGAGACTTCGCGACATTTGCTTCTAGCACGTGAACTTCTCATAGAAGCAGACAATCAACCTAGATAAATCACAATCAGTGGAATATATGTACGTTATCGTTGAAAGACATACAATGTTTGATATTTGCCAAGGTGAACACGCTATGTAAGGTTAGAAAGTTACTTCTTTATCTCATACCAAGACGAAATTGATTATGCATTACGAACTATCGGTTTATACAGTCGAACATGCCTAAAGGAAACCGACAAAGAACATCTCAAACGAGACAGATAACCTGGTTGGGGATCTCGCGCCTTTAGAAATACATAAAGCTATTAATAAACAGAGACTTTTAAAGCGGTACGTTGAACAACTTTGTCCTCAAGTCAATATAAGCTGCATCAATTGTAAGTTGTTTAAACGGAAACAGTTTATAGGCGTGAGCCTAAGTTTTCCGAGACATCGAAATGATGTCATAACTAACATTATTAATTTAGCCTGTTTCATTATTATTCAATTTGTTTTAAGGCAAATCGTTAGTGCAAATATGAAAATACAGTCAGTTCTCAATCAGAATAAGTATGGTTAATCACATTTTAATTGTCTCATCGCATCCATATAAACGAGTGTTGTTTTCCATTTCCAGTAGACCTATTTCTAAAATGATAAGTTCATTGGCCGTTGTTTGTTTACGTTTGACTTAGAAAGCCGCAAAGTGCGTGACCATTCGTGTTTTTCTTTCTAAGTTAACCAATCTATGACCTAAGACTTCACGGGAAGAGACATGTGTGTGAGACTAGGAATCCGGGGTGATGTACTAGCTCTTTCCGTAAAGACGTATAGGTTCGTAACGAGTAATAGCCCCGATACACGCGAAACTGCATCTGGATTACCAACTACTTGTAGTTCATCTGTAGTTGGGCGGGGGCCACTGAAAACTTTTATGAACTTTTTAGCGTCGGGTATCATACACATGGCCCTATTGATCTCATCGACATTTTGTGATAAGGCAAATACCTGTGAAAACACACACTTCTTCTTCGCACAAGCAGTAAGAGGCAGTGTCAATTTTGAGCTGCACTGTACCGCAAAAAAAAACTCATTGTAATTCTGTCATTTTGCATGGATTATAAAATCATACAGACGCCTAATGGAAGTCGTTACGAAGCATATAATAAAAAAGGTTTTATTCATTTCCACACGCATTAAGCCTGTCTGATCCAGACTTTCAGTAGAGGCATAAGATTTGATCATGTTCGTATTTATGGATAAACAATATCTTATAATGTCTGGTCCGTGTGCTTTGGTGTGTTTTTATATAACTGTGTTCGGATGAACATCATCTGTTTTGACACAAACTTGATACTAGTATGTAAATATAATTGATTTACTTTCTCGAGGTATAAAGTTTGATTGCTTGTGTATGTTATCCTCAATGTATCGGGTAAATCATAAAAATATGACAATATTTGAAATGTATCTATATATGGACTCGAACGCATCTTTAACATGTACTTCATAAGAGTAGGAATCAGCTAACACTAAAATAGGTGCAATAGATTACAATGCATTTTAAATTTTTTATGGCAGACTGAAACCCTGACGATCACTGTCATCATAATGCGTCACTATAGTGTATGTTGAATTGACAAAATGTTCCCCAAAAAATATTTTCAAAATATGTCTGAACAAAATTCCTTTGATATATCCACAAAGTTAACATACTTTGTCTGGAACTAACCACTTCGGTGAAAGCGTTGTAAACGTGTACAATGCGTTTTAAGTACTCTTGACAACATTGCTACATTATACGTTAAGAGATTTGCAGTCAATTCAATCTAGTTGGGCCCGGTGTCTCCAAATTACTAGAACGTGTATTTAGTCTGGTTGTCTGCCATATTAATAATGTATATATACTGAGACCTCCGTAACGTAGTGGTTAGCGCGTTAACCGCCTAATCCGACAACCGGTTCAAATCCGGGTGGAAACACACACATATGCCTACCATGTTCAACAGAAAGCTCTAGCAAGTAAAGGCTATGATCAGCAACAATACCAGACACGTGTCACAAACAAGCTGAAGGTAAACGTAATGTTGAAGAGCAAACAATTGATTTTAAACGCACGATCTCAATTTAGTGCTCGTGATATCGTTAAGGTGTTCAATAAAAGGTTGACAGTGCTGTTACATTTGTCCTTGCAAAGCAATTTGATCGTGTATGACACCACAGTGCCCATAACTGTCCATAGCTTCATAGCAACACGACGTTTATAGAACAACACATAGGACAAAAGCAAGGCATTTATAACCTTGCGAACGTCATGTGGCAACAACACAATAAAAGAACAAAAGTTGACAATGGAACAATACATTTTCTTAACACAGTCAATGCGGTTGGGTGATACGGTGCCAGCTTCTTTAACAGCTGCGATAATACATGTCCGTTATATTACTACAGTTACACAATAAGTATAATTATATAATTATATGACATCATGAAGATTCAATACGTCAATTAATGTGAAAAAAACATCCTATAAAATACGGAACATAATGCACATAATTATCACAATAACAAGTACAAGCGATTAAAGCCATTAGAGCTCAGGATTGAATAACGTAACTAATTAAGCTTTCTTTGTCGAAGACAGAATAATATCATCAAAGCATTATTTTCATTGTTACAAACACGGAAATTGCACGTTTGATATACCGGCATCAAGATTAAAAGTACAACTAACTATTATTATTGTTAAAATTTCAGACTCGGTTTCCTTAATCCTTGCTAGTTCTCGTATTATTCAATAAAGCCATAATTAGTCAAGACGTATGTTTTTTTTAATATCACAACAAGTTTCTTTATATTACATTTATATTGCAGCGGACTATGCTAACTATTTCCTGGAGGACTTTGTGTCCTTTATCTGTGCCATTTATGTAATTTTCGTGGTATACAACAATACTTTTATCCCTTTGTGTAATGATACATGTTTATGTCTAGTTCAGGTCCCTCGACGTGACTGTAAACTAATTACCTTCGGATGCATTTCATCACCTGCAACCTTCACTATATTGCGATGTGTTGATACCAACATGGTTTTGTGCAACAACATATCTGCTTTCCAGAGGGACATGGTGTTGATGACGTATGTCATGTAATACGAATCGTATCGTGGGCATGAACAAAACTTGAGTGTGGTTATTGAGAACTGTGTCTATTTATGGACTGCAAATGATCAGGAAATAATGACTTCACACGAACAGTTGAGCCTAGAATTGTAATAAAATATTATACTCTTAATTATATAAGCTCACTCCAATGTTCATTTTAACAATTATGAACATAAGTATTGATTTCAACTCTGCACGAAGTTATTATTTGCCATAGTCAATGTTAGTCCCGGGTAAAAAGTCTTTAAATCATTAATTTACACCAAGCTGAAATCAAATATCTAAGATTATGAAGTAAACTGATACTGTGTGTATCGCCTTAGTAATAAGTAGAATAATAAATATGCTTTCGTGATTACTAGTATATCATTACAACGTACCACGAATTTGCCAAAAAAATCATTTCTTCATTACGATTTAAGCGTTATCTAAGTTCAACTACTTTGTGAGTTTTCAATCAGTTCACTAACATAGTTTGACATTATTTGACTTAAAGACGAAAATATTCTGTCTGTCTTTATGTAGCTCCAATTAATACAAAGTCTCAGGTGGTATTGAAACATATAATGAGCTTTCGTAATGAAAGTCGATCCTACATGTCTTCTTCAGTGATAATTCTATCTACTGCAAGTAGTTCCAGTTTGGTGTTGATGTTCCTGTCCAGTTTCTTTGCACTCGGTAGTGTTGTTTAAATGTCTCTACATATTTAGTTAAAAAAACTCTATTACATAACATAGACTGTTTGTTAATCAAATGCCATATAAATTACTTACAATATACATCTATAAAGAAAATACATATACAATGCTACGGTATTTTAATACATTAAAGCCTCAAATAATTCCACGCCTGTGTTTAGGAAAATAAATCTTATATTGTTAAGAGGGCGTAATAATATATGGTGACGTCTATTGTGGTTGTTAGTCTGTGAGCGACTTGTTTACAACAAATGGAAATTGGTTAAAGCATAAGCAAACGTCTACAGAAAGAGTGAAAATGTTTCTGTCGTCGACAGTACAATGGATCTCATTCAAGAAGTGTTATAGTCTAAGGTAATACTAAATATAAATAAGGGGAGATAGAATGCAATAGTCGGAAACAGTGGAACACGAGAGGCACAACAAATGAACACATACATAAGAATAAGCACAGACTACTAGCGTAGGTGATAACACAACACACAAACCGGAACGAGAAAATGAATAAAAAGTGCTTCAAGTCCGTATATCAGGTGTTTAAAAAATCCTTAAACGTAATTCAATCATTGTTTATGGTTTAAGACAACTTTATTGTAGTGTATGAAACGAGGATATTTACTAAGTTGCCATTTGTTTTCGGTTATGTCAATACGTTTTAGTATTACCATATTCTACACAACACGTCGTGTATGTTTTATGGCTTTATGGCTTTAGACATAATACAAAAAGTAAAAGTATTTCGATGTCCAACTACTCCTATAAAAGTCGGAACATAATGCAGTTTGTCAATGGGATCATGACTGGATTCGCTGTGCCAGTATGCGACTTGATCTATTCTAACACATAATTTGTCCAAGTCCTCTTTGGTGCATTTCAGAAAAGTATACTCGATCACAAAATTATGTTGTCTGCAAATATTGATTGATCACATGAGGGTTGGATAAAACCGATGTAAATCAACGAGTTTCTGTCGTGATCAGGATCATTATATCAACCAGTTTCTATTGATTTTTACATTTATGATGTCATAGTTTCATGATAAGTATCTCTTTAGTGTTTTATCTCTGTATTAAACAAGCAAAGACTAATTGAACAGTGTTAAAGAAACAAATTTTATGACATGTAAGCAAATTTGAAACATGATTTAAGTTGGTGGTAAGTTAAATGTCAAAATAACAATGTTAGTAAGAATGATTTACTTTATGTAAAATTGGAAAATATTTTACGTTCGCTAAATACAGATCTACGTGAGTGCGAGACTGGTTGCTTTGGGAGGAATAAGAATGTGTTTCAAGTTGTTGGGTCATTCGAAACATGTGGTACAATAAATTGCAGCCGTATCCAAACGATATGCTCGGATACCATGTCGCTGGCTAAGAATGAGATGGTCGTAAGTACAAAATCAATATTTTGAGAAAACAAGAAAAACGATCAGAAAATTACTTTGTACCTGTAATAAAACAAGCTGCTTCTACTTCAATTCGGTCAACATGACAATTTCAAATTTCATGAACATAGGCTCTTCTGCGACAAGGCCTGTCTCAGCCTGAATTTTATGGTAATGTGCTTAATAAATTTCGTAAGATTCTGGGTCATGACCACTTTCATGATGTGTTTATAAAGACAGTTAAACGTTTTATTTGTAGAGGTTACAACCCTTTAATTTTGCAACGAACTGCATGCTTGGTGGTGGATCCATTTACAGTTCGCAATTATGCTTCCTATTTCATTGTGCGATGACCGGATAATATTCCGACCATATGAATATGCCTAACCTTAAGCCTTTTAGGACGGTAGGTGTTGATGCTTGTCTGTTACATTATCTTGTCGTGCCCTTATATGCTTTGCTCCCTTGTTCCTCTGACTTCGGATAGGTCATTGAGTACATTCTGTGCTACTTTACGGGGGTTGTTAATATAATGTTCCATGTTTTACATTCTTTTATTACCTGTAATTTTGGCCTTTTTGTTAGGGGACATTGCATTGCGGGAAACTTTATTTACACTGTCCTGTTCTATAAGGTTGTTGATGTGGTAAGTGTGAGGTTTGGTGCACCATAAACCAGTTTAAACCCCCAGTGACATTGTCGCTGTCCGTTCCATGGCGGAAGCCTCATTGACAACTTTGCTTTATGTATGTATTGTCCACTTTATAGTAAAAATAGAAAAACCCAAAAACAATTTTTGGCTTAGGGCCTTCCTTTCTGTAACTGTAATATTATTGTACATGTTCTGCTGCAATTTCGCTGTCCAGCATAAGGCTGCCTTGTATCGTTCAATAGTACATGTATATTGTGTCATTCAGATGTGTGTTGGCCCTTGTTCTAGTCGTGTTGCTTGGTTCTTGCCCCGCGTAGTTCGACTGACTGAGGCGGCAAACGCACGGAGTGGGATTTCGGGTTTGTGTAATTTGTATACCTGTTGTCTTCAAGTTGTACACTGTAATAGCATTGTCTATGGTCCCCTCCTTTTTACCGCACTGTGCTGTGTCGGTGTATTTTTGTTTCCACTTGTCCTTGAGGGTTGGTTTCCCCTGCCGTTTTTTTTGGAACCGCCGCCCACGACACCCCTCTTTTCATCATTTGTATCATGCGGAGATACTGGATAAGATACTTTTTAATTAGGTCACTGTGCTGTTTGGTCACTGTAATTAATGTTTTTGGCATATATTTTTCGCCTTCTTTTTGCCCATTATTGTAAACTAGGTCCGAAAATGCCTCTTTAACATGTATTAACGTTATGTCACTGTCCTTGGTGTTTTTAACTAGGTCAGGGGGTGGTTGTGCCTCAATTAGTCGCCGTTTTGGCATGGGTTTGTGTGGTTGGTTCGCCGTGCTGTGGGGCCTTTTGGAGCTTGGACGAGTGTTGGCTTCGTTTCATTCGGCCTTGGCCACTATTATATAATTTCCTTGTGAATGTGGGTCATCCTGCATTTTATCGGCGGGGTCTTGGATCTTTGGTTGTTACTTTGGCTTATGTGTGGGCATTGCTCATTGTAGTTGCTAGGAATATGTAATATTATATCCCGCCCCGTTCCTACCTTGCCCACATTTTAACTAGGTCAAGTACTACCTTGCCAATATTTTAACTAGGTCAAGTCGTAGTTGTGCCGCTTTAGGTTGCAGAACGTAAGATCACTGTCCTTAGTGTTTTAACCTAGGTCACGCCTCGGGGTTATTGTGCCTCATTTGGTCGCCGTTTTGGCATGGATTTCTGTGGGCACTGCTATGGGTAGTTGTGTTGTTCTGATTTCTGTGCTCGGCTGGTTGGGTTGAGTGCTACCTTCCATGTCGGATTTTCTCATACATTTTTTCATAAGCGCCTTGTGATGCTTATTTCAAATATGTATCAGTCATATAAGGCCGTGAGTTGTACTTACAACCTTCTCATTCTCCTCCTAAGCCAGCAATATGTACTCACAGTACAATAATTATTATTGTAACTTCGACCATATGCATAGATTAATATGTGGGTAGGTATATTCTTTTTCAAAACTCAAACCAATATAGACAACCAGAAAAAAGGCCAAGCAGTTCGCATAGAAATGATTAAAACAACACAATTGTACTCTACATGTTTGTTAGGCGAATTCAGTTTCCAATAAACTAAAATGTAAAGCTATATCCGCCACATCTACGTGATATATAGCTATAATAACTTTGCCTAGTAATATTTTATTCGAGTACACACTTCAAACTTTAATATCCTACATATATTCAGAGGTTGCAGTCAGTAACGTGACTGTTTAATGTTGTATTAAAACCCAGGAGACGATGGTTTATACGCATAGTATTTACATGGAACTCTGTGAATGAGTCTGTAGATTTCTTACTAAAACTAGGTACTAGAGCTTTGTACTTTAAATAGAAATGTGGCACGATCACGTGAACACAAAACTACAGTATAGTCTGGTTACCGATATCTGCCTAGTTTGCATTTGCTGTTGCACAATTGCACAATCACCATATGGGTCCGGAACTAGTTATTTAGATGTATGCATCTATGACATGTCCTGCATCCCGGCATGCTTTTGACAGAAATTTATTGTCACATAGAATATTGTATTTCATTTGCTTCGGAAATACAATGCATTGTCTGTCAACAGATTTTATCTTATTCTAGTTTCTATTTTTGCAAATAAGGCGGAATTATCAGAAAACATAACGTTAAATACAAATTTGAAACTGTTTTAATTGAACAAGATCTTAGAAAATTGGAATAATCAAATTGCAAAGAAGCTATTATTTTTAAGTTGTAAAACCACCATATAACACATTATTATTGAAATTACTTCAACATTACCAATAGTATAGTTATTTCTCATAAATGACTTAGGTCAGGTTTCCTTGTTGAATGTGGTCTAAGAAAATTGGAATAATCACATTGCAAAAAGTAGGTATTTTGTTTTCTGTTGTGTAATTTCCAAACATCATTATTTATCTTTCTCGTAGCATTATTATAATTGTCTTACAAAACATCTTGCTTCTGATTTTCTTATGGCGTCTCAAGTTTCTTGAAATCCTAAATCATTTGTGTACATAATAAACATTTCTAGGAATATGTAAACCGTATCAGTATACCCGGAAACAGCTACAGTGTGACACGTGCACGGTGAATTATGTTTCCTTGTATAGCTAGTTTGCGATTGAAAATAATTGTGGTTTTTTTTAAATATTTCACTGTAATTACTACACCTACAAGTATGACATTTTGCACGAATAAATGAAATATATCTACCTAATACATAGTAAAATTTCAGCAACATCAGAAATAAGTTAAAAAAGTTTTGTTCATAAGTTCTATGTAACATTTTTGTAGTTTTGTATGAAATATCAAATTAGAAGACTTGATACTTGCAACAGCCAATTTTACGGTCACGTGACACACCTATCGGTATATTTACGTATTTGCAACCTATTTAATATAACACACACGAGGTTCGTCTGTGAATCTGACGAAGTACATGTTTTTGTTGTACATTGTTTACATGCGACACACCTAAATAAACCGAATCATACGGGCCTCCTAAATCTCGTCTTCATAACAACAAGTCGATCACGGAATCACTGATAGTAAATCATCAATGGAATACCAGATTACCTCCCTGCGTTAAACTGTCCATGTGCATGTAATTTCAATATATAATAAAGAATAAATGTCTTTTAAAAAGTGATTAAAAATTATGAAATTCGGAATTGGAGTAGGTAGGAAGTTATTGTAGGTCTGTGTCATTTTTTATCAAAATCTGATGAATAGATTTTCAGAAATGTTTCAAAAACATAATTTTTTCTATCGCAAACTAGCTTTACTTTCAAATCTTGCCAATAAGAAGGATAGATGGATTTTCCGTAAACATAATGTTACATTTGCAATGTTGTGTCTAGATGTGATCTCAAAGGGCTGATAATCCGTCCTCGCTCTATTTGTTTGCTATATCACATAAGGAGTGGTTACAAAAGGTTGTAGCGACGGTATAACCAAAACAAACAATTGTTCCCACACAAATCTCATATTAATAGATGTGTGGGCGACTCATGGGATTCGGGAGACCGAAACTAGCATACGTTCTAATGACGATATATGTAAGGACTGGCTACCACCTACGTCACATGTTTTGTTGTGCCGACAAATGGTGTCGATGTTGTCGTCTGCCCGATGGTTATTGGTTTGTTTCACGTCTGGTTAATTACGTTCAGATATTGGTTAATCAAGACGCTGTATTCCCACAGACTGCAACGTGCTTGCCTGTCCTCCAGTCAAATTAAAACGTCATAATTACAAAAGTGATAGTGAACAAGCAATACAACACAGATCACCCGAATGATTATTGGAATATTTAACAGCTAGCCCAAGACTTCAAAAGAATCAGCACCAACATAAGATTGGCCCTCCACAGGATATCAGAATACTGTGGAGTTGATGGCAACAAAAGGGTTACCAAATGTGCACCTATTGTCTGCTACAGACAACTTGTGTGTAACAATTTTTTAAAAAATGCATAAAAACAACAATGCAGTGTTGACTTGGTAGATTGAAATAGTATATGTATTAAAAGTAATTATGCAGTAAGCGTGAACAAAAAGGTCACCAAAAATGCATTTCATTGCCATTCTTATATGTAAAAAAGTCTAGTGTATCACGGCGGACTATACTACATATTTCCTGAAGGACTTTATTTGTCCTTTGTCAGTGTCAAAGATACCATGTTCGTGTTTCATAGTAATGCTATTATCCCATTGTGTAATGATACATGGTTTTGTCTAGTGCGGTCATTCGAAATGACTGCAAACTAATTACCTTCGGGTGCATTTCATCACCTGCAACCTACACTCTTTTGCAATGTGTTGATACCAACATGGTATTGTGCAACAACATATCTGCTTTCCCAAGGGGCATGGTGTTAATGACGTATGTCATCTAATACGAATCGTATCGTGAGCATAATCAAACCTGGATTGTAACGTTAGTTATTGAGAGTTGTATACTGAGCAAAACAGCTAACCGAACGCTTTTAAAATTTGAATATTTCAGTGTCCTGTAAGTGTACAAACCTAAACTTTTGCATAGTTATTTTAATATAGATTGTGCATCTAATGCGGCTGACCACATGAAAATGCATGCCAAAATCACTCATCCATGACGAAAAAGCTTCAAATCACATTTTTGTACGTTGTAATCGATATATATCGAATTGCACAAGTTTTGTGAGCATGTTGTGTAGCATGGGTGTTTGTTAGTCGGAAAAACAAAATATTTTGTCAATAACATGGCGCATTTGTCAAAGGTAGGCCGCGGAAGAGCGGCCATTACGCTCCATGGAGGGTATCAATCAGACAGATCAGTTTTACACAGATTTAAATTATCACAACCATTAGTTCCTTTCATTTCACGTGTGTGTGAATACCAATGCACATAAAAATACCTAAAACAGTATATTGGGAATCACAGGAGCAACGAAAAATAGTAAATTCAAGCGGGATAACTCTTGCATAATTTTACTTCTTTTTAAGTTCATTCACTACATTTTCCCATAAAATTGTATTGTCATGCATTAGTGAAACGCGTTGACTTTAAAAAATAATACATATTAGTCCTGGGTTTTTTTTGCATGTGTTTGAAAAAAACGTGTTATTTCTCCATTCAGTATATAGGACTATTTTGAAGTGCGTTCATCAGGTGTTCGACAAATTATTAATGCAGCTATTTGCCCGCTTCGGTAATAAAGATTGTTTGAAGTGTATATTCTGAAAACGGAAACAAAAATAAATATTAAAATACCGAGAATAAAACCAAAATTAAGTCAATAATTACCCTCATTTATCCACACAAAAGATATTTGATCAGATTACCTCCCCTTGACCATTGAAAATTAACATCATAATTTTGAAAAATTAAAAAATCGATGTTTTTGTGATCAAATCGCATTATATCGAGTTTGACTATTTGTTTTATTAATTTGGCGATTAGTCTTATTAAAATGTATATGGAATAAACCTAAATCTTTTATTATTTAACGCTTATTCATGAATTTTAAGTTTATATGTCTGGTTCTGTTATTTTTATGGTTCTGTGAACTTTCGTTTCGCATTTTTGAAAACAAAACTGCTGAAATCAGACCTCAAGATCGTAATTAACAAGTACACAAATTTTCGTGCAAAAATATTAATAAATAAAAAAGTTATACGGTAAAAACCGCTGCTCATTCATAAAATATGCTAATTGTACATTTTGTGAATTTCATCTTGATGGGTGATGTCATTAAATACATATTTTGACGATGATGCAAATTAAATATATTGACGAAATTTTACCACCAGCCTTCTAATGGTTGGATTATACTTCAGGCTATGTTTCAGACAATTTCAATGGATAGTTCTATAAATATTCATAAAAAACATAAGCGTTCGGTTAGCTGTTTTGCTTAGTATAGTTCTTTATGGACTGCAAATAACATTACATTATGACTTGACACGAAGACACACGCCAAGAATTGAAATAATCTATTATACCCGTATATACTCATACTCACTCCAATGCTCCTTTATGAACAAAAGCATTGATTCAACACTGCACGAAGTAGTGTTTGTCCTAACTAATGTTAGCCCACGTGTAATAGTGAGTTTTAATATCATTAATTTACGCCGATATATTATTATTAATTATACTGATACACGTGAGCAACTTATACATAATAGATATTTCATAATTATATCCTGACAAACTACCACGAGTTGACAAAAGCAATGTCGTAAAATTACGATTTTAGATTTAGCAAAGATCAACACTCTGAGTACTAGGAGCCATTTTAGTTCACAACCATTATATGGCATTCTTTGACTTAAAAACGAAAGTATTATGTCTGTCTTTCTGTAGGTTCAATTAATACAAAGTCCCAGGTGGTGTTGAAACATATAATGAGCTTTCGTGACAGAAGTCAATCCTATATGTCTTCTTCAGTGCTAATTTTATCTACTCAAAATAGTTTCAGTTTGATACGGATGTCCCTGTGTTCTGTTTTATCTTTGCACTCAGTAGTATTCTTCAAATGTCAATACATAAGTATTTTAATATGCCAAATCAGTTGTAAATTCAGTTACATAACATGTACTTTCTTTTAATCAAATGCAACAAAAATTCTTACAAAATCAGTCTGAACGAAATACCATTCTACGACGTTGTACTTCAGTAAAGCCACAAATAATTCCATGTCTGAGAAAAGAAAAAGGAACATCAATATCATTGGTGAGAAGGTTTAATTAAATATAATGACGTCGATTGTGGTTGTTAGTCTGTGAACGACTAGTTAACAACGTTAGGAAATTGGTTAAACCATAATCAAACGTCTATCGAAGCAATGAATCAGTTTCTGTCGTCGTCAGTAAAATGGATACAAAAACCTACTTAAGAGAAAATGTCATAGTATTGACAAAATATAATAACAAATCGGGCAAGGGAGATAGAACTCGACAGTCTGAAACAGCTGATCACGAAAGACACAACAAAGGAACACATAAATAAGACTAAGCAAAGACCACAAGCGTACACCCGTATGCTAATTAGTGTTAAAGAAGTCCTGAAACGTAAAGCAATCATTGTGTATGGTTTAAGAGAAACTTAGAAAGTATTGTAGTGAATAGTGTAGTGATAGAATTTTGACAAAGTTCCGTACTATTTGTTCTAATTTATGTTGTTACGTTAGTACCATCATAATCTTCAAAATACGTCGTGAATATTAAATACAAACAAAATTTATTGACGAAATTCAAGATGTTAAGGGATTTACACCGTTTTATTTCAGAATTCATTATTGTACTAAGGACATCTTAAAGAGGCGTTCCCTATAACTTCGACCGTTCTTATTGATTTAAAACATACTAGACATTAATCAGAATTACGAATGCTACAAAAAACACCAAATTTCGCCCAAAAAATCCCAACAGTTATTAAAAAATTAATAAAAATATATTTCCATAACAAGTGGATTAGGTGGATTGAGACGCCAAACGCTTAGCCTTTAGTACTGCCTGATTAAAACAAGAAAAGCCATTTTTCTACGAATCGGACGACAGTGACTAAAATGGGAAAGACAAATACACGTTTTGAAATAATTATTTTGATGTAGATCTATCTATAAGATGATATTCGAGTTGATTAAGAACAAAATAGTACATTATATTTATTTCGTTGAGATTATATGCGTGTAAAACAAAAGAAATCAACGATATCGTATTTTGTCATCTCCGTTGCGTCCGCTTCGTTGAACAATGTCCGTTTCGGATTTTAATCACACTGTTCTGTGGTTGTTGTTGTCGAATAAAAGGCTGGAAGCGATTTATTATTTTAGAAATTTAAATATATATTTTGATCATTATGGAGACAACTTTCGGCATATGTTCTTCTTACATGTTAAAAAGATTTAGTGTTTTATGTTCATTTATGTCATAAAATGCGATAGGTAGTAATAATATGCAAGAAATAGGGAATGCCTCTTTAAACAACCTGAACATCATGGTAGGTTTATACAATTTCGTTTTATAGTAATCAGTCTTGATTACAATTCTTAACGCTATCTAACTTAACTAGAAAATCAGAATTCGTTCTTTCCTAATGATGCGGAAATAAAAGTACAGTTTTTATTTTACGAACGTCTTCTTCTGCAAGTAAATGCCAACTCATCAATATCGTAAAATTATATAATGGGGGAACATAATTATAATGTACGAGTTTTATGGCTTAAGACATATTACAAACAGTAAAAGTATCTCGATGTCCCACTGCATCTATAAAAGTTGTAACAAAACGCTATATACAATAACTTATCTCAGTAGACTGGTCTTCTGATTTGGTAAGAAACAAGACAAATTAGCGTATACTCGATGTAAAGATTATGTTGTCTGCAATTATTGATTTATCACAGAAATGTTGGATAAAAGCCATGTAAATCAACGAGTTTCTGTCATGATCAGGATCATTATATCAACCAGTTTCTATTGATTTATCCATTTATGACGTCATAGTTTCGTGATAAAGTATTATTTTAAGTGTTTTATCTTTGTATAAAACTAGCAAAGACTAATTGAATGTGTTAAGAAGAATAACTAGTAGAACGTATTGCATGTAAGCGATAAACATATAAAAGGTTATCTGTAAGGAACATTAAAAATATTTCTTCGTGTTCGCTATAAAGGTCACAAACCACCAAATAAAGTTGTTCTTTAACTCAATGTAAAGTGACCTAGGTCAGCCAAAAAAATGTCAACTTTTTGTCCATGGGCCCTCTCAAAATCTTTTAATCAATATAAATAGCATCCAGCTTGAAGAAAATGAAAATAAAAGTAGGGGGTCATGTATCATATAAGAAAAATTTGGTTCGTCAAACGCGGTGAACAGATTTTCTCACATGTACGGATTTACCCACTGTCCGTTAGCCCCAACCTTACTTTCACTTTCATATTTAAGCCAGAATACAAAATATTTCTGAATAAAACCATTTCACTACATCACATACATGCATACAAAGCATTTAACACCAATTTCATGATTCTGATGCCGATTTGTCAAGACATACCCCCATTTCCAGTCGCTTTAAAGTTTTTTAACGGACTAAAGTTTGACTGTATCTGAATTTGGTCCGCGTAGGCATTTAGTGGTTATTAACCTAAATACGAAATGATCTGAAGACTGCGTATTTTGGAATTCAGAACAGAAATGTGTTACGTAATTCAAGGTCATAGTTGTACGTAAATATTGTTAGTAAAGTGATTTTGCTCATCATGAACATATGTCTGTATTTTTACAACGGTAGCCAGCACCAAGACATCGGAGAAAAACATAACTATGCAGTATATCGATGGCTTAGAACAAGAAGATCGTAACTACCAAATCGATATATTGAGAAAACAAGAGAAAACTGTCTGTAATTTAATCTTTACCTTTGGAAAAACACGTTTTTAAAACTTAATTTTGGTCAACATGACAATTTCAGATTTTCATGAAAATATGCTCATTTGAAGCGCCTTGTGAAGCAGGTTTCAAATATGTATGAGTCTTATAAGGTCGTAAGTAGGAGTTACGACCTTCTGGTTATAAGCCATCGATATACTGCTCGTACAATATTCCTTTCTTTTCAGGCAGATCATATTTCAAGTAGACTTTATGAGCTGAAAATGTTATTCATTTCCCAATATGTATAGCTACAATAAAGTCACCAGGCTTAGACAGAAATGATTAAAACAACACGATTCTACTTAATACATGTGTATAAGAGGAATCCAGTTTCTAATAAACTAAAATGTAAAGCTATAATCACCGCAGCTGTATGATATATAGCTATAGTAACTTAGCCTAGTAATGTTAATATATTCGAGTACTTAATTCTAGTGCAAACTTTTCATACCCTACATGTTTACGTAAAGATTCGTACAAAAGCGGTATGTGAATGGTATCGACAGTGAGTTCCTGTACTGTTTAGGTAAAGAATCTTACTAAAACTGTTCCTATGTACAAGTAAGTACAATGTACTGGGAGTATAAGGGTAGATCCCCGGACATTTGGAGTATTATGGTTGACGCTTATATCAAGTTTTAAAATGAACAAAGGTGCTGCCTAAAAAGAAGATTGAATGTCGTTGGACAATATGACAGGGAAAACTGAATTATAGATGTAGACCTTGCAGGATAAAACCCGGTTTCCGAAATCAAGTCCCTTCGGGCTAATACTGACGATAGTAATGTACCTTAAGTGTGACTAAGTGCCAGAAATACTTCTACAATATTTTGTTACGATTGATTGGTGAATCCTAGATAAAATATTATTGAATAATGTTATACTTATTCTTTATTGTAAATTAACATATTTAGTGGCAACGCAATTGAGGTATATTTGGTGCCTCAACTACTTGAAGATACAACTACAGAAATGTCTTGTTATCTGCCTCATTTGTATTTGTTATTGCACAATCACAATATGGACCGAGAACCATTCTAACTGAAGTAAGACTTACTATAAGCGTATATATGATGTTGTTTATCAAGACATGATTGTGATAGACATTACTCTTTAGAAGGATTTATTGTCATCTGAAATATTGTATTTCATGAGCTTCGGATATGTAGCACTGTCTGTAAACAGTATCTATTTTATTGAAAAGTATCTCCATCAATTTGTCAGTTTCATTGATATTTCTATCACATTCAGACAATCTGTTTGCTAAACACCCGTTGGCAAAGAATTGCAACTACGTGAAATGGCATTGCAAACTATGCGACATGTGTCCGTCAAACAGAATTAGAATGATTTGTAATTGTGATTATATGGATGGTTTGTACTAGTATGATGAAAACCATTTCAGGATAGTCGCTATGGAATCATGATAAGAATGAGTTTTAGTGAATCGTTTGATTTTTCCTAATACGCAGCTCACCTACAAAGATCTATCAGCCGCTCCGATAGCACCGAATTAAACCTTTCCGCTTTCTAATAAAATGCATCTTTTTGTGCAAACGTTAAATGAATCAGAATTTCTCCCGCTTGTATATAACATACCGTACATAATTATACACTATTAGTGGCAGACTGAGTAGAATGCATATGTCAAGTTATTCGATCTTATCGCAAGATATTTGTCTCCATGGTTGTTATTTGTTCCATTAAACACAGATAAAGATGGTCATATCATAATATATAGTATTGTCATTCCTTTTGGTTGATTTACATTCAGTTTGTATAGTTAGATCAATATGCATAAAAGTTTAAGCTACAGGAAGATACTTAACTAAAACGGAAAAATTTTAATATTCGATATTTTACATCATTTATGTTCCCTCAAGTTCACTTGGATATGCATGTAGAAGGAACATACTGAAATATTAAGATTCAGTGAAGTGTTGGATCCGTTAATGTCAACTTCAGAATTTAAAGTTTCCTTATATGAGATGAAATTGAGAATAATGACGTGTTTAGCTACACAGGAATATAAGATACTTGAGCATTATGAAATCTTGACTGATCGGCTAAAACATCTCCTCGATGTATGTACTCTCATTGATACATTTCGATGATAGGACTAATATGTTTCGTATTAATCGAATAATCACGACGGTCAATGAACTATCCATAATGTGTTTCTACGTCATCTTACAAGTGCATGTGACATTGGTGATATTCCATATGTGGGAATTGTACCGTGAACTTGTGTTATATGATGTGTTTATACTTTCAGAAATCGGTTGGTTAAGTTGAGAGCTACATTCCTGTCCGCTTTCCACGTATCTTTTTTAATTATTATGTTTACTCTAATCTAGAATCCAGTTCACACCTTGATAACCTTGTCCAACATTTCTCACATTTTCTACTTTTTTAAATGAACGAGATCTTAGAAAATTGGAATTATCAGATTGCCAATTTTTTTATTATACTATGTTGTATAACCACACATGTCTTTATTATTGAAATTACTTCCACGTTACCAATAGTATGGTTGCCTTAGGAAAGCCTTTTGTCTGGTATCCTTATTGATCGAGACCTTAGAAAATTAATTAATCTGATTGCAAAAATTGTACATGGTTTTACATTGCATAACTGCCAAAATATGTCATTTACCAACAATAAAGTTGTCTCATAAAATACTTATATCTGGTTTCCTTATTGACAAAGATCTTGGGAAAATTGGAATAATCACATTGCAAAAAAGTCGGTATAGTGTTCGACGTTGTATAAATGAAAAAAATATGTGTCATTATTAGGTATCTGTCTCGAGGTTATAATTGTCTTACAAAATTCTTGTTTCTTATTTCCTTATTACATCTCAAGTTTCTTGAAAATCCTAAATTAGTTGGTTTACGAAAGGATTAAAGCATTTCTCGGAATAAAACAAATAAACCTTATAAGTATTGACCCAACAGCAGTGTGACATGTGCAGGGTGAATTATGTTTCCTTTGTAGGTTATTTTAGACGAGTATAAACATGTCTAGGAATAAATAAACATTATCAGTATACCCGGAAACGACAATAGTATGACATGTACAGGGTGAATTATGTTTCCTTTGCCAATAAGAAGGTCTGGTAAAATTTCAGAAAACTTAATCATATTACATGTGCAATGTTTTATCTAGATTCGATGTCTAAATGCTGATAAGTCCATCCTCGCTCTATGTTTGTGCTGCATTTCATAACATGTTGATGAAAAAGGTTCGAGCGACGGTCAAGCCAGAACAAACGAATGTTCACATACAAATTTCATAGAATTAGATATTTTGAGGACACGTGTGGTTTGGAAGAAAAAAACACCCATACTTGCTAATGAAGAAGTATCATGAAAACAATAAATATTCGTACGTTTATAAAATAGCTATGGCTACTGCCTAAGTCACATGTTGTTTTTATGTAGACCAATGCTATATAACCCTGCTGTCGTCTATTGGATAGTTATTAGTCTGTTCATGTCTTGTTAATTGTGTTCGGATATTGCTTAATCAGGAAGATATATTCCCACAGTCTGCAACGTGCTTCCTTGTCCGTACTTCACATTAAAACCACAGATAATTGAGACATATTAAACTAGCAATACAACACATGTCCCCCGGTTGATTATTAGAAGGTTCCACAGCTGGCAAAATACTTGCAAAGAATCAGCACCAACTTAAGTTACAACCCGCTGTGGAGTGGTTGACAACAAAAACGATGACCAACTGTGTGTTGCAAATTTAAATAATACAAACATGTATAAAACACAACCATAGGTCGACTTTGTAGATTGAACTATTATATATATTAAACATAATAATGCTGAACGATTGAACAAGAAGGGTCAACGAATATACATTTCATTTCCATTCTTATTTGTAACAAAGTTGAGCGTTATCACAAGCGGAATGGACTACCTTTTTCCTGAAGGTCTTTATGTGTCCTTTGCCTGTGCCATACATGTTCTTGTTTTACAGCAATACTATTATCCCTTTGTGTAATGGTACATGTTTATGTCTAGTTAAGGTCCTCTGTTGTGACTGCAAACTAATTATCTTCGGATGCATTTCATCACCTGCATCCTACACACCAATGTGATATGTTGATACCAACATGATTATTTAAAACAACATATCTGCTTTCTCGGGGGACATGGTGTTGATGACTTATGCCATGTTATACGAATCGTATCGTGAATATAAACAAAAAAGGATCATATATGTAGTTATTTATAACCTTATCTCCTTATGGACTGCCAATGATGTGGAAATTATGACTTTACACGAACGCTTATAATTGAAGTAATACACTGTATATTATACCCATACATAAACTTACTCAAATGTTCCTTTTAAAAAGTTTTGTACAATTATGTACTGTAATGATAACACGGGCGCGTCGTATACGTAGTTGAAGTATAAATATGATTTCGCGATTATATCATATCAACGTACCACGAGATTACAAAATCCAATCTTTCCATACGATGTTATAGTGAGCAAAGTTCAACTTACTTTCTAAGTAGTCGTTTTAGTTCACAACCATTGTACGACATTCTTTGACTTAATTAGTAAAGACGAATCACGTCTGTTTTTTTTCTGTAGCACTAATTGATACAAAGTCCCAGGTGGTATTGAAACATATATTGAGCTTTCGTAATGAAAGTCAATCATACATGTCTTCTTCAGTGATAATTCTATCTACTGCAAGTAGTTTCAGTTTGGTGTTGATGTTCCTGTCCAGTTTCTTTGCACTCGGTAGTAGTGTTCAAATGTCATTACATATTCAGTTAAAACTCAAATGTAAATTCCATTACATAACATTGACTTTCCTTTAATCAAATGCTATAAAAAAATCTTAGAAAATATGTTTGAACGAAATACCATTCTACGACGTATTACTTCAGTAAAACCACACATTATTCCATGTCTGAGAAAAGAAAACAAACATTGACATTATTTGGTGAGAATGTTTAATTAAATATAATGACGTCATTTGTGTCTGTGAACGACTAGTTAACAACATAAGGAAATTGGTTAAAGCATAAACCAAAGTCTACAGAAGCAGTGTAAAAGTTTCTGTCGTCGACAGTATAATGGATCAAATTTTTGTGTAACAGGAATTATTATAGTCTTAGATAATGCACAATTGAACTGGGAATGCAGTGAACCGACTACAAAAGCCGAGCAGGAAAGGCACAAAAAGGAGCATAGACAAGAAATAATACAGACCACAAGCAAAGTTACAATGACAAACACAAAATACAACGTGAAAATATTCAGATATCAAAGCATCCTTGTTAATTGTATAATACCAACTTGACTTGTATAATCATGTACATGTGTGAATATTAAAAAGTTGTGATCTGTTGAAAGTCAATAGCTTCATAATCGTCGCGATACGCCGTGTACTCATTATTCAAAGACGAATTCTAGACGGATCGCAAGATGTGTGTTTGTTTATTTACAAATTACACGTAGGCCCATGCGGTTATGGCAAACAGTTGATTAGTAATGTCCTATAATTTAATACTTTTAGAAACGTTACATGCCACTGAAAATGTTATGCAATATCCTGAAAATATAGTGACAGACCCAACTTGCTCCATTAAGACACTACGGATTATTACTGTCTGTCTGCGAATTGGTATACACATTATAGCTTAAATTCAAAGATATTATAAACTATAATACAGGTTAAAATGTCCAGGTATATAAGGATTTTGACTTAGAAACATTGTAAACATGTAGATTTTTTTTAATGAACCGGTTTAAACTAATTGAATATTATATCGAATCGACATATATGTCAAGGGATGAACACCATTTGTCAGAGGTCGTTACTATATTGAATTCAATGTAAGCAACTTAAACCTATCGGTTAGTTGATACAATTTTTATGGTAATCACTCATGGTAACTCTTTCCAAAACCTAATCGATCTCAACTAGAAAATCAGAGAAAATAATTGTTTTTGCTAATGCTGAGGAAATCATCGATATCATTTAGAATGTGAAAAACTTACTTACTATGAACGATTTTATGTCTTCAGACATACTACAAACAGTAAAAATATCACATCGAAACTACCTTAGTAAAAATTGGTCATTGCTACCTTAGTCCTTTATGATATAATCGTCTTAACTTATCGCGGTAAGCTGTTGTTCTGCTATATCAACCTACTATAAGACGCATTAGCATAGAAATGTATACTCCATCACAAAATTAAGTTGTCTGCAATTATTGATTGATCACATAATTGTTGGATAAAAGCCATGTTAATCAACGAGTTTCTGTCGTGATCAGGATCATTATATCAACCAGTGTTTATTGATTTATCCATTTATGACGTCATAGTTACATGATAAATATCTCTTTAGTGTTTTATCTCTGTATAAAACTAGCAAAGACTAATTGAATGTGTGTTTAGAAGAATAACTAGTAGCTAGTATTACATGTAAGCGGTAATTAAAATATCAAAATGACACTTGTTAGTGAGAATGGTTTACTTTAAGGGACATTAAGATATGTCTTAGTGTTCGCTATATATAGGGCTACGTGGCGATTGGATACGTATTGAGTATTTAGTGAATATGAATGTGTTTCAGGTTCATGAATAATTTCATACAGACATTTGATCCAAATTTACGTTTTTGAAATCGTGTTCTTCATACACAATGTAACTTTCTGTATTCGAACAGACGTTCAGTAGCACCATCGTGGTTGAGTTCAACACACCAGTGGTTACAAATTGAATTTGAACCATTTTTACAGATGTATGCATATTCGTCATATCCTGCATCACGACGTGATTGTAATAGACAGTTATTGGCAAGAAGGAATATATTTATGTCACATAGAATATTGTATTTCATATAGCTTCGGAAATACAAAGAACTGTCTATCAACAGTATTTAATTGATTCTGTTGAAATTACTCCACCAATACCGGTATGTCGGTTTCATTGATATTTCGATGAGATTCTGATAATCTGTAGTTTGAATGTAATCTAATGTGATACTGAAAGTAGTATTTCATTAGAAACTGGTTTTTTTTAAATAACATCTGAGGTTGTAATGATGTTTCAAAATAGGCTCTTGGTCCGATAGCAAACTATCTGAATTATCTAAGATATGTAAACACGTTAAACGATAGGACTAATATGCGACATGGCATGTTCATACTATTGATTTTAAAAACATTATTTCGGGATAGTCGCTATCTGTTGTCATATACATATATTTCATAAGTTTAAGTCAACCATTTCTATTAATTTTACATTTTTCTCACATAGCTGATCACCTCGTAAGATGATTTTACAAAGTTTCCCATTACACGCCCGGTCGAAACTACCAAGCACCAAAATTGTTCCATTTCCGAGAGACTGTATCTGTGTATGCCTACAATTACTAAATCAGAATTTCTCCCGCTTGTATATAACAAACCGTAAATAAGCATATACTATAACAAGACTGAGTAGGAGACATATGTCAAGTTAAGGATGGTGTTATTCTATATAATCACAAGATAGCTGACCCCAAGGTTGCTATTTGTTCTGTTACACATATATACAAATGTTCATATTATTTGTCTTGGTTGATTTACATTCAGCTTGAAAAGTTGGATCAAGATACATGAAAAATGTAATCTCAGAATGATATATAACTAAACGGAAAATCTTTAATATTCGAAAGAAACATTAACAAAATTATTTTATAAAAGGGGTTCGATATATTAAGCATGATAAATGAAGTATTATTGTAGATTTTATATCACTTGTGTTCCTAAAGGTTTAATATCAGGATTTTATATGAAAGAAAATAATGAGATTTTAAGATTCCTTGAAGTTGTCAATCCATTAACTGTGAGTTCAGAATATAAGTTAACCTTCAATGAGATGAAATAGTGAAAATGATTTTTTGCACAATGTGCCTACACATAAATATAAAATATTTGAGCATGTTTGAAATTATGACTGATCGGTTCAAACAACCCCTCGGTGAATGTACTGTTATGGATACATTTCGCTGATAGGAAGAATATATTGAGTGGCTTCACAACGTCGTGTGTGTCAAATAATCACGATGATCGATGAACAATAAATCAGGTATTTCAGAGATAACTACTGATCGGTTAAACATCCCCTTAGAGTATGTACTTTTGATGAAACATTTTGCTAAGACGAATGCGTCGTTTTGTGGCTTTATAGTGTCATAGTAATCCAATAATCATGATGTTCGATGAACTATAGATCGGGTATTTCTAAGTCATCTTATACGTGCTAGTGACATACAAGTTGATACTCCTGATGATCATTGGGGTGGAATATGAACGTAATATTGCAAGATACATTTCTGTAAGTGGTTTTATTGTTTCTGTAGCATTCCATTAGGAATTCCCGATGGTCATTGACCGCACCAGTTTGCTTAAAATTAATTTTGAACCAGTAACAACGCACCTTTCTGATAAAAGTGTAGTGGCGTTTTCACATAAGTCGGAAATGTGAGGTGAAGAACCGCATACAAATATCATTGATTTGAAGTTGTACAAACACAATCCTGGGGACTTATCATAACACATCAAAACTGAAATTCCTCTTTAATCTCTTGAGCATTGGTACCCTTTTGGTAGATTGTGTTGGTGCAAGAGCTTTCCGTTCGACACCATGCATTTGCGATCAAAGGCCGTTCGTTAACTTGTTATGATATACATCCGTCGCAACGCTATTGCAAAGGTAACTACTGTCAGGACAGTGTGATAAGGTAGTCTCAATACAAGTGAGAAATATGTCATAGATATGAGTCAAAATGTCTCTCTAAGAGCTTAGTACCGGTAAACATCAAATTGACCTGCTTTGTTTTGGTATCATCTTATCCTTACAAATCGTATTCACCTCTGCTGTCGTTCCTTAAACGACAGCATCGAATCAATAGTAAAAGTGTAATGTAGTGCAATAGTTTCTGAATCGATCATGTGTCCCATACAGGCCACGGTTGTGCAAAAAAAGTTATGGTATATCTTTCTTTCACTACTAGTTCCAGGAACATCTAGTTCGTCCGGTGTCAGAACAATGCTAATAGGTAGAGATACTGATCAGATTCCCCGGTTACTCTTGACCATGCAATCAAATAACCATAGTTTTGACACCCGACATATTCATTGGGTCACTTCAAAGTTTAAGCCCAATATATGATAGTCATTATACCAGCTGTCCAATAAAATTATTATAGAATAAGTTTACTGTACCCTTGTAGCATCACCAATCATTTGTTATAATTATAATGTTTACTCTAATCCATACCTTGTCCAACATTTCACAAGTTTTCTACAATCTTAATTACCGGTAAACGAGATCTTAATCAGCAATCAAATTGTAAAAAATTCTATACGTATTACATTGTATAATCACCATATTAAACATGACATTAGTATCTAACTTCCTTACCACCAACAGTACTGTTGTCTTTCGAAAGTATATATGGTTTCCTGATTGAACGAGATATTTAAAAGTTTCAATAATCAGAATTAAAAAATTCTGTATTTTTTACGTTATATAACTTCCACTATATGTCATTGTTATTGAAATTACTTTGATGTAACCGACAGTATAGTTTCTAACGAAAGTCATATACCTGGTTTCCTTTTTGAACGAGATCTTAAAAATTGGATTTATCACATTACAAAAAATGTATATATTGTTTGACGTTGTATAACTGCCACAATATGGCATTATTATTATCTGCCTCGTATTTTAAGATAAATATACTTGTATTACAAAATCTTGTTTCTGGTTTCCTTATTACTTCTCAAGTTTCTTGAAAATCCCAAATCATTGTATACATAAGGATTAAAACATTTCTAGTTATAAGTATACCTTATTAGTATACCCGGAAACGACAACAGTGTGACATGTGCAGGGTGAATTATGTTTCCTTGTAGGTTCTTTGTTTGCCAATAATATTTTATACTTTAGAGGAGAATAGGCATTTCTAGGAATGAACAAACCTTATAACTGCTATTAGTGTACCCGAAAACGACTACAATGTGACATGTGCATGGTGAATAATGTTTTCTTGCAGGTTCTTTGTTTGTCAATACGATGCACTGCATATTTATTATATATTAGAGGGCTATAAGCATTTCTATGAATAAATAAACCTGATCACTGTAATTAGTATACCCGGAAACGACAATGGTGTGAAATGTGCAAGGTGAATAATGTGTCCTTGAAGTTTCTTTTTACAGCGGAAACTTGCGCCACGTGCTTCTTTGTAGTGTAGGCAAATGGTGTTCAAGACAAAATAGTTTTTCGCAGGGATGGTTTGACGACTACTATTGTTTATAATCAAATACTTTTGTTAATTGTTAGACTGTTTCATGATATTCGTTCAAAAATGCTTCCTTTAATTTGTATACGAATGTCCGTCTATGCATGAGCCAATCATGTATCGATACGTAGACACGTGCTCCTCCACAGCAAATAACGCCATTAATAAATACACTGTTGTCATTTGCTGGATAGTTATTAGTCTGTTCATGTCTGGTTAATTATGTTCGGATATTGGTTAATCAGGAAGATATATATTCCCACAGTCTGCAACGTGCTTCCTCGTCCGTTAGTCACATTATAACCACAGACAATTACGTAAAATAAGAGTGAACTAGTCTAGCAATACAATACAACACAGACAGCGAGTAGAGCAGTCTATCAGACAGAACATTGTATTTGTTTTATGGCCGTAAATTGGACATACTAGTATGTCATTTTATGCCATCCGTATTAAAATGAGTTGCATATTCCTGCTAACGTATATAATCAGACACGCGTCCGTTCTACGGACTGTATATACACCATTCCCCCAATATAATTGTGTCGCAAGTCAACAGTTGATACCGATGACAATAACAACACATTGGCCTTTGAGTAAGCTCTGTTTGAGTACTCCTTTAATCCGTATATGACAACTGATATAACTACCAAGACTTCTATAAATCTATCGGATTTGCCAATTAAATAATGCTGCACAGGTAATAATTGATCACGAAATCGTGTTTGATATTTATACAGTACCGATCAATGTCCCTGGTTAGATTCTATGTTTCATCCTCACAAATCAATGGTTAGTCAAGTCTCTATACTTTCACATGAAAAATACCCTGGTTGAACGAGGATGCTATACATGTATTTGGGCACTTGCTCTTTTCAGAAACGTTTTCTGTCTTCATCACCACTCTTGAGACTAACTGGTTGGAAACCAGTGGTAGTTTCGCGTATGTAGTGCTAATCACCTAGCATGTTAAAGCGCCAAGGAGTACGTAGCACCAAGGAGTACGCTTGGAAAGAGCCAGGATATCCCATCTGGATCACTTGTATCATTGTTTCCTCTAATCACTGTTCCTTCAGTGGTACATACATGTATTAATAACTTTTATCGCATGACTTTCCTTGTATCCAGGTTAGTATAGCCAGTACGTATAAAATTAATAATTATACGTACCACGTGCAGTATAAGATATTGTTATTTTCCAATAAATCAATGCGTATTTTGCATTTTTAGTGTCATATGATTAAAAGAATCTATCACTCTATCAATAGACAACTCGTGATAGATCCTGTTTATCCCTGACCAAACGGTCTAACTAATTTGCAGGCTTGAAATGAAAAGGTCGTAAAATGAAATAGATATTTTGAGAAAACAAGAAAAAATGTATCAGAACTTCTCTTTACTTGTGTTAAAACAAGTTGTTAAGATTTCAGTTTAGTCAAAATGAGTTCCAATTTTCATGAAAAAAGTTGCATATGAAGCACCGGGAGATGCTGATTTTATATATGTACCTGTCGTACTAGTACTATTTAAGGACATTTTCAGCTTATTACATGAACAACCTGAATAATTAGGGTGACAAACTAGTGCCGTATCAACTTTGCTCATATTGCGGTCACCATTGATTCATGAGCTATAAACTTACGTAATTAATTAGTCGAAGCATCAATGTCGTACGACATATATCGCTAAGAATAAGAAGGTCGTAAGTACCAATCAAATTTTTTAAGGAAAAAAGCAAAATCTGTCTGACAATCACTCTTGACTCATGGTAAAACAAGCTTTTTCAACTTCAATTTGGTCAACATGATAAGACTTATAGTTCCGATTTGCATGGAAAAAAGTTGCATAAGAAGCGCCGTGTGATGCTGATTTTAAATAAGTATCAGTCGTATACATACTAGTTAATGAGCTTCTCATTGTAAGCCAGCGAATTACATGAACAACATGGATTAGTCGGGTGACAAACTAGTGCCGTGTCAACTTTGCTCACGTTGTGGTCACATGCGATTCATGAGCTATGAACTTACGTAATTAATTAGTAAACGCATCAATGTCGTTCACCATATTTATGCCATCGTTGCTTCAGTAGACTCAATCGGCGACTGAAAGAAACTATACGCTGCAATGTGATAATACTAAATACACCTGTTATGTAATTATTTCGGTCGCCATAATTATGCTCACGTTTTGTGTCATGTGTTCAGTGATGCTGTAATCTTGTCACTACAAAATCTATATTTATACCCTGCCTTATGTAAATTTTAACAGTATGCATCGGGATATGACGAAGTATAACTGTCTATAAGCATTTAATGAAGAAATGACAATAGAATCGCTGAAACATGCGTTACACCTTCGAAAAAAGATATGAGAAAATTGGACAGGACAAGCAGCACTCAACTTGACCAACCGAGCACAGAAAACAGTAACAACACAACACAGCTACACTGAGCAATGCCCACATACAACCCAAAGAAATTATAAAAATCCTAAGTCCCGCCACAAAAATGCAGAATGACCCAATTTCACAGAGGAATTGCAAACCCATAAAACATCAACTACTAAACACCAAACACCTTTTCAGTCCATATTTCGTTCGAAAGAGCTAACGGGTGTTTTTTTAAGCGTTAAACGTTTTTTCCTTAACAAACTATGGAAAGCCACAGTACACCCAACGGAGGACAACTTATTTTCCTATATAAATCAATGATCTTTCTCCTCCGTCGGATTTCTTCAAAAATCGACGGAGTACTATAAATCGCCGAACTACTTCAATGCCGACGTACCGATGCACTCTATTGTCTATTGTCCTCCGGCCTACAATACTACCGATGTACTATATATCGACGATGCACTTCATATTGTCCAACTCATTCGGCGAAAAATACTACTGTCATTCGACTCTGCTATCGACGACGCACTTCATATTGTCCAACTCATTCGGCGAAAAATACTACTGTCATTCGACTCTGCTATCGACGACGCACTTCATTTCCGATGTACTACTGTCCCACTCCTTCGGCGAAAAATACTAACGTCGTTCGACTCTGCTATATTTTACCGAAGGAGGATAATATAAATTGAGTCGATCGACTCTCTCTATACTATCAGTAGAGTACTTCGGTGGGGATTATTTAACCGAGGAGACACCGGAAAGATCCCAAACAACTAGACGCATGCACGTGCAGGGACTAAAGTTGTGAACAGGTCTTTTTTGTACAGTTTTAACAAAAAACAACACTTATTTTAAAATACATGTAAGTAAAAGATTAACAATTCGACATGTTTTTTCTCCTTTTTGCATGTGTTGCCTTTTCTTGCAGAAGTTTATTTCAAGATCAGTGATTTATTTACAAATTTCCATGAACGAGAACGAGTGGACTGCGAGATAGTCTGTTGTATCCATGGCCCCACAGGCCCCGGGGATGGGCAGTGGACGGCCGGGTTCAGCTTCTCTTACTTGGTCGGGGAAATGTTGGTAACATTTTCTCCCAACCAATACCCGGGGACTGTATTTACATTATTTAGTTGTCGGGACAGGTGAAATCTCTGAGATTTTACTATCAGCTGTCTAGGAGCGTGGAAGGGCGGGGGTTTGACAACCCAAAAGTAAAACTCCCTGACCATCCCTGGGTGTAGGGGGTCGTGGAAGCAACTGACTAGTGAAATAGTGTATAATGTAGACAGGCGCGTAGACAGGCGCGTAGCCAGGCATATGCCCGTACGCCCAGGGCGGCGTACGCTCCATGAAATAAATGATAGATCTACAATAAACTGACTAAAAATGCAATAAAAATCGAAGCCTGCCTAGTGTTAGGCATAAATGTTGGAGGCATTATATATTCTAGATATTTCCAAAAAATAACATCTGAAAACAGGCGTACACTCTGAATTGACCAAGCTACGCCCCTGGGCACCGTTTTATCAACGTACTTACGGAAATCGTAAACTTACGTTCAAATTTAAATTCAGTATAACTATTTAACAGCTGTATATTGGGGACAGGTATTGTTTGTAAGACTTCATTAACTGGATCATGATAAGTATTACAGCTTGAATTTCCACATTTTACAGTTGTAACAGTATTATAAAGAATTTAAATTTGAGCGTAATTTAAAGATTTCCGTAAATGCTTTAATAAAACAGTGCCCAGGTTACTGGCACTGATAGACATCTAGAAATAAATGAGGGTGCACAAGAACCATAATTCTGTTTTGCCAATTTTTTGGAGCTATGACTCTTCTTCATTTTTTACTTTTTATCCAGGCTGTAACATAAACAGCATTGCAGGTATCCATTTGAATAGATCCTAATTCCCGGGAAGAGCAGTTTCCAAGGACCATGCCTCTGTATATCATACTATTCCGCTTTTGCAATTATTCATACTAAATTTGTGTCTGTGACATAACTTCAATTAATGACACTTCATGTATAAAGATAAACACATCTCATTAGAGTGCGGTGCACATTAACCATAACTGTCTTTTGCACATTTTTTAGTTGAGGCTGATGATATCTAGTCGGCTTCATTAATTAAATTTCTTTGAGTCATTTTGAGATAAAGTTAATGGTTGAACACATAAGTCTGTCATTACAAGCCTACCATTAGTCTTAAGGTTTTCTTTTTTGGTTTCAGCAAACAGTGTGGACAGACTGTGTGAAAAGAGGCATGGGAAAGAACCTGTTGATTGCAAATATTGTCATTGATTTGAGCAGTGTTCAGAACACTTATAACTCTGGTATGTATTAGAAATATTTTACAGTTTTTGGGGGTAAATACATGATTGTGTTATTTGTTTGAATAAACATTATTTTTGATCTCAACCCAAAATATGAGGCAATTTCAATTTTTATTGAGCGGGGGAGGGGGTGCTTGTTGGTAGCAAGAGTTTTTATCGCCACTTTTGGTGTATGTACATGCATGCCTCCATACGATTTTGTGCTCATGTGCGCTAAAATATTCATATTTGAACTTATATCTATCTATTTGAGATATTGTTATCCCTCAATGAAATTAAGCTCTTTGGGGAATATGATCCAGGGCACAATCACTCAAATTATAGCTGTAGCATCTAGGTCAGGTCATAAATATAATGTATATAGTACAACCTCTTGAAAGTAAATACCCCTCTAAAATATACCTTCAAATTTTCACTTAAGTTTGTATTTATACCATAAATTTAACCCCTGTTGAGCCACAACCTGTACACAATGGTCAATACAAGCAATTTTCAAAGGTTGTGCTGTAGGTATAGGCATACATCATTTTATAAAATTAATTTTATTTATTATTATTGTAGATGCTGTAGTAAAGATTATTCCCAGCCAACAAATATTGCAGAAAATGATCAACATGATGTCTCCCTTTGATGACTCTAGCTGGACAGTAACTGATTATAGATGACCTTGATGATGCTGTGACTCTATGTATCAAGGACTAAGTCTTCTTGAACACTGCATATGAGTGCTAGACGCTCGACTTTTCTGTACTTGATAGTACCCTATCTGATTCCTTAGCGAAAGTTATTGAGTGTCAAGGGCAGCTAACTCCAAATATATAAGGTCACAGAGTTACCAGGTGTGGTCGGGATGCATTCTCTTTGGATGGTTACAAGTGGATACCTTTATTTGATAGTCTTTGAGAAAATGACTCTGACAATAATTTTAACTACAGGTTAAGGTGCTCACACGCATGCACGCATGCGCACGCGCACACACACAAGTGACAACAATAGCTGCATGAACTTGTGCATATGTAATTCATGTTAACATATTTGAGAATGTAACCTCTCTATTTGTGTGGTAGTCCAACCACTTTAACAGATGTCCATTAAATGTCAAGATGTTCTGAAACTATTGCTGACAAATAACAATTAAGGAGAAAAACATGAAAATAATACACTTTTATTGATAATTGTTTTATTTATTGCATGTGTCAGCCATACAGATGTTTTGCCAGAAACTTATTATCATATGATATGTTTGTCAATAAAAAGCTGGTTTCTATGCTTTAACAAGTGTCTTACTTATAAACCAACAGTAAAACTTCACTTAAATACCACCTTAAGACCACATTTTCAAATAATTCCCATGATTTAAATGTTCCCCTCTTTATTTAGCCTTAATATTATAACCAACTTGTTAAGATTATTTTCAAATATACGTTTTTATGAAAGTGAACGATAATATCAGTACACGTTAAAATAATCAAGGGTTGTCTTATTAGTGAAGTTTCATTGTAATATAAAAATTAAATTTGTTATTAGCAAACACAGTATTATAAGCAGCTGATGTGGTTAATCACTGGATTTGTAATCTTGAAATCTAGGTTTGATTGATTCCCATACAGGAAAAGTTGACAATGCTGGTTTTCCTCCACATGTGGAGAAGTTGTATAATTACATATTTCCTATTCTAAGTGGACCTGAGCCTGTATGTGTATGAAGTACACATTCTTGGAGCAGTAATTTTACAAGCATTCAATACATTTGAGTAATAAAAGGATGGTGTGTGTTTCAGATATATTTGATTTCAACTCTTTTATTAAAACATAAGCATTTAATGAATGCAGAACATTTAAGGTCACAACAGTACTGACAAACTTGCAATATATAGTAGAGCAATTCAACACTTGGTGGTTTACAATGAATTGAACAAGAACTTGCAGTATTGAGTACAACAAATTTACCAAAAAAAAATATTGTAGAATTAGTACAAATTCGAAGATAAATAAATGTACAAATCTCCACCTTAGGGTGATGGATGCTCTGTTTCAATATACTTTGAAAGTACCCTGTGTCATAGAAAATACCAGGTTCAAGGCAATACTGTAAAATCATATTTCTTTGTGGTTAAATGTCCATTTAAGTGTATGGTTTATTTACTTCATGAAATTAAATGCCTACTGAAAATATTTGTATATAATATATACATTTGCGTATGTTGATCTTGTTCTGGGGGCATTTATGTTGATAAAAGCTCCCGAAGTGGAATGAGTCACCTGACGGCGCTAGGTAGAGTGACAATTCATGCGCTCTGCACTTCAAGTCATTGGAAGAAACTTGTATACTCAATTTGAATTCATTTAAACTTGGAATGAAAACGTTTTGCTGTGGACGAAAAATGTCTTACAAAATCAACTCAAAGGGAAATAATCCGAAATTTAAACTAAAGCACTGCACTTTAAATCACTGCTATTAACATGCATACACATTCAATTAAAGTTAACATGACAAAGTTATGCAATTGACCAGAAAATGCTCTAATAAAATCAATCAAAGGGAAGTAATTAAAAAACATCACAGTTAAAATGACAAAGTTATGCAGCAAATGCTAATAAGACGAAAATAACACCCATAAGCTGCCTGGCCAGGCGACACAAAACTACCGAATTAAGATAATTGTCTTCAATATTTGAATCCATATTATGAAGAAACTGCAAAATTATCATTTTACCAGATTTCACAAAACTTAATACCTGTAGAAATCTCTGATTATACAGTACCCCTGATACAGACTGAGAAATAGGGTATAACGGCAAACATTTGATTAAGAAGCATCACATAGTAGATTATAGATATAAGGCACATCCACTGATGGTGGTGATTTTGCCAGTTCAACATCCAGCTCCAATTCTGGTGGCTATGGTAATATTTTTCAAAGTTGACAAAGTCAAATGAGTCAGTGTTGTGAGATATACACAGTCATATATGTAGTCACATTGATTTATTTCATAATCTTCTTCTGGTTAATTTGGAACAGGATCTTTAAGGATGGAAATATTTTCTTCACCATGATCTTCTTATAAATATGATTGGTAATCATCAAAAACACATTCCTCTGAAGTCTTGGTATAACCTGAAATAGTGTATGTAGTGTATATTATTTTTCTAATACACCAATAAGATATTGTGATACATAATCAATTATATACAATACCAACCAGTCTTACATAATGTCTTGCAGATCAAAATTCCTGAACTGGTTATAAAAACAATTATGTACCTGTTTGTTCTAGACTTGTATAAGAAATGCTGACTTCTAAAGACAATTCATGGCTGGTCCTATATGTCCATTTGTCTCCAGATAAATACAATATTCAATTAAATATGGTACATTTAAATTTTATATATTATAAATGAAACATTAGTGAGAGCTTTTGAAAAATTGGCAATTTAATAATGCAAGTTTACTGTTTATTTTAACAAAACTAACCTGAAGTCTGCATCATGAATTCTATTCTGTCAAGTGCTATAACTCCGCATCACTGCTCACATGAATTATCACCAAGCATGTACTTTTACATCTCATCTGGAAAAAAAACCAACACTTTCATCAAAACCAACCATTTATACAGCATGTTATAAGCCAGGTCAATGTATCACTGTGCGTTATTGGGAGATTATGCAATTTATCTTGAATTTTGTGCGTTATTGGGAGATTATGCAATTTATCTTGAATTTTATATGACTTATTGTGGGCAAACACATCTGTAACTTCCGGTGACTGTATGACTCATTTTGAGACAATACAATTCAATGTGTATGACTTATTGTGATAACTAGAAATTGACTTGTTTATACACAGTGATTTAGTTAATAGTAATTCCAGCTTACACATTATATTGAGAACATCAGTGAATTAATGCATCATGCATGGTTATTACATTTTTTCCCGCAACAAAATTCAAGGACATTTCAAGGACTTTTCAAGGTAGAATTTGTAAGGCTTTGCCCCAAGGGCATTCTATCAAAGCTTTGACCTGGACCCCATTTTTTTCTTACGTCCCCCACCACCGTAACCGGAAATCCTGGATCTGCCCATGAACATAGCCCATATTCGGCTGTAAAATCACCCGAAAAAACACTGAATTCTTATCGAGAGGTCCCTGGTTGGATGCTCAGCCGGAGCACTTGGTAATTTTAGAAACCCTAGTTAGTATTTCTTGTTAGACACATCTCCTAATTATATTCATTAATTACTGTAATGAATGCTCGGCAGTACGTAGCTAAATCATAGAATTTGAGGATCATAGAGACGAGAGCAGTTTGAAACTGTGAAAATTGAGCTAAAGTCAAGTCAGCGAGCGATAGCAGCGAACAATAACTCCAGCGAACAATAAGGATATAGGTTATACACCACTAAATTTCCCAGTGAACAATAAGAATTTCCCAGCAAACAATAATAATGGGTATGATAAAAAGGGGCATATTTAAGCAACCAGGCTCAATGACCCGAAAGACCGGGTATGTAGATGTATGGCAGGCGGAAGAGAGTTGA
This sequence comes from Spisula subtruncata, assembly GCA_963678985.1. Classification (NCBI taxonomy): domain Eukaryota; kingdom Metazoa; phylum Mollusca; class Bivalvia; order Venerida; family Mactridae; genus Spisula; species Spisula subtruncata. The sequence goes on along the minus strand of OY787664.1, from coordinate 47,652,996 downwards.
AAAATACCGTCGCTAGGCCCCTATCTTGGGGCTGAAAGAGGGGCCTTACCCCCAAAGTAGCCAAAATAGCGTCAGCCATAGGCGACTTTGGAAGGGTTCGAGTCTGAGTACCGCCCAAACCATGCTTTGTGACCCCAAAAGACCGGGTATACAGACGTAGTTTATGATCATACGAGTCGAAAGAGACCCTCTGCAAGTTCTTATCTTGGGGCTGATAGGAGTTAGGGGCCGGACCCAATAGTGCGTATAATTGCAGTGTATTGAACCTTGCATTTTGGGTCAGTTTCGGGCGCGAGTAGAGCCTAAACCAGGCCCTGTGATCCCGGAAGACCGGGTATGTAGATGTAGGGCAGGTGGACGAGAGTTGAAAAATACCGTCGCTAGGCCCCTATCTTGAAGCTGAAAGAGGGGCCAAACCCCCAAAGTAGCCAAAATAGCGTTATGCCATTGACAACTTTGGATGGGTTCGAGTCTATGTACCGGGTATACATACATAGTGTATGATCATATGAGTCGAGCGAGACCCTCTGCAAGTTCCTACCTTGGCCCAAAACTCAAAGTTCAATACACTGCTATTATAGGCCCCACGGGGTCCGGCCCCAAACCGCTACCCTCCCCAAGATAGGAACTTGCAGCGGGGTCTCGTTCGACTCGTATGATCATACAATACTTCTGTATACCTGGTCTTTTGGTGTAACAAAGCATGGTTTTGGTGGCACACGGGCTCGAACCCATCATAAGTCGACAATGATATACAGCTATTTTGGCTACTTTGGGGGTCTGGTCCCTCTTTCAACCCCAAGATAGGGGCCTAGCGACGGTATTTTTTGACTCTCGTTCACCTGCCCTACATCTACATACCCGGTCTTCAGGGGTCACAGAGCCTGGTTTGGGCTCTGTTCGGGCCCGAAACCAGCCCAAAACGCAAAGTTCAATACACTACTATTTTAGGCACCACGGGGTCCGGCCCCTAACCGCTTCCCTCCCCAAGATAGGAACTTGTAGAGGGTCTCGTTCGACTCGTATGATCATACACTACGTCTGTATACCCGGTCTTTTGGGGTCACAAAACATGGTTTGGGCGGTACAGGGGCTCAAACCCATCAAAAGTCGACAATGACATACAGCTGTTTTGGCTACTTTGGAGGTCTGGCCCCTCTTTCAGCCCCAAGATATGGGCCTAGCGACGGTATTTTTCGACTCTCGTCCACTTGCCTTACATCTACATACCCCGCCTTCTGGAGTCACAGAGCCTGGTTTGGGCTCTGTTCGGGCCCGAAACCGGCCCAAAATGCAAAGTTCAATACACTGCTATTATAGGCACCACGGGGTCCGGCCCCAAGCCGCTACCCTCCCCAAGATAGGAACTTGTAGAGGGTCTTGTTCGACTTGTATGATCATACACTACGTCTGTATACCCGGTCTTTTTGGGTCACAAAACATGGTTTGGGCGGTACACGGGCTTGAACCCATCATAAGACGACAATGACATACAGCTATTTTGGCTACTTTGGGGGTCTGGCCCCTCTTTTAGCCCCAAGATAGGGGCCTAGCGACGGTGTTTTTCGACTCTCGTCCACCTGCCCTACATCTACATACCCGGTCTTCCGAGGTCACAGAGCCTGGTTGTCTCAGTATGCCAATTTTTATCATACACAGTCTTATTGTTTGCTTGGAAATTTAGTGGTGTTCGCTGGACTATCGTCGGCTATTTATCGTACGCTCACTTGACGTTGGTGAAAATTGATAATGAAAGGTTAAATTCTTATTAGGTCTGGCTCCTAAAAAGGCATTAAATGTTTTAATTATACTCACATATCTATAAATAAGACGCTATCATGACACCAAATCAGCAGAAGTAGAAATCAGCAGCAACAACATGCACCCACATACATGTGCTTTATTGCATGCGCCTAATTGATACTGATCTTGCCGGTGACATCTCGGGTAAATAACCCCCACCGGACAAGTGGAGCGAAAAATAGTACATCGGTGGTCTACTGTTGACGACATAGTATAGTATAGAGAGTCGATCGACTCAATATTGTCCTACTACGTCGGTAAAATCAGCAGAGTAGATCGACGGTAGTATTTTTCGCCGAATGAAGTGCATCGTCGATAGTACATCGGTAGTATATGTTGGCCGGAGGACAAATAGTACATCGACAATATTAAAAGTGCATCGGTACCTCGGCAATGAAGTGCGTCGGTACCTCGGCAATGAAGTGCGTCGGTACCTCGGCAATGAAGTGCATCGGTACCTCGGCAATGAAGTACATCGGTACGTCGGCAATGAAGTGCGTCGGCGATAGTACTCCGTCGATTTTTGAAGAAATCCGACGGAGGAGAAAGATCATTGATTTATATAGGAAAATAAGTTGTCCTCCGTCGGGTGTACTGTGGCTTTCCATAACAAACATATCATATTTTATTCAGAAATCTGGAAAAATGATAAAACGATTTCCATAAATGCCTTCACAGACTCAATGATCGCGCCAAAGGCATTGTGACTGGAAATTAAAGTGTCTAACCACAAGAACAAACTACATTTCTTCTGCGCTAGCAGCGCTTTGATTTATGCTGCTGCCATTAGTTCAGTTGCGCAATTAAAATTGTATGTCACCTACGTATGAAATGAAACCTGCAGTGTCTGTTTAGAAGAAATCTGCCAGACACAAATGCTCACTTTTAATTTACGCTACAAACGAGAATCAATACAACATGTATATTCGCTGTACTGTCTGGGAACTCTGCAAGTGCAAATAACAATATAACAGAAAATGTTAGAGAAATAAATGAAACAAACCCAATTACTGCTGTCAACAAAGGTACAATATCAAACAATCACTTTTGACCTTCGTAAGCGAATAGATCTACCTAATAACGTTACAGTGTACTTATTATATCGCGTAGTACAGGGAGTCAATTCAATCAAACGTTTTAACATGTCATGCTCCTACCTATTAAGTAAGATACTAGTAATGCAATATCTGCCCGTAAATGTTCTTAGAGTATCAGAAATGAGCTTCCTGAATTCCCCCTGGAATTGTGAAATGTACTTATTACACACGTATAATATAGATTTCTCCATGCCTAATGGCAAGTTAGGCTTTGTTTCATCGAAATTTGATTAGATAACTTGCTGTAGTCTTATTTCCCACTGGGATGTAAGAGGAAAAGTAAGCAGTATTACTTTGTATGTAAGCGAGTAAGTCACGAATTTAATTAGCTATAACTAACGAGCCTGGTAGAATGTCTTAATGATTAATAGACGTGTTTGCAAGGCTAATTCATCGACTGGTTAATGAAATTCAATGTTATGCAGTGCGTGCTTTGTGAACTAATTGAATAAAAGAAACATTACACACAGTTAATTAACGAAGCAGATATAGTAGATAGACATAGGCTACTATACCATTGCCAAATGAGATGTCAGCGAATATTAAATTACAGTAGCTGTATAGTACATAACAACGCTTGAACTATGAGCTCTTAGTTACCTCAAGACGAAGATGCTTGAACTATGAGCACTTATTTCGAGTCGAAAACGCTTGGACTATGAGCACTTACGTCAAGATGAAGACGCTTGGACTATGAGCACTTATTTCGAGTCGAAGACGCTTGGACTATGAACACTTACGTCAAGATGAAGACGCTTGGACTATGGGCACTTATTTCGAGTCAAAGACGCTTGGATAATCAACACTTACGTCAAGATGAAGACGCTTGAACTATGCGCACTTATGTCAAGATAAAGACGCTTGGACTATGAACACTTACGTCAAGATGAAGACGCTTGGACTATGAACACTTACGTCAAGATGAAGACGCTTGGACTATGCGCACTTATGTCAAGATAAAGACGCTTGGACTATGAACACTTACGTCAAGATGAAGACGCTTGCACTATGAACACTTACGTCAAGATAAAGACGCTTGGACTATGAACACTTACGTCAAGATGAAGACGCTTGGACTATGAACACTTACGTCAAGATAAAGACGCTTGGACTATGAACACTTATGTCAAGATAAAGACGCTTGGACTATGAACACTTACGTCAAGATAAAGACGCTTGGACTATGAACACTTATGTTAAGACGAAGACGCTTGAACTATGCGCACTTAGGTCGAACAAGTAAATGTTATATCTATGACGTAGTTCGGAGACGGACGATTCGAAGATGCCTTAACTGTGACATGTCTTGCTATATTTTACGCTCAATAACAATCAGTACTAAAGTCCAATCTACGTTTCGTATAGGTCTTAATTGAATAATTTATTATCGGTCCGACAAGTGCTTGTTCATACCGACACGCATAAAACATACACGAGTCAATACGAGTTTTTTTCTATCAAGTGGGCAAGTTATATAACTCCATTGAACTTCTAAAGATAGACAACACGTAGTTACCTCCCTTTAATATTACATATTTTTTGTTGTTTTCTTCCAAGTAATTTGCAGGGGCCAGTCTGGTGCATTATCGCAAATGAAATAAATAATATACAAGGTCATTGCAACACATACACGCACACTATCGCTAATGCTGAATTGTATAAAGCCATAATGATACACGGCTATATAGCGTCAATCGTAAAAATTATGCTGTAAATAATAAATAAAGCTTCTGCATTTTTTAATTTAAAGTTGAACCCTCGGTCAAATAAACCGAGACCATTAGTAAAGAGGATGACGAATTTTCAACGTTGGTGTCGATGTTGTCCATGAAGTTGTGTCGGTTTCGGACAATACTGTGACATGTTTCATAATAATATTAGTTACATGGGTAGTGCTCACTCTCGGCTTGAGCATCACAGATGTTTCGTTAAAAACGGTCGTTCAATATAATATCTACGAGGTTTTTTTTAACTTGCAGTTAACAGATTTTCACCTGCGGTCATAGCTCACAGGCCTCGAGGTATGTCCACCGTGTAGATGGGATGTGTTAATAAGCGTAAGGCATATGCCTATAAATTATGTGTTCATTCACTTGCAATTCGTATATATGTAATAATGCGCACATGTACGAGGGTTGTACCAGAATTACGTAGACTTTTGTCATGCGTTCCATACCATTTATCATACAAACAAATCATTTTATGTGGAGTGAAAATAATATTTACTGTGTAATTACGTGACATTTCAAAGCAGTATCTTCTTTAGATAAAATTCTGCAGCTTCCGTGGATAGATAGGGGTACCGTATGCGGGGCACGTCAACGGAACGTCACGACGTCGGCGGAACTTCCAGGATAGGTGAAGCTCCTAACTGTGTACATTGTTGCTATAAAGATGGGCACAACCGTACACAAAACTTACGAATGTTTATTTACAATCTTAAATGTGATAAAAGTTCCAATTTATTACCAATAATTTCGCATATAACCCTTATAATAGAACGTCGATCCAGGTCGATGTAGTCATAGAAAACGCTTGGTGACGTCGCATTCGCCGTTGGTTTTCGCCGTCGGTCCAAGTCGTTTAATCCAGTCTCGACCACGATTGATGCGCTTTTTCGTTTAATCAGGTAACTCGATACTTGAGATTTAGGGTTAGCGGGTTTAAACATTCAAAGCGTTTGTTCTGGCGTTTTCCCGAGTTTCACACAAAACTTTACGTTGATGCGATTTCCAGCGTATTTAGCTAACGTCATATTTTCCCTGTGACACACAGCAGCTTTTGCTTGTTTTATACCATAAATCAACAACGGTAACCTTTATAAAGTCGAAACTTACGGCGTACGTTCCAAGTATATTGCGCGTGTATGTCACGAAGTCGCGTTAAAATTAACCTTGTTATCTGTGAGGTATAAGCAGTTGAATAATGCCAAAAATGTTTTTAAAATTCGCTGCCCCGCCTATTCAACTATTGGTTACTATGGCGACAGATTAAATGGCTTTCTAACATTCTCTTAGAAAATATTTTTACCGATTCTATTGAAAAAGGTTTGAAGTTTTTCTACGGCAAAATTGGTGATAATACATGCTCAAATAAAAAAGTTATGACAAAAGTCTACGTGATTCTGGTACACCCCTCGTACATCTATAAAATTATAAACGAGTAACGTTCTTTCGTGACATTTTCTGCAGTCATGACCATACAAAGATCAGTAACTCCATGCAATCGCCATTGTTAAGTCAATCACTGCAAGCGATTCGTTCCAATTTTAGCAATTATAATATAAATAATGCAAAAATCGTGCATCGCTAGATCTTCCAAGAGAAGATAAGAATATACATTCACTTTGATAATGGAGCTTACGAATGATTTAAAGGCGTTGATTGGTTCAATTAGAAATGATGGTGAATTATTAATACCATCTCAATTAGATTCAGTCGCTGAGAAATAGGTTGTTGCTCCTTCGACTTTAAGTAGACGGATTTAAGGATCGGGACAGAATTGTAGGCGAAGGCAGTACGCCGTAAAAGCATTAAAATTGTTGCTTTTTTTAATTCACTGAACTGAAGTGAAATGATTAATTAAGTGTTACTTATATTGAACTTGATTTCGGTGATATAAAAACAACAACACAGCTGTTTTGTTTAGTTGATAGTTTAAAATGGACCAGACTATTTGATTAAACTGTATTTTATATTACCCTTAGTGCTAGTGCCAGAAAATTCATTTTATATTTGGATTATTATTGGTGCGGGTGAGAGAATAAGAAGTTCATACAAGGAACAAGCTTATTTTACTAAATGTTAACATTTGATATGCACCGGAATGTTTCAAACAAGTTGGTATTTTAATAAAATTCGTGTCAGCAACAAAAAGTAGCATCACCATATTTGTGCATCGTTTGAAATACATGGGAATGTCTCCTATTGAGTAGACTGAATTTGTCTCCAGTGGCAGAACAAGAAGCAGTTAATTCAAGAAACAAGATATTAAGTGTATATTTTAAAGTTCAATGTACCGGGATGCCTAAATTAAGTGAATTTATATTTATTTAAATCCGGTGTTAAGTCGTTTGAACTTGGTACCAGCAACAGTAGTTAAGTTCGTACAAGAAGATTTTTCGTCTCTGAATCAGGATTTTCGCGTAATTTGTTTCGTGACTTTTAGCTTAATTCCATTCCTCAAAATGAACAATAAGTCAAAACGACGCAACTCTAAATCAAAGCACCGAACTTTCTTACAAGTGATAAGAGTTTCTGTACATCTAAACCGATTAAAAAAGAAAGGTCGTACAAGACCATTCGAAGAGCGTGTACTTGATAACGCTATTTGTTTCAGTTTGTGGAATAGTTGGAAATACGACCATTGTAAAGTGAAACAACTTGTTGAGACGCAGATAAAATGCAAGGTTTGTATTCACAATATTTATCCTCTCCACCGGCTAATCCATATGGGCGAGGCCCCCAGAAGAGTTTAGCAATTTTAGCTCTCGATGGATAATACTCGTTGGTTCTTTTACATCTATGTCAGGTGGGTAGGTTTAAAGTAAATTTAGTTGGCCAGCCCTGAGACTCGAACCCACAACCCCGAGATCAGAAGTATCGTACTCTACCGACTGAGCTAAGCGGGCTGACAACGAAATACTTGCTTATAGACTAATTATTATACTGGATCACAACTTATCTGGAAAATAGAACGATGTCCCCATCAAGGCTTGACGATATCCGTGTGTCCGATATCTACCCCATGTCTAAATATCGTAACTCGGCATCCGAAGGGTCCGTTATTCGTCCGGCAGACATCACTACGGACATTAGCCAAGTAGTGTAGCCACATCACCGATAGATGAAATAAGTTCAAAATAACTTTGTTCGGAAGAGCACGTACCTTAGCCACGTTCAGAAATGGCATACATTTTGTAAATAAAAAATAACTTTGTTCATAATAACCAGGTCAGGCACGTAGCCACGCGACAGCACACCGACATACATGTCTTGATGGACGTTTCAGAAATAACCAAAATAAGCACGCTTTGAAGAAAAAGTGCCTCTAGTGCCCATATATACTAAGCAAAACAGCTAACCGAACGCTTATGTTTTTTATGAATATTTAAAGAACTATCCATTGGAATTTTCTGAAACTTGGCGTGAAGTAAAATCCAAACATTAGAAGACTGGTGGTCAAATTTCGTCAATATATTTTAGTTGCATCATCGTCAAAATATGTATTTAATGACATCACCCATCAAGATGAAATTCACAAAATGTACAATTAGCCTATTTTATGAATGAGCAGCAGTTTTACCGTAAAACTATTTTATTTATTAATATTTTTGCACGAAAATTTGTGTACTTGTGAATTACGATCTTGAGGTGCGATTTTAGTAGTTTTATTTTCAAAAATGCGAAACGAAAGTTCACGGAACAATAAAATAGCAGAACCAGACATATGAACATGAAATTCATGAATAAGCGTTAAATTATTAAAGATTTTAGGTTTATTCCATACACATTTTAAAAAGACTAATCGCCAAATCAATGAAACAAATAGTCAAACTCAATATAATGCGATTTGATCACAAAAACATCGATTTTGAAATTTTTCAAAATTATGATGGTAATTTTCAATGGTCAAGGGGAGGTAATTTGGTCAAATATCTTTTGTGTGGATAAATGAGGGTAATTGATTACTTATTTCTGGTTTTATTCTCATTATTTTAATATTTATTTTTGTTCCCGTTATCAGAATATACACTTAAAACAATTTTTATTACCGAAGCGGGCATATAGTTGCATTAACAAATTGTTGAACGCACTCCAAAAGAGTCCCATATACTGCATGGAATGAAAACACGTTTTTTTTTCAAACACATGCAAAAAAGCTCTCATGACTAATATGTATTATTTTTTAAAGTCAACGTGTTTCACTAATGCATGACAATACAATTTTATGGGAAAATGTAGTGAATGAACTTAAAAAGAAGTAAAATCATGCAAGAGTTATCCCACTTGAATTTACTATTTTTCGTTGCTCCTGTGATTCCCAATATACTGTTTTAAGTATTTTTATGTGCATTGGTATTCACACACACGTGAAATGAAATGAACCAATGTTTGTGATTATTTTAATCTGTGTAAAACTGATCTGTCTGATCGATACCCTCCAGGGAGCGTAATGGCCGCTCTTCCGCGGCCTACCTTTGACAAATGCGCCATGTTATTGACAAAATATTTTGTTTTTCCGACTAACAAACACCCATGCTACACAACATGCACCCAAAACTCGTGCAATTCGAGAGCAATCGATCACAACGTGCAAAAATGTGATTTGAAGATTTTTCGTCATGGATGAGTGATTTTGGCATGTATTTTTATGTGGTAAGCCGCATTAGGTGCACAATCTATATTGAAATAACTATGCAAAATTTTAGGGTTGTACACTTACAGGACACTGAAATATTCAAATTTAAAAAGCGTTCGGTTAGCTGTTGTGCTCAGTATAGAAAGCATTTGCCTCAGTGCTTTTTAGCCTTTGGATACGGCCTTGTAAATACTTAATAAATTTCTTATAGATCGCTTACCTTATCATTTCAGGTAAAATCCGTCGAGTTTGATCCGTTATCTACAAGAAGTGCCAACAGCAAACACTTAGATCGGTGGATAGTACGTATGCCATCGCGGGAACATTGTGATAGAGCTATAGAACGGGGTCTCGCCGCCGACGGCTGTCGGGTTGTTGTTCGATACTGGAACGATATTGTGAGCGAGGAATGCGGCAAACGACTGTGACCTGACCACAGCGTATAAACAAAACCACTGTATGGTTTATTGGGATATATCTACTATACAATTCAAAGTGTATGACTTATTGCGATTAAAATAATATGTAACTTCCGATCACTGTGTATGACTTATCGTGATACTGTAAAATTCTCATTTATGTGACTTATTGCGATTAAAAACAAATGCAACTTCCGATTTCTGTATGACTTATTTGGATAATATACATTTCAACATGTATGCCTTATTGCAATAACCGGTAGTCGACTCGTTTATACACTGTGGCAAAAGAATGAATTTAGTAGATGAATTAATAGATTATGTTCATAATGCCAAGACACTTAAAACGACTAGAATTTTAAATCGACCGCTCTTAAATGGATAACATTCAGGTTTTCATTTATCATGTATACACGTCGCAAGTTTTTTTATACCAAGGCTTATGATGATATATTCATTTCCAACCCAATAAACCTAAATGTCCCAGTAAATCGCGTTCTTTGCGATTAATTTGCAATAGTTATATTCAAAATACTATTTAAATAAAGGTACTAAACATCGTATAACGGGCTTGTTTTCTTTATTAAAGGTGGTGTCTTTTTGCTTAGACGTACATTTATATACATGGTATATAATGTATAGCAAAATGTGCTATTTCATTAAAAAAATAATAGCAAAATGTGTTTCACATAACTTAGTAGGTCCGTTTTCTGCTTTAACGATACGCATCTCATGACATTACGTTAAATCAAACGTTGCGCATGCGCCACCGGAACCGGAACCACATGACGTCTTTGACGACGTCGCTTAGATACGAATTGTTGTTTCCCGCGCTGACAAGCAAAACTCAAAGCAGAACAATGTAATTCGATTTACGCAGTATATGGGAAACGATTTAAGTCGTCCGGTGCCTAAAGAACGTCCGATGGCATTGGTCCGTCGGATGTTTGGTAATATGACGAGAAAAGATGTCATAGAACGACTAGTCACCCTGACTCTGAAGAATGACGATGCCGGGATGAGAACATTTGCAGGTTGGTTACACTTTTTAACAATTTTAACATATTTATTTCTTTACCTGTTTTTTTTTTGACAGCGGCACCCTGTAATAGTCGGCAATCAATGGTTGTAGATGTAGATGTAGATGTTGGTGGTTATAAAATATAGTTTTAGATCAGTTTTAGTGTAAAAATATATTTTTAACCTTACTATGCTGTAAAATTCTACATTGTACTTGATTTGGTATTTTTTTTTTCTTTATGTGGTAATTATAAATATTCTTGACAGCATAATAATTAGATCTGATGAACCAAATTTAAGTATAACGTAGTGATTGTAGGAAAATGGCCACTTCCAACAGCCTTGCTGTTGAGTTAACTCTTAAGCGATGGGGTTGAGTGTGTCCGCTTACAGTGCTAGATGTCCTGTGTCCAATCCCTTGTGATGACCGGGTTTTTATCGCTCCCGAATTTACAATAATGGTGTCAGAAATGTTAGATGAATTCTTGCAAGGCATGGAATGCAAAGTTGGTAAGCTCTAATACGTAAAACTGTAGTATTTGCAGTGATTGTAGGGATATGGCCACTTCCAACAGCCTTGCTGTTGAGTTAACTGTTTAGCGATGTGGTTGAGTGTCTGCTTACAGTGCACTAAAGGCCCGGAGATGACCGGATTTTTATCACCCCGAATTTACTATATAATAATGTGATTTCTTGTAGCGTTTTATTAGACCCAGAATTTAGCTTCATTAGATAGTTTGCAGGGATTTTGATAAAGGGGGAATAATTGTGCAGTTTTATCTTTTGTGATGTTTATTCCATAATTTAACATTGTAGATTATATTATCATTATGATGACAAAAGAGTAGCGATATAAATATATCATTTAAATTTTAATTGTATTTTAGATTATCCATAGTTCTACTTGTGCTCATGCTACTAACGATAAATTACTTTCTGTCTGACTTGAAATAAAACTCCGCGAGGGGACTTAGATTCTTTACTAGAGAGGCTTTTTTTACTATATACAGTGTATATTGCAAAACAGCACATGGAAATCGTGCAAAAACTGCTTTTAAAAATGGTCGTTTTGAGTATGAAAAGCCTAGACTATTTTGCTAGTTAAAATCAATACAATTAATTTTTAAGTGTGTCATGATTCGATTAGTGTTAATGAGTTGGCAGTAGTGCTGTTGACTCAGTCGGTATGATGAGCGTTTGGTTCGAATACCAAAACGGTTTTATTTTCTCCACAATGTATTATACCAGGCAAGCTATTAACTAACACATGTTTTTTCTAAACAGTATGTATGCATACCGAATTATTATTACACAATACAAGTATGCGTTGACATGTGCATCGTATATAATTATATTCCATCTTCAACTGCTTTATCACGTAGGTCCTGTACAACGCTTTGTTGTGCTAAAGTTTGCTTGTGAGCTTGAAGTACTTCAGTCAAATTGCAAAGACTGTCTCTGGGATGGGCCGAGGTTACGCTGCATATAGTTCTATAATAGACAGGTGCCGCGGTCCGCTTTGAACTATTCAGACCGGTGACCAGTCTAGTTCTTTATCCAGTCACTTCCGGCCAAATCAGCCCGATAACAGGGTGCCGGATAACATTTTCAATAAACCGTCAAGTGGTCATGTGACTTGCAATAAACCGTCACCTCATCACGTGATCTGACGGACTTCTTCTTAAAGCGGGGTCGCCGGCTGAAACTCTGTATCCGAGGATCAGGTTTTCCTATTTAAAATGAGCTTGGGTCGATCAATAATTGTTCTACGACTTACCTGCGTGTACATGACGTTATCAAGATGTCCGACGTTGTTGTTTTGTCGTGACGTCAGTGAACGAACGTGACGTTACGCACAAATAATGAAAAGGCAAATAAATAGTCCGACTTTTATTCCCTTTTTAAAGCAGATGTAGTGACCGGATAAATAGAATAATAGGTTAGTGCCGTGGAGTGAGTGAAAGTTTATCCGGCTCGGCTGCGGAAATTATCGGATTCGCCTACGGCTCACCCGATAAATTCCTCCGCCTTACCAGATAAACTTACTCATCCACGGCACTAACCTATTATTCTCTATATAACAGTGCATTTACATTGACACAATCAAGTTTGTCGGGATTGCTTGAAAATACAAAACTATTGAATAATCTCACAAGTTATACAAAAGTGATAGTTGTTTCTCTTTTAGCCAGTAAAATGCACTACATGTACTTAGTTTCGTTTTTACGAAAAATCATTCTAATCAAAGTAAAACTAATTGAGTAAATCGAGAGACACGTTCAAACACAGTTATGTAAAAAGTGTCCTAACCATATAAATGTGAACATTCAAACACTGTTTTAAGGACCTACGTGTCAAATGAATTGGTAGTATTCGCCAATGTCATAAGTGAACATTTTCTCCAAGCCGAATATATAGCTCCTTTCAATGATTCGAAAACAGCACTAAATCATTATATAGCATTGACAACAAAATTTATTTCAAACACCGACTTGCTTTGAATCGATGCGACTTATAGAACTTTGAAACAGAATATAATGTGCTGAATGCTTAGCTTCTCAATGGAATGCTTGATTGTTTCAAGCCATTAGAAGGTGGATTCACCGTTCTGTCCTTACACCCATCTTGTCAGCGATAGTTCTTAATAACTACTGGACTTCAACTACCTAACGACTGCTTTGTAAAGGAGTTCCATTCCCGCCTGAATTTACCTGAGCAAGAATAACCCATAATGCTCCATCCGACCAAGGTATGAATCGGTACATGTTGGGGCGATTTCTGTATAATTTTATTATGATCGATATTCCGGGACGCACAAAAGCCAGGAGGAAAATCGTCCTCCTGGGAGACTCTAACGCGAGCTTCCTTAAAAGCTTAAATATAGACTCATACAGTCTGTATAGACTGCTTCAAACGAAGGGTCTATATAGATTCCTTCAACATTATAAGGACAGTATTGACTCCTTCAAACATAGGGTCAGTATAGACTCCTTCAAACAAAGGGTCAGTATAGACTTCTTCAAATACATTTTAAGTATAGACTCCTGCAAACAAAGGGTCGGTATTGACTCCTGCAAACAAAGGGTCGGTATAGACTCCTGCAAACAAAGGGTCGGTAAAGACTCCTGCAAACAAAGGGTCGGTATGCAAACAAAGGGTCGGTATAGACTCCTGCAAACAAAGGGTCGGTATTGACTCATTCAAACAAAGGTTCTGTATAGACTCCTTCAAACATATGGTCTGTATAGACTCATTCAAACAAAGGTTCTGTATAGACTCCTTCAAACATAGGGCCTGTACATAGACGCCTTCAAACATATGGTCTGTATAAACTCCTTCAAACATAGGCCTGTACATAGACGCCTTCAAACATAGGGCCTGCATAGACTCATTCAAACAAAGGTTCTGTATAGACTTCTTAAAACATAGGGTCTGTACATAGACTCCTTCAAACATAGGGTCTGTACATAGACTCCTTCAAACATAGGGCCTGTACATAGACTCCTTCAAACATAGGGTCTGTATAGACCCCTTCAAACATAGGGTCTGTATACACTCCTTCAAACATAGGGTCTGTATAGACCCCTTCAAACATAGGGTCTGTATAAACCCCTTCAAACATAGGGTCTGTATAGACCCCTTCAAACATATGGTCTGTATAGACCCCTTCAAACATAGGGTATGTATAGACTCCTTCAAACATAGGGTCTGTATAGACTCCTTCAAACATAGGGTCTGTATAGACCCCTTCAAACATAGGGTCTGTATAGACCCCTTCAAACATAGGGTCTGTATAGACTCCTTCAAACATAGGGTCTGTATAGACCCCTTCAAACATAGGGTCTGTATAGACCTCTTCAAACATAGGGTCTGTATAGACCCCTTCAAACATAGGGTCTGTATAGACTCCTTCAAACATAGGGTCTGTATAGACCCCTTCAAACATAGGGTCTGTATAGACCCCTTCAAACATAGGGTCTGTATAGACCCCTTCAAACATAGGGTCTGTATACACTCCTTCAAACATAGGGTCTGTATAGACCCCTTCAAACATAGGGTCTGTATAGACTCCTTCAAACATAGGGCCTGTACATAGACTCCTTCAAACATAGGGCCTGTACATAGACTCCTTCAAACATAGGGCCTGTACATAGACTCCTTCAAATATAGGGCCTGTACATAGACTCCTTCAAACATAGGGTCTGTACATAGACTCCTTCAAACATACGGTCTGTATAGACCCCTTCAAACATAGGGTCTGTATAGACCCCTTCAAACATAGGGTCTGTACATAGACTCCTTCAAACATATGGTCTGTACAGACCCCTTCAAACATAGGGTCTGTACATAGACTCCTTCAAACATAGGGTCTGTACATAGACTCCTTCAAACATAGGGTCTGTACATAGACTCCTTCAAACATAGGGTCTGTACATAGACTCCTTCAAACCTAGGGTCCAAACATAGACTCCTTTAAACATAGGGTCTGTATAGACTCCTTCAAACATAGGGTCTGTACATAGACCCCTTCAAACATAGGGTCTGTACATAGACTCCTTCAAACATAGGGTCTGTACATAGACTCCTTCAAACATAGGGTCTGTACATAGACTCCTTCAAACATATGGTCTGTATAGACCCCTTCAAACATAGGGTCTGTACATAGACTCCTTCAAACATAGGGTCTGTACATAGACTTTTTCAAACATAGGGTCTGTACATAGACTCCTTCAAATATAGGGTCTGTATAGACCCCTTCAAACAAAGGGTCTGTATAGACTCCTTCAAACATAGGGTCTGTATAGACTCCTTCAAACAAAGGGTCTGTACATAGACTCCTATAAACATAGGGTCTGTATAGACTCCTTCAAACATAGGGTCTGTATACACTCCTTCAAACATAGGGTCTGTATTCACTCCTTCAAACATAGGGTCTGTATACACTCCTTCAAACATAGGGTCTGTATACACTCCTTCAAACATAGGGTCTGTATAGACTCCTTCAAACATAGGGTCTGTATACACTCCTTCAAACATAGGGTCTGCATAGACTCCTTCAAACATCGGGTCTGTATAGACTCCTTCAAACATAGGGTCTGTATAAACTCCTTCAAACATAGGGTCTGTATAAACTCCTTCAAACATAGGGTCTGTATAGACTCCTTCAAACATAGGGTCTGTATAAACTCATTCAAACATAGGGTCTGTATACACTCCTTCAAACATAGGGTCTGCATAGACTCCTTCAAACATCGGGTCTGTATAGACTCCTTCAAACATAGGGTCTGTATAAACTCCTTCAAACATAGGGTCTGTATATACTCCTTTAAACGTAGGGTCTGTATAGACTCCTTCAAACATGGGGTCTGTATAGACTCCTTCAAACATGGGGTCTGTATAGCCTTTTTCAAACATAATGTCTGCTTGGACTCCTTCAAACATAGGAACTGTATAGACTCCTTCAAACATGGGGTCTGTATAGACTCCTTCAAACATATGGTTTGTATAGACCCCTTCAAACATGGGGTCTGTATAGACTCCTTCAAACATAGGGTCTGTATAGACTCCTTCCAACATAGGGTCTGTATAAACTTCTTCAAACATAGGGTTTGTATAGTCACCTTCAAACATGGGGTCTGTATAGACTCCTTCAAACATAGGGTCTGTATAGACTCCTTCCAACATAGGGTCTGTATAAACTTCTTCAAACATAGGGTCTGTATAGACTCCTTCCAACATAGGGTCTGTATAAACTTCTTCAAACATAGGAACTGTATAGACTCCTTCAAACATGGGGTCTGTATAGACTCCTTTTAACATAGGGTCTGTATAGACTCCTTCAAACATGGGGTCTGTATAACTCCTTTAAACATATGGTCTGTATAGACTCCTTCAAACATATGGTCTGTATAGACTCCTTCAAACATAGGGTCTGTACATAGACTCCTTCAAACATAGGGTCTGTACATAGACTCCTTCAAACCTAGGGTCCAAACATAGACTCCTTCAAACATAGGGTCTGTATAGACTCCTTCAAACGTAGGGTCTGTACATAGACCCCTTCAAACATAGGGTCTGTACATAGACTCCTTCAAACATAGGGTCTGTACATAGACTCCTTCAAACATAGGGTCTGTACATAGACTCCTTCAAACATAGGGTCTGTACATAGACTCCTTCAAACCTAGGGTCCAAACATAGACTCCTTCAAACATAGGGTCTGTATAGACTCCTTCAAACGTAGGGTCTGTATATAGACCCCTTCAAACATAGGGTCTGTACATAGACTCCTTCAAACATAGGGTCTGTACATAGACTCCTTCAAACATAGGGTCTGTACATAGACTCCTTCAAACATATGGTCTGTATAGACCCCTTCAAACATAGGGTCTGTACATAGACTCCTTCAAACATAGGGTCTGTACATAGACTCCTTCAAACATAGGGTCTGTACATAGACTCCTTCAAATATAGGGTCTGTATAGACCCCTTCAAACAAAGGGTCTGTATAGACTCCTTCAAACATAGGGTCTGTATAGACTCCTTCAAACAAAGGGTCTGTACATAGACTCCTATAAACATAGGGTCTGTATAGACTCCTTCATACATAGGGTCTGTATACACTCCTTCAAACATAGGGTCTGTATACACTCCTTCAAACATAGGGTCTGTATACGCTCCTTCAAACATAGGATCTGTATAGACTCCTTCAAACATAGGGTCTGTATAGACTTCTTCAAACATAGGGTCTGTATACACTCCTTCAAACATAGGGTCTGCATAGACTCCTTCAAACATCGGGTCTGTATAGACTCCTTCAAACATAGGGTCTGTATAAACTCCTTCAATCATAGGGTCTGTATAAACTCCTTCAAACATAGGGTCTGTATAGACTCCTTCAATTATAGGGTCTGTATAAACTCATTCAAACATAGGGTCTGTATACACTCCTTCAAACATAGGGTCTGCATAGACTCCTTCAAACATCGGGTCTGTATAGACTCCTTCAAACATAGGGTCTGTATAAACTCCTTCAAACATAGGGTCTGTATATACTCCTTTAAACGTAGGGTCTGTATAGACTCCTTCAAACATGGGGTCTGTATAGACTCCTTCAAACATGGGGTCTGTATAGCCTTTTTCAAACATAATGTCTGCTTGGACTCCTTCAAACATAGGAACTGTATAGACTCCTTCAAACATGGGGTCTGTATAGACTCCTTCAAACATATGGTTTGTATAGACCCCTTCAAACATGGGGTCTGTATAGACTCCTTCAAACATAGGGTCTGTATAGACTCCTTCCATCATAGGGTCTGTATAAACTTCTTCAAACATAGGGTTTGTATAGTCACCTTCAAACATGGGGTCTGTATAGACTCCTTTAAACATAGGGTCTGTATAGACTCCTTCCAACATAGGGTCTGTATAAACTTCTTCAAACATAGGGTCTGTATAGACTCCTTCCAACATAGGGTCTGTATAAACTTCTTCAAACATAGGAACTGTATAGACTCCATCCAACATGGGGTCTGTATAGACTCCTTTAAACATAGGGTCTGTATAGACTCCTTCAAACATGGGGTCTGTATAACTCCTTTAAACATATGGTCTGTATAGACTCCTTCAAACATATGGTCTGTATAGACTCCTTCGAACATAGGGTCTGTATAGAATCCTTCAAACATAGGGTCTGTATAGACTCATTCAAACATAGGGTCTGTATAGACTCCTTCCAACAAAGGGTCTGTATAAACTTCTTCAAACATAGGGTCTGTATAGACTCCTTCAAAGATGGGGTCTGTATAGACTCCTTCAAACATAGGGTCTCTATACACTCATTAAAACATAGGTCTGTATAGACTTCTTTAAACATAGGGTCTGTATATAGACGCCTTCAAACATAGGGTCGGTATAGACTCCTTCCAACATAGGGTCTGTATAGACTTTTTCAAACATAATGTCTGCTTGGACTCCTTCAAACATAGGAACTGTATAGACTCCTTCAAACATGGGGTCTGTATAAACTCCTTTACACATAGGGTCTGAATAGACTCCTTCAAACATAGGGTCTGAATAGACTCCTTCAAACATAGGGTCTATATAAACTCCTTCAAACATAGGGTCTGTATAGACTCCTTCAAACATAGGGTCTGTATAGACTCCTTCAAACATAAAATCTGTATAGACTCTTTCAAACATAGGGTCTGAATAGACTCCTTCAAACATAGGGTCTGTATACATTCATTCAAACTCAGGGTCTGTTTCGGCAATGAAGAGAGAGACAAATTATTAAGTTGTCCACTTTTGAATCACCATTAAATGATGCTTGCATCGTACGATTTTATTGAAACTAGCCATGTCTTATTTTCACTATATGCCCTGTAAGACTCCCTCAAATATAGAGTAATATTTTAGAAACGCCTTCAAATATAGCGTCATTATAAACTTCTTCAAATATATTAATAGTAATTAAAGACTCCTTCAAATAAAGAGTAATTGGAAACTCCTTCAAATATAGAGCCATTAGAAACTTCTTCAAATGTATTAATAGTAAATAAAGACTTCTTTAAAGCTGCGTGAAGTTGGCACAACATACGACATTGAACATTGGACATTGAATTTTTCGAATGTAGTTATGCGATATCATCCATCTCAACATTGAACATTGGACATTCAAAAAAAGTTTTTTGAATGTAGTTATGAGAAATCATCCATCGCGACATTGAACATTGGACATTCAAAAAAATATTTTTTTGAATGTAGTTATGAGAAATCGTCCATCGCGACATTGAACATTGGACATTCAAAAAAATAATTTTTTGAATGTAGTTATGAGAAATCGTCCATCGCGACATTGAACATTGGACATTCAAAAAAATATTTTTTTGAATGTAGTTATGAGAAATCGTCCATCGCGACATTGAACATTGGACATTCAAATAAATATTTTTTTGAATGTAGTTATGAGAAATCGTCCATCGCGACATTGAACATTGGACATTCAAAAAAATATTTTTTGAATGTAGTTATGAGAAATCGTCCATCGCGACATTGAACATTGGACATTCAAAAAAATATTTTTTTGAATGTAGTTATGAGAAATCGTCCATCGCGACATTGAACATTGGACATTCAAAAAAATATTTTTTTGAATGTTGTTATGAGAAATCGTCCATCGCGACATTGAACATTGGACATTCAAAAAAATATTTTTTTGAATGTAGTTATGAGAAATCGTCCATCGCGACATTGAACATTGGACATTCAAAAAAATATTTTTTTGAATGTAGTTATGAGAAATCATCCATCGCGACACTGAACATTGGACATTCAAAAAAATATTTTTTTGAATGTAGTTATGAGAAATCATCCATCGCGACACTGAACATTGGACATTCAAAAAAATATTTTTTTGAATGTAGTTATGAGAAATCATCCATCGCGACACTGAACATTGGACATTCAAAAAAATATTTTTTTGAATGTAGTTATGAGAAATCATCCATCGCGACACTGAACATTGGACATTCAAAAAAATATTTTTTTGAATGTAGTTATGAGAAATCATCCATCGCAACATTGAACATTGGACATTGGACATTTATTTTTTTGAATGTAGTTATGAGAAATCATCCATCGCAACATTGAACATTCGACATTCAAAGAAAATTTTTTTGAATGTAGTTATGAGAATTCATCCATCGCAACATTGAACATAGAACATTCGTTAGCTAGCTGCCAATTCAAATTTCACTGTCGACACGCCCAGCTTCTTTGATCTGGAAAAAGCTCCGGTGGAGCTACTTCCGTGGTCTCAGCATAATACTATAGTAGGTCATTATCAGCAACACCATGTATTTCATACCATAAACTGACTTATTAAAAGTGTGCAGGGGCGTAGCTGGGCATACGCAAATATGCAAGGTGCGTACGTAGTTGGAATAACTGACAAAATTAAAGTGATATTAAAAAGCAGTAAAAAACAATGCCTAACCCGGGTCAGGCATGTTTTACATGTGATAATACGTAATTCATATCAACCAATCTATAAAAAGTGTCCTGAATTGATTTTCTGACTGCATTTGCTCGCGAAATTAAATTAATATACAAAATTAATCATGTTGAATACGTATTTGTGTGACATTCAGCTCTGGTAAATAATGCATTTTTCTAGATAAGTTTGCTTACACAATTCATTTATTGGTGAATAGTATCAAGTAGAGATCAAGTTTGTGTGATAGATGTAGGCGGTTCAGATAGTATGAATTATTTCAAAGTTTCATTGCGACAAGTATTGTAGGTTTTACGTAACAATGTTTGTATGCGCTATGCCCCTCTTGCGAGTACTGAGTCACATATTCCATTACTAGAAAGAATAGTTTAATGCCCCCTCCGCTAAACCCCGTCATCTTTTCAAACCCGTTTTGTGTCCCATTTTTAAAACTTTAGTTACGGCAATGTACAGGTCCGCATCCTATCAAGATCGGTACTATTCATACACTCTGCGACCATCGATGCTGTGGTAACAAGACAAAACGGACGAGCGCGTGCAAAACCAACAACAACACACAATCTACCAGACTCCCATTCGGATGACTAAGGAATGTCCCGGATTGACATTTCAGAGCAACGGAATAACTCGGACGAGAGACACGGATAATCTCGGATCAACACAGTATGTACCCGCGTATTCCATGTAACCACCATGCTAGGCCTGGGGACAATCGCACCTCTGCTGTCTTGCTCATTGATAGGCCGGATCTGATAAATGCCGAGAAGGCACGTCAGGGTACGGACGCCTCCAGTTAGTCAATACAGATATACCGATGAACTTCATGTTCACATTCGTCGCAAGATTGTTCGTATAACATCAGAAGATGAGATGTAGGTGACTAGAGGTTTGTTGGCGTAGATATCCCTGTGATGAGAAAATAACCAGTTATGTGTAGTTTTTATTTGATAGCTGGATATATTGCCTTATAAAGTATTTGTTATTTGTATAAGACGCTACTAATAAAGCTTTAGCCACTAAAAAATACGGTTCTATTTTATGCCATGCAACATCCCGGTTTCTTATACATGAATAGGATACATCAAAACGTTATGCAAAATAGGCCTACTAGACTATAAGAACGAAATCATACATGTGTATGTTTTGAAAATGAAGAATATGGTATAGAATCAGAGTTTATCATGCCATATATTACCGATATGCTATAACATGGTCTGGAACTACTCCAGAAAGCATGTACGGCTTCGTAGAAATAAAATAACCTAGCAACCCTGTTATCATGTTAATGTATCATGTTAAATATGTCCAGCTACGCCCTTGGCTAAATGACCACCACATGTTTAGTATGATCTAAATAGACAGATAAAACCGCTGATAAAACCGCTTGCAGACAATTGGCCGTTAGATGCGCTCTGACCGGTTTTGTTTTCAAAGGCAAGCTGACCAGTTGAGTTTGATGCCAAATGATATAGCACATGAAGAGCTTTCCAACTCACCTAAACTTGGCCGGTTCGAACTTATGCAAAAAATTTTTCCCGGGATGTAATTTTGGAGGGTTTGGTAGAAGGGAAATCACGCCGATAAAGCCGCCTGCAAAGCCCGGTCGTTAGACGCGCTGTGGGATTTTTTCAAAGGCAAGCTAGCCAGTTGAGTTTAGTGTTAAATGATCGAGTATGGAAAGAGCTTTCCAACGCATCCAAACTTGGCCGGATCGGAGTTCATGGGAAAAAGTTTTCCCCGGTGTGAAAATTTGGAGGTCTTGGTAGAAGGGAAATCCCGCCTATAAAGCCGCCTGCAAAGCTCGGTCGTTAGACGCGCTGTGGCATTTTTCGAAGGCAAGCTAGCCAGTTGAGTTTGGTGTTCAATGAACGAGAATGGAAAGAGCTTTCTAACACACACTAACTTGGCCGGTTTGGAGCTCGTGGGAAGAAGTTTTCCCTGAGGTGAAATTTTGAAGGGCTTGGTAGAAGGGAAATCCCGCTGATAAACCGCCTTCAGAAGCTCGGCCGTTAGACGCTCGATGCCAGTTTTTGTTTAAAGGCAAGCCAGCCGGTTGAGTTTGGTGTTAAATGAAAGAGCACGGAAAGAGCTTTCCAACGCACCCAAATTTTTAGGGATCGGAATTCATGTGAAAAAGTTTTTCCCGGGGAGAAATTTTGGAGGGCTTAGTAGAAGGTAAATCCCGCCTATAAAGCCGTTTGAAGAACTAGATCGATAGACTCGCTGTGGCATTTTTTCAAAGACAAGCTAGCCAGTAGAGTTTAGTGTTCAATTTACGAGAATGGAAAGAGCTTTCGGACGCACCCAAACTTGGCCGGTTCAGAGCTCATGGGAAGAAGTTTTACCTGAGGTGAATTTTGAAGGGCTTGGTAGAAGGGAAATCACGCCGATAAACAGCCTTCAGAAGCTCGGCCGTTAGACGCTCGATGCCAGTTTTTGTTTAATGGCAAGCTAGCCGGTTGAGTTTGGTGTTAAATGAAAGAGCACGGAAAGAGCTTTCCAACGCACCCAAATTTGTTGGGATCAGAATTCATGTGAAAAAGATTTCCCCGGGGTGAAAATTTGGAGGGCTTGGTAGAAGGGAAATCCCGCCTATAGAGCCGCCTGCAAAGCTCGATCGTTAGACGCGCTGTGGCATTTTTTCGAATGCTAGCTAGCCAGTTGAGTTTAGTGTTCAATGAACGAGCATGGAAAGAGCTTTCTTATGCACCCAAACTTGGTCGGTTCGGAGCTCATGGCAAGAAGTTTTCCCCGAGGTGATATTTTGAAGGGCTTGGTAGAAGGGAAATCCCGCCGATAAACTGCATTCAGAAGCTCGGCCGTTAGACGCTCGATGCCAGTTTTTGCTTAAAGGCAAGCTAGCCGGTTGAGTTTGGTGTTAAATGTACAGGCACAGAAAGAGCTTTCAAACGCACTCAAATTTGCAGGGATCGGAATTCATGTGAAAAAGTTTTCCCTGGGGTGAAATTTTGGAGGGCTTGGTAGAAGGAAATCACGCCGATAAAGCCGCCTGCAAAGCTCGGTCGATAGACGCGCTGTGGCATTTTTTCAAAAGCAAGCTAGCCGGTTGAGTTTGGTGTTAAATGAACGAGCACGGGACAGATTTCCAACGCACCCAAACTTGTAGGGATCGGAATTTATCTGAAAAAGTTTTCCTGGGGTGAAATTTGGAGGGCTTGGTAGAAGGGAAAAAAATTTGAATTGTAAGCTGGCGGACAGTTACCAGTTGCCAATTCGATTTAACCGAAAAATTTGAATTGTCAGCTTGCTGACAGTTGCCACTTCGATTTTACTGTGAAATTTGAATCGTCAGCTGGCTGAATGTTGCCAGTTGCCAGTTGCCGATTCGAGTCTACAGTGAAATTTGAATCGTCAGTTGACTGACTGATGCCAGTTGCCAATTCGAGTCTACAGTGAAATTTGAATTGTCGGCTGGCTTACAGTTGCCAGTTGTCAATTTGAGTCTACAGTGAAATTTGAATCGTCAGCTGGCTGACAGTTGCCAGTTGCCGATTCGATTTGCAAAATCGAATTGGCTGCTGGGTTGTGAACTTAGCTGCCATTTGCCAGTTGCAGATTCAAAAACATATTGGGTCTTCTTAAAATCATTCTAGTACTTGTTTCAAAAGCTAGTAGCGCCATTATTATAATATACCGGTCATAATAATACCTTTTTTTAAGAAGCAAACCGGCTTTGCAAGACCGACTTCCCTGTAGGCCTCTATTCGTAGCTGATTCTTTTTAATAAACAATCATACAAACAAGGACACATAAAGTTACTGCTTGCCGAACATATCGGGTGACTAGACTAAATCCGGCCACCTAGAGTCCTAGACCCACAACGGTCGTACGACATAATACTTGACCCAAGAGAGTCCAAAGATAAGCAGTTGCGTTATGCCCATCGTACGACCGATCGACATGCGTACGATAATAGAATTGCCAAACAATTGCCTATGTTTGACTAGGTCATCCTGTAGTGGGGATTTGGGGAACTCGGCCGGGTCCTGGCCGCGTTCCATTCGTTCTCTTAGGGTCACCGCTATTTTGCAATTTCTTTGTAAATTTTGATTACTGTAAACTGCAATTTGGCGGCAGGGACTCGAACTTCTCTTCTGAACGTGACACCTTTTTCACATTCAGTAAACAACATGTCGTTTAGTTTTGGCTATAGTGGAAATGATATGACATCAGTTGCTTGCTTACGCATATTGTTAAAGAAATATTTCAATAAATTTGAATTAACAGTTCGCTTAATCTGGACTGTTATATCAAGCGACGCAGAGATACGCGCGACACGTGACAGCGTTTTTTGACATGCAATTTCACTTTGAAATGAAAATAAATGAATGTTCTGTTAATTCTTTGAAACAAATATTGTTATTACAATATTGCTTTCAAAAGTACCGTTCTAACGATGAATATAATTTTAATATTTCTCCAACAGTTGAATTGAAAATGGTCAATAACTCTTAGTGACCACCCGAAATTCAAAAAACGTACGAGTTCAGGTCCCGGTACGTCCTGGTATCTTCCGGCGGAAGAAAGCCAGTATACCTTGATGATCCTGCATGTATTTGTAACAAAACTCAATTGCATTGTCACATTCCAGATATTACTCCGTTGTACCCCGGTCTGACAGAATATTATATCAGTTTGATGCTAGAGTTTCTGTGGTTATTCCCGGTTTCAGGACGGTGTCGTTACAGTGAATTTAGGTAGGGCCCCAAAAAACCCCGATTTGGTCTCGGTTGATGCCGATGGTGTTTTGATCACCACCGGTGGTGGTCCGGTGATCACCGGTGTTACCCGTCATACCACAGTTGTGTGTCCTGGTGGCATGCTGGTGTTACCCGGTTGTCACTGGGTGTTATACTAGTATATAAACCTGAAGAAAAGGTGCAAACAGCATCAGTTCTTACTAAGCTGTCAAGCACACCCGATAACATCGTGACAAGGGATAAGAGGCCAGCTTTAGTGCGCCCAGGATAATGTGATGTTTATAAACATTGACCGGTTTAGCATACTGTTGTAAAATGGGTTGTTTAGATAGCACATAATTATGGTCAATTTCGTACTTAAATAACACTTATAAATCGTGCTCGCTCGAGTAATCCACCTTTGTGGGTCATTCCAAATTTGACCGCCTTTCTCATTATCCCGGGCGCACTATAAGACATAGGCGTCGGTAGAGCGTGAGAAGTCAGAAACTCACGGGAACTTCACCGTCCTTAACTGCGACGGAACCGTGACTCAGTCTGTCATAACCGCAGAAACACCGCCATTTTCAGCGTAACATCTGGGGGCCTAACCGACAAGAAAACCGGTCCATAACGTTGCGCTCCCTGCCTATAGCGGGAAATGCATTGGCTACACCCTTCATTACAAGGACTCAGCTTGTAACTTACGGTTCCTCACGACAGACATACGGTAGAGATACGGGCCTTCCCGGAAAGCCCCGGTGGTGTCCCGGAAATTCACGGTGGCAATGTCCCGGTACTCCCCGGATTAGGCCGTTTCTTGATATCGTTCCCGGTGGTCACCTGTAACTCCCAGTTGTATTAAACATTTTAAAACAAATGTGGCTGTTAGCTGGTGCCTCACAGTTTATCATTTAACATTTAAAAACAAGCGGGGCTGTAGCTGGTGCCTCACGGTTTATCATTTAACATTTTAAAAGAAGCGGGCCTGTAGCTGGTGCCTCACGGTTTATCATTTAACATTTTAAAAGGGCTGGTGCCTCACGGTTTATCATTAAAATTTTAAAAGAAGCGGGCTTGTAGCTGGTGCCTCACGGTTTATCATTTAACATTTCAAAAGAAGCGGTGTATCTATGTGTTCTTTTATCATTTAGTTAATGACAAATGTGCAATATACGTGTGAGTTTCCTACTTCAATCATACCTACGAGCTCGTAGACAACTCGGGGGCTCGGATAAAAATTCACTGAGTCCGCAACAAAAATTCGTACAATGCTCGTACGAGTTTACGATGTCCGTACGGACGCCTTACGGCATTTTTAAATTTCGACTCGCACGGAGCTCGTACGATTAATGTGACCAGGGAAAATCAAGTGTGCCGATAAATTTTATTCTTGACGTACGGTCATCGTGCGAGAATCTTACGGACACCGTAATGATGTCGTACGAGTGACTTGCGAACTGCGTTTGATCTTCGAGTACCGTGCAAGCAGCACCATGCGATCCCCATACGAGTCCCGTACGATATCTGTACGAAGATTAAGATGTCCGTACGGACCTCGTACGACACAATATCTTTTATTCGTACGAGGTCGGTACGAGTTGTGACCAGAAGCTAAGAACCTAACATACCGTTAGGCGAAATTCCCTGTGCACCTGTCCGTGATCCGTGTGCGCGTGCAAAATAAGTGTTGCAATAAAAGTTGTTGCTCTATACAATGCCGCTCATGGTAATACAATGTGCATTACAGTGCTTAAATATCATTCACAACAATAGCTTTTAAAATACTGTATAACCTTTGTTAAGACCCTTTATTCGTAAAATATGTCCGCATACGTCAAAAATCGCTCACTGAGCGATTCTTTGCGATCACACAATACGGACGGCGTATGCGTGCACGGAACACGGGGACAGGGAATGTATCCCACAGCTTTCAATAATTTCTATCTTTTTTTATATACATGTATATCTTCAAATCTCGACGGTTTAAATTCCGGAAACTTTTAAGTATCGCAAATCCCATAACCGCATATTTTTAATAGCTGATTTGTGCAGTTTACAATAGTGTTTAATTAAAATGTACGCTTATCTCTATAATCGTTGATTAGTTTATTCTAAACGTTCCATCCAAAAAGTGGGGTCTATAAGACCAAAAACAAAACAATGCGATTGTGTCGGGTGTTGAGACTTTAATGATATCGACACATATTTTTGCTTGTACGTGTTCAATAATGCTACGGTCACAATGCTCGTACGATGTATGTACGGATTAACTAACTTGTACGAGTCTGAAATATTTTAATCCTAACGGTATTTGCATCTGGTCACAGCTCGTACGGATTTCGTACGAGTTGTTCAGAATGTATAGTTTTCACCAGATCACCGAGTCCTCTACGAGTTGTAAAAATCCGTATGATGCTCGTACGAGTCTCGATATCCGTACGGGCTCCGTACGGACGTCGTGCGAGTTCAGAAAAATCAACTCGTACGGAGCTCGTACGGAGCTCGTAGGGCAAATGTGACTAGGGTATAACTCAATGTGTAGAATCACGTGATCAAATCGCTTGGAATAAATGCGGTTTTACGCTCAAAACTATTGCGATTTCGTCGGCAAGTATCGAGTTCGCTCTATCTTAAGCTGTTTTTTATTGATGCTCGACCAAATACAGTTTCCATCCGAGTGTAATAATTTGGTCGAGCATCAATTAAAAACAGCTAAAGATAGAGCGAACTCGGTACGTGTCGGATATTCTTACATATACGGAATGTACTTTAGGCTATATAATAAAACCATATTAAATGCACCATCGTTATAATCAAGAACAAACTCACCGTTAGCAGACGAAATCAAATTGTTTTGAGCGTAAAACCGCATTGATTTGATCACGTGATTCTACACATGTAACTGTAACTGTTTTTTGAATGTCAAATGTTCAATGTCGCGATGGATGATTTCTCATAACTACATTCAAAAAATATTTTTTGAATGTCCAATGTTCAATGTCGCGATGGATGATTTCTCATAACTACATTCAAAAATTATTTTTTTGAATGTCCAATGTTCAATGTCGCGATGGATGATTTCTCATAACTACATTCAAAAAATATTTTTTTGAATGTCCAATGTCCAATGTTCAATGTCGCGTTGGACGATTTATCATAACTACATTCAAAAAATATTTTTTGAATGTCCAATGTTCAATGTCGCGATGGATGATTTCTCATAACTACATTTAAAAAAATATTTTTTTGAATGTCCAATGTTCAATGTCGCGATGGACGATTTCTCATAACTACATTCAAAAAATATTTTTTTGAATGTCCAATGTTCAATGTCGCGATGGACGATTTCTCATAACTACATTCAAAAAAATATTTTTTTGAATGTCCAATGTTCAATGTCGCGATGGACGATTTCTCATAACTACATTCAAAAATATTTTTTTGAATGTCCAATGTTCAATGTCGCGATGGACGATTTCTCATAACTACATTCAAAAAAATATTTTTTTGAATGTCCAATGTTCAATGTCGCGATGGACGATTTCTCATAACTACATTCAAAAAGATATTTTTTTGAATGTTCAATGTCGCGATGGACGATTTCTCATAACTACATTCAAAAAAATATTTTTTTGAATGTCCAATGTTCAATGTCGCGATGGACGATTTCTCATGACTACATTCAAAAAAATATTTTTTTGAATGTCCAATGTTCAATGTCGCGATGGACGATTTCTCATAACTACATTCAAAAAAATATTTTTTTTTGAATGTCCAATGTACAATGTCGCGATGGACGATTTCTCATAACTACATTCAAAAAAATATTTTTTTTTGAATGTCCAATGTTCAATGTCGCGATGGACGATTTCTCATAACTACATTCAAAAAAATAAATTTTTTTGAATGTCCAATGTTCAATGTCGCGATGGACGATTTCTCATAACTACATTCAAAAAAAATTTTTTTGAATGTCCAATGTTCAATGTCGCGATGGACGATTTCTCATAACTACATTCAAAAACTTTTTTTTGAATGTCCAATGTTCAATGTCGCGATGTACGATTTCTCATAACTACATTCAAAAACTTTTTTTTGAATGTCCAATGTTCAATGTTGAGATGGATGATATCTCATAGCTACATTCGAAAAATTCAATGTCCAATGTCCAATGTCGTATGTTGTGCCAACTTCACGCAACCCTTCTTTAAATATAATAAGAGTTATTAAAGACTCCTTCAAATACAGATTAATTGGAAACTCCTTTAAATATAGACTCATTAGAAACACCTTCAAATAAAGAGTAATTAGAAACTACTTCAAATACAGAGTGTTTTAGACTCCTTCAACTATGCGGTCTGTATTGACAGACTACTGGTACGCGATTCTTTGTGACCCGTATGGTGACGGTCAATTTTGCGGGGTCAAAATTAACAATACATATTTGCAACAGTAATTTCTGAACTAACGTTATGACACCATAATCAGTAAAATAAATATAACGCACTATTGAATGAGCAACTGTTTAAGAACGCCAGAAATACGGACGAGAAAAGACGTTGATAAAGCCTTCAAAAAGTAAATGTTACGCATGCGCAACCGGAAACACGTGACGTCATTGACGACGTCTCTTAGATACGACGTATTGTTCCCGCGCTGACAAGCATAATTCAACGTAGAAAAATGTAATTCAAAATGTAATTTTGCTATCATATGGGAAACGATTTAAGTCGTCCGGTGCCTAAAGAACGTCCGATGGCATTGGTCCGTCGGATGTTTGGTAATATGACAAGAAAAGATGTCATAGAACGACTAGTCACCCTGACTCTGAAGAATGACGATTCTGGAATGAGAACATTCGCAGGTTGGTTTTTTAAAATCACGGTTTGCGTAAATATATTCGCGTAAATATATTATATGAAATTTAATGTACATTGTTTGCATATGGAATAAGAAGATGTGTTTTTGATGCAATTTTTTTCAAAATATCCAGGAAACATCAAACTGAAATGCTTGAGGAAAACTAACTCTTTATAGATCTACTCAAAATGTTGACATATTGATCTTCTTCAGGAGCTATATATGTAACGCGCTAAATAATGCTTCACCTTTTAGTACAGTTTGTAGAAATTTACTTATTTTTATACAAACATGTATTACATTATTATGATCCCCGTTTAGGGATATATTAATTCTAGATGAAATTGAAAGACTTGTGAACGTCGGGCTAGCATTTTTGTCATATTGTAGTACAGTATAATCATTTTCGATTGGCCCAATCTTCACGAATGTTAGTATAGGACCTGGTCGAACATTATGTGGAGTTTTTCCAAATAATTAATTAGTTACATCACAATAAATAGTTGTTTGTCAGTAAAACATGATTAACGCTTACGAACTTTCAATTACTTGTCCCTGAAGTTCCGTACCTCAGAGGTTAGCGCGCTTGCCGCTAATCCGGGTGGAGGCATTCATATGCCTGTCATATTTCAGCAGAAAGCTAACTGGCAAATAAAGGTTTTTCTCGGCATTTAAAAAGTAAAATTAAAAGTATTGTAACACATCTAAGGTGAAAGTAACAAAAACTTGGGTCAACATTATATGAAATTGAAAAACTTGTGAACGTCAGGCTAACATTTTTTGTAATGCCATGTCCTTATAATAATTATTAAACATGTTTGTGCTTATGCAAAAATATAAATTCTAGGCTAATGCAGATATGATAATGAAATTACGTGCGATGAGAAACTTCAAGTGCTTTAGATTCTGTAAAAAGGAACTCTTACTATAGTAATAGAGGTCTATGTATTATAATATATATGTATGAATGTGCCTATTATGAAGAAATATCGTGTGTTTTGTCCGGAAAAAATAAATTGTTTTCGTTTAATTAGTTATTGTAAGAATCTCACAATATGACAACGTAGTAAAGCATGGTCAGTTTCGATTTGTCCAATCTTCACGAATGTTTGTATAGGACCATGTCGAACATTATGTGGAGCTTGCCAAATTAATTAATGACAACCTATTGAAGGATTATTTGCCTGTATAAAATTATTAACGCTTACGAACTTTCAATTACTTGTCCCTGAATCTCCGTACCTCAGTGGTTGGCGCATTTGCGGGGACCCGGGTTCGAATCCGGGTGGAAGCACTCATATGCGGCTATGCCTGGCATATTTCAGCAGAAAGCTTACTGGCAAATGAAGGTTTTGTTAGGCTTTTAAAAAAGTAACCTAAACAGTATTGTAAAACATCTAAGACGGAAGTAACAATTTTACATTAGAATCGAATTCGTATATTTTACATTAAAATGACAAAATCAACATTGAACAATAGAAACCGTATTTATCTTCAATAACTGCAGAGTGTAAAGTTTGCCATTCGAACATATGACATCTATGTAGCAAATGAAAACATCTCAAATGAACACGCGCAAAATTAAAGGAAGGGTCTCGCGTTAAAGTGTATAGAGTTATATTCTAAGAGTCATTCAATTTCAAAATAATTACTTGCATTGTTTTTAGTATGATACTAGACTACCTTAAATGCAAATTAAAACTTTGGAT
This sequence comes from Spisula subtruncata, assembly GCA_963678985.1. Lineage (NCBI taxonomy): Eukaryota > Metazoa > Mollusca > Bivalvia > Venerida > Mactridae > Spisula > Spisula subtruncata. Next base: position 47,621,010 of record OY787664.1, on the reverse strand, counting down.
GTGTTCCAGGTACTTTGATTCAATCGTCGAAAAATAGACGATTCTTATAGTTTCATAGGGTGTATGAAAATGGACAGTTTGCATGTCAAATAAATCACAGAATGAGTTTCTGTTAAAGCTGAGGCGAAAAATGATCAAATGGATATGAAAGCATAATTGTTTTTCAGTTTTTGAAACTTTTTTTAAAAAATATCTTCCGATATAGCTCTATACATTTTAAGACGTATTGCAAAAAATAAAATTGTCAAATATTCACTAATTTTTTCAACATTTTCGCTCCATTTGTGGGACAGACCCTTTAATAAGTTACATGACGGTTTTGTAGACATGCTTTGAAACAATGATATTGTCCAGCTCGATTTGCTCGAACGTCATTCCTCTGAGGCGTTATAATGTCAAACATTTACTCCTCCCCAACACCAAAGCATGTTGCCGCCCCTGGTTACGAACATTGGAAACTAATACAAACACAACTTTGTGAAATTCCAAATACCTGTTTCCTATAAAAAATAGTCTTTAACTTCAAGTCAAAAACATTGAAAGGCCTTTATGCTATATTAAAAAATCTGGTGACCATCTAATGGGGAAATATTCTAGGCCCAGTACAAGTGTAAAATGAAGTGGTAATTTGGAAAATACAAATAGCAAGCAATATCGCAAAATACTCAAGTAAAGCGTTCATGCTCGAATAAGAATATGTAATGCCATGCTATTGCTACAACCTAATGACTGGCTAGCAAACTTCGTGCAAACATTACTATTGCAGGTATAAAAATCTATATATCCGTCTGCATAATTATTCCTTTGTGTATTATGTTTTTAAAATGCCATTGCTTTAAGTATATTGATTATGTCGTTCACATGTATAATGATACGCTGGCTCCTATGGTGTGTCTATATCGGATTAAGCGTTTTTGTTTAATTACGGCTGTAGATATTGTCTTGATAAAGTTTCTATAATTATGCATAGGTATACCTTTTTTTCAAATCCTTTCACTGACACTCTTTTATGAATTTTTCAACTTATATTGTGAGACATCATAGGGGCCAAAATATCAAAATATCAAATATCATTGTTTTCTTGGCATAGTTATTTTTCTAGTTCATTGTTCATTGTTCATTGTTGAGGATCTTATTGAAGATTGATTGTTTAGTATATTGTCAAATAAGTTTCCTCGTAAAATAAAGTCTTTATTATTATTATTATTATTATTAATGCATATTTTTTAGAATAGAAAATCGAAGTGAATGCTGTAAAATCATTTAGTTTCGTGGGGGATTAAATTTCGTAGACTTTATGATTCACTTCAAACATTAAATGGTGTCACACCGGTGAATTTTCTGCCATTGAAATTAATGCAAAATGACCCAAATTCGCATCTCTCCCTCCGTTTCACTGACATTCCGGGTGATTTTCTGTGGCTGTTTCCATAAAAAGCAATCCCTGTTATCCAAAATAAGCTGGAGAAAATGGCATGTCGATAGTTTCGTTTTCGAGCTACTGCAGGGATTCCGGAACGACAACGCTATTTTCCATGCCTCAAAAGCTGACTTGACCGAAGCACACATACATTGTCAGTCTTCAGCCAGGGAAAGATAATTCAGAAAAATATCCATTAAACACTCTTAAAAGTTAGCATGCAGGTCATATTTGATCTACATTCATGTAATTTGGTCAACAATCAGCATTTTCCACATTAAAACAGTGCTTCAACAGACATATATCAAATTTTTGAAAGGGACTATTTTAGCATACTACGACCCGGAAGTACTTTCCACCGGTGTGACACCAAATAAACTGTCATCGAACAATAATTTTGACCCATGAATTATTACCTGAAATGCAAAATCGACGAAGAAACGTCCCATCGAAACGGTCTATTTAACCAAAACCACGAAATTTCGTCCCTTCCCAATTAAAAGCTTTTTCGTTATTAGCTGCCTCAATTCGTGTCTTGTTTGTTTACAGGCCTTGCATCGTATTAGATGATATGAAACAACAAAAGAGTAGACAACACTATTTCACAAACTATCATAAACTCACTTGTATAAACGCATTTTTTTATATTTTCAGCAAAGGCAAATCTCACTAAACAAGAGATGCATATTTACTACAACAAGATAGGCCGACTTCGAGGAGAATTCTGTTCAGATATTCCTGAGATCGAATACCGAGAATTCGCCAATGATTTCGAAGACGACAGTTCATCAATGTCTAGCATATCACCTAGATGTCCAGATAGTCCAAGATCAGCGCCAGTGTCACCAATGTTCCCTGAGACTGTTAAGCAGACAGAGTTTGAAACCTTCTGTAAGACCAAATACGGCATGGTAAGTAAATGCGTTTATTATTATTTTTAACAGGGTACGAAGTATACCTACCAAGTAATTCTATTGAAGTGGAGTTACTCCTATTTGCGTTGATAAATTTTGGTTTTCTAAGTTCACCTAAATACTTCAATTTATGACTCCTATTTTGGATTTAACTCCTGTTCTATGTAACGGAGTTCGAAACGCTCGCATGATTATGATGTTAAAAATATATTTAATTTGTCATTCACTTGGATGACTTCGGTTTCCGTCGCCAGTATTATTACTGTATATCAGGCGAAGGGGTTATTTACTCTTGTCCGACTCTAGTGTAAATTGATAGGCAATGCCGCCGTAACTGAGGTGTGGCTTTGGATTATCGCACTACAGTATTTAGTCATTTCGAGCCTTTAAGGCTTATACATGCATATTAAGTATACTATTTCTTACAGCAGGAGGCTATTGATTGTATCTATTAATACACAAATAACAAATACATTACTTATAATTCTAACGCTGTATACTGACCTGACAGTGTACATTTTGGAGAATCGGGACGGATGCCGTCCGATGATCCACTTCTCCGGGAAGAAATCTATCCGCGATATGGTCGTTTGTTACCATAGCAGCTACATTTGTATCACGAGATGAGGGCGTTGCAGTTTCTTGCAATAACCAGTATCCCTCTCTTTCAGTCTCCATATTCTGACCACATCGACCTTTTTTCAAACGGAAATGGCCGAACTTTCTAGATTGTCAGTGTCCGCTGCCGGATTATAAGGTGATGTTTGCGAATGAAAGACCTCAGAAACAAGTATGCCTTGGATGTTTTGGCATCGGCGATGTGCTACCGATTTAAATAAATTAGCTTCGGGAGTCATCGAAAACGGGGACTCCACAAAGTGTCTAATACTTACCCGGACCCTTTTCCCGGTGCCTTCCGATGCCCATTTATTATATTATACAAAACCATCTCAGTAGGACCTAGGCTTTTCATATACGTATTATAATAGAAATACCTCCCGGAAAATCTGTATTTTTCAATCGTGGACCCAACTTTTGACCAAAAGGTCAGTGCTACACATCAACTAGTCTCCCGCTATTGTGTGTACAGCGCGTCCGATGCATCGCCCGGCGTCCAAGCACTTTGTGACCTTGACATTAGTTTGAATATTTCTTCCAAGCAGTATTCTCAGTCCGACGTGTCATTTTCGTCCATTCCTCATTTGTCTGCATTTGTTCAACGTGTTTTCAAGAAAAGAACCTTTTTCAGACATTCGACATAAAAAGAATTGAAAATATTCAAGCTGAAGCAAAAGACATCGAGAAAACAGATGTAAGTAGATTTACCTTTCCCTCTAAATTATTCCAAAACATTCGTAGTGTGGTTGAGTGGACAGCATACATTTTAAAAAGAAGTTCATTGAAAGTATGTGTTCTTTTTAAACTGTTGGTGATTGATTGATTGATTGATCGATCGATCGATTTATTGATTGATTGTGTGATTGCTTGTGTGATTGCTTGTGTGATTGATTGTGTGACTGATTGTTTGATTTATTGTGTGATTTATTGTGTGTATGATTTATTGATTGTGTGATTTATTGAGTGTGTGATTAATTGATTGAGTGATTTATTGATTGAGTGATAAGTGATTGTGTGGTTGGTTGATTGATTTATTAATTGATAAATTGACTGATTGGGTGTGTGGATGATTGAGTGTGTGATTGATTGGTTGTGTAATGTGTGATCGAAAATCGGCCGGAAATTTCGGAAACGTTTTTCAGTGTTTCCACCCAACATGAGATTAACTGGTTGTTAACCCAGAAGTATTCTCGGTGCAGAACTTCAGAGACACGTTAAAACCCCAGGAGTCTGTTCAAAAAGAGCTAATGCAGCTATCCCAGATTCCCTGTATCGTTACCACACAACTGCCTCTTCTTCCTGCTCTTCCTTCAGTAAAACGAAAGACCCCTTAAAATAATAAGTGCTTGCATCTTTATGGGTTATCCTTGACAGAAAAGTCTAAGTAATTACACATACCCAAGTTCTGCAGAGCAATTTTATCAAAGCCTTTGCAAGTTGAAGATAATTCCCCGGAATTCCTGATCATCTGTCAGTCGTGCATTACTGAAAAAAGGAGTAAACCCCCATGACATTGAAACTATGTAACTAAAGGTGATGCGTGTTCTATCTAATGCTTGTCACAATTCCAAGAACACACTTAAGGTATTGCTTAGCTGAGATTGCTATTTTGAATCTATGACATGACTACAAAATCTTGTGACTTAGACCGTTGCGTGAAATACGTATTTAGTGCTAAATAAGAGATTTCTAGTATAGCAGGTGATTTTTGTATGAAAAGCTTATGGAAGTCCAAAAATAATGAATGATTATGAACTAAATATTTAAGCTTGTTATAACAAACTTACGTATTTGCTCAAGATGTTTTAATTTTTAAACAGTATGTTCAGTAACAATCGGGTTTATTATGTATTGTTCTATTGTTATAAAGTGTCATCTCATGGAGATGAAACAATAAATCCTAGTATGAATGTTACGCATTCAAAATAGCAGACTATAAGCTGAGTAATAACTTAAGTTTCCAATTCTTTATTTCAATATATGTGTTTGCTTGCATAGTGCAATCGATCCACAGGACATCAACATCCCCATATACAACCTTCTCATTTTGCTCCAGCAGTTGACATTTGCTACAACTTTATCTTTCGAGAGCAACAACCCCTGTACAAGGTTCTACATAGACAGGTTGCCGTGCACTTACGTATGCCCCCATCTTTGATGAGGGGTATATTGCTTTACTCATGTAGGTCTGTCGGTAGACCCAAATGTTTTCCGTTTAATAACGCAAGAACGCTATGCCATATGGTATTTACATGGCAGTTGTTAAGCAACAGTACATGATCCCTATTGATTTTGAGGTCAGTAGGTCAAAGGTCAATGTCACTATGACCTTTTTAAGGGTCAAATGGTTTCCGTTCAATAACTCAAGAATGCTTCGTTTTTACTTACTCCCCGTCCTCAGGGAGACATAATGCTACAATGGTCTCTCTCCACTTAGATCTGTCTTTGGTCAGTATCAGTACTTCGCGCAGGGATAATTCAATCTCAGATATTAGTAGTTCTGTCACCATGGTCCAATGACATGTTGTCTTCGGTTGACCAGGTTTTCGTCAGCTAGGTGGTTGTCCATCTTGTTTGGACCGTTCTCAGTGCATGACCTAGTCAGACTGTCAATGCTTTGTCCTAGGATCATCCAACTTTACATGGAGGTTTGTCAGCAACAGTAGATGACTCTTATTGATTGAGGTCAGTAAGTCAAGGTCACTGAGACCTTAACTATTTTCGACTATTGAGCTGCCATTGGGGTCATACGTACTTTACAAACATCTCTTGTTTGTTGTAAATATCCATTGAAAAGTACCCGCCTAATACTAGTAGTGAAAAACTGCAACAACCTTCCCTATCCTTTATTGGTAAATTTGCATTTGAATTTTGTTTTTGTTATGCTTTATTTCTAGGGGCAACCAGAAAAACCAACAACAACTCAAGCAGTTGAACCTAAACCAACCATTGCTGGTGATTGTAGGCCTAAAACACCAATCACTCAAGAGCCTTCACAACCAGTCATTCAACAAGCCGTTGTTGAAAGCCCAAGGTTAGCCACCCCACCAAGGCCACCTGGGTTTCAAATGGATTCAATGTCCCCATCTAAGGCAAGATTAGAAGTACCTAAGTTTTCAAGCCCAGCAAAAGCCCGAATGATGCATACACCGGTAGAAATAAAACCACTTGTGATCCTACCACATCTGCTTCGATGTGATTCGGATATCCCTGCTGGTAACTTAGCTGTTCAAGAAGCAACCCCTGCGTCCGCCAACCAACCACGGCAAGCAGGGGAAAGAGGTAGAGTTCCACCGCAAGAATTTGAGAAGCCACCGTCGATACAAGCGCCCTCGTTTGCCAACCCACCAAAGCAACACGGCGTAGACTTATCTAAGGCTGCAGACAATAATGCATTTGATGTCCAGTTATCAGGCCGACCAGGATGTATGGCCCACACACCTGTGCCTATAAAGAAATACGAGGTCCTCTCACACCACGTTGTGCCATGTGAAACAGACCTTCCAATATATATGGATCCGACTCGACACCAAGCTGTAAACAAGCCTGCGCAGTCCGTAGCCGCGTTCGCCAACCAACCAAGGCAACATGGGGTAGACTCGTCGAAGACTGCAGACAAAAATGGATTTGATGTCCAGGTCGCAGGCCGACCAGGATGTATGGCTCACACACCTGTACCTATAAAGCAATACGAGGTCCTCTCACATCATGTGGTCCCGTGTGAAACAGACCTTCCGATTTATATGGACCCGTCTCGACACCAAGGTGTAACAAAGCCTGCACAGAATGTTGTATCGGAGACAGTATCAAGACCACCAGTGCCTAACAACATATCACAGCAACCCGGTGATGGTGCTAATGCTCCACAAACAGAATTAGAGAGGCTAGAGATGCTACTAGATTCCATTCCTACACCGAGACAGCCCGGAGAATCCGTTGACCTACCACCAGAATTGATGCATTTGATGTCGGGTAACAAACCACCTCCAAACCAAGCTGCGCTAATCAGAAATGCGTCGTGTTCAGTAGTGGGCGTTCCAGCACCAAGAAGGCCAAATGAGCGAAAGTGCAGGTTTCCGAGACACATTGGGGTTCAAACTAACGTTCAAGAACTCATGGCAAGGCCAAAGTTATTCCCAGACCCAGTAATCATCTCACCACGAACAATAGAGAGGATACAATCTAAATATATATCTTTCTCCGCCAAACCAACAAGACCACGCGGTGTACAACAACCAAGGAGGGAATCAGGACAATCTAACTCCAAATTCGCTCAGCCAACAAGACCAAGTGGGGTACAGCAATCTAGTAGGGAACCGGGGCGATATAACGCTACATCCGAGAAACCATCAAGACCACGTGAGGCACAGCAATCCAGTAGGGATTCAGGACGATATTACTCTACTTCAACCAAACCAACACCGCCACGTGGGGCACAGCAGTCACATAGGGAATCAGCACGAAATAACTCTACATCCGGCAAACCAAAAAGGCAAGATGGGGCACTGCAGTCAAGCAGGGATTCGGGACGATATTACTCTGCATCTACCGAACCATCAGGCCCACGTGAGGCGCAGCAATCCAGTAGGTTGTCAGGACGAGGAAACTCTACATTTGCCAATCCAGCAAGGCCGTATGGACTAGAACAGTATAGTGAACGAGCAGCTTCAAATAATCGCACGTTCGCCAACCCACCGAGGCAACATGGAACAGATTCGTCTACAGCTGAACACAAGCAGCAAAATGAGTTATTGAATGCAGTTGAGGTCCAGGTCACAAGCCAACCAGGACGAATGGCTCACACACCTGTACCTATAAAACAATACGAGGTCCTCCCACACCACGTGGTGCCGTGTGAAACAGATCTGCCAATTTACATGGATCCGTCTCGAAACCAAGTTGATACGAAGCCTGTACAAGCTGTAGCCTTGAAGCCAGATCCCACGTTCGCCAACCCATCAAGGCAGCATGTGACAGACAAGCAGCAAAACGAGCTGTCGAATGCAGTTGATGTAGAGGTCACAAGCCAGCCAGGACGAATGGCTCACACACCAGTGCCTATAAAGAAATACGAGGTCCTCTCACACCATGTGGTACCATGTGAAACAGACCTTCCAATTTACATGGATCCGTCTCGAAACCAAGTTGATATGAAGCCTGAGCAATCCGTAGCCTCGAAGCCAGATCCCACGTCCGCCAACACACCAGGGCAACATGGGACAGACAAGCAGCAAATTGAGTTATCGAATGTGTTTGATGTCCAGGTCTCAAGCCAACCAGGACGAATGGCTCTCACACCTGTGCCTATAAAACGACAGGAGGTGCTTCCTCATCATGTGGTGTCATGTGAAACAGAGCTGCCAAATTACTTGGATCCGTCTACACAACGAGTTGATAACATGCCTATCCAGTCAGTCGACAAGACGCCCGATCCCACGTTCACCAACCCAACAAAGTCACATGCCACAGACTCATCTAAGCCCGTGTCGACTGCATTTGAAATCCAGTTCTCTGACCGGTCAGTACGACCAGCTCCAAAAAGATTCGCCAACCTAAAAAGGCCATTTGGGGTTGAGCCACCAAGTGAACCACCAGCGACAACTAACCCCACATTTGCCAAACCAACAAGGCCATGTGGAGTAGAGCAGACCAGTGAATCACCAGCGCCAACTAACCCTACATCCGCCAGTCCAACAAGGTCATGTGTGGTACCAACAAACGATAAGCCGGTCAGTGATGCAGACGCTATTCCTATCTTCGCAAGTCAATCAGGTCGGCGCGTTGTTCACACACCAGTACCGACAAAACCAACTATGCGTCCAGATTCAGAAGTACCAGTGTTCACTTCTCCCTCTAAGCAACCTGTCGCTAACAGTCCTGTTCCACGACTACAGCTGGCTGCAAGCCCTGATGCTGAAATCCCAGGAAGGACAAATGAGATAGAGCAACCAATCGCTCATAGCTCAGAAGAATGTAAGGGGAAGGCCAGTCCTAGAAAGTCTCATTCGCGTATGCTCGGTAAAATTGGCCAAGGGTTATTGTCAAGAAATACAGCTACACCGAAACCCAAAGCTTCAAGTCACAAGCCTGTCGCAGCCGATAAACCACCACAGAAAAGTGTCGAAGCCTCAAGTCACAAGCCCGTTGCACCTGATAAACCAGCGCAGAAAGTTACCAAAGCCGCAAGTCGCAAGCCTGTCGCAAATTATCTCAAAGAAACTGCAGCAGCGAAGAGCAAACGTTTGGCTGGTTTTAATGATTATACCAAGGCTAATGAAGAAAAGGTAATACCTAAAGCTAAAGATGAAAACAGCGACTCTAAGGATAAGGAAGATGGCAAAGGTAAAGCTAAAGGCGACACCAGTGACTCAAAGGATAAGATAGAAAAGGGCAAAGGCAAAGTTAAAGGCATTATCAGCAGGTGTGTATCAAGTCTCAAACGAAGAACTGAGTCTGCCATGTCAAACCACAAGATCATCAAAGTCAAGCCAGCAACACCCGACTGTAAAGCGCCAAATAACCCGAAGAATAGCCAACCAACTCAAAGATCAGCACGACCAAAAGAAGTGAAGAAAGTAGATATTCCAATGGTAAATTATTATTAAGTTATTAATCATACTCAACTTATCTTTATAAGTATTAAGTATTTTTCTGAGCCAATAAAAAATAGGATATGATACTGGTGGCTACTCAACTTGTAAGCCATTATACATTATCTGCCTATAATTCTGGAGAATTTTCTTAAGATATAACGAAATCGATTTCATAAAATATAAAATTTTAAGAGATTTAGAATACATTTGCATATTAATAGCTAGTCAAGCAAAACTGTTATGATTTTAACTACTAGTATTATTATCATGAATGAGTTCTTCATATAAATATTATACTTTTATAGGCTTTCTGAAATATTTTGATATCGAAACATCGTATGAATCATGCACATACATATTCTGAATGAAGCGGTTTTGTATGAAATTGTATAGCTGTATGTTACTTTCAAATATGTTTTCAGTCAAACCAAAGACCAGACAAAGGCATCATCTGGCCTACAGAATTCCATGCTCTCAGTAGTCACGGCAAAGCTTACTATGTTGAACAATTTAGACGAAGTGAGAAGTTCAAGCAGCGTCTTGTCAGAAAGAACAAGGGTGGCGAGACATGGATGAATGGCATGAACCCCTTCCAGCTCTGGGTTGTCGAGTAAGTGAATAGTCTTTTTTTCTGTATGACTTTTCATCATAAGGTGTTTCATAAGTCTGTAATAAATACATGTATGTGCATTTTCGAGTGTTTGCATGTAACAAGTATGGACATCACAGATAAGTAAACTGGTGTATAGTGTTTAGTTTTGGTGGATTTATTTTCCGACTTATGTTACGCATTCTAGATAACTAAATAATTATGTTAACCATCGCCATGAGAATGTAAGCCTACTCCCCTATTATAGTGAACAACTTAGATACATCTAGCAATTTAATTGCTGAGACCATTTTATCTTGCTCAAAGCGGACACTCTACCACTGAGCACTTCTGCTTTTAAATTAACGTTTTGATAAGCATCTGATAGAAAATATATATACGTATGTATAGTAAATTGAAGTGTGGTATTGAAATGCCGAGCATAGCCATTATTTGCCATGTCAGCATTCTGTTAAAATATGACAGGCATATGAGTGCTCCCACCCGGATTTGAACTCGGGTCGCCGGACTATGGGGCAAGCGCGCTAACCACTATGATACGGAGACAAGGAGTATAAAGTGTGAGTTGCACTACGTTGTTCATTGATATTTATGTGGGGTTTTTTTTCAGGAACGAAGGAACGCAGACTATGTACGATATTCTACATCCCGTACCAAAAGCCCAGACTGATGCTCAATCTAAAGTGAAGTGCTGGAGAGGGAAGGACTCACCCGAATGTTGATAACAAGTGATAATCTTAAAAACAACAATACTAGTAACATCTAAATTATTCCATTATTGTTTAAATCAGTCTTGTATTTCTCAACAGAATTTGGTCAAATTTAATTTTAACTCAAAGTAATCAGAATGATTTGCATAAGGTTGGTCAATTTTCGTTTGGAAATAATTATTTTTTTACCATTTTTTCATTCCCTTTTGTTCGGATCAATTGGTTCCCTATTTAGTCATATGGCTTAACGGTAATATTGTATATTTTGAATTATATTTCAATATGGAGTAGATTTTTTTCAAAAGGTTATTTCAATTCTGCATCGATTTGTTTTTAAAAGGCAACTTACAAATTTCTATCAAGTTCACAATTTTACTAGTTTAGCATTTTTCTGCAAGATGGTTTAGATTTCAACATTTTTTTCAAATTATTTGTTAACGATTCTCATTTTTCTTCACACATTACTAAATGTTCAAACGTAAGTGGTTTTTAATTTATCTTCTCACTTATTCATGGATATCTTTTATTAGTTTTAATTCTACAGATTTGCAGTGTTATTAATCATTATCGTGCCTGGGAAGAGGCATTATGTGCATGTTATGTTTCAATAAGATACTGAACAGTACAACAAATACATCATGCCCGGTATCTACTGATGCAGGAGGCATATAGCGATTGTCCTGTCCGTCCGTCAGTCCGATTGAAAATATTTACCAAAACTTTCAAGTTGTTACATCTTCCTCGTCAATCAAAATATTGCTTTCAATGTTTATCATCAAAATTGCCTTACATCGTCAATGCAACATAATTATGGCTCAGCGAGTTAAATATTATGGACAGGCTTCCACTGGGGCATATAAGTGCTTATTTATCGCAGTCTTGTTTAGATTGAAAAAGTCGATTATATTTAGTAAACAACTGCTAAGAGTGTACCGGTGAAGTTTAGCTAATTTGTGTCAATACAGAATATGAAATATCATGGGACAAAATAACCAAATGACACAAAACACACAAAATACGTCAGCGTAGTGACGCATGCATTCCATCGTAGAGGCGTATTTATTCATATGTATACAGTATTCCTTGTTTGGTTTTCCAATGACTTGTCCAGTAGAGGTACGAACATCTCACAATGCTCTAAAGGGTAGAACAAGAGTACGGGTTTGACCTGCCAATCAATTCCCGGAAGTTATATCCCAGAAAGCAATGTACAGATGGAAGTCTTAGACTGGATAGTTATATTAGGATATCCATGGGAGTAGGGGTGTCCGTTTAGTCTTGCTCATTAGCAAATGCTGTCATGATCTGCATATTAATGCCAAATTATGTTCAGTAGCAATTATTGTCATGGCCAGCCTATTAGTGCCAAATTATGTTCAGTAGCAATTGTTGTCATGGCCAGCCTATTGGTGCCAAATTATGTTCAGTAGCAATTGTTGTCATGGCCAGCCTATTAGTGCCAAATTATGTTCAGTAGCAATTGTTGTCATGGCCAGCCTATTAGTGCCAAATGATGTTCATTTGCAATTATTGTCATGGCCAGCCTATAAGTGCCAAATTATGTTCACTAGCAATTGTTGTCATGGTCAGCCTATTAGTGCCAAATAATCTTCACTAGCAATTATTGTCATGGCCAGCCTATTAGTGCCCAATTATGTTCACATGTAATTATTGTCATGGCCAGCCTATTAGTGCCAAATTATGTTCACTAGCAATTGTTGTCATGACCAGCCTATTAGTGCCGAATTATGTTCACTAGCAATTATTGTCATGGCCAGCCTATTAGTGCCAAATTATGTTCATTTGCAAAATATTGTCATGGCCAGTCTATTAGTGCCAAATTATGCTCACTAGCAATTGTTGTCATGGCCAGCCTATTAGTGCCAAATTATGTTCAGTAGCAATTATTGTCATGGCCAGCCTATACGTGCCAAATTATGTTCACTAGCAATTGTTGTCATGGTCAGCCTATTAGTGCCAAATAATGTTCACTAGCAATTATTGTCATGGCCAGCCTATTAGTGCCAAATTATGTTCACATGTAATTATTGTCATGGCCAGCCTATTAGTGCCAAATTATGTTCACTAGCAATTGTTGTCATGCCCAGCCTATTAGTGCCGAATTATGTTCACTAGCAATTATTGTCATGGCAAGCCTATTAGTGCAAAATTATGTTCATTTGCAATTTTTGTCATGGCCAGTCTATTAGTGCCAAATTATGTTCATTAGCAATTATTGTCATGGCCAGCCTATTAGTGCCAAATTATGTTCATTTGCAATTTTTGTCATTGCCAGTCTATTAGTGCCAAATTATGTTCACTAGAAATGGTTGTCATGGCCAGCCTATTAGTGCCAAATTATGTTCACTAGCAATTGTTGTCATGGCCAGCCTATTAGTGCCGAATTATGTTCACTAGCAACTATTGTCATGGCCAGCCTATTAGTGCCAAATTATGTTCATTTGCAATTTTTGTCATGGCCAGTCTATTAGTGCCAAATTATGTTCATTGGCAATTATTGTCATGGCCAGCCTATTAGTGCCAAATTATGTTCATTTGCAATTTTTGTCATGGCCAGTCTATTAGTGCCAAATTATGTTCACTAGCAATTGTTGTCATGGCTTGCGTTTTAATGCCATGGTATTTTATTAGCAATTGTTTTCATGGCCTTCTCATTGGTATTGTTTGTTATGTAGTTGGCTATGATTGGCTTGTTACCATGGTCATTTTTTTCATCACCAATATCTGACTATTGGCCACGGTTTATCGGACTCAGTTTATTATATATCTGACTAAGTGAAGCATTTGTCTGACTAAGTTTATTATTTATATGACTAAGTTAACAAAATATATCTGACTAAGCTAAGCATTTATCTGACTAAGTTGCATTTATCTGACTAAGTAAAGCATTTATCTGACTAAGTTAACAAAATATATCTGACTAACTTAAGCATTTATCTGACAAAGTTAAGCATTTATCTGACTAAGTTAAGCATTTATCTGACTAAGTTGCACATATCTGACTCAGTAAAGCATTTATCTGACTAAGTTAACAAAATATATCTGACAAAGTTAAGCATTTATCTGACAAAGTTAAGCATTTATCTGACTAAGTTAAGCATTTATCTGACTAAGTTGCATTTATCTGACTAAGTAAAGCATTTATCTGACTAAGTTAACAAAATATATCTGACAAAGTTAAGCATTTATCTGACAAAGTTAAGCATTTATCTGACTAAGTTAAGCATTTATCTGACTAAGTTGCATTTATCTGACTCAGTAAAGCATTTATCTGACTAAGTTAACAAAATATATCTGACTAAGTTAAGCATTTATCTGACAAAGTTAGCATTTATCTGACGAAGTTAAGCATTTATCTGACTAAGTTGCATTTATCTGACTAAGTAAAGCATTTATCTGACTAAGTTAACAAAGATATCTGACAAAGTTAAGCATTTATCTGACAAAGTTAAGTATTTATCTGACTAAGTTAAGCATTTATCTGACTAAGTTAAACATTTATCTGACAAAGTTAAGCATTTATCTGACTAAGTAAAGCATTTATCTGACAATGTTAAGCATTTATCTGACAAAGTTAAGCATTTATCTGACTAAGTAAAGCATTTATCTGACTAAGTTAAGCATGTATCTCACTAAGTTAAGCATTTATCTTACTAAGTTTATTATTTATCTGACTAAGTTAACCATTTATCTGACTAAGTTTATTATTTATCTGACTAAGTTAAGTATTTATCCGACTAAGTTAAGCATTTATCTGACTAAGTTTATTATTTATCTGACTAAGATCATTATTTATCTGACTAAGTTAAGCATTTATCTGACCAAGTTACCATATATCTGACTAATTTAAGCATTTATCTGACTAAGTTAAGCAAAATATCACTGGTACACAACTATGAACAAATCATTGCACTCAAGTATTTTCTACATGTACAAGTTCTCGGTTTGCTCTGTAGTGTATGTAGACTGTTCAGTATAGTTGTAACACCGTCCAGGAACACTTCCTGTTCCCCTGTGTGTAAGTCTCTTCCCAGGTACATGCGAATGATATTGCATTGTTAAAATACATTGTTAAAAATATGTCAAATTCATTTTAAGTTATTCTTAATTTTGTATTAATAATATATAATCCATTTAACATGGTTTATTATATAACTTATTAGTTATTCTTTTTTATTCAAATGCGCATCATTAAAAAACACTAAATAGCAAAACCTTTCTTATTAATGTAGTAAGTAGTATGAATACTTAAAGATATGTTGCATTGGTTTTTGTCATTGTTTTAATCTTTTTGTGGCAATATTGACCTTCAAAAACTTGTTTAATAATGTAGTAAGTAGTAGGTATTCTTTAGGGTAGGTTGGTTGGGTTTTTTTTCATTGGTTTTTAAACTTTTTGTGTATTCGTTGGTAAGATTTTAAAAAAAAAAATTTTTTGGCATATTTTTTCATCACTTCAATCATATTCTGAATATTTTGAAATTCCCAGACCCCAATATAATATGACAACCAGTGTCCCTTTGTGTATTTTTAATATTCTATTATTTAGAAAAAAGTAAAATATTTTTAAAAAAATATTAAATTGGTATTAAAATTAAAAATTTGATCAAAATTCTGTGCGAGATATCGCCAGGCTGTGTAAACATAGGAATAAATGTATGATATTGTGTACATAGAAAATAAAGTTGTTTTTTAATAATGATGTGTTTCTTTTATTGCTATGTTTGTATTTCTATAATAATTCAGAAGTTCGCAAAAGAACGAGTATGTGGTGGAGAATTCCAGCCTAGTGAAAAAATGATGATCACGCAAATTCCACTAGGGACAATGTTTTCCAATAGCATGCCCCTAGTTCCTATTCATTATATAGTGTGCCCAGGATAATGTGATATATGTATGTACAAACATTGACCGGATTGGTCTACTATCTACTATTGGCAAATTGGTTTCTTAAATAAACGCATATGGTCTTTATATACTAAAATTACACTGATAAATTGTGCACACTTGGGCGTTTCCATGTATGTGGCTTATACCAAATTTCCCCGCCTTTCTCCTTATCCTGGGTGCACTATACCTAGTGTACAGATTAAGAGTATGCCTAAGCTACAAAGGGACATAATGTGTGAAGCTTAAAACAAAAATTAAGTTATACGGATAAGCTCCCATGTGGCAGACAATATTCTGAAGAATCATGTATGCTTGGGGAGTATACAACAAAGTCACACTGGTATTACACAGAAGTTCATTCCCCCAGTCACATTATCCTGACAATGTACAAATAAGCAATAACCGACTCCAATCTCTCTATGCATTCTTATCATAAATCTCAACTCAAATTTAGAATTTAGTCAAATCAAACTCTGAATAATTTCAGGCAAGTATTAAATTGAAGTTCTTTTAGTTTTACAGTAATACACTCAAAACAATTTAACAGTTTTGTAAAACATTTTTTTCTGCTATTGTTTATTGCTTCATTAACTAAAATATACATGATAATATTTGAGATGAGATTTAACTCAGATTGAGATATTTCAGGAGAACAGGGCCTGGAACTAACTAGCTAGGGGAACAGTGATGGTAGTTATATCAGAGCCACTTTAACGACTTTAACTTCTGTATACCATAGCCTGGGATCGAACCCAAGACTTATCACACAGGAAGTCGAAGTACTACATTATTTGTACTCATATAAACCAGTTTGGAACGCAAAACATTATGATCGTGGACTAACTATTCTTAGTGTCATATAAAAGATTTAGACTCAGTGTTAGTTTTATAAGGCATAATGTAAAGCCTAGGTCCCAATGAGCATTGGCGATGTCCTCCCAATGTAAATAAATGAGCTTCAAGAGGCATCAGGATTCAGGGATTTCACAAAATGTCAAATGTCTCCTCGAGTTTCCCCCTAGAACACGAGGAGCTTTTTTTCTCAATGCGTTCCAGTACTTATTTATTAAATCGGGAGTACATCTCTGAGACAAAAATGCTCAGTGGGACCTAGGCTTATTAATTGATAAGAATGTTTTATCATTGTGAAGAGGCATAATTCATACCTGTTCATCTGTAGTTGTATGGGGACCATAAGATAAATAGCCTACATAGATAGTGGGTTAACAGCAAGATAACATAAATTCAATTGGAGTTTTATGTAACATTGCACAAGTGTAATCAAACAGTTCAAGATAAAATGATCTTACCTTAGTTTATAACACTGAGACTTGTCTTGAATGAGGACCTTTTAATATGATCCTTTTATATTTCTGATGGTATTCATCACCAGTTGGGTATATCATACACTACCATGAACATGTTGATTCTGGGTTAAAATTATAAACGATAATTACAATTCCTTGTGTGAAGACATGAGAATGGCACTAATAAGAGATACAAGTAGTCAAGAACCAACATGGTCCTGTACACCACTCAAGAGAGTGTCATTGCTTAAGCTTCATGAAGATTGAAGCACTAATGCAACCATAAAAATTGAAGCATAAATTAATGCAACCATGAAGATTGAAGCACAAATGCAACCATGAAGATTGAAGCACAAATGCAACCATGAAGATGGAAGCACAAATAATGCTACCATTGCTGTGTCACTGGTATGTTCACAAGTTTGTTATTTGAAAGTTGGAAACAAAATGTGGCATCTGGGGCCTTATTCACCAACGCTGTAAGTCTAAAACACAGATTCTATATTGTTAAATATTATCATCATGTAGTTATAAGTGTATCGATTTGATATAAATGGGTTTATAATTGGATAGAAATGGCAGTGCTTATTAATGTTGTCAATTTTAAGTCTAAGTCTGAGTTTCTGTCTGACAATTTTGGTGAATAAGGCCCCAGTTTTGTCAAAATGTGTCATGTTTTCATGGAAGGGTATGGCCAGCTGCCATTGGAAATCGAACCTGGATACATGACAACCACAGCGGTATGTACATGTAGCTCCTTCTGTGCTTAAACAAGATTTGTTGTTCACAATGTCAGAACATATTGTACAACTTTGTACCAAAAATTAATAGTTAACAGGTGCGAGTCCCAGTGAGGTTCCAACGGTATAACATCGGAAAAGCAATCGTGACATGGGGAGTTTGAACCAGCGCCAGACTTACATTCTTTGCTTTGACCCCAGCTTTGAAATGTAATTGTGGTTTGTTATTCTTATTCATCCCATAGTCATTGTTCATAGAAAAAGCCTAAAACAAATAAAAACAAAAAATCTGTCACTGTTTAATATAGTTTTAATATCTTACCACAGATATTAGTGATCACTAGTAGTACATTAGAACAAAAACTTAATCAACTATAGGAGAAAAATAGCACTCAATTATATTCTATTGTCAATATAGCGAATATACCTAGTACCGGGATGCACTTTTTTAACAGACAGTGTGACCCATCAGGACGATTTTAACAAAAGATTCAGAAAACATGCTTGCATGTTTAGACGAGTTTCCTGCAAGACTGCAGTAAAGTTATAATTTTAAGTATATAATAAGCAGTTACTACAGTCTTGCGGGCAGTTCTCCTATAAAATCTTGTGTGATTCGTGTCATAATTGTTAATTTAAACAATAAGCTGCAACTAATGGAATGATTATGATTGCATGGGTGAAAGTTAGAAATTTTGAAAAACCTGAAATTCTCAAATATTGACAATTTATACAGGGAAAATAAAGAGAATTAGACATCTTGATTCACTCAAAAACCTGAAGTTCAGGCATATGCCTGAAAACTTCCACCCATGTGATTGACATATGTTGTGAGAAACTGAAAAAAAGGTAATAAACTGGAATTGTTATGAACTATTTCGGTGTATAGCCTCTTATACTGTGAAGCTTGAACAACATCAACCATTGAAAATATTACAACGAAAACAGACATGTTTCTGTAGCACACAGGGATACCTGGGATAACTTAATTAGCAAAGAATTCATTACAAATGTGTTTTATAGCTAAAGACCAAAACCATTTGGAATCCAACACTAAGCATTATTTCCAATGTTTGAAGCCACAGCACACTATTAGCAATCAGTCGCAATCATTAAATAATTGTTTCATGATCTTTTATAAATTTTGAAAAAAATCTTAATGAAAATAAAATAATTAACTTTCATTCTTTGACAATATCGCAGTGTTCACAATTTCAAAGATTTTATCTCATTATAGAAGCTGCACATTGAAGATAATTTAAGCAATTATCGAAACTTTGCATTATATTGTGCTTAAATACACTTTTAGGATACATATAAACATACACAAATACACAAGTGATAGGAGTCAAACATCTTTCCACAATGCCCAGCTTCTTCTTTCATCCCTGATCGTCAATTTCTCTTCATACAAAAAATATGATTAGTATTAATTAGGTTTGGCAATTCCAATGACACCACATGCAACACGTGAACCAGCGTTTCCGGTAGTTTTTGAAAGCTCGTGACCACCTTTTCCGAGATCATCAACATCTGCGTGGACCTGAAATATATCAAAATATTCTATAAAATCTACCAACTATGATGTAATAAAGCTTTGCTTGCACATGGTAAACCTGGCCCAGACATTAAGGCAATAAACAAAACTATGTTCAATAAATGTTTATGTACATGTGTGGAAGCCTTGTCTATAAATACTAGCTAAGTCAATCAGGGGTCAGAATTCTGTTAAGTGTTGGAAGTGTTACATGGCTTTGACAAGGTAATGTGCTTATTATAGTAAAAATGCATGCCAAGTTTGAAAGCAATGCCTTGATGGACTTCAAAATTATTTGAACAGATGTACAAATGGACAGATAGGACAATCATTATAAGCATTCCACTTTAGTATATTCTGGGGCATAAAAATACCGAGTTTAAGTCTGTTAATTCAGCCTACTGTACATTCACTTAACAAAATGTTGGGAATTCCATGAAAACCAGATTCCGGAAGCCAAGCATAATTTGGCAGAGATGGGTTTTTTTTATTTTTAGTAACGGTGACATAGGACTTGACCCCACTTTCAATCCCATGCAAGGTTTTCTTATAAAAAAAAAAGTTACCAATTTTCTAGGGCTCTTTTTAGCCACTCAAGCACCCTTTGATATTTAAACTTCCCCTGGTCATTGGGCTATACATGGAAATCTACACTCGTGTCTCCCTGGGGAGACTATTTCTCTCCTGTGGGTGTGGCAGCCAACATCGATCTGCGGCGCCGCGGAATAAACACTGCCCTCGCAGGTACCATTTTACACCATGGTGGTGTGGAGCATGTGGGACTTGCTCAGAGAAATTAACCAGTGGTCTAGAGGGGGATCTAACCCGGGACCTCTCGATACTGAAGCGCGCGTCCTGCCTCTAGGCCTTCGCTCCCCAAGCTACCAATACATCAAGGTTCATCCTGATACATACATATATCCTTCCAAACTCAAGTTATCATGCAGTCGGAAACCAATATGTGGATTTATCTCAAAATCAACAAAGGCAATCAAAGCCAACCTGCACCGAGACGGAGAGTTTCAGGGTCCTAGGTCAAACCATTTATGATGGCTGCTACTAATGAGAAACTATTTTGTCTACTGATGTGGTTAATGACCCAATGTGTGCCTCCATAGCTCAGTGCTTACTGTGCTTGCTGTCTAGTCTGGCACTCAACTTATACAGGCCAGGCTCCAATCTCTAGAAGCATCTCAAGGAGAAATCTCATCTCATCTCAAATTGAGATTTTGCTCAAATCAGAGTCTTAATTTGAGATAAATCTGAAGTTCAAGCTCTCTAATGTATACTGTAATAAACAAAGAATAATGAAATTATCGAAACGACACGTGACAAAATTTGAGATGAGACTTATCTCCGATTGAGATGTTTAGGGAGATTGGGGCCTGAACTCATATGCATGCCATGTTTAGGCAGAAAACTAAATGGAAAATAAAGGTTATATGCTTGGCATGCACAGAAAAATACTACCACATCTTCAAACTGGGCATTATAATATTACATAATAAATGTATAAATTTAGATTCGTAAAGTCTTACCACCAAAGTTCTTCCAATGATCGATTGTGGACCAGAAAGGCTGATACATTTGTCGGTTATATTCACTGGGCATCCAGATTCGGTGGCTGTCACATTACCAAGATCCCCTACATGTCTGCAAAATTATAAAAAAATAAAGAAAACATACGAGAAAAATTCAAACAAATCCACAGTAACAGATCAGTAATTTGAATGTTGATCTTTCCTAATACTTAATGTAACTGGGTGGCCGCAGATAAGAAAGAATGAAATTCCCTAATAATTCCCTTTTCCCTGACTGAAAGGTGATTTCCATTGATTGTTTAGTGTTCGCAACTCAAATACAGCTGAAAATATTGCCTCCAACCACCCCCTATAATTGTTTTAAATTCCTTGAGAATTACCTGATTATGCCAAATTTTGAAATTCCATGATTTTTTGCAAGCTGGGAATTTGTTTCTGACATTTTCCCTGTTTTTCAGAGTCTGTGGCCACCCTGCTACTGTTACAATAAGTTACCAGTTCAGTCAGCCTTTAACAGTTTAACTACGATATAATATATATCTTATCCTATCATTGTGTAAATTAAAGCTTTATTAGGTTATGTCAGTTTTACACTGCCATGTGGTCAGATGACATGCGACTACTTTCAACCTCCACTTCAACAAGTAATTCAGTGTTGAAGACGAATCTTGCATACTTATTGGAGCCAAGCCAGGTATATGTAATCATAATGACGCCGTAGACCTATTTAAGTCTATATAGTCTTTGAATCTATTTGACAAGGGGAAAAAACGGGATTTATCTCCGAGTGACTTCATCACAGCATCGGATTTCTAGGACGCCATGTTGATTTATTTTGACAAAATGCGATTTTGAAACTCAAAACGCACTTACAGGCAGTGGATGCTTTGTTGAATTGCAGGTTTGTGTTTATTGATTATATTTAAATTGAAACACCTTATCAAATTCTTGTTCAGATTTTCAGATTCGTCCTTTTAAATACTGGATTTCAGTTTGAACCCTTGGCAAGCCGATGGTTCAGCATGTTCAATATCTTTGTGCAAGGGTTTTTGTTCGTATTTTTAAGCTTATGACTTGTTTATTAATGAATCAAATCATTCATTGTGTTTAAAACATGTTGCAGGACAAATAGAACACAAGGATTAGTGTCTTATAAACTTCAATTTATTGGAATCATCTCCGGAAGGCTCATACGGCTTGGCAAGCCGGGCCGTATGAACCTTCCTACAACTCATCGAATAAATTAAAGTTTATAAGACACTAACCTTGTATTCTCTATATGAGATACTTTTTGTTCCATTTTATTTTGTATATATGTAAAAAATTATTAAGGTGAAGCCTTCTTGCCTCCCTAGTCAGAATGCGAAAACATATAGCATTAGTTAGTGCATAAGTTACTAAAGTCTTTTTTTAGGGCTTAAAAGCAAATAAAATATTATAGTATTCTATTATTCAAAGAGTGTACTTAAACTTACATAACATAATTATTGATAGAAGTGAAAATCTTTTCATTTTGCTACTTATTTATAAACGTTTCGTAAGTCATTAATCTCATTATTATGCTATTTTGACTGGCATCTTTTTTACCATTACACCATTCATCAATCAACTACCTTTTATAGTCATTTTAATAGTAAATTACATTAATTAACATGGTGTAATGGATTACCTGGAAAACCTTTGACAAAATAATTAGCCAAACAGTACAGCAAAGAAAGGTTTGCTTGTTTTATGTCTTATAATATGACAAATAACTTTATTCCTAGGAAAGAATGTAGTTGGATGTCAATCTATCCTGTACAATGTGCTATAAATTGATGATGTTAGAATCAAAATGATCAATAAAGCAATGTTTTGTTGCACGATAAAATATAGGAACTCGCTTGGATGCGAAAATTAAATCACTTGTGCTATGCACTCGAGATTTGATTTCTATGCACCCAAACTTGTGCCGATATTTATTACACAATAAAGCATAGCTACATATTCATTATATCTTAAATAAGTACCTTTCTGTATCTTCAGGGGCACCATGTGTTTTTTTGTATGGATTAAAATGTGGTCCCGCACTGGTGCAGCCTAAAATTATAATAGAGGAAAGAGAATTTATATATAATTATTTATGTTTACATACTTTTATATAAACGTGCAGCATTGCAAAGCTTTAAGAGCCCAAAGAGCCCTACTCACAATCCTACAAATACTTTTACTATTTTGTCTCAGAGACTCAAACAGTGGCTTACCTAGAGACTTTAGCGCCTCCTCGATAGCCTAGTGGTTGAGCGTTTGCTTCGAGTGCAGGTTGATGTCCCGGGTTCGATTCCAGGCTGCGACATACCAAAGACAAAATAAAAATGGTACCAGAAATTCCATTGCTAGACGCTCAGCATAAAAGGGAAACTGGCTTCTCTTCTCTCATACCCTCCTGCCGATGGATAACATCAGGAATGAGGTGTCGAGAGTGATTAATATAAGATGGAAAAACTTGTTTCACAATCAACCTTAAATGAATTAGTATAAACTACCTAGAGACATTTAAACATGAAGAGCCTATTTGCGGAGCATAGCCTTTATTTGCTTTATTTCTACTGAAATATGGCAGGCATATATATGTGCCTCAACCCAGAAGGAACCAGGTCACCAGTTTGAATGGCTAGGACAATAACCACTGAGCTACACGGAGGCACATACTAGGGGTTCTGGAGCATATACCCAGATTATTGTACCTGTACTGAGTGAGGTAGCATGCGGTTACACATAGTATACTGGTACATAAGGCATATATTTGGTAATATCAAAAGTAAACAAGACTCTGTTTAATTATCAATATTTGAATTAACAAATACCAATATGAAGATAGAGCAGCAAATATTAACCCATCAGTTTCTTATCAGGACACCAAAGGGTAGCATTTCATCAAAGCACTTACAAAAACCCTAACTTATGTTCAAATTTCAATTCTATAAGTGGTACTACTGCAACTGCAACTGTTTGGACTGATTATTGACTGAAAGGAATCATTATAGTACTATTAGTATTGAAGATTTGCTTACTCAAGTTATTATAATTCAAGTTTTTTTATTAAAACAATTGTAATTCTAAGAATTTAAATTTGAACACAAATTTAAGATTTCAGTAAGTGTTTTGATAAAACAGAACACCCTGGCGTATAAATTGATTAATAATAAGGGAGGTTTTGTGGTACTATCTGATAATGTACGGTGTCCCCCCCCCCAAAAAAACACCATAACACTTGCTTAACACCCAGCTTTGATGCACTCTACTATATAACAGTTACTCAGGGGGTACACAATTGCAAGAAGACCTGTGTTGGTGTACCCCCAAAATAAAAATGTCAGTGGGAACACTGATGTAAAAAATTTGAGCCTTCAGCATATTTCTAATTAACATGTACTAACCATCGGAATTATCACCAAACTGATGCACATGGAATCCATGCTGACCAGCTGCCAATCCTGAAATGTCACCACTGACCTGAACTGGACCATCACCCTGTAAATAAAAATTCAAAATAAATACACAGTATATGTACTCGTTTCACCCCTTCTGGCTACGCCCCAGAGTTGTGACATGTCTAACCCATACATGTCTAACCATGGGTTAGACCTATTGGCACACAACTCGAAGTACATTCCAGGAGAATAGGTCAGGTGAACCAGTTGACAAATGAAATATAAACTTGAATTAACGTAAAATAAACTGAAAGTGAAACCACAAATATATATATATATCTATTAGATATCTATGGTGAAACATACAAGTTTTAATAATAAGCTCCAATCAATTAAAATTTAATTAACAACTAAGCCCTATTAAATTTAGTAATTATAATCTTATAATTCAGGCAAGTAAGAAAAGAACTTGCAAAAAGGCATATTGCACATTTGGGCTTAGTTGAAAACATAACAGGTAGAAATGCCAGTAGACTGCATACATGAGAAACTTCAGTATCACAATTTTTATGAGAATCGTCTGCATGGAGTTTAAACGTCTAGAAATCTGTGTGTTGACACCAATAGAAAGGCATAAATTACCACGTTAGCAGTGCAATTTCCTTTAGGTGCCAATTACATTTGATGACAATGCCTAAAACTCCGGAATAAGCAACTATAAGAATACATAGTACCCCTCCCACTGCGGGTGAATGGCGTTATTGGTCGCACAGGGAAACGGTAAAACGTTACCTCTTGCTTGAACGTTAACACTCCCTTGATGCTGTCGCTTGAACCCAATACACACTTAGCAACGATGGACATGTTGAATAAACGTTCGTGAGACACTCTTCTTAAAATAAGATATAAGTAAAAGAAAAGCAAGTGCGTTCTGATTAGTAACCGGCAGAGTAAAGTAAGGACACTTTATTTATCAAAATACTATTCTCCATTCAGAAAAAAATCGCAGTGGGCGGGGCAAGTGTAACCGGTGTCGCGGTACGATCTATCTATCTTGTTTATTCCAATCCCTCATGAGAAAATCGAACTCTTACATTTCAAAATATAATTTGGCAGACGAAATATTGTGTATTTTTGACAACCCATAAGTTTAACAGTTTAACTCCCCACCCATCCCCGGGGATGGGGGCTGTAGATGCAGCTGACTGTGCATAAGATACTGGGTCAATCAGCTTTTTTGTCGAAATGGTTTGAGATCATTTGGACAGCTAGGACTTGGGCTTGCGACTTTTTGACAGCTGATACTTGGTATGATCTAGCATATGATAGACGTATTTATAGCTTGTGGTTGATACTAGGTAGTTTTGCCTTTTTTAGGTAGCGGAAGTTTAGTTTCTCGTTCAGTTGTCTTGAAACTGTAGTAACGTTATGCATGTGATGTTTAAAAAATGTTTTGTGTGCTCGACTTTTTAAGTTGAGTATTAAGTTCCTTGTCCGGTTTTCCGTTATGTTTTTACAATTGACATATTTTATCAATTAAATAGTAAACGTCTTTGAAATTATTCTGTCCACATTTCTTCATGCTGTTGGAATTGGCTTATTGTCCCCGGGGTATTGGTTCGGAGAAAAATCCCTAACATTCCCCGACAGTGCGGGGGAAGCTGGAAGGTAAAAAGACGACCGCTTCTTCGACTAGCCACCGTCCATCCCCGGGGTGGGGACCGTTGATGCAACTGACTGGTGCATTGCTAGTCAATATTTCATAATCATAAACGTTTTGCAAAACGTCTGTCCTGTTTAATTGTTAAAATATTTTAATTGAACCTTTGGCATACTAAAATGATCGATTTAAGCATAATTGGACCCGGTCTTGTATATTTAAACACGTTTTATAGTGCATTTAAATAATATGATTTATTTGAGCAGCTAGAAGGTAGTACAACACCGGCTGTCTAAGCCACGCCCATTACGTACACCGAACCAACAAATCGCCTCCTGTGTGTTATGTTGTAGTATTTACTGTTTACGCTTTTTGCAGACGGCACTAATTTTCATTCCGATCACCTCGGCGTTTATGCATTTCAATAATATTTTTTACCGGAGAAAAAGGGAAATAACCGAGCTTTCGCGATTGTAAATATGGCGACAGTGATTGTCTCCCTTGTTGTAATGTATATCACAAGTTTTACCCCGATTTTCACCTATTCAATATAGTGCAGATCTATACTTTACTAAAGTCATGTACACGGGTCTATGGTAGAATCTAAATCTAATTGTACATGTATTTTAATTAAAATGCATTGATTTGTATATGATATATATTCAAAAAATTATAATTATTTTTTAATCGAAAAAAAACCATGAAATAAGCATGTTTTTGAAGGAAAATAGACCCTAAAAAATATTTGCCTCGGCAAATTTTTCGTCTCATGGTATGGCCCAGTAGATTTGGCTAAGAGATTCTAATTGTAGTGTAATTGCATTACTTACTTATATAATTTGTGTTATTCTGCAGAAAGCGTAACATTTTAATGGTTAAAAATCCTGATATGAAGCGTGAAATAGGTTCGAAGACAAATGGAAAACGATCCATCAAGTCGCTACAGTTTACTTAAAACAAAAGTTAAATCTCGTTTGGATAGTTGCAAACTTAATTGGTCACACTCAGCTGCATTAATTAAAACAAAGACATAAATTTAGGTCTTTGATTAAAATTTTAAATATAGTTCTCATATATATACATACAGTACATTATCATTGAAATATTGGCTTGAATGTAGTCACGATGCTTGCTACATCATCAAAAAATTACACGAATAACAAAATATTCTTAAAAGAAAAGAGTCAGCATTAAAAAAATTTAAGTTGGTCTGTGTTACCATGGCAACCTTGTCGAATGGCCTAACCATCGGTTTTATGGTGTTCTAGAATTGATCAGCAACCGAGAATGGGCCGTGTAAATTAGTAAATTCATGCCAATTCAATTAGAAATTGATTATCCTACTGAATGATATGTGACACTGTTTATTTTTTTATTTTACCTTTATTCTACCTGAAGAAAGTAAACAAATTATTTTGTAATTTTTGGCACGGGACTGTAGAACGGTTTGGGTCCGGGTTGAGGGACTTTATCGTTAACCACAAACCGAAACAACACCAAAGGAGCGAAAATAGAAACGAAGCAGTCATGCCTTCGTATGAAGTAGCTTTAATAGTAAGAACAGCCTTAGAGCGGGTAAGATTGCTAATGTTATCTTAATTAACGACGCATTATAACCTTATGTAATGTAAATTCTGTCCGTGATATCTCATATTTGTACAGATTTGACATCTTTACCAATTGTCACATGTTTTCGCGTTGACCTTGTATTTTATTTACAATTTAGTGTAACCATTCTGAAGCCTTGTCAAGTTGTTTATACCAGTAATGTGATGTGTTTTACGTGCCATGTAATGGAGGGAAGAATCTAATGACTGACTTATTACTCCAAAATTGTGGGATTTGATTTTCATTTTGTTGGTCAGCAGTCCAAAATAATTCTTATGGCAGCACTGGTCAGTCAGTGGCATTCACACGACCCTGGGGATGGGTCGGGATTTTTACTTTTGGTTGTAAAAACCCTGCACTGCACAGACTTGCCGGGGACAGCTGATGGTAAAATCTCTGGTTTTTCCCCGTCCCGTGTCATACCGTGAAATTAGCGTACCATTACACATCCCTAACCCCCAGGGGCAACACTACCTCCAGGTTACCAATCAAATAATCAGTATTCTAGATTCACTGGAAAAGCGTGTAAGGAATGACCAAGTGCCCAGCTTAAATTAGAATCAAAGCCAAGGACTTCACGACTCTAGACAAGCTGGCTACATTGTTAACTGTGTGGGTTCAACTGGGGTGGATCCGATTGTTTTGACTACCCTCGACCCATATTTGAGGGTGTTGTCCACTCCACCGTGCCACCTAGGAACTAGACATGCAAATCATTATGTCAAACAGTTTGGACTGTAGTGCATAGAACATTAGACTCTACGTATGTTTCACTGTGTTCCACTTTGTTTCACTAACATGAAGCATATTGATACCGCAAAACATACACAAGTTTTATGGTTAGAAGTATTTGGACAGCAGTCTAGCTTGCCAAGCCGGTAGAGCCATACTAGAGTTAGCCTAGGTATTGGATTCAATCAGATTGCAACCGACCTGGATTACTGTGGCAGTCAGTGGTGTTTCATGGCCACAGTAGGAAAGCCAGAAGAGGGAAAAAATTAATGGTGTGGGGGGGGTTGCCAGCCGACTAGATGTGGGGCAATCTGCGAGGAGATTTTTTAATTTCTGACCTTTATCTCCATCGCATTAGATGTGGATACTCTAAGTCGAGATTGTTTGACTACCAGCCGACCTGATAGCTGTGTTGGTCAAGTCTTTACAAGTATTAAGGAAGTCCAACAGGGATTCATACCTATTTATCCAATATCACTAAAAAGTTTTCAACTATGTCTGGAAAGGCGAAATGTCAATATCTACCTCCTGTCACAGGGCACAAACATTTATATCAGAACAGTACTTGCAAATTCAAATCAGTGGAGTTGATGTATTACTTTGTTTCAGGCTCAAATGAAAGATGTGTTGAAAGTAGCGTGTACAAATATCTTTGAACAAGGTGGTGTAGTGAGAAAGATGGAGAATCTAGGATATCGGGAACTGCCATATCCAATGAAAGCTCACAGACGAGTAAACACCCATGGAAAGTAAGTAACATTAATGCAGAGTCAAGTATAACATAGGATAGCCTTTATTTGCCCATCGGCTTTCAGCAAGTTTTAATTATGCTGAGCCGAGTATTATTTGCTAAATTGCTTATTATTAGCTTTCTGCTGAAATATTAGTGCTTCCACCAGGACTTGAACTCAGGCCGCCACTCGCCAGGATGAACGGCAAGTGCGCTAACGACTGAGCTACGGAGGGACACTTGGTTCTAGAAGCTTTACTTAGGCTGTTTGCCTAATCATCAAGGATTTATATTCAAGGATCATTTTGACATTTTTTCAAGTTCGCATTTAATTTAAGTACTTTTTAAGGTTGAAACCAAATTCAAGGACTTTTCAAGGCCTGTGCGAATCATGTTTCCATTAACATGTATTATGTCAACATCCTACATTATCAGACTAGATTTATTACCTTATTTTAAAGCAAAGATGTAGGTTAATTATAAACTAGTGTATTTTAATCAATCTAGGAATTACAAAATGTAGTTTATCATGCCTTAATATTTTATGTTAATTTTTCAGCTACTTCTGCATCAAATTTGAGAGTTCTGCTGAAGCGATGACGAAGATTTCTGTGAATTATAAAACTGTTACTGAAATAATAAAACACGGTATAGTGAGAGATGAAGAGGAACCAAGGCGTCCATGTTTAGACGGCCCGTGTTTATTCGGCGAATTACCGAATCCTGATCACGATCGAGCTGCATATACAAGAAAAGTGTTACAAAGATATAAAAATAGAACTTTTTCCAATATGTAAGTTCAATGAATCTTGTGTTTGTAATTTTTGGGATTGTAAAATGTTTTAAATATTATTTTGTAATACGTGCAAAAAAGCCTTTTTGTGTAAATTGTTGAATTAATGATCATAATAGTATCATGTTATCCTACAGTTGAAGTTCAAGGTCTAGATTATTTTTATGATTTTGAGCTTGACTATTAGAATATATGGAGAGCTATTGTACTCACCCGTTTGTCGGTGTCACACTTTAGACCTTTTAGTTAAGGTTTTTATACCCCCTGCACAACATAAGATGTAAGAGAGGTATACTGTTTTCTGTTTATCTGTCTGTCCTTAGACACATCTTGTGGACCCAACTCCTCCTACAGTTTTTGCAATACTTCCTTCAAACCTTCACGATCTCAACATGTAGATATGCATGAAGGAATGAATTTGCGCTATGCTGCTTTTTGCAAGAATTATTGCCCTTTGCTGGCAGGGGGTATATAAGTCTGCCGAATGGCGACAGCTCTAGTTTGTGCAGGCTATTATATTAGTTCATATCTAAAGATTCTCCCATAGTGTCCATACTACAGCATTTAAACTTACAACTACAACACTTGTTAACTCAAACTATTAGCCAAGCGCAATAACTATTTTTCTGATTAATTCAGTAAGTAGAGTTATGGCCCTTGAGATAAAAAAATCTCATAACTCATCAAACTCCACACATTCATAGGAATATCAGTTACCGCATCAAGACATACAGGTCGAGTTGCAGTCTCCCAATAAATCAAACAGTGAAATAGAAAGTTGCATGTGCTTCTGTTCATAAGTCTTCCAATAAGCAAATTGAGTGATTTTGGTTCATTTGCTGTAAATATTATGCACCAGTCATTGTTCTGCCCGCCCGCCCGCCTTGGGGTGGTGGTGGTCTTTGACCCGGGGGAAATTAAGCATTATTCATTTTCATGTCCCTGAATCGAAGTATCAGGAGGCATTTTTATAGTGATCGACCAGTTTCTTCTCGCATCAGTATGGATTGCTACAAAGCTTTCATACTTGTATAAGGTACCTTGTAATGGAACATTCTCTATGCACCTATATCAACTGACCACATTTTTTCTTCACATTGAAATAATTTTGGACTTAGACTTTCGAAAATGCAAATTTATTGGTTAATCTTTGTGGACTGTGCCATATGTTAATACAACTTTTTTATGGACAAGGCTTACATGGGGGCATAAGCGTTTACTGAACGTAGTCTTGTTTGGTGTCCAAATCCCACTATGGAGACAATGTTTACTATCTCAGGACACGTAATCAGATTGCATTTCCGGGTCTTGGAACCGGACAAATCAGGCATAATTATGTTGCATTTGTTGGCATGATTGTTGTGTAGAAATTGCACTACCTTGGATTTGTCTATCATAAACCAGTTATGTCCCATTGAAATGATGTTAACATGTTCAAATTCGGATTGGTACTCTCAAACTTCATAGAAATATTGTTCTGCCATGTTCGATTCAGATTAATCCATTTTTAGCAGAAATTATGGCCATCGGTATTCAAACTTCATTAGAATATATCTGTGAGCATGTGTTTAGTGCGCCCAGTCAAATGTGAAAGGCGGTAAAAAAATGGAATGATCCGTAAAGGTGAATTACTCGAGTGAGCAAGATTTATCAGTGTTATTTTAGTACGACTTTGGCCGTATGTGTTTATGATACCTAAGCAACCAATTTTACAACAGTAGGCTTAACCGGTCAATGTTTATAAACATCACATTTCCTGTGTGCACTATAGTTCCACACCTTCAGTTTCAAACTTTCCATTAAGCGAGTAGTTTTGTAGAAGTGGTAGTCCTCGAAATGTCTAGCTTTTTACACATCAAACTTTTACGAAGTGACTTAATTCAGTATAGCAATACCACATGATTTTGGCTACAGTGCCAAGAAGAAATTTGCGTTGTAGCCAAAAGTCACATGGTATTCCTACTGTTATTGATAGCAGTTGGAGTCGGGGTAAGACGTGGTTGCATAAGGAAAGTGCTCCTTTTACTCGAAGTCTTGCGGTTAACCTTCCAGCTGGAAAATCGCATGTACAAACCGCTGGCTTAGAATGAAAATGTCACAAGTGCCACTTACGACTTTATAAGACTAATGCTTATTTGAGATCTACATAAAGGCCTTATGAGCCTATTTTCATGAAAATCGGAACTTTATGTTGGCCAAACTGAAGTTGAAACAAGAGGGCCATGATGGCCCTATATCGCTCACCTGATTATAAATAAAGCCCTGCACAGTTTTTACCCAGGGGCATAATTTGAACAATCTTGGTAGAAGACCACTAAATGACGCTACATACCAATTATCGAAGCTCTAGGCATTGTAGTTTTAGACAATAAGATTTTTGTAAAATGATTTTTGTATGTTTTTTGTATGTTTTCCCTATATAAGTCTATGTAAAAACCTGACCCCCGGGGCAAGGTCAATTTTGACCCCAGGGGCATTATTTGAACAATCTTGGTAGAGGACCACTAGATGATGCTACATACCAAATATCAAAGCTCTATGCAATGTAGTTTAAGACAAAAAGATTTTTATATGTTTCCCTATATATTTAGTCTATGTAAAACTGGTGACCCCCGGGGCGGGCCAATTTTGACCCCAGGGCCATTATTTGAACAATCTTGGTAGAGGACCACTAGATGATGCTACATACCAAATATCAAAGCTCTAGGCATTGTAGTTTTAGAGAAAAAGATTTTTATATGTTTCCCCTATATAAGTCTATGTTAAACTGGTGACCCCCGGGGCGGGGCCAATTTTGACCCAAGGGCCATAATTTGAACAATCTTGGTAGAGGACCACTAGATAATGCTACATACCAAATATCAAAGCTCTAGGCATTGTAGTTTTAGAGAAGAAGATTTTTATATGTTTCCCCTATATAAGTCTATGTTAAACTGGTGACCCCCGGGGCGGGCCAATTTTGACCCCAGGGCCATAATTTGAACAATCTTGGTAGAGGACCACTAGATGATGCTACATACCAAATATCAAAGCTCTAGGCATTGTAGTTTTAGAGAAGAAGATTTTATAAGTTTCCCCTATATAAGTCTATGTAAAACTGGTGACCCCCGGGGCGGGGCCAATTTTGACCACAGGGCCATAATTTGAACAATTACTGAATCCCCCAATGCCACAAACATCCTGACAAAATTTCATCAAAATTGGCCAAATGGTTTCAGAGGAGATGTCGTTTGAAAGTGTGGACGGACGGACGGACGACGAGTGATCACAATAACTCACCTTGAGCACTTTGTGCTCAGGTGAGCTAAAAAGCTTGTTTTACCTTAGTTTAGAGTGATTGTCAGTTTTTCTCAAATATTGATTTTGTAGTTACGACCTGCTCATTCTAAGCCAGCGAAATATTTGCGACATCTCCTTTCGTACATTTGAAGAAATCGGGTTCAGCTGCGGACATCACCAGGTGGACAAACAATGCGACTTTTTAGAAAAGTAAAATTCTGTCGACACAAAGTTAAAAACAACCTCATGTTTCTTACTCTTTGACCAATATTCTCAACCCATTGATGCAACTTCATAGCATTACTACAGGTCACAGTTTATGTCCGAAACCAGCTTCGTTTTGGTAAAAAACTGACTTGTTGAAAATTTTGTTGCCTATGTAAAGTATGTCCATTATAATGTGAAAGGCAGGAAAATTTAGTATCAGCAACTATGGTGAATTTGCAGTGTTTACTTCGGTAACACATTTTAAAACAGTAGGCTAATATGGTCAATGTTTATAAACATCACATTATCCTAGGCGCAGTAAAGTGCTCAGTTTGAGCATTGGACATGTGAAAATCAGTCAAATAAAAATAAATAAGAAATGTCGTTTTCAACTTTTTGTAGACAGATTTTTACTTATATTGACAGCAAAGTAACACACATGGCAGCACAACCAACGAAAAGGTCACAATGGCCTTGAGCTACTGATCTCACAATCCACAAGTTCATCTGCAGTAGCTGGCCAATATTCTTGTGAAGATCAAAGAGTAAAGCATTCTGAGGACACCGTTTGTTCCATCAATCCACATGTGCAAAGCAATATTCCCATCAAAGACGGAGGAATGGGCATAATTATAATGCCAGAAAAATGCATCATAAAACCATGCTTAAATTTCAACACATTGTGTCCTCATTATGATAACAAAACGTATGTACATGAAAATTGCATTCAAAATTCTCACAATGACTGCGTTTTCAAAATTAAACATGGCTCAATGTTGCAATGAACAGCAACAAAATATCAGCTTCCGAGAATTTTATTTTTTACATAGTACAATATCAATTCATTATCAGCTTTAAGTTAAATTAATTAGTTTATACTTCGCTTAAATATTGCTTCGGAACAAGATTGTGGCATTAATTAAATAATTCAGTAACACTTGGTAGGAATTAAATAAAGTCTCGTTAGGATTGTTGTACATTATATTAAAAGTATTTATATGAAACAGTTAAGCTGAAAGCCTCGGAATTCGCGTCAACGGTTATCTTTCACAGTGAAAGAAATGTCTCTCCTCCCAAACCAACATGTTCAACAACTTGATAGCCATACCTGCAAGATAACAAAGAGTATCATGAATAAAAAGTGTGTATCAAAATTGCTCAACATAATGCATACCAAAAACCAGATGTTGAAAGGCAACCCCCACTTTTAATTTCAAGATTAACGACGCCATATACTTAATTTTTAAGCAAAACATGCAAAATTCCATAATTTTCCATACTTTACTGCATAATTATAATACAAAATCTGATGTCTTTAACTTGACATCTTAGATCTGTTAATTTTCAATCTGAAGTTGAAACTTAAATTACCAAGTTCTTGGTACTGGTTTTAAATGATGAGCCTTTTCAAGATCTAGTTGTAAAATATTTCATTTGATATACCAATTGCTCTTGTCATATAAAATGATATTCTAATCAAAAGCGTTTACTTTCAAATTTTCTTAGTAACAAATCTTGTACTACAATTTATACTACGTTTTAGATGCCAAATCGAAAATACCAATTAAACAACATACATTACCTTCCTATGTTTTTGTGAAAATTTTGATAATATTTCAAATGATGAGTATCTTTTTTTCTCCAACATGCAGATAATTCTGCATTACATCCAATACTAGTAAATCCACACAATATTATAGAAGTCACATGCTGATTAACTCCAAATAGCAATCTGATGAAACACTTGTATTTCCCAACAGCAAATTTTGTAGTTTTTTAAAACTGTACTTCCAACTGCAAATTTTGAAGCTTTTTTTTTAAACACAGCTTTAGCAATTTCAATATGCTTTGAAGTTGAACTGTCTTCTTCAAAAATGTTCTGCTGTTTTTAAATCAAATCAGAAAATTGTTCTTCACTGCAAAACTTAAATTTCTGTACTCGCATGAAAAGGAAGAATTTCTTTCTTCAAACCATGAAATTTTGGAATTTGATCCAATTGACCACAGAATATTCAAAGAACATCAAACTCATAGAAAGATGTGATCTTTTGGCTTGTAATACAATATCCCTAATAAAAAGGGATCATTCTTTGTGTTTTGCAAAAACAAGAATGAGAGTAAAAGCCCTGACAATCGTTAACACCAAGCACCATGTTTACCTTATTCATGATCAGCCCCTTGTCTCCTGCCGATCGTCAGTGTCGGTTACCTCAATAAGTAACCCATTTACCACATGCCACAAATTAATTTCAGTGAATAAATAAATGTAAATAAACACAAAAAATCAAACTTCCTAAAAAGGGAAGTCGTACAATATAGATATCCAAAATTTAAAAATACCTTGCTCAATTCGAGCAAAGGAATAAATACAGGTAAATAAAGTACAATCTGCAAAATGCATTAGATTCCATTTCATAATGATATGATCACACATAACAAATCTCTGAAAAAAGAAAATTTAACAATAAAAATTCTTGGATGTGCTGTGTTTCAACTTTGTGTGAAAACACATTTTTTTCGATCACGTTTTTTTGTGTATAATTTTTTTGATTGATTTCATGTAATAATTTTTGATATATATTTAAATGGCAACTGATGGTAGAGTGCCGGTAGATGGATCGATTTCTTTCCTCAGTTTCTAGCAAGAAAGAGAGAAAGACAAATAAGATGTTATAATATTATAAGTGAATGATACAATATAGATAACACATGTTCATGATTTAATACTAGACTCCTGAGCCAAGCATAGCCTTTATTTTCCAGTCAGCTTTCTGCTGACATGGAAGACATACAAGTGCCCCCAAATGTATTGTCAGACTAGACCACAAGCATGCTAACAACCGAATTACGGAGGCACACTCCCATTTGTATTTGATCTGGAATGAATTTGAGGCTATCAAACCAAACACTTTAATTTTGAAAAATTTAAATTAAAGTCCTTCAAACAGAGGGAAACCAACGAGACATCGCTGAAGAACGCTTAGCTATGACAATTTCATAAATATAATTTTAACAGGAGTCTAGCATTATTGTGAAAGAAAAGAAAGTCAGTTACTCAAAAAATTATATTCATACACTATTTCCATTTTTGACAAATGATTTTGCGAAGTTCATCAACTTGGTCTGAGCGAGTTCTAAAGAACAATGACATGATTGTTCTATTGTTCCATCAAGAAACAACAAATTTTCTGTCAATCTGAATAAATTGGCCAGTCATGACTGAACAAGTTTTTGTGAAGTCTTTTAAGTGTATGTTAACTTTCAATAATGAAAAGTGTTGAGATTCACTATGTCATATAACTGTGAATTTTAGTATTAAAAGCAATATTGTTTCGGAATAATCCTAGTTATTGCTACAATGCTACATGAACAACTGACTTTCTTTTCAACAATGAACACATTCAAACATACAACATATATTTAGACCCATCAAATTTCAGAATTTTGAAATGTATTTTTGTCGTTTTGCTTTTTTTTTTTAATCAAACACGAAAACATATGAAAACATTTTTTTTCCATTCTGATTTTATTTTTTTAACTCCATGACAATATATAGTTAATTAGTGTACCACAATTTTACATATTGAAAAAAATTGCCAAATGTGAAAACAACAGACATAAGACTTTTTACTACATGATAAAATGAACGGTCATTCTAAACAAAATACTACACTAAACATATGCATTTGACATGAAAATCTGAACAAATTACAATAACGCAACAAATGGTCTTCAGAAATCAATTATCAAAGTGCAATAACTAAAAAAATCAATTTTCAACTGATACAAAATATTTTCATAAATTTTTCGATTCCTTTCGATAAAATTTCTATTTACAAATCAGCTTTACCGATAATGCTGCTGCTTAGGACGCGAACTGCCAAAGTTAATTTTTCATTAAAAATCAAAGTTCGAGGGAACAATCACTAATACTATTATAAAATGCCAGTTAAATCCAGTATCACACATAATTTGTGGTAGATTCCAGCAGATAACGCAAGGATTGTTAATGTTTTTTTTATAAAAAAGACCATATAGAAAAGATGGCCAAAAAAGAATGGATTATAAGTCACAAACGTGACATCTGCTGATGCCACCATTTTCAGGGTCTACACATAGACATGCTCACTAAAGTAAAACCACACTGACTGTTTTAAAAATATTCCTAAGAGGTATGGCTATGTACAAGTGGTGCTCTATCATCAAGAGTCTCAGTTTGTATTCTAACTTAATGGACAATACTCTGGGTTGCATATATCTATTTAGTTCAAATCATTCAACCCCAATTTTGACCATAAGAATCCTGGTACCACTGAGAGTCCCCCTCACCACCATAACCTGCACCATACCCACTCTGACCCAGAGGTTGCTGTGCTATGGGCTGAGCACCCCAGTCACTGCCTGTGGCTCTTCTTTTTGCCTGTGCTCCGGCTGTCGCTTCGGGAGCCTTTCTCTTGCCTCCTCTTGGAGGTGTCTGCTGGCCTCTACCTGGTCCTCCAGCCCCTCTCCCTCGTACCATGGCGCCCCTGCCCCTGGCAGCTCCACGCATACCCCGCGCAGCAGCTGGACCCCCTCTAGGTCCACCGCGCGGTGGCACCCCTCCTCGACCTCGAACGGGCTGCCAAAGACAAAACACGGAATTTTTAAATTAAAGCTTCGTTTGTAAATTTTCAACATGTAAGACAACACCCAACTTTTACTTCACAACATTTATCTCTATGTTGAAATCTGTAAAACATTGAGCAGTATAAATATTAAAATAAAGCCTTTAATAATAACTACTTTTCAGAACCTGAGCATCTTCACAGTATGTTTTTAAACCAGATCTTATTATTCAGACAAAATGACCTGATCATATGGACCTCTATAAAGCACAATGCTAGCTTACATATAATCAGAGCTTTTTTCCTAAGATACTCAGGGCTACTTCAAGAATTGATTTCATATTCATGCATGTTTGCCCCAAAATGAAGTTAACTTCAACAAAATCAGTTCCCCCAGGTTACTAAAGCTCCACTAGAATCTTTTAAATTGAAGGCCTCATCTGTTTACAAAGAAGAAAGCCCTGATTTTATGAGAATATGTCAAAGGTTGGATACTTACTGGTGGCATTGGACCACCTCGACCACCACGTCCACGTGGGGGAGCGTAACCACCATAATAGTCAAATCCTTCATCATAGTAACCGTAGTAATCATCAAAGAAGTAATCTAAAACAACAAAATGTCAATACATACTATTGAAGTATTTCTAAATAGGTCAATATTAGCATGAAAAACTGTTGTAGATTTTCAGGAAATTAGTACATCAACTTAAAGTTTGTTTAAGTGCAGTTATTTCATAATGCCGACGACACTTAACCCTTTAGTAGGAACTTCAGTGAAGTTGATATTCCTCTAGACTACCAATCCAGAGGTACTTTATCGAGTTTGTTCAAATCCCAAAGGATTGAACATTCTGAGATTGTCGGTGACTATCGGGAAGTCTGAAACAGAACTTATTATGAGGCATGTCTGATAGTGCTTAATAAATGCATTCAAGAAGAATACATCAATATTAATTCCTCTGAATCCTTGCATCCTTAAATCACTAAGCCTTGAAGGTTGCCTTTGAAATCAAAAGTAATTTGCCAATCTGGCGGGGAAAGAGCGTGCACACAAACACTAACAGCAAGAATGTAATACATTAATCATAAAGAAAGCTTTTGCTTCAAGTTCAATCTACATAGCAAACTGACCAAACACTCTGAATATATGTTTCACAAGTCGCAATGAGTTTTTATTACTTCGGTTAGCATGTACAAATGTTCAGAGAATCACAATAAATCAAGTACCTGGTGGGGGCATACGTCGTCCCATACCCCTCATCAGTGGTGGTGGTCTAGGCATCATACCACCATGTGGTCCATAGTAATCATCAAATCCACTGCAAATGTAACAAGCAGTGTCAACATTATACTGAATTATCAATCAACTTATCGCCCATTTCTTAGCTTTCATGGCAGATCTTGATATTCAGGTTTTTTACAGTTTCTCACAATATTTTCAGAACTTTACACAAAATGTGACAGATTTACCTTACCAGCTCTCCCGGACTGGGTTGTACACACCCTGCACAGCGCAAACTTATAATAACACGACTCGACTATACATGGCAGTTTTCATTTATAATAAAGATGATTTTTGTTGTGCAACATTGACCAAAACATTCTGGTCAGTGCACTGTAGTATTTAAAACTTGCTGAACTTCGCCCAAAAAATAGGGCAAATAGCAATTATTACTAAAATCAAGATTTTCAAATAAAATCCTGCAATATTTACCCGTGTCCGCCTCGGCCTCCCATCATTCTCATGTCCCTACTTGCTTGTCTTTGTTGCTTTTTCTTATTCTCAGCAGCAGGTTTGGCTAGTGATACTTCAATCGCCAATTTTCCCAGGGTCTGCAAACATTTATTAATAAGTGAATGGCAATTCAATATTGTGCAGCACTAAGCTGTGTGACCTATCAGCATATTTTTAAAATACTTCAAACTTAACACGTAATGTTTGAGTACCTCAAACTGAGTCAAACTAAACAGTATTAATCAATATTACTCAATTTACAGTATCATATAAACTTGAATGTCCTCAAATCAAAGTGACAGGTTACAAGCTTTGGACTATCTTCAGTAGAATATGATCATTCATACACACAGAGCATGGAGTGCAAACGTCTACCACCAATGTAGGAAGAATATACTTACAGCTCCATTCAGCGCGTCCATGGCAGCAATGGCTCCGTCACGTTCTTCAAAGTGAACAAATCCATAGTCTTTGATTTTCTTAACTCGCTCAACGGGTCCATGTTTCTCAAATTCTTCTTTAAGTGATTCTTCAGTTACATCAGCTGTGAGGTTCTTAACATACAGCACTTTTACCTGAAAGAGTCAAGTAAATTATCATAGAGGTAGATTACTTGCACAGCTATATAACGCCACGAAAGTTACACATAGTCAAATCATTTATTTAACCAAAATATCTCGTTTCAAATCATAAGGAATTGATGGAGAAAATAAACTTATAACATGGGCATGTTTGATACTGCCGAGTTGATGCATTCAAGTAGATTACATCAATGGTTATTGCAAGTATCAATTTCTATACACAGGCTAGCAGCCGACAAAGCAACAAAAGTTTTGCCGGACCTGACCTGTGATTAATTATATAAATTAGTATGTATGCTGCGTAAACTAACAGTGAATGAAACTACTTCCACTCTTTTAATAGATGGACAAGGCAGGGCCTTTTTTCCAAAAATTGGGAAGGGGCCTTAGCCCCTAAATTTTGGGAAAAATATCGGTGTATTTTCTGTTTTGGGAAACAAAAAAGTAGGTATAACTTGGGATTTTTGGGAAAACTGCATGATTTTAAAGAAATTTCCAATTGGGAAGTAGCCTTTTACAGGCCTCTGTTATATAAGGAGAAAACCCCCTGCAAGGGCAAATCTAAATGCCCATACAACTAATGGTAAATTGAGGCATAAAAATCTAGTAATCAAGAATATGATGATTTTTGTCAGAAGCTTGAGTGACATGTCATAGCTCAAACAATTTTAGAAACTAAACGTAAGTGGCATATATGATGTCTGATACACCTTAGTCAATGCATTCAAGCAGAATACATCAATGTAAATTGGGAGTATCATTTTCTCTACACAGGCTAGCAGCCAGCAAAGCAACAAAAGTTTTGCCGGACCTGAACCGTGATCAATTCATCAGTTAGATAATTTAGGATTTTAAACTACTTGCCTTAATCTGCCAAACATAATTTTCCTACTATTTTTACTGCATAAGTTACAACCAGAATCAACAATTACTTAGCATGGACAATCAAGATTTAATCTAATTTCGCAGACTGTTGCAAGTTTTAAGAAATTTAACATACCTTTGACATGGTCTCATCATCAGGTTCTTCGACGGGATCTGCCCAATCTACGATTATATCACAGTTCCACACCTTTATTCTACCAGACATTAACTTCCTCTTAGCTGTGGAAGCACTCTTGTGAGAGTCGTAGTCCAAGAAAGCGAATCCTCGATTCTTCTGGTTGTCCTTCTCCACTGATCTATAAATAATTACATCTTCCAAACCCTCTGAAAATAAGAGAATTGTCAACGTTAGACAAAGCAGAAAGTTCACTAACAAATGATGTCAATTTCTACATAGATCTAACAGACTTGTTATTAGGGCATAAAAATTCATCCGTCAGCATGTACCAAAAATTTCCTTTATTTACACCATTGTTCCACCTATTCAACACATCATAAATTATACAGTATACTTTCATACTTTCAATTCTTAATGCAAACTGTTAACACTCACATATTACATCCTTACTAGATCTATTCAATTTCTTATCATAAATGTACCAATACAACTATAGATCTACCATGATCTCTCGGTATTGACCCTGTTGAAGATAGAATACTAAGTATTTACTAGTCATACATCGAAACTTTTTGTAGATTTACTCATACTGAACTTACCTGTTCTTTTTGAGAATTCTTCTTTGATTTCTTCTTGTGTTTTACTCTTTGGAATGTTGCCAACAAACAATCTCTGGTTTGCTATCGAGATGTTAGCTTTTAATGTTTTACCTTTTTTAATTTCATAACCTTCAAGCTGAAAAATACAATATTCAAATCATAGAGAACTAAGTTCTTCATATCAATTAAAAGAGAATGTATACACATTTGCTAAAATCAGAGGTTATTATCAAATTCTACTGATTCCTAACCAGTAGGACCAAACCTACCCTTCAATCAGCAATTCAGGAGGAAAGTTGTCATTTGTAATTTAATTTTAACGACCCTTCACCAATTTATAAGACAGAATAAACATACAGCTGTCACAGAAATGGACCAATCTACCTGCACTATTGTGGCCAGTCAGTCAAATCTTGTACATTTTGTGATAGAAGCAAAACCAAACCAACCAGTTCACTCTGAAGCTTTTCAAATGTGTAATCCAACTCACCTTTTCTACACACGTTTTAGCACCAGTTTTGTCCACAAACGTGCAGAAAGCGTAGCCACGACTGAATCCAGTCATTGGGTCCATCATTAATCGTAAGTCCCAAACTTTGCCACATTCTTCAACTAGTGGGATTAATTCATCTTCAAATGTGTCTTTGGGGACTTTTCCTATGAACACCTGTTAAGATAGCAATATAACTTTCTATGAACACCTGTAAAATAGCAATATTTTCTGGACGGCAACCAATGAATACATGAAAACAAATTAATATTATACCTTTTTAACTACAACTTTGTTTGGAAACTATTTTCATGATTATTTTCAGCCAAGTGTTCAGCACTAACTTTAATATGCCTGCTGCTGTTATGCATTTGTAACATTTCCAATGTCCTGATCTCACATTGAAGTGAAGTTCAAACATGATTCTCAAAGATTCACAGGACTCCGTCAATGTTTATACACAATCACAAGTGAAATGGATAAATTTTCTCACCTCGTGACCAGATCCTGGCTGTGGTCCATCCCAACCTGGAGGTGGACCTCCATATTTTCTTTGACCCGTAGTAACATCCAATGTGTAGCCAGATTTATCAAGGATTTCCTGAAACAGATTACATCACAATGAACTAACAGAAGATGATTGAACCTATAATATTCTATTGTCTCCTTTAATCTTAACTTATCGCAAAAAACCATGTTATAATAGTTACTTTACTGATAATTTCGGCAACAATTCACTATGATTTACTAAACATGTGGTTCAGTTGCAAGAAATTTTAATTTGGTACCATTACAGCAATATGTACAGTTATTAACATTGCAAAACATGCTACTCTTTAGCTAAAGGTAAAGAAACGTGATATTCAAAACAGCTTTCATATCTCAGAAGAGTATCAATTGATAATTTACAATATAACAGACAACGTATACTGCCCAAACATACTTTTATTTTGTCTGGATCAGGTCCTTTTGGAGCTGCATTGGGACCTCCACCTTTGCTCTTCTGTCTGAAAGTTTTCATTTGTCCACAAAGGAAAGCACTTTTGTTGGTCACATGCTCAAGGCTACTTTCTGTAAATTGTTCCAATACTTTGACTGCATCATCAGCATTGAATTCCTTCAGAGCATCGAGAGCTCTTTCATCAAGTTCAGAGTGTGAAAGTTTTCCTAAAATGTAAAATGTTTCAAACATGAACTTATGCCACGAGTCATGTAACGATGTTTATGCAATCCAAACGCACATTAATTGAAAATGCATAAAATTTCCATTGCAACAGTTGTAGTAAGTTATGTCCCAGTCTGCCACGGTCCTCCATCCCCAGAGAATGGTGAGGGAACAGTCCTGTATTTTTACCTTTCAGATTTCCCTGTATAAAAGCAGGGCTTTTGTTTCGCACAAAATAGCTGGAATAAAATGCAGTTTTGCTCCATGAACACCTAGTCTAAAAGTTAGAATGGATCAATTTGCTATAGAGGAAATTAACTTGTCTTATATTGAAACACTTTATCGTTCCAATGACACAAATTGTCTTCGATGTCGACATACCTGTAGTGTATATTTTTTCTAATTCAGCAGCTACTTTTTTAGCAATTCCATATTCAACCAGAAAGTTGTATTCATCTGAATGGGGTAAATTGTCATCTTCGTCTACTTCAACTTTTACTCCATTTTCCGTCATCTGCAACACACACAAAATATTCAAATAAATATTAATTTATAGCAATAAGTGGCAAATTACCCCACGGCCATGTTCTGTTCTGTTAGTTGTTTGCCCCATGTTCAGCTCTTGACT
This sequence comes from Spisula subtruncata, assembly GCA_963678985.1. Lineage (NCBI taxonomy): Eukaryota > Metazoa > Mollusca > Bivalvia > Venerida > Mactridae > Spisula > Spisula subtruncata. Next base: position 47,576,881 of record OY787664.1, on the reverse strand, counting down.
GGGTTATGTACTGACCGAGCGGCTGATTACTTCAACAAGGAACTTGTCACCCATGCAATGGCGAGTTTTGAAATCCGAATCAGGCACATACCTAATTTGGTCTGTCTGGTTTTGTTGTCACAGGTCTCTTGTGGAATCATGATCCAAGATCAATGATCTAATGTATTACAGCAAATCACAACTCCAGACATCCTGAAAGTTGCAAAATTTCCTGAGCCTTATGCATTTGACTGCAGGACTTTGTATCTTGTAACTTGCCAACAAAGCAACTTGTGACAGTTGAGTTTAAAGACTGGAGCTCTTTGCATAACTGAGACGCTAATGAGCTGTTGTTGGAAGCACCTTACCACTTCTAAGGAACAACGTGAGCATGTTCGTTGATATCATAGCAGGGTCCTAGCTGCACTATAGGGGAAGGGGCCCAGGGCCCTCAGGTAGTGGAATTTCGCGTCATTTTGAAGAAAAAAGGGAATTTATTAAAAACTGCCTTATAACCATGCCCTAAACCTTTTGAAGCTTAAGATAGCTATATTTCAATATTATGTACATGAATGCACACACAATTATTGAAAGGTTTATCACTTAAGCCAAATAGGCCAGCTGATCCGAAATGAGACTAATGGGCAACTTTTATCGCTCCCCTAAATTACTACAATGGTGGCAGTGGTGTTTGACGGACTCGTGCAAGGCATGGAGTGTCAAATTGAAGAGCTGGTGAGCTCTTGTAAGTAAAAGGGGGAGGAGTGTAGTGATCGTAGGTATATGGCCACTTCCAGCAGCCTTGCTGTTGAGTGATGAGGTCGAGTGTCTGCCTACAACGCTAGAGGTCGTGGGTTCGATCCTTCGTGGATACCCGATTTTTATCGCTCCCCTAAATTACTACTTTGTTGGGGCAAAGCGAGTGTTTTCTTAAGCAACAGACCGGTCACCTCTTCTGCAGTCTTCAAGAAAAACTTTTCAAAGTACTAGCCGGGCTACCAACATGGCAGAACTTACTAGCCCGAGAAGATATTTACTAGTCAGACCATTAAATTATTAAAATTCTTTTAAATTTTCACTACTGGTCGGCGACCAGTTTCCGACATTTTTTGCATGTTTTTCGGCATTATCTCGAAAACTAAACGGGTTAAAACAAAATAACTTACATTTTTGTAATCCTGAGCTCAAGACCGAAATTATAATCGCAATTTGACATTTGTGACGTCATACAGTGTGTAGAATTCGGGGCGAAGAAGGGGTCACTATTTCAGGCCGTAAATTAGATGTAGAGTATCAGTATCCGACATTTCACATTTAATTAGGTTTAATTTCCCCTTTTCCCGTTTTGACCCTCTCAACTAAAAGGAAATTATCTCCCGTTGACTGAACATAGCTTTTTAGAGTTGTCTCTCTTTGTTTGTTTACACACCGGTAATGGAATTGAGGCCTAATGGTCAGTGCTTTTTCCAATTAGTAAAAATCGCTGACGTCATACATAATGACGTCAATGATGACGTTTTTGTCAATATTTATCTAACATCGAGTTTTGTATGGATCGCCGATACTACTCATACCAGTTGTTGAGCTAAACCTTGCTTTGTCAAAGACTCTGGCACACCCGTGGCTATTTATAGATGAACTCATTTGTTTAATTGCACATGCACATTTTTCGTGAACAGATGATCCCCCAAGGGAAAGAGGTGACGACTATCATTTCATTGCATGTATTTCTTGATATTTTCATTTATTTCTGTGAATTGTAAATTTTCTGACACACAACTGTTGCTTTGGTCAAGTTCTTTAATTATACCAAATATCTTAATTTTAGAGCTACGCTAAATACGAAAAATATCAAATGTCGGATACTGGCAGCCATCGGGAACTGATCGCCGACCAGTAGACTTTCGGACTAGTCACCTAGAGACAATTACTAGCCCGACCCAGTTTTTACTAGCCTTGGGCTAGTGGCCAAATTCGAAAACAGCCTCTGTTCCGCAACGGTACGCTAGGCACGAGCGCTCGCTGCAGATAATTTTGTCACTTGATCAGCTATGTAGCACACAATTTAGTGTAGCGCACCCATACTGCCGTAGTGACTGAGCTATACATAGTTCTTACCGGGAGTTGCGGGTTCAAATCCCACACTTCCGCTGCTTTCACTTTATTTCTTTCAACTTATTTGTGTGCCGACAAGTTTAAAATACTTAGTAAACTGACTGCTGTATTTGCAACCAAGTAACAAAATAACGCAAATGACAGGGGTCTGCAGATGGCATAACAAAGGAAACTAGGGTTTCATCAAAACCACTTTTTGAGACAGTTGTATGAAATGACAGCCGATGATTATTGTGCCAATGTAAACATTGAGCAGAGTTGGAAGAACAAATAAGACATTGCGAACGTATATAGGCCCCTAACGAACATATTGAAACCATGCATTTTTAATGAGACAAAGGGCACGCCCGCCATGTTGAACAAGCGTGCTTATAAAATATTTTGAAAGCGTTTTTATCAACAAAAGCTTCATAATGACATTCAGCATGTGGTCATTCTAATGGAATAAATAATTATCTCAAAGTTTAACAGCGCGTAATGCTTACCTTTCGTTACTATTGTGAGAATTTAGAGAAATTTAGACTTCGCTGTCGCGGTAAACAATCAAAGCGGCCAAAAACGTCGGAAAAGGCACGCGATGGAACGGGGTTTTCAAATTTGAGCGCACGGTAATAATCTCAATACCAAAACAATGTTTACAAAACACAAGCGATTTTATTCCTTTATACAGAAAATTATGATGTTAATTTGATGTAAACAATAAAATAGCGTATATTTTTTGGCAATAAGTTGCATTTTACAGAGAAAATAAGAAAATAGAGAGTATAATAGTTGGGTTAATGACTATCAAAAATTGTAGGTTAGACTCCTATAAAATATTTAATGACTGTTCTTTCTTCCATCAGGGATAGATTGAGTGCCCTGCTTCCATGTAATTTGCAGGACCCACTCTGTGGCATTATTGAGACAGAGTTGAGATACAAGGCAGCCGGGTGCGATGTCCCAGGGGCGGGGGCTCAACCTGGGGAGGGTTCATGCAGGGAGAGGTGTCCCCTCTCTTTGGCGATTTTTTGAAAGGACCAACCCAGAAAGCATGTTTACGTTGGCCCAACGTTGGCCCAACGATGCGAACATCGTTGGGCCAACCTTGGAAAATTACGTTGGCCCAACTTCATTTTGCTCGTTGTGATACCGTTGGGCCAACCGTTGGCTCAACGTTGGGCCAACGGTGCCAATTCTTATTCATCGTTGGCATTTGGTTGGCAAAATATAAAACATCGTTGGCCCATCGTCGGGCCACTGTTGTACCAACAATATTCCAACAGTTGGCCCAACGTTGGTAAATATTATTCATAGTTGGCATTTTGTTGCCTCACAAATACTTGATTTCTGTAATGTTAACTGAAAAGCGGACAAAAAGTGATCTCTAAACCTCGAAAGCTTAGTGGTAGTGAGAGTCTGCTTCAAGATCCCACTTGTGGCCGCGTCATACCATAGATGGAATTAAAATGGTACCAGAAAATCCCTATCTGAAAAGCAACCAAAAGTGATCACAAAACCGCAATAGCTTAGTGGTACAGAGTCTGCTCAAAGTGTGGGAGGTTCTGGGTTCGATCCCATGCGTGGCCACGACATACCAAAGATGTAGTTTAAATAGTACCAGAAATTCCCTATGTAGACACTCGGTATAAAAGTGAAAACTGTCGACTCATCTGTTATAGTATAACTTGGTGGCGATAGACAACATCAGGAATGAGGTGTCGAGAGTGATTTGTATAAGTTGGAAAAACTGGTTCCATAATCGACTTTAAATAAATTGGAATAAACTGAAAGCTCAATATGTACCACCTTTCCTGGTCAACTGAGCAAGTCAGCATGTTGCAGAATACATACAGTATATATGGTCAAATTCAAACAAATATCTACTTTCAAATTTATACTATTTTTATTAGCCGTCTGCGTAAGTTAACAAGCAATTGACATTATCAATCCAAGTCTCCATAGCTGGTCTCTCCTCGGCAGTCTATTTTGGCCTTTCTTTAGTTCCCGGCGCCTGTCATCATGGCTATTTCTGAATTATACTATCCCCTAATTTTTGCGTAGTACTGGGATGGTACTGTTGGACAGCTTCTGAAAATACATAGATCAGTGATACTTTAGGTTAAATTGCACCTATAATAATATGAAAGGTGGGAAAATTTGGCATAACCCACATCAGTTGAGCTACCAAGTGTGCACGATTTATCGGTGTTATTTTAGTGTCAAATTGACCGCATGTGTTTACTGAAGAAACCAGTACTTCAACATTACCGTACTTTCAAAGTCAATCGAGAACGGGTATAAATATACTATTGCCGGCAGGTTTCACTGGGTAAACCTTAGTTAACGGTATTCTCCAATATTCTTTTAACCTCGATCCCTGGGGGTGGGGCCGTGGTTGAAACTTAGTTGTGCATAATATTCAAGGGCATTTAGCTTTTAAGGCCTAATTTTCCATTTTTCAAGGCTGAATTTGTATTTCCGAGGCCTTTTTCAAAACGATAAATATAGTTATAATCTGAAAATCATATAAGCATATGCCTTAATAAATCAATCAATAATTTTACAAAGTATAAAAACGTACATGATATACATCATTCAGTCGAAATAACACTAATGGCACCACATCAATTAAATGTTATTGCGTCCGCAATCTTTACGTGTCACATGACCGTCACGTGATCACTCTATTCTATGTACACAAGTTTGTCCAGTTTCCGGTCGCATACTTTTTTAAAAACTTTACCACTTTAATTTTTACATAAAATCATATGCGTTAATAGCCAGTGGAATTCTAGTATCCATATTCAAATAATTAAGTATCATTAAAGTTGATTGAAAATACATGAAGCACACAGCATGCACTACACACATGTACAGTATGCAGTACAGAGGTCTACAGGCTTTATTAAATTCATGCGCAGGTTCAATGTATTATAAAAAGAGCTCTATAATATCATATGGTCAATGCAAAAATGACAACATATATCTATAAGATAATTAAATCAATAAAAAGTAGTTTTACTTACATTTCTGTTAATTTTAACACCGGGGCTGTTCTTTAGTATTTATAAATCACTTGTTAAACAGTTGTGGCCAGTTTAGATGTTCCAACTAACACTATCAGCTACATGTATACATACAATACACTCAGGGTTTAATGCCCAGTATATCTGCTAATTACCCCCTAAAATTCTAGTCGCTAGGCAACATACTTGATAAGATCATGAAGCCAGCTTATCATCACACTGGCTTGAACACATTAATTGACTACAGATGTGGAATGTCTGTCTTCATTGTTAGTCTATCAACAAGTGATGTAACTTGTGTTAGTTACAAAATTAATGAAAAGAGTAGGCCTACATTTTATATTCAACACTATTAATAGTTCTTCAAATTAAAAAAGTAGCACCATGAGTATGTGTGGTATTTAAAAAAAAACTATATTTAATACGCAAATGTTTAGCTGAATAAATGAAATGAAATATTTTAACGATTAATTTATTATTATATGCTCATTCAAATTAATTAATTATCATCAGCATCATCGTCAACAGTAATAAATAGAATCAATCAGTTAATTAACCAAAATCATAATTATGAAATAAGATAAATTAACATTGTAAACTATCATTAAGTTGTATTGACAAAATAATTTAATCAAATGCTAGAATCAAGAATCGAAATTAAAATGCTTATTTCAACCAGTCAAAATATTTTGCCCCGAAATACAGACATATTTATGAAGTTGACATTGTTGGCAAAACGTTGGCCCACTGTATGCACCCACATTGTTGGTAGTTTGTAATTCTGCCGACGTTGAGCCATTGTTACAAAACCAACATCTAGCCAACCGTTGTGCAATACCGTTGGCCCAACGATGGGCCAACGGTACACAGCCAACGCCGACGATATGCCAACTGTACAACGTTGGGCCGATGTAGACATGCTGACTGGGAACTGAATTCGTGCAATTTCCTGTCATCTAATCACTGTTATGCTTGACGAATGCACATGAACTACTTAACATTAAAACAACAAATTATTGAAAGTGATCAAATGTATCAGGGATACTTTATTTACCACGTAGATTGTGTGCCCTGAATGTATGAGCTTTAAATGTATAAAACTCAAGGACAAATAAGATAAGATAAACATTATTTAACGTCGATTATAGTTAACATAACTAACATAGGCTACAAGCTTGTATTCGACACAAATGTTCATAAAACTGATTGGTTACAAAGTTCATCTAGAAAATTTTAAGGGTGTGGTCCTTAATTTAAATATAGGGTTGTACCCCTCTTGTTGTGGAAAACTTAATCTCTATTTATCTACCCTTATCTTAGTAAGTCTGCTTTTTGCGAACAAAACAAAAATCTGACTTCAGTGGGGCTTTTCCCCCCGGCTTAACTTGGGAAGGGTTCCGGGAGGGCTCCTAGCTGTGGTCGAAATGTTTTTAACTGGCAAATTGATCCAATTGGTGCGACTTCCAGCTATATATATAATCACCGTTGTGCATGCAAAACAAACATGAATAACCTCAAAACTATTGACAGTGTTTCAACGTACTAACTTCGACAATTTGAGTCAAGATTTCTGTATTTTGTTAATTAGTAATAAATTGCAAATTTTATAAATTTAAAAAATCACCATCAACTAATTATTATAAACCACACATTTTTATATGATAATTATTATAGTAGAAATTATATCACAACATTCAGAGTTTCTAAATCTCATTACTTCCAGTAATGACAGAAAAAGGGGTTGTCAATTAATAATTTGTGTACATATATTTTGTAATAAAATTTCTCATGCATGTGGCTAAATGTTTCAGGGAATTTCATTAGTCGAATGTTTCTTCTTTAGCCAATCACATAGTGTGGTTTATCACCAGCAATCAATGAAGCATGTAGTTTACCTAGACGATATCCTGTCAAGTTTATGATTGGGGTCAAAATCACACTGACCATAGATGTTTATTGGGGGGCTAGTTGACAGGAAATGTACCTTTAGTGGATAAGTTTGAAATTTTAGGGGGCTCATTTTTTATGAAATCGTATCTGGTCAGCCAGCTGGGTTCAAGCCGCCCACCTAAATACGCCCCTGTGTCCTAGCTCTTTTCTGACAATCTTTTTCTTGTTTTCTCAAAATATTGATTTTGTACTTACGGCCTTCTCATTCTACGCCAGCGATTTGATGCACATTTTTCTATAAAACCAAATTACATGTATACATTAAATTATACAAATGTACTGCAAACAGTCAATATATTAAGAGGCCTTGTGTATTACAAGCATTTTCACCAAGAGCTGCAAGGTCGTTCCTAAACATATATTGTCAACATGACACCAACTTGATTACAAAATTGAATAACGATAAGAACGGGTATGAATCAAAAATTTAAAATGATCGGGGATATTAATAGCATGGTCTGTATTCATCAACAAACAATCACTTTAACCTTTCAAAATATTGAATAAGATATTCAATAATAGGCATCGTATTGCATATAGAATTATTTATTGATCACATGACTCGTATAACAAGTGCACATCGCTCGTAAATATAAAAAAGTTTATTTGATTATTTCAAATTTAAAAAAACGAATGGCTCTAGACATAATAATGTTGGATCGTTACAACAATTTTGAACGATACCGATTTCTCTCCTTCAGTTTTCAATGAAGTGTTTTTAATTTTCATACATCACGAAGATCAATGTCATCCTAACCGACGGTGTTCATTTAGTCTGTTTAACATACCCGATGTTTATAAAGACAACTCCCCTATCTACTCTTGCTTGATGAAATTATTTCCATTTGTACCCTCAAACATAGATTATAAAGCACAGAATAAAATCTAGCTTAGATATAAAAAAAACATAATTATGCTAGTGGTCGATTTGATAGATAGCATATAATTATCTAGTCGGGTAGCTAGACTATATAGTGTTCAGTCTACAATCATGTAATTGTAAGTATAATAATTATGTATTCGTTTGGTCTTCACACGTAAGATAACATAAATAAGCAGCTCCATGAAGCTGGCAGAGGGTTACAAGTTAGTAGTACGATATTCAATTTCTAACTGATCGCCAATACTGAACTAGCACAGAGTTCGTTATTCGACATTCTTTCGCAAATACCGAACTGGCTTCAAATCTTCTGCCGGCAGCGGGTTCGATATTCAACTCGATAAGAATCGAATACCGAACTAGGTTCGAATCTTCTGCCAGCAGCGGGTTCGATATTCAACTCGATAACATGACGAATACCGAATTGGGTTCGAATCCTCTGCCAGCAGTGGGTTCGATATTAACCTCGATGAGAATTCAAGTACCGAACTAGGTTCGAATCATCTGCAAGCAGTGGGTTCAATATTCAACTCGATAATGTGACTAATACCGAACTTGGTTCGAATCTTCTGCGAGTAGCTTTGATATTCAACTCAATAAGAAGTCGAATACCGAACTAGGTTCGAATCTTCTGCTGGCGGACGAATCGAGTGTTAACCAGGGCCTTGAATACCGCGGACGATTCTCTTAACCAGATCTCATGGGCTGTGTCCTTATCAACACTGCATGAATTACACTTTTTCGATGAACCAGAAACAATGGTATTTCAGACAATTTTGATACAGTGGTTGTATCGATTAATCTAGAGGTGTTTCTCGTGATTCAGACGCTTCTTGAATATCGGGGTAATAAATCAGAATGTACATATACTTGGCTCTGCAACTAGCGACATTACAAGACTGGAGGAGTAAGATCGTCTTAGATCAAAGAAAGGGTTTTGTTTTACAATACTAGTGTCTGCTTTGCTTGTCGAATGGAAGAGTCAAGATGGAAAAGCTGGAGAGACCCTACTACATGAATAGGCAGATCTCTCTTGATAAGGGAAGCACTGCTGTATGTCCATATATAAAGAACCGACCATGACGTTACATTCTCGAGTACGAGTATATGCCAATTATCCACTAGTTATGACCAAACCAAGCCATTTCTTCGTTTAGCGTCCAAGGATGGATAACTTTGAACATCTTGGAAACGAAAAAGAAACATGTTTTAACCTAATGTAATATTGCTTTCATAGATTTTACTTGCTCACCATCATGCTCCCAACAACGGCTTAACAGCAGGAGGTTTCACACAAAAGTGTTCATTTAGTTTAGTAAGTTATAATGATTGACAATACTTGAAAGCTGTATTTGTTAGCCATAACTATAGAATGATGTGTACGACCTGTTTTTGTTTAGAGGACTTCGTTTTTGTCCCAGGATAGCTACATAGGTTTTGTAACTTAGAGTGGACGCTTAACGAATGTATGATTTGATATGGCCTGACATACAATTTCATAACCTGCGATTTTAATAACACAAATAACAGATAAAAGCATGATGTGTTTTGTCTTTTATTGAGCAAACATTATAAAATATACTACTTTAACATTAAGTAATGCATCAACTCAAGGAAATGTCATGGGCGTTTATAAATTCATGGTATGCAGTTAGCAAACATAGTAAAAAGTGTCATGAACACTAATCTGGTCTGGATGAAAATATCACCATAGTTCACAGTCATGGTTTACGTACAGTCACGCCATTCTAGGCTGATATATGCAATTATAAATGTACTTTCTTCGCATTGTCCTTTACAAATCACAAATATAGCTCTAACGCTAATACAATTGAATGACATATATAATGATCCACATGTTTCGAAACTTAGATACGGTTCGCCTACGTAACAATGTATAATATTATTGTACCGCATGCTTGGAACTTTCATATCAATACACTATTCACCAATTACTTTCGTATTTAATAAACTCTATATTCGACATAAAGCTTTTGTTCCTTCTACAGAAGAATGAGACAAAGCACCAAACGTACATGAACATGAATTTTGTAAGCGAAATGGACGTCTGTATGGTACGAAACATTTTTACTTTCTCTTCAAAACAATTGAAATAAAACATCAGAAACAGGCGTGACCTGGGGCCTTATTCACCAACGCTGTAAGTCTAAAACGTAGACTTAGGCTTTACATTGTCAAATGTTCTATTCGCTCTCATGTTGTTATAAATGTACTGATTTTGATATAAATTGGTATACATGTTCAGTGGGTAACAACAAATACTAAGTAGTCAGATAAAATTCCACATGGTTAAATCTAATTTCAAAGAATTGCCAGTGATAATAAATAATGGCAGTTTTAAGTCTAAGTCTGATTTTTCAGACTTACAACGTTGGTGAATAAGGCCCCTGCATTCTCTGTCAAAGTATTAACACCATCCAGGCATCCAATGTCCGCCGTAATTGTCCGGGTTAGAAGCTGGTATTGGTAAAGGAGCCTTTGGCCTCACTAATTTCTTTCGGTATTCGTCTAACTTTTCTTTTAACTCTTTAACAACTTCAGGATAATGTCGGGATATATCATTACGTTCGTTTGGATCAGTTGTTAAATCATACAAACCTTCTCCAGCCCAGATACCGTTTTCGTTGCCACCCCATGCCCCGGACAACTTTAGCGCATCTTGCTCTGTCAAACATTGGTAATATTTATATTCGTCTGACGAATCACAAGCATCTTCGTGGACTTGGTCGGGTTCATACCAACTACGAAAAGGTCCCGGATAACCGTCAATTAGTTTGAACTTGCCTACTCTAATAGCCGCGTGACCAGTTGGTGGCATAAGCGCGTTATCTAAATTATAAACAAATTCATTTCGTTTCGAGTCGGCACCGGTGCTTATAGATTCCCATTGGTTTATACCGTCTATTTCTTCGCTTTCAGCTTCCGTCAACTCGCCCCCCGCTGCTGCCACGATCGTTGGATGCCAATCTACTGCATGGAGCATTCCGTCATACGTATACCCACTTTTTTCTAAGCCATTTCCAACAACAAATGCAGCTCCGCGAGTGCCACCTTCGAACAACGTAATTTTACCGCCGCGCAATGGCCAATTATTACCGCCTTGGGTTGTCCAACCACCGTTGTCTGCGGTGAATATTATCAGTGTATCATCCATTAGACTGTTTTCTTTAAGAGTTGCTGAAATGTTGCCGATGGCTTCATCCATAGCTGAGACCATACCGGAGTATTGGCGACGTTGCTGCGTTTGGATGTGTGAATACATGTCCTCAAAGCGCTGAGGAACTTGTATAGGGTTGTGCACGGCTTGAAATGGAAGGTAAAGAAAGAATGGTTTTGACTCATTACTTGCATGTGATTCGATGATACTTTGAGCTCTCTTGGCGTAAAGGTAGGTAGAGTAAGTCGTGTCTTGGATAGGCTTGATACCGTCATTAAAATCAATCCCATTCATAATTGTCTTATTATAGTAGTCTTCCGCGCCGTTATAATACCCTAGAAATGTATCAAAACCCCGGTAGGTTGGCGTAGAGTTCCAATTACAAAAACCAAGATGCCATTTTCCAACTATATGAGTGGAATAGCCAAGTTTTTGTAATCGTTGTGGTAGGAATGTTAGGTCAAGAGGTGAGTAATGGTCTTCCCATGGGAACAACGCGTTCCTTTGCAACCCGACTTTGAACGGATAGACTCCAGACATCCATGAGTTCCTCGATGGTGTACACACAGGCTGTACGTACGAACTGTTTAATATCACACCTTGTTTAGCAAGTTTATCTATATTTGGTGTGATCATGTCGGGATTATGGAAACCAACATCATTCCAACCAAGATCGTCAGCAGCAATAAAGATGATATTCCTCGCCTTTCCACTCGCGACCCCTATCGCGTGACACGCGAGAACCAAGTACAAGAATCTCGTCATGACTTTGGTCTTACTTCACACGTCAAATACTGAAAATAAGAAAATTTCGATAAAGCAGGGGCGTAGCTAGGACCTTAGCAATTTGTAGGCCCGTAGGTAAAGATGAAAAAAGTAGGGAGTCCGGGGGCATGCTCCCCCGGATTTATTTTTATTCCTTGAAAGGTAGGCCTACTGGTGCGTTTTGACGTATATTTAGGAGATCAAAGTTCAAGTTAAACTTAAAAAATACATTATTTTTTCACGAATTGATGTGAAGGCCCGGGCCTAATGGCCTAGCGGCAGCTACGCTACTGTAAAGGATGCACGAAAGATGAAACAAACCTGTTCATCTTTTATCGTTGTTTGCAATTACCTTGTTTGGTTGCAGTAGGCGTAATTACAAAGTTTCCATGTATAAATAGGTGCGCCCCTTGTTTAATTTGGCGCAATCGTAGGATCCTTCTTAAAATACAGTTACCTGTGACCCCGTAGGTTAATAAGGCCATACCAAATCGTTTCTTCGTTTAGCGTCCGAGGACGGATAGGTTTGGGCATCTTAGGAAAGAAAAAACAACAAAATGTGTAACCTCTTATATCTTCAAAATCCATTGAGATATTGCCTTCATACTTAGCACACTTATTCACCACCATGTCCCCACCCCCTACACAGCAGTAGCTTTTATACATGTTTTAAGTTATTTCAGTAAGTTATAATGATTGAAAATGCTTGATACCAATATTTAATAGTCATAGACCAACATGTATAATGATGAGGATAGTCGTCAATATGACCTGTTTTTGCGACAGTTTTGTTTTTTCTCTCCGGATAGCTAGACAGGTTTTCGAACTTAGGACGGACGCTAAACGAAAATGCGATTTGGTGTGGCCTAAGTCAAAACGTGTGGTCACAGCCTTCAGGTACGATATTCAGTCATGACATACAATCATACACAAAAATCTAACTGGAAAATACAAAAAATGTACATATAGATCTACAACGACCTTCGAAATATGACCCCTGGACCAGTCCATATACCAAGGTTGAAACGATATTTACCGTTATTTTATGAAAAAATACGGATAGGTTTGAGAAAATCTCCCTTTACTTCTAGTTGGCAACGTGGCTTAGTGGATAAACTGTTCACTTGTCAGGAACATACTTTTATATAGACTGTGGGTTCGAGTCCTCTGCTATACTCATTTTCAATAATTAAATTTCTAATTCAATTTTTTTATCGTTTTACGTTAATATTTTAATTCTTAATATTTGATTAATTTTACGTTTTATAACTAATAAAAAACCGCTTTGTTCCCTTACATTAATTTAGTCTGGATATTGTATTTATTGCGTCATTGGCTTTTCTGCAATCGCCATTTTAAGAATTTTCAGTAGAAACCTCAGAATTAGCTAATGATGTATGTTGTCAGTTGTCTGTGTGGTGCAGCGGTCATAGTACATCGTTATCAATCGTCTATTTTGTTCTTTCCTGTGTGAGTTAAGACCCACTAACGAACCGTTTTTTTATTTAATAAACTTATGCTTACATTAATGTTATCATTATATTTTTTCTATTCATAGTTTGCGTTATTCTTTTTTCAAATATTCATTGTATCAATTATACAAAGTGTCAGAATCAGTGTAAGTATCAATTGAAATACCGTTGAAGTTACGACGCTGAGACAACCTTATATGCAGTATATATGTTAGCTCTTGTCAGTCTGACAACCCCCTCTCACAAACTTCAGTCCTATTTCCTTCTCATCCATAACAAAACCTATGTACGTTCTCGATGAGATCTTTCGTGTCGTCGCATTATCTATATACCAGCTATGACATATTTCTTATGTGTTTTTTACGCACTGGAAGTTTTTAATTAAGCATCTCTTTGTAAATAGAAAAGCACGAAAAATGTTTGCCGAGCAAAAATTAAAAAAAACCATAGAGGAATGGTATTCGAACTCTTTTGTTCAGTTTTGAAGTTTGCGTATTCACAGTAGCTTAGCCGACTGCGCTATGCACACCACTTAATTTGTTTATTCTTAATGCACCCCTTATTACTAAATACACCCCTATAACCTGGATTACTCGAAAGTTAAAAGTACATTTACGCCCGAGTGCTTGTTGTAGATCTATACCGACATTGTATACTTTATTTGGATACAATCGTGAATCGTTCGCTTATTTCTAAACATACATAACGTTATTAACAGTATTTCAGTCTTGACTGACAAAGTTTGATTCCGACTTACAGAAAATCCTGTATTTTTCAATTTTACAAAGAGGAATATTCACTCATTTTACCAATTCGGACTGACACTTTGAATATATTTTCACGGAACCAGCAATATACTAGTAAACCGAAAGTAAACTGAAAATGAATGTAGTTCAACTATACATACTAGCAATTAATACTCTGGTGATTCTCCCATTACAATTATCAGTTTTAAATAATTTTATATATATAAAAATTAAATAAATAAAGATGGCTTACCTTCTATATCCCTATCCGGTTAAAGATTAATACTAAACATTTCTACTCGTACAGACATATTATATACGATAGAGGCACATCGCCTCATGGTTTATTTATATCGTGGGTTCAAAAGCTGGGACGGCGTTTAAGTATTGAGTTGCTTGATAATATATAGCTTGGCTATTTTGACGTCAGCCTGACCTTTATGCAAGAATATATTACAAGTTTCTTGCGTTGAATATATCAATTTCCGCAAGCAAATCGTGCAATATCGGTATTTCAAATTTGTGTTTATATTACAAGTCGAGCGTCTTCGTGATACTCCCCGATTATGAAAACATACAATCGGTGTTATAAACGTAGACAATGTATCGACTGTAAAATTATGCTAATCAATAGGTCAGGCTCGTGTCATTGTAGACAAGCTATACTACACACAAACGAGTACAGTCCCGCATTTTAACATAATACTAATAGGCCGGAGAAGTTGACACGGTTCTCGACCTTTAATAAGCAGCTCCATGAAGTTGGCAGCGGGTTACAAGTTAGTAGTTCGATATTCAATTTCTAACTGAACGCCAAACCGAACTAGCACAGAGTTCGTTATACGACACCCTTCGCCAATATCGCACTGGTGTCCAATCTGCTGCTATATAATTATATACTAGCAGCTAGTTCGGTATTCAACTTTATTAGAGGTCGAATAGCGAACTAGTTTCAAATCTTCTGCCAGCAGCGGGATCGATATTCAACTTGATAATATGACGAATACCGAACTAGGTTCGAACCCTTTTCCAGCAGCGGGTTCGAAATCCAACTCGATGAGAAGTCGAATACCGAACTAGGTTCGAATCTTCTGCCAGCAGCGGATTCGATATTCAACTCGATTATATGACGCATACCGCACAATACTCACATCCAAGCCTGCATCCACACACATGCACGCACGCATGCATGTATGTACGTACGCACACACACACACGTACACACACACGCACGTACTTACGCACACACGCACATCAATTCTTGATGTAACGCCCAAGGACGGATAGGTTTGGACATCTTGCACGAAAGTTATTATTTGTAAGCTCTTAAATCTTCAAACTCTATTTATACATGTATATTGATTTCATACATTTGAGACGTGAACTTGTTCACCATCATGGCCCCAATCCCTACGCAGTAGGTTTAAGATAGACACGTTTCAGTTATTTCAGTAAGTTATGATTGACAAAGCTCGTTAGATTATATTTGTTAGCCATTTGATTACGAGAAAAAAAATAAGTTACGAATTTTCTAAGGCGCTTTTCAGCCGCCGTTAGGCCGCTCAAGCACCATTTGCCATTTTAACTTCCCCTGGTCATTGGGCTACCTATGGTAACCTACACTCCTGTCTCCCTGGAGAGATTATTTCTTTGCTATGAGTGTGGCAGCCAACATCGATCTGCGGCGCCCAGGAATGGACACTGTCCTCACAGGTACCATTTTACACCATGGTGTAGTGGGCCTTGCTCAGAGAAATTAACATGTGATCCAGTCCAGAGGAGGATCGAACCCGGGACCTCTCGATCCCGAAGCGCACACCCTACCCCTAGGCCGCCGCTCCCCATAGAAGTCGTCATGACTTGGTTTTTTTCTAGGGCTCCGTTTGTTGTCAAAGAGTAGCTAGCTTGGTTTTCCAACTTAGTGTGGACGCTAAACGAAAATACGATTTGGTATGGCCTAACGTATACACTTAGTTCGTTATGTCCAAGAAAGTGTTCAAAGCGATGCCTGTCACCAATTGAATTAAACATAGATTGACTGTCGAGATAGTCGAATATTTTAAAATTTCACAAAGTGCTACTTCCCTGTATAATTACCGGTACAGAAACTGATGTAATTAACGATCGATCTTTTGAAGGACTTGACACTGTGCTTGGCAATTCTGTATTACTAATAGTATACGCTCCTAATATAATGGAGAGAACTTTAATATTTTGATATACATGTATGTTTATTTTAACAGTTCTTTTTGAAGACAATATATCCAGACTGAATGATGAAAACACGAAGGAGGAAACATGAATTCATGTGCGTGATTAATTAAGTCTAAGTCTGGTTGGTCCAAACAGACTTTAATAATAAAGGCTCACGACCCTTACACTCATGATGTACTTGGCTCGGATTCAACGCCCTGGTGGGGCTATACTTATATTGTGGAACATTTGATAAAAGTTGGGGAAATAATATGCATGCACGTATGCGATAAATGAACTAAACTGATTTAAGAAAACGTTATATGCAAATACATGTATTGAAATATCATGTTTTGTCACTATAATACGCAGTTTTGAAAACTTCATGTTATGAATTACCTATGCATTTACATAATGTCGTCTTTATCAGGTAACTGATAAGCCCAATATTGACATGAACCAAAATGAACAACATAATGATTTTACAACTATAATGAAACACGGCACTGCACATTGTGTACTCGCACTATAGTCATCATAATACATTGTATAAAACTTATTATAATCACCAAGCGAAAGTATTAGCACGAGAAATACGTCGTGCCGATTTCGTCCGTAACAGAACTTTCTCCAGAGAATTTTCATCACGTAACGTTGTGTTGAACTCTTCAACGTCCTTAATAAAATGTTTGATTCGATCATCTAGACTTGTCGTATCTCTGCAAGCGTTTAACAACTTCCGCCTGCGTTCTTCATATCGATTCACCGGTCCATATCGAGCTTGTTCAATCCGACTAATTTCTTCAAGTTTTCGTCTCGATCTCGTGAAATCTTTCTTTGCGTGTATTCCATACTGCGACTGAGCTCGCTGATCTTCATTGGACGAATGTTCCGAAACACGTGTTTGTCCTGCATGATAACTTGAAGGACGTCTCGACAATGATCCTTTCGTCATTTTCGTTCCCTTCTCCCCTTTTCGTCCTTTGTCTGACGCTTTGCTTTCATTTCCGGTTTGTAGCACTTCCGGTAGAACTTGTCCTGCTTTCTTTCCATTCTTAACTGAATCGTTTTTCAAAGACTGGTTTCCAGCTCTTTTGAAATTTTGAATGGATAATAAAAACATGGTTAGTGTATTCAACGGCTTTGAGCTAAAGGATTCACTGTTTTGTTTGTCCTCGTCGTCCACATCTGCAGTCCGTCCACCACTTTCTTCATCATTATCTGCTTTATCCTCAGTGTCAGCACGTACTCCATCGACTGTATCCTTACTAGTTTTGATAACAACAGAAGCATTTCCAGTGCCTTTAGATACTGAAACGAGAGCTGAAGGTCCTCTCTTTTTATAGTCTGCCGATTTTACTACTCTGTTCGACGACTCGTTCGGATCTCTATTTTTCACCGCATCTTTTAGATGCTGCATATCATGCGCGTCCTTTTTAGCTTTCTTGATGCTTTCGTTCGATTCTACACACATGCGCTGCTGTTCCCGCCACAACTCGAACGCCTTGTCTTCCAGTTGGTTATCCAAACAGTCGTTGTCTAAATACGTGTCACTGTAGTCAAAGCGTACATTAGTGTTCTCATGGTCTGTACGTTGCTTGCCGGCCGATTTTCTGTGAGTAGCCATGGTGTCTTTAAAAGCATGTATTACTGTCTGAAAAAGAGAAACGTATACTGAAGTACAACAAGAGTTGTTTGGAAAGTACGTATGTCAGTCCACTAGTAAAAATTGTATAGGTCACAGTGTCATTGTCGTAAACTCAAAATTGTTTTGGGGGACATCTACTGTTTCTGACAACCTCCGTGTAAAGTTTGATGATCCTAGGGTAAAGCGTTCTCGAGTTATTAAACATATTTGGTCTCAAAAATGGTAAATGCCACTGTGACCTTTGTCTTTGACATACTGACCTCAAAATAAAAAAGTGTCATCTAATATATACATAATATATGAACCCCCTCATCAAAGATGGGGGCATACTCGTAATGAGATTATACTTTTTACCCAGGTATAAAACGAGTTACAATGTTGGTTCATGTGGCCACTGAATAAAGGTTTTAACTACACAGCAGTAGCAGTTCATCGGTAGGTGAAGTTCATTGAAGTAGAATAAAAATAACGTTTGAGAGACTTTTTAAAAAAACATGACGTGAAGAAAGCACGCAATACGAATTTAACACGATTAACCACCGGTGTTGTAAGTCCTTGTATTTTATTCATTGTTTATTTACAGAACACTCGGACTTAATTATTTCGTACCATCCGAATCTTATAGCCAATATTTACTAAGGTATTATGGGTATTGTATGTTTTATTTCAATGAGTAAGTATGTCCGATTAAGAAAAAATCGCAGGGTTTAAACTATTTGGCCGTTAGATTAACGTCAAAATACTTCACCCGTTTCTTCCGTGTATCTAGTTCGTTTTAATCTTATGTTTCTTATTCAACTTTTTATCTAGCGATTTCATCTTTTTCAGTTTTCCTGGACTATTTATCAAACAGAAATAAATTGATATTCACGTGCATGTGCGCAAACTGGTAAAAGAAAAGGGGTTGTACAAGAACAACCATGCGACGAACGGTTACATCGGAACTTGCGAACATTGGGTAATTGTGGGGCAAGTCCAACACATTAAGAAAAAGACGGCGGAAGATGGTGTACCTTGTGGAAGTGTACCTCTGTTTGAAGTGGATAAATAAGCAATACGGTCTTCCACAAACAACTGACAAAACCGCTCTTCATATGTGGAGGGAATATGACCATAAAGAACATAAACGCTCAGACGCTGTTGAACGGCTACACACACTGGACCCGATCCCCGGAAGCACCTCGATCTGAGCTAAGTATCTTCCTAAATATTTTGGCATTTGTCTTTGAGACAATGTCAACACACGTCAGACTCAAAATTGCCATCACAAAACAGATACATAGATCTACTTTCAAAAGTTTAAAATTTCAAAACCTAGAACTTATCTCAAATCCATACGTTTGATTTGCGCAAAATCTCAATTTGAGTTGAGATTTCTACTTGGTATGCTTCGCCAGATTGGGACCTAAATAGATAGTATGAACAAATAGGCTGCCTACAACGGGGATTTCCCTTGAGGTCTTTGAATACTCTTGTTACAGTGAAGTCACGTGGTTGTAATGTCAAAGACATACAAAACTCCTACATAACGCGAGCAATATCCGAGGGGACCCAATTGACCTTTTGCAGACAGTATTGAGTTGTTCCTCTTGAATCCCATATAAAACATATTCAAATAGGTTCGAATTGGACGGGAAATATCTCCGAAAAGTTCCCAATGTTGAACTTAGATAGCTTAGCCTATGATAAAAGTACGTTATGCTTTTCTGATGCCATATTCCATTACAATTTAAATTAATTATATCATATACCGGTCATGACTGACACAGCCACACTATCCAAATATACGTTACAAATTAATGTTAAAATACAATACCACCACGATTCAAAGTCGCTTTGATATTTACTCGCGAATCAAATAACATGTTTGATTATTAGAAAATATGTTTAAACTAAAATTAAAATGAGAGAATTTCGCTTTTAAAATATATAACCATAGACGTGTTAATTTTAGTGCACGTCATGTTTTAGAAAGTACGTGGGTATATCCAAAAGTAATGTCACTGATGCTATCAAATCGTGTATAATGTCAGTAAAACCACGAAATTTTTCACACCGTACATTCAGTCTAATTTGAATATGATGACCAAATTTCACAACAATGCACATAATAGTTCTGGAGATATGAACTTTTACATGAGACATACTAACGAACATCGCCGCAAGTCCGACGTCAACGACGTCACAATGACGTTACTTGCTGACACCTACTCATCCAGCAGAAGTTCATCCCTGGTGATTTCTAACGACTCATAAACCATGCAGTCATTTCCAAGACCTTTATAAATGTGTAACCCACCCGACAATTATTTTTAAGTGTCCTCTAGGTAGTCCCAAGGCAAATTTTTTAACTCGCCACCTAATGATTTCAGTTTTGAGCGTCGATTGAATTGACGGCGTTAAAAATACTCTTGGTGTTCTTTTCGGATCTACTAAAAACCGTTCATATGACTCTCTATCGATAATGATTTGGTGATCAATGTCCCCTTAAAAGCTTATACTACATGCACATGAGCCTTTGTTGCCGCCTTGTGTAACTAAAGTTTCAATAGGTAACTTTCATAACTTTTAGGAAAAGTGCATTTCTGCGCGCAGCGTCTTTTTGTCGCAAATCTGCCGTGTTTTCGCTAAGTATTCAGTACGTTGAAAATATACGGCGAGTTTCAAAGTAGAGAGACGTTAATGAATATTTAGCAGCTAACACAAAACATTTGATTCATCACGTCACAAAAGTATTTTCTGCTTTCAATAATTATTTTTTTATAAAAACGCATAAAAGAAAATTGTTATGATAACGAAAAAAAATCGTAATTTTCGTGTGCGGCGATATGACGTCATAGGTATATTTTAAATGTTCATATAATCCAGTTATGAAAATCGAATAATGCAGCACGTTGTATATTAATCAGAATTGAATTGCTGAACATTTTGATATAATATTTATGCATATCGGCCTATAAACAAATAAACCACGGGTAGAGTGACATTACTTTTGGATATACCCTCGTATATACATTGTAGGTCGTTATATGTGCGTTTTATTCAATTACCGTCAATGTGGATTCCATATTTCAATGCTATATCCAATTTCGTTTTATATACATAGTGTACTGGTATTTGAGGAAACATATTAGATACAGCTACTTTTATCCGAACAGGATATGTTCGCCAACAACGTCATTCAACATGAACGCATTAAATATTTTAGCTTTTAACACTTCCCCCATGCATAGTGATATTTTATAAAAACCCTCGTAGAATTTGGATCGCAAAATGAAAGTACAAAGTTTACGGGTCGTACATATTTTACGGATAACGAAAATAAATGACAATACGATGTGTGTTTTAAATACAAGCCTCTTCATAAGGTGCTTGATGCTCAGTTAATCAGTGGTCGTACGTCCAAGATAAAAGCGTTCACTCAATTTGCAGTCTCGAATATTGGTCTTAATGATATTTTAATTGTTTTTACATTGAGATAAATGTATCAACAGTGTCACGTACGAGCTAGGTGATAACAATCATAGCAGACTTAAAAGTTGTAAGCTAAACAATTATAAACATGAGATTGCTAGAATTCTTTACACTGAACAGTGCTGCGGACGGACGGACGGTTTTGATTTACGTGCCATACAGACGGACGGACGAACAAACGAACCGACAGATCGATCGACCGACTGCTGAGGAACATTAACAACACATCTAATACACAACAAATTGACCATAATCCCCCCACAATTATGTTACATAATACAATCAGACTGTAAAAGAAATGACTGACTGTTTCTGAAAGATTGAGATATTGATCGAATGGTTGACCAAAGTAAAATATCAAAACTGTAAATTTTAAATGTTTTGAAAGAACTGTATTAAATTTATGCATTGGAAATATAATGAACCATAGATAACAACTCATTTGTCAGACTTTTCTATGCAGTAAATGCATATTGAAACTTGTGACGTATGTATTTGTAACTACCAAGATGTGTTTGTATGAAAAGAAGAAGTCTTAACAATAAATAAGCGTTACTCGGAAGATTTATAGGTATGATAAAATTTAATAAATGTCTCTGGCTAAAAATCAGAAGTACTATTTACGTCATTATAAAACTGACATATATTTAAAATCAGCATCACAAGGCGCTTATTATGAGTCAATTTTCATGAAAATGTTGACCAAAATGAAGTTGAAACAGCCTGTTTTATATAAGTAAAGATAATTTTGGGACAGCTTTTCTTGTTTTCTCAAAATATTGATTACTAGTATGTAGTTACGACCATTTCATTCTAAGCCAGCGACATGTATTAAATAATAAACGAAACACTAACGTTACATTTGGACTACTGAGCATATAATACGACTATTCAAACACCAGAAATTCAAAAAAAAATGTAATTATTTTAAGAAAAAGATATACTTACTGATAATTTATAAATGCTTCATTTCCAGAAAGCAACTGAACATAATATACCTGACACTTTTATTTTAAAAGCAAACTCAAATATGTCCCTGAACGTAACTACGTATGCTAACTTTTATAAGCGGAATCCAAAACAAATATAGACATCGCAGTTATACAACTCAATAATAATAATACTTTCAGTCTATCGAAATGTTCATTTTAGCGCGTCGCTTTCTATTGAAAATGACAACGTTTGCCAAGTTCTCTAACATTATGGAAGAGCATTTGGAACAAACCAATTACATTTTTTTTATTCAAATTTATTTGTTCAAACGATGAATTGAACAACTCCAACGTCAAAGTCTATAATTTTAACTTTCGATTGATTTTCTAAATTAAAAAAAAAAGATTTTTCAGCATAAAACTTGAAATTTGATGTTTGCCTATTTTAAAGTTGATTTTCATACAATTATTGTAGAGTTGCTTCACCTAGGCCTATTAATATATAGATCTAATTACATTGATAATTTCAACATACAAGTCGATTTTTATTATCAAAATTGATAATTACAATTTGAATATTGATTTTTCCAACGTTGACGTTGACAATACCGATTTTAATGTAAGTCAACTTGACTGTTCATAGTTCTGATTTAAAAATTGAGTTTTTTTATCCTTAAAGTTTAGAATTTGAAAATAGTAATATAAAAATATATTAATATCGGAATGGCCCTAACTAGCTTCCATACCGCATGCAACAATACACTCAAATGTCTAGATAAATAACATCTCTTTTACCTCAATAGAAAACTTTATTTTATCACGATCTGTAATCAATTTACACGCTGCTCGTCTTTTGTTATATTCCATAGTCGTATATTAAAATGTTCCACGTTTAATTCTATTGACATAAACAATTCTAAAACGTTGTGTTTAAAAATCAGCTGGAAAGTGATCCTTGAAAGCGCCCAAAAATAAAGTCATTCAACTCCATTCATCATGTAATCGAATTTAATTGATTAAACTCTTCTGTTGTCTGACAGTATAGTTTGTTAGTCGGTTATTCGTAATTTAATATTACCTTAAACTCGTTTCGTTTCGTTTTCTTACCTACTTACATACAAGTAAAAAGTTAAGTTACCAATTCCTGGACTCTTTTCAGCTGTTAAGCCACTCAAGCATCCTTTGACATTTTAACTTCCCCTGGTCATTGAACTACCTATGGAAACATACACTCGTGTCTCCCTGTGGAGACTATTTTCTCTCCCGTGGATGTGGCTGTCAACATCGATCTACGGCGCCCAGGAATAGACATTGCCATTGCCTCACTGGTACCAATTTACACCTAGGTGGAGAGGAGCAAATTGTGTTATTCTTGCTCAGATCATCTAATCAGAGACCTCTCGATCCCGAAGCGCGCGCCCTACCTCTAGGCCACCGCTCACCATAAGAAGAACTAAAGAAAGACGAGGAATACGGACAGGGGTGGCAGCACTCAACTTAACCAATCGAGCCCAGAAAACAGTATCAGTTCAAAGTAACATAATTACACGGAACAATGCCAACACATAACCCAACGAAATAAAAAAACCAAGTACCCGTTGTAAAAGAGCAGGATGACCTAGACCTCTAATTCTTGGGTAACGCTCTTAAACTCTGTTTTAAAGTAGCCCAATTCAAAAGCTCTAACCGTCATTTACCGTTACCTTATCATGAAGGAAAAACTAAATCCCAAACGGTTTAAGGGTTACGACAAATTTAAAGCCATTTGTAAGACGAGGTTAATGCTAGCTATTAAGACGATGTGCACTTTGTGAGTAGATTCCTTGATAAGGCATGCCTGCAAGAATATGTTTTGATCAAACACACAAATGTACGTCTTAATTGTATCTCATATATTATACCATTTCTATCACTTTCATTGATTTACACGTATGTAGATCAAAACTATTGATAACTATACAGCATGCAGAAGCATTCATTGTGCTCTTACTTGTTATATGGACTAGTTTAATATTAATATATCAATTGGCAACGAGTGAGAGAGTCTTTATATCATGCAAACTACACAACATTCTATAGAAAAAAATACATACATGTATGTAGTATAACGTTATACATCACATGCGTAGTATAAGAACACACTCACTCTCTATACTAACTTCATACAAGGAAAACATGTGATGTAATTGCTTCCCATGTGCGGTCGGTCCGACTGTGCGACTTAAAGTTTTGCTATCTAACTCGCAAAAATGCTGCTTCAAAATTAATGTCGATAACATAACAATTTTACATTTTTGTTTTCGTTTTACTTTTTAGGTCTTTATGAACAATGCTACATTTACCTTAGTGTGGAGCCACTATAACACAAACGCAACTTATTTAATTCATACATATATATATTCTTCTAGCTTTACTAGATAATCAAGTTTCATCAATCAATTACATAAAATGGTACGACATAAAGTTTCACTTAAAGTCATCGTTATGAAATCAAACACTTGTAATACAGATATTTGAATAGTTTGTTATATCACCAATCGGGTCAACAATTCGCTGGCTTAGAATGAGAAGGTCGTTACTACTACTTACGACCTTATAATACTGGTACATATTTAAAATCTGCATCATAAGGTGCTTCATATGAACTTATTTTCATGAAAATCGGAACTTGTTATGTTGACCAAAATGATGTTGGAAAAACTTGTTTTCCGCAAGTTTAGAGTAAATTTCGGACAGTTTGTTCTTGTTTTCTCAAAATATCGATTTGGTAGTTACGACCTTCTCATTCTAAGCCAGCGAATTGAGAGGACAATTGCACTTCTCATAAGGAAGAATTTATAACCCAGTCTATTGTAGTATATTTCTATTGAATGAAATTCGACGTTCGAAGAGTAGGTGGGGGCTAAATTATAGCCGTCTTTGATTTGTCAGATAATATTTTATCATCGTATTCATTATAAAGTTGTTTATGGAAAACACACCATAGACGTAATGTTGAATTTCTTGACAGAATTGCATTGGCTGTTCAAAACCAGATGCCCTTTAATTTTTCAATTCCGTACTAGTAGCCTACTTGAAAAATGACAATACTATGAAATATGACCTGTTTCACAAAACGTACTCTTAGCCCTTACAGTTTAGGGTTGACACACCACGTGTCTTTTTGGCTAAGTCTACAAGTAAAAATAGGTAAACAAAAAGTTAAAAACAACAAAGTATCTTAATATTTTTGACCGAACATATGAAGTTGCGTGAGTAGTGCTCACTCTTGGCTTGAACGTCGAACATATCGCGTAAAAACGTGCCAAAGAATATGTGATTTAAAGTCGCCATATAGACCAGCCACTACACTAGTCTAATAGACAACCACGGTCGTAATGTCTCTTGAAAGACCTGACTACACTGAAAACTTCCGCTTTGTCAATACGTGTATAGTGGAAACAGACGGGGAAACATTTACATGTACATAAACAAATTCATATTCCCTCCCGGAATATCTTCCTAACCACAAACATGTCATTCTTTAAAACTTCTGAAAGAGGAACTGTGCACTGTATAAATCGATGCCTCCACGGCAGAGTGATGCCTGTACGACAGAGGTTAACACTGATGACGGGTAAGTAGTATGTTATATTTCTTACCAGTAATTCTCGATTTCGATATTTCTTTTGGATCTAACCATAGATACTAGAACATGATCTAACTATTTGTGAATGACCAAGTACATTCCAACATTCTTGGTCATTCGCAAAAAATATGATCCAAAAGAATGTCGAATTCGATAATTGCTGGCAAGTATTATAACCCCACTACTTACCGTCATCGGTGTTTACTTCTGCCGTAGAGGCATCGCTCTGCTGTGGAGGCATCGAGTTATACAGTGCGTAGAGGCATCACCATGTGCGTAGAGGCATCACCCTGCTGTGGAGACATAGAGTTATACAGTGCGTAGAGGCATCACCCTGCTGTGGAGGCATCGAGTTATACAGTGCGTAGAGGCATCACCCTGCTGTGGAGGCATCGAGTTATACAGTGCGTAGAGGCATCACCCTGCCGTGGAGGCATCGAGTTATACAGTGCGTAGAGGCATCACCCTGCTGTGGAGGCATCGATTTATAAAATACGTAGAGGCATCACCCTGCCGTGGAGGCATCGAGTTATACAGTGCGTAGAGGCATCACCCTGCCGTGGAGGCATCGAGTTATACAGTGCGTAGAGGCATCACCCTGCTGTGGAGGCATCGATTTATAAAATACGTAGAGGCATCACCCTGCCGTGGAGGCATCGAGTTATACAGTGCGTAGAGGCATCACCCTGCCGTGGAGGCATCGAGTTATACAGTGCGTAGAGGCATCACCCTGCTGTGGAGGCATCGATTTATAAAATACGTAGAGGCATCACCCTGCCGTGGAGGCATCGAGTTATACAGTGCGTAGAGGCATCACCCTGCCGTGGAGGCATAGAGTTATACAGTGGTAGAGGCATCACCCTGCCGTGGAGGCATCTAGTTATACAGTGCGTAGAGGCATCACTCTGCTGTGAAGGCATCGAGTTATACAGTGCGTAGAGGCATCACTCTGCCGTGGAGACATAGAGTTATACAGTGGTAGAGGCATCACCCTGCTGTGGAGGCATCGATTTATAAAATACGTAGAGGCATCACCCTGCCGTGGAGACATCGGGTTATACAGTGCGTAGAGGCATCACCCTGCTGTTGAGGCATCGAGCTATATAGTGCGTAGAGGCATCACCCTGCCGTGGAGACATAGAGTTATACAGTGGTAGAGGCATCACCCTGCTGTGGAGGCATCGATTTATAAAATACGTAGAGGCATCACCCTGCCGTGGAGACATCGGGTTATATCGTGTGAACTATCAATGTTAACAAATTGCCCATAAACCACCCGTAGTCGTAAAATTTCCCCAAATTTTCCCGTAAATTAACTTTAAATATTGTTGTTGTATCTTTAGAAAAAAGGTAACCTATAATTTACAGTCTCGTTCAAGCAGCGTATATGTTCGTCGAAAACACACTCTTGCTCAAAATCTAAGCGATAGTCTGGGGAATTGACTAACCACTGACGTATGAGGATAATACCTTAACGATGATACCTTAACGATGGTACCTTAACGATGATACCTTAACGAGTAATCAAGCTAATCTATTTAATACCACACATAGCATCTGTCAAATTCTTTCAAGATGCAAAATAAACTACGACCAGTAATGACTTGGTCCCACTGATATTATTTTGCCTCGGCGATGAACTCCCGATGTAATAAATGCGCATCAGAAAGCATCGGGAAAATGGGTACTCGTGGTCTTGGGGAAGCCTCGGGATAATCATTAGAACATTCGCGATATCACTGTTCCCGACCCCCCCCCCCCCCCGAAGCTAGTTTATTCAAATCGAGAGTACATCGCCGATGCCCAAAAGTGCTAAGTGTGACCAAGGCATAACCATTTAAGGAAGCAGCTTTTACCACGACTTTCACGTATAAGGAAGTAGATGCCTTACAAATGGTAGCGTAACCAAGATACCATTAACTGGACTTTCCTCGTCCGAATCATACTGTAAAGTTGCTAATATTCGCGTTGGATTAATTTTTGTAGATTTCGTCATTAGAATAGACCCCGAAATTAAATCACCTCGAACTATTAATCCCAAAATACGCAACACTCAGTTGTTAGTTCAATATTTAACATCCACGAATTTAAGAAACCACGAAATTATCATTTTACCAAAAATCTGCAAAATTTGATACCCGCGAAAATTAATGATTTTTTGGTATCGTTAAATCCAAATAATTGTCTAGATCACCAAGGTTGTACCATCTTGATAATTATCAAATTAGGAAGGAACTACTTCATGCGTTTAAAAGTTGAAATATATTTACGAGTATGTCAGTATCTTCCCCCCGGCAATAATATTCAAACGTTTGAAAAACTGGATGCTCATCAATTAACTATGATTTTTTCTGGAGTGCATTTACATTTTATTCTAATTTATTGCGTAACTTCAACATCGGGGTTTAATGTGAATGTGCAGGATGCCACGTTTGTTTCTGGATTTGGCGCGAGCGGAAGTTATTTTGGCTACTCTGTGGCCATAGCTACGGACGCAAGTAATGGGAAATGGTAAGCATATTTTTGTGTATTTTCTCTAATTATGTTTTTTACCAGACATATTCATGCTGATAGTGCACATTCATGGCTTCAGCGTGGAACATATCTCGTGATAATCGGTCAAAGAGTAAAATACTTTCAGGTGTTTTTAATTTTTTTGTCGACATATTTTTACTTGTCGACTTAGCCAAAAGTCACGTGGTATGTCCACCCTGGTTACAAAGTAATTTGTGAAGAAGTGTAAAGTTGCTTGTCGAGGAGCATGTTAGTTCTGGTTGACATTTAGTTCCAGGAAACTGGTTAAGTTAACTGACAGCATTACATATAAACTTAAAACACACCTTTATTGACACTGTTATATTTTGTTGTTATATTTCTGACTGTATATTAGTTATGTCATCATACTATCTTTATTAACATGTTTTGTCATAGAGGCTCACAAGGACGACTGAGCTTGTTTAGCTGTGTTTACTCGAACAATATTGTCATTGTTATTATTATAACATGTTGACAAAATGTAAAAAGCAACTCCATCTGCAGTCTAAACATATCAATTTACAAGCGTACTAGCTAGTATGTTTTACATGCATTGTTATGTTCAAATATGTCTAAGCTAGGACAATTAAACATTTAATGTACGCATGTTTTATGTATTCGAAATGTAAGAACATATTTCAGCTTTCGGGGAAAGTGCAAACATTTTAATACATGTAGGTGACAAAAATACTTTTAAAATGAACTAAAAATACTTAAGTTGTTGGTGCATGAACTATTTTTTAGCTAAAACTCACATTAAATACGTTTTAGTTTCATGGTATATGTACTTTTACTTACATAAAGTCATGCATTACTACCCCACAACTATGAATACTATGCTTGAGCGTAATACTAAGAATCTGACCTGATCCTGACCTTTATGTATGCTTAATAAGAGGTTCTTACGTTGAATATCTACATTTCCACGAGCAAATCGTGCAATGTCGGTCCTTTAGACTTGTCTCTGTATAACATCCCCATAGATCAGTGGTCAGCGCGCTCGCCGCACAATTCGGGTTAAACACCTGTCATATTCAGCAGAAAGGTGACTGGCAAATAAAGGCAATGCTCGCCCTTTTTACATATCGAACATCTTTGTGATTCTCACCGCTTATGAAACCACACAACAGGTTTCAAATATAGGCACAATTTCGGCTGTTACATTATGTTTACTTAATGGAAGGTCGAGGGTCATGTCAAACTCACCGAGACGGTATATGTATTTAAAGTAATTTCTCACAAGAGTGTACAAAAATGATCATCGAACATGCATTTTATTTTATTTTTGTATTGTCAACAAAGGCTAGAGTTTTCACCGGCGGACTATATATATACTTATAGTTCTGTTCTGTTCTATATTTATTTTAAAAATGACACGTCAATAGTATATCGCACATATGTGCATTGTTCCATGATTCTAGGTCATGTTTGGTTCCTGGTATCAATGCAATTACACCACCTTAATTAACATGGGGGCGGACAAGTGTTCTAGTGGTAAGAGCTACTGACCCTTAATCCGAAGGTTGTTGGTTCGATCCCACCCTAGCCGGATTAGAAAACAGAGTATTTTAAGTGTTTCCCACATAACACTAACTTCGTAGCGCAGTGGTTATCTAGTGCGCTTGCCGCGTAATCTGTCGACTCGGGTACACATCCGGGTAGTACATAATACAAAGTACATATATACAAGCCATAATTTAGCAGAAAGCTGACTGGCAAATAAAGGCTATGCTCGGAATTTAAAAAAACGAACAGTCTTTCGGATGAGACTTTTAAAACCTTGGTCCCGTGTATGTTAATGTAATGCTACATATATACATCAGACATGTAAATGTGTTAGGAATGCTTCTGGAACTGGGGCACCTTCTTTAGCATGCACTATATATATATATAATTTCCCAAACACTAGAATTATAAGAAATTTCTAAGATTTTTCATTTTAAAATGTTAAGATTTTACCATTGTCCAGTTTTGTATGATTTTCCATTGATTAATTGTACGATTTTGCCATTTAACTAATTTTCGCAAGTATTAAATTGTAAATTTTTACCATTGTTCAATTATACAATTTGTAATTACCAATTAAACACTGTAGAAGAAGGGGAAATTATTGGATATGTAAGTATCAATCACTTATAACTGTTTAATTTTAAAGTGTTTGCACATCATAGACTTAAGTTTACTTCCGGGGACCGGTTTGGGGATGGATGTTTACATACTTTCGAAGTACAATTACTTTCCGGCGTTTATCTTTTAATGCCAAGTGCTTTGCAAATATATCACATAGATATACTGTTGGTTTAAAGCCGCGTTTTCTCTGTCCCGGTTTGACATCCCCGGTGACATCTCCGGTGAAACCCGGGCTTGAGACAGAACCGTTTCCAGGATAAATGAGCGATAGAGTTTCAGCTTTCAAAATCAGCGATATATTTGGCATTTTGTATCAGAGTCACGACGAACAAAACAAAGTGCGATACTGTACGGGCGTGGACAAAACAAAGTGCGATACTGTACGGGCGTGGACAAAACTAAGTGCGATACTGTACGGGCGTGGACAAAACTAAGTGCGATACTGTACGGGCGTGGACAAAACTAAGTGCGATACTGTACGGGCGTGTACAAAACTAAGTGCGATACTGTACGGGCGTGGACAAAACTAAGTGCGATACTGTACGGGCGTGGATAAAACAAAGTGCGATACTGTACGGGCGTGGCCAAAACTAAGTGCGATACTGTACGGGCGTGGACAAAACTAAGTGCAACACTGTACGGGCGTGGACAAAACTAAGTGCGATACTGTACGGGCGTGGACAAAACTAAGTGCGATACTGTACGGGCGTGGACAAAACTAAGTGCGATACTGTACGGGCGTGGACAAAACTAAGTGCGATACTGTACGGGCGTGGACAAAACTACAATACCAAACAGATATATTTACATGTATATAGAGCAATGAGCGATGGCCTATAGGTAGGGCGCGCGCTTCGGGATCGAGAGGTCCCGAGTTCGACCCCCTCTGGACCACTGGTTAATTTCTCTGAGCAAGACACACAGCTTCACTCCACCATGGTGTAAAATGGTACCTGTGAGGGCAGTGTCTATTCCTGGGCGCCGCAGATCGATGTTGGAGGAGACACAAGTTAAGGTAACCATAGGTAGTCCAATGACCAGGGAAGATAAAATGTCAAATGGTGCTTGAGCGGCCTAACAGCTGAAAAGAGCCCTAGGAAATTGGTAACTTAACTTATGAGCTTTCTAAGATATCTTAATATGTAACACTGGGTTCCATCCTTGATAAGGCACCCGGACGTTTCTGTTCTGTGTTTAAAACAACGCATCGGGTTAAAAAGGTTAGATATATGAGGCACGTGCGTTTCTTCATTTGGCTAGGAAACAGTTTCAACCACATTTGCCCTGGACATGATTTATATGTAATAATCTTTTTATGGCAGTTGTCAGCAGTTCAGTCGTTATACAACCATTTGACCTTCTAAATTCCCCTAATCGTTCAGCTACCTATGGAAAACCTGCGTTCGAGTCTCACTGGGAAGACTATTCCTCTCCTGTGGATGTGGCAGCCAACACCAATGTATGGCACCCTGGCATATCGATTATGCCGAACTGTCCTTGGAGGTACCTTGGTCGAGCAATATCGGGTCTGTGGTTCTACCGCTATGCATCGTAACGAAACTGTACAGGAGTACTTCTACGGTGCCGAACCAAAACCCCGTAACTCAATTTTGGCGCGAAAACTTTTTTTGCAGCATCCGCATCTGCTAGACGTCCCGCGCATTTCTGTCTTATCGCTATCTAAGTAACGCGATTGGCTATTTAAATAGCGACAAGACAGAAATGCGCGGGACGTCTGACAAATGCGGATGCTGCAAAAAAGATTTTCGCGCCAAAACTGAGTTACGGGGTTTTGGTTCGGCACCGTCGACTTATTGATTTAAAACAATTAAATGGTAGTAGATAACGTTTGATTTCTTTATACATAAAACAGGATTCTTGTTGGAGCTCCTCGAAGTGCCGACCCCTCAATGTCGACCGTTACCAGACCAGGTGTAGTGTATAGATGTAGTCTTGTTAGTGGCGGAGGAAACCCAAGCTGTTCCATACTGGATATTGACCGTAAATATTCCGTTATTTGCCACTTACATGTACGGTCATTGAGTATCCTAACATATTGTATTGTGGTTTAGAACGCCCGGCTAGCGTTGTATTTTGATTACTCGCTAAGTCTCAAAGTCTCAAAAAACACCGAGGTAATTCCATTCTAGGGTCTATTATATGCTCAAATTTTCATATAGGCAGTGTCTCAGTGCGCATAAGCATGACTAAAGGTCTGTCATGAATGTAAAGGTTTTTTGTACTCAACTTCATTTTGATCACTAAGTCTGATCTTCGATTTTCTCAACCAAGTCATCCCTTTTATTCAAGTTAAAACGTATAATATTTGCTCATAACTTCAAGCTTTGAAATGGTACAAACAATGATCGAATCCTAGGTACCACTGCCTCGGTGATGTAGTCCCGATTTAAATAAATGAGCTTCAGGAGGCTTCGGGAACAGGGATTGCACATAGTTTGTTAAGATTTACCTGAAGCTCCCCCTAGACCATGAGTCATCATTTTCGATGTAACTCGATGCCATTTGTATTAAATCCAGAGTATATCACCGATGCGCAAAAATGCTCAGTGGGCCAAAGACATAAGCAATAATGAAACCTTTCTGAAGAACCATTTGACCATTTCATTTTTCCAGATAACATAGGACAGGAAACTAAGGTGTTCGGTGGTCATTCAGTGACATTCACTAATGGACGAGATAATTCGTGGCTTGGTGGATCCATTGCAGTAGGTTCCAGCACAGGTTCGGGCTTTGTGGTAAGTTCATTTTATGTATGTTACATGACTGAATATTCACAAAATGTATACAAAATATGAATGAAAGACAATCTCATTTAAATCAGACCTAAAATACATTCCACTACTTTACACTGATATAGGATCTGACAACACTCTGTATGGGGTCATGTTCATGTGAACTTTACATCATCCAATCATATCGAAGCTTACACAAATGTGAAAGTACAGGCCAGTCAGAGAGATGTATTTAAAGTTTTAAACCCTACAATTTTACATAGACTAGATATCTAAGCTAGACTGACTTCAATGTACATTACAAACAAAGTAAAACTGCATTTGAACGTGACCTCTTACAGAATGTGTCAGATCCATAACAGCTCAAACAAAAGAAGACAAGCTATTATACACATTGTTACATCCTGCTCGCTAATACCATATAAAACTATTGATAATAATAAAAAAGTGCAGCATTTTAAGTCTGTGGTATGAAAAGGAGTAGGCTTGATTATTATAAACTTTATAGTTTATCAATATAGTGTCGATTGTATTTTCATAAATTATCATAAATATACGACTTTTGCATAACTTTTTATACCTTTAAAAGGTACACGTGTGGATACGTTGGTCGGCAACATTCTTATGTGGCCAGATTTTCATGAAAATTGGTGTAAGATAAGATTGACCATTCTAGATTTAATGTAATATTAATGTTTCAGACATGCGCACCAAAGTGGTACAACATAAAAGGTGGTGAATACTACATGAACGGAATGTGCTATCAGATACCCATTGACTTCAATATGGGTAATGTCCTGAAAATGCCAGTATTTATAGACAACAATGTGAAAAATGTCAATGGACAATTCAGATGGAACTACGCCTTTGCTGGACTTGGAATGTCAGTTCATTACCAGGTAAAACTTCGTCCCTTGTTGTGTCCCATGATACAACATTTCGACTCTTCGTAAAAATATTTTTTTAGCTTAGACAATTACACCAAACAGAATACCATGTATACCTCAAATCATCAAAATAAATGCTGATTATACTGATCACCATGTCGCTATCCCTTCATTCAGGCTTGTATTGCTGCATTGACATACTAAAACAGACCCTGATAGATAGCTTAAACATATGGCTAGGTGGTTATCTTATATCCTACACATATAATTTAAGTAAAACATACTCAGCTGAAAAAGTTACGTGTCAAGGGGAAACACATCAAAATATTCACCATTGACCTTAATCTCCTTGCAGAGTCCTACTTAAACCACACCCTCTATGGTTTTGGTATACCCCTGTGTTTTGTTGATGTCATGCATACTACTTTATTAATCCCTGGCATTAAAATAATATAGATCTATGCAACATGCTATATAATAAGGAATGAACAAACATGAAATTCTTCATTTAAATCATACCTATACTGCGTACATTACACTACTGTACATTGATATAGAATCTGACAACACTCTGTATGGGTTCATGTTCATGTGAACTTTACATCATCCAATCAGATCGCAGCTTTCCCAAATTTGGCTTGAACAGTGAGAGTGATGTATTTTTAAAACCCTACTAGTTTATCTAGTGATTTAAGCTAGCCTGACTTCAATGTACACTTGCTGTACATACACATTAAATATGCACTGTAGAGGTCATTTGAACGTGAACTCTAACAGAATGTTGTCAGATACATAACAATGCATGTAAGAATCTGAGTTTAATGAGATTGTGCAATACTTGAAATAAGCTTCGACATATTATCGTATTTGTTTAGAATGATTCTGGAATCGAACCCATTTTGATTGGAAGTCCTGGTCTTCTAGATTGGATCGGGGGATATACAGGTATTTATGGTAATACAGTGAAAAGGATGACAAACAATATTGCCACAACTGAAATCACAAAACCATACATAGGTGAGAAAATGCCGTATTTACCTACCACAATGGAAATCATTGCACATGTCGCTGACTTAGAATGTGAAGGTCGTAAGAATTCACGACCTTAAAAGATTGATAGCCTTTTCATGAAAATCGGAAGTTGTTATGTTGACCAAAGTAGGTGAAAAAGCTTGCTTTTACCAAATGTGTTAAGAGTAATTTTCAGACAGGTTTTCCATATTTTCTCCTAATAGTGATTTTGTACTTACGACCTTCTCATTCTAAGCCAGCAATGTATTTTGTTTATATATTGTTTCCTAATTTATGCATGCGAAAAGGCAAAAATAAGAATGTGTATGGGATGTGTATGCGAAATGTACAGATCGAAAGCCAATAACAAATATATGAGCGAGTTAGCTTGATCACAACTACAATTTGATTGGAAAATGATAAATGTTTTTTATAGAAGATTCAGAACCCTTAGAAGAATGTTGCTAAAAAGTAGTAACAAGCAAAGCGTGCAATATCGGTATTTCAGTTTTGTGTTTGTATTACATCTCGAGCGTCTTCGTGATACTCCCCGATTATGAAAACATACAATCGGTGTTGTATCGTAGGTAATATATCTCGACTGTTAAATTATGATAATCAAAAGTTCAGGCTTAAGTCAAATTAGTCAAGCTATAAAGAGTTGATACTTCCCTATGGAGAAACAATGACGCTAGTAAAAGTTTGCTTTTTACGTTATGTTTTCTAGGTTCCGCAATTTCGAGCGGTAAATACTTCAGTGATGGCATCACATACATAGCAACTGGGGCACCACGAGGTGATATGACTGGCATGGTATGTTATTGTTTCAATCCAACCAGACTATGGTTCTGCTTACAAAAACCCCACATATTTAACCCTTAGATATAAGTATTACGATACTTTTTGGGGAGTCGGTTACGAATCAGCCGATAACATAGTGACGAAATAGACCGTTACGAATAAGCTTGGTTACGAAATAACCGCATACCAACTCAATTGATCATTGATTTCGGAATAATAAAATAGATTGTGTTTGTAAATACAGTTTATGGTTTGGAATATCTATATACAAAGGGAAACAACTCGGAACTATTTTGGCTAGAGGAAACGCCTCTTTAAGATGACATTACTATTATATATTGCACGATGTATATTTATTAATATTGAATTGATTAGTTTTTTTTCCTTTTGCCATTTTTAATGTGACTGTTGTTGTATATATTATGTAAATGTGTTGAATTTCAGAGGCTCGTAGGGAAGATTGGGCAAACGCCTAACTACGTTGCCTCTATAAATAAAGTCTTTATTATTATATAGATATGAGTGGTTTTAATAATACATGTTAAGAGGAATATTTATCTAGATTTAGTGTTCATTTGATATTATTCTTACATTCAGTAACAACCAATATAAATGTATCAAATGGTTATATTTGTAGGTTTGGTTTTTCCGATCAACAGACCCACAGTTTGCCTATCAGAATGCATTCTTAATGTTGCCAGGAAGAGATGACGAAAACAAGGTACGTCCTTAAAGACATTTGGAGTTACATGTACGAACCAGTTGCCTAGAATAAATAACCACTTAGTACTTTTCACAATTATCGAGCAACACTGGCATGTGAAACAATACGATGGTAGACTATAACATGCACACAATGCTGATCCAAACCGTCAGGGAAATAGGCCATCGCCCAATACCAATCGAGCACGCTTGGTGGATTATTTACTAGAACCAATACCGACAAATTTTAATTCTAATTACATGTTTACAATGTCCTTCTCCGGATCTCCACTAATCAGCTGGTACAAATAGATTGATACCGTTATAATCCTTGTGACACAAGAATATTCATATCTAGACAACAGAGTTGGTATCAGTTGTGTTTGCATATGAATACAAAACCAGTCTAACTAGGCCAGAGTTGTTTGTACCTACATGTAAATTAAGGGGAAAACCACCTAACACAGAGTTCCGGATATCTATTTGTAGAGTTTGCTTTATTGGTCCTTATAATATGTATATCATCCATTTCTGTTTTTGGATACTTTATCACACGAATTTGACATAATTGTTTTGCAGGATCTTCCGCTGAATGCGTATTACGGGGCCACATTATGCACAGTTGACATCAACAATGACGGAACAGATGATTTGCTAGTTGGTGCACCACTATATAGTCCACACACTGACAATGTCTTCAATGAAAACACGGATTTAGGACTCGTTTCTGTGCATTTGGGATCTAAACAGGTGGGACATTACTTATAATTGTTCAGTCAAACATGCTCATGTAAACCAAAATGAACATAGACGTTGGCTTCTCAATAACAAAACAGCGCCTATACACACTGATTCTATGCAAATACCGGAATACTTTTAAAAACAAAATTTAAAGTACACTAAATCACCTTTGCAACATAAAAATAACATTCATATATTTGAACATTTTAACATGAAGTTGTATTCTTTACACTCACTTTATGAGTAGTTTTGTCAACATTCACCAAGAATTTCCAAAACATAGGATATTGCTTTTAGGATCAAATTTGCTTCAAATTTGTTAATCATTTGTGAACACGGAACCATTGGTTTACGTATTACAATATAGTACATAGTTTTTATCTTTATAGGAAAACCATTTCAACACTCAACCATTATTACTGAAAGGTGTAGAACCATATGGTAGATTTGGTACGGCGATAGAAAGTCTAGGTGATATTAATGCTGATTCCTTCCCTGGTAAGTTTGACATGAGAAAAACTAACATACATGTAAAATGTGGTGATGTTTTGTTCCGTATATGTGCTATATATGTGGGCAATTGTTTACACTTGTTAAATGTTATAAGTACACCAACATAATTTATTATTTATTTATTTATTTATTTATTATACCATATTTATATAGCCCATTTTTCATGTATACACACGTTCAAAAGTGCTGTACAGTCCCGACTAATACATGTTTAAAACAATATACAATGTACATAAAATATACAAAAACATTTTTATCAACGCTATTTAGTCTCCCATCAGTATCATATTGCCGAAACGAAATGCAACATAAAACTTAGGAGACATGGTGTATAGAAATACTTTGCTACAATAAGATAGTGGTGTACAACGATTTGATTATCTGTAGGGGTATTAACTGAATGTAAACCTCAACTAGGACAAGGATAACGTCAAGTACCATTACCACATGTCCTTAACCCTTAAAGGAATAGTGATACTTCCTTTAAAAGGGGGATGACTCACAGATGACATAAAGTTACTATCATCATATGAGTTACGAAGGTCGAAGAAATAACATACTTTCTTCAAGACCTTACCATAAAGGTCGAAGAAATAACATACTTTCTTCTAGACCTTACCATAAAGGTCGAAGAAATAACATACTTTCTTCTAGACCTTACCACACTTAGAAACGGGGCTCTACTTAACCCAGTAGACGGGCGTCTACTTAACCATGAACTTCAGCATGAATAAGCTATAGTAAAATAATGCGTTTTCAGGGCTTTCTTGAAGGACGGGAGTGTTTTACTGTCTCTGAGTGCTCTGGGCAGTGCATTCCAGAGTTTCGGTGCAGCAGCTGTGAAACATCTGTCACCGTAGGTCACAGTCCTGGTCCTTGGCACAACTAGAAGAACAGAATCATTTTGAGACCTTAGCTGTCTTTGTGGAGTATATACTTCCAACATACTTCTGATGTAGCCAGGCGATTTTCCATGTAGTGCTTTGAAAACATGAGTCAAAACCTTGTACTCTACTCTAATAATAATGCATATATCTTTTTTATTATACATGCTATCATGTTCATTTTTTGCATGTCTTCATGCAAGTAGTATAGCAGCAATATCCGATAATTCGATAAATGTAATTTGTCCACTGCAAGCAGTGAACCGTGAATTTTATAATCATGCATAATTCACGTGCAAAACAAATGTTTTTCGCACGAAGACTCAAAATATTACATACACATTGTCCATCAATACCCACACCAGGAAAACACAAAACCAGAAGAATTACGATAACATACCGTGCAAGAGAGGTTTGTGAAACATACACGTCTCATGACAGTAAATAGCCTAGTGTAGTTAAGGTTACCACGACCTTTACCTTTGACCTATCGACCTCAAAATTATAAGGAGCCTACATTTGATGATAAACAACCTCTCTGTAAAGTTTTACGATCAGAGATCCAGTATTTCTTATGGTGTGAACCAGTGACTGTTGTGTGTTCAAAGGTCATGGTGAGCTTGACCTTTGATCCAAATGACCTTGAAAATGATTCGGACCGTCTGTGGAAGATGAATAATCTCCACTTAAAATTTTAGAATCCTAGGTCCACCCGTTTTGGAGTTATTGTTAGAAAACCATTCGGCAGGCAGACCGACCGACTTTTTGCACGTAACGCTATGTACTGTGTTGGTGTACTTATAACATTTAATGAGTGTACACATATATTAGGGATAGGCACGCTCAGGTCTAAACTGCAACAAACAAGCCATGGATCACCGCAGCGATATGCCAGCAAATAAGTAAACTAGCGCAAAGAAAACACATACACGACATATCAACGTATCGAAAAAGAACAAGCTAATGTTATGCACGACATCGCAACAAGAGTAACCGATTTATATGTAATGTGTGTCTGTCCTTATCAACTGTAAATCCATATGTAAGAAATATACTATGTTAACTTGACACTATCTTCTTTTAATATATATTGCAATAGGTGCTCCTTACGAGAACAGTATTCCATATTTTAAAAATATACTATGTATGTTAACTTGATGCTCTTCTTTTGACAGATATCGCAATAGGTGCTCCTTACGAGAACAACAATCAGGGAGCTGTATATATATTTAACGGCTACACTGAAGGTCTGTGGCAAACATATTCACAGAGAATAAAAGCGTCTCAACTGAAGCCTGGACTATCTGGATTTGGTATCTCGATTTCATCCGGCAAGAAGTTGAACACCGATAATATCAACGGTAGGACACACTTGTTTCTAGATATGTCTAATTAAATTATTTAAATTATTTTTCTTTGTATTGACAATCTTGGTATTGGTGGAACACTATTCTCATATAAGGAAATACATAAACGAACATGTATATCACCAGGAGGAAGAGATAAAAACCAAATTGATCACATCGTTAATGGCAAATGGAAAAGATCTCTGCAAGATGTGAGAGTGAGACGTGGTGCTGACGTAGGAAGTGGCCATCACCTCGTCACAGCTAATATTAGACTAAAACTGATGAAAACAACACAAAAGTTCAATCCAACGAAATTTTACACTGGCAAACAAAACAAAACAAGAATTTAGAATAGATATAAAGAAGAAAATTTGTACCACACATTCAGAGAGAATGAAAGACAGACTGAGAGAACAATATTCTGACAGCAATAAAGAGGTAAAGAAAGCTACGTAGAAATACAGACAAACTTTTATAGAACAAAGAATGTGTGACGTTTACCATATCACAAAGAAATTATTTGGCAAAAAGTGAAAAGAAAGTATGCCAATAAAAGATAGTCAAGGAACACTAATAACATCTGAGAATGAACAAGACAAAAGGTGGAATGAACATATTGAAGAGGTTTTGAATCGCACCGACCCCGATACTACTGCATACATCACAGAAGCTGAGGAAGATTGATACATTGTCGAAGAAACACCACCAAAAGAGGAAGTATGTAAAGCTATCAATGGACTAAAACAATAAATCACCGGAAAAGACCAGTTACCAGCCGAATTATTTAAAACAGACCCTTCTCTTGCTGCTGCCATACTTCATCCAATATTCTGTAAGATATGGCACAACAACACAATTCCCACCACATGGTCTGAAGGCAACATCATCAAGTTACCAAAAACGGAGATTTCACCAATTGTGACAACTGGAGAGGAATTGAGACATTATGTAATACCACCAAAACTAGTGAGCCTTATTAAAGCCTTCTATTCCAACTTCAAATGCTCTGTTGGCATATCATCAGATACCAACTTCCTTGTAAAATTAGGGGTTAGACAAGGTTGTGTGATGTCATCCCTTCAATGTATCATTACAATAGATTGGGTAATGAGATCAACCGGTAACGGAAACAATACCGGAATTAGATGTACCCTCATCACTAGTCTTGACGATCTTGATTATGCAGACGACCTAGCACTACTCTCACATCATGCCAGATCAAACAATCAAACTGCAAGAAAATGCCAGTAAGATAGGCTTCAAGATCAACATTAAGAAAACAGAAGCTATGCATTTGAACACAAAAGAACCACCGAAATTCAACTTAAATGGAAAGAATATAAACTGTACGTCAACCTTTACTTACCTTGGTAGTACTATAACATCAGATGGGGTGCCGAGAGATGTCAAAAACAGACTAGGAAAAGTAAGAAATGCATTCATCAAACAAAACAATATTTGGAAAACAAGAAACATCAGCCAGAACACTAAAATGAAACTTTACAACAGCTGTGTAATATCAGTTTTACTGTACAAAGCAGAATGCAGGAGGATGACTGCGAAATACATCAACATACTCTCCAGAGAAGAACAATTGAAACAGAAATGAAATAACCTGGCTTGACCTTGGGAGAGCTAGACAAGAAAGAGAAGTATAGAAGACAGTTGAAAGCTCTAGTCCTTGCCCTATGTGCCTCCGGACGCAACCAGGACTAGAGTGGTAGCTGACAATCCGTTATTAAACACGATTGATGCAGCTGCTGTGTTGTTGTACATATACTGATATGAGTTGTGTTACTCGTTTGCACTTTTGTTGACCTAAATTGACACAAATAAAATATGATTTTGTTGTTTTTCAGTTCCATGCCCTTTTCTATATCATTTCTATGACTTGCGGGCACTTGTTATGACCGAAACTAGGTCATTCCGCTTTTTATGCCAACAAATGGATTTGCTATAGTTGGAATTATTACAAACATATTGTTTGTGGCTGAAACTATGTCATCCAGCCTTGGATGGCTTGAACATGGGCTTTCGACTTTTAGACAATTGAAATTCAGTGCCTCCGGACTTTTACTGCTTATGTTTATTGTTGTTGTGATTGGCTCTTACATACTAGTAATCTATCTATCTGTTAAAGACGCTTTGATTGGCTCTCGTATA
This sequence comes from Spisula subtruncata, assembly GCA_963678985.1. Classification (NCBI taxonomy): domain Eukaryota; kingdom Metazoa; phylum Mollusca; class Bivalvia; order Venerida; family Mactridae; genus Spisula; species Spisula subtruncata. The sequence goes on along the minus strand of OY787664.1, from coordinate 47,534,444 downwards.
ATTTAACTATTTGTTGCAGATCTTGCCGTTGGCTCATATCTCTCGGATGAAGTTATAGTACTGTATGGACAACCTGTCATTACGCTTCATGGAGAATTAAAAGTAGAGGACGAAAACAACGTAGAGACTATGTTTGTTGAAGTTGAAGAACGAAATAAAACTGTTGAAGTTTGTGTACGATTTACTGACAGACATTGCAATGCTATTGGTAAGTGGATATTGATATTTCGCTGGCTTAGAATGAGAAGGTTGTAAGTACAAAATCTATATTTTTTAGAAAACAAGAAAAAAACCTACGCTTTACTTATAGTAAAGCAAGCTGTTTCAATAGTTTGGTCAATATGTAAGGTTCCGATTTACATGAAAATAGGCGCATAACAATATGAAAGCGAACAGGACAATTTGGCAACATAAAGTCTAAGTCCGAGTTTTAGACTTACAACGTTGGCGAATAAGGCCCATGCCCCATGGCCGAATGTCTTACAGATATACATGCTCTATCTAACAGTTCTGTGTTTCATTACTTAGAATTGAATGTCACCACGATGCTTGATTTGAAAGAGGACCAGTCTAGGATTAGATTTGCTTCCAACAATCTGAGAACCATCACGGATACAATTCGTATTATGAATGGTAGTCCCAAATGTACACAAAAGCACCGGATTATTGCAGTGGTAAATATAAAAATCTCATTAAAATCAGATCCTAACATTTGCTCCATTCCTGTGCAATGTTAGCTAGATCTGGTTCAAATGACATCTCTAGTGCATGTTGTAGTATTGCTATTCGCCTGTATGTTTAACTAGATCTCTCGTATGTACGCTGACGTATAAAGTTTAAATATTTCTCGCACTGTAAACCAAACAGCAGAGATTCCCTGCTCTTTCAGATTTGTGAAAGTAGCGATTTGATTGGATGATGTAAAGTTCACATCGACATGACCACATACAGCGTGTGGTCAGACTCCATATTAGTGTAAAGGCGTGCAGCTAATATGGGTCTGATTTAAATGAGAATCGATATATAACTTCTTTAAAACTCTATAAACATGATTGGTCTGCTTTGAGCTCTAGCTTTTGTTTGACGTCTATTTGCGTTGCCAATTGCAATGACATTTGTAATTTTCGTTCAATAATATGATATTTAAATAGTTACTTTACTAATGTATGTGTTTAAAAAAACGAAACAAAAACACATTCATATCACCTGTTACTGACCATGTGTTAACTTGTAATAGGATTGGTTGTACGTGTCATTAAGCCAAGTAAGATCAGAATTGAATACCACCCAAGGTATGTGATAAATGTGGCAATTTTAAATTGAAACGATTTTTTGTGAATTTTGACATTAATTGTTTTTTTTTTGTCAACAGCCGACATTTGATTATAAGACTGGTATAGTGGTTCGAGCCGATTATTCTGTAAAACAAATGAACTGTCCAGGTTATGACGTCACACCCACTGTTAGTCGTTTCGATGGTAGAAATCCCCTGGAGCCAAAAATGACGGTTCAGAAAGAGGTTCGTAAGACACTTTTTACCCCTTTTCATAATTCAATGGTGCCCTGTTTTTTTTAAATGCGCACAAAGCTTGTATTTGCCAGTCAGCTTTCTGCTGAAATATGGTAGGCATACATAAAAGTGCCTCTAACGGGATTTGGGTCGACTGCTTAGACGGCAAGCATGCTAACCACTGATCTACAGATGTATTGTAAACATTCGTACGGAGATATACAAAATGTATGCATGTGGCGGCCTTTGCATAAACAAGTGACAGCATTTGTTCAACACAGAGCAATGCATTTGGACACCTGGTGCTGGACATATGTAAGCTATTTACTGCCAAGTCCAAAGTGAATTGAGCAAAAACTATTTTAGAACACTTAGCAAAGCGGTTGGCTTACATGTGCCACATGCATAGTGATGCCAACGGTCATAATAAAGACCGTGCTCTTGTTTTTATGTATTAAGAATTTAAGACATGTATTAGGATATGGAAAAACCAGGACATTCAAAAACTTTGTGGGTTTCACAGTGTTTGTACGGTGTGTAGTAGTCTGGTTGCCTGTCGTACAATAGTATTTTAGCTAACGTAGTGATCTAGGGGATGTAATCCAGACTATGGAGTGTAGGAATCATTTGATCACATCGGTCCTTATCTACTGCAAAATAACGTATATTAACCGGAGACAAACGCAGATGACCGAGCTTCCACGATTGGTGTGGAAAAACTGTAGATGCATTAATTAGCCTTTATTTTCAGCTGTTTTTCCGAAAAGATTGTCCAAATAACATCTGTAATTCAAATCTGACGTTGGTGGCTAAAGCTGTGTATGCTGAAGTTGACAATAATTTCGTGATCGGTACTCAGTCATTGAAACTTGATATAGACATTACAAAAACCGGAGATCCAACGTACGGCTCCATTTTCAATTTGGTATACCCATCGTTTCTGGATTATACTAAAATGACCAAAGTTCTTGGAGATTCGGATGTTGTGTGCTCACTTCTGGAGAACCGTAATGAAACGGATACAGACATACCGATAGAAGAATCTGAAACCGGCCTGGAGTGTTTGTTTGGAAATCCAATGCGCAGTGACAACGGTATTTTATATTTTCTTTAATTATTTTGCTTCTCGCATCAGGGTTGTTTGGGAGGTTCGTATCATGTGATTGTATATGCTTATGTTCATTCAGTTATACCTACAGATGCCAATGATATTGGTCTATTACCGATATAATGGTACGACTTGATACTAGTACTTCATAGAATTTCTTTGACAATGTTTTAACTACGTGAACTGTGTGATTTCATTGATTTGCCCGTTTCCGTACCTTTTATATAGAAAATTTCTAACTATGAGGTTGTCTTAATCGCAGAGCGTTTGTTTGGGTTATCGTAGGCCATTTGTATCTTTGTAAGATTTTTAACTATATGCACCAACAGTTTGATGCTAATCTATTTAAGGTCGATTGTGAAGCAAGTTTTTCCAACTTATATTAATCACTCTCAAAACTTCATTCTAGATGTTATCCATCGCAACGAGGGTATGAGAGAAAGGGAGCCCGTTTCCCTTATATGCACATTTGTATACTGAGCGTCTAGCAAGGGAATTTATGGTACCATTTTTATTTCGTCTTTGGTATGACCAGTTTAATTATTGCTATGAGTGTGTTTTAAAGGTTTTAATTGGTGTTGATTTATTAAATCAGGTGTGAAGTTCCATCTACACATGCGAGTACCGTCGACAGTGACCGAATTATCAATGACATTGAAGATGGCTGTAAAGACATCAAACAACGAACAAGACCCTGGCGACAATAATCGTGAAATTGTTATTGAAATGATGTATGATGTAAATACTGTATTAACTGGGTAAGGAAACATACTCTAAGTCTTGGTCAGTCTCTTAAACATTAAAAACGAAACAATGAATATTTAATGTTGTATGCAGTCTACCTTGCTAAAAGAAGCCATTAAACCTGTATACATAAAACGTAGCTATGTGTTTACTATTAATTGTTGTCACGCATTATTATTTGATATCAGTGGTGACTTAAACTATAACGCCGATGTTTGTCTTGTCAGTCACTTTGAGTGCGGGAGGTCCCGGGTTCGATCCCATGCCGCGTCAATCCAAAGACGAAATAAAAATGTACCAGTAATTCCCTTGCTAGACGCTCAGCATAAAAGGAAACTGGCGTCTCTTCTCTCATACCCTCGTGGTGATGGCTAACAACAGGAATTGGGTGTCGCAAGTGATTAATATAAGTTGGAAAAATTGTTTCACAACCAACCTTAAATAAATAAGTCTAAACTGAACATGTTCATGTACATACAAAATGGGATCTCAACATACGCATACAGTAAAACTTCGTTAAAACAAGCATTGATAAGACGAGCAGTCGGCTTATCTCGAGCATTTGACTTGTCCCGTTGAATCCCCGAGATAACGAAGTTTACTATATATCTATGTAATATTTTCCAGGAGGGCAATTCCGGATAATATATATGTGACGGACGATTACACAAGTTCGTATGACATAAAACACGTATATGAACTGAACAACAGAGGTCCAAGTACTGTAATAGGAGTACAACTAAATGTCAGTTACCCTGTCTACATATTGAATGGAAACTCGCTAATGTCTTTGCAAACAATAGAGGTAATAACGCTGACCGCCAGGTGATATTCTTAACCGTACAATCTTTATCCAATTTAACTTTATATAATTTTTCGCAATTATTTTGAATAATATGCTTATTATAATACAGTGGTATTAAACAAATATTATGTGGTTCGAGTGGAAATATGTCTTTTTGCTGAGTATACTGTATATCTAGAACATACGTTAAGGGTGAAAGTCGAGTCATAGACCCTTTTAAAATAAGTGAAAAGTGAAGTGTCGTCGGCTAATGCTAACAGAAATTGAAATATCATTTGATAAACATTTCATTCAGATTATATGCTAGTATGATATCAACAAAGCATCTGGTACGTTTGGCTGGAATGGGTTAAGCTGGTATGCTCACATACTTATAAATGTCTCGCACTATTTTCAGACGAAATGCGCCACGAACTGCGACGTCAAATGTAGTATAGAAAACATATACCCTTCGCCACCAGTGTATGAACACGGTACTCGACGTGAGATTCCAGCTAGCAAGCAACACTCTGGAGAACTAGGCACTGTCAAGAAAGCGGTTGGTAACCATTCAATATATATTAGTGTTACATGAAATCATGAAAACGTCGAAAATTAGCGATTAAACAAGTATCATGTTAAGTTTAAGCTGTCAGGTAATGTATATACTAGTACATCTAAATGTGCGAAGATGGTAAAACTCGTGGATGCTATAACTACAATCTCATTTAAATTGGACCCATCGTAGCTTCTTCAGACTGATATAGGATCTGACCACACCCCGTATGGGGTCATGTCGATTTGAACATTACATCATCCAATCATATTGCTATTTTCACAAATTTGAAAGTGGATATAATATCTGCTGTAGTTTACAGAGACAGAAAAATGATTAAACATCATACATCAGTGTATATAGAGAGTTAAACTCTCTATACATACATGTGAATAGCAATACTACAACATGTACTAGTATAGAGAGATCATTTGAACGTGACCTATTATGTAGTGCTGTCAGATCTAACTAACAGCGCGAAAAGGAATAGAGCAAAATTTAATGTTAGGATCTGATTTTGATGCGATTGATAATTGTAACTAATTCAGTGTCTTTCACATTTAAGGATTGTAAGAACGAGAAGTGTCCAGTATTAGCTTGTACCGCTCACAACATACTACCACAACAGAGTGCTGTCATTTACCTGAACTTCGTCTTGCAGAATGACATTAAGAACATACTAGGGGTAATTATAGTTACTTTAAAAATAAAACAAGGCTATAAAGCTCGAGGTCATCCAAGTGAATGACAAAATTGATATATTTTTAGCATTAAAGCCTCTTCAGATTTGTTCATTATGCTAACCTAGAACAGAATGCATTAAGCACCCTACCATGTTCAATAATATATACTAGTGGTTAAAATGTCACCTGACACCACCTCGAACCGCATGCGTTATGCGTCATTGTGCGTTCTTGAGGTTGATTAGTTGTACTTTCTATGTTTTACTTAATTAATTATAGGCGTGTCCCAACTTTTAGACAAGATGGCAGTTGTTTATGACAATGTATCGCACTAATTTCAAATAAATATCAATAGTAACCTGAATGCTGGTTAATGTCTCAGGAAAGCTGTTGGTGCCGTATATCTCCGCTATGACATTGAGAAACAGTGTAAAACTGTTTCTGTTGTTTTCCATTATTTGAAGGAATCTAGAAACATGTGTTGTATTCAGTCTGCTTCGTTCTGTTCAACTTTATGCTATAGTTTAAAAGATTATTTTGTTGGTTACTTCACTAAATCATAAACAGCATGGGCGGGAATAGAAATATAAAATGAACACGTTTTTAGAAATTGTAAGCAATACAGTAGTCCTCTACCGGTTTAACATATTTTCAATGTTTCTGTTGCCATGGTAACCACATATTTTGGCCGAATCAGAAATAAATTACACGTGCATATTCTCATTTTTGGTTCCTATCCACATACCAAGTTTCGTAAATCTAGTTTGAAAACTGTTTGAGTTATGGCTGGATCTAGATTTGAAAACTGGTTGGGACTAATAACCATATATTTTATATCATAGGATGGTGCTGCTAAACAGTTTGTAACTGACGCCATTGCTCAACTGAATGAAACAAATATGATCAGCAAACATTCACGATTCAACTATCAGGTAAGTGCCTGGGGTCGTATTCACAAACTATCGGAACTCTTTTGTGTTTATCTAACGAAAGTGCCTCGGGAATTCCTGAGTAGTTACGATTGATTTTCAAAGTATCTTAAGGGAAAATTAAAAATGTCCATAGGTGTATCAGCTAAACAGAATAATCAAGATTACCAATTGTTTACATTGTTTAGAGGCATTATTTAAAGAGCTACAGTAAATACATAGAAAACAAGGGTTATTCTTCGTTTCATTATACCGAATCTAAGTATTTAGAAATTCTTTAATCTAGCCATGATAGTTGAGCAAATCTTTTTTTGAGACTTTTGTTGTTGTTGCATTGTCCTATCGGATTAAGCCAGGAGAGTGCTCTGCCCTTTAGCAATATGCGTTATATGGACCGGTCAATATGCAATTTATTGACCGGCTGACATCACATTAAATTAAGTAGGGAATATGCAAATGAGTTGCGAAATTGAAATTTACTTTGTTTTAAATTTAAAGCTCACGACTACAGTGAGACACAATGTGATTGAGAAGAAGAAAGCTCAGTGGTGGATATTTGTGGTGAGCGGTATTGGTGGACTACTTCTTATACTCATCATTATCCTCATCTTGTGGAAGGTAACACAAATATGTCTCTTATGTCTTAATTATCATATTTTATATAATTATTGAATAACGGAATTTGCTTCGCCGCTCGTTTGTCTGCACTTGTTCTCCATAAGGGAGCGGGGTATAACTTTTAGTGAGATAGTGCATGTTTTTTTTCAAAAGCATTTTTATTCTTCAATTGTAACTTTGTTGAATACAGTAAGAATACTATTATATTGTACATGTTCTACATTTAACCTTGAAGTTAACACAAAACAATATCAATAAAGTGACTTTATTGAAGCATGACAGCAATTTGATTGAAAATCTAGCTTTTGCTTTTCTGAATTTTATTTGTGTTTAATCTAAAGCGCAAATGTAATTGAAAACAAAAAAATGTTTTCGAAAGAAAATTGCACTATTTCACTATATACGAGAGGTGTTCAACGTATTTATGAACAAAACATGAAAATCGATTTTGCAATATTGAATAAAAACAATTGAAATATCTTTTTTAAACCATGTGAGAAAATGTTTTAAGTTGAACATATGATAATCATATATTGTATATTCCATTTGTTTAAAGCTTAAAACAACAATTAAGTAGATGCTGTTGTTTTTCCTGTTTTTAAGGCAAAATGGCCCTTTTATAAACATGAAGAAAGTGTTAGTAAATTTTTATTTTGCATTTTTAATGAGAACATCAGTAATATTTGTCGTAAGAAGTGTTATTAAAGTTCTGTTTCCAGTAATTGTGAAATGGCACCAAAAATTGAAAATTGCCCAACATTGCCAAACCCTACACTATAAAGTTAAATTGGTTTTATGATATCTATGATGAATCCATTAGCAAAACGTGGAATTTTACCACAGATGGGAGTGTCAATAGAAACTATCAGTGACATTATTTCGAAACAGTTGAATACATAGTTCTGGGGAAATGCGAAGTTCCTACGCTGAAAATCAAGAAAAACATGCCTCGCAGCCAAAAGTCTTGGACTCTAGCAATGCGAAATAAACAACATTATGTGGAAAAATTGTTTCATTATGGCTAAGCAAAGCTGAATCTGAAAGAATATTATGATAAATTATCGTATGCTATTTTTAGAAAAGGTCACAAGAATAGGGAGAAGTTCATGTTTGTCCAGCATTGTGTGTTCGCGGCCGTTTTCATGGAAAGGCATTGGGTTTGTTATTATGGAAATATGCACATCAAAAGCAATATGACATTGACGAAATTAAAGACTGTGGTCTATGAACAAACCGTTTCAAATCAGGTGTTCAACAAAGAAATGTTACGTATCGTTCCTAGTGACTGTTCCAAGAACATAGTGTTTAATCAAGATTCGGCTTCAAGTCACCATATACAACGCCAAATAAAAAACTTAAGAATAAACTTTTGATAAGTATTATAACAAAAACAGTGGATGTCGAAGTCTTCTCATGCTATAACAATATAATTTTCTATCTGGTTGATACAAAAACAACGATTAAAGAAGGAAAATGTAAACGTAATTATTACGAGTTTCGTACCTTCAAAGCGCAAATTACAACACCCTCTACCCTAATGCTGATTATGATTTAACCGTAACGTATTGGCAAATTACAATTATTATTTATGCTTCTTCATACACTACTTTACACAATATAAACGTTTTTATTCAATTTCATTGCTAGAGTAACAAAATATCGATGATCATTTTCTGTTCATAAATAAGTTGAACACCTCTCGTATTACACTCAATTACCTTAACAAATGGCCCGATTGCTAACCATATTTTCAACAAACAGTTGGTACCTATCCTAGGCGTGAATGTATCTTGGATACGGTATACACATACGTTTCTGTCTCCAAAGTCATGGCCATCCATTTAAAAACCTCGTCTAGTTATTAAAAATAGGATTTGTAGCGGTTTAGTTTCATGTTTTTGATAGAAAGTTTTCTGCGACTGTGAATTGTGGCGCAAGAGGTATTTGGTACAACTTTTTCTTTTTTCCGTGTTCCTTTGTGCGTCGTTTGTGCTAGGCTGTTTCTGTTGACTGCTTACCTTTCCTTTCCTGTCTTTTTATTTTCCTTTTCAATTCCAGGTCGGATTTTTCAAACGTAAGAAGAGAGATCAGGTGCGAGAGATGAGGAAATCTCGTGTACTCTCGTCCATCAACGCGGGAGTTGACATCACACCAAAGAAGACTAGGAGTGAATCCTATACTGACAGTGAGGGTGGAATAATCGACAAAGAAGTCCAACCTGCTCAATCATAATACTGACAAAAATCCACCAGGGGCCTTACTCACCAACACTGTTAGACTGAAACTCAGAGTTAGACTTAAACAGTGCCATGTCTTTACAATTTGGTTTAAGACATGGAACAATTTATCTTAGTATTTGTTTTTACCCACTGAATATGCATATCCATTTATACCAAAAATCGGTACAATATAACAACATGAGAGCGAATAGAACATTTGGCAACATAACGTCTGCGTTTTAGAATTACAACGTTAGTGAATAAGGCCCCTGCATCCTTGCATTAATGACAATCCCTTTGTTTGATGTCCTGAATGCAAATGTTCTATGATCATGTGTTCTAAATATAACGTACCTACTCACTTGACCTTACGGCATATAGTGTGTCGGACATTGATAGTCGGATGTTTGCAAGTGAAACCATTTGATTATGTGTGTGTACGTGTGTGTATATGTACGTGCGTGTGTGCGTGCGCGTGCGTATGTGCATGCGTGCGTGCGTTCTGTCAATTATATGCATGAACATGAACTATATTTTCCTAGCTAATTTACTTTGTCTTCTATTATCAACGTTCATGTAGAATCTCAGGTTACTCGCTGATTTCATTTCATTTTAAATAGCATTATTTAGTGTTTGTTTTGCCAACTTACAATATGCTCCGGTTATTGTGGATGTTTCGTTATCAAGTTGGAATTGTATGACGAACTCTATGGTTTTCGTTTACTTACAAAAATGTATGATATAGGCTAAGCTGTGTATTTCCAATTATTGATACAAATGACAATGCAAAAATTATGAAAATACAATCAGTCACTTGATATCTTGTGTATAACGTTACTTTCTCTGGTTTGAATCATTCTTTTATATTTATAATTGTATTAAATATTTTATATTTTCACATTTACGTCTTTTAGTGTTATGTGTTGCCCAACCATTACTGAATTGGCCTTACTGTTTATCCACGATTACTTGCTAAAAGACAAGTAACTTGGTGTGGTTGTAGTTTCCATACAAAAATTATAAGGAAATTGAATAGGGAAGGCAGCACTCAACTTAACCAGCCGAGTAAAGAAAACAGTAACAACATAATAATATAACACAACTACACGGAGAAATGCCAAAACCAAACCCAATGAAATCATGAAAAGTCCAAGCCCCCGCTGCAAAAGAGTTTCACAAGGAAAGAACAAAAAAGCCTATTTGCATACAAGGTAATCAATGTACAGGTTTTAAAACTAGTAAATAGAACAATGACGTAAAAAGAATTATTAATAAATTGAAATTAACATACAAAAGTAACCAATTTGAAATCGACTATGTACTTTATAATTTGTACCTGTCAGAAATAGACCACGTGACTGTCATTACGTTGACTGATATTAAGTAGAAATCTTGTTAATTTCAACCAAATTTTCATGAAAAGCATGTGCTCTATAGTGGAATTAGTGCAGACAATCATTAACCTTCTGTGATTGAAGCGGAATAAAAAAGGCAAATGATTCAATTGTAAAATTAATGTTTCATGTGCAAAATTATAATTATGTATGTGAAGTTATTATTTGGTTGCATATGGAAATTATCAGGATTAAAAGCGTTATCATCAGCGGGTGAGTGATTTTGACCTATTTTCAAAATACAAAATAAATTATGGAAATTATGTCCACCTTGACTAAAATTAGCTATTTTCAAAATACAAAATAAATTATGGGGATTAGTATGTCCAGTTGGAAAGTAGTCCTTATCTAGCTTTTTCCAGTCATGGAACATGCACATGCCTGTTTTTCTGGTACTATTAATAGCATAAGTGGGAAGCGGTGGCCTGTATGCAGGGCAGTAAGGACAGTGTCTATTCCTTGGTGCAGCAGATCGATGTTGGCTGCCACACAACAGGAGAGAAATAGTCTCCCTCAGGGAGACTCATGTAGCCCAGTGACTAGGAGAAGTTCAAATGTCAAAGGGTGGTTGAGTGGCTGAACAGCTGAAACAGCCCTCGAAAATTGTTTACTTTTTTTAAATCATGGAGGCGTTTTTTCTATCATAATAAAACTATTAAATGAGCTCATAAGTACTAGTATAAAGTTTTAATAGCAAAATCGTCGCATTACGGTACACTATAGATAATTATATACAATAACTTATTCGAGGTAAGTTGCGGTTTTCAATTAAAAGAATATTCGAAGTTTATTTCAAAATAATGTAGCATACTTATAAGCATACTTAGTGAAGTAACGGTATAATAAGTATACTAGTTTCGAAAATCATTTTGTATGTGCTTTTAATAGCAATGCATGATTCGAGTTATAGTATACGTATATAGGGAGGTAAACAACGTGTGTATGTCAGTACTTCCACAAGGATGGCCTCCCTTTAACTATTAATAAATCTGTCTCTCGAGCTAAAATTCAGAAAAAATGCAATTAAACCAGACAATAATAGGTGATAATGAATCCTAGTGGCAATTTATATTTCAAGTGGGTGTGGAAATGACTCTATTGTCAGGGTAGGGTCACACAGGTCCTCGTGTCATTAATGATGTAAGAACTATACCGTGGTTTGAATACAATAATTATAGCGATACCTCAGCATTTCACTAACACACGGACACTGTATCATTATCCCATTACAGAAGCCCAGACACAATTTTTCATTTTCAATGTAATGGTGTTTGCTTTTCGACCTTATCTGACACTTTGTTTGGTTTATTTCTTGATAAAAAATGTTCTTTAAACACATTGTCAGTCAATATTGAAAAGAGGGGTAGAAAATGAAACAGTATCGCGGTTTTCTGTCGGATTGATACCGTAACTTCAATTACCGGTAAAAAGGGTTGAAATCAAAAGTTGGAAGGTCAACCATTTCGGTAACCTGGTAATCTTTAGGGGTGGCATAAAATAGTTCATATTTTAAAAAAATTGAAAAGTGGCTACTCAATAGTTTCACTTGTGACCCTTTTAATCTGACGAATTACAACTAACAAATTATTTTACAGATTGCGTATTTAAGATATCACCAAGTGTACTTACTTACTTACTTGGTTCTCTTCGAGTTATCCAGCAGATTTAAGGTCTTCGCCAGACCACCCTTCCAATGCAGTATGTCCCAAGCCAATAGTTGTACTAGGCCCCAGTCCCAGTTGTTGGCTTCCATTCATCGAGTGTTCGTACAGAATATTCATCATTCTTGTAAATTTTAGGTTAAAGTAAAGAGTTGATTGGTATAAAGTCATGAACCCCGATAGTATCGCGATATCTGTTTTATAATCTTGATATACTATAGTTGACATTTGCTATCGGCTGTGTGAAAGTAACCGAGCATAGCCTTTATTTGCCAGTAAGCATTCTGCTGAAATATAGCAGGCATCCATCGTGATATATCGATACTGCCAACATAGTATCGCGATATAATACTCTGTCATCGCGATATACTCGCGGAGAGTTTCTATGTATTTATTCCGACGAGGGAAACCATTGAGTTTTGATAAATATGAAAAACAGAATATCTTCATATACTAGTGTTATATATAAATTATGCATTCTGATTATGTAGCAAACAATAAAACTATATAACAATTATGTTTAGAAATAAGTATACACGTAATAGCAAATTTATACTAATTATATGCTAATGTATGCAATAGGGATAATAATAATTCCTGTATATTAATGATAATTATGTAATAAGTAATAGTGAAAGTACTGAATGATAAAGAATAAATTAAATCTAGTATAAGCGTTCATTGACAGCCATTTATCAGTCTTCTTAAATCATATCCTGATATATACTTTTGACTGTCAGTAGATAATAAATGCAAAAAATGTATACATAATTGTATTGAAAATACTAGGCGCGTTCATTTTTAATGATTTTGGTAGCATGTTTCGCGCCTTGTGTGTAACGTTTTAATCGTAATATGAGCAAAAATAAATCCTATATTTATAATTATTAAAATAATACATACTTATATTATGATAGAGGAAATGCTATGTTGTGCTTGCTCTACCTACTCGACTGCGATCCGGTCAGCCCAGCTTACACCCTTCCAGTTTAGCCCTGCTCTTTTCTTCTGTTCTACTCTTAGTTTTTGTTTGCTCTATTCTGCTGCGCTGTGCTATGCTCAGATCTGTCTAGTCCCCGTCCCTTCATTTCATATATGTTTTGTTTTGCTGTATGCTCTGCTGTCGGTTGCTCTGGTGTGTTATGTTATGCTCTACTCTGCTTTTCTCTGACACGGTCTGCAAAGTTCATGCTCATTTCGTTCAGCAATTTGCTTTGCTCTATTCTGCTCTCCATCCTTATGCACTGTTATGTTATGCTCAACTTTGTTGTGACTCGGTCTGCTAAGTCCATGTCCCTTCGGTTCAGAATTGATTTACTTTGCTCTTTTCTGCTCTTCATTGTTCTATTTTGTTCTGTTACCATTATCAGGTCATTCCTGAGTTTTGTTCACATCTGACCAATTCAGTACCGAGCATTTGTACATTATTTGTTTTTGTACATTTGTAATTGATCAGCGCCGAGTTTGTGTTTAAACATTTAAACGATGGTAGATAACAAACACCAACATGTGAGAAACAAGTCGGGGATCAGATATAAATTGAAAGAAAACGAGTTTCACGTTGATTGCGTTTTGTTTCGTACATGGCCAAAACATCACATTTGTTTTCCAGTTCCCAATGTGAGCCAATATCGCACGTTGATGCATTTAACAGTATTCAGTTGCATGAAAAACCCAAACCATACCGTCTGTTATACTAATCAAGCGTTCTATCATATTGTTGAAGGAATTGTGTACGACCAAAATATCTTTTTACCATATTGTGAACCCATTGACTGCACGGTAAGTGATACATATACACGCTCTATCTCTCTCCGTTATTTAGCCTACGTTTGTCCTCTTTTGTGTATTAAACTACTTCACTATGACAAGCAAAGTATACGAGGGGGCGGAGTCATGCTCACATGTTAACAGCATTTTGTTTTACCGCATGCTAATGATTGACATATTTATATGTCATAAAACCCAACATCAAAGGAAAATTGATACCGCCTCTTGAACGTGCTTGATTACAACAAACAAAATTCATCCGATTGGAAAGTAGTCCCTTGTTTTTTCTTGTTATTTATTTGTGTGGAGAATTCGAACAATTTTATCTTGGAGTCGTTAGAATTGAACGTGCACAAGCTTGTGAGTTTTATTATGACAAATGTCGTCTGCTACACTATTTGTTTAACTTTCTTGCGCTGTTTAAAACAGAGCGCGGAGTGATATCAATTATAGTCGGTGGTCTTGTTTGATGTGCGTTCATCAGATTGGTTTGTGTTGTCAGTCAAGTAAGCAATGTAGGACAGAAAATATCGAGGAATAACAACGTGAATAAAACACAGTATACTATCGTGTTTTAACACACGCTGACAACTAAACCTTGTTATCAATATACATTGAAATGATTTCACACGATGTGAGGACTTACATATAATGTAAACAACAGGCTTCTTGCATATATACGGACAGTGTCGTCTGCTTTATGAACTGGAGTTTAAGTAGTAGAAGGACTTTAACACAATTTCGGATGGAGTGACTTTACAACTAAAATGTGCAAAATGTGGTTATTGAGTGTTGTGTGTATATTTCTGCTTCGATTCGAACATGGAGAGTCATTTACCTCATTGGAACATTACCATTACAACAGGTGCACACCGATCACCATACCGCTGTGCTCGAACCTGCGGTACAACATGACCAGAATGCCGAACTTGGTTGGTAATAGCAACCAGAAAGATGCTGCGATGCAGGTTCATGGATTTATACCATTGGTTCAAGTCGGCTGCGCCAAATATTTGCGATTCTTTCTATGTTCCCTACATGCGCCAATGTGCACGGACATGCAGCACACTGGTGACGAGCGAGAAACTATGGTGGTACCACCGTGTCGATCTATGTGTGAGGATGTTAAAAAGAATTGCGAACCGGTTCTTAATAGACTTAAATTTCCATGGCCACCGATGCTAGACTGTGCACCTTTGCCGGAATACAGCGATCCTAAGAAAGGTGTTTTGTGTATGGAAGCGCCTACTGATACGGATGACGCTGACGATTTGGGAACGCTTGGCCCAGAGAAAATAAACGATGATATGTTGAAATATTTTGAAAAAATACGAGATAAGTCAAATTTTGACATGGATGACAATAACCCTTCAAACAAAAAAGTGGACCTTTATGCCCAACCGCCTGTTATATGTCCTGACAGGTACGTTTATGTTGATAAGATACAACGACGGAACAATTCATGCGCACCAAGATGTAAAACGGATGTTTACTTCAAACAAGAAGACAAAAATTTCGCCGAGATATGGATATTAGTTTGGGCCTCGATTTGTTGTTTATCTACAATATGTACAGCTCTTACATTTCTTATAGACACTCAACGTTTTAAATACCCAGAGCGACCTATTATCTTTCTTTCAATGTGCTACGCGATCTATTCAATAGCTTACGTGATCCGAGCAGTTACGGGCCCTGAAGACATATCGTGTGATCAAAGACGCGACGGATCCGAATTTCTTATACAAGAAGGCCTCGAGAGCACCTGGTGCATAATCGTTTTTCTAATTTTATACTTTTTTGGAATGGCTGGTTCCCTTTGGTGGGTAATACTAACAATCACCTGGTTTCTGGCCGCGGCTAGAAAGTGGGGACAGGAAGCCATAGAAGCGCTGAGTAGTTACTTTCACTTGGCCGCATGGGCAATTCCTGCCGTTAAAACTATTCTTATATTAACAATGAGACGGGTAGACGGGGACGAACTAACTGGTCTTTGTTACGTTGGGAACCAGGACGGTCAAGCTTTGACTGGATTCGTCTTGGTGCCCTTAATTGTGTATTTATTAATCGGGACATTCTTTCTACTTTCGGGGTTCGTGGCTTTATTTAGAATAAGAAACAACTTGAGACATGAGGGGACAAATATTAGAAAATTAGAAAAGTTAATGGCAAAAATTGGTATATTTTCCGTGTTATACACTGTGCCATCCACTTGTGTGATTGGATGTTTGTTTTATGAAAAATTGAACATGGAAACGTGGAAACTTATAGCAATGTCCAAAGATTGTAAAGTCACTGAAAGTGGTATGAAAGATTGTCGTTTCGGTAAAACTGAAAGTTCAATACCGTCAGTGGAAGTGTTTATGCTAAAATATTTCATGTGGCTTGTGGTCGGTATTACAAGCGGAATGTGGATTTGGAGTTACAAAACAATCACATCGTGGCAAAAATTCTGTACAAACCGGTTCACACACCGGAAGTCAAACATTGGCGTCCATGGACAAGTTGGGTACCACCAGGCCCCCGTATTGGAAGGCCATAGTAGAGGGCATAAAAACGTGCCAAAAACCTCATCCTCCGTTAATAGCGGGGGTTCACGGATTTAAACTCGAACTGTTAAAATTATGTGTGTGTTTCATCTTTGAACCTGTACACAAATCATAGTGTTTTAATACTTGTTCGCTTTTCATATATTTTTACTTTGAGAAGGCATGCTTTCATTCTTGACACACATTAACAGGTTAAAAACCACCAAATTTATTTTGTTTTTTATTTGTTATCATAATACTTGTGCTTGAAACTGTATAATGAGATTATGACTAGGATTCGACTTATTCTAGTTTTATTGTTTTTATTTTGAGAAATGCGTTTTTCATATGTTTGTTATGATGCTATTCATGAAAATGGGTTAAATTAAAAAATATGATGTTAAGAAGTCGTGAAATGTTATCATTACTCGAGTCTCGGTCACAAATCTAGAACATGTTCTGACTCAAGATTGTGTGTTCGATTGTAAAACACTGAAAACCCACTTAATCTTGTTGGTATTACGCATACTTTAGACAGATCTATCGAAATATGCGTTTTATTAATATTCCAAATGCAAAAGCCATAAAGTTAGGTGCTATTGTTTTGATTATTCATGAAGGTTTGAACCAGTTGGCATATTTTATGTGATGCACCAAAGATAGTCTCACTTCAATGAAACACGAGAGGCTTGAAGTATGCACGTTATATCTATATGTCAACATTCTAACCTTCGTTTAAAGTGAACTTCTTATCAGACAAAATCCAGAAGCAAGTTTAACCAAAACGATACAAATTGAATTATACTTTATATTAAACATTTTATTGATGAAGTGTATGCCTAAAATTTGACTAAATCATGATCATTTAAGTGTTTCAATTTCTTACTTAAATGATGGTCATAAAATATATATTGATTAGCATGATTTAAACATCTGTCTTAACGTTGTTCAATTACTTGCTGTCAATATGTTCAAATTAACAGCTGCACTTGTCTCAAACTGATAGGACAACGCTTTATAATACACTATTAAAAAGAATTGAGAATTGTAAGGAACTTCTAAATCAGAATTTTAAAGTCCAAAAACAATCCATGTTTTATTGTTGCCTATGTAAATTGACATTTTTCAGTATTTCAAAACTATACTTATTACCCATGTTTTGATGTAACAAATTCACTAGTTTGAATTTTGTTTTAAATTTCCCTTTGTAAACTCATAGATCTTATTGTCATAGTCAATGTAGAGCTAAACTTTTGAATATCAAGTCTAAAAAGACAAATTTATATTACTTCTATTACTACTACTTAATTTAGTACATGAGGTGGTCTTCAAGTCAGGTTTTATTGTATATTTATACTACTTCTACTTAATTGGGCACGTGAGGTGGTCTTCATGTCATGTTTTATTGTATATCACCGCATGACGAATCAAAATGACTCTAAATTGTAAAGGTATAACATGACTACGCGAATATCACAAATGTTGAATACGGTTTTTAATCGCCAATACAATTCACCTTGTTACTCTTTGATAAGAAGTCCAAATTTACGACCCATGGATGTAAATGTCATACAGTTTTGAGAGCGTTTGTCAAGACAAAATTACATTTACGGTCGACATTTTTGTCGTCAGTTGATTTTACTACCATATTCTGCCATTTCTGGGTCCATATACCAGTCAACGACGTGCAGATTGAAAGTAACACACCTATGCCTGTCATCAGTTGGTTATACTGTATCTCCTAATATAAACCATACTGTTGACACATTTGTTCTGTCGGCTGCATGTTTTCCATTCAATATAATATTGAGTTTTTAAAACAAACTTTTAATAGCATTCAGTGTCAATATTTCAATGGTATTCGACTCAACCGTTTAAGAGCATCGAAAGATCAAAGGGTTGTGATATGAATGGAGCCTTTTCAGTACTATCAACACTATCAACATAGTTTTTGAGTAAGGCCTTAATGATATTATGTTTGTTTTCATGTAACATGCTAAAAAAGTACGGATAGGTAGGGATTTATTTTTGGAGTGGGCAACATCATTTGTTGTGTATCGCTGAATCCCACAAGCTAATTTTGTCACAACGTTTATCCTGTAGTCCCAACCTCTATTTAATAAATAATTACATGAAGAGACACGACTAATTAAATGATTTAATATTTCTTGTCATCTAGAAACAAAATACCACTAAAAGGTGACGATATTGTCAGATATTGTTGCTTTCAATAAAAAAATGGGTATGTGGGTAAAAATATAGCTGATAGAGTTACAGGAAACAAACATATGTTTAGGCCTTATATACAAAACGGGTGATATTGATTGAGTGGACTGTGGAGTTTTCAATTAACTAATGATAGTTATAACTGAGATTTCGAATATAAAAAATCTGGAAATTTTCCTAAACCGTTGGGGTTACCATGTTTCTGTTTCTGCTGATAAATAATTTAGACAATGTTCGCACCAATCGTGTCTGTTCAATATAAATGGGGTTAGAACACGCGGTGATTGCTGGGTGGATGATCACAAAGTATTTAAGAATTGGCTTCTACTAAGACTTACACATTATTTGATGATTAAGTTAAATATTCCTTTTTCAATAATTTCATAATGTATTGTGTTAGATGTATCCAGAATACATGTATGGTGGGTAACTATGGATTTACAGACATTTTGCTGTTTTCGATTCATTTTAAAAGAAATTATTGTCAATTCAGTGATTGTTTTTAGGCAAATAGTTAAGTCTAAGTATAATTGTGAGTTTCAGTTCCACAGTGTGTGTGCCGTTATACGGACACTGAACACAAAATTAACTCAGTTTTTATCCTTTAATATTGGTGTCCTACATAAACATTTAAAAAAACTTTCTCATAATACACAAATACGGTAAAACATGTTTTAGTAGTCACCTTTATTCAACTATCACCTGTCGTTAATTGTCAATTCTATGAAATACGGTAACATCTGTGTTAAACATCCACCTCCTGATATATCTATTGACTGACCACTTAAGACAGATTGGACTCTTAACTACAAATAAGTTGAACTGTTTTCACTCTGTCTAAAGTATAAAGTACACTTAATATGAACAAGGCAAAGTGGGAGTTCAGTGTTTTACCTATAGATAAATCAAATATATATCTATTAGATAGACAGATATGGTCATGAAATATCATGTGCATGAAACCACAATTATAAGACCACTTCCGTATCTGTGTATATACTAGCGGTCTTACATTCGAGGTGGTATAATTGTTAAAGTAAATGGATGGAATGTGGACTCGAACCTAGGTTTTAATTTTAAGGCGGGAATCGAGTGTTTCCTGTGTGTTCCAAGATGCGTTTAGCTAACTTTCAGTACAGTCAAAGTTAATTGATAACGGTTGTAAACATGCGAGCATTACTGACAGTTTAATATAACACTCATACATGTAAGGTTTCATTCAAGGTTTTTAAAAAATACTAAATTCAGTAAATAGCATAGTCCTACAAAGAATAACTCTTGAAACAAGCATGTAGTTCCTTATATTCAATATACGAACAAAAACATACTGAAAATCAATGTAAATATAAAGCATGAAATATTTAATTACCGTAATCAGGTAACAATTATTCAACACCTGCTCTGCTCTGGTCTGCTCAACTTTTCTCTGCTCAGTTCAGATCTACTCTGTGAATGAACGAAAATCAATGGTTATAAATCTTTTTCTCTACAAATCTATAAAGTGCAATATTTAGTTTAAAAGTGCATTCACCGGCTCAGTTTCAAAAGAAGAATGATACTAGAGTATTATTTGTATAGACGTATTATATATAACTAAACATATCCCTACAGCGAATTGATCTTACATTATGTATGATACATTATATGACTACTTTGAAATTGTATACTCATTTTGTCGTTCATTTTTTTCGTTCAATGCCTGTACAAACTATCATTGCGTTTTACAACCCACCACTGAATGTGTGAAATATATCAGTAAGGTAAAACCGACACTGTGCGTGAAAAAAGGACATACTAATAAATCAACTTGGTATAGCTATTTTAAATATCAATAACTGACGAATGAATATTTGGGTGAATAATAACGCCGTGCTTAATGGATGTATATTTTATGTAAAGGTAGACATAACTGACAACAGCGAATGTATTTATCTATACTTTAAAGCAATTAATGTTCGGAGTTTGAAATGTTTTATTCATAATAATATTAAGTTTGCCGAACTCAGAGTAGCTACGTACTTAGCTTGTGTATCATAACTGGTAGAAACTACTGACTTGTTCATATATAGTATAGTTCGTACACATGTCATATTTTGTTTCTCCAAAGACTTTGTTGGTCTTGCCAAGTTTAATTCAGTTATGGGGAAATACTGAGGTTGGTATTGGATGCTTGGCTATTGCTCAGTTAAACTCAGGTATGGGGAAATGCAGGGATTTGGGGCTTGTATGCTTGACAAGTTGGCTTGGTCGCTGTTGTTTTCATGTATATGGGACTTTAAATGAATAGAATAGAATGTTAATTATTGAGGGCACTTTATTCCAGGAAAACTGGTTATGGCAAATGTAACCTTACGTGACTACGTCGTACATAACTAAAGTATGATCTAAAGCAGCGCCATTAAAATTGAAAACCTCTGACAATTTATAGCTTCTCCTTCGTTATCTTGATTATAACCAACATTCAATGAAGTATCATAACGTTAGCAGTTTAGTTGAGTACATATTCCCTCATGTTTTAAATTTTAATGGTAAATAATTCATAGGTACATGTTCATATCCATACGAGCGTGTCCTGTGTATGTTGGTATGTTTGATACGATACTCAGCTACAAATGAAGGTCTTTGTCATGTTGACTTCACTTTCAACACCGTGTTAACACCTCTCGACTTCACCAAAAGTATGCCAAGTTCATTTAGTACTCTATATTAGTTATTTCAATGTTACTGGAGCCCAACTTTTTCTATATTGGTTTTTGTTCAGTTAACGCAAAACTCACATGCATATTGTTTTCTTTACTTTTTTTCAAATTTCCAGCAGTATGTTTATTGTAAAGACTCATCATGGTGTTCAAACCCACCATCAGGGGCCTTATATTCACCAACATTGTAGGACTGATACTCAGACTTAGACTTAAGATTAACAATATTTATAGTCACTGTCATTTCTTTACAATTATATTTAACCATGTGAAATTTTATCTTATCATTTGTTGTTACCCACTGAACACGTAGATCTATAACATTTATATCAAAATCGGTACATGTACAACAGCATGTGAGAAAATAAAAAAATTGGCAATGTAAAGTCTAAGTCTGAAACGTTTATTAGACTTACAACGTTGGTGAATAAGGCCCCTGGAGAATTTTGCTGTAAAATATGAAAACACTTAAAACAAAAGAGAAGTGTATCGCATTTGGCGTTTCATAGAAGACATTACCATTTATTGTATTGACATTAAAAAAGCTTTGTTGACATTGATTCTGATTAAAAACGCCCATTGCTGTTAAGTAAACAAACCAGATATTAATACGTTTAAAACTCAAAGATAGAGATACCTTTGACCAACTGTACTATTTATCGGGTGATGAGTTATAGGTTTTAATAAAGGCTGTACTTTGATAACAGGAATATATTAACTTAAGATAGGCCTTGTTTGATATGTTTGAATACCGCGCTACATTTGATACGTATTGTCTGTCTGATATGTTAGACGAAGACGGTTTAAGTATAATAATTGTGCTTGTTAAGTGTAATGCTCAATTTCATTGGAGTAATACAGGGTGTCCAAAAAGAAAGTATACAATTTCAGTGTATTTTGATAAAATATTAACGTTCTGCTATCGCAAATTTTGCACACGGTTAGTTAAAAGATGTAAATTTTTCTGGCACCAGTTTGAAAATTGAAACTTGGATATATTTTTTAAAAAAATGCAAATTTCCTAAAAAATACCTTATTATGATGTTGTTGACATACTTTGGCCTCATGTCGTCATTTTTCCAAGTGACTGATAAGCCAAATGACAGGGAGTCATGTGTTAAATTTGACTACTGGAAACTTCAACTGCTATAAAATACCAAATTATATAATACATACAAAGGTGATTTAAACCAGTAGTATTACAATTGAAATGTGACTTGGCTAATCAACACTTGCGCGTGGAATTTGGAAGCAGTTTGTTTTACCAGCAATAATGAAGATGTTACATTTAGTTCTGTGATAATTTCTAATTATTTATCAAATGTTCAAATTTGGTTGAATATTGTTTTATGCCCCTTATTAAATGTTAAGTAGTATACAATGAGCATGTATATAGGTGTAAAATTGAGCGAGAGATAACTTCTTTCATGTACCGCCAATTTTAAGTATATTTTAACGACATATATTCATTTCAATTTCTTTATTAATGTAGTTACTTGTAACATGCTAACATACGCATCTGCACAAAGAATTTCGTTAAAACAAGATAATTAAACTGTAGTGAATTCCTTTCTTTATTAACTAGTTCATGCTGTGTTAAACTTGACATTCCTAAATCGTGTTTATATTTAAAATGATAATGTTCAACGTTATAATAACGTCCAGTCCAGTTACGGTATGAATACAGTGTCGCAGTGGAACAATCAGCTATAGTTGATTCAAAGATCTCTGTCACAACCGCGTAAACAAACAATCACTCCGGTCGATTATTACAGGTGTGTCAGGATTAAATTTTACCATAAATAATACACTGAAATGATTAAAAATTTAATGGTCCTAAAGCGTAGTGGTTATACTTACTGCAATATGCTATTCAGAAATGGAACGTTATGGCGCTTTTGACAGACATCTTTGAATCGACAATAGTACGGTGAAAAAAGTATAAATGTTTATACGAACAATTCAATACCAAACTAAACTCTACTTGTTTAAGCAATGGTTTTAATCTTTAGGGTACACATAAATGATGACGTTACTGTCAAAATAACCTAACATGACTATAGCTCCCTATGCTTTTATACTTTCATTCGCTTTAAGTTCATTTGTTAAACTTAGACTGCCCACTAGCGGTGCCAAGTTCCCGATGATATTAATCGTCATGATGGTATAAAAGAAGAGAAGCCAATGTCCCATGTTTGCTGACCACTAAGCTACTAAGTTGCTAACCATTTTGTTTTCGAGTTTGGTATGACACCATTGGACCAATTTTACGACCTCTACCGCTATCGAGCAGAAATTCTTACCACTAGGCTATTTAGGTGGTTGACAATACGAAAGACAAATGTTACCTACTCTTTCAAAATAAAAAATAATGTAGTTTTAAGTCATGTCAGTAAGTCAGTATGGCAATTGAAACCTTCACTATGTTTTATTTTGCATCACACACAGCCATTATAATGTCAATGCAATGTACGCTGACTGCATGCTTGTTGTGATTATATCTTCTGAAAGCATTCAAAACTATAAATAAAATCGATCCGGCAATAATGTTGGGTCATTAAATCGGTGAGCTCTATCCAAACGGCGCGTCGATATAATAAAATTGACACTGACACTAGTTTCGAAGGGAAATATTCTGTCCTGAACATTTTCAAAAGGCCGAGCATAGCCTTTATTAATGTTTTGTTAATCGGCTTCCTGTTGAAATATGGCAGGTATATGAATGCCTCAATTCGTATTTGACCAGATACATTCGACTGACGCTCACAGTCAACAACAACAACAACAACAACAACAATATAGTGAATATACTGCTATATTTATATCAAATTCAAGTCATTAAGCAGCTACCAAGACCATACTTGTCATCTATACGGAGGAAGCTTTAAAAGTACTATGTTAATGTGTCTCGACCGGTGATCGTAACCACAATTTCCCCGTTCTGAGGCGGACCGATTGTCGATAGCATTGACTTGTGGCTTAGTAATTAGCATGTTTTCAAAGTTATTAACATTGTCGGTTACTACTTGAAATTACTCACACCATGGAAGTCACGTGACAACACTTCAAAATCCTCACATTTCCAATTTCCGCTTTTAGAAGCAAGAAACACGTGCGATGCCACTCTAAACGTTCGGTGGTTGATGGAGCATTGATGGTACTCATGTGATGGATTAAACATTGGTCTTACTTGACTTAGGAATAGAACCAACCAATCAGATCACACCATGTTAAACTCTTGGTCACTAACAGTCGATATGATTGGCTTTTCTTATTCTTTTATTAAATAAGATCAATATTGAATACCACTATTGTGCTTAATTGACAAGGTGGTATAAGATAGAATCTACAATACCATGCGGGTCGGAGTATGTATACACCAACTAATGATGTTGCTCATGTAACGATAACTGATATACTAATATATTCCCAGCCACAAAACATTACTATGCACAGTTAATTTCAAGGCGTATGCAACATAACTGAAACCATGTCGCCAAACTGTAGTCAAATTTACAAAATGCAAAAGTACACAATGTTGTAAACGCAGTTATCTGTAATATTGATAAAGACTAAAACGAAAAAAAAAACCATTTTGTTTGTAAAATTTATATTTTTCTACAGATATATAAATTTTCCAAAACAAACTTATCGTTATTTTTTTATCATCTTTGATGCAAATTATCTGGTTGCAAGCGGTCTTCCAGATATCACTATAAGAGTATTGACATTCTGAGGAAATTCACGAATAATGATTCGTCCATTTCTGAGAAGTCACAATTCCTGTGAAGCTGTTATCATTTCTCCAGAATGGACGGGTACTTTGTTTATTCTCGTTAACACAACAACCTCCCTGACATAAAGCATTAGGTATACTCCCATTCCTGAACCATAATGGACACCACTTATTAGAAACACTTAACCCCTAAGGAGCATTTTACTCACACTCTTGAGTGGTTATTTGTGGATAACTATTTCCTGTCAGCTTTTCGTAATCTGTTAACTGGATTAAGTTAATCTGGATAAGGGGCTGTCACTGCGGGTATGACGCGTTCTTTGATTGCATACTGAGTACCAAAACGCTTTTGGTCCGTCCCCGTTCTTACGAGTAGTCTTTAAAGGGGATGTTTTTTTTGTTTCATCGTGTTCAGAGCGGACAGTAGGCCTGACAAGTTTTCCAGGAACTACTATCAGTAGTTAACAACCAGTACTAACTTGCTCTTCCACGAGCACCAGACAACTTTCTCTCGTGTGGAAACATACCTGTATAGTCAATGCCATTGAAGGGCATGTGAAAATGCCGACCTAGGATGGTACCTTTTCAATATTGAACCTACCTGACTTAAGGAGAAGGATAACTAATCAGAACACACCATATTAAACTCTTGATCAGTAACAGGCGATATGACTGGCTATCCTTAGTCTTTAATTAAATAAGATCAATATTGAATACCACTCTATGATCACTCGGATAACGAACTAATACCCGATCTATTACAGAAACCGCGTGACCATCGGGTTCTTTTAAAGTGACACTTATACACGAATGAGATGCCACCATAAATTATAAAACACAGTAACAAAATGCAAGCACATTATTAGAACATTGGTTGTTTCCAATGACTAGTTTGCTTTAAGTGTACACGGAACAAACCACTTCAGTTTTTGGCATGTACATATACGTACTTCTTTGTGAAAAAGTGCAAAACAGTAAGTACTTCTGTAGGAGCTTATGGTACTTCCGTTTGGTTTAATTAAACGAGTTATGCTCCCAAAGTCCATGTAGCAAAAGTCGTTCCTTTGGCGCAACAATATTGTATCTTGCTATTATACTATATAGAGAGATACAACCTTGTTGCACCAAAGGGACGAAGTGTTGACATATTATCGCCGAAGCTCAAAGGAGTTGCCGCTTTTGCAATAATTGCGGGTTAATCAAGTGCGGCATTCCATGTTTGTATTAACGAATTTGTTGTTGAATGAGTGTTAGCACGTATATAGCGCGATGCCAGAATAGACATGGGCATAAATAGTGAATTTCTATGAGAAAGCACTTAAGGTTACGCCAGATTTAGTAGTGATAGGCATGCCTTTGCTAGCAATTAAACATTCAGCATTTGAACCAAACCATTATTCCTGGCAATATCCATGATTGGATCATGTTTTGACACGAGGGACCTTGACAGGGATGGCGGGTGCTTAGATTAACGGGAGCACAACGACCGCCTTCCGAAAATAGTATCATACGTCATAGATAGATTCTTACTATAAACAAAGTTCATTCCAATAAAGGCAATGCATGCTTGGATGCAACAAAGATCACACACCAACTTATCCACTTTCATTCTTGATTTATTAATTATTCAAAACAGTTTATAAATGTTTATACGTTCTGCGAATAGTTTAAAATCGTTCAGTTCGTTGACATCTTCCTGACATTGGGGTATCGGTCATATGTCCTTTAAATATTGAGAAATGACACGTATCAAGAGGAGATATATTAGTTCTATTGGAAACCTTTGTGTTTTAGACAATCACTCTTTCACTCGATATCGATGGCTTAGAATGAAAAAGTCGTTAGT
The DNA here is from genome assembly GCA_963678985.1 of Spisula subtruncata. NCBI lineage: Eukaryota > Metazoa > Mollusca > Bivalvia > Venerida > Mactridae > Spisula > Spisula subtruncata. Next base: position 47,507,436 of record OY787664.1, on the reverse strand, counting down.
CTAATACATAGTTAAAATCTGCATTATAAGGCGCTTCTTATGAAAATCGAAACTTGTCATGTTGACCTTACACAAGTTGAAACATCTCGTTTTACCGTAAGTATTTATCGGACAGCTTTTTCTTGATTTCTCAAAGTATCCATTTTGTACGTACGACCTTCTCATTTAAAGCCAGCAATATGTAGAATGATATGAAGAGAGTGAATATTTTAGAGAAGTTGAAAGAACTAAGATGAGAAAAATACATCGAGCAAAGCAAAATGGCGATTTCAAATGAAGCCTTGTTGCGTTCGAGGTGCGCTTTTGGAAATACCCCTTGCTGATAGAGCTTAAAAGGACCGATATTTAATTCTAAGAAACTCATTAGGCAAACTGACTGCCGTGCACATTTAAGACTGAAACCTTGACCATGACAAATTAAAACTACGCATATTTTGCAATAGTCGCAATGTGATCAAAGTACCTAATGACAAAGGTCGAAGGACAAGGCATTCACTCGTTCGTACCCATAGACCAACACGTCATAATAATAGGGCATACATCCAAGCACTGTATGACTTATTGGGTTACTACATATATGTATGACTTATTGCGATTACCGGAAGTTGAAGGTTTATACATTGTGATAATATCAACAACTATATACATTGCCGTTGTATAAGATGATATAAACTACACAAGTCCTACCAAAACAACCATTGCACACAGCTGAAAAAACTATATAAAAATACATTATATTCAACTCATATTTTTATGATTATTTATATACATTTTATGAGCACACTTTATTAGTTTCGTTTTAATGTGTTTTCGGATATGTTTTTTTCTACTTTAGTACCGTCGATTAATAGTCGTGATTGCATCTAATAATTATGAAAACATTTGAATAAGTCCTGGAGGGGAAAGATCTTTCAACCGATTAGCAAGTTCGCCGTTTAGATCGGTTGCCAAGAGATTCATATAAAAGTTATACACACACAAGTGTACTTGAAAACGTTATTATGGGCTACACACCAACATGTCTGAAATGAGAACATACATGAAAGAGGAACATACAGTAAAAGCCTGTGTATGAACACTGAATGCTCGTTTGTTACTCTATAAAATAACATACACCTTCAACACACGCAGTGTTTAGTGTATTTTTTGCCAACTTTTTTTTCAGAGTTCGAAGGACATTTGTACCATAGATTCACCCATTCCCTCTGTTACACTTTGCTATATTTAGAAACGTCGGTCTATTTTCCTAGAAAATTTATTGGGTCACCATTGGAATATTTGTTTTCTTTTTGTCTTATTTCTCTGGTGACAAATCAAAACATCCTACTAAATATTTCAATAAACTATGAATGATAAAAATATTCGATTGAGCAAATATTTTCGTAGTGTAGTTTTGAATTAAAATAATTTGCATCATTTATATAAAACCAAACAAGTATTCAAAATGTGTAACCGATCAATCACGTCTAGGTATGCTTACAAGTATGCAGTAAGAATGAAAGGCTGACTCATTCTGCTTGATAATTGTTTCTAAGAAATAGCATAGGAATTTGTCACCAATTCTGAACTCAGCAGTTTTAAGTCTATTTAAATCGTTGATGAAAACATCGCATTTAATTAATTATCTTTCAATCAATTATTGAAATTATACGGGATTTCAAATAGCAAGGTGGCAGAAACCAACGGTCTATTCAGAACCATTGAATTCAAAACAGACACCGGTCGTATTGTAATAGCGTATTAAAGCAATACTGTTGTTTGAATTGCATGCGAGTGACATTCATATTAGCGGTATATCATATTCCCTTCAATACACATTCAACACAACAAGTCATATTATAATATTTACTTCATGTTTCAATGCAGACATAAATAATATATTTTACATCATGAAGTACATTACCAACAACAAACTGAATAATTCGAACTGATAATAGAACACCGAACAGGACAAGAGCCTCATTTACAAACAGTGTAAGTCTAAAATTCAGACTTAGACTTTATATTGTCAAATGCTCTACTAGTATTCGCTCTCATATTGTTATAAATGTACCGATTTCGATATAAATGTTTAGTGGGTAACAACAAATACTCAGATAACATGGGCTTATAAATGTTGTCAGTTTGAAGTCAAAGTCTGAATTTCAGTCTTCAGTCTGAATGTTCGTGAATAAGGCCCCAGCACCCAACAAAACAAACATTAAAACACTTACAAATATAATAAATCATACTTTGATAATGTTTCAAAGGTTAAAACACGTTCATTAACACAGTTGTTCGTGTATTCGGCGCTCATATGCACGTAGCAGATTTGTATCTCCTCACATGGCGAGCCTATATAGTTGAACGCTTCGATTATTAATCGCTCTGTGGTAATTCACGAACTTGAAAGAAACAGAGCGGAAAAGACTCACTGATGTGAAAAGAAGAAGGAAATTGAAAATTGTTCGGTTAATCGATCCGTGTTATCGATTTGATAGGAGTAAATTTAACTGAATTGATAGACGATCACATTAAACTAGGACCAAGGTGAAAAAAATGTTTGTTGTTTTGTGCGTACACCGTCTGTGTATTAGTATGTTCCTTTGACTTCTATTGACGACCTTCGTTTAACAACAAAAAAAAGAAAAGAGCAGATCGGACAGAGAAGGCAGCACTCAAATTAACCAGTCGATCACAAAAACATTAACATGAAATCCTTGTTTAGGAATTATCAGTCACCAATTACTGTGTCACTGTTTCTATAATTGTTAATACTAGCCACTATATTTTACTTGTTTGTGTGCAAGATGGAGAAAGTGGAAAAGAGGAAGATCGAGACATACCTTGATAAAGGTCCATGGGCTGGAAAAAGAAGAGGCCAGCAAGCACTTTGCACTACAAATGGAACACAGAACGGTTAGGAAAGAACAAGGTTGGGTGGATAGAGCTTGTTCCACATAATATCACCAAGGCACACGAGGAAGAGGACGACCTACATAGAATTGGTGAAGAGCCACACCAAGGCACACGAGGAAGAGGACGACCTACATAGTATTGGTGAAGAGCCCTGGTTATGCAGCTTATAATGACGAGGATGCTGTAGGTGATAACCAAGTAAGGGACAGGTGTATAGCAGTTGTGAAGGCCCTACGGAGTGACGACGAAGTACGTATGCTCCACATGGGGCTAACAAAGGCCCAAAGCAATTAAGTATCGCACAACAACTCCACATGTCACAATGCAACGGAATCACAAAACTTATCAACGCCGACTAGCTCGTGTGACAATCTATTGCTCTTCCCACGCCACTATCCGGACTAACGTGTGGAATAATTCCTGGGGAAGGGTAATTTGGTTTTAGTTAAAATATAGTCCAGGAAACCTGGTAATGTGCCCAGCCGTTCCACATAATATCACCAAGGTACATGACTAAGAAATTGTTGAGAAACGGCCCTAAACCCGAACAAACAAGCACACTAACAAATATTCTGGTAATTGACGTCATTTTCTTGCGCGGTTATGCCCTCGATGTTCGGCGTATTTAGAACAAAATATATAGCACGACAAGCAAATAAATTATTATGATCACAACTCATGGAAAGGAAGTGTGCAAATTTGAATGTAGGCGTGATTATAATTCAATGTTGACATATGGTGTAAGGTGCACATAATATGCATGTGCTTGCATGTTACAATGGACATAAACAAGCATTCTTACGTAAGCCAGGTTGTCAAATATTTTAAGAACATCGGCGACATTGAGAGTTGAACATATGTTTGAATGTGCACGTGTGAAAGGTGAGACCAAGTGCATTTACTACAGTGGAACTCACTTCAAAAGATGAGTGCTATGAGGTAACGTCAAAAGTTGGGGGTATTTACTGTACATTAAAGGATCAAACGACCATTTGTTTAAGTTCGGGACTTTATTCAATGTGTCCTTCAGATCGGATGTTTACACATTAGTTAACTTCAACAAATTGTCGTTTAATCCTATAGTAAACGTCACGTCTTCGCCAATCAGAATGTAGGGATCTGCTTACTTTGAAATTAAATCAAAATGACGTTAACTATTACGACGTCAATATTAACAATGAAATCCTTCTAACCGGTGTCTGTGGCAGTGATGACTTCAATGCCCGATGTGTCCATTCATTTTCTGATTTTCTTGTTGAGAATACATTTCAACCGAGTGTTCTCTTTCTATCTCTTCGACTTGAATTTCAGTTCTTTCGTTCGGCTATAATGCCGTGTCTTTATTTTACAGATCAATCTAACCAATTTTCAAGATTGTATTCTTTTCAGTACCTATTACTTACCACTCGAACATGACCCAGCAATATCCGATGTGAGGACGAAAAAGGACCTTATAGTCAATATTTTATGAAAGGGTATATCCTGCTGTCCGTTTGTCTCCGGTAAATATACACTGCAAAGCATAACGTACGAGGTGATCAGAATATGGCATACAAACCCAGGACCTTTACCGCTTGACCATGGCATCGACTAAATAGAGCTCACACAAAGAGCTTGTTTGGAGTGCTTTCTTGGCAGCGACTATATAGAGTTCCAAAAAGAGCTTGTTTGAAATGTTTTCATCGAATACATCTCCCGATGCCTGTTCTTTGTGACAGTCCATTAACCGAGTGAGCGAACCGCAATATATTCATATAACCGTTCATTCATCTATTTTTCTATTGGTGTTTATCATTCGATGTTGGCGGTCTGAATTTATGTGGCATCTGAAATGGTTATTTCACATGTTCAACTGTAGTTAGCGGTGCACGTTCCGAGTTTTAATCAACATTTTAAATATTTATGTATCACATTTTCGTTCGGTTAAGAAAATTAGTTTCATAAGCCATGGCGATCGTTACACCGAAATATTTACGTATAACTTGTATAAGCCATTTCAGGCGAACATTTGCGCATGTGTGAAATGCATCGCACTACTGATAACTGCTATAAACCTTTGCCTTGGGCGATAAATGAATTTAACAACGATGCAATGAAGAATATATGTGTATCGAGGGAAATCATTTTATATTTGCTATTTGCCTGTGCGAAATACATTTTAGTGGTATCAGAAAGCCTCATATTGTAAATCGATTGCCGGAGATCTGAGTGGGGATAGTCGTTCAATCAGATGATGGAATATAACACATTCAGGCAAAACATTACCATGATGAACCCGCAAACTAATTGAATTTATTGTCTTAAATCATTCATAAATGCAAATTAACTCATGCAATAAAATATTTATTTAATTAATACGATGGTCAATGACCTACGCCACCTTTGAAAGCACACCCACACGATACGATATGTTCCTGTTTTCGTAATGGAAATTTAAAAGTTTTCGTATTTCCAAATATTCCATATACAGTCAAATTCGTTATCTCATCAGGACAAATCAAATGCTCGAGATAAGCATGGTGCTCGACATATCCGAATATCATCATGATTGAAAAGAATCCATATAAGACTTTAACTGTAATATTTAGGTTAATGACATTAGCAGCAGCAAGGTGCGATGTCGAAATGGTTCAGAGTTGAATCAAGACATTATGTTCCGATACTGGCTTGGTTACATTTTTCCGTGGCAATAGACAATAGTTCCGTGGCAACTAACTATTGTTCCGTAACATATTAGTGCAAATACCTCTCGGAAGAGCAAGTTTTTACCAGTTGATAATTAATTAAAGGAAAATATTTGACATCAATAACCTGTTGCATATGGCTGAATAATTGCAGAGAAATACGACATGCAGCACGATAAAATCATATAAATAAGCAAGCCAATAAAACCAACAATCAACCTAACCAGGCATGTTCGTGCAGTATAACTTATGTAACATGCAACCGTGTTTCTGGTTGGGAAATTGACTTCGTTATTATCGCAATCACTGGGGTGGTTGGCTGTAAATGTTGAACATAAAAACCCAGGAAGCGATATGTCAGTTTTATACTATCAAAAAACGTGCACGGTTTTAATGAGAACATTCAACATATGACTTGTATGATATGAAATTCCTCGCAAACAAGATACATAATGTAAATAAGAAATAGCCGCGAACACAACAGTCGCTGCACAGACCTTGTTCTCCGACAGGTGTAGACAAGGGACATTGATGGAAGGGCAAGCAAAGGGAAACACTTTCTTACACCAAATAGAACAGGGTTACACATATGGAAGGTTTGGGGTTTGTACATGTAATGTTGATTGTGGGAAGTCATACGGGTATTTGACGTTTGTCCTATTTATATTTCTTTACCCTGTAGATCAAATCATTTACAAGTTTAAGTATCATTTTTAAAACAAATTTTACGTCTTACTGGTCAACAGAAATTCAGATACACCGAGACACCGAGAGTATCCTTCGAAACATGTACCCATATATACGTACTAGTACAGAATTGGACACGGTTAGACGAGGAATGGTTCTGCGGCGCTTTTCAACCTACGAAAAGGAAAATTAACGGGCTGCTTAATTTGAACGAATAATAATATATTTCATCATCACTTATCCATCCTGGAATGGAATTTCGTTTGACCTTGAATAGCTTACCTACTTAACGAACCAGGTACATGTATATTGATTGTATTTTATCAGTAAATAAGTGGGGTGATCAAAAAGATATGAGACAAATCTTTATACGTTATATTTTTTAAAGTTTTTGAATACTAAACATAAGGAGATACTTTATGTCGCCGCACAGATCACGTTTGTCGTCGGTTTCACTATTTGGTAAAGACAAGCCACTGGTTTAGAATGAGAAGGTTGTAAGTACAAAATCGATATGTTGGGAAAACAAGAAAAACACTATCCAAAACATTACTCTTTACTTATGGTAATATCAGCTATTTCAAATTCAATTTCGTCAATATGACAAGTTCTAATATTTATGACAATAGGGTCATAGGAAGCGCCATGTTATGCAGATTTTAAATATGTATCAGTCTTATAAGGTACTACTGATTCTAAGCCAGGGAAGTATAGGACTATATGGTATCAAATAGGCCTCCAACATTTGCATCAGATAATGTCTCATTGCTTTTTGGTCAGCCCATGTATAATCGTAGACATACCAGACAATTAAGGGAAGGTACAGAATGTGAAACAATACATTATTAATGGCTATCCGTGCCTATAGAATAGTAAAATAAAATACTTAGACGAACTTAAGTCGTATGCACGACTGGAGACGGTTTTATACATTCATAAATACCCGGTTCGAGACTATCTCGTTTAGTTTTCTGTTGGGCATTGTGCGTGTATGTTTGGTACGTGGTGTTTATTAAGTGTTCTGTTTAGATGAGTCAGGACTGCCTTCCCTGTCCGATTTTCTATTATCGTTTTTTTTTTAAATCTATAACAATAAAACATTGATGGGGACATCTCAATCTCATTAAATTAAGATCCTTATATTTCTCCATTCCTTTACGCTGTTAGTTACGTCTGAATACACTTCATAAGAGGTCACGTTCAAGTTGTCGTTTGGCTATTCACCTGTATGTATATAGAAAGTGTAGTCTACGCTAAACTCTCTGTGAATAAAGTTTAAACATCTCTGAGTCTCTCACTGTAAACTACAGCAGAGATTCTCTGCACTTTCAGATTTGTGACAGAAGCGATTTCATTGGATGATGTAATAATGAATGTTATCGAATTCTATATTAGTGTAAAGTAGCACCAGTGGGGCTTATATAGGTCTGATTTAAATGAGATTGAATATAGCGCCATTAAGGCCTTTTAGACTAGGATGCTTTGTGGAGTTTCCGTCCAAATCTTTCATTACTGCTTTTATAGTACTAGTCTGGTTCCAGTCATAATGTGCGTTTCAACATGAACCAGTGATGACGTAGGAATCAAGGGTAGGGCACTCCGGGCTAAAATAATACGAATGGTGTATTATTTGGGGACGAGAAGCAGGCTATAACTAGTTCTACAAAACGGATCGGTCTATATGCCCATTTAAAACGTCTCGCTGGCGAGAGGCGTCAATAATCATCCGAGAGACAGATTTCTTCGACGCTTAAGACGGTTCCGAAAACTAACGGAATTGTACGAAAGCTCTTCGGCTAAAATCTTCGGTAGCGTTCGTGTTTCCTTCAAACAAGGGATAAGGGTTGTTCGTTTTATGCCTGCCTATTGGTGGCTGCCTTGACGATGCCAACGTTTCTGTGTTGCTTTGGGTAAGCATGTACGCTACAGTTTTAGTACGTAATGAAGTATTATGATTCAATATATGTCTACATATGTCATAATTATAGTATTCAAGTACTTACAGAAAATATGTGGTACTCGCTGATACCAGTTTTATATTATAAGCAAGAGCATTTAAAACGACCATTATTGAATATATTGCCGTATCCTGGAGCTAAATAATTAAGTGCAACTTAAGAGTGCCTATTAATATAGAGTTTTATTCTGATATAATCAAAACGCTTCAAGTCAATGCACGCAGTCACCGAGAGACAACATTATGTTATATACTTTCCATTAACTGTAATCATTACAAACACTATTACCCGCGCATGCAACAGTAAATTTGAAGGGCTGTTGTTTTTGCATGTTTGGTAAGTTTCTTCACTTTTGTATCAAGTTATGATCTTTTTCACATCTCATAACCGAGTTATCTTTCGTTGCTTCTGTCACGATTGAGGCCCATTTTCATTACGTCGGACTTTATGTAAGTTATATTTACCGGAGACAAACGAAAATTGCCGAGCTTTCACGATTAGCTTATCAAGTTTAAAGCACTGCTTTTTCAAGTTTCTGTAGTGATGTGTCTGTAAACTTTATCCTTTTCAAGTTATGCAATTTTGTAATCTCCAGAGTTATCGTTCGTTACAATCACCATGCTCAAGTCCAAGTGACAGAGAGGGGGTTAGGTTAGTTTCCGGTATAAATAGACGTATTATTTCGAAGCTCCGAGTATTTTTTGTGTAGTTTTGTGTTTTTGAATGGATATTAAGTGATTTGGATTATAATAAATGGATATGTGATGTGACAGTGAGTCCACTTTATCATGGTGAAACTGTATTTAAAATTTGATAAAACAGTAATAAGTTATTAATGTGTTTACAATTGTCCTTTGTCTAACTTTTGAAATACTGAATATTGTATGTGAAAGTGTCTAAGTAGATTTGAGATGTGCTCACCCTGCATATGACAAAAATTTCGTCACGCATGACTGGACACCGGACCGTTAGTATAGTAAATATATATTACAATGGATTTAACGGTCAGTGATGTTGATCTAAGTCCGACTGATGATACGTTGCTTCAGGCTGGACAAACCGTTATTGATCAAGAGTTAATACACAGTGGCGATCCGTTGTATCACGATGTTCTTAACGAGTCGAGCCAGACGTCTGAGGTTGATCTTTCTCGGCTCGATGGTCATGGGTCATGTGATGGTGACCATGGCGACGACAGTTTTTTTACATTTAATGACGAAGATCTGCGGGATAATATGAAGACACTTAAGGAGTATAGAGGGTTGCTGAAACTATACAGAGAGCTACCAAAGGACATGTGCGTAGCTCGAATTAACCAGACGTTCGCCTCAAGTGAGAGTGACTTAGCGCGTGTGCGAGATATGTACTTTGAGTATTTGAAAGATTCTGACCCACACTTCCCATATGGTCCGAATGTTTTTCTTAAAAGAAGAATTCTTACCCAGTTCGGGGAATCTGTGACTTTACGATTGGCACAAGACATATACACTATTATAGAAGTGACCGAAGGTGGAGACCCTAATTTGTTGAAAAACATGGTTAGTACCGGACGGAAAGGCAGGAAGCCTTCCTTTCTGTGTGAAAGTCGTATTCATCATACCAGATCACAACAAAGATTATCGACCGCTAAACCTGTGTCGAAATGTAACTGCAGTTCTGATATCAATGTACTCAGAGACACTGTTTCCTCGTTACAAGCTGATATTTTACTTATCAAACAGACTAACCACTTGCATAATGATCTTAGATCCAAGCAAATCAATGAAATAAAATCCGGTATGCTTGAATTACAACACTGTGTAAGATCCTGCAGTGGTAGTGTGAGAGACTTTACTGGAAATGTGTTATCCAAGATGCAGAGCTTAACCAGCTCACTCATGCGTAATGTGATTGAATTTGAGGACAGGGTTAGACTATTGGAGGTTATGGTAGAGTCGACTTTACCAATGAACGCGGATGAGCAAGTTGATACCGTGTTGATTGATCCACCTACATATACTGCTCATGTTATATCATCTGCAGTCAATCCGACTGCTACAGCAGAGATTGCCATTTCTACTGACGACGATCAGGTATCTACACCAATTACCACAGACTACGACAATGGAGGTCGTACTTCAATAGCCGGCGAAGCCATACCAGTGCATATCACCAGGCGACAAGACATGTTTAAGTCGCGACGTGAAAGTGAACCCGACAGTGATGGATTTAGCGTACCTTTACGAAGACACACAAAACGATATTGCGTACTAGGGCTTAGTTCCCGTGTTAATACTGACATCCTTACCAGGGTGATTGAGAGGAAGGGACCGAGTGTAACACAAATCAGAGTGTTTCCTTGTCGACGCATCCCTTCTAAAGTCGTGATAAGGCTTAATGTACTGGCGGATGAGTTCGCGAGTCGATTACTGGATGAAGGCTTCTGGCCTTCTTATATCAGCTGCCGACCATGGGAATCGCGTAATGGAATGCGGCGTGAATCCCAGCGATTAGAGGTACCACCTAGATTTTCGAGTGTGTTGACGGGGACAACATACAGACGAAGTAACACTTTCTCTAGTGAGAGTCGATTCTCATCACTGGTGAATGATATAGACTAGAACTCTAGCGAGATACTTTATTAACATGGTGTTTTGGTTAAAGTATTATATTTCCATTTATCTTTATTTTATGAACATGAATATTATTACATGGAACGTGACTGGTATTATGTCAAATGCGTCTTATTTGTGTGACATGTTAACTGAAGGTGATATTGATATTTGTGGCATATCAGAACATTGGTTGTCGTCCCATAACATGCATTTTCTTAACTCAATATCTAGCAATTACAGTGTTCATGCTGCTTGTGATAGTAGTCTTATCAGCCCCTTGGGTCGTGGTAAAGGTGGTGTAGCGCTTATGTGGAAACAAACATATGATATGCAAATTGTTCCTATAAACATTGACAGTGATAGAATTGTTGGAATTCAGATAGAATGTAAACATAAATCGTATATATTTATATTTCAGGTATATTTACCTTGTTGTAATCAACGAAGACATGTTATTGAACAAAATATGTTTCTTTTGTACGAGTTGTATCATACATACAATGACCAAGGTGTGGTCATTATAATGGGTGATTTTAACGCAAGTCTGCTAACACCACATGTGAAATATTGTGATGTACTATTTCGTCAATTTTTGCATGATTGTAACTTTTGTGCTGCAAATGTATTACCGATTTGTACAGGAGGAAATAATTCTTTTGTCTCATATGATGGTAAACATGCTTCTATGATAGATTACGTTTGCTTACCAGTTGAGTATACTGAATATATTACATACTGTGAATTGGCGGATGATTGTTGCCTAAATGTGTCGCGTCATAGACCGATCTTGTTCTGCTTAAATAAAGAAATGTGTGAAAGTGGGCCGGATGAATTGTTTCAAGGTAATTCTACTCACTGGAGAAAATGTAATAAACAGCAATTACGAGACTACGAACAGTCACTCGCGAATACGACCATTGTGCAGAGATTAAGTCGGTGTTGTGAGCTTGGACCGGGTAATATAGATTCTGCGTACAGTACTATTTGTGAGGAAATTATTCATTGTGCCAATAAATCACTGCCCGTGAAACGATTCCGTAAATATGTGAAACCGTACTGGACTAACGACTTATCACGTTCCCATGTGGTCATGAGGGCCGCAAAGAGGCGGTGGTGCCGTGCCGGGAGATTACGGGACACGCAACATCCAGACTACGTGTCTTACAAGGCAGCTAAGAGTGACTTCCGGTATCTTCATCGTCGAGTTGTGGAGGTCTACTTGTCAAAGTTAGACACTAATCTTGAAGCGATGGCCCGTGAGGATAGCCACTCGTTTTGGCGTCATGTTAATAAGCGACGTTCAGGTATATCGAACTCTGTAGGAGCCGGTATTAAGTTTAATGGCGAGACTTATCGTGATCGTGATAGTTTAGTGACACAGTGGGGTATGTACTTTGCTAATCTATATTCTCCTTCACAATCGCCAAGTTTTGATGCCGAATGGGAGAATACCGTGCGCACTGTTGTGCAAGACACTTTGAGCCAACTAGAACCAGATAAAACCGCTATAGTTTCAGTGACCGCTATTCAGGATGCCATCACTAAACTGCCGCGTGGAAAGTCTGGTGGAAACGATGGAATCGTGTACGAACACTTTATTTACAGCAAAGACGTTATATCTATAGTGCTTGCCCAGCTGTTTACAAATATGTTGCGGACATCGCATATTCCGCCAGACATGAAAAGTGGTGTCATTGTGACCCTTCACAAGGGCGGAAGAAAAAGAAAAGATGACCCGAATAACTACAGGGCAATCACTTTGTCATCAGTATTCCTTAAACTATATGAACTTGTTCTTCTAGATAGATGCCGAGATCAGATTCTTAGGACACTTGACCCCCAGCAAGGTGGTTTTCAAAAAGGACTAGGCTGCTTAATGACTTCATTCATGTTTCGAGAGTGTCTTCATTTTGCTCGAGAATATTCTTCTGTGGTATATATCTGCTATCTAGACGCTAAACAAGCATTCGATCGTGTGTGGACAGATGGTCTGTTTTACAAGCTGATTTCCCTGGGCCTAGATAACACAACATTACTAGCGTTTCGTGACATGTATTCGGGCGTGCGCAGCAAGGTCCGGTTTCATGGTAAACTATCAACAGAATTCCCAATATCACAAGGAACCCGTCAAGGAGGTAAAAGTTCCCCTCTCATGTATTTGGTCTATATCAACGGACTCATAGAAGAACTCAGGACCTGTGGAGATGGCATGTTAATGTATAATATGTCGCTGGGATCCCCGACGGTGGCGGACGATATGGTGCTTGTCTCGTTATCGAGAGCCGGATTGTCACGCATGCTTGACATTTGCAACGCGTATTCACAACGATGGAGATATTTATATAACAATGACAAATGCGAGGTAGTAGTGTTTAATGATAAAATTGTACTAGAGACGCAATTTAAGCTTGGTGATAAACTTCTACAAGAAACCGATAAGTACTGTCATCTTGGAATTGTTTGCGACAAACATCTCACGTCAGGAAGCAACATCCGGGATGCTGCCACTAAGTTGAGAGGTACATTCGCGAAAATATGTGCCAGTGGTATACATCCGTCCATGATAAGCCCCGCGACCCTAAGACGGATCTACTACAGTGTGATACTTCCAAAAGCATTATATTGATGTGAGTTATGGAACAACTATTCAGCCAGAGACATGCTTATCATTGAACGTGCTCATAGACACTGTGTTAAACGTATACAAGGACTCTTTACGTCAACAAGTACATTATTCGCATTGACATGTCTGTGTACCATACCTATAGAGACGATAATTAGCTACAAGAAACTTACGTTATTTGGTCAACTCTGTCGTTTGCAGCCCCATTATCTCTCAAAGACTGTCTTTGTTAACCGCCTTATACGTTATGAAAATGGTGATAGACAATCTACGGGTTTTATACCAGATATATATAGACTATTAGTAAGATACTCCTTGGTGAACTATTTAAGGCGTTTCATAGAATCAGGGGAATTTCCGTCAGTAAATTCGTGGAAAAAGACACTGCGTAACATTGTCGCATCAGAGCATAGTAATAATGTGAATGTTTTAGAAGAGAATGGACATTCATGGCTTATGAACACTATAGTGAATACAAAGTGGATATCACCCATTTGGTCTGTAGCTTACACATCAACACACGTTGCAAATATATGCAAAACACTTATGAGACACATAGGACTATTTGTTTCGCGCAGATACACGCGCATTTGTAAAAAGTGTGGTCTCAGAACTGACAATGAACCGGCCCACTTGTTATTATATTGTATTGCAAATGTAGACATTCAGAAACAACTTTGGGATGTTATGCTGATTCAATACGGTGTGGATCATTTCATTACATTTATAAGACAGTCACCCATTGATCAGTGTAGAACATTATTCAGTCTTGCAACATTAACAGATGACGGCTCATTTGCGCACATGTATATCACAACAAAGGTCTGTAAACTGTTAACCAATTAAGAAGTTACTCATGTCAATTTAAGGTAAAACGTTGTTTAAAATGTATGGGGTACGCTTATTCTTTTTAACATGAACATGTCATTAATTTACAGTTACTGTAGTTGTATGCTATGTTGATAATATTAACTGTATACTTGTATGTTTGTTTGCTGGATTAGTTACACATTCACGCTGCTACTAATTATGTAATTATTTTATCAGACATGGTAAAGTATATATGTAAATAGTAACACTACGTTTATTGTCGTTATTCTGAATCTGTCTCTGCATCTTGTATTTCGTTTCGATAAGGTCAGTATTTAACAGATCTTAGATAATAACTACATAACATTCTCTACAACATGTTTGTATATATTGTATATTTATGTAATTGATTGATCGTTGTCATGCTATGCATTTACTGTTGTAAATATGTTATACTCTCCGAATATGGAGGACAATAAAGATTATACTATTTGGTAAAGACAAGCCACTGGTTTAGAATGAGAAGGTTGTAAGTACAAAATCGATATGTTGGGAAAACAAGAAAAACACTATCCAAAACATTACTCTTTACTTATGGTAATATCAGCTATTTCAAATTCAATTTCGTCAATATGACAAGTTCTAATATTTATGACAATAGGGTCATAGGAAGCGCCATGTTATGCAGATTTTAAATATGTATCAGTCTTATAAGGTACTACTGATTCTAAGCCAGGGAAGTATAGGACTATATGGTATCAAATAGGCCTCCAACATTTGCATCAGATAATGTCTCATTGCTTTTTGGTCAGCCCATGTATAATCGTAGACATACCAGACAATTAAGGGAAGGTACAGAATGTGAAACAATACATTATTAATGGCTATCCGTGCCTATAGAATAGTAAAATAAAATACTTAGACGAACTTAAGTCGTATGCACGACTGGAGACGGTTTTATACATTCATAAATACCCGGTTCGAGACTATCTCGTTTAGTTTTCTGTTGGGCATTGTGCGTGTATGTTTGGTACGTGGTGTTTATTAAGTGTTCTGTTTAGATGAGTCAGGACTGCCTTCCCTGTCCGATTTTCTATTATCGTTTTTTTTTTAAATCTATAACAATAAAACATTGATGGGGACATCTCAATCTCATTAAATTAAGATCCTTATATTTCTCCATTCCTTTACGCTGTTAGTTACGTCTGAATACACTTCATAAGAGGTCACGTTCAAGTTGTCGTTTGGCTATTCACCTGTATGTATATAGAAAGTGTAGTCTACGCTAAACTCTCTGTGAATAAAGTTTAAACATCTCTGAGTCTCTCACTGTAAACTACAGCAGAGATTCTCTGCACTTTCAGATTTGTGACAGAAGCGATTTCATTGGATGATGTAATAATGAATGTTATCGAATTCTATATTAGTGTAAAGTAGCACCAGTGGGGCTTATATAGGTCTGATTTAAATGAGATTGAATATAGCGCCATTAAGGCCTTTTAGACTAGGATGCTTTGTGGAGTTTCCGTCCAAATCTTTCATTACTGCTTTTATAGTACTAGTCTGGTTCCAGTCATAATGTGCGTTTCAACATGAACCAGTGATGACGTAGGAATCAAGGGTAGGGCACTCCGGGCTAAAATAATACGAATGGTGTATTATTTGGGGACGAGAAGCAGGCTATAACTAGTTCTACAAAACGGATCGGTCTATATGCCCATTTAAAACGTCTCGCTGGCGAGAGGCGTCAATAATCATCCGAGAGACAGATTTCTTCGACGCTTAAGACGGTTCCGAAAACTAACAGAATTGTACGGAAGCTCTTCGACTAAAATCTTCGGTAGCGTTCGTGTTTCCTTCAAACAAGGGATAAGGGTTGTTCGTTTTATGCCTGACCCTTGGTAGCTGCCTTGGCGATACCACCGTTTCTGTGTTGCTTTGGGTAAGCATGTACGCTACAGTTTTAGTACGTAATGAAGTATTATTATTCAATATATGTCTACATATGTCATAATTATAGTATTCAAGTACTTACAGAAAATATGTGGTACTCGCTGATACCAGTTCTATATTATAAGCAAGAGCATTTAAAACAGCCATTATTGAATATAGTGCCGTATCCTGGAGCTAAATAATTAAGTGCAACTTAAGAGTGCCTATTAATATAGAGTTTTATTCTGATATAATCAAAACGCTTCAAGTCAATGCACGCAGTCACCGAGAGACAACATTATGTTATATACTACAGTTAATGTTTTCCATTAACTGTAATCATTACAAACAATATTACCCGCGCATGCAACAGTAAATTTGAAGGGCTGTTGTTTTTGCATGTTTGGTAAGTTTCTTCACTTTTGTATTATGTTATGATCTTTTTCACATCTCATAACCGAGTTATTTTTCGTTGCTTCTGTCACGATTGAGGCCCATTTTGATTACGTCGGACTTTATGTAAGTTATATTTACCGGAGACAAACGAAAATTGCCGAGCTTTCACGATTGGCTTAAAGCGCTGCCTTTTCAAGTTTTTGTAGTGATGTGTATGTATACTTTATCATTTTCATGCAATTTTGTCATCTCCAGAGTTATCGTTCCTTGCAATCACCATTCTTAAGGCCCAGTGACATGGAGGGGGTATTGGTTAGAAAATAATTTTGTCATAAGTGTACTGCGTTGTTATTCCAAGGAACATTATTTATTTCCGCTTAACACTCAGGGTAAGAATACATGTACTTTTAACATCAAACCATCGTGTTATTTACAAAAAGTCTTAGCCATAAACACGTTTGATACATACGTGTATATATGTAACGAAATGGAAAATCATTTTAGAATTTGAGTTTTTCGTGAAAACACCACACTCAGATATGTGCACCTTTACCTTGGCCACTGTTTATCTTTTCCCGGAGACTATTATCATGTGTACTAAATTTTAAATCTCCAGCTCGTATCTTTCTAGTATTCTAGACTCCGCGTACATTTTACTCTAATCT
This sequence comes from Spisula subtruncata, assembly GCA_963678985.1. NCBI lineage: Eukaryota > Metazoa > Mollusca > Bivalvia > Venerida > Mactridae > Spisula > Spisula subtruncata. Next base: position 47,490,189 of record OY787664.1, on the reverse strand, counting down.
TTCAATTGGTTCGTTTGTCCCAAAACACTTCAGTAAAATGAGTCGTTGTGTACGCTAGAATATGTGTTATCAGTTAACTTGAAGTGTGATCCAGTACCCCGCAGATTGAAAACATTATGGCCGCAATGTACCTTTGTAGACCTACGGTATAGCTTGGCCAATTTGACAAAAGCCTGACCTTTTGATTAGCATAATTTAACAGTCGATATATTGCCTACGTTTACAATACCGATTGTATTTTTTCATAATCGGGGAGTATTACGAAGACGCTCGAGGTGTAATACAAACACAAATTTGAAATACCGATATTGCACGATTTGCTTGCGGAAATTGATATATTCGAAGCAAGAAACTTGTAATATATGCTTGCATAAAGGTCAGGTTCACGTCAAAATAGCCAAGCTATATATGAGGGCTAACTGAGTTTTCCGGCCCATCACGTATCTTTTTTCCTTTTCGAAGTTTATCCATCGCATAAATCGTGAATACGGTGTCTAAGGTGAATACAAAATTATGTTGAATACATGTAATTAATTATTGGGGTTTTTTACCCAATATCTTTGAAGTTTTGTAGGACTTTAAGTATTCAAAGTGATGCACAGACTTAAGATGTCAGATCTTAGCTTATTGCCCCACCTCTGTGATCGCATACGAACCTCTTTGAATTAACGGTGTGTCTTTGAAATATTACATAATCATGAATACTTCAGTGTGCTTAGCATGTTCGAGCCGTGGTCTTCGTCAACACACACGCTCGTCCTCACGCATCCAACTCTCTGTTCTTTTGACACTGTCGGATTTTGTAAGACATATTGTCTGTAATTTGTTTATGAATCATTAACATTCACGTTGCCGTAAAATCAGGAATTTTCGCGGGACCAACTTCCGCGGACTTATTATACTAATAATTTTTTCCAGTTGTATTTATTTGGCCAAAGGCACGGAAGTGCCAATTTGCTAATGCAATTAGATTGAATTGATATGTTTTTCTCAAATAGGTGGCGAGGTTAAACGTTCACTTCAGAAAAAATCCTTATATCGTTAACTGTCATTAATTTGAGCGAACTTATCGAATTGGCGAAAGTAAAACCGTCGGGAAATCGTCTAGTTTGACAGTTTAAGTACAGATGGGAAATGCTTGACACAGTCGTAAGTACCACTATAGTAAGAACTGTTAGTTTGAACCAATGAAATAAAGAACACGCCCACAAAATACTAAGACATACTCATTACAATTATTTCTGTAACACACCCATCCTTACCTGTCAACTACAGCTGTTCTGAGCAGGTGGCAGTTAAAGCCAATCTTTTTATATTTACTAAAATATCCAATGACGTCAAGTGTAACCATACTAATAACTTAGAGTCGGCACTCAATATGCTATCATTATAAAATAGTCATCACTGTTTGCGTACTTTTTCCGTATATTTTTGTTTCGGAAAACCATTGGAACGAAGAGCAGAGGTCGGTTAATCTTTGGTACGAAAGGCAGGGGTCGGCTTACTCTTGGTACGAATAGCAGGGGCCGGTTAACTGTTGGTACGAATAGCAGCGGTCGGTTAATCTTTGGTACGAAGAGCAGGGGTCGTTTAACTTTGGTAGGAAGAGCAGGGGTCGGTTAATCTTTGATACGAAGCGCAGGGGTCGTTTAACTTTTGGTACGAAGAGCAAGGGTCGTTTAACTCTTGGTACGAAGAGCAGGGGTCGTTTACCTCTTGGTACGAAGAGCAAGGGAAGGTTAATATTAGATACGAAGAGCAGGGGTCGTTTAACTTTTGGTACGAAGAGCAGGGGTCGTTTAACTCTTGGTACGAAGAGCAGGGGTCGTTTACCTCTTGGTACGAAGAGCAAGGGAAGGTTAATATTAGATACGAAGAGCAGGGGTCGTTTAATAGTTGGTACAAAGAGCAGGGGTGGAATAACTCCTGGTACGAAGAGCAGGGGTCGTTTAACTCTTGGTACGAAGAGCAGGGATTGTTCAACTCTTGGTACGACGAGCAGGGGTAGTATAACTCTTGGTTCGAAGATCAGGGGTCGTTAAACTCTTGGTACGAAGAGCAGGGGTCGTGTAACTTTTGGCACGAAGACCAAGGTACGGTTAATATTTGGTACGAAAGGCAGGCGTCGGCTAACTCTTGGTACGAATAGCAGGGGCCGGTTAACTGTTGGTACGAATAGCAGCGGTCGTTAATCTTTGGTACGAAGAGCAGGGGTCGTTTAACTTTTGGTACGAAGAGCAGGGGTCGTATTACTCTTGGTACGAAAAGCAGGGGTCGTTAAACTCATGGTACGAAGAGCAGGGGTCGTGTAACTCTTGACACGAAGACCAAGGACAGTTAATATTTGGTACGAAGAGCAGGGGTCGTTTACTATTTGGTACGGAGAGCAGGGGCCGTTTAATATTTGGTACGAATAGCAAAGGTCGGTTAATCTTTGGTACGAAGAGCAGAGGACGGTTAATGTTTGGTACGAAGAGCAGAGGACGGTTAATGTTTGGTACGAAGAGCAGAGGACGGTTGATGTTTGGTACGAAGAGCAAGGGTAGGTTAACTCTTTGTGCGAATAACAGGGGTGACATGGTATTATTCCCCATTTTGACCTGGTCCCTTTCATGCAGAGTTAGAACTCATTTGTTCATTGTTCTTTTTGTGCCTTTCCTAGTCTATTGTTTCTGTCGAATGACGTCATCTTCCTTGTACAATTTTCCAACAAATCATTTCATAAAAAAATAAAGCATTGCATTTCATGACTTTGCTTTACAAATGTGTCATATAAATCATACAGTTCGCAATTCGATAACCGTTTTAACCAAATTATGAAAAAAATCGAGAATATAATATCACACATTATGAACTGCAAAGTCACATGCAACTTACATTTTTAACTATTTAACATAACAGAAACATTCACAATCACAAAATCAGAAATCCCGTCCAGGTTTCCGTAGTTCCGCAAAATCGTTACCTCAGGGGAATCGCAACAATGTGCTTTATCACTGTGCGTTTACCATTGCCGTGTTCGTAATTTTCACTATATCATCAGGATCACTTTATGAACAGAATTCTCTAGGGGCTCAACTTCTGACGTCATTAAGTATAGAACATAATACTAATGTTTCATTCCCGCACCTAATGTTGGCTTATCGGAGTTTACCACCATTAATTCGTATGTGTGTTTTTCATACAACATATTGTTATATAAAATATTTATGTGAAATCATGGTACATATACATATAATTATATTGTCTTTTTCTATGAATAATTTCTAAACTTGCGACCGGTTCTAATTAAAAATTTTACCATAATTCCTAGTTACATTATTTCGCTTATTATAATTCTGTACGTTCTTAAATAGTGAAACTTTTATTCTTCCAATTTTGAAGAGCATAATACATTAATTTTATAAGCATATACATTTTTTACTTAGGGTGTTTCATTTTTCGAAAATTTTCTCCGATCAAAAACCTTTTTTGTCCAGCTGTGACCCTCCTCAAACAACGAATGAATACAAAAATTTAGCTGAATTAGTCAATGTTTACACCTTGCCCTTCCGACTGGAACCGTTTTGACCCAAGAGGGTCTTAGACCCAATATCGGATTATTGCATAATTTTTCAAACTTGTACAAACTAGATCTATGTGAAGTTGGATATCATTTTGAAGGAAATGATCAGAGGAACAATGATTTAAAAAAAATCATAGGATTAAATAAGTTTATAAAGAGTAATGGCCCTTTGAAATTTTCCAAATGCAAAAAGGTATTTCCTTTGTGTGTGGGTAAGCCATTTACAGTGAGAGTAAGCGTATTTCCTCATTTGTTCACGCGTGTGCGTAATTGGCCTAAACAATTAAAACTGGTAGGAAAGTGGTCCACGGTTCCCACTCAACTTTTCAAATGAAATATGTTGCGTGAGAGCAAATTTAAGCCTCACTTGTTGTCCATAATGATACGAAAGTAACCAAGAACAAATATAATTTGGTACGAATGTGAAAAGAACGGATATAGTTGGGTACGGAAGTGACCAGAACGAATAAATTTGGGTACGAAAGTGACCAGAACGAATAAAATTAGGTACGAAAGTGACCAGAACGAACATAATTGGGTACGAAAGTGATTCACGGCATTTTACGTTTATGCATACAAAGAAGTCCAAACAGTTTGAACTTCTTTGATACATAGTAATGAGAATAAAGTTAATTCACGCTCGTTAGTGAGGACGATTTAATTAGCTTCTGACAAAAAAACACTCGTCCGGCACCAGTGATTATCATGTTTTTAAATTATTTAAACTTGAAGGGAATCGTTTCGGTAAAACTTAAAATATTACATAATTTGTTTACCGTTTTAAAGTGGCCACTCTGTTTACATTATATCAATTTTAAGAACATTTATAATACCTCCAGTACTGTAGTGACGAACTGTTTGTACGTTCAATATTAAGTTTGACAAGGATAATGTTCTCAAAGATTTTTATATCAATCCCCGGATAGTTTTTACATTAAACATAATTGAAATCGATTTTCCTTCCAAACAAAATATGTTGAATTAGACTTTGAAGTACTTTGTAGTATACATTTTAAGTAAAATGTCAAAATAGTCCAAACAATTATCGATTAAGACCACTATTTTAGAGTAGTTTCAGAAATCCAGGTCGAGCAGACAATTCGTCCTCACAAGTATTTCGCCTAATAAGCAGGAATTAAAATGACACTACCAGTACATATGGATCAAGTCACTTAATTGAAAGTATATTTTTAAACATATACATGCAGTATCATATTGTTGGAAGGTGCTTAATTTAGTTGTTGCTGAAAGTGTTGGGCTCTACAGAGGTTGAATTACTAGCAAGGCTATGTCATTTATACTCAAACATTTAAGCATCAAAACAATAATTGCGTTTAATTGATGGCGTTATTCACCAAAGCTGAAATGACAAACAATTACGTTATTGTATATACAAACATGCATTCATGACGTCTTAAAGCCTTCACCGACAAGAATCGTGTTGAAAAATAACAAAATAACTTTGAGTGACGTTGCTATGGTTACGTGAAAACGTTCTCCTTCGGAACACCTCGGTCTTGATGCACTGCAATATATTATATTTACCGGAGACAAACGGAAATGACCGAGATTTCACGATTGACAAGTTTTTTACAGTACTTTGTTGACGGTGTTGTTGTTGTTGTTGTTGTTGTTCTTGTTGAAGACCTGACTTTTCCAGACATGGATGATGTATTGTTTCTATTATATATTTTTATACTAATGATGTATTTTCTAAAGTGTTTGCACATACCTAAGGGAGCTGTTAAAAGGTAAATGGCTATATAACTTATATATTATGCAGAAGTTATGTAACCATTTAACATATAACAGCTCCCTTGGCATAAACAAGTAATCGCCGTTCCTCACAATTTCTATATTTAAATGTCGATAACTCTATTATTGTATCATAGTTATGACGGATGAGAATGCAACAACTGCAATACTGCAAGTAGATTAAGCCGTAATATTGCACTGAAACAATCGTGCGATAACTGTAATACTGCACTGGAAAAAAGTGTGCGATAAATGTAATACTGCACTGAAAATAAGTGTGCGATAAATAGAATACTGCTCTGGGTGATGCACATCCACCACTACACCCGTACATTATGATACAAATCTCATACATAACTAGCACGAGAATAACGATTCAAAGGCTCGGACTTCGCTCTCCACTAAATACGATAAACTCGCTTTAAAGTTCCGTTTTTTGTAACATTTTCCTTTTGAAAATGACGTCATTTTGGCAAAAGGAGCTTAAAATATGGTAGCCTCGAACGTTACTAACATAACAATCCGGATTCGTTACGGAAACACCCGAGGAGTTACGATTGTGTCCCTGAACGGTTCGGAGAAACTGATAATACTGGTCGGGTGGCTTGACTTTGGAATTTGGAATTCAACTGAACATGGGATAGTGTCATAAAAATGCCACTGTGTACCCCGCATTGCTCCTTAAAGCTGAAGACATGCTATATATTACGTATAATTATATCATATTTACATAATTATAACTATGAAAGATCTCTATGAAAAGGTTCATCAATTGAATCCAGTCACCGGGTAATATTTGATTAATAAGGAGCGTCATTAAGGCCGTCACTTCTTAACGCACTACAAGATATCAATTGAAAATTTACAAATGAATAGCAAAATCACCGAAAGGAATAGTTTATCACATGGTAGGCTGTATAATGAATGCACTTAGAATGTCGAGCTATGTTAAGCGTTCCGACAGTGAAACGGTGAATAGAATAAGATAACTATCAACAAACGACGAAAATTTCATTACTTTGCTAAAATGATAACGATCAAAATTTAAATACGCTGCCACCATTAAAGCTAATGGAATGGATGTAAATGTAGCTAGTTCTGTAGCAAACGCTGCCTGAGACCGCAATTATGTAATTCCGAAGTTTGAAAAAAAAAGAATTTGTATTAAAATCTACTAATAAGTACGCTATATGAATTAATTTTTTAAACATGGGTAAAAAACTAAACGATAATGGACAAGTGACTTTGTAAAATTAGAAATCTGCTATCTTTAACGATTGTGATAATATCGCACACGAGATTGTGAGATATTTTCTTTTGAATGGTACATCAAAATTTGCATATTTGTAGATTGAAGATATGTTGATAGACATTAACACTGATAAGACAGAATTTGATGCTGAGTGACTTTTAAGGTGCGTTGACAGTCTTTTATAGGTTTTCACGTACTAGTACTAGTATGTAGGGCAAGCGCATACCACTGAACTACGGAGACACACATCTAGTCGATGGGTTGCACATTAGACCATCGTAAGAGATTTCAAACGCTTTTTTCTGCTCTTTGCCAATGCATGTGCTTGTCCCTATGTCAAATGATCAAACATGCAGTCGTCAAACTTCAATTCAAATTTAAAAAAGGAATGAGGAAATCGGACAGCGTCCAACTTAACCAGCCGAATACAGAAAATAGTAACAGCAAAGCATAACGCAAATACATGGAGCAATACCCACACATAATCCAACGAAAATAGTTAAAGCCCAATTCCCCATTGTAAAATGCATGATGGTCTATAGTTTTACAAAGAAAAAAAAAACAGTTATCCCAAGTGACCGAACTAGAACATAACGTGTTTCTTACTAGATGATACGTAAAACTCAACATTAATGAAACGTTACTTATATACAAGAAATGGGAACAAAGTTCAGCAAACTGTGCTTAGTAGAATGTAGGTAATACATAATGATGCATTGCATTGTTTAGACAATTGGTTCCCCTTGGTGTTTGTATCGTGTGGTATGTTGCTCAACAATATCGCTTGGTATGTTGTTCAGAAACATCGTTTGTTCAGAATCATTAGGGAAACTAATCAATAAAACAAAAACGTTGTATAAGTTACTGTAAAATCATAAATATTCGAGAAGATGTAATTTCATGGATTTCGTGGATGGTTTCAGCCACGAAATTTATTACCCAACAAGAATAACAACTTCAATCGTACATGTACATGACTTTGTGTATAAGGTATCATCGAAATAACGTCCCCACGAAATGGCCATTTTCACTCCAATCACGAAATGTTGTCCCATTGAAAGTGAATGATTTTACAGTATGTTGATTAGTGTCGGTGTACTCTAGTAAAACTAATAACTGAAACAGATAAAAGTCTACCTTTAATGTTTTGCTTTTTAGCAATGTACCCCAACCATGTTGCTAAAAGAAAATGATAATTCGGTCAGGGAAGGCAGCAGCTCTCACATTAAATTTAACTAAAGTAGAGTACTAAAGATACAAACAATTTACGTCCATTTTCGCCAATTCGCTGGCTTAGAATGAGATGGTCGTAAGAACTTATACGACTCATGAATATATATTTGAACTCAGTAATATCAGATGCTTCTTGTGAGCCTACTTTCATGAAAATCGGAACTTGTCATGTTGACCAAACTGAAACCAAGTAGAGTCAATTTATTTTTTCTCAAAATGTCGATTTTGTACTTACGACCTTCTCATTCTAAGCGAGCGAAATGTCTTTCCTTTGTACATAGCGAAGCTTATTTTTTAGTTTGCTTTCGTTTTATCGTTTTGTGACTAATGTCCTTTTGGAAGTTTCGCTGGCTTATGCACATATGTCCAAACACATTCTGCATTAACGTTCAGTCCTTTGAATACAAAAGGGGAGCACATGGTCAAGTACTAGTATATAACTATATTGATACTCAGTTTTTCAGTTTGATCCTTAAATGTTCTTTTGATTTCAAATGGAATAGTATGGTCATAATTTAACTAATCTATTTTTTACCATTACCCAACACCGCCTTTAAGGGCTCAAATGTTAGGCTTACTCAATTGTGACCATACAAACGGCCTTATCAAAGACCACCCATTTTATAGTTAATTGTTTTACAAATCTTAGATCTGCGACTGTGTACAAACTCAAAGAACATGAAAACGGTTTATGCAATTATTATTATTGCTGATAATTTGATCACATTTATGATATTTGAGTAGAACTATGCAGTAAAACTGGGCGGCTTTGTGCCAAATTACACAGTTAGAACGCGACTGATGTCCAAAACAATTATGCACCATAAACTATGCCTTTGTTGTTCTAAACAATTGGTGTTGTGGTATTCGGATGAAAGGTTTGGACAAAATGTCAAAAGCTCGGAATTGGTAATAAGGCAGTAGTGAAGTTGGATTAAATAACTAGAGCATTCAATATGTCATACTAATGCATTTACTTAGTAACTGGGTACGTTTGCATTACACCGAGTCCATGGTAATTTACAGCATCGTTGTTTTGCATAAAGATACCATTTTCCCATTCAACAAAGTATGTGGAATTTCACAATTTTGTGTTAAATAAAATCAATTGTGGTGATTAAACACAAAACATCCAAACTACGATGAACGGTACAAAACACATATCATTTTATCATTACACATTTCGCTGGCTTAGAATGAGAAGGTCGTAAGAACAGAATTGATATTTTGAAAACAAGAAAAAAAAGTCCGAAAATTGATCTACTTACGTATATGGCAAAATAAGTTTGGTCAACGTGACAAGTTCCGATTTTTATGAATTTAGACTTATAAGTTATAAGAAGCGTTTTGTGATGCTGATTTTATATATGGTTGTATCAGTGTCATATATGGTCTTCTCATTCTAAGCTAACGATATGGGGGCGCTAACACTGTTGCTGTTGTGTGTTACTTAAAATGTTGTGTGTGGTCATTATTGTGGTTCGTTCGTGTTAAATGTCCCTTGTATATAATTATGTATCATGACGGGATCGGTCGACTACGTATAGTTGGCTTCAATCGACATAGGACTTTTTCTTAACTCCTGTGAGCAAGAATAAACCACGTGTTCTACTTTACCCAGGTACATAAATGGAGGGTCATAACCCATTGTTCTGTGGCTGCAAGCGCCTCGATTGCAACATCCGACTTGACACTCCATGCTTGCTCGGAACGTATAACCCAAATCGTACGTTGATTATGCAAGAGTACTATGCTTATATCATTACGATCCAGAAATATACGACCTTACATACCCTGGACCGATCAATATACGAGTTGTAAAATTACAGGTAAAGTAAATGAACCATACTACGTCATGGTGCGTGCAATATTGACTGTACATTGCATTATTTATTCCTATATCCTACATATTCGTAATGCTGAAATGAATCCCAGCTCTCAAAGAAATGTCTGAGCTACAAATACATTTAATGCCCCTCACAGCCATTATTTCTACAGAATGATGGTAATATCGGAGTTCAGAGTACACGAGATCCTCGTGCTAGGTCATAAAAATAACAGGTTCTCTTTAAGATCTGAGAGGGGGCATACTTCTAAATTATGGCGGCTGTGTAGATTTTCCCAGTAATAATTAGTAGATAAATGGTACAAAACACGCATATTCCGTCAACAAAGTCGGCCCGTAGAAGAGTACAAAGTCCTAATTCTGGTTCAGAGTTCGCAGATTTGATTTGTCAAACAATATAGTCTGACCGTGGCTCAATTTTATTGGGGACGTGTAATGACTCCAGTCTCCCCATGTCCAAAATTTGCACATTGTGCTATATCCTTATTCGAACAAAATACTCCTACACTGTTTGATTGTGTTTCTTAATTATAGTTGATTATTTTTGATTGGCCAATATTATGTAAACAGCTTTGAGATTGGCCAATATTTTGTAAAAAGTTTGCTGAATAGCCAATATTTTGTTAAAAGCTTGTTGAGTGGCCAATATTTTGTTAAAAAGCTTGTTGATTGGCCAATATTTTATAAAACAAACTTGATTGAGCTATAATTATGTAGTAAAAAGTCAGTTGATTGGGTCACTAATATGTAAATATGATTATGTATACCTATCAGTATGACTATTCATGCGGACAAAACTTACGTACAGGTCTTTGATAAAATGACTTGTTCATTGGTCGATACTTTGTAGCAAAAACCTTTTGATTGGTCAATAATTTGTAAATTGCTTTTCATTGGTCCACATTTTGTAAAACGCTTTCGTTGGCCAATGTTTTGTACAACGTTTTTTCATTGGTCATCATTTTGTTCAGCGTCTTTTCATTCATTTTGTAAAACGCTTTTTCGTTGGTCAATATTTTTGTAAAAAACTTCATTTGACAGACATACGACATTTTCGAACTTGTAACGAGAATTGATTCAGATTTTAATATTTTGTTTGGTACAGTTATGAATGTCTCCTCAATAACGAATCTAATCTTTGTATTTTAATGTAAGCTAAAATATGCAATTAGTTGACATATGAGGTGTACTTATGTCAACCAGATATTTACTTGTAAATGTATGTACTTGCCGACTTTATAAATCTGTTCGTTACGTCTGTTTAAAATGCGTATATTTTTCTGCATTGCCATCCATGACTCAAACCAGGTGGCTTCCTTCATCGTAACATTCTGTGGTCGATACGAAACAACATTTTATCGTTCGAATAAATTCAATAAAAGTAACGTAAAGTTCGATTTGACATTTATTCAGTTACTACACATATGATCACGCTTATCCAAGCATGGCAGGTAAGTATAAGTGCAACATATAAAGAATAGATGTCATTGATAGCATTCTAAATGTTGGATGGTGGTAATCCGTATACGTCACTATATTTGCTTGTATGGTTCAAACAAGCATTATAAAAAGCTCGATTCGCCACGTCACTGGAATTCTTAATATGGTATTGGTGAATAAAACACTTTCCTCGTTCGCCCTTACCTTACCTGAACTTGACTAAATGTGATATTTCGCGTTCAATGCACGTAACAATGAAGTTCCAATCCAACGAGTCGGCTCAATCAAGATAACACTTAAGTGGTAAGCAATGGCTTAGAGGTAGGGCATCGGGGTCGTGAGTTTCGAGGTTCAACCCTTTTCTGGACCACTGGTTAATTTCTCTGAGCAAGAATAACCCACATGCTAAGTTCCAACAAGGTGAATGTTGGTACCTGTGAGGGCACTGTCAATGGAGGGCAGTGTCTATTCCTGGGCACTGCAGATTGATGTTGGCTGTCGCATTGACAGGAGAGAAATAGTCTCCACAGGAAGATTCGGATGCATATTTCATTAGGTAGCATAATGACCATAGGAAGTTAAAATGGCAAAGGGTGGTTGAGCGGCTGAACATCTAAATACAGCCCTCAAAATTGGTAGCTTTTAAGGTTTTTGTAATGGTACGGGTACTGCAGTGTAGCTGTACGTGAAATGTTCCGAAACTGGTTGACTCAGTTAGGATAAAACTCAAAATACACACATGTGTAACACCTCCACACAACGTGGTGTCATGTGACCATCCGTAAAACACAGATGGACAACTCAAATGAGTTAGGACATTCATCTTCCGAGAACAAGTCTTAGGATGTCATGACCTGGGGAGCTGGTAATGTTTAGAGGGACAAGCCTGGCGTGTGATCACTGCAACCACTGCTCACCTTAAGGTGAACACTGCAACTACTGCTCGCATTAAGGTGTTAAGTATGAACTCAAAGTAGACAAGTAACATATTTACACATGGTAAGATAAACACGATGACACGCTGTATTGTGGACGACATCATTTATACGAAAAGTTTTGATAAATTTACATTATCTTATCAAACATTTGAACGTGTACATATAACATACTTTAGAAGCACCTGTATTTGTGTAAGGATCAACACTTAATCAACTGTCATTCTGAACGACCTGATATAGCCTTACAAAAATGATATACCGTGAACTATTACTACCAGGGAGACTCAGCTAGATAGCAAACAACATATTTGTAGTTTGAACAACGTGCTCATCGTTCAACAATGTGCTCTCCATTGGACGGTCATTTAATTGTGTGTAACGCATTTAAATCACAGGTACTCGATCAATGAAACATTTTATAAATAGCTGTGGCCTATTACTAGTAAATGTTTCTACTTTTTATGTATAAAAATATAGATTATAGGCCTGCGATTTATTAAGTTTTTTTCTGGTCGAGTGCGAGTGGTTTAGCGCCGTTGTTAAAATTGATTCTGTCACTGAATCAAATAGGGTGTCTGTTGATGACCAAAGGGCGGATTCAAGGTAAGATTCCAAGATTGACCTTACATCAATTTTCATGATATGCATTATCAACCAGTACTAACCTTTGATAAAGGTGGTCGTTTTATGGATTTTTTTATTTCACGAATTACTGTAAGTGGATATTCTCCAAACTACACTATACAATGAAGCATGCGTAAACAGCGATACATCGAACCTTGTCATATTAAACAAGGTGGTTGTTTTTATAAAGGTGTATTCGATGTTATATACGTAACACTTGCAATACATCATATTATCAACGATGCAACAACACTGGGTATTTAGTCAAGTTGGCAGTTTACTAAACCTATTATTCTCTATGTATATGATTCCACTGGGTGTTTAAGACATGTGACTGTTCCATTCAGGTGATTACTAATAAGCCCATGTTATACTAGTAAGCTTGAATAATGATATAATAACTACCTTACATCATCATATTCTACAACCAAGATTCCTGAAACAGTTTTGCGCAAGACGAATTCTTACTCGATGTTTTTTGCACAAAATCGAGAAACATAATAATCAGAAAATGCGTATCTCAGTCTTAGGTTATTACGCCCCAAAACATCATTACGCCATTAATAGTATTCTTATGATACTTACAACAAAAAACAAATGCGAATCTTCATCTTGGAGCATAAAGTATATTACGTCTTAATAAATTCTAAGCATATCAGCCCATGTTTAATAATCTTTTCTAATGAAACGCACACAATCTTAATAGCATGCGCGGCATCAAAGAACGATTACTGACTTGATTCCAGGGAATTCCCCGGGCTAGGCAGGTGAACTTGATGATTACGATCAGAATAACGATCCTGGTGAAGCCCATCTGCAAGGAATGGAGGGGGTATGTAATGAATAATAATCTGATGATGATGAAGACTAGTAAATAAATGAATTCCAAACCAAAATATTTATAGTTTACGGAATTATGTAGGTAATGTTATATTCACGCATCATAGGTAATAAGCTATTTTCTGTGGATACAAATGTTTTAGTATGTTATTTATATTATTGAGTATAACATAGTCGGAGGATACAGTTGAACCTCACTTAAAGACCACCGGAAATATGGCCACCAAAGTAAGCATATTGCTACGATGTTATACATGCTGGAAACTTGACTAAACACTGATGCATTCGGATGAGATTAGTCAATAACATAGGAAAATACAGATGGACTTCACTTAAAGACCACCCACAATATGATTGATCACTTCCGAATTGGGACTGTTATGGTTGATTCCATTCACTAAAATGCCCTGTCTAAGACCTTGATATTAAGACCATCTCAGTGATGATACCTGTAATCTAGGGAGCCAAATCTTTGGTTGTATTCGGTCCGTTTAATGTACAGCTGAACCCTAGACAAAATGGACACCTGAACAAAGTGAACATGCTTTACAAACTTCTCTGTAAGCCATGTACGAGTATGTGGTATTCAAGTGCTTGAATTTAATGTAGGTCCCCGAACAGTCTAGTACCCGTTCGGATATTGAAATATACGCTACGTGCCATAGACAAATTTGAATAAGTGACAGTCCAGACAGTTCCGGAATAAATAATTCAACCACCAAGACGTTAGGGAACATACCAATGTATTTATATCAAGATAGGGAATAAAGCTTATCCTATAAATATCTGAAACATTATGTCCCTTGAAACCCATTATATCCAAATATGTATCCAAGCTTTAAGCCTATGTCCTACTGGAATTTTTGCCTCTGCGATGTAGTCCAGATTGAAATAAATGAGCTTCAGGGGGGCATCTGGAATAGATATTTCACAAATTGTCAAATGACCCCCTCCCCGAAGCTTCCCCTAGACAACGAGGACCCTTTTCCCGATGCTTCGCGATCATCGGGAGTACACCTGTACCTCGTCGAGGTAAACATGTTCAGTGTGCCCTAAGCTTTACTAAAAAAAATATTATATTATTTTGAAATGCCAATGTATCATTTTAGCGATGATATGCTATGTGGTGTCCCTAAGGATAGTTTTCTGCGTGATAATAATGGGACAATGTTATATTATGCATTCCGCCGTATATTCTACTCGTATTGATCGAGCGTCACAGAATTACGACAATTAGCATAAAACAAGCATTTTCTTCCTGACAAAGTCACATTAATTTGTTAAATTGACGCGTCTGTTTTATCATTATTTGTTCATAACATGGCTTGACTTGATCGATTGTGGCAGAATAGTTATACGTATGCATACAAGCATGTGTAAAACATACAGTGCACCCTCTACATTATGGTTGGTACAAGACCCTGTGAAGCCAAGAGTAGGGTTAATGTGTGTGCGTGCGTGTGTGCGCGTGTGCGTGTGTGCTTGAGTGCACTTTTGCCTACATGCCCGTCATTCCCTTAGTATGTACATCAGTAGCTGAGTGGTTAGTGTGCTAACCGTCTAATCTGGTGACAAGGTTCAAAACCTGATGGAGGCACTTTACATACACATTTTTATTAAACCTGCCATATTTCAGTAGAAATAAAGCAAATGCTCGGAATTTATTATATTGAGCAACCCTTACTACCAAGGAACCCATTTACAAAATATTCTCCCCCCCCCCGCCCTTAACCCTACCCCGTGGGGTCTTAGATATAAGTGCAAATAAAAGGGCATATTACAAGCGGATACGTAATCTTCAACAGTGGTAGTCCAGATTTGGGTAATTTTGTAAAACTAGTACTGAAACTGGTGCCTTTGTGCATGGTCAAAGGCATTTCACGGGCCAATTATACTAATTAAACTGTAAAACTGCATAAACGATTCAATTGATCAAAGTTCAACATTTTCATTAACACACACGCTCTTAGTAAATGTAATCATTATGCACAAATGTATTGCTTTATTGGTTTAATGAATTAAATCGTGTTCCTGTACACGGAAAAAACAAGCTCCGTGAAGTTGGCAGCGGGTTACAAGTTCGTAGTTCGATATTCAATTTCTAACTGATAGCCAATACCGAACTAGCACAAAGTTCGTTATTCGATACCCTTTTGCCAATACCGAACTGGTGTCCAATCTGCTGCCAGCACCAAGTTCGATATTCAACCCAAACAAAAGGCGAATACCGAACTGGGGTCGAATCTGCTGCCAGCACCAAGTTCGATATTCAACCCAAAAAAGGCCGAATACCGAACTGGGGTCGAATCTGCTGCCAGCACCAAGTTTGATATTCAACCCAAAAAAAGGCGAATACCGAACTGGGGTCGAATCTTCTGCCAGAAGCGGGTTCGATATTCAACCCAAAAAGAAGGCGAATACCGAACTGGGGTCGAATCTGCTGCCAGCACCAAGTTCGATATTCAACCCAAAAAAAGGCGAATACCGAACTGGGGTCGAATCTGCTGCCAGCACCAAGTTCGATATTCAACCCAAAAAAGGCGAATACCGTACTGAGGTCAATCTCCTGCCAGCAGCGGGTTTGGTATTCAACTTGATAATATTGCGAATACCGACCTGGGTTCGAATCTGCTGCCAGCTGTGGGTTCGATATTCAACTAAAAAAAGGCGAATATCGAACTGGGTTGGATTCGTCTGCCAGTAGCGGGATTGATATTCAACTTGAAAAGATGACGAATACCGAATAAGGGTCAAATCTCTTCTGCCAGTGCAATTTGATGTTTCAGTCGTACTGGTTATGTGTAATTGATCTACTTCTTCAGTTATGTTACTGATCTGATCTACGAGTCGAACTGGTCAAGGACTACCTGTTTGATTCACTAATCGTACTGTTTACTGGGTAGATAATAGTCCAGGTTCAACTGAATTTACTGACCCAATGGATATAACAAGTAAATGAAAAAATATGGATAACAGTAAATTGGTTTATTACTTGAGAATCTTACAATAAGTGATTGAAAGCAATACATGAAATATAAGTCAAGAATGGAATATAAAGACGAAAGCATTCTTATGTCATGCTTTATACAAATGAGAATACATTGCTTTATCGACTGTTCGACTCGTAGATCAGATCAGTAACATAACTGAAGAAGTAGATCAATTACACATAACCAGTACGACTGAAACATCAAATTGCACTGGCAGAAGAGATTCGACCCTTATTCGGTATTCGTCATCTTTTCAAGTTGAATATCAATCCCGCTACTGGCAGACGAATCCAACCCAGTTCGATATTCGCCTTTTTTTAGTTGAATATCGAACCCACAGCTGGCAGCAGATTCGAACCCAGGTCGGTATTCGCAATATTATCAAGTTGAATACCAAACCCGCTGCTGGCAGGAGATTGACCTCAGTACGGTATTCGCCTTTTTTGGGTTGAATATCGAACTTGGTGCTGGCAGCAGATTCGACTCCAGTTCGGTATTCGGCTTTTTTTTGGGTTGAATATCGAACTTGGTGCTGGCAGCAGATTCGACCCCAGTTCGATATTCGCCTTCTTTTCGGGTTGAATATCGAATAGGGTGTTTCATTTTTTGAAAATTTTCTCCGATCAAAAACCTTTTTTGCCCAACTGTGACCCTCCTCAAACAATGCATATATACAAAATTTCAGCTAAATTGGTCAATGGGAACACCTTGCCCTTCCGACTCGAACTTTTGACCCAAGAGGGTCTTAGATCCACTTTCGGATTATTTCATATTTTTTCAAACTTGTACAAACTATGTGATGTTGCATATCATTTTGAAGTGAATGATCAGAGGAACAATGCTGTAAAAGAATTCATGAGATTAAATACGTTTAGAAAGAGTTATGGCCCTTTTCAAATTAAAAAAATCGGCCCTTTAACCAATTTTCACGATATATATTTAGATTTGAAGTACATTAAAATATAGTACATGTACTCTAGCATATCCATTGAGCAAGAAAGCACATTCAATGGGACATAATTATATAAAACAAAATGTTTAGTTATAAGTTGTATCCACTGTTTAATCACACATGATACTTGTATAATTATTTATCATATTAGGGAATATGTATCTACCAATATGTTCTTGCTAAATTGAGTGATTTTTACTCTACAGCAATTACAAACTAAGTTTAAAAAAGTTACCAATTTTCTAGGGCTCTTTTCAGCTGTTAGGCGGCTCAAACACCCTTTGACATGTCAACTTCCCCTGGTCATTGGGCTACATATGGAAACCTACACTCGTGTCTCCCTGGGGAGACTATTTCTCTCCTGTTGTGTGGCAGCCAACATCCAGGAATAGACACTACCCTCACAGGTACCATTTTACACCATGGTGGAGTAGAGCTGTGGGTCTTGCTCAGAGAAATTAACCAGTGGTCCAGAGGGGGGTCGAACCCGGGACCTCTCGATCCCGAAGCGCGCGCCCTACCTCTAGGCCACCGCTTCCCACAACTATGATACATGCGTCCGATGTGGGTCCCATTTGTTGCAGTATTTGCATAGTTCTGAATGTTCTTTACCCCCACCCACTCACACCCATCCCCTTTCAGCATTGACATTTACAAACAATTCAAGTCCACTATAAACAGTATCTTTTCGATTGTGCTAGAATCTGTCCTAGCGTTTGAGAATGTTCCACATAATAGTCTGCTTCTAAAGATGAAGCTCTATGATATCAGAAACAAGACTCTTATCAGGATCAAGTCATGACTACTGGACAACGTATGGAGCATAGTCAAACAATGCAAATCTGAAATGTCTGAGTGGCACATGGGTCTGTTTACGCCCGCAACTATTTCGGGTCTACATAAACGATATCTTCCAAACTGTTGCCGATGACAGTATAATAAACATCCATAGCCATGACGACACCAATCTCCTCCAGGGAGACCTTACAAACTTACACTCTTGGCGATCCTGATACAGTTGATGGAAAATGAGCTTCTATCCAACAAAATGTGTAATTACATCTACGAGAACCAAGCTTGATGAACCAGATTGCTACTAAATATGAGGCCATGAAGTGTCTAGTTATGACACTAGCATTATAATAAATGGAGTTTGGGCACCTATGTTTGCGACATTGCTAACAATGGCAACCAAATTGCGGGATATGATTCCCTGGTCGGAACGTGCCAAAGTGAACATCAGAGTTCTAGACTGTCACAGTTGTTTACAAAACAATAGCCATGCCCACAACAGATCATTCAGCTGCAACCCAGAACAACATCCGAGACCTTGAACAAATGCAAACGCACGCAGCAAATTTTATTACGACTATTCGACAAAAACCCCTGTTACGCCACGACGATACTAGAGGACACTCAGGTGGCATTTCTGGAGAGTGGTCGAAGACAAGCCAGGTAACATATCCTTGTTGATATAAATAAAGACTTTTTGACATTCAGTCATGCTAGCTAATGAAATCTGAAGAATCACACACAAGAAACGTTTCCGGGAGCGCCCCCCATAACATGATCATAGGAGTAGGCACCTCATTCATCCCTAGACCAGCTGACGGCTGGAACAAGATTGTAACAAAGGTTGCTATTGAACACACTACTCAAAGCCTGAATCATTGTGCAACATCATCTACTGAATATGATTCTAATCAGTTTTCAAGGAGCAAATCTGAAACTGATTTTTGTCTGACATTTGTGTACACGTTTCACTGAGCTTTACACAGTCCATTTAATTCTGAGGACTATCTTATTCTGATCTTTATCTAGAAGACGAAGAAGGGTTTTAAGTTGCAGCCGATCCAAATCCCATTGCTGAGAAGGCATTGTTAGTCAGTCACTTCATTTTTGTAACAGGTGAAAGAGTTAGCCATGAGCTTGGTCCTAACTAATCCATTGCGAGATCATCTGTCATCAGGGAAAATTGCTCTTTCCCGATTCAAAATTTTTGGTTTTCAGATAGCAGTGGCTCCTCACCTTCGCTCTTTCTGTTGGTTTCACATTCGCTCTACCGGCTGGTCCCTGCCTACGAGGAACGGGGGACATAAACAACTATACATGCAAATACAGCAGAGCGGAAGCGTATCATTATTATTGCGAGCTACGATACAGAGTGACAGTCACTGATCAAACTGGAGGAAAATCTACAAATAACTATATCATTATTAATAGTGATCATAACTTTTCACAGAACAATATGTGTTGTATTGTTAGTCCCATTGAAAGTGCCTTCTCGAGACCTTTCCAATGATATGCTTATCTACCGTATTTCCATTTACTTTAAATATAATTATATTTAAGGAAAATTTGTAAAATATCGAACTTGGTGCTGGCAGCAGATTCGACCCCAGTTCGGTATTCGCCTTCTTTTTGGGTTGAATATCGAACCCGCTGCTGGCAGCAGATTCGACCCCAGTTCAGTTTTCGCCTTTTTTGGGGGTTGAATAACGAACTTGGTGCTGGCACCAGATTCGACCCCAGTTCGGTATTCGCCTTTTTTGGGGGTTGAATATCGAACTTGGTGCTGGCAGCAGATTCGACCCCAGTTCGGTATTCACCTTTTTTTGGGTTGAATATCGAACTTGGTGCTGGCAGCAGATTCGACCCCAGTTCGGTATTCGGCTTTTTTGGATTGAATATCGAACTTGGTGCTTGCAGCAGATTCGACCCCAGTTCGGTATTCGCCTTTTTTGGGGGTTGAATATCGAACTTGGTGCTGGCAGCAGATTCGACCCCAGTTCGGTATTCGCCTTCTTTTTGGGTTGAATATCGAACTTGGTGCTGGCAGCAGATTCGACCCCAGTTCGGTATTCGCCTTTTTGGGGGGTTGAATATCGAACTTGGTGCTGGCAGCAGATTCGACCCCAGTTCGGTATTCGCCTTTTTTTGGGTTGAATATCGAACTTGGTGCTGGCAGCAGATTCGAACCCAGGTCGGTATTCGGCTTTTTTGGGTTGAATATCGAACTTGGTGCTGGCAGCAGATTCGACCCCAGTTCGGTATTCGCCTTTTTTTGGGTTGAATATCGAACTTGGTGCTGGCAGCAGATTCGACCCCAGTTCGGTATTCGCCTTTTTTGGGGGTTGAATATCGAACTTGGTGCTGGCAGCAGATTCGACCCCAGTTCGGTATTCGGCTTTTTTTCGGGTTGAATATCGAACTTGGTGCTGGCAGCAGATTCGACCCCAGTTCGGTATTCGGCTTTTTTGGGGTTGAATATCGAACTTGGTGCTGGCAGCAGATTCGACCCCAGTTCGGTATTCGCCTTTTTTGGGGTTGACTATCGAACTTGGTGCTGGCAGCAGATTGGACACCAGTTCGGTATTGGCCAATGGGTGTCGAATAACGAACTTTGTGCTAGTTCGGTATTGGCTATCAGTTAGAAATTGAATATCGAACTACGAACTTGTAACCCGCTGCCAACTTCACGGATCTGAAAAAACATCCGTATTATGAAATATTTCACAAAATGCATAATGCAGAAAATTTCACTTTTTAGTATTTTTATCCGTTTCCCCTCCACATGAAACGTACACTTCAGTTCAAACGAAAACGATAATATTTTGCGAGCACTTCTATCCCGATAAACGGCACATCAAAGTTAACTTCAAGCAAATTACGCTAACAGAAACTAAACTGCAGCAGGGCGCTTAATTTTCATTCAATAAACCGCTTCGTTTGAGCTTTTGTTACTGAGTGGATACCATTTAGTGCCATATTACATTTTCTATATTGAATCATCAGCTAAATTTGATTCACCGTTTTTTTACTTGCCATTTTCAGATCTTATCTTTGTCAACATGTTGCAATTAGATGGTTGTAGCTAAAACTCCACACGGCCGGACGGCGTTAAACCGGAATTCCGTACGTCCCGTACCCTACATGCATAATACACAAAGACCACCAGCTCTTTTTTAATAGTAATAGTAGCATAATAAACATTACGTTTTTTTCATTGTTAGGTTAGTTCAGGTCCATTGAACTCGAAGTTTAACTGCTTTTTAAGTAACATTCATGAAAGAAAAGCTTTGACTGAAAATGCACTTTTGGACAGTACCTTATCAATTATTATAAAAGAGGGAGGGTGATAGGCTTGAAGACCGGTAGACCACTTTTAATAAATTTTATGTATCAAAGTAGGATTTTCATATTACATAGACTACAAACTA
Source organism: Spisula subtruncata (assembly GCA_963678985.1). Classification (NCBI taxonomy): domain Eukaryota; kingdom Metazoa; phylum Mollusca; class Bivalvia; order Venerida; family Mactridae; genus Spisula; species Spisula subtruncata. The sequence goes on along the minus strand of OY787664.1, from coordinate 47,468,534 downwards.
CAAACGTGGTCTATTTTAAAACCAATTTGTAGGCATATACATTCATGATTTTAGTAGTAGATCTACGGCGGTTTTCTACTAGATATAAAACTTTTAAGTAGCCTTTTCGTTCGATAATGTCAAACATTGTGTTCAATGTGGTCTCGTATCGTTCCCCTTGAAAATTGCTATGAAGATTTTTGCTATTAGTACGGACGACGGAGACAAATTGTAATATCGCGATTACGACAAAGATACGGGTAATTACGGTCCTACTTTGTCATTCGATATCGTTGAAGTTGAAGGCGGTTACCGTTTGTAATAGGAAGACAGGTGTCTTTAAAGTTAATATAATATTTCACAATAGCGATGATCTTCAATAGAATGTAGGAAAAAAACTGATCTGTTTTGTGAATAAAAAAGGTAACAAAATATACCCCAAATTACCCATTATGAATACCTTAACAAGGTGGAAAATTGTTTTGGTATTTTATTTTGTATCGCCGTATCTAATATTTCAATGTAAATAGTCATATTTTGACGTGATTTGAAAAAGCTATTTGTCGCGTCTTAAGTACACTGGCTACATTAAGAAACGGGCATGTTACATTTTCTCACTTGGGTTACAAGTTGGCCTATAGTTTGTTTTCGATGACCACGCAAAACAATGGATTTGGTTCATTTTGATTGTTAACACATTTAAGATGTGTCTGTTATCTTTTCCGAACTTCAACTTTTCAGTCAAGAAATTGTTGAATAAAAATGATATTTTAACAACTTGCATATAAAAACCTTGAAATGAACATCATAGTCACATGTGAATACTAGAACTAAATACAGTGTAAAGAACTAAAGTAGAGATACATGCATGGGAACAAGTTGGCATATGAATCACTGGTATACTAGTATGCACGCACGTGGCACAGGAAGAAAATAACCGGTTATACCTAGGTCCCACTGAACATTTTTGACTCGGCAATGTACTCCGGATTTTAAAAAATGGCATCGTAAGGCATCGGGGAAAGGGACCTTGTGGTCTAGGGGAAGCTTCGGGGAAGTCATAAGAACATCTGTGAAATCTCTGTTCCCGATGTCACCCAAAATTAATCAATTTATAGGGAGGCAAAAAATGGTCAGTGGAACATAGGCTTTAAAAATAATCCTGCAAAGTAAATGCAATACGATGTTCGTTTCTTTATGACCTCAGTGTATATTTAATTTAGACAACGAAGTATAACCGACGGTCGTACGGTTATATGGTGTCAGTCGTATTTGTTTTTCCGTTCCCCTGATAACATTATCAATTTTATTGGCCTACTATCTCATACCAAGTGACGAAACATAAAGATTAAACGATACCTTATCACGCAATGAAGATAGTCGAGTAAATGACAAAACCAAATTAGGAGAAGCTTCGACAAGTGTCTAATGAGAGTGTTTTTCATTTTCTGTTGGGCTAATTATGTTTATCTACACATAATCACGTATGAAAGCTTTCAATGTATCGAGAATAATAACAATGGTTACCGTAGAAGAATATTGACATATTCTTCAATAACATTAACTTAAAAACTACATTAGCGCTAATAGTGAAGTGTCAATCGGTTATGTAGAAACGGTGTGACGTAGGCCGTATTGAACGCATTCCATCTCGTTAGCATAGTTTTTTTATCAATCAAATTGATTTTCGCTTTTTTGAAAATAACATTTTTAGACGTACTATTCCAACGCATTATTTTGTTAATCAACTGGTGTTTGGTTTTAATAATCTCGTCGATCCTCGATACTTTTTACAATATGAAACAATGCCCCATTACCAACGCACATGTATGTACTATAATGGTTAGTGTTCAGACAAAACGCATCATTCGTACGCATTCAAAGCCCATTGGTGCTAAGTGTATAATTCATTTGCGTGGGTTTCAAACTCAGTACATTTGTATAAAAGTTAAGTAGGACAATATTCCATTTTAATTGCATTGTTTTAGCCTTTGGCCTTTTTGAAGTCCTGTCAGTATACTATAGATGATATAACAGATATACAATTACAGTATTAAACAATAATATTTGGTCATACTCCTACTGCAGAACTTCGATATGCCTTCGGGTCGAGTTGAAAGCTCGAGTCATCTACTTTGAGGTACTAACCTAGCTTTGTGTCTGATTTATATAAATGAGCTATCGGATACATGGCCTTTCGGATAAAGGTTGCTGGCCTTGCTACTGAAATGTCATGTTACTAAAAGCCGACAACATGTTTCATACCACTTGAAATGAACGAGGCGATGATGCCCGAAGTCATCCCAGTGAACGACCAAATTTATCTATTTTTAGCATCAAAGTTTTGTTAGATTGTTTCATCACGCCAACCTAGAACAGAGTGTTAAACAAGCTCCGTGAAGTTGGCAGCGGGTTACAAGTTCGTAGTTCTATATTCAATTTCTAACTGATAGCCAATACCGAACTAGCACAAAGTTCGTTATTCGACACCCTTTGGCCAATACCGAACTGGTGTCCAATCTGCTGCCAGCACCAAGTTCGATATTCAACCCAAACAAAAGGCGAATACCGAACTGGGGTCGAATCTGCTGCCAGCACCAAGTTCGATATTCAACCCAAAAAAAAGCCGAATACCGAACTGGGCCGAATCTGCTGCCAGCACCAAGTTCGATATTCAACCCAAAAAGGCCGAATACCGAACTGGGGTCGAATCTGCTGCCAGCACCAAGTTCGATATTCAACCCCAAAAAAAGGCGAATACCGAACTGGGGTCGAATCTGCTGCCAGCACCAAGTTCGATATTCAACCGAAAAAGGCGAATACCAAACTGGGATCGAATCTGCTGCCAGCACCAAGTTCGATATTCAAACAAAAAAAGGCGAATACCGAACTGGGGTCGAATCTGCTGCCAGCACCAAGTTCGATATTCAACCCCAAAAAAAGGCGAATACCGAACTGGGGTCGAACCTTCTGCCAGCACCAAGTTCGATATTCAACCCGAAAAAGGGGCGAATACCGAACTGGGGTCGAATCTGCTGCCAGCACCAAGTTCGATATTCAACCCCAAAAAAGGCGAATACCGAACTGGGGTCGAATCTGCTGCCAGCACCAAGTTCGATATTCAACCCAAAAAAAGCCGAATACCGAACTGGGGTCGAATCTGCTGCCAGCAGCGGGTTCGATATTCAACCCCAAAAAAGGCGAATACCGAACTGGGGTCGAATCTGCTGCCAGCACCAAGTTCGATATTCAACCGAAAAAGGCGAATACCAAACTGGGATCGAATCTGCTGCAAGCACCAAGTTCGATATTCAACCAAAAAAAAGGCGAATACCGAACTGGGGTCGAATCTTCTGCCAGCAGCGGGTTCGATATTCAACCCAAAAAGAAGGCGAATTCCGAACTGGGGCTGAATCTGCTGCCAGCACCAAGTTCGATATTCAACCCAAAAAAAAGCCGAATACCGAACTGGGGTCGAATCTGCTGCCAGCACCAAGTTCGATATTCAACCAAAAAAAGGCGAATACCGAACTGGGGTCGAATCTGCTGCCAGCACCAAGTTCGATATTCAACCCAAAAAAAGGCGAATACCGAACTGGGGTCGAATCTGCTGCCAGCACCAATTTCGATATTCAACCAAAAAAAGGCGAATACCGAACTGGGGTCGAATCTGCTGCCAGCACCAAGTTCGATATTCAACCCAAAAAAAGGCGAATACCGAACTGGGGTCGAATCTGCTGCCAGCACCAAGTTCGATATTCAACCAAAGAAAGGCGAATACCGAACTGGGGTCGAATCTGCTGCCAGCACCAAGTTCGATATTCAACCCAAAAAAAGGCGAATACCGAACTGGGGTCGAATCTGCTGGCAGCACCAAGTTCGATATTCAACCCAAAACCAAGCCGAATACCGAACTGAGGTCAATCTCCTGCCAGCAGCGGGTTTGGTATTCAACTTGATAATATTGCGAATACCAACCTGGGTTCGAATCTGCTGCCAGCTGTGGGTTCGATATTCTACTAAAAAAAGGCGAATATCGAACTGGGTTGGATTCGTCTGCCAGTAGCGGGATTGATATTCAACTTGAAAATATGACGAATACCGAATAAGGGTCGAATCTCTTCTGCCAGTGCAATTTGATGTTTCAGTCGTACTGGTTATGTGTATTTGATCTACTTCTTCAGTTATGTTACTGATCTGATCTACGAGTCGAACTGGTCAAGGACTACCTGTTTGATTCACCAACCGTACTGTTTACTGGTTAGATAATAGTCCAGGTTCAACTGAATTTACTGACCCAATGGATATAACAAGTAAATGAAAAAAATATGGATAAAAATAAATTTGTTTATTACTTGAGAATCTTACAATAAGTGATAGAAAGCAATACATGAAATATAAGTCAAGAATGGAATATAAAGACGAAAGCATTCTTATGTCATGCTTTATACAAATGAGAATACATTGCTTTATCGACTGTTTGACTCGTAGATCAGATAAGTAACATAACTGAAGAAGTAGATCAATTACACATAACCATCTGAAACATCAAATTGCACTGGCAGAAGAGATTCGACCCTTATTCGGTATTCGTCATCTTTTCAAGTTGAATATCAATCCCGCTACTGGCAGACGAATCCAACCCAGTTCGATATTCGCCTTTTTTTAGTTGAATATCGAACCCACAGCTGGCAACAGATTCGAACCCAGGTCGGTATTCGTAATATTATCAAGTTGAATACCAAACCCGCTGCTGGCAGGAGATTGACCTCAGTACGGTATTCGGCTTTTTTGGGGGTTGAATATCGAACTTGGTGCTGGCAGCAGATTCGACTCCAGTTCGGTATTCGGCTTTTTTTGGGTTGAATATCGAACTTGGTACTGGCAGCAGATTCGACCCCAGTTCGGTATTCGCCCTTTTTTGGGTTGAATATCGAACTTGGTGCTGGCAGCAAATTCGACCCCAGTTCGATATTCGCCTTTATTTCGGGTTGAATATCGAATTTGGTGCTGGCAGGAGATTCGACCCAGCTCGGTATTCGCCTTTTTTGGGGTTGAATATCGAAGTGGTGCTGGCAGCAGATTCGACCCCAGCTCGGTATTCGCCTTTTTTTGGTTGAATATCGAACTTGGTGCTGGCAGCAGATTCGACCCCAGTTCGGTATTCGCCTTCTTTTTGGGTTGAATATCGAACCCGCTGCTGGCAGCAGATTCGACCCAGTTCGGTGTTCGCCTTTTTTGGGGGTTGAATATCGAACCCGCTGCTGGCAGCAGATTCGACCCCAGTTCGGTATTCGCCTTTTTTTGGGGTTGAATATCGAACTTGGTGCTGGCAGCAGATTCGACCCCAGTTCGGTATTCGCCTTTTTTTGGGGTTGAATATCGAACTTGGTGCTGGCAGCAGATTCGACCCCAGTTCGGTATTCGCCTTTTTTTGGGTTGAATATCGAACTTGGTGCTGGCAGCAGATTCGACCCCAGTTCGGTATTCGCCTTTTTTTGGGTTGAATATCGAACTTGGTGCTGGCAGCAGATTCGACCCCAGTTCGATATTCGCCTTCTTTTCGGGTTGAATATCGAATTTGGTGCTGGCAGCAGATTCGACACCAGTTCGGTATTCGCCTTTTTTGGGGTTGAATATCGAACTTGGTGCTGGCAGCAGATTCGACCCCAGCTCGGTATTCGCCTTTTTTTGGTTGAATATCGAACTTTGTGCTGGCAGCAGATTCGACCCCAGTTCGGTATTCGCCTTCTTTTTGGGTTGAATATCGAACCCGCTGCTGGCAGAAGATTCGACCCCAGTTCGGTGTTCGCCTTTTTTTGGGATGAATAACGAACTTGGTGCTGGCAGCAGATTCGACCCCAGTTCGGTATTCACCTTTTTTTAGGGTTGAATATCGAACTTGGTGCTGGCAGCAGATTCGACCCCAGTTCGGTATGCGCCTTTTTTGGGGTTGAATATCGAACTTGGTGCTGGCAGCAGATTCGACCCCAGTTCGGTATTCGCCTTTTTTGGGGTTGAATATCGAACTCGGTGCTGGCAGCAGATTGGACACCAGTTCGGTATTGGCCAATGGGTGTCGAATAACGAACTTTGTGCTAGTTCGGTATTGGCTATCAGTTAGAAATTGAATATCGAACTACGAACTTGTAACCCGCTGCCAGCTTCACGGATCTTGTTAAACACCCTGTTCAATTACCGTAGTTCCGGACATGCAAACAAATAAATAAATGTGGTTCTCCTTAACATAACATCCTCTTACATTTTATTAGATTCGTACACAGCTTGACTTGGAGAAGTCCTTATGAAACTGAATCATTCACTCTACACTTCTTATTTGTTTCCGTTCGTATTAATGCAATAAACACGAGAAGTTTGCTCTTAGAGATAGAGATCTTTGGCAACCGTTGACTATACCAGAAGTATGCCGAATGCAGCGTTTCGCATGTACGCCATTTTATGTTCATTATGTCGCCAGATTTGTAATTATTTCTTTATGAAAAGCATTCGATATTTTTTTAAATTTCCTGCGGGTAAAAGATTCTAGGATTTTCTCGGAAATAAAACGTAATCAGATAGACTTAAGGAACCCTATACATAAGCCCCTAAAGGACCAGAAAGGGCTTCAAAATTAATCTGAAGAATTATCTTCATTAAGACCCTTAGGATCCTGAATAATTTAATATATCAGCTCAAAATACCTTATTTTCGCGGTTCTTGAATTTCAGTACAATGACAAAATCGTTGTGGTCCGAACTTAAATGGAAACAACAATGATAAAAGAAAATCCAAGAGCCGTTGCTGAACGAAAATAAAAGATATTTTGAAAGCATCATGTTCCGAGTTGCGAGAATGTCGTCGAACTATTTTCGATAGATGTAAGGATTTATGTGTGTGTTAGGTCCGCATTACTTCCGGGGAAGTGATGACTATAGTAGACGATTCAATGAATCCCCATCCAAAAACCCTAATGAAGTACTTATTGGAATTATATCACATTCAGTTGAATACAATGTATATAGAAAACAAAGATAATGAAAAGGGGACAGCAAAAGGCGAGTATGAAAGTCACAATAAGGATTACCAAAAAGGAGTAAACACAAACTGCAATCATATATAAACGCCTTGAATGCCAAGCACTTTAATTACCCCATTTGGAAAGGAAAGTGGGATACGAAGCGCTTTTCTTCACCAACAGGCCTTCGGTAACGATTTTCGAGCGTCGATGAGTCTTTGTTGAAATTATCAACGAAATTGATGATCGTCAATTCAACAAAACAAAATAGTAACGATTTTGCAGTTGTATATAATTGTATTCCTCCAATTTTGAAGAGTATAAGAGTTCAGAAGAGCATTTTCATTGGTGATGTACTCCCGATTTAATAAATTCTATTATTAGTAAGTGAACTTCGGAAGGTATCGCCAAAAGGGTCATCGGTACTAGGGGAAGCCTCGGGGAAGTCCTTGCTCCAGATTCCTCCGGAAAGTCATTCATTTCCACCAGGAGTACATCGCCGAAGCTCAGTGAAAGGCTCAGTGGAACCAAGGCAAGATTGTCAATGTTGTACAATGCAGAAAGGCAATTCTGCAGCACGTTATCATTCACAACTCAGTTGCAAACTGTTTTAAATAATTCAGCAATAATGTGTTTTGTACTATGTTATGGGTTGTGCACCTTCATGAATTAAATAATATATAGTGTTATTAAAATAACATTAGTTTGTATGCACTCATGTTTGTAATTGTTGTTTTGTTAGATGGCCCCATGGGAGATAAGCCCTTGGCTTAATGGGTGTTGTGTCGTTAAATTTATTTATTTTTATTGTTGTTTATTATCCTCATTAATACTAATATAATCATTATAGTTTTCCGAATCAAACGAGGAATTGCAATTATGAATCTCCATGTGCATTGGTAAACTTATTGAACATGCATCTTATAACTTATTAAACATTATGTGGTGTATGGCACTTCAGGGTCTTCTTTATGTTTATGTTTGTTTGTCCTTTTGCCTTGCTCTTGTTATTCTTGTTTTCTTTGATGCGTCTTTAATATACTGCTTTTTCGTCGGAATGCTGTCTGCCAGTTTGATTTGTTATCGTTTTCATACAATTTACAGATCTTGCATTGTTATTTGTACACACTGACACATTAAGCAAGACTTCAAAGCTGTTTAATTTCATTATTTCTTGCGTTCATCCGTCCCCTGTCTGTTTCATTTTTCTTTTTCTGACCTCAATTGGCTCAACCGTTTGGGGCCAATAAAAAACACTAAGCCGGACACATTGCCTTTCACAACACTTGCATTTTTATTCATGCCGACTCCAAATTATCATATGTGAAGACCGTAACGATACTCATTCGTGATTTCAAATTATCAACTGTCAATGGTAATTGTTACATATGTAATAATATCGTTTACAAATCGATATGAGGAAATCGGACAGGGAAGGCTGCACTCAACTTATCCAGCCGAGCACAGAAAACAGCAACAACACAACATAACACAATCGAATGGAGCAATGTCAACACTTCTCACAACGGAAAAATTAAAACTTAAAAGCTCAAGTCCCCGTTGCAAAGATTTGTATGTCAGTGTATGCCAGATGTTCGCCATGTTTGTGTGGGTTCGCGTAAAGCTACCACACTACTCGATTATATTGCTGCCACAACATCATGCACACAAGTGTTTCATGTTCGTTTAGCTAGATCCACATTATCACCTTCGACCTTTGTGTTTGATGTAACAATTTCATCACATGGTTAACATGCGTTTGTTGTGACTTCAGACATTGACCTGTGCTGCATGGCGCAGCAATGACAAGGTGCAGGTGTTACACAATGCTTCACGGAAATAAAAATATATGCCTAGTAAGGCCATTTTAAAACATGCATCTCAATTAATTTACTTTGTGTTTGCTAAATCAACCTTGTCAGAATTCATATACAGCAAATAATATAACATGTATGTATATGTCATTTCTGTTTGTGGATATAGACGAGTAACTACATTGAAGTTGAAGATAGATATAGCCCAAAGACCACACGTTTGTTGTTTTCCGACTACATGGCTATGTTATGATTGACTATGCCCGCCTATTATGCCTGTATATCAGTCATCTTGGCTTTGGTCACAATGATACTATTTTTGCTCCGAATGCAAATACATATATGTGTAAGTATCATTCCTTTATATATCTTTGGTACATGTGAACAACTGTCATATCTGCCATATTGGGGCGGGGTGTACGTGTTCTGGTATGATCGATTTTGTTTATCCAGGAATGGACTTTGCACAGTTGCAACCAAGCATTGACATCACGCAAAGAAGTCAATCAAGTACTGACACAAGTAGCATGCTTACTGTCATAGGAAATTCTCTTACAGAATCATGTTCGACATATATCTTCTAACCATGTTCAACTTTCTGTTAAGAATGAGGATGCTATTTTATCATTATTTAGCCATATCGTTCTTGATTTACTTTTAAAGATGCCAGTTAAGGCTCAAATTTTCGAAATATAGGTAATGACTTATTGTCGCCACACAAACAACTGTGGCTGTATCTTCGCATTGTCTGAAAGAGGTTTTGACTCCAAAAGGAGCTTTGACTATAAGTTTAGAGCAATAAGACTTAAATCAAAATGTTACCAAGGGCAATAACTCATTGATATATATTTACATTTTGCTGAAATGGGTCACCATTGTGATCAATTATGTTGGTTTCAATAGTGCCGAAAGGTAAGATCATAAATATTTCCACTGTAGTGGTAGGATAGTAGCAATAAAATAAATTAAAATAAAATATGATTTAAACCACATAAATTGTCATTAAGATAATTGTAAGCTTGATTAATCGGGGCATCATAAACAAAAGAAAACATGTCTGCACGAAATTGGTGTTTATTTAAACAGTCATCTTTGATGCCCATCTTTTCACACGTCATTGATTTAATTTTGGCCAAGCAATGAAACCACAATCTGTTCCCGGCTAAACAAACCAACACTAAATACAACACAAGATTGCGTGTTATTTCCTATTACATCATGTTGTAAACAAGGAAATGTTCGCGGGTCACAAAGTCTGTGAATTTCTTATATTTTGGCGAGTTGAAAAATTATCGATTTTTCATAGTTCTTGCGCTGTTTCTGACTTATATGTTTGCCAGAATTATAAGAAAGATGGGACTGTAAGCAGGTTTTGAAAATTTACGAAATTTGCCAATACATTTTATACTACCAAGTCACGAACTTTACCGCTTTTACAGTATTGTACTCATTCATGCTTCATTATTTATGAATATTTTTCGTCAGTTTGTTATTCTGTTTGGGTCATATTAAAGCCATTAAATCCCGGAGTCACGTCTTTGTACGGAATGTTTTTCCTTTATCATCACCCAACGTACAACTGTTATACACATGTCGCAATGAGTTATTTATGAGCCCGTTTATTATCATGTTTTAATATTCACTTAATGAATGGCGATATAATTGCTCTTAGATCGATTGCCACCAACAGGTAGACCATATGTGAATGGTTCGTGCCCTTTTTCTGATCCTTCCAACCATGACTAACTCGTTCTCAAGCGCATGTATTATGCATTTATTTATTAGTTTACGTAGAAAGGAATTCAATTGAGCACTTTTTAATAACTATCATACATGTAACATTATGCTCCGTCTCAAAATAATACATGTATTGTCTAACTCCTGTCTGACATAATATGAGTGCTAAACAGTGTCCACCGCGACACCACCGCGATACCACCCGGACACCACTGCGACACCGGACGATAACCGTGTATTTCCATAGGAAGCTTGTTTAAAAAATGACATCAAAAATGGAAACCGTATTTTGAGAGCATTACAGTAAAAGTTAAAGTACACCAACTTCAGATTTATCTTAATTAAATTCATACTCTGATTTTGAGTTAAAATTTCTATTTTAGATCATTTGGGAAAGCGCGAGTCCGTATGTGCTTATACTTCACGAGTGTAATATAACGTTATATCAATTGACAACTCCTGATAGATCCTCTATGTACACCATCGGAACTTAATTTTCCCAGTAACTCGGTAACCTAGCGACGTAACACGCTGGTATAAATATTCGCATCTTTACGTTTTATTCACCTTTCAAAACATATTAAGTGAAGTTCATGTCGAAATTTCAATTTAAACGTGCTTAATAAAACCGCATCATAAAATACGCCGAGGTAACTACAAGTTTTGGCCCCAGTACTAAAATGACAATAAAGAACTCATCGAAGCGAGGCAATAACATGGGAGATGTATTCTGGTGCGCATAAAACGCGACATTGATAAAATCTTAATATTACCATTTTTGATGATATGCGGTGAAGTTTGGGGAGAAACGCATTATAAAACGTATTGAAAACTTCACCAAGTAGTTAACCCTTTTTAATACAATGTACGTCAAGTAAAACAGCAATTCAGACCACAGAAAGTAACAAAGGCTCGAGGATTTAAAAAAAAAAATTGAAAAAGAAATGTTTTTCGGATTTTTTCACAATATACTACGGACGAGCTCTTATCCTTCTTATCATGCCGATACCATCCTAATAACAACTAATATATGTGCATAACTAATGCTCTGCCTCTTTACAAACGTCAACGAAGCAATTTGTTCACAGACTAGCTTGAACATTATTGTACGGCAAAGGGAAATAAATGAAGAATTGTAATGAGCCGCCGATATTGATCAAGATTTTAATTTATTCGCATCATTTACATATTTTTGTAATGCTAGTGTCGGCTAATTGATCGCACTGAAGTATTTTAAATAGACAAATTCTTGCTTTATGTACATTAATATATAGTTAGCACATCATGCTTGAATCGTTTTAGTCGAAAATATAAACTACGTACGCTTAAATGCACTTTTTTAATTCAGTCTTCGCCGCCCTAAGAGCTACACAAACAATAAAATTACGACAATTACCAACACATAATTCGTAAATTCGTAATAGATGATGTTTTTTAAAGATTGAGTGTGTGTATGTAAAATAACTTCCATGCACTTAATAAAAACACAATCAATCATTGTTAAGTTTTGTTTAAACTGTACGTGACGTCATCGTTCAGATCATTGGTTTTATTACATACGGATTTCTGTTAGTGCCATGACATCAATGACTACCTAAATAGCGAGCCATTTTTGAAAATTATCAAAATTAGGGCTTTTGTAAAACTTTTCCTTTGTTTGATTTCAAAATAATTGAAGTAATATCATTTGAAGAACTCCAAAGCATTGCAGATCCATATTTGCGTAAAATGAATAATGATAACGAATACTTTATTAAAAGAGATGTTAAACACATTTGGGTATCCTCAGTCTTCATTCCCTGCGGGTCTCATATATTCCTGTTTGTACCGGCTGTTTCTGGGAGGTACATGGAATTGCATCGAGTGACATAAACCCATTCTGTTAGACAACAATCAAAATATGGCGGAGATTTGTTCCAGTTTTTGCGGCACAAAAACACAAATATGTTCGGCTATAGCGATGGAAGACGGAAGATGGGAGACAAAAATGACGGGGAGATTTTTGATGGTAGTTTTGTTCTTTCGTATCGCATCTAAGTTAAATGATTCCCCATAATTATAAAAAGTGGGTGTCTGCAAAACTCATTACACCGTCATGACTGCAAATAATTTAGCCTTTGAAATTGCACATACACTATTTCAATTAATTTTATCGTCATCGTTTAGCCTCATTTTTATATTTTTGTGGCAAATGTTTAAATTGACAATTTTTGTCGGCATTTAACTTTTGCAGGATGGTTACGGTTCCTTCAGAAATGAAAATTGTCTCATTATTATTATCAAACTCATACAAAGTGTAACATTTGTTATTTGTTATAACTGTCATTTAGGTGCAAAATATGAAAGAAATATTTCCAGAAAATATGAAGCATCGCGAAAACTAATGATAATAAAAGATCCCATGCACCTGGTCTCAATTATAAAATAAATTACTTTAAATACTTATAGACTCTTTATGATATGAATGTTAATCAAGAAAAACATGCTTAATTATTATTTTTAATTATGACACTCAATTTTATTACCACTCTTCGTATAACAATGTCGTATATAAGCGGCCCTAAGGCAGCCAAGAAATTTCTCATAGACCAATAAAAAGCGCACTGACTATAATACGGCTATAATACGCGATTATTGGAAAACTTAGAAATAGGTTCTCACAATGAATACACCATAATATTTCTTGGAATTGCATTATAATCAATTCCATAGTTTTCTTGAAACGTATGCATTTAAATGTATTGTAAAATAAATTATGTATTGTTTTCATTATTTCTGTAGTGTTTTAGTATATTCTACGTATGCAAAGTTAAAACCTATTGAACAACATATGTTTCATACGCTTATAGTTCAATACACAGCTTACTCTTCAATTCAGACCACCAAAAGGAGCATTACAAGCGCAAATAGGAACACGAAAAACGAAACACATTAACAGCTACAAAAAACAGGACAACCTACTACGACATCCTGCCGCTTCAGTACGGAATACCGTTAGGGCCATCGTGGTTACACATTAAAATCCAGAGGGCGACAATGCGATAGTGCGATAGTACGATGGCGACAATGCGATAATACGATGGCGACAATGCGATAGTACGATGGCGACAATGCGACAACGCGATAGTACGATGGCGACAATGCGATAGTACGATGGCGACAATGCGACAACGCGATAGTACGATGGCGACAATGCGATAGTCATATCGTACTATCGCCATCGTACTGTCGCATTGTCGCCATCGTACTATCGCGTTGTCGCATTGTCGCCATCGTATTATCGCATTGTCGCATTGTCGCCACCGTACTATCGCATTGTCGCCATCGTACTATCGCGTTGTCGCATTGTCGCCATCGTACTGTCGCATTGTCGCCATCGTACTATCGCGTTGTCGCCATCGTATTATCGCATTGTCGCCATCGTACTATCGCGTTATCGCACTGTCGCTATCGTATTGTCGCACTATCGCATTGTCGCATTGTCGCCATTGTACTATTGCATTGTCGACTATCGCCAATCGACTTTTGAGTCCAAAAACTAGGTTTCATCGACTCAATACAAGGAATAATCCTGTGAAGTTTGACTAACCTTGCTCAATGTAAGGTCATGTGACCTTGACCTTTTGCCTACTAACCCCAAAGTGTAGGTTTCATCTACTTAATACAAGCAATCATCCTATGAAGTTTGAATACCTTAGGTCAAAGTAATCTCCAGTTATTGAGCCAAAATCCTTTTCTATCATAAGGTCACAGTGACCTTGACTTTTCGACTGATAAGTATCATCTACTGAATATAAGCAATAATGCTATGAAGTTTCACTTCCATTGGTCAAATTGTTCATTAGTTATTTAGCTGCAACTGTGTTTTAATGTAAGGTCACAGGGACCTTGACCTTTGATCTACTGATCCCAAAAACATTAGGCTTCATCTACTTAATACAAGCAACCATCCTGTTAAGTTTGACTACCCTAGGTCAAGGCAATCTCTAGTTATTGATCAGAACAAAAAGGTCTACGGACCGGCCCATCAACATTTGCAAAACAATATACCCCCACTTCTTTTCAGTTATTATTCACAGAGTTATCTACTCGCGCCTTTTGATGGGGAGTGTGATCATAAACACGTATGTAAAGTTTCAAGGCAATATCTTGAAGGACTTGAATTTAAGGACAATTTATGTCAAATATCTAAGGTCTAGGAAATGTGGTTCTGGTGAAGATTTTTAGTTTTTCCCATCCGAATCCAGAGATGCCCCGAGGAGGGGTCTATCTGATCCCTGGGGTTATGATTTAATCAAACTTCAAAATTGGTAGAGGTCCATTAGACCATGCTACATGTCAAATATCTAAGCTCTGGCTCTTGTGGTTCTGGAGAACAATTTTCGAGTTTTCCTATACAAAACCACATATGCTGCGGGGCCAATCTTACCCGGTGGTCATGATTTTAAAACAAACCTGTCCCCTAGACAATGCTTCACACCAAATATTCAAGCTCTGGGCCTTGCTGCACCGTAGAAGATTTTTTTAAAATTTGGCTGCCATGGAAACCAGAGTTCCTCATGAAATTCCATTTTTGAACAACTTTGAAATGTGACCACCAAAGGATCATTACTACCAAATTTGGTACCAATTGACCCAGAGGTTTAGGAGAAGTATATTTTGTAATTTGAGGCAAAATTTTGACGGACACATGGATGGACAGTCTGATGACAGTTTCCACAAAATCTCAAAAGCTCACAATGTCACAGTGTAACAGGTGTGCTAAAAATTGGACTGGTACGAAAATTTTAACCAACGACAACACCGTGGTAAGAAGTACGGAATACCGTTAGGGCCATCGTGGTTACACATTAAAATCCAGAGGGCGACAATGCGACAGTGCGATAGTACGATGGCGACAATGCGATAATACGATGGCGACAATGCGACAGTACGATGGCGACAATGCGACAACGCGATAGTACGATGGCGACAATGCGATAGTACGATGGCGACAATGCGACAACGCGATAGTACGATGGCGACAATGCGATAGTCATATCGTACTGTCGCCATCGTACTATCGCATTGTCGCCATCGTACTATCGCGTTGTCGCATTGTCGCCATCGTATTATCGCATTGTCGCATTGTCGCCATCGTACTATCGCGTTGTCGCATTGTCGCCATCGTACTATCGCATTGTCGCCATCGTACTATCGCGTTGTCGCATTGTCGCCATCGTACTGTCGCATTGTCGCCATCGTACTATCGCGTTGTCGCCATCGCGTTGTCGCATTATCGCCATCGTACTGTCGCATTGTCGCCATCGTACTATCGCGTTGTCGCCATCGTATTATCGCATTGTCGCCATCGCGTTGTCGCATTGTCGCCATCGTACTGTCGCATTGTCGCCATCGTACTATCGCGTTGTCGCATTGTCGCCATCGTACTGTCGCATTGTCGGCATCGTACTATCGCGTTGTCGCCATCGCGTTGTCGCATTGTCGCCATCGTACTATCGCGTTGTCGCCATCGTACTATCGCGTTGTCGACTATCGCCAATCGACTACTGAGTCCAAATACTAGGTTTCATCGACTCAATACAAGGAATAATCCTGTGAAGTTTGACTAACCTTGCTCAATGTAAGGTCATGTGACCTTGACCTTTTGCCTACTAACCCCAAAGTGTAGGTTTTATCTACTTGATACAAGCAATCATCCTATGAAGTTTAAATACCTTAGGTCAAAGTAATCTCCAGTTATTGAGCCAAAATCCTTTTCTATCATAAGGTCACATTGACCTTGACTTTTCGACTGATAAGTATCATCTACTGAATATAAGCAATAATGCTATGAAGTTTCACTTCCATTGGTCAAATTGTTCATTAGTTATTTAGCTGCAACTGTGTTTTAATGTAAGGTCACAGGGACCTTGACCTTTGATCTACTGATCCCAAAAACATTAGGCTTCATCTACTTAATACAAGCAACCATCCTGTTAAGTTTGACTACCCTAGGTCAAGGCAATCTCTAGTTATTGATCAGAACAAAAAGGTCTACGGACCGGCCCATCAACATTTGCAAAACAGTATACCCCCACTTCTTTTCAGTTATTATTCACAGAGTTATCTACTCGCGCCTTTTGATGGGGAGTGTGATCATAAAACGTATGCAAAGTTTCAAGGCAATATCTTGAAGGACTTGAATTTAAGGACAATTTATGTCAAATATCTAAGGTCTAGGAAATGTGGTTCTGGTGAAGATTCTTAGTTTTTCCCATCCGAATCCAGAGATGCCCCGAGGAGGGGTCTATCTGATCCCTGGGGTTATGATTTAATCAAACTTCAAAATTGGTAGAGGTCCATTAGACCATGCTACATGTCAAATATCTAAGCTCTGGCTCTTGTGGTTCTGGAGAATTTTTTTCGAGTTTTCCTATACAAAACCATATATGCCGCGGGGCCAATCTTACCCGGTGGTCATGATTTTAACAAACTTGTCCCCTAGACAATGCTTCACACCAAATATTCAAGCTCTGGGCCTTGCTGCATCGTAGAAGATTTTTTTAAAATTTGGCTGCCATGGAAACCAGAGTTCCTCATGAAATTCCATTTTTGAACAACTTTGAAATGGGACCACCAAAGGATCATTTCTACCAAATTTGGTACCAATTGACCCAGAGGTTTAGGAGAAGTATATTTTGTAATTTGAGGCAAAAGTTTGACGGACACATGGATGGACAGTCTGATGACAGTTTCCATAAAATCTCAAAAGCTCACAATGTCACAGTGTAACAGGTGTGCTAAAAATTGGACTGGTACGAAAATTTTAACCAACGACAACACCGTGGTAAGAAGAGCTTCGCTATTCCTTGAATAGTAAAGCTTACTAGAACTCCACACAATGAGATCTATATATGTATCAAGTTTCAAGTCAATATCTCAAATACTTTTAAAGATATGCTCCGGACAAAAAAATAAGTATTTTAAATAACAAAGGACAATTACTCAACAAGAGGGCCATGATGCGACAATGCGACAATGCGACAATGCGACAGTACGATGGCGACAATGCGACAGTGCGATAGTACGATGGCGACAATGCGATAGTACGATGGCGACAATGCGATAATACGATGACGACAGTACGATAACGCGATAGTACGATGGCGACAATGCGATAGTACGATGGCGACAGTACGATATGACTATCGCATTGTCGCCATCGTACTATCGCGTTGTCGCATTGTCGCCATCGTACTATCGCATTGTCGCCATCGTACTATCGCGTTGTCGCATTGTCGCCATCGTACTGTCGCATTGTCGCCATCGTATTATCGCATTGTCGCCATCGTACTATCGCACTATCGCATTGTCGCCCTCTGGATTTTAATGTGTAACCACGATGGCCCTAACGGTATTCCGTAAAGAAGAGCTCCGCTATTCCTTGAATAGTCAAGCTAACTAGAACTCCACACAATGAGATCTATATATGTATCAAGTTTCAAGTCAATATCTCAAATACTTTTAAAGATATGCTCCGGACAAAAAAATAAGTATTTTAAATAACAAAGGACAATTACTCAACAAGAGGGCCATGATGCGACAATGCGACAATGCGACAATGCGACAGTACGATGGCGACAATGCGACAGTGCGATAGTACGATGGTGACAATGCGATAGTACGATGGCGACAATGCGATAATACGATGACGACAGTACGATAACGCGATAATCTTCATATAAATTCCGTAGGGAAATAAGAATTCAAAAGCTTCGGTTTTTTCACATCGTTTATATTACGGCCTATGGCCTTCTTCAGAACAACTGAAAACATGTAAAAACAAACTTTTAAAAATACATACATACATAATTAATCTAATTACCTAAAACAAACATACATGTACATAACACTTTATATGACACATAAATAATTATTGTAAAATCTAGATATGCTTTCCCCCCCCCCGTAAATTTAATAAAAAAGTACATTGTTCATTTAATTTAATCTTCCAACTTACTTATTTTTCCCGTGTAAGTTACATATTTAATCTCCTTTTAATATTGTGACTGTTCAAAAATATTCAAACGTTTTTCTCTCTATATTGTTGACCGGACGTTACGTCATGGGACGTCATTCAGTAACCGCGCCAACTAGCGACGTCATTTTACGCAAACAAAATCGTCGGGACGTCAGCGTCCTTTACGTTACAACCAGCAGGTCTAACCGTATTCATCCTTTTGATCCACATAGACTCCCTTATTTGTCGCTCGGTCCTCGTACCATTGAAAAGCCTCTCTAGTACCCGAAACTGCAAATCTGTGTGCGAAAGTAGGCTGTCAAAATGTGCTGCAATCGGGACGTCGTGTCTCAATCGAATCGATCTCAAGTGCTCCGTCATTCGTTCCTTTAACTGCCTCCCCGTTTCCCCCACATATGCAACCACATCACACCTCGTACATATTATACCGTACACTACGTTTCTGGTGCCACAATTGACATCTTTTTGAGTATTATAAGAGTCACATTTATTTGTGTCCTGTATAGGGCCACACGATATAATTTTACAGTACTCGCATTCTTCCGGGCACGATCGCTCATTCGTTTGTATGGTTCTGTTTGTTTTTGAGTGTACAAGCGCATCGCACAGGTTAGCGTCACGCCTGTATGCCACTAGTGGGGGTTCACGAAATATTTCCGTCATACGTTGAGACCGATACAATACGGGCAAGTGCTTTTTCACTATATGGTGGACATTGGGAAGGACCGATGAAAACGTCATCACCAGTGGGACTCGATTATTTTCCCGCTTTTCCTGCTTTTCTTGCTTTGTAAGTAATTCTCTCCTATCCTGTTCATCCACTCTCTGCAGTTGACACTCTATCTCTCGACTACTATATCCCCGTTTCCGTAATTGCGACTTTAGTGCTTTGCGATGCCTTTGATAGTCCTCGTCTTTTTCACATATGCGTTTGAGTCTGACCCCCAGTCCATAAGGTAGGGCTCTTTTCGTGCTGGGTGGGTGGCTGGAGTTACGGCGTAAGTATAGTTGTTTATCCGTGGGTTTCGTATATAAGTCTGTGTACACGTGTCCGCACTTTAGTATGACCATTGTGTCCAAAAATTCGATCCTATCGCCGCTATATCTTAGTTTTACTTTAATATTTTGGTGTATGTTGTTAGCATACTCTGAAAATTGCATTAGTTCATCCTCCGTGCCCAGCCAAATACCGAATCCGTCGTCAATAAACCGTTTGTAAAATGCGGGTTTCTGTCCGTATTGCATCAGCTGTCTATCCCAAACCCTCATATAGGTGCACGCGTAATTCTTGCCCAGTCTCGACCCTATCGCAACGCCATCAGTTTGTTTGTAATTGTTTGATCCTAATTTAAAATTATTGTTTTCTATAACCGTCTGTATCATATGCAGTACATCACCACTAGATTTTATTAAAGGATTGGATCTGCTATTCAGTGCCTCCTTACATGCTTGAAGACCCTCTTTCTTTGGGATAGATGGATACAATTTTACGACATCAAAGCAGAATAGCAGGGCCCCGTCTGGAATAGGCTCCTGGATATGTGATAATTTATTGATAAAATCTGTTGTGTCACAGATGTATGAGGGTGTATTCTGTACGAATTCTCGTAGTTCAAATTCCGCTAATTCCGCTATTTTTTCTGTTGAAGAGTTGATTCCACTCACTATAGTTCTCATTGGGTATCCGGATTTGTGTAATTTAGGATTACCTTTAAGCTTTCCAGCCTCAGGATATTTAGGTATCAAGTATTGCTTTGTGTCCAATGGTATCATACCGTCCCTGTGCATTCTATTAACCAATGTCTTAACTTTCTTCTGGCTTTCTCGTGTAACATCCTTATCTGTTCGGACGTACGCTCTGTCGTTCTCAACCTCACTTATTAATGAATTTATATATACTTCCTTATCTACAACAACAACCCCCGAACCCTTATCAGCGGGTCTTATAACTATATCTTCGGCATGCATAAGTTCATAGAATGCTTTATGTTCATCCTGCGTAAGGTTCATTTTACCCTGTTTCTTAAGGTTCATCACTATGTCATTCTTTACTAATTCAATGTATAAGTCCATACTCATATCCCGGCCTTCATTTGGTGTGAATGTACTTTTATTCTTTGTCTTAAACTTTTCAAACACGTCCTCCTTCTGCGTTAATTTCTCTTTATCGAAAAAGTATTCTCTCAATCGCATCCTCCTTTCCCATTCACTTAAATCCGCAATCAACTTTACCTTATCTATATGCTTTCTACTTGGGACGAATTTCAGACCTTTTTCGAGCAGCGAAACCTGTGCTTTACTCAATCGTCTTTTAGATGTGTTGACGACACTTGATCTTATTTCTTTTTCATGTGACTTCTCTGGTTTGTCTTGATCTATGCCCACATCTGTTAGACCTGCTGGTTGTAACGTAAAGGACGCTGACGTCCCGACGATTTTGTTTGCGTAAAATGACGTCGCTAGTTGGCGCGGTTACTGAATGACGTCCCATGACGTAACGTCCGGTCAACAATATAGAGAGAAAAACGTTTGAATATTTTTGAACAGTCACAATATTAAAAGGAGATTAAATATGTAACTTACACGGGAAAAATAAGTAAGTTGGAAGATTAAATTAAATGAACAATGTACTTTTTTATTAAATTTACGGGGGGGGAAAGCATATCTAGATTTTACAATAATTATTTATGTGTCATATAAAGTGTTATGTACATGTATGTTTGTTTTAGGTAATTAGATTAATTATGTATGTATGTATTTTTAAAAGTTTGTTTTTACATGTTTTCAGTTGTTCTGAAGAAGGCCATAGGCCGTAATATAAACGATGTGAAAAAACCGAAGCTTTTGATAACGCGATAGTACGATGGCGACAATGCGATAGTACGATGGCGACAGTACGATATGACTATCGCATTGTCGCCATCGTACTATCGCGTTGTCGCATTTTCGCCATCGTACTATCGCATTGTCGCCATCGTACTATCGCGTTGTCGCATTGTCGCCATCGTACCGTCGCATTGTCGCCATCGTATTATCGCATTGTCGCCATCGTACTATCGCACTATCGCATTGTCGCCCTCTGGATTTTAATGTGTAACCACGTTGGCCCTTACGGTTTTCCGTACTTCAGAAATCAAACATGGCCTATGTATGATGTCGTCGCGGACAAGTCCGTTGTGTCGTCATAATGGCGTCGTTGAAATATTATTATCACGCCAAAACGGATTACGTTAAAAGCATCAGCATTAAAATTAATCATACCAGTTTAAAATATTGACTGGTAATTTAGGGAATTTTAAACAACATTATAAAGTGATTTGCAAACAGGGAAAAAACACTGTGATGTGGTGCTTTAACCGAACATATGGATTAGATAAAAGCAACTAATCAACCGATGCACAGATATCAGTGACGTGACCACATGTTATGCCGCCACGTGAAAGTTTAATTACCAATATCACTGATGGAACATAACTTATAAAGATTCCAATATGTCCCTGTCCCATGTTATCTACTCTACTCGCAATAGCAAATCAACCATATTGCTTTCATTATGCATTTTCATCATATTTTTCCAATTTCCGCCCACGAGACAATGCTGTTAATCTGATTTTAATTAACCAGTTTTCGCGACGAAGATCGCAATTAGGCTTATATTGATCAACGTAACCTCATTCATCATTAAACCCTTATCTGTTCACAATTTTTTCACAAACTATGTGAGTGATAAATTATGTAACATATAGCGGTAAATTATCACAACCAACCTGATCGATATAGGAACACGCGAGATTCAAATCAAAGTAATATTGATTAGGCAACTATTGGGATAGCTGCTAATTTCTGCATGTCTGATTGTCACCAACATGTGATGGTTTATAATTACATCAGGTGACATGATGGAGTGGATGAATGGATGAATGCCAATCGTGAAAGCTCGGCCATTTTCGTTTGCCTCCGGTTTTCTGAGATCTATACTTATGTGGAATGAAGCTTATTATGTAAGCAATATTCGACAGTTCACAGCATAACGATGTACGTGATCATGTTAGTGTCATACACGATGTTCCATTCATTCGTCCTGCTCCTACAACTGATCAATTGCTGTCTTTGGCCATATTCCTACGAGTGATCAATTGCTGACCTTGGTCATGCTCATACGGGTGATCAATTGTTGTCTTTTGTCATGCTCCTACGGGTGATCAATTGTTGCATGTGTCCATGCTCTTATTGGTGATCAATTGCTGCATTTGTCCATGCTCTTACGGGTGATCAATTGCTGCCTTTGGCCATTCTCTTACGGATGATCAATTGTTGCCTTTAGCCATGCTCTCATGGGTGATCAAGTGCGGTCTTTGTCCATGCTCTTATAGGTGATCAATTGCTGCCTTTGGCCATGCTCCTACTGGTCATCAATTGCTGCCATTGTTTTTGGCCATGCTCCTACGGGTCATCAATTGCTATCTTTGGTCATGCTCCTACGGGTGATCAATTGCTGTCTTTGCCATACTCCTATGTGCGATCAATTTCTGTCTTTTGGCCATGCTCCTATGGGTGATCAATTGCTGTCTTCCGTCAAGCACCTACAACTGACCAATTGCTGTATTTGGCCATGCACCTACAACTGACCAATTGATGTCTTTCACCATGCACCAACAACTGATCAATTGCTGACTTTGGCCATACTCCTATGGGTGATCAATTGATGTCTTTGGCCATGCACCTACAACTGATCAAGTGCTGTCTTTGGCCATGCGCCTACAACTGATCATTTGATCTGACCATGCTCCTACGAGTGATAAACTGCTGTTTTTGACCATGCTCCTACGAGTGATACATTGCTGTCTTTGACCATGCTCCTACGGGTGATACATTGCTGTCTTTGACCATGCTCCTACGGGTAATACATTGCTGTCTTTGTCCATGATCCTACGGGTGATACATTGCTGACTTTGACTCTGCTCCTACGGGTGATTCATTGCTGTCTTTGTCCATGCTCCTGCGGGTGGTACATTGCTGTCTTTGACCATGCTCCTACGGGTGATACATTGCTGTCTTTGACCATGCTCCTACGGGTGATACATTGCTGTCTTTGTCCATGCTCCTACGGGTGATACATTGCTGTCTTTGACCATGATCCTACGGGTGATACATTGCTGACTTTGACCATGCTCCTACGGGTGATCCATTGCTGTCTTTGTACATGATCCTACGGGTGATACATTGCTGTCTTTGACCATGCTTCTACGGGTGATCCATTGCTGTCTTTGTCCATGATCCTACGGGTGATACATTGCTGTCTTTGACCATGCTCCTACGGGTGATCCATTGCTGTCTTTGTCCATGATCCTACGGGTGATACATTGCTGTCTTTGTCCATGATCCTACGGGTGATACATTGCTGACTTTGACCATGCTCCTACGGGGGATACATTGCTGTCTTTGTCCATGATCCTACGGGTGATCCATTGTTGACTTTGACCATGCTCCTACGGGTGATCCATTGCTGTCTTTGTCCATGCTCCTACGGGTGGTACATTGCTGTCTTTGACCATGCTCCTACGGGTGATACATTGCTGTCTTTGACCATGATCCTACGGGTGATACATTGCTGTCTTTGACCATGCTCCTACGAGTGATACATTGCTGTCTTTGACCATGCTCCTACGGGTGATACATTGCTGCCTTTGACCATGCTCCTACGGGTGATACATTGCTGTCTTTGTCCATGACCCTACGGGTGATACATTGCTGTCTTTGTCCATGATTCTACGAGTGATACATTGCTGTCTTTGTCCAAGATCCTACGGGTGGTACATTGCTGTTTTTGACCATGCTCCTACGGGTGATACATTGCTGTCTTTGACCATGCTCCTACGAGTGATACATTGCTGTCTTTGATGACCATGCTCCTACGGGTGATACATTGCTGTCTTTGACCATGCTCCTACGAGTGATACATTGCTGTCTTTTTACATGCTCCTACGAGTGATACATTGCTGTCTTTGACCATGCTCCTATGGGTGATACATTGCTGTCTTTGACCATGCTCCTACGAGTGATACATTGCTGTCTTTGTCCATGATCCTACGGGTGATACATTGCTGTCTTTGTCCATGATCCTACGGGTGATACATTGCTGTCTTTGTCCATGATCCTACGGGTGATACATTGCTGTCTTTGTCCATGATCCTACGGGTGATACATTGCTGTCTTTGTCCATGATCCTACGGGTGATACATTGCTGACTTTGACCATGCTCCTACATGTGATCAATTGCTGTCTTTGTCCATGATACTACGGGTGATACATTGCTGTCTTTGTCCATGATCCTACGGGTGATACATTGCTGTCTTTGTCCATGATCCTACGGGTGATACATTGCTGACTTTGACCATGCTCCTACATGTGATCAATTAATGTTCATTTGTATTTGGCCGTGTTACTACGGATGATTCATTTCTGTTTTGATCATGCTCCTATAAGTGATCCGTCACGGATGTTGTCGTGTCGATCTTAATCATCACAAAAATTGATATATGAGCCAATGTTGGTCGATAATTAACCTGCACAAGCCCATAGTATATTTCAAAAGACGAGTATCGTAACTTAGCATTGACAATATGTGGCATATGCCTAGCAAATAAAACCACAGAGATAAGAGTGTATGGAATTAAATGACAACTTTTACGGGTAACATGCCACATGGCTATTTATTTTACTGTCAGTTTGCACGAGAACACGTGTCATAAGATTATATCTCCGAAGTCTGGGTATTCCAGGATGATTATATCCATCGTAGGCCTACACGTCACCTGTGACGTCATCCCATAGATCCGTTGCTCGAATAGGAAGCTTCAGATGAGTCGCAGGAGTCTCTATCATCGAGATGCTATGCGCCTCCTCCGAATGTGAAACGCATTGCTAAGAGATCCAGTGATGGGGTATCTGGCCAACCTGTGCCCAGGGACAACAGGTTCGCCGTCCTGGACGACGAGACGCCTGAGGTCCCATCGCTTGATACATAATGTAACTTGTAATGTGTTATATTGACTGTTTAGTAACGGACATACGTATGTCTTCGATATTTTTGATGTAAAGTAAATTTCACTGGCGTTGTTGTTTTACAGAAATTAAATACCAGCGTAGGGAAACTTTTGAGCGCGTTGTTGTGGACATGGAGAAGTTGTTGTTCTTATGAGGGTCTATCTAGAGAGGCTGTACTGTATATAAAAGTCTAAGTGCTTACAATGAATGTGCAATGTACTTTAAATTTGAGTGGGTGGTTGTTAATCGTTAAGCAGTTTGCATTTCGCGCGAATAGAAAAAAAACTAATTTTATAATTTATATTCAATAAGCAAACACGATCGGGTGTTTTATTAGCCCCACTGTGGCCCGTTGGTTAAGTACACGATCCATCATATTATATTAAAATAATACGCCAAATAGAAAATGGAAAATGGAAAAATGGAAATTGCAAACACTGACAGTAGCTCTAACTTCTACATGCAGTTGAACGAGTTGATAACTTGATAGCCACCCGGTTTGATATCATATTAAACATGTAGCATGACATTGTACGAATATCCGGCCGTAAAATAGTTGTCCATACTCTTGGAAGCTAATGAAACCTTGCTCATTTCGTCCTTGTTGTGACAGTTCGATATCGTATGTTTACTCGTGTTATTTTTATGATAAAATAATCGTGACATTTATCAAACTCATACGCCGTACCATCAATTTATTTCGAGTTGGATTACAATCTCATTAAATTCGCGGAAGACTAAGGATAACCCGGACTACAAAAGCAACTCCTCGCGGCTAAACGACCTCGGAAATACGGAACAAACTGTTTCATCGAATTGTTCAAAATCCCCAAATTGACAATATAACTGAATTGTCAAATTTTAACTGCTCCATACGGAATTTAAAGTACACGAAATTTAATGACTTACAGTATTTAAAAAAATGAATTCCATAGGTATTGTCTTATTGTCAAGTTTCTGTCTTGTTAATTGAGTCAAAACATGATCTTTACCTTTTTTCCTCTATTAGTATGTCAGCAAGAGATGAGTTTTTATAACATAAATTGGTAAAAACATCAAAACAACGTAAAATAGTGAAAACGTTGTCATCGCAACGATGTTACAGATCATTGTACATTTACATATTTAACAAAAAAGCACAATATTTTTTCAGCCATTGGGATTTTATCATTTTTGTCATGAAATAAACTTCCATACATGTACCTTATAACACAGGTAACCATATCATTGATAAAGACTAAAACCAGAAAAAATGTTTTTTGTTTATTTTATTATTCGTTACCAATGAAAGAGTTACCTGTGCCTAGTAACAGGGCAAAATCAAAACAGATGTTGTTTTAAGTCATAACAATAGAAAAAACAGAATAATTATATTTATATCCGGGTTCTTACAAGAAGCTGTCATTAACTTTAAAGAATGGCCCTTCTTAATCTCACTTATGACTCTGGATTGTTCCGTTTCTAAACAGTTATACAATTTACTTTCCTCCAAGTAATCGCGAAATTACATGCACAGTTTAAGGGATTAAATATTGTACATTTTTTGTATCTTAATTAAAATGATTAAATTCATAATAATGCTTATTAAAAACGTTTCACCGATTTACAGCATTTTCAAAATATGATATACAGTATCACCTATATAATAAGATCACCTTTAGGTCCCAACTTGATTTTCTTGTTGAGTGGGTCTTATATAGCTTGGCTAATTTGGCACGAGACTGACCTTTTGATTAGCATAATTTTACAGTCGATAAATTACCTACGATACAGCACCGATTGTATGTTTTCATAGTCGGGGAGTATCACGAAGATGCTCGAGATGTAATACAAACACAAATTTGCACGATTTGCTTGCGAAAATTGATATATTCAAAGCAAGAACCTTGTAATATATTCTTGCATAAAGGTCAGGTTCGTGTCAAAAAAGCCAAGCTATAACTGAGGGTTAACAAAGCAGGACATATCGAATGAAACTTAAGTACTAGACTAGTAGTATCAACTATTGTTTTACAGCTAATGTACGAGATTACAAACGTACTCATTAGCTTGCGTTAAGTCCTATGAAACTGACTGTTTTTTTTTAATTTTCCAACATTCTTTACTGACACGTGTTACAGCCTTGAAAAGATCCCGACATTTTTAGAGAGTCTGCTATTCGGGCGATCTTTTAAAGAGATGCTACAGTATTAACAACATACACGGCACGATGCCCACACAGCCCGTCCTAAGAGACCAATTCCGCAGTTACTTTTTCAAACCCTCACGAGAGCACCAACCTCAGTATAACAGTCGAAAGATTTATAGATGTACGTGTACGCCAGGGTGTTGATTTAGATAGTTTATGGTACGTTATTTTGTATAGACCTGACATTGATAAGACGCGTTTATGATGAAATATCTTAAAAAACTCAATGAAAAACGCTCATCAGGCAAAATCATTAAATACAAATGATATTTTATAACGCATTTATAGTTACTGATGCGCCGTGTAATTAAGATAAAGGTGTGCAAATTGAGAAAGATTTTCCGTCTGTTCGAGATATGCTTATATGGTATTGCCACCGCCTATCGTGCATCCGCATCAACAATTACATCAGTTCTTGACATCACGATATTTAACGCTCGAGAACATTCCCCACTCAAATTGGTTACCGCAAAATCAACGCTAATTATGCATTCGTCGGTGATTAATTTTCATAGTTTCCTTTGAATTCGACTACGAAATCAAATATCTCACATTTTAAGTAATTTTCTTTCTTTTTAACTAAAATCCCCATTCGTATACGTTCGTGGCGATGCATCGACATTTGCAATCGTGAATCATCGTGCATGTCCGTGATGTAATATTTGCAATCTTTCGGCGCCAAAACTCAGCCAATATTGCATCACAGACATACACGATGTTTGACGATTGCAACTATTGCATCACGATGTTTCACGATTGCAAATATTGCATAACGGAAATACGCGATGTTTCACGATTGCAAATATTGCATAACGGAAATACGCGATGTTTCACGATTGCAAATATTGCATAACGGAAATACGCGATGTTTCACGATTGCAAATATTGCATAACGGAAATACGCGATGTTTCACGATTGCAAATATTGCATAACTGAAATACAAGACGTTTCAAGATTGCAAATATTACATCACGGAAATACACGATGTTTCACGATTGCAAATATTGCAGCACGAAAATACACGATGTTTCACGGTTGCAAATATCACATCACAGAAAAAATATCACATCACGGAAATACTCGATGTTTAACGATTGCAAATATTGTATCACTTGATCAAGACATACATTCACCCATACTCACTTCTCGCATCAAGACTTAGCAAACATTCACCATGAAATTCAACAATCAACAAAAACCCCGTCGTCTGATGTAGAAAAATACGATTAATGCTATATTTGTGTTTATTTCGTCTAACATTTATAAACACACGAGTAACAGATTGTCCCAGGAATTATCCTAACTTCAAAGTATATTTACAGTAATTCGTTGGGAGGCAGGAAACTTAAAACACTTGATGATTTATTCTCCATTTTTACAACCGGCTCGTTCTTTGATGTGCAAGGCCCGTATTTTCTATCGGCAAAGTGTGTTTATATTTATTAGTTCCTGCATAAAGAGTATAAAATTTTATGAGTTTGAGAAAACTTGTAAAGATGTGAGTATGTATTAATGGACCGTTGATTAATGACAGTATAATCATGTGCCTGGAACAAAATTCGTTCGTAACCTTGGCAGCTGGGTGAGAACGGGGTTTCAGGCATATGCTGGATATGTAGCTAAGTTACAATACTATATAACCGCTACCTTGGTCGAGTGGTTAAGGCGTCGGCAGGTCGAAGATTCGAAACCCGATGGAAGCTGGGTTATAACTGATGCGGCCAGTTGGTGAGCCGCCAGCTGCTAGTTAAAGAATGGTTGCCGTAGGGCCATCTCTGCCAGGCGCCGGTGATAAAGGTATTAGGTGCCTAATATGTTAAATTTGCTGGCACTTTCAATAGGGATGACATTTTACTTAACAAACACTACAAACACTTTACTTCTTTTTTCAGAATGCAACTGGTAGTATTCTTATTTCATTCACACGATGGCACCTCTTACGACGGTTCGATTTTCGGGGTTAAGCAGGGTCAGCAAGTGTGTTAGAGAAATTTGACTTCGATTGTGTCCATTGCAAGCAAAGTTGACAGTCAAATACTTGACAGTAAAATCGGATAATAACAACAACCAATGTGTTTTGTTTTGTTTATATGGGCTTGGTTATGTATACCAGACTTCTTTCCTATATACTTGTCATCGTTAGAAAAACTTTATCGACTGGTTTTGGTGTTGTTTTTTCCTATAACCTGTATAGAAAACTACATACATCAAGCAGTGTAGAAAATTACATGCAAAAAAAACAAATCCAGCAATCGTAATAACTGTAACTGTACATGTTGCGGCGTGTTGTTGGGATCTGAATGGCAGCTCTCTGGAGTCATATATTTCCCATAACGCCAGTCAGACTATCTTGTTCTTAATGTTCAGATCAAAATTGCATTAAAATTGCATAACCTCATGCGGTGTGGTAATGAAAAGCAAAATCGTCTTAAGCCTCTGTCTGCTAAGTTCCAATCAATCACGTGATTATGCAAATTCTTGTAAAGCATTCTAAGTCGGTCGAGAGACAAATATAACATTTGCATATCAATATTTGATTCCGTCAGATTTCAATTACGATCCTAAACTCCACTGGCGGCGGCGTATAGAGTGATATCATGGAGAAATGGTGAGATTTGTGATTTGTGAGTCGAGCCTCTTGGAAGCACTTGTATATCACACATGTGTGCCACTCAATATTCGTACAATCGGACCTGTCAATGTAGGCATATAATCATGAAAAAAAGCTTTGGAACGATTTAGTAATGTTCCATCAACTTTTCAGCCATGGCACCGCTGATAATATCAGCATATTTGCCTTTGTTCCTCGTAGGTCCAATTCACAAACCAGTGCCAAGTCGAACATTGTGAGCGTTCTTGATTAGACAATAAAAGAAGGAACCATAAATGTATTCGAATAATGAACACTGATCTCTAGATATCGAAATGTGTCCTTCTTTCCGTTGGAACAACCGCCTCCCACGAGTAAACTTGGACATGCTGCATTACATAATTTCAATAACAGGATTTCAGTATTCAACAATAAGTTCTTCAACCACCTAATGGCTATAACAGAACGATAGTCCAGATTCCAGAGAAATATTTACATTCGATATCTTTCACAATCATACTATATAAAATTTATATTTGAACCGTGCCAATTTCAAGTACTGAGTTTAAGATTAACTAACACCAAACTTAAATTATTTATAAAATACCGGCACCGGACTTTGGTCACGTGATGCGTCTTTTAGTGACGTATAGGCATAAGCATTTACTTCTCTAAGCCATGGTGGAAACAGCTGCATGTTATTCCTATCTAATTATTTCCGAGACCGGCAAAACGTTATAAGACAACTTATGTAATATTTTAAGTTGGAAAACAACATTATGCAAAAAGTATGAAACGCGAACGCGTAATTACTGTTTTGCTAGAGATAAGAAATGCCGGAGAATATTCGTTTGATGTGTTACATTCAATGATGATTAAATTTGATTGTTTTTTCTTTGTATAAATTTACAGAAAATACCAGGATTCTGCAGTTTCACTCAACAATATCTGATATCAACAATATGTGAATTACGAAGTCCGTCTGTTGCCATGTCTAAAGAATAAATAAAAGAAAATATTGATGTTGAAATCAAAGAATGCCTTGTATACATTAAAAATAACAATTAGATCCCACTTATAACAGAATGCTTGAAAATAAATACAACTTGTAATTATTTATGTAACATTGTTTCATTTGAACGGCGTTGTATCAAATGATTGAATTAAGATATCTGTAAGTCTAGAAAAACATATGTGCCAGTCTCCATGAAAACCTGCTGTTTTGAAACTATGTAACTACTATAATGTTTGGAAGGCTCTGAAATAAGAAAGAAACGCACCCTATTTAAAAATGTCTTCAGTCGTTGCCTCATACTCCAATGGGAAAGGCCATTTCCGAAAACTTAAAGCAAGACTGTTCCCTAATTGATTTATATTGGGCATTTCCGAACACTTCCCACTTGGAGTTACCGCGAAATCAAAACACTTTCATTCCGACTAAGTTAGGTTTATAAATAGGGCGACATATTCTATTCTATTCTGATCCACGAAATAAAAAAGTATATACAGTAATTGTCGTATAGGCCTACTAAATAAAAATTATAGTAATTACTGTAATGTAATAACAATTATCCCTTTATTTCGCTAGGTTTGAAGTGAAAATTTCGACTCTTGTTAAGCCATTATGATTGATATACGCTGTCTTTGTTTTCTGATAGTCCATTAACCTAACCGCTGACAACCTACAAGTAATTAATGTCGTGAGAGTATTGTTTTTACATCTTCAAACGACAGTACCACTCCAGGTAGCCTTTGAGTTTAATTCGTCGTGAAGGGAAGATTTATAGCCTCCTTGGACAACTCTCATTATGGAAGCACCGTCGGCTAAGACGGCTACGGATATATTTTACATTTTGTGCCTGACGACGTTTGATCCGTAGGGTCGACTTTGTATACGACGCGTTTGTTCGGTCGTAAATTGTAAGGCACAATAGCCCGAAGTCAGGCCGACATGAGTTGTGTGTATAGTTTGTATAGTTTGTATCTTTGCTGGCTTGTTTCGAACATAACTTCGAGAGTGTTCGGCAGAGTAAACTGAAGTTACAATGCACCGCTCTTGTAATGGTCAATAAATAAAACCAGTAACCATGCAACGAAGTGGTGAAAATGCCTAAATCTGAAACATCTTCGTACGATGACATGTTTAGTGGATGTCAACACGATCAGTGTAACAGGTGGCTATCAACTTTGCTTGTCTGAGTATTCGTCAAACCAAGTGATATTTTGTTTAGTTTAGATAAGTATAGTAATAACTTAAAAAGGTTACATAATTTAACAATGGACAACGCGACTCAATATTTAGTTTCGAACGTCTAAAAATAAGCTGGAGGATTTTTTACAAAAAGTGCGCTAATCTATTTTTCTATGAACTGGAATGGTATTTTTGTAGAATTTATGTTAATGGGTAAGTAGCTGCTGAAACTTGTATGTACCACTAGCTCCATCTCATTCCAGATGATAGCCAGCACGAAGAGGGTATGAAAGAAGAGCAGCCAGTTCAGACTACTCTGCTGGGCGTCGAGCTAGGGAAATAGGCAAGCGTGAAAGATCGGTCATTTCCGTTAGTCTCGGTCTATTGCAATACATGAAGGCCGAGGTGATCAGAATTGGGGATAGGGCTACTTGCAGCAGGTATATAGCCATTATTAGTTAATGGTTATTATATACATTACTTAATTTTATTAATATGTAACGTTATAATATATGTCATATTAAAGCAACCACGTGATAAATTGTTTATTAACGAGTTCAAAGTGATGCAGAAAATATTAGCGATGATCAAAGCAAGGAGAACACCGCATCCATTCACTCATATAATGACAATATTGTCAAATTTCAATTACCAAATGACCAACGACGAATATTACCACATATATCTCCATTCAAATCAAGGGTAATGACTATAGTACACGCAGCTTGTTCGATTGGAAACAGCGATGAAACCGCTATTTCTACATCTGAACACTTCCTTAAAAAATCTCAATTGACGTAATTGGACTATTTTGGCATTTTACAACAATAGCAGTTTGAATTTCCGTGATTTCCCAACGGCGACTACGTGGCGCCTTCCCACCACACTTGGAGAACTATGTTCTTGTATCGAACAATATTTAGATTGCCGGCATCATTATTATTTGATAAATCAAGTACATCTCTGAATTTGAAAAATCGAAATTTCCGGATTCCAAGTAGTAGCCCATCAATTTCAACAAAACCGGTCGATGCGTACGATTTGACAAACGATAAAAACAGTTAATGTAAAGCTACAGATGTTCAAGAAATGAATTTTGAAGCGATGTTGTCTCTACAAGCCGTTGTACGAGGGGCGTATGCTAAGTTAGTGGACTGTATTCGTTGTTATGTCTTGGTCCCACGGAGCATTTTTGCCTCGGCGATGTGTTCCCCCATTTAATTAAATAAGCTTCGGGAGTCATTGGGAACAGATATTTCACAATTTTTCTAATGTAGCTGAACGCGTACAAAGCTCTCCAACACATCACACAGACGTTACGGAAAAAGTCCACACATTTATCGTAAAAGTCCTCGTATGTTCAAGAAATGAAGCGATTTTGTCTCAAGGAGCATGAACATTGTAGCTGAACGCGTACAAAACTCTTCAACAAATTGCGCAGTTCCGGCAGGCCTATATGGTGATTGGAAACACTCGAAAAGATCGTCAATGAGCCAACTCATTATGTTTGTAACGAAGAAAACATAATTAATATTCGCTATAAGTTGCTCCTTGTTTTTGTACTCAGAAACTAATGTGATTGCTTGATTGTTTTCTTTAACGATAAGTAGATCACCTAAGATTCACGCTTGAATAGCAGTTGATCGACATCAACATTAAAGAGACATCATTATATTCGTTCTTTCATCCTAGAGGAGTAAATAAGATATCTACGGCAAGCAAACACGAATGGTAATTATGTTGAAGAGCATATAGATCTAATCTAACACAATATGTGCTGCTTGCGGAACATTAGAAACATTTCAGCTTGCACGTACCGCTCACACCACGTTGTGCGCAATGCTCGATCGGGACAAAACTCGAAACATCGATTTGTTACTTTTACTTTGAAGGTCTAGCATTGTTATACCAAGAAAGAGAAGCCAAGCAGACTGCACAAGAAATGAGACATGCGGAACCAGCCTAATTCATGTGGCTACATTCTGATCACCTCGGACTGTATGCTTTGCAATATTTATTGTATTTGTACCGGAGACGAACGGAAATGGCCGAGCTTTCACGATTGCTGTGGCCAATGACCTACGGCTTTGAGGGAATAGAGTACAACGACTACGCCAGAATGCGTCTCCATGCGTGGCAAGAGTTTCAATTTACAAATGCAACCAACACAAAACAGAGATATGGAGTGGCTTTTGAAGTTTTTAAACAAATATGCGCAACCTGTAGCCAACATTTCAATTAAAGAAATAATTACCTGTCTCAAAATGAGACTGACACGTTCTCCGTTTGAGTAATTCAACCGAGAGTACTTTGACAATGAGATAATAAAGAATTAAATGAAATGCGCAAATTAAATGTAAATATTGAGTCTACTTAACCTTGTTCCATAGTGTTATATAATATCCATTCAATGTTTGCCGATTTCAATTTATCTCTGAGTATGCTAATAAACAATATTTCTCCGCGAACTTCTAGAAATTCGCTCAATTAGTTTTAGTATGTATTTGTGAAACTACAGACGAACGGTTGTCTTTGAAGTCAGGTTTTTTATACAGCGTTTAACAGTTGGACGTCTAAAGTAACAGAAATAACAAGTGCACTTATAACGGCAAAGAATTATAGGATTTTCGTAGAAGTTGTCTGATATTTCAAATATGCTTTTCTCTCTCTTTATTCCCACTGTATGTCAGTTATCTGATCGATGGAGTATGGTGTATCGTTCGTGCCATTGTTGTTACTCTCTAAATTAAAATGTTTAATATTTTTTTACAAGATCAGCATCCCATTCGGGAACTGTTTAGTATGCATTGGTCCCACTGAGCCTTTTCTGCCTCGATGATGTACTCCCGATTTAATAAATGGGGATCGGAAGACATCGGGAAAAGGGTCAATGTGGTCTTCTAGGCGAAGCATCGGGGTCATTAATTTTTTTTTTAATGACCCCGATGCCACACGAAGCTCATTTATTCAAATCGGGAGAACATCGCAGAGGCACAACAAGACCAGCGGGACCTAGGCTTTATGTACGCGTTTAAACTGATCTAGTATGTCTAAAATACCCTATGTATAAAAAGACAACTCCTTAATCTTCTTTTCGCATGTTGTTATTTCCCTTTGCACCAACAAACATAGATACTCAAGCCCAATCTTAAAATCTAGCTAACATTGATTACAGTTATGCTTTTTGATTGACAAAATATATTATCTAGTCGGGTATCCAGACTAAAACTGATCACCAAAGTGTGCAGGTGCATGTATTCCTAATGTACTTTTAAGTTCCAAAAGAGTTCTTAAATAAGTGTGGTTTTATGTACCCGGTACCAAATGTTCTTAATAAACTTTGTAAGTTTTTGTGACAAGTTTTCTTCAATGTCAAATAGAACCCACCCTGAATCCATTCTACTTATATCAATTCAATTTTTCAATGAGATTTTTATACCCAATTTTGAGTGTAAGTAAATTCTACCAAGCGACCTATCTCAACCGCGTGACCTCCAAAAAGCTCCCAAACTTGCTTCAAATATTAGTGAAAAGAATATTCCCATGAACAACCGCGTCTTCTGGTGAGTTTGTTGCTATCAAACTAGTAAACGATAAAGCATTGACCTTGACCTTTGTCATAGAATGTGCAAATTCACAAATTAATTCACCGCTTGAATATTTATGCAAAAAATACTGGCTCTTCAAAAGGTTTGAACAATTCTTTGATGTTCGGTTTGACAATGTGAAGAGCTCTTCACGCATAATACAGTATGGAGGTACAAAAGTAACAATACAAACAAGACTGTGAAATCTACGGTTATAGCGTTTTTGTTGTCCGTGTTTGGTTGTTTAAAGTATCCAATATAAAGGACAGAGGAAAGATAAATATGTAAATAGCGAACTCAGATGAAAAGGATTTTTTGTCTTCAAAGTCGTTCCATACTGGGACCTAAATTTGATGCTTTAACTATTGCAAAAAAAGCGGGAAAGTAAACTTACATGTAGTGTTCACTGTACAAACGTGTGCAATTTGATGTTTGCGATTAATGCAATGCACATATTGACTATTGTTCGGTGTAGAAATGCGTCGCCTTCATTGTATTTCCCCACGTGTTGCCTTCCCTAGGGTCAATTATCACACGGCACCAGCATACTGTCTGCTTTGCATGTTTTGTCTCCCATAATGCATTTTGTCTCATTCACCAATTTACTAGACTCACTAGTGGATATTCACCAATACCATGTGTATGCCGAGCATATTCTTTGTAGCCTTATTTGCCAGACAGCTTTCTGGTGAATTATGACAGGCATATTATGAGTGCCTCCACCCGGCACCCGGATTTGAACCTGGGTCGCCATATTAGACGGCAAGCGCACTAACCACTGAGCTATAGAGGTAAACACGTCTGTTTGTCTGCTTCTTTTCTTGGTTAAAAAATTGTGTAAAACGGCGTACTGTCTTCGTGTGTAGGGGTGTAATCCGATTACAGAATAATAAACGGAACTGGAAGATTATTCCTTGCAAAAAGCTGCGTATGAAAAGGTCGCGTATGAAAGTGGGCCTTCGACGGTTTAGTACTATGCTTGAGTCATATACAAATATACCAGACACTGAAATGAATGTCATGAATGCTTTAGACTTTCATGCACGAGTCATGCGGCTCCAGTTGGGATTCAAAACTATTCCAGAATCCGTGTGGTCCTATAAGGTGTGTCGGAGCAATTATTCAAGGTTTTCTTGCTCGTACGTGTCCCTACAACAGATCGGGTGCACCGGGTATTCTGTCTGTACATGCGATGCATTATGTATGCGCAATGCAACGTAGTCATCTCTATGCACGGAAAACATATTTCTAAATACATTTAATGCAAAATTTCACCATGACACGATTTGGAAAATATGTTTGGTTTTCCCAACATCCGTAAAGCGCACGATAGTGTGTTCAAAAGCCACACATTAATAACCATGGGAAGCCTTAATGGACTTATTGAATGATTCAGAGCTTAAAATGAACAAATTTAATTGAATGATGTTTCCGTACAATGCCATTTGACTGAATTCGTAATGAATATATTTGTATTACTTTTAACCGCATCACTTCAACATTAAGAAATTGTATTAAATTTTGATGATATTTGACTGTGAATGAGAGAATGCTCTGTGTGATGTTAACGCTGTCCTGTGGGCTATATATAATGTGAAAACGAATCGGATTCAGGCGAGCATTACGCTATATTTAACAAATACTATACCTTAATCCGGAATGAATTCTATTCGAAACACTTTGAGATGAATAGGAAATTAATGTTGATATGCAAAATTGGATTTTTTTGAAAATTTTAAATTCTATATCCATGACACTTATTGAAATTTTCGTTACGGTTATTTGGTTGAGAGACCGCCAGCCTCACCCAACCTATATAGTCACAGCAAGCGATCGTGGAGTTCAATGAAAAGGCGAGCTTTATTAGTTTAATTTGTCGAATTAAGCGATTATTCGATTTTAAATGAGATCAAGTTATTCATATGGCAGATTGGTCCTTTCTTGTGCATCTTCTTATCTAAATCAGCGAGCCAATAAGATAAAAAGTTTACAACATACATAATGCGTCGTTAGATCCATCACCTGGGTAATTATGCTAATGAACGTCAGGTACCAGCTCAATCGTGAACGTTCGGTCATTTCCGTATGTCTCCGGTAAATATACAATCGTAAAGCTCGGTCATTTCCGTTTGTCTCCAGTAACTATATCTATATAATGCTAATTACAACACAAAAGGCCGAGTTGATCAGAACATGTTCGGAAATCAATCGTGAAATTGCGGCAATTTCCGTTTGTCTCCAGAAATGAACGTCTATTGCAATGCATAAAGGATGCGGTGATCAGAACATGTTCGGTAATCAATCGTGAAAGTTCGGTCATTTCCGTTTGTTTCCGGTAAATATATTACGATGCATAAAGACCTTAGATGACACTTGTTAAGCGACGTAAACTTTCGGGTCGCCAAATGCACAAAATGCTTCGTTTTCTATATTGATATTTGTATAATAGTCTATGAAAGCTATTGAACTGTTCAATAATCGTTACCATTACAGCGACGGTATAATCCATTTCGATCAAACGCTGATTATAATGAACTAGACACCTCTTGTTGTAACATCCTATTTGGTGTCATTGGGATACAATTCTAGTTGTAACATTCTATTTTAAGTAGTTGAGATACAATTCGTGTGGTAAACGCTTGTTGGAAAAGCATATATATAGGCTCCTATATAGTGTGTCATTGAGATAAAACTATTATTTTAGCAAATCATTAGATTACATTATTGTAACGTTACATTCTTTAGAGTGCCGTTGAGACACATCTCTTGTTGAAACATGCTGTATGGTGTCGTTGAGACACATCTGTCGTTGAAACATGCCGTATACTGTCGTTGAGACACATCTCTTGTTTAAACATGCCGTATACTGTCGTTGAGACACATCTCTTGTTTAAACATGCCGTATGGTGTCGTTGAGACACTTCTCTTGTTTAAACATACCGTATGGTGTCGTTGAGACACTTCTCTTGTTGTAACATCCTATATGGTGTCGTTGAGACACACCTCTTGTTGTAACATCCTATATGGTGTCGTTGAGACACACCTCTTGTTGTAACATCATATATGGTGTCGTTGAGATAAATATCGCGTTGTAGCCTCCTATTTCCTATTTTGGTTGCGAAAGACAACTATTTCCAATATGATGTCGTTGAGACACAGCACATGTTGTAACATCATATTTGGAGTAATTGAGACAAAGCGCTTGTTGTAACATCATATTTGGAGTAATTGAGACAAAGCGCTTGTTGTAACATCATATTTGGAGTAGTTGAGACAAAGCTCTTGTTGTAACATCATATTTGGAGTAGTTGAGACAAAGCTCTTGTAATATCAGAACCTGGGTGTGTTTAGTAAAGGCCGGACTTCAAGATACATCGCTTAACACCAAGCCCCCCCCCCCCCCATATTATCAGGTTTCATAAATACTCGCGAATTGTCTATAAACAGACAAAACACATCTAGACTATTTGTCGACAAGTTGATATGAATTTTATCAACACTTTGATCAACGTCAATAATTGGGAGTTTTATCGAAGTGTTGAAGCGACAAAGGGACGACCTTTTAATTACTTTTGTTACGCACGTATTACATTAAACCAATTTTTACAATGATTTACCGCCCCCAGTGAAATTTGAAAATTGGTCCAATGATGAGAGGTAGTATTCATTCTCTGATTATTTTCTAAAAAGTAAAAAAAATACTAGATTCACCGCAGGTGGACAGTGGGTGTAGGGTTACAAAAGGCGGTGTATCAATCACTAGGCGTTCACTTTAAATTTTGGTCACACGAGGGGTGTTCAACAAATATGCAGGAAAATGTTCCGTAATCTTTGTTAGGTGACCAGTATTGCTTAAAGTCAGTAGTTTATCAACTTAAATAAGCACCGAACATTTAGCCTACGATATTCCATTTGTCTGACGCC
The DNA here is from genome assembly GCA_963678985.1 of Spisula subtruncata. Taxonomy (NCBI): domain Eukaryota; kingdom Metazoa; phylum Mollusca; class Bivalvia; order Venerida; family Mactridae; genus Spisula; species Spisula subtruncata. The sequence goes on along the minus strand of OY787664.1, from coordinate 47,428,438 downwards.
CATCTCCCCCAGTGACTGGCTTGTCCTCTACCAAATAAGCCATCCGTACAAACGACTAATCGGTTGCGCTAAAGAAAGACCACTATGGTGGCATTCATTACATTAATCGTGATTTTGAGAGGTCTCCATTGATAAAACACTTTTTCGGTCGACCACTACTCACATTACATTGAGTTAAAGAACATAGTATGTGTTTGTGATGAACGGATACGCTATTCATCATTCTGATCTGCTCGGACTTTATGCATTGCAATAGATTTACCGTCGAGCTTTCACGATTGGCTATTCACGTGTTTAACGATATCCCTGTTCGCCTCCACATAACTTATCCGCTATTATGAAAATATCATAGTAATTGATATAATAATCAAAGCACACAATAATGTAAAGAAATGATCTGCAAAAATGGTTTATTAAAATTTTATTATAATTGTACACATTTAATGGAATTAGGGGTGCAATATCTTATCAAATTATAACGCTAGATTAAAGCATTACAATCTGACACCGGGTGGGACACACAAATACATAAGTACGATTGTGCCTCGTACGTATTGCACCGAACCACAATGATCCGTATTATTAGAGATATCCATACCCAATTGGAAGGAACCACTTTTTAATATATCTGTCGTAATTAATAAGGTGGTGAATTGTGACTGTCGAAACGGCAGGAAATAACGCTTAATTAAATCCGCTTTGTAAGTTGTGTTTGCTAATTTACACCGACCACTTAAGAGATTTGTTAATCTTTTTCAGGGCCGTTTTGAAATGTTCGAACTGATGATCTTAATAAGGACATGGTAGGGGTACAACCAACGCTAACTTACTACCAACAAACAAATCTGAAATACGAAAAACCCTCCGGTGGTATGGACCGCCAACTGCAGGCCTTCAGGGTGCTCTATCCTGGGTTGTTTGTTTTTTTCATTTGTGACCATGTGAGTCCCACCTTTGTCATGTCTCCCTCAGGGCCTAGGCACCAGCAGGTGTTTCTCGGTAGGTCTCGTTTTCTTTTGTCCTCAGGGTTCCATTTCAGAGACTGTCTGGTGATGTTGTTGTTGTCACTCTGGATACCTAATAATCTCATCTGGTGACAATAATTTCTCCAAAGTGACCCCCCCCCTGCATTCGTCGATATAGTAAGCTACCATCGAAATGTCGATTACTTCCCTTTATATAGCAAAACAATCTCAAGGAAGCTAACACGACGAGGGAAGAACAACACAGCGTGCAATTAATGCATTGGTCCGTTACAACACAGAAATCAGATAAATTTAATTCACAATAAAACTCATGTTAGGTTACTTAACTGAACGTCGATCAAAATCATTCATACATGGTGGGTAGGTTTCAAATTCAATTTCCGATATAAAAAATAATGTATTGTGGGTAATCATAACTGTCGAAGCACGAGCGTGCAGGAACGCTACAAACAATTCTGTATTCAAATTATTTTACTTGAAGTAAAAATCATAATGCTCATCAAAACATTCAATTACATCAGAGTGAAGATTTGCTTTGATCTTTGATAAGCAATCATAACTTTGATTTAGAGATAGCAGGCGCCGTTTTTTAGCGGACATGAACTTCGTGTTAAGTTTCCTCATGTGTAAAATTTGTTTTGGTTATTATATTTTGTGTACTATTAAAGGCATGTTTGGAGCGCTTTATTTGATATGTCGTAGATGGTTAAACCTTCTAAAAAAACACTGCACGCGTGTGCGCACACTCGAACCCCTCGGACGTTTCTAACGCAACAATCACGGAAAGACCCAAGTAGTTACGTTTGGTATACATTCTTGGTTCATAAACATCTATCAGGCTGTAAACTACTGTTGAGAAGCAGTAAATTATCTGCACTTCCAGATTTTTGAAAGTAGCGATTTGATTGGATGATGTAAAGTTCACATCGACATGACCCCATACGGAGTGTTGTCAGATCTTACATCAGTATAAAACAGTGGAGTTAATATGGGGCTGATTTTAAAGGCACAAACAAAACAATTGATTTCTATATGTTGCAAATGGTAAGCCAGCAAAACATACATATGTATCCTTTGAAAGATGTACTAATTATGTCGAACCTGTTCAATATTCCTAATTTACTTTGAAGGTCGGTGGATTGACGAACCAATAAACTGTTACATCAATCGTGAAAGTTCGGCCATTTCCGTTTGTTTCCGGTAAATATAATTGCATTGCATAAACCCCGAGGTGATCAGAATGTCGGTTACATACGTATATATATAAATTATATCTATTATTTGTTTCAAGCATTATTGTATTATCTTATGAGTGCTTAAAATCATAAAATGGCAAACATCAAAGTAAATTATTACAAAATGGATGATTAATAAACAATAAAAAATGACTAATATTTGTTCAGTATTTTACTTGCGTTTGGGTAAAATAGACGAACATTATTGAGTACAAAACGCTATACACTCGACATGCATTACATGATCAATGTTGGAGATAGGCTCATCAATATGCAAGGCACATCACATAGCGATACATTCAACATTTACTGAGCATAAAATGAGGGAATATATTAACCGTACAAAGAGGAAAAATTACATCATTTGCATTGAAACAACGTCGATTCGTTCCGACTGTATAAATTTAGGTCTATATTTGTCATTGTTCGCCTAGCGTGAATATTTTATAGCTCTTTCGGTTCTATGATCGCATTTTTAAGGTTAGAAATACCGTCGCCCCTTTATCTTAATGATCTTGTATTTGGGTGTTTGAATCCCACCAACCGTGCATCTTATGGTTGCGCCTTAAAGTCTTAAATAACACCAACCTTGTACATTTACGCTTGTGGTTTAAAATAACGTCACCTTGCTTCTTTATGGCCGCGTATTTAAGGTTTGAAATACCGACAACCTTGCATCTTTATGGTCGCATCTTTAGGGTTTGAAATATCCGCAACCTTGCATCTTTATGGTCGCATCTTTAAGGTTTGAAATGCCGACAACCTTGCATCATTATTATCGCATATCTAAGGTTAAATATACCGACACCCTTGCATTTTTGGTCGCATCTTTAAGGTTTGAAATACTGGCTACCTTGCATCTGTATGGTCGCATCTGTAAGGGTTGAAATAACGTCACTTGGCATTTTATGGTCGCATCTTTAAGGTTTGAAATACTGTTTATCTTGCATCTTTATGGTCGCATCTTTAAGGCTTGAAATACCGTCAATTTGCATCTTTATGGTCGCATCTTTACGGTTTGAAATACCGTCAACTTGCATCTTTATAGTCGCATCTTTAAGGTTTGAAATACCCGCATCCTTGCATCTTTATAGTCGCATCTTTACGGTTTGAAAAACCGTCCACTTGCACCTTTATAGTCGCATCTTTAAGGTTTGAAATGCCGGCAACCTTGCATCTTTATGGTCGCATCTTTACGGTTTGAAATACCGTCAACTTGCATCTTTATGGTCGCATCTTTAAGGTTTGAAATACCGGCAACCTTGCATCTTTATAGTCGCATCTTTAAGGTTTGAAATACCGGCAACCTTGCATCTTTATGGTCGCATCTTTAAGGTTTGAAATACCGGCAACCTTGCATCTTTATGGTCGCATCTTTAAGGTTTGAAATACCGGCAACCTTGCATCTTTATAGTCGCATCTTTACGGTTTGAAATACCGGCAACCTTGCATCTTTATGGTCGCGTATATATTTAAGGTTTGACATACCGTCACCTTGCGGCTTTATGGTCGTATATTTATAGTTTGAAATACCGTCAACGACAAGGACTTCGAATAACCTGTTTATGGAGATGATGTGGCTCACAAATTGAGTGGCTATGCAGTAATGGGTTAAAGTTACTTAAAACACGTAATTTGCACAGACGTTTGATTTTTTTAGAATTGACAATCAATATCGGTTCCCCTTCAACGTCCTGTTTGATGTAGAATAGCGCAGTAGCGGATACTTGGCAAATAATGAACAACTTACGCTACGCCAAGTCCTGTACTTCAAACTTTCAGTTACGAGCTTTGAAGTACAGTTTAGTATTGAAGTATTTGCATTATTGCCAGGTAACTTTGTCCAGAAAATATTACAAACGTTCAATATTAAAGGCAATGTCAAAATATGACAACTGTTTACATCATTGAATAGTCAGTTTGGCCATACTCCGTGGCGTATGACGTCATATCATTTCTGAACTAACCACGTAGATTTGAGAAAAAATATACATTATGTACAACGAGTTCAATTTCATAATCTTTCGAGTTTTAAAAGTATCCCTTTGGATATTACTATTGGAGATTTTTAAGTGCCGAAGGTCAGATTAAAAGATTGGAAACTTGCAACCTGTACATTTTATATCTTTATATCGTGGAACGTTCCCACTTGAAAATATGTAGATAGTAACCACATTATTTGAAGAGCTGTTGAGTTATCGCAATGACTCGAAACTAAGAATTTAATCTGAAAGCACATATTGATGCTTAAACATGTAGGCTGGGTTGTTGAGCGCTTGGCAAAGACTCAAACTGTTTAAGTACTTTTCATAAATATGTAATTACATTCATCTACAAAACCCAACAAAACACGTGTACAAGTGCTCAGAGAAAAAAAATATGTAAAAAACGATCAGAACATCTTGAACAACCCCTGAAGTTATTACCAAGATGATATCTCGGCTGTTTACGTATTTTGTCGGAGAAGCTCGGAAAGAGCCGATGTTTCACGAGTGGATGAAATCTCTGTCGAAATCGAATAACTAAAAACGTTCATATTGTATTATCAAGAATATTATTCCTAAGATTGTTTGTTGACTATGAAATTAATTACCCGCATTTTTATAGACTGTGCCCCGGTATTTATACACAGTCTGTTATGGTGCGCGCGCACGTGTTTATTTTATCTTCCGAGTCAGAAACCTTAAAACCAATCGATGACAAGGATCGAACTTTTGTACCTTGGTTAATAACGCTAATTTTATTTGTTTCCATTAAAGATCAAAGGAAATATTTACCAAACGGCACGTTAAGTACCAAAAACAGGTGCCAAGTGTAATATCCAATCAATGTACGTATAAATCATTCAGGGATTTTTAAGAATCTTAGCCTCAGAAATATTCATAAAAATATTGTTTAAGTCCGTCTTTACTGCATGTACTTGCGTAATTTCGGATAATATATTGATTTGAATGATTTAATAATTTATTGCTAACTAAGTTTAACGTTTGAGGGTAACGAACCAAAGATGTACTTGTAGTGTGGCAGGCCATAGACACATGGTTTCAGTATTTGCTAAATTCTTATTTAATTTTATCTACGTTGAAGTACCTCTTGATACAGTGAACATTCAAGTGGATTTGAAAACTCTTTATATAATTATGTGTTATACTCAAATATGTGTTAGTTACGCAACGTTAAAGTGTCCAGAAGGTAGATCGAATCCAGGGTCCGTATTTCAAAAACGCCTAAAATATACATTGTCAAGTAACCAAAGTGTCTGCATTTGATGATTAATCTGCTCTATTTGTATATATGTTCATTTTTTGCTAAAATCAATATTCCAGCATTTTTTTACAATGAAAAACAGTAAGAATTTGGTCTCTAAGATAAATTTTGGGATGTGAGAAAAGTTTCATCTGACAAAAAAAGAATTGTTGAAACGATTTTGAATACGGACCCATACAAATTCAGGCGATCGACGACACAACGCTGCTTTTACCTGAGGCATCGACCAGGTGGATTTAATCACGCGTATTCATGAATTATTTTAAGTTCAATAAAGGCAAGTATAATTATTCAACAGCATTGCATCTTCATTATCCTAAATAAGCGCAACACCGTTCATTCACGTTGATAGATCGTTCCTGAACGAGCACATCGTTCATAAAACCAAAGTCGTATTTTTAAGTTTTACTCCAGTAAACCCAGTACCTAGTAAACAAAGTTTGACGACGATCAATCGCGTAATTGTTAACGTTATTATATAAAAAAAAACCCGTCTAGGTCATTGTTTCATACAGCGCTTGTATCAGAGCATGTGCTGCACAAGTTGTGTGTGGAGTTTGCAGACTAACGGCCTAGTGGTGTGAAGATATCCGGTAGACTGATAGGTCACTAGGTTGTCAACTTCACTCTGTTATAGGAATAACGTTTGATATATAGTCTAATAGATCTACCGTCCAACAAAACATTCGCTATCAGAAATCATCTATTTGAACAACCCGAACTCAAGTGTTAGCCTGAGTAGCGAATTATGCATATTATGCGTATAATGCAGTTGGCAAAAGATGCGGTGGGTGCGTTCAACTTGTGTTACAAATTTAAATTCTCACTTTATTTTTTTGTGCGTTCGCTAAATGAACTTATAATTAAGAAGCGTAATCTTAAAGTGTATCATTTCAAACATGTATCGTTTAAATCTCATATTATTCTCAGGTCATGCTCATTAAAATCGCATTTCCTGGCACAAACAATTTCAATACCATTAAGAAAACTGATTACTCTTTGAAACATTTGCACATCTAGACGGCTTCTCACTCTCGGCTTTGTGACGATACTTCATAATGTCTATGAGCCAAAAACATGTTTTCAATTAATGCAGCTGTTTCAGATGAAATGTGTCATTTTTTAATTTTTTTGGTTCGTCAATAGTAATTTTCTCTAATGATAAATTAATAGTGTGATAATTAGCTGGAGAAATTAATTTCTCTTGGCGTAATTTAATGTAATGAAGTTAATTGTGATAGGTTTTAACCGTCCTTAGCGATATTATTTTTCCTACAGTGTTGAGTTTCAGTAATTCGTGGCGCCGTTTTTCGACATAATCTTATGTTCAGAGATGTAATTATCGGTCAATGATAACCCATAAAAGTACAAGCACTTATTTCCAATGGGGTCCTGTGTTTTGTTGAAGGGACAGTGAGTAGAATAGACAGTGGTATGGAACAAGGAATCAGGTTTAATAGGATTAAAAACCAACCACTACTTACTCATTTGTTCTTTCACTGCAAGCATCTTACAACTTCTCTAAAGCCTGGGTCCAACTGAGCAATTTTGCCTAGACGGTGTTCTCCGGATTATTTAACCGAGCATCGGAAGAAGATATCAGGAAAAGGGTAATCGGTGGTCTGTGGGAAGCTTCAGGGACGTCAGTAGAATATTTGCGAAATGTCTGTTCCCGAAGCTAGCCGAAGGTCATTTATTTAAATCGGGAGTACATCGCAGAGCAAAATTTGCTCAGTTGGACATAGGCTTTAATCAGGAAGAAATGCAATTGACAAATATATTGAATGAAAATAGCCGAGTGTTACTGTAACTTGAGGAAATGTGCTATTTTCGTCAAAAATTATTTCATTTAATGAAATTGCGTTATAACAAGAAACAGAAATGCAATGAAATGTCTATATCTGCTTCAATGATATATTCAAATGAGATTTTGAAAAAAAATGGGATAGCTGTTATACGTCTTAACTTGATCTACGCTATTTGCAATTCGATTTCATAACTGAATATATTTTGGTTCCAAGAAATGAAGTACTAATCACGATTTAGTTATTATAATAAAGCACCACAGAATCAGTTCCCTAAGCGTTTTATTAGTTTTCTATGAAAATTACTAGTGCATAAATATGGCGGCAAATACGAAACAGCTGTACCTTCCGAGTAGGAGAGTATAAGATACAACAAAATGGCATTTTGCGCTGGGATCTCGGAGGAATTACCAAACCGATCCAAATCTCACAGACGCTTGCCTATCGATAGAACAGTCTCCCGTGCGAGATATAAAACGAGATTTTCTGGTAGAGTAATTATTACTTCCAGAATTGCTCTTCTAGAATAATGGCCCGCCGAAATATTTAAAACAATATGAGTACAAACTAACTTAAAAGCAGACGAACTGCCAAGCGTCTAGCTGACGAACTACTTGTAACAACAAGGGAAAAGTAGTCCGTCTTAACGTACAACAATTGAGCAAATGGACTATGATACTTGCAAAGAAATCATTGGTCGTCTGCTTTTAATCATTACTGTTCTAATGTTTCCGATAACTGATCCAGTGTGTGTTCGGGACAAAAGTGGGTTAGTACTTGAACTCTAGACCCCTAGACCGTTCGTTCAACATAATCATTCCTTTTCTGTCATATTTCAAATATAAGAAGTTGGTCTATAACATGTCAACCAATATAAGAAAAAAAAAAGATTCTGTTTTTGTTTGGAAAATACTTCAATGGCAGTTTTCTAAGATTAAAAATAGTTTAATCATGTTAAAAAATAATTTCGCAACGCAGACGATATACCAGAGCATATCTCGAAATATATTAAAACAAATTTATGAAGCGTCTTGAAAAGTACATAAATATCGAATAAAGCCAGGGCATTACAGATGCTATCATGCATTATGTTTAAGCCATTTCTGTAGCGGTCTAAGGGCGACAACTCCAAGTAAAAAAACATCAAAAGTTGCAAAATTCATACGCAGTAATTTCCCCTTACGTATTTCGAAAATTTGTTTGCATAATTTACTTTTGATTTTCATATTTTCAGGCCCGGTTCCACCGGGGGGCCCGTGCCCCCCCCCCCCCCCCCCCAGTTGGCCTCGGAGTGACCATTTTTTACATTAAAATCCTTAAAATATTACCAATCGATATGGCTGTGGATCGATATTTTGTGACAATAACCCAGAATATTATATATTCCGGAAGCGAGGGCAATAAAATGTGCCCCCTGTTGTGTAATCTCCAGGTCCATGTGCCCCCTGTTGTGTAATCTCCAGGTTCAGATTACACTTGTTCTAATCATCCAGATGCATGCTTAATTAACAGCGTCTGAATGATGCAGATCAAGGTGTATGTGCTCCTTGATCAATGTCACTACAGCGCTTGAATTAACAGATTAAAAATTTTGACATGAATTTGAAGAGAGTAAATTTTCTTACTGATATGTTTATTTGTTATAACTGATTATGTAACACTACAATTTTGTTAATATCAAGCCTGTCTGGTTTTCAAAGAAAAACATTAAAAAAGGATTTTCATTATAAATTAAAAAAAATTCTTCACAAGGGGCACATTTTAATTGTATATTTTTGCAAGTTCAAATAAATTTTCTAAAACGTACGGGCGCAATAATTTGCAAGATTTTTATTATTAAAAAAAAATGGTCTGAACCTGTGAACACTACTGTCTTAGATAAAACCATGCATGGCATATGTAATACACCAACCAGTTGCATCCACGCCCCCACCAGGCCCGGATCCAGAAATTTCTGAGTGGGGGGCACGAGGTATGTACGGGATTCCGGGGGAGGGTAATTGCTTAATATGTGTGTGAAAATGCACAGGAAGGGGATACATTTGTATATGTGGGGGAATCTATAGTTACCTTTTTATGTTATCAGCGTCAACATGTACATTGTGTATGTTCGTTCATATTAGTAAGTGTTCAGATACAGTATTTTATATAGCAGCTTTAATCCTTTGACCATTGGAATATTATAACATAAGTAAGGGGGTCCGGGGGCATACTCCCCCGGGAAATTTTTCAAAACAATGGATGAATCTAGTGCATTCTAAGCCTATCTGGGAGCCCTGAAATATCTTTTTTCTTAATAACCTTAATGGGTTAGTAATGATTATTTAAAAGTCAAAAGGTAATATAATGAGCTAGGACAAAATTTCTCTTGTAATTGATTTCTGTCATGCAACAGCTACGTATTAAAACATACATGTACATTGTATGTTAAAAATATTCTGCGAGCGATGCGAGCACGAAAAATGCCCATCCTACAAATAGTTTTTCATCTAGAACATAAGAAAAAGTACCCATATTATTTAGAGATATGTAAGACTAGTTTAGGCCGAACATTATACATTTGATATGAATTATTGAGGAGGCAAAACTATGTATGACTCCTTGTTCTGACATTGGGGACCTGACCCCTGCAGGTCACATGACTCCTACACCCATGAATTGTGACATTCAGAAGCATTTTTCGTATATTGTAAGTGCTCATTCGCTTAGTCAAAATAGTCAATTTCTTTCTGGTGAAATATATTTACAGTTTATATGTATAAGTTTTGTAGACATACTGTCAGCTAATTAACCCACATAATACGATAGAACAATGATATCTATGCTGTTCTTATGTACATGTACATATGCCTTTCAGACAGAATTATATCAGTTCCGTTTTATAGAAACGTTGTTTTTATCGCCAGAGTCATAACATTCTTCAAAGGGCACAGAATAAAAACACATTTCAAACAATAGTAGTTGATGTACACCTATAAAGTCTGTGGCAGTCGCTTTCAACACATTATTCTTTAGGTTTTTTGGGCCCCCCGTGAATCAGTGTAACAGCCACCAGTGGTTATGTTGTAGACGTCACAAGTAACCACAAATGTGACATAAATATTTGGCAATAATGAACAATCTGGGCTCGTCGTAAGAAGTACCATTCGCAAACTTTGATTAAGGTGGGGATAGGGCGTATTAATAACTTAATTTTCTGTAGACTAGTCGTAATATGTATTTAAAGTTATTTTCTTCCATTTCATTCAGGAACAAAATAAAGTGTGTCTGTTCAATATCTGTTTCATTATTTATTCAAAGTTTTTAAAAAAAATCTCAGCCAACTGGGGGGGGGCACGGGCCCTCGTGCCCACCGCCTGGATCCGTGCCTGCCCACCCCGGGGATGGGCGATGGAAAGCCGCGGAAAACGACCGTACATGTTTTTACCTTCCAGCTTTTCCCCACTACTGGGGAAAGGTTGGGAATGTTTATTCCGAACCATTTCCTCGGTGACAGTATTTAGTTGTTAGGGGACGGGAAATACTTAGTACTGGAGATTTTACTATCAGTTGTTCCCGCTGGGCCGTGGAAGGACGGGAATTTTGACAACTCGAAAGTAAAAATCCCGGCCCATCCCCGGGGTGGGGTTGGATGCAACTGATATGAGTATAATTATTTCACTACTGGTCTTCAAAGTTCAAGTATTATTTATTGGTAGTCTGGAAGATTTCTTTTAAGAAAATTGTGTAATTCATGTTAGTTTTTGATATGTAGCAGTTCAAATGTATACGTTTACTTTTGATTTTAAAAGCTTAAAGTGCAGGAAATTGCATGATTTTAATTCAAAAAGTGAAAATTTCGTCGCCTCCTTACATTTATAACTACCTACATACATTGCCTCCATTAATTACTAGTGCTCCTTATACATGCAATGTGTACACACAAATGCATGGCTCATAGGACTAACTTACTCCTTACACATATTGCACCATTGTTTCTTGTTTAACAAGATGAGAGAGCTGATGCATAAGTTGAAGCAAACAAAATCCGAGCCCCAATCTCCCGAAGCATCTCAAGCAGAAATCTCAACTCAAATTGAGATTTTGCTAAAATCACAGTCATAATTAGAGATAAATCTAATAGTCAGTATGCCAAGTACCAAAAAGTGGCCTAACCCAAAAAAATAGTACGCACAAATTGTTTTTGCATAAAATCGTTATTTAACATGTCCTTTCATAGAAACCAAATGATGCAACCTTGTCATCATTGAGCATTTTGATATATTCAAGATGGCCGCCAAGATGGCTGCCAAAAATCTAAAATGTTCATATTCATACAATTGTCTATGTTTTCAATAGCATAAAACACATATGTTTAGTAATTTATTGTTAAATAAGGAGTTAACATATATTTGGACAAAATATTGATTTGAAATATTCAAAATGGCCGACAAAATGGCCGCCAATTCAGAGAAAAGTGATATTTTTATTGTTTTTATCACTCTTATATCTTATAACGCAATTATTCAACAATAATAGTAATAGTTACATAACATATCATCCAAAAAGCTGTAAGTCATTATTAAGGTGGATGTTATCATACTTATCCCCCACCTTTGATGAGGGAGTATAATATTATCGTTATGTACTTAGTATATGTTGGTGATCTTCGTCGATTCATCAGTCGGTAGGCTTAAAGGTTTTTGTTCAATAAAGCTTGACACAAGGATCTGCTTTAATATGTAAGCAAAGATTAGTTTGCAGATGACCCCTTTTGATGTTGGGGTTAGTTTGTCAAAGGTCAGGTTAGCAGTGACCTTTAAAATACAAAATGTACATACCGTCCATACTAGACAAGAATGATGCATGAAACCTAATGGGGCATGTTTCCTTCATTGGTTATCACGTGAACATTCGTTTGCTTTTGCAATTTGACCCGATAGTCCATTTGTTTACCACAGTACTTAACGGCAATGCTCAGAGAAAATGTTTTAGAAGACGAATGGTGATTACTTTCTCTAAATTTATACCACATGATCAATCCCCGATAGTTATTTGATTTCATTTTTTATTTCAAAGTTAATTGTTCAGCATTTTTCACATATCATAACTGGATATATGTATCACGACGTTGATGACGAGTGTAATGTTACATCATGGATACACCTACTCCTCCAAAGTTCTCTCCTGTTACAGTGTACACATGAATAGACCAAATGACGATCAATAAGCACAGTTGAAACCCAAGATCTGAAAAATCCACAGGAACCATACTAGTGTGTATTTTGTGTTCAGTACATTTTGTAGATCAACCTTCACTGTTAAATACCTGGCTGAAAATTAGGCATGCAAGTTTCACCAACATATTATATTGTACTCTTTAAGAATAATCAATTTGTTCTTCAGAGTTTATTTTGTATGTGAAATTGGATTTTTTCATCATTTCCTGAACCACTACAAGGATCATTGTCATATTTCAATGATGTTCAATACTACATATATTTAGGCATTATTTGGCTAATATACAATATTGAAGCGATATGTACATTTATTTGGCGGCCATCTTGGCAGCCATTTTGAATTTTTCATATGCTCAGTAATGCCGAAGTTGCCCATTGCCCTGGTAGGAACATGCTTTAGAACCAATATATAGATATTTTTGAACATATTGTGGTTTATATTGACAAAAAAACAATATATCACATTTCCCCTTTTCGGTAGCCATTTTGTCGGCCATTTTGAATATTTTCAACCCTCTTTTTTATTTGGAATACTTGTCTAGAATGTCTTACAATAATTTTCTATGTATATGTTCAAAAATTCCCATTTTACTTTCAAAATAGAAGATAATATACAATTTTGATATTTTGGTGGCCATCTTGGCGGCCATCTTGAATATTTCAAAATGCTCAATGATGACAAAGTTGCATCATTCAGTTTCTATGTAAGTACATGTCAAAGGACCATTTTATGCAAAAACATTTTGTGCGTACTATTTTTTTGGGTTTTGCCACTGGCATACCGACTATAAGTTCCTGCTTATGAAAATTAAATGATGCTGTAATAAACTCAGAATGTAATTCATGTATAGTGATACCATTTTCCAATCTAACCTTGCATTTAAATTAACATAAAGACAGATGTCAATATTTGAGATGAGATCTTGCTCAGATTGAGTTGCTTCGGGAAATTGGAGCCTTTTGTGAGTTTGCGAGACTTTAACAGTTTGCACCCAGAAACCATACTTTTGATACCTGGGCACACAATACATAATGAAAGTGAAAAGAATGTAGAAAGCTGAAAACAGCAACAAAGTATGTAAATTTATTCAGATCTTTATTATATATCCAGTAAATCATCCAAATATATAAGGCTACAATAAACATTTAAATATAACACAATAAAGATAATATAATATATCACATTCACTTGAACAAACAATATCAAAGAACCATAGATACAATAACATTACAATAAATATCTTTGTGAATAAAACATATATTTGTTAGTATACATTGTTGTGAAAATCTGTAGGGGACTAAAAAATTATTTATTTTATCCCTAAAAGCATTCCTAGGTAAAAAGGCCTACAGGTAGGAAAATAATTTTTTGAAATGAAGCAAACATGTGGCGGTGTATTTTGGGCTTTTAAACTTGCCCCAAGGTTTTCCCCCGCAGGAGCCTTAAACGTGGTTTGCACATAACCCCTAAAACGAGAGAGAGAGTCTAAATAATGTATTAATTACAAAAATGATGCTTACATGTAAAGATTCATGTAAAGATCATCTGATGCTTACACAAAAATCTGCAAAACAAATTACAAATATGCCCAAAACTAATAAATTAGATGTTTGTGAAACAGTATGCCCCATGGAAGCCTAATTGTAGAAAATGGCAAAGATAACAGTGACCTTGACCTTTGACCGACTGACCTCAAAATCTACATGGTTCAAAATCTACTGTTACTGACCAACCTCCATGTAAAGTTTGAAGATCCTATGACAAAGCGTTCTGGAGTTAGTGAATGGAAAAATTTTTAGTCTACCGATAGACGGACCATCTGAACAACATGTGCAAAGCAATATACCCCCCTCATCAAAGATGGGGGACCTAATAAAGTAGAGACACTGTGTAATACAGTACTGAGATCAACAGCTTTATAAAGATTTATTCTTCAAATCAATATCAACACTTAAAATACCACCCAAACCTGTCTTTAGTGGCCTATCAATATCCGTCTCAAGCTCTCTAGAGCAGCACTTTTTGTAAAACTCGAAGTTTGATTAACTGCAAGGATTAAAATACCTGTAGAACTTCTGATGAAATAATTATATCATGAAACGAAATTAACAATAATTATACCAAAAGCATAATTTCTACATTTCTGTTATGTTATATATCTGTTTAAAACATGGTTCCATATAAAAACAATCTTAACCAACACTACTGTTTTTCATACACCGTCAGTGGTATCACTTGACTTGAGAGTAGGGGTTTAACTGCTTTAACCCTTGAAATTTCCCAACAAATCACAATTTGACCCTAAAGATTTTAATTTGAAGGATTATTTTCTCTTTAATTCAATGGTTTTTTATCTATAAATTTGTACAAACTAGTAAAAAGTATCGAAATGACCCTTCAAATACAGAAGCTAGTGTAACCCCTGCAGTGTTGAAACAGCATTAACTACTTCATTGGACAGAGTTAAGTAAGATCTCCAAGAATAACCGAGACGTCACCATGATATAAGTGTCAGGGATCACCATAGTGGGTTCTTTTTAAACATGCCCTTCCATTTGACAGTGTCAGCATCCTGCATTCTCTTCCCTAGAAACTCCAACATCTGTTCTACCTCTTTCATTTCCTGCAGAACATGTATACAATACAAATACAATAATAACATGATAGATTTTTGACACTTATTCATTGGGTGTCATTACTGAACAAAGCTCTTTGATTAAAAACAGAAACTTTTTTGTTTGTGTATATATTAATAACTGATAGGCCGTATTTTTTGCTAGCGGAAGTGTTTGTGAAAATAGACTATTTGCAAAATACGCTAAGATTTCCATTCATGTAAACTGAAGGACGTATAATAATACAGTACTTGATACCAGACTTATGTTATCACTAGACCAAGCTTGCTCGTCTGCAAGCAACAACACAACTTCTCCACAAGAGGGAGACATGGATTGATCACATTCAAAGGTACAGAAAACACAACAAGCTCAAACCCATATGACTTAGCTTTCAACTTTCAGGACATCATGATTTAACATACCTTATCAATTCTGTTATTTCTTTTGTCTTTTAATTCAGGCGTTGCCCCTTCTAGTTTTTCAAGCTGTAAACAAAAATGTACAAAATTCAATCTTACATAATTTCCATAAATTTCAGGGGCCACTTTCATAGACATATCTTAGCTAATATTTGACTTTTGCAAATGATATTTTGAGCTACCTAAGACAGCTAGCCTAGAACATTATTTATAAAGCAATAATATATGACCTGGAATTATCCTAAATATTAATTTTTCAGTCCTTATTGGAGGTAAGATGACCTGACCAGTTTTCCTAGAATTGATTTTCCAATGCCAACTTGCTGTTCTGCCAGAAACTGACATCCACTCCATTTGTGGAGAACATAAAATTAGTCAAAATCATGGAATAACATAATCTGAACGTTAAGTGTCTGACCAAGTAATGAAATCCGGATAACTTGAGCAAAAATGAGTACTCTATCCAGTTGGTCAGCCTTTTTCAATGATGTACACATGAATACAGTCAAGGTTCATAATACTTACCCGAGCTGTTATATCAGTCAACTTTTCCTTTGTTGCTTCATTGAAACTCTTAATCTTCACAGATCTTGGTCTAGCTTTGACTGAAGGCAAAACATAAATGGATAATAATTATCTAATCATCTGTGTTTAACAGTCACACATGTGTACGCAGTCACCTTAAAATCCCATTATGCTGCAAACAACTATTTTCAACAACTAGCAATAACTTAGTAATCTATCTGCAGAACAGTCATTGAAATTAGCTTTAGAATATTACCTACCATTCAGGTGAGTAATCCTTCATAAAGTAACTACAGCGATGGAAAAAGTTACTCGCCGGAATAGAAAATCAGCAAAAAAAACCTCACCAGGACCTTCTGGCGAGTGGTAATTTCGATGACTGCCAGAATTATGTATTTTGAGCACTTGGAGTCCCAAAGATGGAAAACACCATAAAATGAAGGAAAACAAAATACAACCCCAAGTTGGTTTGTTGTCAAAATAATGATTTGTTAACAATAAATGCATTATAATGAATAGTCTAAGGGAAGCAACTCTTGCAAAATTAGTATTTTGCCATCCATACATTTAACTTAAATGAGAATTTTGGTTTTCTTTTTTGACAGATATAGTTAGAATTAAGTCTGTCATCAATAACTGGTAATTGCTGAAATTAAAAGCATGCTAATACATGATAGATCAGACAAGAATGTTATATTTGGGAGTATGACTTTATAACCGCCCCTCAATATAATTATAATAGTGACTAGGCCAAAACAAACTTACTGTTCTGATGCACTTTGACAACCTCCAGAATGTAGGGCCTGCAAAACAAGTAATAATCTATAATACACCATTGATGAATTTACCCATTTCTCCATATGGCTCCAATTACCTATATAATTATAAATATTTATACAGTGTATGGAATCTCAATACTGATTATTTGAAAATTGTTGATTCAACAAAGTATACTGATAAGTTTAAATCATAATTCAGGGGCTCTATTGACCCATAAAGCCCAATCCTGAAAACGAGTCAGTTTTGGTTGCCTTTAGCACACATCTCAACACCTTGTCACAAGGCTTCAAACAAGTTCGAACATTGTTAAAATTTAGATTATGAAACTTGAAATGACCATAACTTAGTCAATTCTTAGAATTTTTCATCAATTATTAACTTCTATTTTCTGCAGAAAAGATCATTATAGCTGCATTAGGAACCCTGACCCTGTCCAATGGATAATATGTGTTAAACCATTGTAATGACCTCACACTATTGTTGTCATGTGGCAGTCCATTATACTTAATATATCAATGGCTTACTGTCCGATCTTTTTACTCAACTGAATGGCATAAAGAGACAATAGAATATGGTGTATAATTAAAGATAAGGCATACTGTCAGTACTTACTTGGATACTTGATTTGTAGGCACATTCCATGTGATGGGTATCAATGACCCTCGATGATTTCTCAACTGAAAAAAGGACATATGATTGTTAATCATAAGATGATGATAAGAAATGTTACAAAAATGTACATGTCCCCTCATAATTGAAGCAGTGATATTGATGCACAATTCATACATACCCAAGTCTAAAAATACAAAACTCGAGATACTGCACCTTATTGTTGGGATTGGCAATTTATCAACATGTGAAACTGATATTGTAGAGACAAAATTCAATTTTGGAGAGAAAAAATATTTTGTTCGACAAATGGGTCTGACTATGGCCCCTTCTAGTACCAGTACTTAAGCTAGACGTTTGAGAAGAAACAGAAAAAGACAACAGAAATGGCACAAACTTACATCGCTATTACTAAGACTAAGAGCCTTAAAAAAACTAACTGCGAGTACCAGTCAATCTGTCCAGCGATTTATTTTTAGTGAGATTTTAGTACCTGTCTGTCAAACTGATAAAGCTGGCTTAGGACTCATAAATTTAAGGAAATAACTAAAATATTTTTACATCTATAGTACAATTCAATTATTATTAACTTCAGTGGCAAAGGATTCACAGTTTTCAAAACCAAAATGAAACAGCGAGTAAAACTAACAATGCGAGGGTTGCCACCAAAACTGTCGTAACTGCTTATAATTAAAGAAGGACATACAAGTAACAACAGTTTTGCAGGCAACCCTCGATTATTGCTGTTTACAGTTAAGGTGAGTTCCTTTGAATTACTGCCTCCTGTCTTACCTTAAGTACAACATTATCCAAGTCCTGTAACTCACATGTCTTCAGAATGGATTCTTTGATGTGATGACCCGATTGATTTTCTTGTATATCTATACAATATAACATACTGGCATTATCCTCACCTGAAAAACACACACAATTACAAATCTATAAAATAACATTCCAGGTTTTTTTGGTCAATTTTATAGCTGATATATTCGGTCATTAGTGTTTTTTCCAGGCCCTTTCAGCATGGCGCATGCGCCAAGCCCTTTTCTCCCGAACTAACGATGCGCCATGCTGCCCTTATCAAAGGCCTTTTGCGCCAAGTGCCCTTTTGTCAGCTGCTAATTGTTTATTGTGCCCTCTCAATCGGATGTAGACTGTCCTACATCCTGTCGTATCATGACTTGTCACCTAGGATATGACGTGTCAACGTGTGTATTACACAACGGGGGTCTCGGCAGTCGGGTGAAAAAATCACGTGACTGGTTGCTTCTTTATCTTGAAAAAAACGTGTGAACCAGTCAATGTTTTACAGAAGAAGAAATTTCCAGTAGACTGGTTGCATCATGATTTTGCATAAAAAAGCATGAACCAGTCGGCAATTGACTTTTCACGGGCATAAAACACGAACCAGTCGCTATTTTTTCAATTAGTTGTCGAGCGTCGGCAATTAACAAATGAATGTTTTTCGCAAGATTAATCCAATTAAAAATAAAACTGCCGACGATGATTGCCTAATCAAAATTTTAATATCATAAACTATTTAATATGCTCACGTGCGTTGTTGATATCCAATTTATGTTACGACTGACGCGAAGTTAAAGTCTGTCACAAATGTACGCTCCGTGAAATTGGCGATTAAAACAGTAATCCAGTGGACGAATTTTTATTATAAATCGCATAAAACCATATAGTTTACGCTTAAGGTAATTAAAAGTAGCCTAAACACATTGCACATTTATCTTGCGAGAATTTGTGAAAATATGCTGACATACAGGTCACGTGACGCGCGTGTTGAACAGTTCTGCAAATATGCCGTGTCGAGAATGTAAACAATTCTGCCGATGTCAAAGCTTGTAATTTAAAAAGATGATGGAATATATATGACTCATATATATTCCATCATCTTTTTTTGTCAAATCTGGGGCATTTGAAATTAAATCCACTATTTCTCGAAATTTAGACACAGTCGGCGTTCCATAAGTAGACACTATATTTTTACAATTCCTCACTTCCAGTTTATATTCATGCGCCTCTTTATGTAAATAGCCTTGAGAGTTAGAAATTTCACAGTTTGTCACACATAGTTGATGGTTCAAAATAAAATTATATATACATATATATAGAAATATTTTAAAACAGGGAAAAAACTGTTGATTTGCTTTTAAAGAATAGAAAAATAGCCATTTCCTTTAAATTCTCAAATCTAGCTGCTCTATGCTGTGTCATCATCCACCATTTGACTGAAGTTGATGCAAAAATATTGAGATCAAGTCAAGGGTAGTAAGTCAAACCAAAGACCTAAATTACACAGATTGGAAACCTGTACCAAATCTCACGATATCTCTGGCAGGTCTTCTGAAATCTCACGAAACTTTGTTCATTTTTCACACCTTATATCTCCTGTTTTGATACACATAGGAAATAACTAATAACTCTATGCATCAGATTAATTATTTAGCTATAAAATGATACCACAATAAAATAAAGAAATAGTGACATTTATTGAAATTGGTCAAGGAATAAAAACAATAGACCACAAAGACCCAGACCTACTCTCATTTTATTTTTAATGAAATTCCAAGTTTATCAGAAAATACCCGATTTGCCTTATTCAAACTCAAATTTTGTCAAGTTGAAGTTCGTGTAGCCGGTGTATCAAACGAAATTGACAAAATAAATATATATCACTAACTCCTCGACACATATTTTGTTGGAAACTGCTAAAATGACCTTTAATCTTTAAAAAAACTGCAAAATCACATCAAATGACCTTTGGAATTGGAAAAAATACATGTAAACAATTTTACTGTCAAACACCATGTCAAATTTTCAGGAAAGGGAAATAACCCCATGTAGACGGTGCAACAATAACATTTTCCAAGTAAATTTGGTCCAGTTTGTTGACAATTTGATTTTTTACCCCCGCCAAAAGTTGCACACAACCCTTTTTATCAATGGATGACTTCATAGCTGTCCAAATTATGTTTGATAAATAAACTAGCGAGCATTGAATACATGCATGTCAAACATTGCCAATTAAATAAGAATTTACTCGTAGTGAAGGTACGGTGTAAGTTTTTGTTGTGATTTCATTCAGAAATTGGTCCATTTTGTATTTACATGGGCGTAGCAGGGTTCGAATTTAAGCTCGCATACTTGCTAAATTGCTAATAGCTTGTAGAAATTCAGAATAGCGAGTGACATTTAAAGTCACTCGCATATTTTAGCGAGTATGAAAAAGAGGAGCAAACACCAATAAAAGTCCTCCTTAACGAATTGCTTATAAATTTCAACAAAACAACGTGTTTTCTGTCGCTAACTATCGGTGGAAACTTGCGTTGATGTGTCAAACGAGTAAACAGGAAATCCACATTCGGAATGGCGCGGCACTTTTGCTTGATATACTATGACCGAGATATTGCAATTTATTCATGCCTTAAATTTGCTTTATCGGATCGCAGATATCCACTAAAATACACCAACAATTATCGAGAACAAGTTTGTTACAGTTAGTAATAAATTCAATGAATCGATTTACGACGAAGAGGAGCATAAAAACATGCAATAATAGCAACAAACCTGTTTCCGCGACACCGATGGAAAATCGACGTAACGGACTTACGATTTTCGTACCCGACGTTTGCACCAAGCAAAAATCGATGCATGAATGATGAAGCTTTAAGTTTTAAATGATTTAACACGTATGTGAACTGCAGTTTTCGTTTTAATGTATCTTGATTTTTTGTTTATCTGTTTCATGCTTCAGGCATAGTGATCAAGGCATAGCACTTTATAGCAGTTAATTTTCAATTAAATTGGTTAATAAATTTTAATAATTTTTTTAGCTAGTAGCTTTTCCTTTTAGCTAGTGAACCCAAATGGCACAAGCTAATTTTAGCTAGTAGAAAATATCGCTAAATTCGACCCCTGCGTAGGAGCAGGGGGGGGGGGGGGGCAGCCCCCCAATGTCTGGACAGGGGGGGCAACATATCTTTTTTAAAAAAAAATTTTACCCCCCGTTGCCAAATGTTTGCCCCCCCATGTTGAAAACGTTCCTACGCACATGATTTATTTAATTTACTCGTCAGTTATTGTAAACAATCCTGCAGGCAATGTCACGAGAAAAAGAATCTACAATTTCATGAGAAAATTACATACACCGGAACCGTGGATACACCGGCTTCATGAGGTTTCACTATACCTCATGCAGGAGAAGACAATTAGCTCTTCATCATGATACATTGTCCATTAAAATTTGATGACTAAAAAGTAAAAGTTTTATGCACAATAAATAAATCTGCTGCGTGCTATGTTTCTTTTTCTCTATATCTTCAATTGAGTGTCCACTGTGTGTAATGTAGGTCTTTGGTCAAACCTCGAGAATTATCTCTTTGCACATCCGGCGTTCCATAGTCTCCATCTAGTTTGACAGTTGCACCGTTATAATGGGAGACGATGTGTGAACTCCGTGGGATTTTGTAGTAAGTGACAAATTATAAATAATTTTGAGTTTTGAGTGAAAGAAACAGAAAGGGCATAGAAGCAATAAATCGATAGGAGGTCGTGGCAAGCTGCTTCCTTAAGGTAACTCCCCCTGCTGAAATTAAACCCATCAGTGTTTAACCATGTCAGAAAAGAATTAGATTTTTCAAGTCTGCGACAGCATTTATTACAAAACTTGTTATACTAAATTAAAATAATACATTTACATTTATGTAATTGATTTTAAAAAAAAAGAAATATTTGATAAAAAAGTGTTTTATCTACAATTGAAATATGTCATTTTTTGTGTCAAAATCCTGTTAAAAGTACTCACTCGAAATCAATATAAAACACATTGTTGTGTTCTCCAATTTATTATCCAGGTGATAGACTATTCCACTTATCAATTTAATTAATGACATGCACACATCGAATCAAAACGTTTGGTCACTTTATTACCAAATTTGTAAAATAACATTTACACATATCTGATTATTTTAAGTGTGTAAGTAGGGTGTATTCTAACAGTAGATGACCGTCTAAATTCAATAGATTTGACCATGAGTTGTTTTGATAGCAACATAATCCCACGAACAGAAATGTTTTACACACTGGTCATCTTCAAATGTGTAATACAAATCTGATTTATAAATTTTACATGGTTAAATATTTAGTGTTTTATGGATAAAATGTGATTAATATGCAATAATTCTATAGTCGAGCACCTCGATAATGGATTGGAGAACATAGAAATGTGATTTATATTGAATTTGAGTGAGTACCTTTTTCAGGATTTTGACACAAAAATTGGCAATTTTCAAGTTGTTATAAAACACTTTTTACAAACTGCATTTTTATTTCTTTTTACAAATATTCATTATAGATGTAAATTTTTCAATGTAGCATAATGATTTCAGCTGAAAATTATATTACAGACTTGAAAAATCAAATTGTTTTCCGACACAATAACACACTCGTGACTTCAATTTCAGCTGATGAAATTACCTTAACATCTATCATTTAACGGTACCCCGATATCATGAGAAACTGGGTTCCCATTTTCATTTTGCCTTTCACGTTCGCTTGGTACCTTAAAATACATGCGATTTGATTAAAAGATAGACATCAAAATGGTGAAACAATTTTGCAATAACAATAATATATATTTAGTAAAGACAAACTAACCAATATCGACTCTTTTAACATGAATCCAGATTTTTTTCTTCCCGTCGGCCATCTTTGATGTTTACAAAGGGAGATAATTTGACGATAGTTGGTCGAGGATAAAAACTATCTCTCGTCATTGGGCCGTTATTAAGCCACTGGAAAAATAAAACACTATTTAATGTGTGTAAAACCAGGAACAATATACATTAAGGTAGATTATATTGTTCCAAATAAAACAACATTGTAATAAGTATCTCTTAGCCAGAAGTTTCCAATACCATTTCTGTTTGACAAGTTCATTCATATGAATCACCCAAGACAATTAATGACGTCACTCGGCTCTAAATTACATGTTGAAATTTAATTGACGTCATTTTATTCCTAGTCGTGTTACATTACAATGTAACCAAACAAAGTAACTTACCAACATCGACTCTTTTAACATGAATCCAGATTTAAACGTATGTCCCGTGTATGGGTATTATACATCTGGCATGCAAAATAACAAGTGGTGTCTCTGGAACGAGTACACCTCCTGTATCGATCTTCACTATATACCCATCCCCCGAAACCTAAATTTACTTAACTCTTCTGGAGGCCTCGCACAAGGGTTTCCGAAACAAGTAAATTGTAATCAACTTCCCCTCCGCATAGTATCGGGGTCTAGTGTACATAAGTGTAAGGCAATCATATCCAACATTTTCTGGTAAAGAAATGTTCATTGGAAAGTACACTGACGAATATACCATACTTAACCGGTGAGAAAAACATTGAAACTGCGAAAAATGACAGTTTTTAGTAAGTAGTTCCTCGGCCGTAAACGTCATCCATATTTTTCGTCCTCGGCCGTAAACGTCATCATCACAAAATCTCCTCGGCTGTTAACGTCATCATTTTTGCACATACTAGGGTCTCTTTGAAAGGGCCCATCGTTGGTTTCAGGGCACGGACAGAGTTGTAACTTTACAGAATTGTTCATATATAATTTTCGTTAGATCTGTGAGGTTAAATAGTTTAATACTAGCGCAAACTGTTTAATTGCGGGCAATGTATGTGAGAATTGAGCATTATTTTCTGCTTGTCGTGTATAAACAGGCTCTATCAGATTTATTCCGCAAAGATAGCATGCGAGGCTGAGTGAATAGTACATTCAAACATTCGTGGTCATTCATAAATCGCCAGATTCAAAAGAAAGGCCGAAATGGATAAGTTCTGGTAAGAAATATAACCCCAATACTTACCCGTCATCGGTTTTTACCTCGGCCGTAACGCATCACTCGGCCGACCACGCATCCGGTTATACCGTGTGATTGTGCTTTCTTTTAATAGCAGATAGCAACCGAGATTGACTTTTTGCTTCAATAGTTTCTTATAACAGTAGGCTTTCGGAGCAACACAGTTATCACAAGTTATTCATTGTATGTCGCAAAATATTAATTTTTGAATCTTTGACACGAAACGTTACTCGATCATGCACCCGGAGACGTTAGAATATTGCTATGACGTCATAAATCATGAGACGTCATCAATCACTTTCCATGCTGAATTAATTGGCAAATAAATTGTCTTTGACCATGCAAACTTTCAATAAGCTGTATATCAAAGGGTTATGAATAGTGGAATTAGTTCACGAAATTATTGATGGACCCTTGGACGTATATATATATAATGTAAACGCGGATTCACAAATATCACATTATTTATAATGTTTGTTTTCGCCTGTATCATTTTCAGATGAGTTTTCAATTGAAATTTTTGTGCGAATGCAGATCCACAAACACTACAGTCATATGGTTTTTCACCGGTATGTATTCTCATGTGAGTTTTCAGAGCACTATTTTGTGTGAATGCATATCCACAATTTTACACGGGAATGGTTTTTCACCAGTATGCATTCTCATATGGGTTTTTAGATAACACTTTTTAGTGGACGCATGTCCATAAATATCACATTAAAATGTTTTTTTTACCAGTATGTATTCTAGTGTGAATTTCCAGAGCACCCTCTTGAGCGAATGTAGATCCACAAATACCACATTTGAATGGTTTTTCACCCGTATGCATTTTCATATGAGTTTTCAAATAACTTTTTCTTGCGAAAGTAGATCCACAAACACTACAGTCAAATGGCTTCTCACCAGTATGTATTCTCATGTGAATTTCTAGTTCACGCTTGTGGGCGAATGCAGAGCCACAAATACCACATTCAAATGGTTTTTCACCAGTGTGTATTCTCATGTGAATTTCCAGATTACCCTGTTGAGCAAATGCAGATCCACAAATACCGCATTCAAATGGTTTTTCACCAGTGTGTATTCTCATGTGAATTTCCAGATTACCCTTTTGAGCAAATGTAGATCCACAAATACCACATTTAAATGGTTTTTCACCAGTATGTACTCTCATGTGAGACTTCATAGTACACTTCTGTTTGAAAGCTAAATCGCATATTTCACATTTAAATGGCTTTTCGCCCGTATGTTTTCTCATGTGATACTGAAGATGACCTTTTTGTGCGAAAACTAATTCACATATTTCACATTTGAATGGTTTTTCACCAGTATGTACTCTCATGTGAGTCTTCATAGTACTCTTACATGTGAAAGATAAATCGCATATATCACAATTAAATGGTTTTTCACCAGTATGTTTTCTCCTATGAACT
Organism: Spisula subtruncata; assembly: GCA_963678985.1. Classification (NCBI taxonomy): domain Eukaryota; kingdom Metazoa; phylum Mollusca; class Bivalvia; order Venerida; family Mactridae; genus Spisula; species Spisula subtruncata. The sequence continues at coordinate 47,402,660 of OY787664.1, read as the reverse complement.
TTCAGATTACTATTATCAGTGTATGCATGTCCACAAATACCACATTTAAATGGCTTTTCGCCCGTATGTTTTCTCATGTGAGACTTAAGAGTGCCTATTTGTGCGAAAACTAATTCACATATTTCACATTTGAATGGTTTTTCACCAGTATGTACTCTCATGTGAGACTTCATAGTACTCTTATGTGTGAAAGCTAAATCGCATATATCACAATTAAATGGTTTTTCACCAGTATGCATTCTCATATGACTTTTCAGATTACTATTATCAGTGTATGCATGTCCACAAATACCACATTTAAATGGTTTTTCACCAGTATGTACTCTCATATGATACTTAAGACTACTTTTGTGTGCGAAAGCGGATTCACAAATATCACATTTGAATGGTTTTTCACCAGCATGTACTCTTACTCTTCTATGCACAATAAGATCACGTTTATGTTTCAAATCAGATCCGCTAACATCACAGTTGATTGTATTTTCATCAGCATGTTGTCTCGTGTGCTCAATTAATTCATCCAGATTAATAAAATCAGATCCACAAACATCACATTTATGAAGTTCCTCACACGATCGTTTCATCATGTTTTTCTTCCAAGTTGTCTCTTTGTATTTAAGTCGATATTCTTCGAGCACTCTATCTGTTTGTATTTAAGTCGATATTCTTCGAGCACTGAATCTCTTTGTATTTAAGTCGATTTTCGCCGAGCACTGTATGTCTTTGTATTAAGTACGATATTCACCGCGAGCATTGTATGTTTTTGTATTTAAGTACGATATTCACCTAGCACTGTATCTCTTTGTATTTAAGTACGATATTCGTCGAGCACTGTATCTCTTTGTGTTTAAGTAGATTCACCGAGCACTGTACTCAAACTTTCTGGTACCCTTGATAGAGGTCTCTGTTCTATATAATGTGTATACTTAAATAAATTAATTGTGTCCATACATTTCTGACATTCTGTTAATGAATTGATCACAAATTATTATTACAAAATGTTAAACTTATCTCTTCTATTGCACTTGAAGATGTCTCACCCATGAAATGTTTCTCCGTTAGTCGTGTGGTCGATTTTTATCTGTATAGAAAATAACAGAACACACGTGTATCCGAGTTTTTTTTATATACATATAACCCAATGAATAGATCCGTAAAACTTGAAATGTAGCTGCATTTTCCTTGTCTCGGCTTTTATACAGATAATCATCTTTTATTATAGCTTTATGTGGCTGGTTGTGACACCTATACGTGTATAATTGAGAGTTTATCTCAGAAATTGTGTTTAATTAGTCTGTATAATTGAGAGTTTATTTCTGAAATTGTGTTTAATTAGTATGTATAATTGAGAGTTTATCTCAGAAATTGTGTTTAATTAGTCTGTATAATTGAGAGTTTATCTCAGAAATTGTGTTTAATTAGTATGTAAAATTGAGCAACAAAAGAACAGGAAGATGTACAACACGATCTCATTCTAATCGAGTGTTCACGACTGAAAGTACTTCCTGTACTCACACAATTTGCATTCTATGTAATTAACGGCATGATTTTTTAACATATTAAACAAATTAATTAATTAATCTAATTTTCCTTGAAAACAACCAGGAACAATATAATTATTAGAATTATATTGTTCCTGGACCAACACAGGTACGTGAAATGCTAAAAAATCGTATTGTCTTAAATCGAAATGTCCATCTTTATATCTTGATTGAACATATTAATAACACTATCTTAGTTTTATTTTTGTATATTTATTCGTGTGTACTAATTGTTTATAAATAGTGATATTACTATATATGACAGTACTACTTAGTCATATCGCTGGCTTAGGACAAGAACGTCGTAACTACCAAATCGATATATTGAGAAAACAAGATAAAACTGTCTGTAATTTACTCTTTACCTACACGTTTTTAAAACTTCATTTTGGTCAACATGACAATTTCAGATTTTCATGAAAATATGCTCAGGAAGCGTCTTGTGAAGCAGATTTCAAATATGTATGAGTCTTATAAGGTCGTAAGAGGTAGTTACGACCTTCTGGTGTTAATCCATCGATATGTGGATTTAATGATTATCAGACTGGTTTATATCTGCGAAAAGAAACGTCTATATAGCTAGTTTGCGATAGAAAAAAATCGTGTTTTTGTAACATTTCTGAAAATCTATTCATCAGATTTTGGTAAAAAATTACACATAACTACAATAACTTCCTACCTACTCCCATTCCGAATTCCATAATTTTTAGTCACCTAATTAGATACATTTATTCTTTATTATAATTATATTGAAATTACATGTTAAATGACAGTTTAACGCAGGGAGGTAATCTGGTATTCCATTGATGATTTATTATCAATTATTTAACCGTTACACTCCGTGATCGTCGGGATTGACATTACTGTTATAAAGACGAGACTTAGCTATATAGAAGGCCCGTATAATTCACTTTATTTAGGTGTGTCGCTTGTAAACAATGTATAACAATAGCATGCATTTCGTCATATTTACAGACGGGCCTCGCGTGGGTGGCAAATACGTAAATATACCGTTAGGCGTATCACATGACCGTAAAATTGATTGGCTGTTGCAAATAGCAAGTCTCCTAACTTGATATTTCATACAAAACTACAAATATGTTACCTAGAACTTATGAACAAAAGTTTTTTAACTGAATTCTGATGTTGCTGAAATTTCAGTGTGTATTAGGTAGATATATTTCATTTATTCGTGCAAAATTTCATACATGTAGGTTTCGTAATTACAGAGAAATGTTTAAAAAACACGATTTTTTTTCTATCGCAAACTAGCTATACTGTACATGTATATAAAATATATTTTAGTATAGCTTTAATTTTGCGACTTCTAGAACTCGGCACTATACTGGTGTGTGTGTATATATATATATATATATTAAAACATTTTTAATATTTATTTTGCTGATAAAAAAATCTTTGACGTCAGTTCTTCGTCTTCCTCGACGGTCGCGTATCACTATGAGTAGTTATTATTAATTTTATTATTTTAGCATGAACTCTGTCTATTAAATTCCTTGTTTAAAGCAAATAATATAGTCCGTTATTTTAAAAATTTGGTTCTACGCAAAGACCTCAGCTATAGCCCTTGTTTAAATGGTACAGTACTTTGCGCTATTTGATAGTTCCGCTCTTAATGCCCATTTCGCTACAATGTGCACAGTCTTTCTCTTGGCAGGGTACCCGTCTGCATCGATCAATGAGAAGCAGTCTGACGTACCAAACGACGGATTCGATATTTTAGAAGAAACTTACTCATTTATTGACGATGTGAATCGTTATTTTATAACAAAGGTGCACTAAATCGTTCAGTTTTTGTATTTTGTTCATGAATGTAATACTTTGGCTTCATGATAATGTGCATTTCTTTGTAGTGCACTAAAATTGGCCACATCACCCCACCCGCCATCTTGAATTTTTAGTGGGTGGAGTGCATTTTTGCGCTGAAAATTTTATTGATGTTTCTTGTGGTGTTTCAGTTTCTTTCGAAAACATCGTGATAGTAAGATATATGTTATATATTTAGTTTTTGTTGGTTGAGCTCGTATGCCTTGGTAGTCAGTTGGGTCTTATTTGTTATTTTGACCATTTCTTGAGTCCAGTTCTGACTCGTTTCTGACGTTTCCACTTTGTTGTCATTTTGTTTCTTGTTGGTGGCCATGTTTTTCATGAATTTGGTCGTTATTACTGTTTTCCTATTGATGACTTGTTTCTTAAATGTGAACTTTGGCAACTGTCAACAAAAATAATTTAGAACTTACTGGTCGGCGATCAGTTCCCGATGGCTACCAGTATCCGACATTTGATATTTTTTCGTATTTAGCGTAGCTCTAAAATTAAGATATTTGGTATAATTAAAGAACTTGACCAAAGCAACATTTGTGTGTCAGAAAATTTACAATTCACGGAAATAAAATGAAAATATCAAGAAATACATGCAATGAAATGATAGTCGTCACCTCTTTCCCTTGGGGGATCATCTGTTTACGAAAAATGTGCATGTGCGATGATACAAACGAGTTCATCTATAAATAGCCACGGGTTTGCCAGAGTCTATGACAAAGCAAGGTTTAGCTCAACAACAGGTATGAGTAGTATCAGCGATTCATACAAAACTCGATGTAAGATAAATATTGACGAAAACGTCATCATTGACGTCATTATGTATGACGTCAGCGATTTTTATTAATTGGAAAAAGCACTGACCATTAGGCCTCAGTTCCATTACCGGTGTGTAAACAAACAAAGAGAGACAACTCTAAAAAGCTATGTGCAGTCAAAGGGAGATAATTTCCTTTTAGTTGAGAGGGTCAAAACGGGGAAAAGGGGAAATTAAACCTAATTAAATGTGAAATGTCGGATACTGATACTCTACATCTAATTTACGGCCTGAAATAGTGACCCATTCTTCGCCCCGAATTCTACGCACTGTATGACGTCACAAATGTCAAATTGCGATTATAATATCGGTCTTGAGCTCAGAATTACAAAAATGTAAGTTATTTTGTTTTAACCCGTTTAGTTTTCGAGATAATGCCGAAAAACATGCAAAAAATGTCGGAAACTGGTCGCCGACCAGTAGAGTAAATGTGCAAAAAAGATGCCCAAAGTGAAATGGATCAGGAGTCTGTTCAGACTGTTGACTAAATGACATTAAGTTTAGAACCAAATAGTGCTGTCGAAGTACTTTATATTTTATTCAATGCTGGTCTACAAATGAGCAGTGTTCGCAAATAGCTTCCCTCTCGGCACTTGCTCTCTGCACTTGCTGTGCGACAGTGGGCTGTCCATGAGGAACAACTTAGCACAAGGAAATTAAGTCTAAAAAAGGTGAGAAAAATGTGCAACCAGACAGGGGCTCAAACCTGGGACCCTTCGCTTACAGGGTGAATGCTCTTATCGACCAAACTAGCTGGCTGCTTATACAAGTTTCTCCCCTACAGGCTTCCCAATAGCTGTGGGATTAGCTCTCGGTCTGGTGCGTCAGACCTTTCCGTCGGACCGCGTGTCCGATGGTTCGTAAATCGTCGCGGTATGTTTGCATTGGTACGTTTTGTATTGGGTACGTTTCCTAGTGTACTTTGTAAGACTTATTTTGATTGGTTGGTAATAAATTTGTAAGCCAATCACTCTGCTTTGTTGTACTCCTATTTTGAAGAGTTCCAATTTCGCATCCATGGGAAACATGGAAAAACATTGATAAAATCGAAATAATTATCGGTAATTGACCATCGGACAACAAATTGAAACGAGGAAAGCCATCTTTTACTGTGTGTACGTCGTCTTAAAGGGAAAATTGAAAATATTTTCTTTTTTGTTGATTTTAGCGAACAAAAATCGGTCCGACAGATTTCCTTCTGGTCTGACAGTTTCTCCAAGTCCGACAGATCGTCGGCGACTATCGGGAAGTCTGCCCCTATTAGTTATTAAATCCTATACACTCTGTTACATGCACTCCTTTGAAGAATTCATTCTTGAATTCTATCTATCTACCCATACGGTCAAACTCTGCAAGGGGACATTGACCGAGACGCGCGGGAATACCAGAACCTCTGGGACGTTCTGTGGGAGTAAGATGGGTTATTAATTTGTGTTAAGTGCCAAATGTAACAGGGTGATAAAAATATGCAACCAGACCAGGGCTAGATCACTGGACCCCTTCGTTTACAGGGCGAAGGCTCTACCAACTGATCTAGCCAACTGCTTACACAAGTTTGTAACCAGGACCCCTAGGCTAGTATTAGTAATTTAGTTATCAAACCCTATACACCCGGTTAGAAAAGCAACAGGCTCTTGTTGTCTCACTAAAGTTTCAAGCTTATGTTAAGTACTTTAATTTGATGCCCAGTACTAAAATCTGACACTGCAAAAAAGTGCTTGAAAAGTACTTGAATTAAATTTTTTTTTAGGTTTTTGGGTAAATTGGCATACTTGAATTTATTTAGGGAAGTTCTGTATCAAAGTATGAGTACTCCGAAGAAATCTCTTGCTTCCAAAAATCATATCCTATACGTACCAGCGAAATCAAGTGTTAGTTACTTTTCAAGAGCTGGGGGATAACAAACCGCTACACATCAAAGCTGCTTAAGCCCTGTCAGTACTTATTATTAAAGTGCTTCCGAAGCTGTCTGTTGCTCAATAATTTAATTACACTAAGTGTTTACTCCTGCAACTTGATTGGATGCCGGAAATCGGACATGCACTCGTTACTCTGTGTAGTTGTGTTGTGATGTTACAGTACTGTTTTCTGTGCTCGGTTGTAGTGTTTGGTTAAGTGGAGTGCTACCTTCCGATGCACAATTTATTTATTTCTTGTTTAAGCATATTTAAAAATTTAACTGTTTATCATTTACAGATTTGATACAACATACATGCTGATATTGAGTCAGACCATAAAATGGAGGAAGATATACAACACAATGCCATAGAGGTACCTCTACAGGTCCAAGGAACTATCAATATGCAGTTAGTTAATGGGCAGATCTATGCTACGAACGCCTTACAGGTAAATTAATCTTGTAAATTTATTAGAAATTAAAATTTAGTACCTTGAGTATTGTTTGTGGTTTCATTAGTATATTATGCTACATGTATTCCTTCAAAGGCGAAGGTTATTATCTAATTTAGGGGGGTGCCCGCAAGACTGTAGTGACTACATATATTTAAAGCAGGACTTACTCCAGTCTTGCGGGCACCCCTCAAATTTTGGCAATGATTGATACAAATCTAAATCAAATGGCCCAAGTTATGACAAATTCTTGTCAAAGCCATTGAAAAGAATCTTAGAACTTTGATATTTGGTGTGTTGTATTAGTGATCATGATCATATGTAAGAAACTGAAGTGTCATGAATATTATAAGGCTCATAATAAATAATGGTTTGTTGGACTTTCCGCTACCTACCTGTCCTAAAATGTGATGTCCCTTCCCAAAATATTTTAGGGAAAACAAATAATGTTCGGCCTGATATTTAGGTGTCTCAATCTGATTCAAGTTTTGAACCGTGATTTTCTTATTTTATAGATATTGTTCTCAACAAGTCGAATTTTATGTGTTGAAACGGGAATTTTTGGGCCTGACCATGATTGATTATTACCAGGCCTGTATTATATTTAATACAAACTGTTTTGTTTTGTAGGTGTCAGATTCGAATCAGATCCATATTGCCTTGGACCCTAGTCAACATAATTACAGTGCTCCCTTACAGATGGATCAGGTCGTCATACATCAAGCCCATTCATCGTCGAACGAAGTGTTAATTGCTGCACCTAGAAGTTTACTTCAACCTCTAGAAACAAATACCGGTGATGACTCCGACACGGATGTCAATGACAAGGTCATGTGTAGCACCTCAATGAGTCATCCTCAAGTGAAAATAGAAATTGATAGTTTATCATCAGATCTTATTCCTGGACGACTGACCCAAAGCATTTCCCACCACGATTATATTTCATCCATTCCGTTGCAGGCTGTTCCATTAATGCAGAAATCTCCCACTAACTTAGTGAGCCCGCAACAAGTTCATATTCCGCTTAGTGATAGTGACAACGGCCTGGTTATTGAAGAAGCGGTCGAGGAAGAGATTAGTACATCTCAGAGTCTTGATGAAGAGGAAGAAATTGTGCGTAGTAAGCCTCTGACTGCCATGTATCTACAGCGGAAAGATGTTTACATACCGAACCACCGAGAACGCCGAGTCAGCACACCATCAAAATCTCCTGGTAGCTCAAAGTTTTTGTTGAAGCCATCTTCGAGAACTCTTGACATCGGTTACGATGATTTGAATTCTTACACTGATGATCTGTATAAGATGAAGCAAAGTTATGGTGACTCTGTCAGTATATATCACCCTAATACTGGAGAAATACATTTTAAAATGGACCCATTATTAGAAAACGATAAAAAATCACCTTCCAAAAGATCTGTCGAAGCCATTTTGGCTGCATCAGAAACAATTAAAAACCAAGATATTGCATCCGAAGTGGAGATAGGGACGTACGAAGTGGAGGTTAGTCCAAATGGCAAAAGGTCCCGGAGAAAGAAAGATCGTAAAGGTGGAATCGATGACGATATCGAACAGATTCGTAAAGCTGCGAAAGATGTCGCTTACACGCTTAAAGGTATGAATAAGAAAAAGGATGGAAAAAAACGAAAGAAGCCCAGAATTCGACTCACGCTTACTAAGTCAAAAAGTCGACAAGCGCCGTCTACGTCGTTTTCTGAAGAAGAGTATGAAAGTACTAGTTCCAGTAGTCCGAGAAAGCGAGGCCGTAAGAGGAAAGCCGTTGAGGAATCGCCAAATATTATATATCAGTGTGAATACTGTGAGAAACAATTCAAAACAAGAGAAAAAGTGCGGGTACATACTAAGATTCATACCGAGGAGAGAGCATTTAGTTGCGATATTTGCTTCTCACAGTATCGACGAAGAGAACATCTCGTACGACATTATCGAAGGCATACAAACGATAGGCCTTACCAGTGTTTAGAGTGTGGAAAATCCTATATGAGAGCGGAGCATTTAAAGCGACATAGTTACGACCATACTGGTGAAAAACCTTTTGAATGTCCAGTTTGTCCAAAGGCGTTCACACGACACGATCGGTTAATCAAACATTCATTGGTACATGATAAATAACTCTATGAGTTCTCATTAACTGTTTGAGTATTCTCGTAAGTATTTTATCTGGAGATTTGTGTAAATTGTGTATAAATTCCACCAGATTTCTTACCAGCGTTTCTGTTGACAATATTGTTAAAATTTAAATTATAAATGTCTTTGCTCAGTGAGAGAAGTTTTTATCTTGATAATTTATGTTTAGTCAGGGGTTCCATTTTACCCAGGAGCTGACCTTTTGACCCCTGATTTTTACCGAAACCATGCATGTAAATTGTTATATAGTAATTTTCTGCTCACCTTAAGTTCTTGGATAAGCTGTTGTGACCATGCTTTGTCCATTATTGTCTGAAGGACTTTACTGATCTTTGACATTCCAGACCTAACTAAAGTCACTTTTTTACTTAGCCACTCTTCATTTTGAAACTTAGTTTCAAATACTGAGCAAAATTCAAGAAAAATCAAAATTGAAATTTTATGGAAAAAATATAAGAGAAAATCAGACAGGGAAAGCAGCACTGCCACTCAACTTAAGCAGATAAGCACATAAAACATAAAATACCACAATAACATGGGCCACACCACAATGCCTAACCCTTTCTACAATGTTCATCTCCATACAAATTCAGCGACACTGATTCTAGGTCATATGGGGCATGTCAAAAACTAGGTCACATCATATAAACCTGTCTATTTGTGCTTCACTTGCAACTCTAGCAAGCTCTATAGGTAAAGAACCACTAAATGCCTCCGCGGACCAAGTGGTGATACACTCAAGTAGTCCTTAAAAAAACTTTGGTTTGCCTGTAAATGGAGATATTTCTTGACAAATGTGGAGTTGAATGATGAAATTGAGTTTAAATGGTTGGTAAATATGCATGTGGTGTAGTAAAACTGTAATATTTGTATTATTCCACTATTTTGTTCTTGATACCAAAGTGAAAGTAGACTAGGGTAAAACCAAGAACTCATAAATCCGGACATGCGTAAAAACGGATAGACCGTGTTTGAAGGACAAAAACTTTCTTAGAAGATACATGACCCCCCCCCTTTTTATTGGATTATTTTGAAGCTTAAATGCCCATCTTTACAATGATATATGTGGTCCAGGTGGCCACAGACTAAAAAAAGTTGAAAATTGGGGCCTACTATGGCCAATTTACATTGAGCTATAGAGCAAAACTATTTGGTGGTTTCTAACCTATAGGGCCTATTGCTCAGAGAAAAAATAGTACTCGAGTAAGTACGAGTACGAGTACAAGTACTCGGGCCCCATGTCTGATTGCTCTCTTGTGTCTGTAAATTATTTCTGATCAAATAAAGTCATACCAGATAAAATCAGTTACCAGTATTAAAGCAGTATGATCCTTAGGATTCTGCACCTAAATATAATGGGACCCCTTTGTATGTTTTCCATCTATTTCCCGTGTGTTAGATGATGTGAATTTTCAATTTTGTATAGTCCAGAGATTTGGACACGATGCTGACCTTTTAATTAGCATACCGTAATTTAACAACTGATATCTTGTCTAGATTTATAACCCTGGTTGTATTTTTTCAAAAGCAGGGAGTGTCACGAAGACACTCAAGGTGTAATACAAACACAAATTCAAAATACTGAAATTCCATTATTTGCTTTTGGAAATTAAAATATTCAAAGCAAGAACCTTGTAATAAATTCATGCAAAATGGTCAGGATCAGGTCAAATTCTCCAAGCTATTATAACTTTACTACCTGAACACATGTTTTAATGTGGTTCTAGGTGAAATAGAGAGTTTTAAACTCCGTATAATATGAAGTAATTGGGAGTTATTTATTCTGTTAAACTGTAAACATTAGCATGAGGTTTATCGTTATTTTCACGGTGATATTTTGAATTTTCTTTCTGTGCTTAAACTTCCACATATCGTCTATTATTATATTCTGGAAGAAAGTTTTAACACATTTTTGGATTGTTAAGTTATATTAGCAGGCTCAGAAAATATTATGCCCTGACAGGGCTTGGCACTTACTATTTTTGGTCATTGGTCCCCCAGCAAAGAAACGTAAAATTGGTAAATAAAACAGTTACTGGTCCTTCAAGATTTTGACAGGTCCTTATTGATTTTCACTGACCTCGGACCAGGGGACCAGTGTTAGTGTCGAGCTCTGTCTGATTTTTAACTTGCTCGAATGTCTTGTACTACTGTGCTGTAGTGTACTATAATACTTTGGTATTGCAAGTAAACTTTAGTAATGATGTTAAAATTCAATACTTCATACGCTAACAAGATGACATACTCTGTTAACTTTAAATTGAACAATACTCTGTACAATTACTTGAATACTTGAACATGTATCTGTTTATGTATGAATACTGGTACTTTTAAGATAATTTCGAGACCTCTAAAATATCTGAAAACCTACATATAGTGAGGTATGTGAAGTGCTAGTAATCAATAGTTTGGAAAATATTGCTGTAGAATTTACATTGATCATTGCCCAAAATCACAATATAAGATATATTACTCCTATTTACTTGCAATATTCAGTATATGGTTCTGTAAAATCATTTTAATTTCGATGGGATGAAATTTTATGGTTTTGTTAAAAAATACCATTTCGATGTGATGTTAATTGGTGGATTTTGCAATACTAGGGTCAAAATTATTGTTTGATGGGATTTGACTTTGCAGATGAAGGTGGACCACGAAATTTACCCCCCCCCCCACATGAAAATTAATGATTTTACAATATACCCAAGTGTGTATACTACAGGTATTGCACAGATTGAAAGAATGTATTGTTCCACACATTCATTGCTGTTAAGATTACTATACTGTACAAATGTTTCAACTAGACCCCTTCATTTTCTTGATTTTAGGGGACAGTAACTAAAACTGTAGAAATTATTGAAAAGTTGGGTAAAATCAATATTTCATAGAATTTCATGCATTATGTTTTATATTGATGATTATTCATGTCATAGTGTATCACCCATGATTGGTTTAATAAACTATTCTATTCTGTTCTAGAAATTGGTGTAGGAATAAAATAATTACGGCTATTTTTTGTTTTCGAAGTGAAGCAAATTTCCTCTATGGTCTGTAGTCCACCAATAATAAAAACATACATTATACCCTGGTCCCAACATGTTTGAATTAAATTTTACAACAAAACTAAAAAAAATTTAATGAAATAACAAGAGAAATTTTTACAAAAAAATGGAGAAATATGTCTAGTTGGAACATTTGCACAGTAAATATTACAGTATAACATGATTATGTCAAGGGATTACCTACATGTCAAACTTCCACTGTTCGTACAGCGACTGCTATTAGCCTGTACTGCGTCATTGTCTGTTTTGTTGCTGATGATGTTCATGATGAATTATGTTGATGTATTTAAAAGATTTAAATTGATTAAATGATTTTCCTTCTGAACTTTGGATTGTTATTGCATTATTTAATCAATGAGTCTTTGTCAAGCCCGCTTGCAGTGAGGGAGACTTAGTCACCACTTTTGGTGTATATATGTGCGTCCGTCCGATTTTGTCCGGACCATAACATTGTCGTTCTTTGACCAATCTTTTTTACCGGTATATTTGGCATGAATGTTTATGCATGGTGGTATTAGATGTCACTTGGCACATTTAAGTTTGTGCATTTCTAGCTCACCTGTCATCCGTCTGCTGTCATCAATTTGTTTGTGTTCACTCCAGAGGCAACAGTTTTGATCCAATTTTCATGAAACTTGGTCAGAATGTTGTTCTCCATGAACTCTATGTCAAGTTCAAAACTACATAAACTATGTCACTATGTTGAATCATAGAAAAAGCTTGTGTTCACTCCAGATGTCACTGTTTTGATCCAATCTTCATAAAACTTGGTCAGAATGTTGTTATCATTGAAATCTAAGTCAAGATCAAAACTGGGTCACGTGTGTCAATAATTAGGTCCCTAGGTAAAATCATAGAAAAACCTTGTGTTCATTCCAAATGTCACCCTTTTGATCCAATCTTCATAAAACTTGGTCAGAAAGTTGTTCTCTATGAAATCGAGGCCAAGTTTACAACTGGGTCATGTGAGGGTCAAAAACAAGGTCACTAGGTCAAAATATAGAAAAAACATTGTGTTCACTCCAGATGCCACTGTTATGATCCAATCTTTATCAACTTAGTCAGAATGCTTTTTATCAATGAAATATAGGCCAAGTTCAAACTGGGCAACATCGGGCCAAAAACTAGGTTACTAGGTCAAATCTAGAAAAAACTTTTGTTCACTCCAGATGCCATTGTTTTGATCCAATCTTCGTGAAACTTGGACAGAACGTTGTTCTCCAGAAAATACAGATTAAGATCAAAACTGGGTCATGTGAGTTCAAAAACTGGGTCTCTAGGTCAAATCTTATAAAAATACTTATGTTCACTTCAGATGTAATCGTTTTGATCCAGTCCTCGTGGAACTTGGTCAGAATGTTGTTTCATGAAATGTAAGTCTTACTGATTTGTCAAGCACTCTTTCCCTGCTCATTGGGCTACATAATGAAACCTACATTCGTGTATCCATGTGAGACTATTTTTCTCCTGTGTGTGTTGCAGCCAACATCGATCTGCGACGCACAGGAATAGACACTATCCTGGTCATAGGGGCCTGCATGCGCTACGAAGACAGGTGAGCAACCTATAACCGTCTTGAATGATTTCCTGGTGTTGTCAACAGGTCATAATTATGCTGACTGAAGAAGAAAGTTGAGATGCATGGGGTTCAAATGTCCACAGCGCTTGCAAGAAAGGCACAAGTATATTGTAAACAGTAATAAATACAATTGGGAGGCTGTTGATATTTATAAAGTAACACTCTAATACAAACATTTCGGGGCTATACTAATTATATTCACTAACGAATGCTCGGGAGTAACATAACTGTAGATGTAGACAATGACACCTTAACAATATTACTCTGGATTCAGTAACATAGCTTGTATTATATTAATGCCAGAGTTACCCAATTTATTTTGTGAGGTCATGTTGGTGACTCGACTGTTTTCTAGACTATGTTTAACTTTAAATAGCACAGAGACACAATAAAGTTTGTTTTATATATCTTTGTCCCTATACCATGCATTTAACATCTTTAATAAACACGATTGACAATTGATTCTGTGTAAAAAAATCATGTTTGTTTAGCATCTAATTATAGGTTATATAATGAGAGAGTCATATTAAGTTTTGTCATGAATGGAACTCTTGTTGCTATTTTAACACGTTTCTCATAAAATACGTGGGCTAGGTTAATTAGGTACAGTAGGCTCTGATCAGGAAGTAGCTATAGGTGACTGTTTATCTATGTCTGTCTTGGAGTATTTATAATTCAGGTTAACAATGTTATTGAGGTTTTTTTTATTTAATTAATGAATTTGAAGTTCCTAGGCCCCATACACGGGAATATCATAAAAATTATGTTTTTTTCCAAAGAATCCGTTTCGCTTTTGACCATTTCGCGAATATTTTTTCACCATTTCGCTTTTTGTTACTCTTCATTTGGAGATAAAAATTGTGGTCCATGATAAACGAAAATTGTCGCCGGTGAACAAAACAACAATTAAAAAATAAGCATGGTTTGTAAAGATATATTGAAATTAACTTATAAGAAACAATATAATGGTTATTTTCCTATCTGATGAAATGCCTGTCTTGATCAGGAGCAGTCACATTGTCATGATTTTCGTGTCTGTAAATTTCCTTTCCCCACCCACCGAATTTCTTACATGTCGAACAATGTTCTCACTAAAAAGCCGACATAATGTTTACAATAAGGCTGTCATATATGATGGTTTATTATATTGATCTGATATGGTAAATACCAAAATTAGGATGAGACTGATCTTTGTGAACGTCACTGTGGCTGAAACCAATTTGTTGCAAAATTAGAAATCCGCTGGCTCCCGTCCGACTGGATCATGTCTTCATCTACATACATGCAAGGAGTTTGGCATTACTGGTAGATAGATAGATCAGTGCTGTAAACATTATTGTCTTAGACGTATGGTCCAGTCGTATTGGCTATTGCGCTTGATTTCTGACAAGCCGACAGGTTTATATTATTGCTATCCTTCCTAGTTCCATGTAATTTTGACATGTGTTAATTTCGGGTCTGTCTAAATACCGAATATGAGTCATATTCGCGTATATGGATTTGAGACCACGAATATGAATGATAATTATTTTATTAAAGACGAGAATTAAGATTTTAATGTTTAAAATGGTTAATTGTATAAAAATACACTTATGCTATTGTCTCGTATCTCCGTGCTCCTTAACAGTTTTAACCACGCATGCGCTAGTAGCCCATGCAAGTTTTAAAATTCTTTACATCGTTATCGGAAGTAAAAATATTAACTTATAAGAAAAAGAAAACATAAAAATGATCATGAAAACTCGTAAAATCATAACTTTTAGATGTCTAGGTTGATGCTCAGAATCTTGGTAACTGTTTCCCATGAAATCCGTGCCTCTGTAAAAATGGGTCTGTATTGGGGTCCAAAGTGATGGAATTTCAAACTTGTACAGTCCCGTGCCAAATTAAAGTTCACAAAGCGCAAAAATCACAAAATAAGTTGATGAATTTCTTCAGTTAGAAGAACATAACAAGTGTAAAATAAGAGCAATTAGACTATGTTTACTATCCTTTAGTAGGATAATCAATTTCTGATAAAACCGCCATGCACTTTGCTCATTTCCACAGTCCATTTTCTGTTGCTAAGCAATTCTAGAACACCACTAAAAATTGATGGTTAGTCCATTTGACAATGTTGTCATGGTAACACAGGCAAACTGAAATATTTAAATTAATGTTGACTTTTACCACAATAGATTTTACCTTAAAACAGTTTTTATTTTTAAAAAATCGGAGTTATAATATGAAAATAATAAACATTTGAATTTAGTTTTGATATATTTTAATGAAAAAATGACCAAATTTGCATGGGAGTCAATGGGAACTACATTTTTTGTTATTCAACTTGGAGATTTAATGGCTTTACATTTTACAAACTTACATTATAAGAACAAATGAAGTTGATATTTTAGAGCGCCAAATACTCCTCTATATTTCTGTATGGTTGGCATACAAAATACTAAAAGTATGTAGCCATGGCAACCAGGCTTATTCCATCAATGAAGAATTTTCACTGATGTTCGTAAATTGCCTAGTAACCAAAAATATGATAAATGTAAATTATTTTTTTGAACAGAATCAAATTATGCTTGGACTATTCTATCATATGATACCAACTTATAGTATACTAGATTTATATTTATTGTGTCATGAAATTTCAAAGTGAAAAATCTGTCAAATTTTTCATGCATTTTTTACTTTGTGAACTTTAATTTGGCACCTGACTGTAGTTAGATTAGATAAATTTGGAGTAGTGCTTATCAAAATGCGTATTCAGTTAAGTATTAAAGCCTTAGGTGATAAAAATAATGCGTAATGAAAACGGGATCCAAAAAACATTAACAACAGTTGAAAAATATCAGTTGTAATAATCACTTGGTGTATCGTTCCTGGTCGTCAAGGTGACAGCTATTGCGTGTATTCCAAAATAATGGCCTCAATTGATGAAGGATATTTGTTGGATGATTTATTTGGCTTATTTCACCAAAATTACTATCTAGAACATACACAAGAGTTGAATTCAACTAAGCACGGTTTTCATGAGAAGGCACAACATTATGAGACAGAGGTATACATGCCAAAAATTTATAATTTATAAGCATAATTACGCTTTTTATTTAATATTCGTGAACAACGAGCAAAAGTCATGTCCGCGAATATGACCAGTAAGAAACGAATATGAGCGGTTATTATGTAATTGGCGGGACATATAAACAATTTGATGTTTAAATGGTTTAATTATATAAAAATACACTTACATACCAAAAATAAATAAAGTATAAACATAATTAAGCTTTTTATACGCCCGTTGAAAAACGGGACGTATTATGTGAACACCCTTGGCGGGCGGGCGGGCGTGCGTGCGGGCGGGCGGCGTCCAATGTTTGTCTGTACTCTAACTCAAACAGTTTGGAATATCTTGGCCAAGTTTGATTATAGGCCAAATCGGTGCAGGCCTTCTTGGGTTATGGTCCTTCTTTTACCAAAAAAATGTGAAATTGGCCTTGTCTGTACTCTAGCTCAAACAGTTTTCATCCGATCGTCTTCAAACTTGCTGACAATGCTTATGGGTGTAATATCTAGGCCAAGTTCGATTATAGGCCAAATCGGTGCAGGATGGGTGTAATATCTAGGCCAAGTTTGATTATAGGCCAAAACGGTGCAGGCCTTCTTGGGTTATGGTCCTTCTTTTACCAAAAAAATGTGAAATTGGCCTTGTCTGTACTCTAGCTCATTCAGTTTTCATATGATCGTCTTCAAACTTGCTGACAATGCTTATGGGTGTAATATCTAGGTCAAGTTCAATTATAGGCCAAATCGGTGCTGGCCTTCTTGGGTTATGGTCCTTCTTTTACCAAAAAAATGTGAAATTGGCCTTGTCTGTACTCTAGCTCGAACAGTTTTCATCCGATCGTCTTCAAACTTGCTGACAATGCTTATGGGTGTAATATCTAGGCCAAGTTCAATTATAGGCCAAATCGTTGCAGGCCTTCTAGGGTTATGGTCCTTCTTTTACCAAAAAAATGTGAAATTGGCCTTGTCTGTACTCTAGCTCATTCAGTTTTCATATGATCGTCTTCAAACTTGCTGACAATGCTTATGGGTGTAATATCTAGGTCAAGTTCAATTATAGGCCAAATCGGTGCTGGCTTTCTTTGGTTATGGTCCTTCTTTTACCAAAAAAATGTGAAATTGGCCTTGTCTGTACTCTAGCTCAAACAGTTTTCATCCGATCATCTTCAAACTTGCTGACAATGCTAATTGGTGTAATATCTAGGCCAAGTTCGATTATAGGCCAAATCAGTGCGGGCCTTCTTGGGTTATGGTCCTTCTTTTACCAAAAAAATGTGAAATTGGTCTTGTCTGTACTCTAGCTCAAACAGTTTTCATCCGATCGTCTTCAAACTTGCTGATAATGCTTATGGGTGTAATATCTAGGCCAAGTTCGATTATAGGCCAAATTGGTGCTGGCCTTCTTGTGTTATGGTCCTTCTTTTACCAAAAAAATGTGAAATTGGCCTTGTCTGTACTCTAGCTCATTCAGTTTTCATCCGATCGTCTTCAAACTTGCTGACAATGCTTATGGGTGTAATATCTAGGTCAAGTTCAATTATAGGCCAAATCGGTGCGGGCTTTCTTTGGTTATGTTCCTTCTTTTACCAAAAAAATGTGAAATTGGCCTTGTCTGTACTCTAGCTCAAACAGTTTTCATCCGATCATCTTCAAACTTACTGACAATGCTTATGGGTGTAATATCTAGGCCAAGTTCGATTATAGGCCAAATCGGTGCAGGCCTTCTTTGGTTATGGTCCTTCTTTTACCAAAAAAATGTGAAATTGGCCTTGTCTGTACTCTAGCTCAAACAGTTTTCATCCGATCGTCTTCAAACTTGCTGACGATGCTCATGGATGTAATATCTAGGCCAAGATAAGTTTCAAGATGATTGTTCAAAAATGTTTTGACATAACATGGGCTTTTATTTCATAATCAATATTTTTTGTCACTAGCACAACCAAGACGGGCGTATTTTGTGACATTTTGGCATCTTGTTATTCAATATTCGTGAACAAGGAACAAAAGTCATATTCGCGAATATGACCAGTATATATAACGAATATGAGTAGTAATTATTTAATAAAAGACGAAAACTAAAATTTTGATGTTTAAATTAAAAAAATAATATATATACATATACACCAAAAAGAAATAAATTATAAGCATAATCAAGCTTTTTATTCAATATTAGTGAACAAAAGTCATATTCGCGAATATGACCATGCGTAGCCTACACACCGAATATAATTGGTAATCATTCTAAATCAATGATGTTCGTGTTGATTATTAAGATAAAAATACATGTACTTGCCATATCATTTGGTGTGGTATTTATTATACGATTTTATGAATGAAAAATAATAATAATCAGGTGGACATAGCACGGTAAGTCTTTTATACTGCGAGTGTAACATTATCTGTGATTTCTTGAGAACCAGCTCTAGGCAACATCTATATCTCATTTCTGTACTACCGATGGCCTTCGTCACCTAATATTAAGGTCGAAACAGAATTGAAGAAACAGTCACCATCAGGAGTGCTGTGTAGAGCAGTTTTGTCGTTTGCATGGAAGTGTGTGAGAAGTGCATTAGCTGTCTGGTTTTGAGCATGGTTCCTGAACTCTGAATGTATGGATGTGTCGAATGGCACAGTTTTGGTGAACAGATTCTCACGTTCGACAGCTCTAAGCTATTTCTGATGCCCCACTCTTAATGAATGTAAGGTAATGTATGAAAATTGCCTTAAGTGTGCTTAAAGAATTGCACAAACTGACTGAAACATGGTGTTTTTACGTTTATTTTTTATGAGTAAAATGTAGGCCATTGCAATAATTTACTTTGTTCATTGCGATAGTATGGTGTACGTGTATGTGTAATTAAACGCACGTACAAAATATCTTTAATATTAGTAATAATGAGCAAAGTTATAAATGGTAACGGTTATGAACATAACCTTGTCCGTCAGGTTACTGCTGTGTTTATCTAGGTTTTAACTGGGTGTAACAGATTTAACTGTAAAACCATTATTTGGACTTCAGTAGGGTCAACACTATTCCGATTTTCATGAAAATAGACTCATAAGAAGTGTCTTGGAGTACAGATTTCAAGTATGTGAGTCTTAACTCTTTTAAGGTCGTACTAATGATATTCTCATTCAAATAAAATAATAATTATCATACAATAACAGTAATACACCATTTTTGCGCTTACCTTACTTGTATATACAATAAAGCATACAGTACATTAACGATCGGTATGTTATCAAGTGTCACACTATTGCAATAAACAAGCAATCAGCTACCGTACGTAATAGGATTAGTCGATGATTGTATAATTAATTGACAGTAGCATACATCATAATTATCGACATATTCGACACACATTTTAAAGACATCAGAAGAAATATTTTTTAAGATCATGTCTCATTAAAGATATGCCGATTTGACACCTTTTGCTTGATCAAACAAGTATGCTACATACAAAAGTAGATTTCAAAGACACTGTGCGGCACGCACGGTAAGTTAAATGAAGCTCCATAATCCAATATCCAATCAACACCTAATTAATATTTAATTAAAGCTATCAGTTTGGCATACTAAGGATAATAATTATAGCATTCAATATAATATGCAAACCTTTTCAGCATCAATACGAAAAGATAATAGGTAATAATTAAAATAAGTAAGTTAATTTAAAATAAGTAAGTTAATTTAAAATACTTTTATATTTAGTTCAATTATATTTAATTGCATATTTTTACGAAGGGTTTGCATATATACAATCAATTACAACAAATGGAAGCATATCATAAATATAAACCATAGAAACTTATACAATGTTATATTGAAAAGGATCGGGTCACAAGTTATTTCAACGTTAGAGATATCGGCCTACTCCATTTTTCATATTTTAATATGAATACATGAATCCTTATCATAAATGAAGAGTATATACTAACGTTTGAATCAACCAAACTATGCATGCTCCCCCGTACATATATTTATTTTTTATCATAATCGCAGCAATGTATTTGTATTAAGAAATAGTCATAGCATAATAATTGCTCATGTTCATTATCTCGTCGTTGTTCACGGACATTCCAATAGACCGCTTAATTATTATAAATATTTAATACAAATATTTAATAATGCTTATATATGGCTCATTATTTGCTCAATGAGTAAGGATTTAGTTCTGGAACAAAAATATGAAAGTGATAATTCAGTACATCTCAGCTTTTCTGTAGTTTAGATGATGTTTACCATCAACAAAAATGGTCATAGAAAGATAAATTTTTCAGTCTGATAAATTTTATTCAGGTTTGTGTCCAGCCATTAATGGAGGTCACGTAACATGGACAGACAACATCATATTATTCATAAACACTCTATAACTAATGCCAAATGGCAAGAAACTGTTGAAATACATAGAAACAATCAAAAACATCTTTAGCATACAGTTTTTTGGTAGATGAAGTTAATATTAAGGAAATTATGATCTTCATCTCCTGAAATTCTATAATGCGCTAGAGAATAGAATTTCATAATCTTTAGTAATAGTATTATATTCCGTAAATTTCAGTGGAAGCCTTTTTTCAACAACAAACTATCAACATAGCGCTAATATTCCATAGTATTCCATTCTATGTAAGGTCAATTGTACAATTATTCCACTATTTATTTATAATAGTCCCCTCAGTAGGTTCACGTAACTGGACAGACATTTCCATTAAACATGTATGAAATTCTTGAAATGATGTCTATAAATTGACTAAACATATGTATGCATTTGACTCATCAAACAGTTCAAACTATTATACTTCACATATAATAATATATCTATATATTAGGCCTAATAAATAATTGTTTGTTTCTGATAACATGGCCCAAAAAATAAGGTAGCTCTAGCTTTAGGTCATAAATAATTCTTAAATATTTTTATTTTTAAGTATTTCTCAATATCACCATTATGTCTTAAACTGTTCACATCAAACATTGTTTATATTAAAAAGATGCTTTTGCGCTTATTTTAATAATTTCGAATACATGTGAGTAAAAGAACGCTGAAAATGCTAGAAATAATTTCCCCGATATTTAACAAAAAGTAAGACGGAAAATAATGTTTGGTGTCTGTCGGTTAACTGGAAACAAACACTTTCTCATGCCATAAAATTCATTGATTTACATAGATATACATTTTAGATAAGTATTCCTGCCCTGTATTTGAGCTATCTGACAAATATGTATTGTCTAAAATGTTTAAAACTTAAACAACTGTCGTCTGGAAGAACTTTTAGAAACAACCAAACTTGGAGATGGCAATTTTTTAACGACAGATTGCAACGATTCTTGTGAAACATCAGTCTTGGATGGCCACATGTATAGATTGTCTCCGACTTCCTGCATGTACTGCAACAGTACTTCTTCGTCTGTTGTGATCTCTTTGATCTGAAAGTATTTCATCAAAGAATTGTAATGTCAATACATAATTCTTAGAGAGCACAACGGTCACCAAACTTTACACCAGAACAACTGATATTTTCACTTAACATTCAAATAATCCCGGGACAAATTTGTTCAATGACCATCTAGGCTTGATATTTCATCAAGTTAAAATGTTATGATAATCTTAATAATTTTTTAAGTCTATTTTTTTTTAAAGTTTTGCTTTTCGAAAATGGACTGATATAAATTTAACAATATAAACTATTTGATCATTTAATTTTATAAATTATCTATAGGAAACATGGAAACACTTGAAACCGAACAACAGTAAAGTCTACAAATAAACAATTTGAACAAAATACCAACAACAGTAACATCTGAACAGTAAGGTCTGAACAAGTACCTCAGCCACATAGTTAATGCTACGCTTTCCAGCTAACAGGGCAACAACAATGAAGTCTCCAACCTGATAGTTGGTCCTAACAATGGAATGATTAGTGTGAGCAACATCCATCATGTGTCATTCTTTACTTGAAATATATACACTTGTACTGGTCAGCTTGCATGTCTGTGCAGTCTGATCAGGGTCTGCATTGTTTGCTATTCAGTCATAGACAAATTACGAGGAATACACTGATGGATAGGGAACACTGTAGACCTTGACAAGTCTATAAGGATATATACAAGAAGATCTAGGCCTACACTGGTTGTAATGGACAACTAGACTTGGTTCCAGTGCTTTTGTTTGAATGGTGTTTTTACAACCGTTTTAACAGTTGAAACAATTTCAGGTGGGTTTCCAAGTTGAAAACCAGTAGTAGGCGTTGGGAATTGAGGTACCTTGCCTCTAGGCACCACCAACCGGGCATCTTAGTCCTATAACTTAACCACTGGACCACACAGGACCCTGGTTCCAGTGTAATTAGAGATTAAAGTATAGAATTATACAGAGAAAAGTAGGACTTGTACATATCAAATCCTGATATACTTACTTATGTTTAGGCAAACAAGAGGAACTTGTCGGCACACATGGATCTCCACTGTTTGAAACGGCTTCAACCATTTCCTCTGAAAACATGTATTTTTATTAATTTTTAAAAAATGAAATAATAAAATTGTTAGACTAAATATTTCACCATTTCATCAGTCTTAAGAGTTTAAAAAATAAACATTTTTAAATTAGTATAATCGGAGTGACCGAGTTTGGTTATAAATGAAAGATACAATTTTCAATGGCTTTCAGACAGTCCAGTATATGGCTTTTCAGAGTATATTAATTGACATTTAAATTTGCTTTAAATACATGTATATATAGGTTAGTGTGTTTAATTCTGTAAAAATATACAAATTTATGCATTCTTTGTACACCAACACTTACCAATATTAATGTCGAAACTGTTGTCTTCAAACAATTCTGTCATAATCACATCTGCATCTAAAAAACAAAATTTTGAAAATGAATTTCTTAAGAATTTATAATATAGTGGAAAAAAGTGCAAGACAAATTGCTATTTATTCTCTGCAAGCAATTGTGGCTTGTCCTGCACTGTTTTCAAAAATTGTATATTTGGAAATGAAGAAAATGATGGTCTAATTTTCTGAAAGATAGCTGTACAGAACAAAGTGTCACTATTCGATGAGATCTATTCGATGAGATCAATGGCGACTTCTTCTCCACTGTTTTCAAAAATATATATGTTTGTATTTTATATCATGTTTGTACATTACATAATGTCACTATAATAAAAAAATCTTACTTAAATTACTTATTTCTTGTTACTTTGGATACCAAGAAGGCTTTATGCATATAAGGTCCGTTTTGTTTGAAGCAGCGAAATTGTATTAAAGTGTAAATTTAATAAATAGTTACCAATGCTTATTTCACTTGCTGCGAAACTTATTTCAAGGTCTGGATCTGGCTGTGCAACTAGCACTGGCTGTACATCTGGATCTGGCTGTGCAACTAGCACTGGCTGTACACCTGGATCTGGCTGTGCGACTAGCACTGGCTGTACATCTGGATCTGGCTGTGCGACTAGCACTGGCTGTACACCTGGATCTGGCTGTGCGACTAGCACTGGCTGTACACCTGGATCTGGCTGTGCAACTAGCACTGGCTGTGCATCTGGAGCGGACTGTACATCTAGAGCTGGCTCTATGTCTGCATCTACCTGTCCCCTAGCTGCTGGTATAGCTGATAGGAGTTAAGGAATATAAAATGTATGATAATGGTAACCCAATATTGTTTAAAACTATTTAATGTTGTATATTTTTTTAATGAATTAACGCATTGTTCACTAAGTTTTAATTTAAAGGTTGTATGGTGCCTTGCAACTATATCATGCTAAAGATCATATCATGACCATTTCAATAACTTCAACATGGTAAAGGATACTTTTGATGACAACTGAAGCCCAGTCTCCCACAATATGCCGATTTACACAAGGTGACAGGTCACTCTCGGATGTACACACTGCACAGAAACAGGACAGCCATCTTGTTTTGATTGATCCCTTACTGATTCCCCTTACAGAGTGCAGTTTTCTAGTCCCAGGTACTGTTTTGCATTGTCTGTCTTGTCTATCATGATTTATGGATTCAGACCCAACCCAGAGAACTGTTCTCCTATTATGGTTACAGGATCCATTTGGATTAACAGACTTCTTTTCAACCGCTTGTTTGGAAACCTCAAAAAATCTCTCAGCATTATGGACTATTGCCTCTCCATTTGTGACTGCTCTGGCAACTCTAGATTTAATAACACCACCCTCTCCATCGCACCTGTTCTTTCCATGACGTGATCCGTAATACCCTCGTTCCATTTCAAATCCGAAGTCATCGAATGACATGCTTGTGTCCAAGAAGGCAGTTTTGCACTTGTACTGCGCTGCGCATCCATCTGTTAAAACATAAGCCTTATTAATGTTTAGTTGTCTTTCATTGCTTAAATGTTTGAACACAGTGTTCAAAAATTCATGAACTGAATGTGTGTCATGTTGGAGGTCATCTGACACAATATCAACAACTTCTTCAACTACTTCTCCCGGGCATTCAGCACAATTGTAACGAGCGACAGTTGGATGTACAGTCACCGAGTCCTTGGCCCAATGGGCCCCCTGAATTTCATTTTGCTGAAAACAAGTATAATTCTCAGCAAAATCAGCAGTAATTACAACGCAGTCTAACGGGACATTTTTGTTGAGCTGCGCAAACTGGTGTTGTTGCCAATGCGCAACGAACAAATGTCCAGACAGAAATACAACCTCTTCTACCAATTCGGCGACCAAAAACTGAGGTGTTCCTTTCCGTAACACGACTTGGCGTTTTGTCATTGCTTTTCCCGTTTTCGGATTTCTTGTGTCCACATTGTCCCAAATTGACCATTCTACCTCCACATCTTTCATCTCTCCGGTCATTAAAGGTTGCAGATGATCAACTAACTTCTTTGTGCCACATTTGACACATTTCCCTTGAACACATGACACCTTATAATGTCCATTTTCCTTTTCACATAAGCACATATCTACAGTCTTATACACATCTTTCAACAAAGAAAGGCCTGTATTGGCTCTGACAGCGAGCTTATTGACAGCTACTAGTTTCAATCTAACATTTTCGCAATATTCACAAAGGCACTGTAGAAGTGACCTTTGTCTCTGTGGTTTCACATCAGTGGGTTTCAGACTGGCAAACTTGGAAAATGAGAGTTTCTTGTCAGGAAAACGTGTTCTCCAATCATTGTACACATGTTTTACAGATTTCTGGAGAACAAACTTTGGTTTGAGATCTTTTTTTATTGATTTTACGTTAGGAACATTTATCGAGTTGTACTCTGCACGATATTCCTCCAATACCAAACTGTGTGTTGTTTTGTCAACTGCATCTTTTCTTTCCTTTTTGTCAATGGAAGTGTTTAAATATTTAGTAGACACACCAAGGGCTCTCCCCACATTGTATTTCAGTCCGTATTTCTTCCTAATGTTTTGTGCAACATGTGTGACCAAAAGTTTCTTTACATAACGTTGTGACCTTCCATTCATACTGCTTATTGTTTCTTTCAAAACATTTAATGACTCAGGATTGTTTTCTTTGTTACACGCATGGGTGTCGTCCGACGAACATTTACTACTTTTACTATATTTACATGTTTTTAGTGTCTGTTGGCGTTTTAATTGTTGTCGTTTATGTTGTTTTGCTATTCTGTCTTTTTCCTTTATCCTTCTTAATTTCTGTGGATGTAATTTTTGGCGGTATTGTCGTTTTTTCTCTCTTTGAACTGTCAATCTTTCGGATTCTTTTTCAATTTGTTTTCGGGTGCGAGGAATGTCTTTTGAAGATGTTGCAGGTTGTGTATTTGTTTTTTTTTGCTGTCTCAACTTTTGCATTCTTAATTTACTTTGCTCACGGTTTTTCTTAATATCTTCTTCAGTCCACATGGCCCTTTTCAATCTCATATTCTCTGCATGTTTTTTCTTTTTCACTTCACGTGTTGTAGCAGTGGTAGCCAGTAAATCTCGTAACTTTGGGCCAACCATGTTCAGGACACCTGTGATCAAAACAATATTGCATTCTTAATTTACTTTGCACACGTTTTTTCTTAATAGCTACTGAATTTACTAAACTTATTGGATGCATTTTTATCCATTTGGAATCACCCAACCCAATAAGAGATTAAATGTTTCACATTTTAGATTATTTTAAATTATTGTAAACTATTTATATTCAATGGTTGCGTAAATGTACCTTAGATAGATTGCAATTGGAATCACGGACGGCCTTACGGTTTCAAGCAATAGTCACATACACAGACAGGCATAATTTGTCTGTCCATGTTTGTGACATTGTATAATACCTTGGTTGATACTTAGATAAAAGCTAAAAAAAAAGATATTTATAATTTCTGTACATTTACAAGTTAGTTAATAGTTAAATGAAACATACATCATACATTATTGTATGTTGGAGAGTCGGGAGATGATGCACACAACACAAATAATTTCATGTAACAAAGACAGACATTTATGTCTGTCCATGTTTGTGACCCTATATATCACATATATAATGATAATCTGATGTAATCAAATAACTATAATGGCATTTTTTTGCATTAAATGGGTAACAAAAAGTTGAAATTAAACATTATATGCAAATATTTTTCAATGTATGTGGCAATATATATAGAACACATGAAGTCATGTAACTTGGACAGACATAGATTTCTGTCCATGTTTGTGACAATATAAAATGCATCCAACCATACTCTTACATATGCCATTCAGTGTAAATGCCATTTCCATACATTAAATAGATGTTAAAAAGATAAAATATCAATTTATTTTTATCCAGGATAACACGATTTATGTGCACTATAAAAAATGCCATGTTCACGTAACGGGTACAGACAGCTTATATCTGTCCTTGTTACGTTAATATTATGCAACAGTCTGTCTAAATATGCGTAAAATTACTTGGATGCTGAGTGTTTTCAAATTTTATACGAAAAAGAAATCACCAGATGCTTTCAAAATGTATCCGACTTTCTCACAACACAATTGTGCCGTCATATGCAATGCGTACCGCATTAAAGCTTGGACGATATATCAATTCACGTAACTCACCAATTAACGTAACAGGGCTCCTTTTCTGGACAGAAAATATAATACAAATTCGTCACATTTTGCATCGCGTTGTCCTCCATGAACTTGAAACCAAAACAAGGAAGTACGTCTAGACGCATGCGCCGGCATGCGCACTTGAACACTGGTGACGTATTTCTATTTATACACGGGGTTTTCCCAGATAACGTAACACAAATCAATTTGGACAGACATCACATCGGCAAAACTGAAATTGTTTTTTCAGTAAAATCCCGCGATTTGAATGAAAATTGTTAATGTCATTTCAAAACAAATATATTTTTCTATGTATCGAGCAAAAAACATCGCGTTAGCTTGGTTTTGATAAGAAAATATAGTTATAAAATATTTATCTGCATTTTGGACAGACGTTACGTGAAATTATGGGTGGTTTTTCGGACTTCATAAATAAGTGCAAGATCATAATTTTATATTTATTTCAATGACAAATGCAAATAAAGACGTACTAGTTTACATAACATAATATATAATAATGGTTTTGACTCTGGATATGTCGTGTATTCAATTTAAAAAAGTGCAAGGGGTGTGACAACCATGAAGACCCATAAATTTGAAGGCAGTTTTGGGAGGTTTTACTAGTCAAAATCACGAAATAGCTTAGATGCAACACCGTAATTGTTTTTAATATTAGAGAAATTGTCACTGTCCATGGTGCAAATTAAATATTGGCCAATATGTGTGAATTTCATGAATTATAGCCAAGTATATAAACCAAGTCTCGGGATTCAATGAGCAAATAATGAGCCATATGCAAACATCGAAACTGAAATATTTTCCGTTCAAAAAATAATAATGCGCGACTCATATTCGGTCTACAGTATACGTATACTGGTTATATTCGCGAATATGACTTTGGTTCGTTACTCACGAATATTGAATAAAAAGCTTAATTATGTTTATATTTTAGTAATTTTTGGTGTGTATGTTTGTATTAAAAATCATTTTAAACTTCAAAACCATAATATGTGCCGTCAATAAAATAATTACCACTCATATTCGTTATATATACTGGTCATATTCGCGAATATGACTTTTGTTTCTTGTTCAAGAATATTGAACAAAAAGTATAATTATGCTTCTAATTTATTTATTTTTGGTATATAAGGGTATGTTTGTATTAATAACCTTTTTAAACATCAAAACCTTTATTTGTCCCATCAATTCAAAACCATAATATTTGCCGTCAATAAAATAATTACCACTCATATTCGTTACATATACAAATGTACTGGTCAATTCGCGAATATGACTTTTGTTCCTTGTTCACGAATATTGAATAAAAATCTTAATTATGCTTATACTTTATTTATTTTTGGTATGTAAGTGTATTTTTATATAATTAAACCATTTAAACATCAAATTGTTTATATGTCCCGCCAATTACATAATTACCGCTCATATTCGTTTCTTTCTGGTCATATTCGCGGGCATGACTTTGCTCGTTGATCACGAATATTGAATAAAAAGCGCAATTATGCTTATAATTTATTACTTTTTGGCATGTAAGTGTATGTTTAACCATTTTAAACATTAAAATCTTAGTTCTCGTCTTTAATAAAATAATTATCATTCATATTTGTGGTTTCAAATCCATATTCGCGAATATGACTCATATTCGGTATTTAGACATACCGGTTAATATCCTCCACTTGCAGAGAAATTGCCAGTACCTTGTGAAAGGGTCCATTAGTACTGGTAACTGTTAGGCACCAGTCCAGAAAGCTGGTTAAGCCTGTGTCTCGCCAGGCGCATGGTTATTTGGTTGCACCCGAAAATAACAATAAAATTAATTTTTAAAAATATAGCATTCACGCCTCAGAAGAAATTTGATGGCAAATACCAAAACCGATTGAAGAATGCAGAAATTGTAAGGGTGTTATAATTATGCTAGTATGACTGTCCCAAGTGCCACATGAATATAGTCATTTATAAGTGGAAAAATGCTGTTATCAGTTTGAGTATAAAATCAATGTTATTCAAATTTTATACTTTTTATGGACTACCATGTGTTGTGACTGAACTACTTCTGTATCAATAATTAATATCATATAATATGTCTGTTTTCAGTTTCGTAACCAGTATGACAATGATGTTACAGTCTGGAGTCCTCAGGTAAAATTTTCCTGTATGGTTCCAGGCTCTGAAGTTTTTTTTATACTTTCAGTCCGAATTGGTAAAATTAGTGAATGTCCCTCTTTGTCTTATAAAAAAATACAGAATTTCATGTCAGAATTTTCAAGTTAACTGTTAAGATTTTATTACCGTGGCATTGATTTCTAAATTATTTCCATTCAGTTTCAAAGACTGACATGATGTAACTTAATTGTCAGTGCCAATTTAGGTACATGTTATTGTAATTTGTATATATGGATTTAGCTTTTATTCAGATTCCCCATGGTTTTGACAGTCTTCGAATTTGGCCACTAGCCTGTAGCCCGAGGCTAGTAAAAACTGGGTCGGGCTAGTAATTGTCTCTAGGTGACTTGACCGAAAGTCTAGTGAAAATTTAAAATAATTTTAATAATTTAGTGGTCTGACTAGTAAATGTCTTCTCGGGCTAGTAAGTTCTGCCTTGTTGTTAGCCCGACTGACTAGTACTTTGAAAAGTTTTTCGTGAAGACTGTTTTGAATCATTTCTAAATAGTTCCTTGGTTTGGTAGGCTCACATGATGATAGTACATCGAGGGATTAGTGCAAAACTATTGTATGTGCCTCTCTAAATTGATGTTGTTACCATAGTTTTGCACTGAGCCCTCGACATGTACATACTTCAAAGTTAAACATTGGGATGTATTTATATATCATGTTGGTATACTTATTTCCAGGGTCGTATTCACCAGATTGAGTATGCAATGGAAGCTGTCAAACAAGGATCTGCATCGCTAGGTCTCAAATCAAAGACACATGCTATTCTAGTAGCATTGAAGGTAAGATTGTTTTATGATGAGGCCATCCTTAAAAAATTGTTTGTTTGCTGTGCTCCGACCGACCGTCTAAAAAGGCAGCAACCGATATTTTTTTTAGCCTTTTTTTCGGAAGTTTTTTTTTTTTTACTTTTGTTTTCAGACCCGGGATCTAACGGTACCGGATACCGCCGGGCATTTAAACGTTTCGAAAACATGTGCGCGCGCAGCCGCGCACAGTGTTATTGGACGCTTGCTTATGTATACTAAGTGGATAATAAGCGTTTACAGGAGATGACGAGACGCCAACAAAATGAACATCGAACAAACGTTTTCGGCGTCTGTTTCGGTTCAAAAAGAGAATAACAATTGTTCGCATCTCGTTAAAAACGCAATCAGGAAAGTAAATATAGATAGCGAGTGGTATCATCTTTTCGACGTCGCTACTTCCCACTTAAATGATGCCGATTTTCCGAAGGATATCGAGTAAAGTTTTGAGAAAATCGCTCATGTTTCAGTGTCGTCGGCACAAACTGGTATTGAAACTATCACCCAAGTCGATATGATCGGATTAGGACCTTGACAGAATTTGATGCAGCAACTGATATTTTTGCAGGAGGTTTTGTTTGATTGGCTTGACCAATCATGAGGGCAAACGCATTGACAGTCTCATTTCCGTCACCTGTTGCAGCTTTGGGTTCAATAGCATTCACATATTTTATCATTATACTGACATATTTTAATGCTGCATCAAATTCTGTCAAGGTCCTAATCCGATCATATGGACTAGGGTGATAGTTTTCAATTTTGTAAAAATGCTTAACCATAACTGGCAAAAAAAAAAGACCTACCTACCCACTTAAAAAATTAAGGGTCGGAGCACAGCAAACAATAGTTTTTTTAAGGATGGCCTAAGTAAAGCCAATAGATAACTTCAGGAAGATTTTAAAGCTTGTATCTGACATGTTTTGTTTTTAATAGTAAATTATGTAAAATTTGTGTAGAATTTGGTGTTCTGCCCTTCCTCTTACATGTTTAATTATAATTCTATGAATTGCTTGAATGGAGTGTTTAGTAGAAGAGTCAAGCATATACTGTCTTCGAATTTGGCCACTAGCCCGAAGCCCGAGGCTAGTAAAAGTTAAGTTGGGCTAGTAATTTCCTCTAGGTGACTAGTCCCAAAGGCTAGTAAAAGATTTTGGAGAACATGTATCCAATTACCACATATAAAGGAACTGAACCTGCATTTATATCCATATATTTACACACTACAATGTATATCACCCAGACTTTACTATTTAAAACAAATGAACTTGATACACTTTCAATAAATAAAATTTTCGGACTACCAAAAGTATTCTTGGGCTAGTAAGTTCTGCCATGTTGGTAGTCCGACTGGCTAGTACTTTGAAAAGTTTTTCATGAAGACTGCATATATACCGTCTGTCGTAAGTTCTTTTGTCATTCTTGGATCCTCAACTGCCACAATGCCTAGAAAAGTTACTACTTGACGTTATCTGCCAAAAAACATTCAGCAAACTGAATCATATTCCAAAAAAAATAAAGTAATGCTGTAAAATCATTAATTTTCGTGGGTGATTAAATTTAGTTGATTTCGTGGTTCACCTCAACCACGAAATCAAATCCCATCAAACAATAATTTTGAACCTTTTATTTATTACCTGAAATGCAAAATCCACTAATTAACATCACATCGAAATGATCACTTTTACCAAAACCATGATATTTTGTCCCATCGAAATTTTAAAACTGATTTTACAGTATCAATGATATTTAACTATGTTTCAGAGAGCACCTTCAGAGTTATCTGCATACCAGAAGAAAATATTACTTATAGATGAACATGTCGGAGCAGCTATTGCTGGTTTAACAGCTGATGCTAGACTTCTAAGGTAACTGATTTAAACAAGACAAAATAAAAGCAGTGCAGTTATATCCTTGCTTTTGGTGTACAACATAAAAGGGGAGCCTTTGGTCATTTACTCACAAGATCTATGTCATTATAACCACTCTGTCCCAGAGATGGTTGTTGTTACATTGCCTGCCAAATATAACTATTATTTACTACATGCAATTTTGATGATGCGGGTAAATGGGCAAAGAACACGCCAAACTGCTAAGAGAAATAAAATAATACCGGAACAGCATAATACAGGGATAAAAGTAGAAGTTGTTACTTAGTATGGTTGTCTGTATTGTCCATGGTCCAGTCGAATTTGCTAGGTACGTTAAACAGATAGAGCACATAATTCAGTGTTCAATACTCAACTTCAAGGGGTCTGGCAGGTTGTTTTTCAGTGACATTGAATACTGTTATGCACACAGATGCTAGTTGAGTTGTATAACCTGCTGCAACAAAAAATGAAACCAAAATTGCACAGTTACAAATCCAGCATAATAATCACTGGACTATGCCCGTTGCTTCAATACTTCAAGACTAGTTATTGCTATAATTGTATGTTGCTACCGTGCATGCAAGCCAACACCATGGCCTGTTAAGAGTATTTCTTATATTGTCTTATTATAATGAATTTATTTTTCTTTTCAGTAATTTTATGAGATCGGAATGTTTGAATTCAAGATTTGCGTATGACAAACCACTTCCTGTATCCAGATTGGTGTCAGCTGTCGGCAATAGTATCCTTCACTGTGTTGTTTTGTAAACATGTCTCCCATATATCGCTGGAACTACTAATGACCCTATTAAAGTGATACATATATAAAAACCTCATCACACTGCACTTCTTATGAGCCTATTTTTATGAAATCGGAACTTGTAATATTGACCAAACTTAAGTTGAAACAGGTTGTTTTACCATAAAATTTACCATGAGTTTTTCTTGTTTTCTCATAATATTGATTTTGTACTTACGACCCTCTCATTCTAAGCCAGCGATATAGTGGTCCGAGACATATTGTTTTCACTTTTGTGTCAGACATCTGTCTTGATATGTGGATGATTTGATGTACATCTGCGCTCGTTCTCTGTAATCACTTGACAGATTTCTATGGAACTTGACATGAATACTTTGTAACAAGCATAGTAGTGCATATTATGTATATTTTATGTCTGATGAATTTTGATGGGTAGTGGCCCTTGGTGGGAGACATATTTTAGTGTCAAAACCCATAGTGTGACTCTGTAGCTGAGTGTTTGGTGTACTTGCCACCTAACTTGGCGACCCGGGTTCAAACCCAGGAGGAGGCACTCATTTATGTAGATTTTTAAGTATTATTGAGTTGTATCATAAAGTATTTTAGCAAAGAGCTATCTAACATTATATAAAACTTACCATGAAAACTGCATATTTTTCCTTAACTCCTGTACAGAATCTCAAATTCTCACACAGAGATATGGAAGACGACCATTTGGTGTTGGATTGTTAATAGCTGGATATGATGTAAGTACATGTACATTATTTTGGCTCAATAAGCAAGCTGCTTCTTATTATCCTAATTTCATGAAAATCTTAACTTGACATGTTGACCAACTGAAGTTGAAACAACTTGTTTTACCGTAAGTGAGGAGAAGTTTTTTGACATTTTTTCGATAAGTATAATATAAATGTTTTATTACAGTCACAAGGGCCACACATATATCAAACGTGTCCATCAGCTAACTATTATGATTGTAAAGCTATGGCTATTGGTGCAAGATCACAGTCTGCTAGAACATACGTGGAAAAACATATGGACAAATTCCTCGACTGTAAGTTGATATGATATATCTATAATTTTGTAAGTTTTGTTTAATTTCTATCATGTTATTATTTAAGCAGAATGCCATGTTTATGCCCCCACAAATTTCTTGGCTGTAAGTTGATATAATCTATCTTTAATGTTGTTAGCTTCGTAGTTTTGTTTAATTTCTATCATGTTATTATTAAAGCCCCATTTTTATGTCCCCGCCAAAGTGATTTGTGGCCTATAACTTTCCCATGTGTTTGATACTTATGTTTGAATTCGTAGAACTACAATAACAGTTGTGCTTTAACTATGTATTTATTCAGTAATTGCTTAACATAGAGTGATTCAGGATTTGAGAGGCATGCAATACATATTAAACAAGGGAGGTAACTACAGTTAACATTGTGAATAGTACGACAAGAGTTATCCATATCAACACAATTGTATTTATACACCCAGTCAATGTTTTGCCTGCCCTTGGGTGGTTGGCAGGGATACAGGGGGAAATAGACAAAAGAGTTCCCAACAAACTTGAATTTGACAACCTTTTCGAGTTCCAGGGAATAGACTTTGGTGCTTATGAGTCCTGACCCCGGGAATTTAGACAATATGCATTATCTCCAGGGTGGGGATTTAGACTTAAAAAAAATAAAAAAGTTTGATTCCCCCTGGGAACTCATTTCAATCACAAAGTACTTTACCTTTTGAGTCTCTTCTTGAAAAATGAGTTTGTGTCACCGTAATTTTACCTCTTTTTACAGGTTCACTAGAAGAATTAGTTGCACATGGTTTGAGGGCACTCAGGGATACATTACCCTCAGAAATCAACTTAACCACAAAGGTAAGAGCACTGAACTATGGAGGGCCGTAGTAAATTTCTCACTTAAGTGTATTTTATATAATACCCATATATGAAAATATCAATTTTGAATTACTTATGGTCTCTGTGGTTGAATTTGCCCTTGGTATTTTCGGTAACCAGTTGTCAGATTTTATTTTCACAAGATCTGGACTCGTATGTACTTAAATAACTTAGTTAATGGACTGGAAAAGTAAATTAAGTTAATTAACTTATAGTTTAGTTGTAGTGCATTTGTTTGGAATGTGGGACATGTAAGATTTTCTTTGTGGTCTTGTATATGGATCCAAACAAGAAATAATGGTTCCATTATTCCTTTGCTGAATGCTCAGCATTGAAAAGGAGGAACGTCTTCTTCTCTTTTCTCATACCCTTTTGACAAGGAATACCATCTGGGATGAAGTGTTGAGAGTGAATTGTAAAAATTGTCTTACGAACAACCAGAGATGACCTGTATTATTTTTGATGTTTAACATTTCAGAATTGTTCTGTTGGTGTGGTTGGAAAAGACATTGACTTCACTATTTATGATGATGATCGAGTGGAACAATATGTATCCTTATTGATATTTGTTGCTTATTATACGGGTATATAACAGATACTGTAAAATCATCAATTTTCGTGGGGGATTAAATTTCGTGGATTTCCTGGTTCACTTTAACCATGAACTTTAATCCCAACGAACATTAATTTTGACCCTTGTTTAATTACCTGAAATGCCAATCCACGAATTCAAGTCCCAACGAAATTGTCTTTTTTACCAAAACCACGAAATTTCGTCCCAACGAAATTAAATGATTTTACAGTACATAGCATTTGCTGGGGCTTAGACAAGTTCAAATTGATGTTAAACACAGAACCCCTGACCTTGGTTGTAATGATTGTTGAAATTTTGGCCATATTTATACGTTTAATTGCAAATTTATTTTACACACATACATAATGTTTGTATAGCTGGTGACACTCCTGGTACGAGAACCATTAGTTACCAATATGCCAACCAAGCTTGGGCAGTAGTTAGTGGAATGTTGATCCCATTCCCAGTTGCAGTAGGTTATATTCAATTGTCCCCTTCCATTAAGGTTTGCAAGTAATTCAGGTTAGGACACAGCCCAGGAAAAAGTCAATGAAAACTGGTTAGGTCAATCAGCCGTGGATAGTATGTAAATGAAAAATTGTTAAGAAGGGGCATTAACCCAAAATGTACCTGGCTGAGTTAGGTTTGGTGAACGTCGGACTTGCTCCTAACCCATGAGTTGGATTTAAGAGCAAAACAGTGAAAATGAATTTAAAAGTCTTATAAGTCTTGAAGTAGTCAGTATGCAAAATTAGGATTTTAAACTATTTGCTAGAATAAGCTAAATTGAAAACTTTTCTTATAGACTCTATGCATAATTATTGCAAAAGTTACTTGCCTGACTGCAAAAGTTACTTGCTCGAATCAACAATTACTTGTCCCGGACAAGTGTTAAATTCGCAGACTGTACATGTATAAGGTTTATAACCAGGAGCAGATGATGCTCTGTACATAACTAAATGATGAATTTATGATGTTAACGTTTAATGCAATATTGAAGTTTGAACTCCTTAACTGTTGATAGTTAGCGTTGATTGAAGGTGAAGAGAGATCATCCAGAGCACCACCACCAGCAGAAGGTGCACCGGTAGCAGAGGATGGACAGGTACGATTGTAAAAATATATTCAATAGTAACAAATAAGACAGGGAAGACAGCACTCACCAGCGGAGCATAAATGTCACAGAAAAGAACAGTTTACTAACAGCTAGTTCTGAACGAAAGTTGCCTAAGTCAAAATGTTCAACTTTTAATATGACAATTGATTACTATTATTTTGAACACTGTCTGGTTAGCTGTTTACCTGGTTTTCACACTCCTCGCCTGGTAACCTGAGCAATGGAGGTTTGAATACTCAGTTGGACAGGTTATGTTCTTCACTGACTTTTGACTATGTTTTGTCCTCCACATGTGGAGAAGTTTTTGATTGCTTGTGGGAAAGTTAGTTGGTGCTGGTGGATAATTAAATCCAGGAAGGCTAGCTACATGTAGGTCGGTTGACCAACATACACGTGTATAATTCATAAAATATAGACAAATTCAGATCTAGACTCTCTTGTTACTTCGCCTATTTCCATGCCCTCTGCCTCCAGATGTGGAGAAGTTATAACTTGCTTATAAATGACAAATGCTTATGTCAATTTATTCTGAGAAACTTGGTTTAGTCAACTTATCACTAAAGTGGACTGAAAGGTTTTGAAATGATTGAAAAGTGATGCAAGACACTATAAAAATACCAAATGAATTGATCAATATTTTTATCGTATTCAGGAACCTATGCAGCAGGACGGTGAAGGACCAGCAGATCCCCAGCCTGCTGACCCACAGGTACAACAGGAGGGCATGGATCAGTGACCCTAAACATCAACATAGACTCAATCATCATGTGCTACATATTATTGTTCTTGTTTAACGATCTGAAATGACAGAAGTTAAATCCACCTTGTCATAGAAATGAAATAATAAAAACTGACATGATCAAAAGTCCAGATATTTTTCAGGATTGTGCCTGATTTCAGATTTTTGAATCCTGAAATTTCCTTCTTTATCTATGATGAAAATTGGAATTTCAGGCTTTGAAACTTGGATGTTCGGGCTTGAGAGTGATTGCTTAGTACTAGGCCTGTGACCAAGTTAAAATGACATTGTCATAGAAATGAAATTATAAAAAATCCAATCAGCTACTGTTGAAGCAAACATGTCATGAAATTGATAAAAACTCAATAAATCCAAGTTTTAAAATCTTATAAAAACAGAATTTTCAAGTTTTATAATCTTATAAAGATTAACACAGACTTGGAACTTTTGAGTTATTTGGATTAATTTACCTTTTGTTAATGATAATTAAGTATATTTGATACATAAAAACTTCAAATGCCTTCATTCCTTTTTGAGCTATTATGCAGTACCAAGGCTTCTTATGCATATTGTCAGGAACTTAAGGTCAGCTGATTTTGCTGGACTTATGTCCCTTTGTGGGAGAAATATTTTGTGTCAAAAACCCTTCTAGCATAGGCTACAGTTGAATTTTTTTTCAAACTTCAGTTTTCATTGTCATGATATTGTTCATTCTCTCACGAGTGCTTGACCACATATGTGATATACATTCTCTCATATTTCTGTCAAATAAATCTTCATACATACAATACTGACTTTCTTATAGTTATGTCCCCCATCTTTGACGAGGGAGTATATTGCTTTGCTCATGTCTGTCGGTTGGTCGGTAGACCAAATTGTTTCCGTTCAATAACTTAAGATCGCTTTGCTCTACGATCTTCAAACTTTACATGGTTATTGATCAGCAACAGAAGATGAGCCTTATCGATTTTGAGATCAAAGGTCAAGGTCACCGTGACTTTTAACATTTTCAACTATTGGGCTGCCATGGGGGCATATGTGCTTTACAAACACCTTGTTGTATTTATAGCATTCAACGATAATATTTTGAGAACAAGGATAGCAAATCATAACGTCTGTTACTGTCAAAGAGTTAAGTGTGGTGCCATTTGATTGGTTTTCTTTATCCTTTAGTCAAGTAAGACCAATATTGAATACCTCCTCAGGAAACTGCTGAATCGATCTCTGTCAGGATTACGTGATTGGGCAGTCTCCATATTCGATTCACCATAATATGTTGTTGACCAATGGAACTTGAATCACTATTAAAACAATTGGGAATTGCAAGCAATGCATTAGTCCACACCGTGGTTTTCAACTTTTTCTGTTGTCATGGCAACCACACTATTTGTCCGAATCAAAAAATTATTAGTCCCTATCCACACACTAAGTTTCATAAACGTAGATAGAAAACTGTTTTGGGTCATGACATGATTCAGATTCCTTGACGAAATGACCGACGGACAGCCACATCCGGTTGAAAATTGGTAGGGGACTAAAAATAAGAGTTGCCATCACAGGACATACATGTACAAGCCTAACTGAAACCACAGTGCAACCTCTCTAGAGCAGTCCATTTTAAAGGAGGCAGTAAAAAACCAGAACTGTGTGTACTTGATATAAGTTTCCTCACGATTATTTTCTTGAATAATGGAACTGCATGCGAAGTTTGTTTTGACTGGTCTCAATGCAT
Organism: Spisula subtruncata; assembly: GCA_963678985.1. Taxonomy (NCBI): domain Eukaryota; kingdom Metazoa; phylum Mollusca; class Bivalvia; order Venerida; family Mactridae; genus Spisula; species Spisula subtruncata. The sequence goes on along the minus strand of OY787664.1, from coordinate 47,363,557 downwards.
GTCGTGGTATACATTATATTACAGCCCGATACACCGCTTATCAGTTCCGTCAGAGAACCGTGTTAAATAAGTGTTCTGTTTTTATACCAGTATGACTGACTGATGTGAAAACTGAAGTAACTCTCCGATCCTGAGTGTTGTAAGAAAGCGTATACTGCAACCGTCAGAGGAAGCTGAAACTGCAAGAAACTGGCCTTGATGCATCTGGTTTCAAAAACCACTTGACTTACTTCTGAATTAGTAGCTATTAGCCGACTTGCATTGGTTGATACTTATGCGTAATGATATGTTTACATCATGTGACGATAAAAACTGATACTCCATGTAACCTCAATTAAGGCCACCCAAAGTTAAAAAACCTATTTAGCTATCTTCACAGGTAACTGTATCGTTGAAAACGAAAAAAATAATATCACCCCTGACACCGTAGTTTGGAAGTTTTCTTATTATTAAGTTGGTCATAATAGCGAGGTTCAATATGTCCATGTTTCAAGAAAGAAAGGGGCTATAATTATATAGAACATTTTTATAAATGAAAATTGTCAAAGAAAATGGACCAGTGTCTTTGATATACCAATACTTATTCATTTCAAATGGACATAGTCTGGCGTATCAACTCGGTGAAAATGAAAATGACCAATGATTCGTGATTTTTGTGGGTGATCGGGGGTCTGCGAAGTGCATGAAACGTACGGAAACATCGAAGCTCACGAGTTTCTCATCTCTCATACTCTCACTAGATCTTACCGCCGATCTTTGATGCAAATCCAAAAAGTTCCTGAATTGGGCATTCGGTGACACACAACTGATCCCAATCATCCGCAAGATCTCAATCTTAGCTAAATCTCATCTCAAATATTTCCCTGTGTGGTTTGAATATTTTTTGTGAGGATGGACTCAAAATTAGCATGACAAACAGCAAATGTTTTTCTTAGGTTATTACGAAGTTAATTTAAAAGAGTTATAACTTCAGATTTATTTCAAATTCAGACTCTGATTTGGGTAAAATCTCAATTTCAGATGAGATTTCTACTTGAGATGCTTCGTGAGATCGACCGGGGCTTGGTACTTAATCGAGCCTTCATATCTTAATAAAGCATATTTGCCACTTACTAGTAATTAGAAATGAATGAGCTCCATGAGGTTTTAGGAATAGGATCATGTGGTCTAAGGGAAGATTCGTGAAAGTCATGAGACATTTATTGACATCGCAAGTATTCGTTCATCGGGAAATTTAGATGCATGAATTGAATTTTAATTCCACGTCGTCGACGATGATTTCCTCAGTGTGAACGAGGCTTAAGAATATCATTAATGAAACGATTATCGTATATACACTATTCTTAAAACAAATGTAAACACTGCTATCTTAACGGAGTTGAAGGTCAATGGCATCATTTATGATAACAATATCTACAGCTGCAAGCATATGAGTATATATTTACATCTATCTACGACATTTGAAAATTCTTTCATCATTCTTGTTTACTCGCTGTTCAGATGCGTAGCTGTTTTCAATAACAATAGTTGCGTCACGTTTTGGCGACCTTTTAGAATTACAAACTTTTCATTGACCTTTTGAAATACAGTAAAACTAGCATCTATATTACGTGCATCCGTCTTATTTCGAGCAAATTTCAAAGTCCTGGCGAATTTACTTTATAAATATATAATTGCATACTATTATCACGGTTTATTTCAATCATTTGACTTTTTCCGATTAGTCCTCGAGATAACGATGTTTTACTTTATAACAAAACACGGCTATTGAAACCCTTTGAATAAACTCGACCCCCTCCCCAATTGATATAAACAACTTTTTTTTACATAATGGTATCTAATTCCGACTTACTGTTGGAAGGTTGCACCTGGGAAAAGGGAAGCCTGATAGACCAAAGACTACATGACGAAGAAAGTTTGTACTAGAACTTGCCGACATGGGTCTATCAATAGGAGAGGCTCAGAAACTAGATTGAGGTCCCTGGTTCGAACATCGGACAGCACTCTTGGTCATTTTCTGAAACTCTATTAAGTGTATCCAACCCGTCTAGAGATGAACTGGTAGGAGACCCAGATGTTTCGCGTGTATTGGTGCTTTACACCGGACACGTTAAAGAACCAAGGACTCTAATCGAAACGTGCTAGGGTATGGTACCCGGATTCCCTGTATCGCACCTCTGTCTCTAACATTTGTGATAATGCCACAGAGTGAGCCATGCAAAGTATTTGGAAGGAGAAGGAAAACAAAGAAGGAGAAGACGAAGAAGAAGAAAGACATGATTAATTGAAGAGATCTTTGTAGAGGAATAAGTAAGTTGGTAACATATAATCATAATATGCCTTCTTCAATGTGATGCCAAGAAGCACCCTTCCTTCTCACATGCGCTCTGGTTCGCATTTGATGACTGCACCATCAGTGTTACTAGACGCATTTATTTTTACCTGTCTCTTTTCTGTTTACTTGTATTCAAAGAATAGTAAGTTTAATGTCTTATGACATATGCGTGACTTCGTCAACACTAGGCGTGTTAAAATGTGCTACTGAAGACAGACCTCTGACCCCGATCTCCTGAAACATCTCAATTTGAGCTTATTTATCTCATTTCAAATATTGTCATATAAGTTTAAAGGTAATTTCCATGAGTAACTGGACTCAAAATTCGCATTACAAAGCAAATACTTAGTACATTATTTTGAGTTTATTTGGAGTAAGTCTGCTCTGGTCTCCTAAACAAAGTGACCGGTAAAACTAGTTTTCGTGTACTCTGTATAATACCTTTCATGCACAATTTACTTCCTTTAGTAAGATTTTCTTTTAAATCTGTCGAAGTTTGTTGAGTTTCACTAGTGACACACAATACATGTACATTGATTTCTACGTATCACTCGTGGTAAACTAGCGACCCTCATGTACATGCTTTACCACGCTATTGTTATGTAAATTGCCTTACTTCTTTAAGTGGGGAGCAGCAGCTTTAGGCAATTATAGAAATGATTAATATGTGCACACTTGAAACACGGAGGTACAGTCGGTGGTATCAAGTTCACTTCCATGCTTGAAGTCTTCGTTTTCATCAGAATAAATGATTATTTTTTTTTAAAACTGATCAAAGTTTTAGAATTACGATCATTTGAATCCCCTTTATAATTCAGCCCCTGTGTAACCCTTTTTCGCGCGTTATACGGGAGCGGCTCTGGGATTTGGGGTTGAGAAGGTATTGGCGCGATCACGCATGTTGTGCATGTATAAAGATTAAAGAAGCGTTGTAGTGCAGATATTGCGTGTGGCATCCTTAAACCGAATGCCCAAGGGAGCGGAGGTAGCAGCAAATTGTACATTTGTATAATTATGCCTAAGAGTTAAGATACGTTTATTGTTTGCCAAGTTTTGGGGTAGATTGTTCGTTGTCACCTGACCCGCCCATGTTGTGAGTCACGTTTGACTGGGTTCAATGACCATTTGTGACAACCATGAGTGTAGCATGCGAAATACACTACCCCCTTTATAAAACCCTCGCCGTTCGTCTTATTCCGCAGTTCGCCGATAAACTTTCCACAAAAAGCATCTGTATTTTCAAAAATACTTCGAACAATATTATTTTGACTCACGAACTAAGTTTAAGATAAAATATAAGTGTAATTGGAATCAATTCTTACACTTTGTGACGTAATTTCTGGAAAAGCGGATTAAGTAATTTGAATTAATCCATACTTTAAATAAATCTGCATTTATTATGATAACATCTTTAATTCTGTCTGGAATCGTCATAGTGTTAGTGGCAGGTTTGTAGATTTCTTATGTTTGTTATTTGATCATGTTGATATTGTTTTTTATTTGTAAAAAAATTGCATCGAAATATCAAATTTAAAATAAAATGCTTATGATAGTTTAAATGCATGCGTAACTTTATATTATGTATTAATTTAAGTATGAAAGTAGATTATATACGTACATGTATGTTTTCAAAAGTACGCACGAATATTAAAGAATATTATGATACGGAAAATGATACATGGTCCCTATCCATGAAATACAAAGTAAGCATGATTTGAATTTCATATTTATTTTAATTCAACAATTATTTTTTATTACTAAGGTAACATAATAATTTGTGTTCTTGTTTGGACGATTTAGATATCACGTTAAGCTTTTAAAGATGTTTTATTACAGTAACTTTAAGCTGCATTTGTGACTGTAATTTTAAAAATGATTTCACCTGTATTTGAATCACGATAACAAGTAAACAAATGTATATAAAGCATCTTAAGTTATTCATGTTATTTGATATTTTGTGGTTTTCTAGTATATTTTACATAAATATGTTATTTGAAAGACAATTAGCGTTTAATAATCATAATTTTATACGATTAATGCTTCCTAACCACCCCTTAAGAATGACAAACATTGACCTTTTAATAAACTACTATACCCTTTTATAAAGCTACTTTATCAACCGAATTTTATTTTCTTCACTCATGATCACCATTCAATGGGTGCAACTTCTAAAGGCAGATTAAAGGGGCGTACATACAGCTTGTACAGGTACGTAGCCTGGGTTCGTTGGTTTAAAATGAGAAGGGCTGGTCTTAAGTACAAAATCGATATTTTGCGAAGCAAGACAAAGCTGTCCGAAAATTACTCCTTACTTTTGGTAAAACAAGTTAATTGTTTCAGCTTCTGTTTGGTTAACATTTTTTAGGTTTCGATTTTCATGAAAATAGGCTCATAAGAAGCGCCTTGCGATGCTGATCTTATAAGGTTGTCACGACCTTCTCATTCTAAGCCAGGTGTACGGTATGAAGAGATTCATAATAAGGTGACATGCCCCCCCCCCCGAAAAACACATTTCCCTGTAGTATGTATGTAATATTTCCTGATTTAGATTAAACCTAGGGGTCGAATTGGAAACATGTCGTTGGTACTAAACTAACAATGAAGAAGTTAGAATCGGTTGACCGGTCTGTTGATTGTTCCGTCCAAATTTGATCCAGGCTATGTTCGTTAACCATTGGAATGATTTTAACGCTGTTTTCCCCTAACATAAAACCAAATGTCTCGATCCGGCCGTGGTGTATCGTATATATACGAACACTTATGACCTACATGTATTATCCGTATATCATCTTCACTATTTGTTAGTGATTAAGGCATCTAGATTAATATTTAACTAAGTTAAAATGACGTAAATCAACAATACTGTAATATAAACATGTATAAATAGACTAAAATGTCATATGTAGGCCTACCTAAACTTTATGACGAACAGTTTCATACCGAATTACCTGGCTAAGCCGTAAAACGCATGTACAATGACTTAAATGAACATGCATTTGTTTAGCATCAAATACACACACAAACACACTGTCATAACTTGTGAAGATAAACATATCCATTTTTCCTTCCACCATCGTTCTTCCTATCTTCACTTGAAGACAGCAACCTAGGCCTCGAACCCACGACATCGCTTTAGATCAGTCCCTAAGGAAAATTGTAGAATTAACAAAAATAAAACATAACTTATATCAGGTCATCATGGTTCTTTTTTATCGACAGGAGTTCACGGGACACACCGTGACCCCAAATGTCCCCGTCATAGGGGCTTACCTGATGGATTTGTTAGAGCTGAAAATAGATTCAAAACGAGGCCCATGTTCCGGATGGACCTAAGAAGTGCACTCAAGGGATACATACCGAATAAGCAATACAGGTGTAAGTATATAATTATATGTTGTTCTGTTCTGTTCTGTTCTATTTAGTTCAGTGCTGTGTGCTGTGTGCTGTGTGCTGTGTGCTGTGTGCTGTGTGCTATGTGCTGTGTGCTGTTCTGTTCTGTTACGAACTGTGCTGTGCTTTGTGTGCTGTTCTGCTCAGATCAGTTCACTTCTGTTCAATTCAGTTCAGTTCAGTTCAGTTCTGTTCTTCTGTTCTGTTCTGTTCTGTTCTGTTCTGTTCAATTCAGTTCGTTTCTGTTCTGTTATTGCGTTATTGTAGACAATTCACATTTTTTACAGTACCATAGCAAAATTCTTTAATAATTAACTATGTGTTATTCGATTTCCTCCTTTTTGTCATGCTTTTAAAATTTAAATATAATGTCAAGCATTTTTCGACCATTTCAATGTTGGAATAGAGTGCAAAATGTTCTGGTATTTCAACCTGGATAAAAGTCACACTACACAGCCAGCACCCTTCGTTTCATAATTATAAGCACATCATAAGTATATGCACTCGCTAATGAATTCACTTTATTTATCACTGAATACCAATTCCGCGTTATATCAGAATACATGTACCAATTTTATTCATCTTACTTTTCGGGTAACCTTTGTCTTAAAATCGTGTCAGCAAAGTTCGCAAAGTGGAAAACTACGTAAACTACCCTGGCATGAGTTTTTCGCGTGCGAATAACTTCAGTTCCTTAGAAAAAAAGTTTTTTTCTTTGAATTTGATTTTGACTGTGCGAGATTATTTTCTTACACGAATTTGATCTACATTGTACAACCATGATGAAAGATTAAATCATGATGGCTGATCGTGTTTGGGAAGTTAAATCAGTAAAAAGTGCATATAGGTCAAAAAGTCAAAGAGAGCAAAAAGAGAAAGGTACCAGTCCCTGATTATGTCGCTTTCTTGTAATGAACACATTCTGGTAGCGTGGTAAAATATCTTTTTCGTTACCGTTTCTAAACTTCATAGGTTCAAGCAAAAATAATCCTAAGTAGTTCACCTCATGATCACAACATGGTTTGTGTTTATCTTGACTTTTTGTGCTCGACGCCCTGGAAACCAATCATAGGATCAGTTTCCTAACTAAAATGCATGAAGTCTTTCTATAGGAACCAGTCAACATAATGCAATACATGCCTAAAGAGTTTTCAGAGCGAAAAACAGATGGTCATTGCAAAGACACGCTTAATTTTGTCCGACAATGGCCCAATGATGATCGTCCGGTCGCAGCCCCGATTAACCAAAAAGTACAATTTCCGAACATCGAATAACGATCGAAAAATTATTACTGTATGATATTGAATGCATGTTTATTGTTTTCAGTTCGCGTGCAAACGACAGTAAGAAAACATAAATTCAATGACGCAACTGTTGTCATAGATCCATTGGATAATAAATGCGGTACCGGAAGTTGGATCATTGCGTCAGAGAGTCTCTACTCACCTAAAGATTGCCCAACCGTTGTTACCACGCAACAAAAAGAGCCAATGGGAAAAGCGCATTTCGTATGGCGAGCGCCATCTTGCGGATGTGTTCATTTTAGGTACACAATATATAACCGAACTATAATCTTTTTGAATAATGGAACTTACAATTCCTCTTACTACTTCCTTTCAAATCACCACAAAATGGTATAATTTCGTATGGAAACAAAATATTGAATTATATTGCTTAAACTGATGTAACTACCACATACACAATATAACCATGACGACCATTATGCCTTTTGTTAAAATGGGCTGAGTTATTGAACTTAGGACTCAATCAGTGTACCATTTCGTCCCTTTGGAACAACGCGGTTTTATCTTACTATGTATACTGTAAAGAGAGATACAACCATGTTGCGCTTAAGGGACGTTTTGCTTCATAGTTCTATTTGACTTTAAATTCCCGAACCGTCGAGAGTGAGATTTAAATAAGAAGAAAACAAAAAAAATAAACATGATGGTATTTTTTATTGAGGTGGTCTTTCATCCAAGGTTTACTGTATTTTAGGGTTCGAGTTCACGTCAACGCCACATACTACATAGAAGATGAAACGGTCCATAATGGTGCACTGGCTAGAACAGTCTGTCCCAAACGTAAGTACGATATATCGCAAATACTTTATAATATGCATGTTAGAGCACATTGTCACCATTATGGTGCACTTGTTAGACGCAAATACTTCGTATTATAAATATACACGATTAGCCTGACTGCATCGTAAAATTCGGAATATAAATATTAGAATTGATGCAAATGATAAAAATGCGACTTCCAACCATTTTAAACATTTATTTTACAGCGGGCACAGTTGAAGAACCAGAAATGAGTACACCAAAAACCACGACAGAGCAGCCTAGGAGACATGTAAGTACACGCGTACTCATGTACAAAAATGTATATATATATATATATATCTGTAGCCATGTACTCATGTACGCCAATACTCGGCCAGAAATCTGCCACGATTTAATGTTAACACATTGGCAAGCTTGTTTATTATATCATCATATTGTAACGTTATCATTTTAATATCATTTGTTGCACGTTCTTATAGAATGTATTCATGAAATTGCGTGCCCGTACTCATGATGTTGCATCACACAGAAATCGCTGTATCAGCTGATTTATCATTGTCGCTGATGTAATGTTCGTCCCGTGCCATGGTCAACAGTTATGTCTTCAACTTAGCATACCTTAGTTGCGTGTGTCATAGATTAGGCCACGTTAACCGCCAAGTACATGATCGAAATGGTACTAAACTCGAACATCATGCAGTTATCAGCAATTTTGTTCGGGCCCCTTTATTCCTTATAATTTAGTTAATGATGATATGCATGTTGTATTGTGAAAGAAGTTAAATGACTTATATTAACCTCTCGACACCTCAATGCTGACGTTTTGCATGTTTTTAATGTCATCAGGGTATGGGAAAAGAGAATCTGAAGAAAATTCGAAATACCATTTGATTCTGAGCGTCAAACAAGAACCATTGTTTATCTATGTTCAAGAGATCTACGTTTAATATACAAGGGTCAATGATAACGGAATTTTGTCAGTCTCAATTCAATTTACAACTTTATAAAGTCTATTCGCCATGACATTGTCATAACTTTACATTTTCTGTCTCTCCATAGATACCTTTATCACGTGCTGAAAGACTGTCTTTACTTTGTGATGTCACACAATCTCATGAACATGATGACGTCATAGAATATGATCATTTCTCTACAAGAAGACAAATATCTCAGCTGAATCTCTTCGAGCTGGACAGATTATCGACGGCCGTTCAACGTCGTCACCTGGACGTACTTAACTGTTGTAATCAAGTAAGTACAAATATTTGTTTGCACCTATTCTGGAATTTCTGGTTCACTACCGTCTATCTGGTGTTATCGCCTAGATGAATTACCAAAAAAACGTTGTTGATGACGTAGTTTTTAACTGACCCCACTCCACACAGTGACAAGTGGAAGTAAGTTCTGGTTTCTTGTGGAAGGGTAAGACAGTGCTGGTTTTGAAACAGTCCAGGGAGACTAGTAAGGTGATAAGACTGTCGTATATAACTGCACACAGCTTTAAGAAACGATATTAAACCATTAGAGACAATACATTTGTAAAAAACATCAATTCTGTCATTTCGCTATCTAGCGAACACTGACAAACACAAGCAACAAAAACAGTTTAAATTGCCAATCGTGCCACATTTAGTTTTTGTTATATTTATTGCAGTCGGAAGTTCAAGCTAGACTGGAATGTTTTGGTGACATACGTCGTGTATCCATAGATACATTCTGTGGTACCGGTGAACCAGATATTCCACTTGCCACTGGAACGTACCACTGGATCAAAAAGAAGGAACCCACGTGTTGTCCACAAATAGGTATTTTACTATTATACGTTGTCGTTCATTTTATTCCCCATTTATGACATTAAAGGGGTTATTTAGATAGGAGGGTACAGAGTATTCTGCTAATCCGTGAGTGACCGAGTTGGCATCTAAAATTGTACTTCCTTGCGATTTATGTTCTACATGCATGCGTCTACAACACTGTAGTTACCAAAATAATATTTCTATATTATCATAGCGGTATTTTGTAACATTACCTACGGCGGCACTTATACAACATATAGTTACTCCATTTATTTTACTGAATTTAGTCTAGATCTATATGGGTCCCTATGGTTTGCATCACCGATTCGTTTCAATAAATCCCTTATGAATTCCTGCACCTCATTGGAAAGCGTAACACAAATCTACATGCATGCTTGTAAATGTTTTCGATTCTGTTACAGCCGTAGCCATTTGGTGCTCCACTGCTATATTGGCCAATGTGCCCCTATTTCATTAGAAACTTACTCCGTTGAAAGGTGACCACGTAATTAATTATTGTAATTATTTAATACAGGTGAACAAAGGTATGCTTGTTTTAACCAATCCTTACATGATCCGGAAATGCAGCAGGATAGTCATGGAGACAAACACCTTACAGATGAGCTGGATGATTTTGATCCTGTTAACTTCCTTGAGGATTATCCGACTGCTGGTGATATGAGAGAGGTATGTACCCGTGAGGCTTTTACCTTTTCATTCTTAAACATTCTCCTACAACATTTTACTCCATTGGTTATATTTCTGTCAAAGGTTCTGTTTGTTTAAGACAACTTTTTGTCGACGTATGAAAGATATATCCCCTGACTTACTTAGTAACTGGTCTTGAGGCTATATCGTAATGCAACTTACATTTGTACTAGTAACAAGGTATTGAGTAAAATACTGGTGCGTTTTCCAAATTATTTATATGTCTTAGCATGGCGCTGTTTAAAAGTTACCGAATGACTGCCTCATCAGCCCATTTGACGTACTTGTACCATTGTACATGTACGACACACCTTTCACGCTAAACTGACACCTTATTCTATCTAATTAACTAATTTGAAAAAATACCCACGTTGAAATGCAACTCATGACAATTCACTCAACATAAATATTACACTTTCCATTTTTTCAATCCACAGAAATTGATTCATAATAAAGAGAAGGAAACAAATCCAAAACGTAAAGAAGCTACTCGCCACACCACTGACAAATCAGAAACAAACCCAGACTTAGAAAAGGCCGATGTGAGAAAGCACGATGCTGTGAAAGCGGTTGGCGGTGAAAAAGATATAATAGAGACAAGCGCATATGATACAACTGAAGCCTCTGTCAAACAAACTAAAACGGTCGTAAAGAATAACAGGCATGATAAGGGTGGTGACAAAGAAGAACACGATGCAGTAAAAGTGGTTAACGGTGAACAACAGGTTAACGAGTCAAATGAAGAAGGGGACAGTGATCATAATATAAACGAGACGAACACAGCTGATACAACGACTGAAGCTAATGTTAAGCATTCTACAGCGGGTGGAAGTAACGATATGGACGAAGAGGGTGATGACAAAGAAGAACGCCAAGTAAATAATGATGATGACGACGATGGTGATGATTTCAAAGACAAACGAAGGCCCGTTAACGATGATAAATCTTCTGGACAAGGTAAACACTTGTTTTTCAATATAATGCTGATACTTATTTTTTGCCTCTACTGCATGACACGGTTAACAGTAAGCCGTTTTATCAATGCTTAAACTTACATTTTGGTCTCTTGCATGACACGGTTTACATAACTTTCTTAATTTTTGAAAATGCCTATACATGTACTTACATTTTGCCTATTGCATATCAGTTTTTCGCTGCTTAAACTTGCATGTTTTGCATAATTATTGCATGACATGCAAACAGTCATTATGGATTCTAGAATCTATCTTTTGACGTTTGCATTTTAGATCTGAGTCGTGAACGAGCTTTGTCATCTGAAGAATGTTGTAGAAATGGAATAGATGCCGGAACCAAAGTTTACAAAACCGGATTTGATGGCTGTTTTAAAATGGCGAATCGATACCAAAGCTACTTCATGAATTGGAACCGGGAGTGTGACCTTAATTTTGTCATATGTTGCATGCGGGTCATTGACGGGTACGTAGCAATACCTTGTCTTTTTTCTCATTTTTCATATGATGCATATATATAACTCAACGTCAGGTGTTTAGATAATTATGCAATTTGAACATTCAGTTAACCATTGAACAATTGTCCAATTGTACTAATGATACTTCCAGGTAGTATTTCCCAAGTTTGGCGCTCAGCATAAAATACAAATAGCATATCCAAGTGGCTATAACGTTTTTTAAGGTGACCTATTAGCCGTTTTAATAATTACTGAAGAAATCTAGAAACACGGCACCAGAAATGATAACAACAAAACCAGGAAAAGTTACAACTGAACCATTTTGTTTTAATTTTTCAGAGATGTTAAATCACTCAATACACTCGACTTGTTGACAACCTTGAGAATTAGTAATCATGCATGCAAAAAGGAACATTCTGGCAACACTTCCAATCTTCGCCATTTGGATTCAAAAATAAGAATACCGATAAAACTTAAACGCCTCATTCGAAAACAAAACAAACGTTCTAATTTGATAAAGAATTCAAAATTTGGTGAAAATAACACAGACATAGCAATAAGTACCTTGAGAATTAGTAACCATGCATGCAGAATGGAACATTCTAACGAAACATCCAAGCCTCATTTTGATTCAAAAAGAAGAAAAACGACAAAATTTAATCGCCTCATTCGAAAACAAAAGAAAAACAAAAATTTGAATTTGACAAAGAAATCAAAATTTGGCGAAAACAATACAGATAGATCAAAAAGTAGAACTAAAACGTTTAGAAGGCATAAAGAAGTTAAAGAACGTCGAAAGAAACATCATGAAATAACTACTAAGTCATTTTTAAAACTTGCAAATCAATCCAAATATAAGAAATGGAAACGGAAGTTGAGGGTTTACAGGAAACAGAATGCGGTTTCCAAAACGTAGCAGATGAATGCAATGGTTTTTGGAATCTCCGCAATAGGGTACTGCCGCAATATTGTGTGTATGTATAAACATGTATACTCAAGAATCGTTGACTATATATACTATATATTCTAGAGCTAGCACATTCTACTCTTGCAAACTTTCTTGCACATCACACGTCATAATCTCATACATGTGTGTCCGATAAATCATTCATACACACGCAAAACTTTCCATCTCAAAACCTATCTTGAGTCATAATATAGATAATGGCAATGCTGGTTAGTTACTCCAGAACAATCCTCTCATTCCACATTCCTCAACATTGGGGTCACAGTCATCGTATGGACATTGATACAATGCTTGTCATTTTAGGACAGCATTGGCAATGTTGCATTGACCATTGTTGGGCGACATATGGATACGCCGGTTATGCCAAGCATACTGCAATCACAAAATCTTATCTTATTCATTCCATGGTGTTGGTTGACATAACCAGTTGTACATATATTTCCTCTCACATAACCCTTACCTCATTTGGCACACGTGCACAATATACTCATCATGCTTGTTTCATGTATTTGTTTGTCTGTAAGACTGTAATAGGGGGACCTGATGGATCTTGAAACTAAAATGGCTGCCTCGTTTATTTTTCACTTGCCATTTCACATATTCATTGGCATAATTATTCATCGTAGATTTGATTTTGTGGTTTAGTTCATCCACGAAATTTAATACCCCACGAATAAATGATTTTACAGTGTTTGTTTTATAAATGTGTTTGTTTCTTTCTCTAACATTAAACTTGTAGTATATACTCCGCCAAAGCTACCTGCTTTATGTAACGCAGAAATTATATGTATGCTTTGTGGAGGGTGTTGCTTTTAAAATGAATACGGAACTAACTCGTAAACGTATTGTTTGTGGGAAATAAGCTGATTGTTTCTCTAACTTAACGTATTAAAATATTCGTTGAATTCGACGTCAAACCTTTCACAATACTATTATGGTTTTCACGATTTTGTGCTGTATTTTTAATTCATATAACACATGTCACCCTTCCTGCACAAGCGCATGCATTTTGGTGGGTGTTTTTTGGTCAAATTACAACTGCGCAAACTATCTTTAATTCTTTGCAAATCCACGTTCGATTCACTACCATGGGTGTCCGAAAATGCCACAAACCACCATGATGTCGCTACTGTAACTCGTCTTGGATAACTTGTACACTTAACACTGTGTATAAGCAAGTCGATTTCCAGCAGTCGCAATTAGGAGTGCACGTTGAATTATATAGACCGGCATTTAGTCATAACGTTACAGTGGTCAACTTTTACATGTGCTTTCAATAGCAATAAATGATACAATTTGAATTTTATAGTTATCCGATAAGTCATACAGGGATTTGGTTTATACTCAGACAGTGCTTAATTAAAAAATGTTTGTCTTTCTTTTCCAGACTGAATTCTGCTACAAGCGGACCATTATTGGATGTAAGATAGAACATTACGCGCATGCGCGTACAGCGTATACAAGTGCCATGATGATGAAACCAAAGTACTCCGAATGAATCGGAATTCATTCTTTTATAAGTGCAATATAATTCTGAACGCATAATAATTTGGTGCAAGTTTTAGTATATTTTTATATGTTTAGTCTAAGTAGATCAAATACCTCGTAGCAGTTACCCCCCTTTTCAATTTACAGTTATTTAATCACTGCCACTGGAAGGGAGGACCAACCACTGGAAAGGAAACATGTTTCAAAAACCTGTAAATTACTCTATACATGAGGACGATGACTGGTTCTACTGGAAGAGAACATTCGTTCTTGTTGAGAATATCTGGGGCAGATGCTATCCATTAAATACTTAAAAATCGAATATATACCCTGACCCAGTTGGGTAGGATTCGACCCAGGCCACTTCAATGGCGACAGCGCCTATAATACAATATTTCCGCCTTATACCTCATGTAAATGTAGTGTCAATGCTAATATCAGGGTCATTAGAGCAACATGTTTGGTTTGTTTTGGTGGCGCAGTCGGTATGAACACAGTCACTTCTGTGCTAGGCGCTGTCGCCCTGGGAGTTGCGGTGTCGAATCCAATCCAACCGGGTGAAATTTTATTACTCATCATAATAAGTCTGTGAACGTTTTGATCACCTCTAGTATATTGTTGTTTTTTCATGTAAGTACTCTAAGCCATTTACTGTAAGCATATGGTTTGTCTATTTATTTATTGTTGTACATAACGGACTTAGCAATCTCATTTATATTTTGACATGTTTTATATTTATTGTAACATAAATATGATAATATACAAGGGTAATATGCATTATACAAGTATACATTTATTGAAAGACGAAACAGTGTGTTATTTTCTTTGTGTTACTTACCTAATGCACAGGTCACCGACTTCGTTGTTATACCTTGGTCCTTATGAGATAATTTTGTCTCGGCGGTGTACTCCCGATTTAATAAATGGGTTTCCGCAGGCACCGGAAATATGCTCATCATGGTCTATTGGAAGCTTCGGGGTAATCATTAGAAAATTTGTAATTAGGCTGTTCTCAATGCCTCCCGAAGTTAATTTATTTAGTCAGGAGTACATCGCCGATGCCGAAATTCTCAGTGGGACCAAGGCAATATAACTATTTACAAATATGAAGAGATGAACTGGTTGGTAACCCATGGGTAGACTCGTATACATGTATCAGATCTATACACCATGAACATTGGAAGCTATGCTTCTAATCGGAGCTAGGGTAGTGCACCTGGATTATTTGTACCACACAAAACTTTTTCTGTCTCTTTGTCATTGGCCATTTTGGTACTGGGTATAGTGTCCCCTGTGATACCTAGGGTTATAAGATAACCCCGACCACTGGGTCAAGTAGAAAACCACTGTATTGTGGTTAGTCGTTGGGTCGACAAACTTTAATAAGACCAAGGGCGAGATAACCCAGACAGAAACCACAAGGAGTTGGACTCAGCGATGTTGGGCCACTGGCACGACCTTAACATACCATAATATCTTGTGAAACATGTATGACTACACGATACACTTTAGCATGGAATGCCCGGATGACCACACAGTTATGACTTACTCGAAGGCTTACTCGAATGTAAAATAACCACTGGTGATAAATATATTAAAGATAAAAAACAACATCATAAGCATCTATTTTTTTAATGCGTTTATTGCTGACTTTTGATCTTACACCATCCTCGAAAACCCAGGCGATACTCTGCTCCGCACTCGCTACATCGACAATGTAGGCGGCTCCTGACGTAGGCCGCTCAGGACTGCACTAGCTACATCAACGATGTAGGCCGCTCATGCACTAGCTGCATCGATTTAGCGCGTTCGGGAGTAGAGTCACTGCTGGGTTTTCGAGTATGATCGGCCACGGACTGACTTCAAATATTCAAACAGTCTGCAACCCACTGATCATTACAAACTGCCACGTTTGTGTCCGTGTTGTATGTGTCATCCCCGTGTACTTTGGCGCCCACGAAAAGCACGTGAGCCACGAATTTACACTGATAGCTTCCACATTCTTTCAGCAGCCTCTGTTTCAATTTACCATCGCAATAGTCTTTGTTAAATACGCCTCCTTCGGTAGCAGCCTGAAGATGAGGATGCAGATAAATAAATTATATGAGGAAAGTTTGCACTCAACCTAACCATCCGAGCACAAAAAATAGTAACACCACACCACAACCAGACTGAGCAATACCCATACATAAGCCAAAGAAACAATTAAAAGTCCAAGTTCCCGCTGATCATTTTTACCTCGGCGATGTACTCCCGATTAAACAAATAAACATCGGAAGGCACCGGGAAAGGGGTCCTCGTGGTCTACTAGGGAAAGCTTCGAGGTCAGTAGAATATTTGTGAAATCCCTGATCCCGATGCCTCCGAAAGCTTATTTATTCAAGTCGGAGTACATAGCTGAGGCAAAAAAATTGCCCAATGGGACATAGGCTTTACTGTAGAACCATTAATTTTCGTAGGTAATTTCGCTGATTTTTGCAAAACTGCTAATTATAGTAGAATGAACTCAATATGCCCAATACTAGTATATGATATGGAATAATAGTCCAATTCAAAATTGTGAATTTTGTATGTCCTCATTGAAAAGACATTTAAAGTGAAATACTGTAATGTTTAGTTGCTTGAATATCAATACTAATAAGACCCATACAATGTATGTGTGTGAAGTTAGCAGCCAGTTGCCAGTTGCCAGTTGCCAATTCAACTTTTTGAATCGGCAACTGGCAACTGTCAGCTAACTTCACAACCCAGCAGCCGATTCGTCGATTTCGAAAGTTGAATCGGCAACTGGCAACTGTCAGCCAGCTGACGATTCAAATTTCACTGTAGACTCGAATTGGCAACTGGCAACTGTCAGCCAGCTGACGATTCAAATCTTTCGGGAAAATCGAATTGGCAACTGGCAACTGTCAGCCAGCTGACGATTCAAATTTCACTGTAGACTCGAATTGGCAACTGGCAACTGTCAGCCAGCTGACGATTCAAATCTTTCGGGAAAATCGAATTGGCAACTGGCAACTGTCAGCCAGCTGACGATTCAAATTTCACTGTAGACTCGAATTGGCAACTGGCAACTGTCAGCCAGCTGACGATTCAAATCTTTCGGGAAAATCGAATTGGCAACTGGCAACTGTCAACCAGCTGACGATTCAAATTTCACTGTAGACTCGAATTGGCAACTGGCAACTGTCAGCCAGCTGACGATTCAAATCTTTCGGGAAAATCGAATTGGCAACTGGCAACTGTCAGCCAGCTGACGATTCAAATTTCACTGTAGACTCGAATTGGCAACTGGCAACTGTCAGCCAGCTGACGATTCAGATTTCACTGTAAAGTCGAATTGGCAACTGGCAACTGTCAGCCAGCTGACAATTGGAAAAAAAATATTTTTTTGTGAAAAATCGAATTGGCAACTGGCAACTGTCAGCCAGCTGACAATTCGAAAAAAAAATATTTTTTTGTGAAAAATCGAATTGGCAACTGGCAACTGTCAGCCAGCTGACAATTCGAAAAAAAAAATTTCTTCAGAAAATCGAATTGGCAACTGGCAACTGTCAGCCAGCTGACAATTCGAAAAAAAAATTTTTTTTGTGAAAAATCGAATTGGCAACTGGCAACTGTCAGCCAGCTGACAATTCGAAAAAAAAAATTTCTTTCAGAAAATCGAATTGGCAACTTGCAACTGTCAGCCAGCTGACAATTCGAAAAAAAAAATTTTTTTGTGAAAAATCGAATTGGCAACTGGCAACTGTCAGCCAGCTGACGAATCAGATTTCACTGTAGACTCGAATTGGCAACTGGCAACTGTCAGCCAGCTGACGATTCAAATTTCACTGTAGACTCGAATTGGCAACTGGCAACTGTCAGCCAGCTGACGATTCAAATCTTTCAAGAAAATCGAATTGGCAACTGGCAACTGTCAGCCAGCTGAAGATTCAGATTTCACTGTAAAGTCGAATTGGCAACTGGCAACTGTCAGCCAGCTGACAATTCGAAAAAAAATTTTTTTTTCAGAAAATCGAATTGGCAACTTGCAACTGTCAGCCAGCTGACAATTCGAAAAAAAATATTTTTTTGTGAAAAATCGAATTGGCAACTGGCAACTGTCAGCCAGCTGACAATTCGAAAAAAAAAATTTTTTTGTGAAAAATCGAATTGGCAACTGACAACTGTCAGCCAGCTGACAATTCGAAAAAAAAATTTTTTTTGTGAAAAATCGAATTGGCAACTGGCAACTGTCAGCCAGCTGACAATTCGAAAAAAAATTTTTTTGGTGAAAAATCGAATTGGCAACTGGCAACTGTCAGCCAGCTGACAATTCGAAAAAAAATATTTTTTTGTGAAAAATCGAATTGGCAACTGGCAACTGTCAGCTAGCTGACAATTCGAAAAAAAATAATTTTTTGTGAAAAATCGAATTGGCAACTGGCAACTGTCAGCCAGCTGACAATTCGAAAAAAATATTTTTTGTGAAAAATCGAATTGGCAACTGGCAACTGTCAGCCAGCTGACAATTCGAAAAACAAAATTGAGTGAAAAATCGAATTGGCAACTGGCAGCTGTCAGTCAGCCAGCTGACAATTCAAATTTTTCCGTAGAATCGGATTGGCAACTGACCTCAGCTGACAATTAAAAGTTCACTGTTATATCAGATAAATAGGAAACTCAACAACTAACATGATTTTGAGGCTTGTTGTAACTTTATTTCTCTTGTCCGAATAATAGCTTGTTTTCAATATTGTGCGGATGTGTATGCAGATTCGACCCTAGAAAAAGTATATGTTTATACCCGATTGTATATATTGCGAATTTTCAATTATTACATGTATTCTTACTATTTGACCACCCGTGATTAATAAATGTTGTGATTATTATAAACCCAAACATTAGCAAGATTGCCAATTCTACAAGTTCGCAAAAAAGGCTTGAGAATGGCACTAAAAACTAAAAATAAATTAATCAAATTCCTAAAAGTACCGTATTGAATGGTAGGGTAACTCCAAAAATAGAGGCCTAAACTGGCATTTGTTCCTCTACCACTTGTGGTCGATTCAATAAATAATACTAATGAGGGAACTATCCCATTCGAAAGAATAGCGGGAATTACCGTTAACTCAGATACATGATGTATACCCAGCTAAAGCTAGATAAACAAAGTTTACCTGACAGACGACTCGATGTTGACCAACGATTCTCAATTGACTTTGAAAGTACTGTAATTGGAGGAATATCAATTCTTTGTTTGGAAATATAAGCGACAGTCACAACCCAACGGACGTGTAACTACGTGAATCCGAGTCAGTAGGCATTTGTGATTACGCAGACATAACGTTTGTAGCATTTGGCCAGCGTTCGGCCAACCTATTCATTCCCGCATTTGCGAGCCTTTTTCTGCCACCTTAATTCGTAAGGACAACGCATGGGAGCAGTTTGTACAAATAGATAACCTGGCCATAGCACGGAGATCGTAGGCTGTTAGAACTTTATAAACACGTAAAACTCACTTGTAATGTGCGCAACCTACAAAGAACTCAATCACTCACGATCAGGGCGTACTCATATCCTCCGTATTTCAAACCTACGTTTTCAAAAGTTCGTAGTGACCTTAAGGTGCTTATAGCTTGGCCAATTTGACACAAGCCTGATCTTTTGATTAGCATAATTTAACAGTCGACACTGATTGTATGTTTTCATGATCGGTGAGTATCATGAAGACGCTCGAGATTTAATACAAACACAAATTTGAAATACCGATATCGCACGATTTGCTTGCGGAAATTGATATATTCAAAGCAAGAACCTTGTAATATATTCTTGCATAAAGGTCAGGCTCATGTCAAAATAGCCAAGCTATACACACAGTAAGTTTTGATGTATAAGTCGAGGATGTACGCTTTGCCACTAGGTAACAACGAAGGCGTACATCTTGAGAAAATGCACGACAGAGGCGTACTTCACCTTACTACAAATAACATCTTGACTTATATGTCAAGATGTATACATCAAAACTTACTGTGTGTACGCATCTTCCCGAAAAATACTCACGTCTGGTTATGATCCGAGTTAAAGGCATCAGCTTTCTTTTGGCCGTTATCACATGTCGTTCCTCCACTCCAACTTGACTCACCCTAACCTAAGGGAGCCTCAAGTGTAGCCGTAGTGACGGTCGAGTGGAGATTTGGTAGATCGACCTCCACTTTCTCGAGTGGGTGACCGTTATAATATATGGTAAGATAGTAAGATAGTGTAAACAATACATGTTTAATTATTAAATCGGTTTTGGGGGATTCGGTGCATTTGCATGATATTAACAAAGTCAAATTTTAATTTTGATTTTAATTATTTGAACTCCAAAAAATAAGACCTTAGTTTGAATACACACTAATAATAATGATCATAAGATAGTAAAATAAGTTTAAACTTAGATGTAATAATATGTAGCGTTAATTAAACGCATGCTAATTATCTTGACAATAATAAAATAAACATTAAATTAAATGTATGACAATGCACACGAGTTTTAAATGATACCGTGACATAATCCAGTATTGTTGTGGAAGCAGGCTCAATAGTATCATATCAATATGAATTCCACAGACCGCTGGGCATGTAGTTTCAGATTAATAATTTAGAAATCATATGAGCTCGGTTACTGTTTTTTATCAGCAGCTCACTGTCCTGTGTCATTTTGTGAGCAACTTACTACAGATACAACGCAGGGAAGACAGGTCACTTGAACGCCATACTTCCTAGAATATCATTTTGAGAGCGACCATGGTGTATAAAATAATTAAATACATACCAAGTGTGCATATAGATTATGCATGTACTAATTTATTCTAAGTTGATTGCGAGGCAATTTTTTACAATTCATTTCAATCATTCTCGACACACAATTCCTGATATCGTCAAAATTGTATCGATTAACAAAAAATAGAAGAATTCCAAGTTTTTGCCTATTATACTGAACGTCTTGTATGTGCAATATTTATTACCATTTATATCTAATCTTTGGTATGGCGTGACATGAGATCGAACCCGTACCCACACACGCGAGCAATCTACCACTAGGATATCCAGGCGACATTCTTGCACATTAGTTATTGCAGCATAGTAAATAACATACA
Source organism: Spisula subtruncata (assembly GCA_963678985.1). Lineage (NCBI taxonomy): Eukaryota > Metazoa > Mollusca > Bivalvia > Venerida > Mactridae > Spisula > Spisula subtruncata. The sequence goes on along the minus strand of OY787664.1, from coordinate 47,342,251 downwards.
TGTTTGTGTTACAGATGACCACGTTTTTATTTTAATAAAACTATTTCAGTTATATTCACGGGATTAAAAAGCAATTATTAAAATCAATATATAAATATACATGCATTTCCGTATTCATGTTCCTTATACATGTATTATTTACACGAATACAATGCAGCATGCAATTTATTAACATCGCAGTGAAACTACTATATTTAAATTCCACGTATTTCAGACTGTACTGCAACTTAACTTTATTTGTTCACAAATATACTTTAGGATTACAAAATGTATTTTACAAAATCTGCATTGATGGTTTCAAAACATTCTTTCAAAAGGGTTCGTTGGTTTATTTATTTTGAAAATACAATAACTTTAATAGTCCAACGTTCGTGCGCTAAATCGGTATTCACATAACCTTACTTGAGAGTAGCTGGAGTCACTGTCAAGTGACCGTTTCGCCCACTCGAGAAACCCCACTCCGTCGAGTCAACTCCAGCGACACTTACCGTTGCGAATACCATTTTCTAGTTAGGTCGGATACCCACTCAAACGCACGGACGAAATGATATTAAAATTATCCCAGTGAGTGACAGTGGAGGGACGGTCGAGTAGAGGAAGTGAATATGGCCGAGGCATTTGGAAATGCCGTCACGGACCAGTTTACAGACCCTTTAAAAGCCTTGACATTAATAATAAAAACGAAGAATTAAAATGAAATTATACCATCATAAAGAGGATGTGTGAAGTTTGAAACTGTCGATTTTCAGTAGGCGGCTTTATCGGCGGGATTTCCCTTCTACCAAGCCCTTCAAAATTTCACCCCGGGGAAAACTTTTTCCCATGAGCTCCGATACTAGCAAGTTTTGGTGCGTTGGGAAGCTCTTTTCGTGCTTGTTCATTTAACACCAAACTCAACCGGCTAGCTTGCCTTTGAACAAAAACTGTCATCCAGCGTCTAACGGCCGATCTTCTGAAGGTTGTTTATCGGCAGGATTTCCCTTCTACCAAGCCCTTCAAACTTTCACCTCGGGGAAAACTTCTTCCTATGAGCTCCGAACCGGCCAAGTTTGGGTGCGTTAGAAAGCTCTTTCCATGCTCATTTATTGAACACTAAACGCAACTGACTAGCTTGCTTTTTGAAAAAAATGCCACATCGCGTCTATCGACCGAGCTTTGCAGGCGGCTTTTCGGCGTGATTTCCCTTCTGCCAAGCCGTCCAAATTTTCACACCGGGGAAAACTTTTTCACATACATTCCGATCCCTACAAGTTTGGGTGCGTTAGAAAGCTCTTTCCGTGCTCGTTCATATAACACCAAACTCAACCGGCTAGGTTGCCTTTGAACAAAAACTGTCATCGAGCGTCTAACGAGCGAGCCTCTGAAGGCTGTTTATCGGCGGGATTTCCCTTCTACCAAGTCCTTCAAAATTTCACATCGGGAAAAACTTCTTCCGATGAGCTCCGAATCGGCCGAGTTTGGGTACGTTAGAAAGCTCTTTCCATGCTCGTTCATTGAAAACTAAACTCAACTGGCTAGCTTGCTTTATGAAAAAATGCCACAGCGCGTCTACCGACCGAGCTTTGCAGGCGGCTTTTCGGCGTGATTTCCCTTCTACCAAGCCGTCCAAATTTTCACACCGGGGAAAACTTTTTCTCATGATTTCCGATCCCTACAAGTTTGGGTGCGTTGGAAAGCTCTTTCCGTACTCGTTCATATAACACCAAACCCAACCGGCTAGCTTGCCTTTGAACAAAAAACTGTCATCGAGCGTCTAACGAGCGAGCCTCTGAAGGCTGTTTATCGGCGGGATTTCCCTTCTACCAAGCCCTTCAAAATTTCACCTCGGGGAAAACTTTTTCCCATGAGCTCCGAATCGGCCGAGTTTGGATGCGTTAGAAAGCTCTTTCCATGCTCGTTCATTGAACACTAAATTCAACTGGCTAGCTTGCTTTATGAAAAAATGCCACAGCGCGTCTACCGACCGAGCTTTGCAGGCGGCTTTTCGGCGTGATTTCCCTTCTACCAAGCCGTCCAAATTTTCACACCGGGGAAAACTTTTTCATATGATTTCCGATCCCTACAAGTTTGGGTGCGTTGGAAAGCTCTTTCCGTGCTCGTTCATATAACACCAAACTCAACCGGCTAGCTTGCCTTTGAACAAAAACTGTCATCGAGCGTCTAACGAGCAAGCCTCTGAAGGCTGTTTATCGGCGGGATTTCCCTTCTACCAAGCCCTTCAAAATTTCACCTCGGGGAAAACTTTTTCCCATGATCTCCGAATCGGCCGAGTTTGGGTGCGTTAGAAAGCTCTTTCCATGCTCGTTCATTGAACACTAAAGTCAACTGGCTAGCTTGCTTTATGAAAAAATGCCACAGCGCGTCTACCGACCGAGCTTTGCAGGCGGCTTTTCGGCGTGATTTCCCTTCTACCAAGCCGTCCAAATTTTCACACCGGGGAAAACTTTTTCATATGATTTCCGATCCCTACAAGTTTGGGTGCGTTGAAAAGCTCTTTCCGTGCTCGTTCATATAACACCAAACTCAATCGGCTAGCTTACCTTTGAACAAAAACTGTCATCGAGCGTCTAACGAGCGAGCCTCTGAAGGCTGTTTATCGGCGGGATTTCCCTTCTACCAAGCCCTTCATGGTGGCTACACGGAATACGCAGGTACATACTGTGTTGATCAGAGATTATCCGTGTCTCTCGTCCGAGTTATTCCGTTGCTCTGAAGTGTCTATCCGGGCATTCCTTAGTCATCCAAATGGGAGCCTGGTAGATTGTGTGTTGTTGTCGTTTTTGCACGCGCTCGTCCGTTTTGCCTTGTTACCACATCATAGATGGTCGCTAAGTGTATGAATAGTACCGAATCTTGATAGGATGCAGACCTGTCCATTCTTGTGATTGAATATGTGACTCAGTGCTCGCGATGTGATATCGTGCGAAACACGAAGCAACGTGCGAAAATCGCGCGACACACCAAGCGAGACACGATATTTTACCGCGAAATAGCGTGGTTTTGATACTGCGACAGAGCGAGATCTCGTGTTTGAATATCGCGCCTGGCTTCGTGTGTCGCCCGATTTTCGCGTGTCGCCTCGTGTCGCGCAATTCTCGCCCCTCGCCCTCTTGATGCGAGGCACGATAATTCATATGACACTAACCAGATTCCATAGCATACACAATGATGGATTCTATGACATGTTTATATATGTATATATGTTTGTAGAATGATAGGCTAACGACCTTTTCTGAATAAAAGCTAGCTATCTATCTACGAGGGTCATTCAATATATAATGCAAACTAACAATTATCTCTAAATCCAGTCAAGATAATAAAATGAAACTTTGCATGATTATAATATACGACAATTTCTATTTGATAGAACATTTTAAGGACACCTGACGTCGATGGCGGCACTAGCGCACGACCTCATTCGATATAACTCGGAACGTCATGGACGCGGTAACGTCACATCTAAAAAGTAGTAAACATTTAATCAAGTGATCATGCAACAAAAACTCAATTGATATTGTACTACCTTACAAGAGACATGTTTCAAAATGTCAGCAACAATAATTATCCTAAAATGGCGCTACTGTTGAATGAAAATACAAACGACAAATATAGAGTTAAGGGCTACTAGTGTGTGAAACTGAAAATGTGTGCAATGGCCCCCATGTCTTATCGAAACATTGAGAAAACAATTGAAACTAGACAAAATATCAACATACGTAGAGATAGCCCAGGGACTTGGCAGTAGTTTTGGCTAATTTAATTTGAAATTCCAGAACAGAGTACACATGTTACCGGGTTCCGCTCACTGAATGTCGTATATTTTTGACGTCAGAGCCGTTCGAACGTCGCACCGAACTCATCGCAAGCTTAATTTAGGGCTTAAATATAGAAGGAAAAAACTTTATACGCAAACTTGTAGTGATATGTGTTATGTAGATACCATATTACCGGTCGAAAATGATACAACGATTACCTGGGAATTCGACATGCCACTTCACATTAGGCTGACTAGACCGTGTCCGTGCAGTTATGAGTGTATGTACGTAGTTGCCTAGCAACGGGAATAAAATAATGACCGAAAGGATGAACGTTGGTCATTGAACTCAATGAAAGGTACTTTGGACGATTATGACATTATTTAAAAGATAAATATTGTATCAAATAATTTATATGATAGTTTGCATTATATATTGAATTACCCTCGTATGTTATCACGTAGCTGTTGCATTATAGAAATAATTACAAGATAAAGTTTGTACTAGCTCATTATATTATATACAGTAACACCTCTCGGACGACAACTAATCGGAAACACACATATTGTTGGTCATTCAGATACTGTTGCTGTATGTAGGTAAGAGATATATTATAGTGAGAGACAACTTCTGCAATATATGATAATGCTCATACTAGAGTTGCTAAATATGCATAGGTTGCACTGCGTATAACTATGGATGCGTTTGTATCGGTTTTAGGTAATTGTTTAATACATGTCCTTGCTCTATATGGTCATAGAATTTTAATTTGTACTAATATATCGAGGGGTTAGAGCAAGAACCAGTTATCTGGCCAAATTTCCGAAAATGACTTTTTTATTGAATTGGATGCCATTACTGAAAATACAAAATGTGTAAAAAAATCATGATCATGACGTTATTACTTTTAAAGATATTGAATTGTGACCAAATCAGTATTCGATTATCACTGACTTTGGTTTAAGCAAAAACCAGTTATCATAATATAACTTGCAAGTTTTAATTATAACACAGGTACAGCGTGGAGCTTAAACAATTTAGGGGTCAATACTTTATTTTTGCAGAAATGTTAGTTGTTGTTTTTCTTATAACCGTTTCTGCAAGAACCATGTAGCGATTTATACATGGATTTTGCAGGTATGTAAATCTCACACATTTCAATTTCTCTACCAGCAAAAACACACTATAGAGAGATACAAACTAGCAGACGCCTAATATTGTTATCTTATCAGGCTATCAGTTGATGCAGGGTTTTACCAGACAATGACCAGTCTATAACTTAAGCATTTCAGATACAGAAACAATTCACCCGGTTATAATTGCTTTTATCAATGAATGTAATGATAACAATGTGACCTGTTGAGTGGTCAAAACCATGCATTGAAGAATTCTAACACCTTTGTTGAAACTTAAGTGTCATAGGAGCATTGTTAGAGAATGAATGTTCATGTTCAAAAGTGGATTCTGATGTCAAATTGTTAAACGTAAGTATGTTTTTTTTTATTTATTTATCAATACTGTTTCTTAATATTATATTTAAAAACGTATTTTCAATATTCATAATGCAATAATTTAATTTCAATAGATTCTTGAATAGTTATCAAATAGGGTTTAATACAGTATAGCCAGACAAAACACGTGTAGTTACATTACCTGTACGTAATGTTATGCTAACGTCACACAAATACAGTCAGATCCCGATACAACGACGATGTTTGTTTCCTAGAAAAATGTCGTTGTAACGAATATGTCGGTATACTGAATTAATACAAAAAGCATTTTATTACGTTTGTCCCCAAATTTGATGTCAGTATAATGAATTTGTCAGTAAATTGGGTGTCGTTATATTGAGATCTGACTGTAGCAGAATCTATACGGTGCCGCCCAAAGTATTATAGTTTTGCAATCACCAGCGGCTTCTTCATTCTAAAGCAATTGTCATGCACTTATTACTATGGTCTCCTAATGTTTTACTGTACATGTATTTTAAATAAATAACTTGCAACTATAATTGCTTGAATGACTAGCAAAAAGATCTTGACTCATGTTTTCAAAGCACTACATGGAAAATCGCCTGGCTACATCAGAAGTATGTTGGAAGTATACACTCCACAAAGACAGCTAAGGTCTCAAAATGATTCTGTTCTTCTAGTTGTGCCAAGGACGAGGACTGTGACTTACGGTGACCGATGTTTCACAGCTGCTGCACCCAAACTCTGGAATGCACTGCCAACAGTGCTCAGAGACAGTCAAACACTACCGTCCTTCAAGAAAGCGCTGAAAACGCACTATTTTAATAGAGCTTATTCATGCTGACTGTGTTTATGTTCCCATTAACTTGGCGCCCTATTATTGTGCCCAACGACCCACATGTTCCCAGGACTATAAGCCCCATCCACCTATTGGCAGTTCCCTACTATTAAGTTTAGTAGGGCCCCGTCTACTGGGTTAAGTAGAGCCCGCCTACTGGGTTAAGTAGAGCTCCGTCAACTGTCTTCAATAGATCCCTACTAATAGATTTAGTAGGGCCCCGTCTACTGGGTTAAGTAGAAGCCCGTCTACTGGGTTAAGTAGAGCCCCGTCTACTGGGTTAAGTAGAGCCCCCGCCTACTGGGTTTAGTAGGTCCTACTTTTATATTTTATGTACATTATATACTGTTTTAACCATGTATTGGTCATGATTGTACAGCACTTTTGAACGTGTGTATACATGAAAAAAGGGCTATATAAATATGGTATAATAAAAATAATAATGTGATTTCAAAATATTTTCATCTTTTTGTCTGTAAAGGATACAAACAATTGACTAGAACTTAAGCAAAACATTCTGAAGATGGTATTCTTTGAAATAATATATATATTTATATTACACTGCTTTAGGGTTACATGAATATTATTGTCTATCAGTATCTACTGATCTTATTTTACAGCTGTGGTCCGATACAGAAGATGAGCATTATCTTTCCATAAATTTGAACAATCTTGTTAATGAGTCGTCAAGCACAGAAAACGGATATGAATATGACAATGCCGTGACAAGTTCAAGTGTACAAGACAGAAATGAAACTAACAATGTTGTGAATGAGTCGTCAAGTGTACTGGACAGTAATAATACTAATAATGTCGTGAATGAGTCGTCAAGTGTACAGGACAGTAATGATACTGACAATGTTGTGAATGAGTCGTCAAGTGTACAGGACAGTTATACTACTGAAAATGTTGTGAATGAGTCGTCAAGTGTACAGGACAGTAATACTACTGATAATGTCGTGAATGAGTCGTCAAGTGTACAGGACAGTAATAATACTGATAGTGTTGTGAATGAGTCGTCAAGTGTACAGGACAGTAATACTACTGATAATGTCGTGAATGAGTCGTCAAGTGTACAGGACAGTAATACTATTGATAATGACGTGAATGAGTCGTCAAGTGTACAGGACAGCAATAATACTGATAATGTCGTGAAGGAGTCGTCAAGTGTACAGGACAGTAATAATACTGATAGTGTCGTGAAGGAGTCGTCAAGTGTACAGGACAGTAATAATACTGATAGTGTCGTGAAGGAGTCGTCAAGTGTACAGGACAGTAATACTATTGATAATGACGTGAATGAGTCGTCAAGTGTACAGGACAGCAATAATACTGATAATGTCGTGAATGAGTCGTCAAGTGTACAGGACAGTAATACTATTGATAATGACGTGAATGAGTCGTCAAGTGTACAGGACAGTAATAATACTGATAGTGTCGTGAAGGAGTCGTCAAGTGTACAGGACAGTAATACTATTGATAATGACGTGAATGAGTCGTCAAGTGTACAGGACAGCAATAATACTGATAATGTCGTGAAGGAGTCGTCAAGTGTACAGGACAGTAATAATACAGATAATGTCGTGAAGGAGTCGTCAAGTGTACAGGACAGAAATACTACTGATAATGTTGTGAATGAGTCGTCAAGTGTACAGGACAGTAATAATACTGATAGTGTTGTGAATGAGTCGTCAAGTGTACAGGACAGAAATACTACTAATAATGTCGTGAAGGAGTCGTCAAGTGTACAGGACAGAAATACTACTGATAATGTTGTGAATGAGTCGTCAAGTGTACAGGACAGAAATACTACTGATAATGTCGTGAAGGAGTCGTCAAGTGTACAGGACAGTAATGATGCTGACAATGTCGTGAATGAGTCGTCAAGTGTACAGGACAGTAATAATACAGATAATGTTGTGAATGAGTCGTCAAGTGTACAGGACAGTAATGATGCTGACAATGTCGTGAAGGAGTCGTCAAGTGTACAGGACAGAAATACTACTGATAATGTTGTGAATGAGTCGTCAAGTGTACAGGACAGTAATACTACTGATAATGGCGTGAATGAGTCGTCAAGTGTGCAGGACAGTAAAACTACTATAAATGTCGTGAATGAGTCGTCAAGTGTACAGGACAGTAATACTACTGATAATGTCGTGAAGGAGTCGTCAAGTTTACAGGAGAGTTATACTACTGATAATGTCGTAAATGAGTCGTCAAGTGTACAGGACAGTAATAATACTGATAATGTCGTGAAGGAGTCGTCGAATGTACAGGACAGTAATACGACAGAAAAAGTGGAAAAGAAAAGGCATATATCTAAAAAAATACACGTTTTCTTTACTAAATGAAAACAGTCAAGTGTGCAGACAGTTTTTTTGTTCCACTTTTGCTGTAAGTATTGCATATGTAGACCATGCTTTGGATCATAAAAACCAAGTACACTATGAGGGGACAGAAAGAAGAGGCAAGCAAACACCGAAGAACAAAATACCTCGAGACACAATAAATTTAGTTAAAGAGCACATTAACTCTTTCCCAAGAGTTTCAGGACACGACACTAGACAAGATTCGAATCAGGAGTATCTAGGTGCGGAATTAAATATTACCAAATTGTACGAACTATATAAACAAAAGTGTGAATCTAATGGATGTGAACCAGTCAAAGTGTCAATGTACCGTAGTACGAAGAGTTTAATCTTTCTTTTCATGCCCCAAAGAAAGACCAGTGCAATGTATGTACACAGTTCCAAATTGCTGAAAATGAGGGCTCTTTAACTGAAGACTTGAAGCAGAAATATAGCCAGCATCAAGACCGAAAAGTAATCGTGCAGGAAGAAAAAACTATGAACAAGCGGCTTTCCAAGCAGAACTCGAAAATACATACATGCACATTTGATCTACAAGCTGTTTTATATACGCCCTGTTCGCTTGTGAGTGTCATGTATTACATGAGAAAGCTATGTGTATATAACTTGTCAGTCTATGACCTAGGATATGGGAAGGGGTCATGTTATCTTTGGTCGGAAACCAACGGCATGAGAGGTTCTAATGAAATTGCTTCTTGCCTTAGACTGTATTTGCTTGCACTGCCCTCTGAAGAAGAACATGTTATCTTATATTCAGATTCATGTGCAGGCCAAAACAAGAATCAGATTGTTGCCCTCTCGCTGCTGCATGCCATAACACACATACCAAATTTAAAGATAATCGATCACAAGTTCTTAGAAAGCGGTCATACACATATGGCATGTGACAGTATCCACTCAGCCATAGAGTTCGCAAAAAAGAAAACACAGATAATCGTCCCAAGTCAATGGGAAACGGTAATCAGCATGGCCAGGAGAAAGGATCCATACATGGTTATTCCAATGAAACACACCGATTTCCTTGATTACAAAAGCATGAAAAAGAATCAAATAAAATCTCTGATCAAGACCAATCTTGGTCAAAAGATTTTATGGAGACAGTTGAGGCACATAAGGTTCGTAAAAGAAGACACAAAAACAATGTACTTTAAATATGACATGCGGGACGAGTTTCAGAAAGCTGAGATACTCAGAAGTGAGTAGCTTGACAGATATAAACAGAAGCTTCCAATTTCAGTAGCAAAGAAAAAAGATCTCCTCTCTCTTTGCAAAAGTGGAATAATCCCGAAAGAGTTTCATGACTACTATAAAACCTTACCTTCCAGTGGTTCTATTGTTGATAAATTGGCACAGCCAGATGCAGAGGAATCAGACAGTGATAGTGACATTGATGTGTAAATCTAAGCGTACAGTGTATGCTGAATGAACTGAACTTCTGACAGTCAAAATTGTGCATTATCAGAATCATACACTAGTTTGTAATCAAATCTATACAAACGTACTAGCAATAGTATCCACAACTATTTGAATTTATGATATTCCCAAAAAGGAACATGTTGACATTGTTGGAATTTCTGTACCGTAAAACTGTATGACAATCACTTTTTTGCATAATGTACTTTAATTGACTTTAATGTACTAATTCGTTTTGTCTTAAAATACATACAATATAAATAAAGGGTCCAATATGATGACATGTCAGCAGAGAATTATTTTAACCAAATGTTAATGTACAGGTTGTAAATATATTCTTCAAATCTTACTTCATAGCTTAAATAGAACCTTCTTGTGTCCTAATTTGTCCAACAGTAGTTATAATCTAAAGTATCATTTAAAACATAAAGGAACATTAAGAAGATTTTATTATCTGCAAATACATGTTATCTAAATATAACATCATTTGGCTCAAATAGCCACATTTGTGGTTAGTTATGTTTCCTGCAATAAGCTATCATGTGTTCATAAATTGTTTCATCAGTGCAAATATGATGTCTTGCTGCCTAACTGTTGCAAACAAAAACAGTGTATGTTTCACTAAAGGGTTTTTGCAGGTATAATATAAACACTTAAAAGTTGACAGTGTATGTGAATAGACCAATTATAAGCAGATAACTTTTGTTTGCAGAAATGACATTGTAAAAATGTGTTAATAATGTTTGTGAAAAAATCCACTATTACCATGTAACTTAATTTTGCAGGAGTAATATTATACTATTAAATTGACTAGGATTATGGAAAAACCAGCTATTTCAAGATAACCTTTTTTTGCAGAAACATTATTGAAATGAAGTATCAGTAACGTTTGTGAAAAAATCAGCCAACACCAGATAACCTGTTTTTGCTGTACATATGTTGTAGATAATCATTAAATTTGGCATGCAATAACAGATTTTGTGTTTTTTCTCCTAGAGGAAGAAAGATATTAGTCTGTAACCTTTACATTAGTTACACCTCTATAAAAGAAGCATAAATTTGCAACTATATTAAAAGGATCCAAATAAAAATCATTTTATGACATTTAACGTTTCTCCTGAACATTTTCAAAAATCGGTGGTAACTGGTTCTTGCTCTAACCCCTCGATATAATTATATGTATGATATTGTAGGCAATCCCATTGTAGACACGAGAGCGCTTTCATGTGTGTTTCTCCGACTCCGGCATGTATCATTGCTGTATAAAAGAAATGATTCCCGCTGATTTATGTTTAAATGACATGCTTGAAGCTACCCGGTACTGGAGATAGCGAAAATGTAGGCCTATCATGAATATTCCCATGTACCTAGTGATCAGTCCATGTGATAGAAAGTGTACATACCCGACAGGCTCATGCACTGAAACCGCACTTGTTGATTATCTATACCTCGCCTATGGTCGGGTGATTTGAGCGTTTGCATTGAAAGGGAGTCGATTGTTCGAACACAGGCAGATAGAGTTGTCTATATAAATCACATATCATCACATGTTAAACATGCCTCACCCGGGCTAGGCATTGCTATTTATTTCTTTTTACATCACTTTAATTTTGTCAGTTATTCCAACTGCGTACGTATCTTGCGTATTTGCGTATGCCCAGCTACGCCCCTGCACACTTTTAATGAGTCAGTTTATTGGTATGAATTACATGGTATTGCTTATAATGACCTATTATGCTGAGACCAGGGAGATCATAGGTAGCTTCACTGGAGCTTTTTCTAGACCAAAGTAGCTGGGAGTATCAACAGTGAAATTCGAATTGCCAGTTGCCAATTCGAGTTTGGAGTAAAATTTGAATCGGATGCTGGCCGCCAGTAGCCAGTTGCCAATTCGATTCTACAGAAACATTTGAATTGTCAGCTGGCTGGCAGTTGCCAGTTGCAAATTTGATTTTTCACAATTTTTTTTCGAATTGTCAGCTGGCTGACAGTTGCCATGTGCCAATTCGATTTTCTGAAAAAAAAATGTTTTTTCGAATTGTCAGCTGGCTGACAGTTGCCAGTTGCCAATTCGATTTTTCAACAAAAAATTTTTTTTTCGAATTGTCAGCTGGCTGACAGTTGCCAGTTACCAATTCGATTTTTCACAAAAAAATATTTTTTTTCGAATTGTCAGCTGGCTGACAGTTGCCAGTTGCCAATTCGATTTTCTAAAAAAAATAAAAAAAATTCGAATTGTCAGCTGGCTGACAGTTGCCAGTTGCCAATTCGATTTTTCACAAAAAAATATTTTTTTTCGAATTGTCAGCTGGCTGACAGTTGCCAGTTGCCAATTCGATTTTTCACAAAAAATTTTTTTTTTTCGAATTGTCAGCTAGCTGACAGTTGCCAGTTGCCAATTCGATTTTTCACAAAAAAATATTTTTTTTCGAATTGTCAGCTGGCTGACAGTTGCCAGTTGCCAATTCGATTTTTCACAAAAAATATTTTTTTTTTCGAATTGTCAGCTGGCTGACAGTTGCCAGTTGCCAATTCGATTTTTCACCAAAAAAAATTTTTTTTTCGAATTGTCAGCTGGCTGACAGTTGCCAGTTGCCAATTCGATTTTTCAACAAAAATTTTTTTTTTCGAATTGTCAGCTGGCTGACAGTTGCCAGTTACCAATTCGATTTTTCACAAAAAAATATTTTTTTTCGAATTGTCAGCTGGCTGACAGTTGCCAGTTGCCAATTCGATTTTCTAAAAAAAATTAAAAAAATTCGAATTGTCAGCTGGCTGACAGTTGCCAGTTGCCAATTCGATTTTTCACAAAAAAATATTTTTTTTCGAATTGTCAGCTGGCTGACAGTTGCCAGTTGCCAATTCGATTTTTCACAAAAAAAATTTTTTTTTCGAATTGTCAGCTAGCTGACAGTTGCCAGTTGCCAATTCGATTTTTCACAAAAAAATATTTTTTTTCGAATTGTCAGCTGGCTGACAGTTGCCAGTTGCCAATTCGATTTTTCACAAAAAATATTTTTTTTTTCGAATTGTCAGCTGGCTGACAGTTGCCAGTTGCCAATTCGATTTTTCACCAAAAAAAATTTTTTTTTCGAATTGTCAGCTGGCTGACAGTTGCCAGTTGCCAATTCGATTTTTCACAAAAAAATTTTTTTTTCGAATTGTCAGCTGGCTGACAGTTGCCAGTTGCCAATTCGATTTTTCAACAAAAAAATTTTTTTTTCGAATTGTCAGCTGGCTGACAGTTGCCAGTTGCCAATTCGATTTTCTAAAAAAATATTTTTTTTTCGAATTGTCAGCTGGCTGACAGTTGCCAGTTGCCAATTCGATTTTTCACAAAAAATATTTTTTTTCGAATTGTCAGCTGGCTGACAGTTGCCAGTTGCCAATTCGATTTTTCACAAAAATTTTTTTTTTTCGAATTGTCAGCTAGCTGACAGTTGCCAGTTGCCAATTCGATTTTTCACAAAAAAATATTTTTTTTTCGAATTGTCAGCTGGCTGACAGTTGCCAGTTGCCAATTCGATTTTTCACACAAAATTTTTTTTTTCGAATTGTCAGCTAGCTGGCAGTTGCCAGTTGCAAATTCGATTTTTCACAAAAAAAATTTTTTTTTCGAATTGTCAGCTGGCTGACAGTTGCCAGTTGCCAATTCGACTTTACAGTGAAATCTGAATCGTCAGCTGGCTGACAGTTGCAAGTTGCCAATTCGATTTTACATTGAAATTTGAATCGTCAGCTGGCTGACAGTTGCCAGTTGCCAATTCGAGTCTACGGTGCAATTTGAATCGTCAGCTGGCTGACTGTTGCCAGTTGCCAATTCGATTTTCCCGAGAGATTTGAATCGTCAGCTTGCTGACAGTTGCCAGTTGCCAATTCGAGTCTACAGTGAAATTTGAATCGTCAGCTGGCTGACAGTTGCCAGTTGCCAATTCGATTTTCCCGAGAGATTTGAATCGTCAGCTGGCTGACAGTTGCCAGTTGCCAATTCGAGTCTACAGTGAAATTTGAATCGTCAGCTGGCTGACAGTTGCCAGTTGCCAATTCGATTTTCCCGAGAGATTTGAATCGTCAGCTGGCTGACAGTTGCCAGTTGCCAATTCGATTCTACAGTGAAATTTGAATCGTCAGCTGGCTGACAGTTGCCAGTTGCCAATTCGATTTTCCCGAGAGATTTGAATCGTCAGCTGGCTGACAGTTGCCAGTTGCCAATTCGAGTCTACAGTGAAATTTGAATCGTCAGCTGGCTGACAGTTGCCAGTTGCCGATTCAACTTTCGAAATCGACGAATCGGCTGCTGGGTTGTGAAGTTAGCTGACAGTTGCCAGTTGCCGATTCAAAAAGTTGAATTGGCAACTGGCAACTGGCAACTGGCTGCTAACTTCACGCACATATACAATGTATAGTTTTTATCGAAATGAAACAAAACACATTTATCTAGCCTAATGATTGCCATGTTCTTGCAGATCTAACAAATTCCTGTACGTAAAATAATTTATTCAACCAATAATGGGTCATTATTTAATGGCATGTAAATCAACGTAATAATATAATGACACGTTTCAACATATCACCTAGGATATGGATGGAAGGAAATACAGTACGTACAGCATATGTAGCGCAACAACCTCTCTATAACAACACCTTCAAATGTCCTACTTAATGTATTTTAAAAGGTGAAACTTAAAGTGTATAGAGCTATATTGGAAAATATTTTTAAAAAAAGTTACAAAAACTGAAAAACAATTATGCTTTCATATCCATTAGATCATTTTTCGCTTCAGTTTTAACAGAAACTCTCTGTGATTTATTGGACATGCGAACTGTCCGTTTTCATAAGAAAGTGAAACTATAAGAATCGTCTATTTCTCGATGATTGAATCAAAGTACACGGAACCCATACAAAGTTTTGATTTGCAATTAAGGTAGTCTAGTATCATACTAAAAACGATGCAAGTAATTATTTTGTCATTGAATGACAGTTAGAATATAGCACTATACACTTAAAGTTAAGGTATGTTGATTTTTACATGAAATGAAAAACAATCGCAGCATACTTACACAGTGGTAGCATACATCGTGTATATTGCAGATAAAGTCCAGGTCACTTGCATCATCCAAAAAGCCAAGTTCAGTCAGAAAGTCTTGAGTTGCTTGTGTGAGTGTTGGCCCTGCACACCCATCTATCAAAGAGGCGTCTGTCAAACAGTCGGCAGGTGCACATCTAACGGATGTGAACACCATGCACATTGCCAATACCCACAGGGCAGGTATCATGTTAACCATTTTGTATTATTCGATAGTTTTTGTTCTGAAAAATACAAATAACTTAGAGTATACGTGACCTCTCAAGAGTACCCCTTTGCAGAGCAACATCTTCTCTGCAACACCAGTGTCTATTTGAAATGGTCAATCGTGGGTTTAAGAGCACGGACTGAGTTAATTGTGATTTTACAGAATTCTTCATAAATGATTTTTCGTTAGCTCTGAGGTTCAATAGTTTAAAACTAGCCCAAACTGTTTGATTGTGGACAATGTATACTAAGCAAAACAGCTAACCGAACGCTTATGTTTTTTATGAATATTTATAGAACTATCCATTGGAATTTTCTGAAACTTGGCGTGAAGTAAAATCCAAACATTAGAAGGCTGCTGGTCAAATTTCGTCAATATATTTAAGTTGCATCATCGTCAAAATATGTATTTATAGATGACATCACCCATCAAGATGAAATTCACAAAATGTACAATTAGCCTATTTTATGAATGAGCAGCAGTTTTACCGTAAAACTATTTTATTTATTAATATTTTTGCACAAAAATTTGTGTACTTGTGAATTACGATCTTGAGGTGCGATTTTAGTAGTTTTATTTTCAAAAATGCGAAACGAAAGTTCACGGAACAATAAAATAGCAGAACCAGACATATGAACATGAAATTCATGAATAAGCGTTAAATTATTAAAGATTTTAGGTTTATTCCATACACATTTTAAAAAGACTAATCGCCAAATCAATAAAACAAATAGTCAAACTCAATATAATGCGATTTGATCACAAAAACATCGATTTTGAAATTTTTCAAAATTATGATGGTAATTTTCAATGGTAAAGGGGAGGTAATTTGGTCAAATATCTTTTGTGTGGATAAATGAGGGTAATTGATAACTTATTTCTGGTTTTATTCTCAGTATTTTAATATTTATTTTTGTTCCCGTTATCAGAATATACACTTAAAACAATTTTTATTACCGAAGCGGGCATATAGTTGCATTAACAAATTGTTGAACGCACTCCGAAAGAGTCCCATATACTGAATGGAATGAAAACACGTTTTTTTTTCAAACACATGCAAAAAAGCTCTCATGACTACTAGTAATGTGTATTATTTTTTAAAGTCAACGTGTTTCACTAATGCATGACAATACAATTTTATGGGAAAATGTAGTGAATTAACTTAAAAAGAAGTAAAATCATGCAAGAGTTATCCCACTTGAATTTACTATTTTTCGTTGCTCCTGTGATTCCCAATATACTGTTTTAGGTATTTTTATGTGCATTGGTATTCACACACACGTGAAATGAAATGAACTAATGTTTGTGATTATTTAAATCTGTGTAAAACTGATCTGTCTGATCGATACCCTCCAGGGAGCGTAATGGCCGCTCTTCCGCGGCCTACCTTTGAAAAATGCGCCATGTTATTGACAAAATATTTTGTTTTTCCGACTAACAAACACCCATGCTAAACAACATGCACCCAAAACTCGTGCAATTCGAGAGCAATCGATCACAACGTACAAAAATGTGATTTGAAGATTTTTCGTCATGGATGAGTGATTTTGGCATGTTTTTTTATGTGGTAAGCCGCATTAGGTGCACAATCTATATTGAAATAACTATGCAAAATTTTAGGGTTGTACACTCACAGGACACTGAAATATTCAAATTTAAAAAGCGTTCGGTTAGCTGTTGTGCTCAGTATATGTGAGCATTGAGCATTCTCTTTTGCTGTCGTAAATAAACAGACACTATCAGCTTTATTCCGCAAATATAGAATGCGAGGCTGTGTTAATACATGTTGTACATTTTAACCTTCGTGGTTGTTCTCAAATCGTTAGATCCAAAAGAAATATCGAAATCCAGAATTTCTGGAAAGAAATATAACCCAATTACTTACCCGTCATCGGTGTTTACCTCTGCCGTAGAGCCATCACTAGATGCTCTCAATTAAATTAGATTCAATAAATTTCTAATCATGCTATTTTAAATATTTCCATATATTGCTAATTTACTAATTTCTTCTATAGCTTATAATAACTTAGATTTATTTTCCAATTTACACATCTTACATCATGCTTGGTCGAACGTAACACTATTGTGGCATATTAGCAAAACTGTATCACAAATTTAAAATATACATTTGTATCAATATATTCTTAAACATATTTTTCAAGCGTACAAGTGATGACTTACCGGTATGAGCTCCTTGTAAGAATTGAGCGTAATTTGTGTACAGTTATTGTATTATCGTCATATGTCGCGCATGTGTCACACATAAAACAATGTTGCAACGAGGGCAGTATGAGGGCTGTTCGCAAAGTCCACGGATTTGTATTAAAATGTTATTTTATTGAACATAATAATGAGTTAATGTTGTATTCAGTCTTCGAAACACCAAATGCTGACTGATTGTCCGCACTGACAACTTAACACTGCTAGGCCACAAGCTGCCCGGCTTCTATGCCGCTAGTCTACCAACAGCGTTACGCTGGCTTAGAATGGTCGTAACTACAAAATCAATATTTGAGAAAACAAGAAAAACTGTCTGACAACCACTCTTTACTTATGATAAAATAAGAATCTTCAACTTCAGTTTGGTCAACGTGACAATACTTAGTTCCGGTTTTCACGATAATAGGCTCATAAGAAGCGCATTATGATGTAGACTTTAAATACGTGTATAAAGTGCCACCTATTACGACCTTTTCATTCTAAGCCAACGATTAGCTGCGTGAAGTTACCACGCAGTGTGAATTTGGTAGCCTAGCTAGCAGCGAAGCATTTGGGCAGTCTAATTTTCCGCTATATTCGCGTCCAAACCAAAGTGCTAAACTTTGATTTCAATGAAATATTTCCCGATCACCCCTCGTAAACTAGTAATCAATAACAATGACGATGATTTTATGTGATGGTCACCATAACAATGAGTAATGTCGAAAAAACATTTCAACCTATTGCAAACTGCGCGCCACTAGCCAACATATGTCTTGAATGACGTACTTTCAATATGTTTTAAATGGAAAAAATCGAACATTATGATTCAACAACTGAGAAGATGACAACTTATCAGCCTAACAACCTATCTTCTAGAAGTTGGAAGCCTAGAAGCCTAACAACCTATGTTGTAGGAGTTGGAAGCCTAGCAGCCTAGCAGCCTTACAACCTATCTTCTAGAAGTTGGAAGCCTAGCAGCCTAACAATCTATCTTCTAGAAGTTGGAAGTCTAGCAACCTAACAACCTATCTTCTAGAAGTTGGAAGTCTAGCAACCTAACAACCAAGTAGCTAGAAGTTGGCAGTCTAACAACCTAACAACCAAGCACCTAGATGTTGGAAGTCTAGCAACCTAACAACCTATCTTTTAGAAGTTGGAAGTCTAGCAACCTAACAACCAAGTAGCTAGAAGTTGGCAGTCTAACAACCTAACAACCAAGCACCTAGATGTTGGAAGCCTAGCAACCCAACAACTTATCTTTTAGACGCCTAGCCACCTATCAACAAAGCACATAGAAGTTGGAAGCCTAGCAACCTTACAAAAAAGCACCTAGAAATTGGAAGCCTAGCAACCTTACAACCAAGCACCTAGAAGTTGGAAATCTAGCAGCCTAGCAACAAAGCACCTAGAAGTTGGAAGCCTAGCAGCCTAACAACCAAACAGCTAGACTTCGGGAGCCTAGCAGCCTAACAACCAAGCAGCAAGAAGTTGGAAGCATAGCAGCCTAACAACAAATTAGCTAGAAGTTGGAAGCCTAGCAGCCTAAAAACCAAGCAGGTAGAAGTTGGACGTCTAGAGACCTAACAACCAAGCAGCTAGAAGTTGGAAACCTAGCAGCCTAACAACCAAGCAGCTAGAAGTTGGAAACCTAGCAGCCTAACTACCAAGCAGCTAGAAGTTGGAAACCTAGCAGCCTAACTACCAAGCAGCTAGAAGTTGGAAACCTAGCAGCCTAACTACCAAGCAGCTAGAAGTTGGAAGCCTAACAACCTATTTTTTAGAAATTGGAAGCCTAGCAGCCTAACAACCTATATTTTAGAAGTTGGAAGCCTAGCAACCTAACAACATATCTTCTAGAAGTTGGAAGCCTAGCAACCTAACAACCAAGTAGCTAGAAGTTAGAATCCTAGCAACCTATCTTTTAGAAGTTGGAAGCCTAGCAACCTAACAACCTATCTTCTAGAAGTTGGAAGCCTAGCAACCTAACAACCAAGTAGCTAGAAGTTGGAAGCCTAACAACCTATCTTTTAGAAGTTGGAAGCCTAGCAACCTAACAACCTATTTTTTAGAAGTTGGAAGCCTAGCAACCTAACAACCAAGTAGCTAGAAGTTGGAAGCCTAGCAGCCTAACAACCAATCAGGTAAAAGTTGGACGTCTAGAGACCTAACAACCAAGCACCTAGAAGTAGTACGCCTAATAGCCTAACAACCAAGCAGCTAGAAGTTGGAAACCTAGCAGCCTAACAACCAGGCAGCTAGAAGTTGGAAGCCTATCAACATAACGACTAAGCAGTATCCAGTTGACAGTATAATAGCATAAAAACTAAGCAGCGTGAAGTTGCAGCAATCTAGCAGTTTAAAGTTGGAAGCCTAGCAACCTTACGACATAGCATCATGAAGTTGCCAGCCTAATAATCTAGCAGCATCAAGTTGGCAGCCTAAACCCTCGCAGCTAGACGATGGAAGCCTAATAGACTAGCCCGCAGCTTAACAGCGCAGCAGCCTAGCAGTCTTACAGCCCACATACGTTAAGTCGGACAGTCTAGTGTTATCTTTATTCTTGTCCAAACCAAATTGCTACATTTGAATTCAGTTAACTACTTCCCGATCATCCCTCGTATACAAAGAAATCAATAACATTGGGAATGATTTATTGTAATGTCAAGTGCTGTACCATCATCGTAACAGTGTCCTGAAATGAGCACACTAAAAACTGAACACCAACAGCGCGTGCGCGCGAGAATCTTTACAATAACGTACCTTTTTTCTTCCCCGTTCAAGTATGAGCAAAACCACCGTTTTTATGCTATAATGTCGGTCAACATATCAACATGTTACAAACTGCGCACCAACAACCAAGTGAGCAAGCAGATGTCCTGAATGACGTACTTTCAATATTTTTTAAATGAACAAAAATGCAGAAATTTCTTGTTTACGACTAATTCCTAACCGTTGAGTCATACTGTACAGTCTGATGGGGGATCGAATCCGGGAATTTTGTAGTGTAACAACCTCGCAGCGAGAAATTGGTACCTAAACACCTAGTTACGTGAAGTTGGCAACTCATTAGCCTAACAACGTAACTGCATGAAGTTGGCAGTTTAGCAACCTAGCAACCAACCAGCAAGAATTGGAAACCAAGCAACATAAGGACCTAGCAGATCAAAGTTGCAAGCCTAACAGCCTAACAGCCTAACAACCTAGCAGATAGAAGATGGAAACCTAGCAATCTAACACCCTAGCGGCTGGAAGTTGCCAGCTTAGCAACCTAACCGCTATATTTGAGAAGTCTTAGAGCCTAACAACCTAGCAGCTAGAAGTTGGAAGCCTAGCAATCTAACGACTTAGCAGCAGGAAGTTGACTGCATAATATCATAAAACATAGAAGCGTAAAGTTGCAGTCTAGCAGCGTATTAATCAAGCAGCTAGAAGTTGGACGCATGGCAGCATAGCGACCAAGCAGCTAGACGTTGGAAACCTAGCAATGTAATGCCCTAGCAGTGGGAATGTTGGAAGCCCAGCGACCTAACAGCATAGCAGCGTGACGCTGCGTGAGGTTGACAGCGTAGTAGCCTAACAACTTAGTATAGTAGCGTGAAGTAATAAAGCAGCGTACATTAGGCAGTCTAGCAGCAACACCATAGCAGCATGAAGTTGGCAGTCTATCAGCCTTACAGCCAAGCATCATTGAGTCGGACAGTCTAATTTTCCGCTATATTCGCGCCCAAACCAAATTGCTAAACTCGTATACTAGTAATCAATGACAATGGCGATAATTTTATGTGATTTCACCATAACAATGAGTAATGTCGGTCAACGTATCAATATGTTGCAAACTGCGCACCACCAGCCAAGTGAGCCAACAGATGTCTTGAATGACGTACTTTCAATGTTTTTTAAATGAAAAAAATGCAGACATTGTGATTCAACAACTTCTTGTTTACGACTTATTGTTAACCGTTGAATAATACTTTACTGACCGGGCCTGAATCCGGGAAGTTGGTAGTCTAACAACCTCGCAGCGAGAAGTTGGGACCTTCAAACCTAGCTACGTAGAGTCGGCAACTTATCAGCCTAACAATAAATTGGTAGCTAGAAGTTGGAAGCCTTGTAACAAAGCAACCTAACAGCTAGAAGTTGGCAGCATAGTAGCTAGTAGATGGCAGCCTTGCAACCTAGCAACCTAACAGCTAAAAGTTGGCAGCATAGTAGATAGTAGATGGCAGCCTTGCAACCTAGCAACCTAACAGCTAGAAGTTGGCAGCATAGTAGCTAGTAGATGGCAGCCTTGCAACCTAGCAACCTAACAGCTAGAAGTTGGCAGCATAGTAGTTAGTAGATGACAGCCTTGCAACCTAGCAATCTAACAGCTAGAAGTTGACAGCATAGTAGATAGTAGATGGCAGCCTTGCAACATAGCAACCTAGCAACCTAACAGCTAGAAGTTGGCAGCATAGTAGCTAGTAGATGGCAGCCTTGCAACCTAGCAACCTAACAGCAAGAAGTTGGCAGCCTTACAACCTAGCAACCTAACAGCTAGAAGTTGGCAGCCTTACAACCTAGCAACATAACAGCTAGAAGTTGGCAGCCTTACAACCTAGCAACCTAACAGCAAGAAGTTGGCAGCCTTACAACCTAGCAACCTAACAGCTAGAAGTTGGAAGCCTTACAACCTAGCAACCTAACAGCAAGAAGTGGGCAGCCTTACAACCTAGCAACCTAACAGCTAGAAGTTGGTAGCCTAACAACCTAGCAACCTAACAGCTAGAAGTTGGAAGCCTTACAACCTAGCAACCTTACAGCAAGAAGTTGGTAGCCTTACAACCTAGCAACGTAACCGCTAGAAGTTGGTAGCCTTACAACCTAGCAACCTTACAGCAAGAAGTTGGTAGCCTTACAACCTAGCAACGTAACCGCTAGAAGTTGGAAGCCTTACAACCAAGCAATCTTACAGCAAGAAGTTGGTAGCCTTACAACCTAGCAACGTAACCGCTTGAAGTTGGAAGCCTAACAACCTAGCAACCTTACAGCAAGAAGTTGGTAGCTTTACAACCTAGCAACGTAACCGCTAGAAGTTGGTAGCCTTACAACCTAGCAACGTAACCGCTAGAAGTTGGTAGCCTTACAACCTAGCAACCTTACAGCAAGAAGTTGGTAGCCTTACAACCTAGCAACCTAACAGCAAGAAGTTGGTAGCCTTACAATCTAGCAACCTAACAGCAAGAAGTGGGCAGCCTTACAACCTAGCAACGTAACCGCTTGAAGTTGGAAGCCTTACAACCTAGCAACCTTACAGCAAGAAGTTGGTAGCCTTACAACCTAGCAACGTAACCGCTAGAAGTTGGTAGCCTTACAACCTAGCAACGTAACCGCTAGAAGTTGGTAGCCTTACAACCTAGCGACGTAACCGCTAGAAGTTGGCAGCCTTACAACCTAGCAACGTAACCGCTAGAAGTTGGTAGCCTTACAACCTAGCAACGTAACCGCTAGAAGTTGGTAGCCTTACAACCTAGCAACGTAACCGCTAGAAGTTGGTAGCCTTACAACCTAGCAACGTAACCGCAAGAAGTTGGTAGCCTTACAACCTAGCAACGTAACCGCAAGAAGTTGGTAGCCTTACAACCTAGCAACCTAACAGCAAGAAGTTGGTAGCCTTACAACCTAGCAACCTAACAGCAAGAAGTGGGCAGCCTTACAACCTAGCAACGTAACCGCTAGAAGTTGGAAGCCTTACAACCTAGCAACGTAACCGCTAGAAGTTGGTAGCCTTACAACCGAGCAACGTAACCGCTAGAAGTTGGAAGCCTTACAACCTAGCAACCTTACAGCAAGAAGTTGGTAGCCTTACAACCTAGCAACGTAACCGCAAGAAGTTGGTAGCCTTACAACCTAGCAACGTAACCGCTAGAAGTTGGTAGCCTTACAACCTAGCAACGTAACCGCAAGAAGTTGGTAGCCTTACAACCTAGCAACGTAACCGCTAGAAGTTGGTAGCCTTACAACCTAGCAACGTAACCGCTTGAAGTTGGTAGCCTTACAACCTAGCAACGTAACCGCTAGAAGTTGGTAGCCTTACAACCTAGCAACGTAACCGCTAGAAGTTGGTAGCCTTACAACCTAGCAACGTAACCGCTAGAAGTTGGTAGCCTTACAACCTAGCAACCTTACAGCAAGAAGTTGGTAGCCTAACAACCTAGCAACGTAACCGCTAGAAGTTGGTAGCCTTACAACCTAGCAACGTAACCGCTTGAAGTTGGTAGCCTTACAACCTAGCGACGTAACCGCAAGAAGTTGGTAGCCTTACAACCTAGCAACGTAACCGCTAGAAGTTGGTAGCC
Organism: Spisula subtruncata; assembly: GCA_963678985.1. Lineage (NCBI taxonomy): Eukaryota > Metazoa > Mollusca > Bivalvia > Venerida > Mactridae > Spisula > Spisula subtruncata. The sequence goes on along the minus strand of OY787664.1, from coordinate 47,318,566 downwards.
TTACAACCTAGCAACGTAACCGCAAGAAGTTGGTAGCCTAACAACCTAGCAACGTAACCGCTAGAAGTTGGTAGCCTTACAACCTAGCAACGTAACCGCAAGAAGTTGGTAGCCTTACAACCTAGCGACGTAACCGCAAGAAGTTGGTAGCCTTACAACCTAGCAACGTAACCGCTAGAAGTTGGTAGCCTTACAACCTAGCAACGTAACCGCAAGAAGTTGGTAGCCTAACAACCTAGCAACGTAACCGCTAGAAGTTGGTAGCCTTACAACCTAGCAACGTAACCGCTAGAAGTTGGTAGCCTTACAACCTAGCAACGTAACCGCTAGAAGTTGGTAGCCTAACAACCTAGCAACGTAACCGCTTGAAGTTGGTAGCCTTACAACCTAGCAACGTAACCGCTAGAAGTTGGTAGCCTAACAACCTAGCAACGTAACCGCTAGAAGTTGGTAGCCTAACAACCTAGCAACGTAACCGCTTGAAGTTGGTAGCCTTACAACCTAGCAACGTAACCGCAAGAAGTTGGTAGCCTTACAACCTAGCAACGTAACCGCTAGAAGTTGGCAGCCTTGTAACCTAGCAATCTAACAACTAGAAGTTGGCAGGTTAAGTTCCAGGATGTCATTAGCGGGGACGGCTACCAGGTCATGGATGTTCTTGTGGAAGAATGATAGGCGTTGGTCACGTCGACGATCCTTCAGTGTCTTCCATCCTAGCTGACGCATCATGTCCGTTACACTACTTTTTGTTCCATAGTGCATTACATACAAATCTGGCAGCACGTCTTTGTATGTTTTCAACGCTGTCTATATCCTTTTGGAGGTGGGGATTCCAGACAGTGCTTGTGAAGGAGTTTGCGATGTGGTATGGTTTCAAATGCTTTACTGAAGTCTAGTATTACCATGTCTAGTTGTTTCTTGATGTCATATGTTTTCATGATGTCGTCCATTGTGAGAATTAGTTGGCTTTCGCCAGAATGTCCGCTTCGGAATCCATGCTGCAGCGGTGTTAGAATGTTATGATTTTCTAGGTGGTTCATGATGTGGCGACAGATTATATGCTCAAGGGTTTTGCAACATACACTTGTCAGTGAGACTGGACGGTAGTTTCTTGGTTCGTGGTGACTTCCTTATTTGAAGATTGGCGAGATGTTTGCGTTTCTCCAATCAGATGGTAATGTGCTTTTTGATAAAATTAAACGGAATACGTGAGCTATTGCCGCAGCGAGTTCCTTTGAACAATGAGATAGGATTCTATTTAGTATGTTATCAGGCTGTTTTGATGTTCAGTTTATTTAGGAGTTTTTCTACACCTGTTGTTGGGATACCAAGGTTGTTAATCTGTGGAAACCGAGGTTCATTCAAGTTTGGATGTTCAGGAGTTTGACTTTCTGTGGTGAATACCGATTTAAATTGATGGTTCAATATTTCTGCTTGGTGGAGTGTGCCATTGCGTCCAGCTATTCCGACATTATGACTTCGTTTGGACTTGATGTATTTCCAAAACGGTTTATTGTTTCCTTCCTTCATGTTTTTTGAAAGTCATTCAATGACGTAGGTCCCGTGTGCCTTTCTGAGTTGTTTTTTTGGTTGTGCTTTTTTAATTTTGTACTTTTCCCAGCTATGACAGCATAGCAACCTAGCAGCATAAAGTTGACAGCCTTACAATCTAGCAGCTTGAAGTTGGCAGCCTAATAGCCTAAAAACCCCACAGCTAGACTATGGAAGCCCAATAGCATGGCAACGTGAAGCTTGCAGCTTAACAGATTAGCAACGAGTATAGGCAGCTTAGCTGCGTGAAAGTGGCAGCCCTAAGCGGCCTTTCAGCCAAGTATCGTTGAGTCGGGAAGTCTTATGTTCTCTTTATTCGCGTCCAGACCAAATAGCTGACTTTGAATTCAGCGACATACTTCCCGATCATCCCTCGTTTAATCCATGACAATGACTTTATTTGATGTCATTGTCGGATCACCATAGTCAACATATCAACATGTGGCAAAATGCGCGCCACCAGCCAACAGATGTCCAGAATGACGTACTTTCAATATTTTTTAAATGAAAAAAATGCAGACATTATGATTCAACAACTTGTTTACGACTGATTGTTAACCGTTGAGTCATACTATACAGCCTGATCGGGGCTTGAATCCGTGAACATACGCTTACAGGGCGAGGGCTCATCCCGACAGATTTATCCGACGGTTTGCAAGTTATTTTACCAATATTATGAAACGGTTTAGACCGTTGCAAATTCCCCAGTCATACTTGAATTCTCGTTCGAGTTCTTTGGAACAAGATAGCCATTAGATCATTGTATACAGTCACTGTCCCACATTCGGTGCCAATTGTCACCGGGTGAGAAAAATGTGTAGCGTGACTTGGGCTTGAACACGAGAGCAGGACGAATGATTTCCTGACATAATACATGTTGTACATATCGCTGGCTTAAAATGAGAAGGTCGTAAATACTGCTTACGACCTTATAAAACTGATATATATTAATATCAGCACCATCACAAGGCGCATCTTATGAGCCTATTTTCATGAAATTTGGAACTTGCCATGTTGACCAAACTGAAGTTAATACAGCTTGTTTTACCATAAATAAAGAGCATTTTTCGGACACTGTTTCCTTGTTATCAAAATATCCATTTTGTACGTAAAACATTTTCATTCTAAGCCAGTGATATAGCTATCCAGCCGCTTACTTAATCCCTCGCCATAAGTTTGTCTCTTACGGAATCAATGGTCAGTTTGCCTGCTTTATCCCCCCCTTTGAGGTTTGAGAGCATCATTGAAAAACACAGGGATGCGTTCTGTTTAAAAACGATCCGATTTTTAAAGGGCCTGTCGTGCAGATGGAGCAAATATTTCTAAAAAGTAAAATTTTCTTACCAAATCAAGTAATTGTATAATAGAACATTGTTGACTGTTGCTTTAAGAAATATTTATTTCAACTAATCGATTTTAACCACATTCAACATGGCGCACATCAGTGTGTTTTTCCTTTTAAAACAGCGTATCTTTTTCCTTTCAGCATGATTTGTGAGTAATATTATTCACTAGATCATTCTGTAACACAAACAAACTTCCGTCTAAATATTTATGAAGTATTTTATTTGTTTTTAAATTCGTTTTCATCAAATGCAAGTAAATTTCAGGCAATTTAAATGAGAGTAGTTTAAAATTCTATACCGTATTAATACGGTATAGAATTTTGGAGGTAAAAAACTGTAATTATTACAAAATCCTGATGTTTCACAAGGTATATTTATCAGTGTGCTTGTTTATGGGATATACAGGCATCTATGTCAAAATATAGTGAATATTTGACAATTTTATTTTATTTTTGCTATACGCTGAAACGTGACGCAGTCCCTTTAATACGCCACCAAGGGGTACTAGTCATTTTCTCCTTCCCCTCCTACTTGCGGTCATGTATTGTTTCCCACTCTGGAACATTGTTGTCACGACAATTTTATTAATAGTTGTTGTGAGGCACACAAGGCAACGTTCTATGATATGTCTGTTTGCTCCTGAAGACCTTCACACCATTGAATGTGTTCATCTTGACAGATCAACAGAATAACATGTTCTAGAATCGGCATTTTTTTAATGTGTTGCTTTTGCATATTGTTTTGAGATTTGAAATTGACTAATTGACTGTCGTGTGAAATAACAACTGATGCTTCGGGTTAAGTCAACAATAAATTCTTAAACTTTAGAACTAATATTTGAAAACAACAATGCAGTTCATGAAGTTTATTTTTTCTCCGTATTGTACTTGCCTCCCTTGGTCATATAACGTAAATGACATCCCTTCTATATTTAAAGTTGGTTGTCTTTGGTCTAGTATCGTTTTCATTTTGATAAATGTTTGAACATTAGGCGTTTTTCATGGCCTTAACTAGGGCTGAAACTAATTCGAGGGGGTAATAATGTTTATTAATGATCGGCAAATCAGTATAAGCACATCCAGTTATCAAAATAAGTTTTAGTTTAAATATAGATAATTAGTACATGTAGTACACAGTGTATTCAGAAGTAATCATTGTATTGCTTATTGGGATCAAAAGCATATGTGATTTCCGATCACTTTATGACTTATTGAACTACTATACTACTCAACGTGTTTGTTCTATTGCACGAAGTCTAGTTGTGTGTCTATGCAAATGTGGATATTTTACCCACGTTCATCGGTGGGCTGCTTACTTTGGTCACATCTCCGTGAACAATGTAATGTACATTGTACATGTATATGTTTTGATACAACTGTTAAAAAAACTGTTATGTTAAAGGCAAGTGTTCCTGTAGGTTTTATTACAGGATCGTACTAGATGGTTCATACCGAATATCTTCAAAATAATCTTCGTCACTGATGCATTTGTCTGTGGTATGGCCCCAACCGTGACACGATCCACCGTAGTCGAGTCGTTAGAGCGTCCGCCTTGGAAGCTGGAGATCGAAGGTTTGAATCTCGGCGGAAGCAAGGTTGGATCTGATGAGAGAATATGGCGAGCCACCAACTAGTTAAATAATGGTTACTGAAGGTCAATCTATGCCAAGGAAGGTATTCGGGAAGTTATTGTTTGTATGAAAGATAAGTGGCTCATAAGTTTAAATTTACTGGTCCTTTCAAATACAAAAATGTACCAATTTTACGCGCCATATACGGTTGATTCCAGATCCCCTATAGATCAGTCCCACAAGGCTTGTTTCTCCCCTTGAAGCCAAATGGAATTGAACAATTTGATACGGTCAAACCAAATAACCACTTACTTACGACTTTTTCATTCATCGCAGAAAAACGCTGATAGATAAGAATACAAGAATACAGCAAACGCTTATACCCTGGTGGTAGCCTTGTCTATATAAACTATGTAAGTCAATCAACTTGAAAGTTTGTAACTGACGGACGGACGGACGGACGGACGGACGGACGGAAGGATGGACGGGCGGACGGACGGGATGGACGGGCGGACGGACGACAGACGGACATGCGCATATGTATATGCCTCCGAATGAGTAGATGTCGGGGCATAAAAAAGAAACACAACATAATAATTATTAATTTTCAATGCATTTATTGCTGGTTTTGTTTTGTACACGTTGATGTTATAATGCACATATTTTCCAATCCAGAGTCACAGAGTTACTACTGAGTTAAACATTGCGTAACCCAGGGATCGTTACACATTGATGTGTCTGTGTAGGAATCGTACCCTTTATCCCCTTCCTTCCAGGCGGCGGCGTACATCACAGCAGCCACAAATCTACACACTTTGCTATTCCCATTCTTCTTACAGTGTTCATTCAAATATTCATAAGCTCCGGAGTCACATTTATTTTTGTTGAATCCCAGGGTCTTACCCTGAAAATGCAGATATAATATTAACTCAATAGACAAGTTCAAATAATGATAGGTATGGAATTATGTTTTTGGATTGGGTGGGGTACGGGTAATAGGTTCTGTGTATATCTCTTACGTAGGCGGGTTGACGCCGTCACTGTTTCTGTATATAGTACAACCTCTCCAGAGCAACCCTCCATAGAGCAACAACCTCTAAAAAATGGACAATATATGCTGCTCCCGTAGGGTGTTTCTGTACAGAGGTTGTACCGTACTATTATGAATTCACCCTATTTACATGCGCTGTTTGTTATCATTTTTATTCGGTCCCTTTCAAGTGTGGAGTTTTGAGGAAATGGTACATTTTGTAAACATAATTGTTAAAAACAATTTTACGTCCACCAATTTGTAAAGTTTTGAATATTATTGGTATTTGGTGGAATGGTGCATTGATAGTTTCTAAAAGTCGAGGATTTTAAAAATTGCAAAAAATACACTAGTCAATTGTTCGAGAGGATTTAATTTCACGGTCAATATTTTATAAAAATAATCTACCGCGAATATAATTCATAATTGTATATGACTTACACATCGATAACAAATATCATGCCCATTGCAAATAAGTTTAAACTGGTCAACTTCTCCGAGCAAGTCTATTTCAGACAGAAATGTTTTAAACACTTTTGGAAGGGTACATCCATCCACCAGAGACATGTCCGTCTCACATGGGTTACATCTAATACAAGTGATCATCATACACATTGCCAATACAGCCAGAGTAGGTGTCATGTTAAACATGTTGTAATATTCAGTTGTTTTTTCCTGAAAACACAAACAAATAAGAAAGTCAAATATTGCAAAGGAATTTGAAATGTATCCACAAAATGCTCGTACTAGTACCATAGCAGTATATCCATTAAAATCACTTTATACATCTATTATCAGGGTGGACATACCACGTGACTTTTGGCTAAGTCTACAAGTAAAAATATCTAAACCAAAAATGAAAATGAACCATAGGTACTAGTATCTTATTCTGTGACCGATTTTTGTAAGATATGTTCGACGATCAAGCCGAGAATAAGCACTACCCACGCAACAAGGTTACCGTTCATGCCTGAAACCGAATCAACTGCGATTTGAGCCAGTTACGTTTTAAAGTGTTCAATATGCGAATTAATTCTTTTTCGACATCTTCACAGTGTCATCACAATGATTTCATACAATGGTATAAAATTCTTGATATGAAATATCTAATTAAATATCGAAGATGAATGTTCCAATATGTTTTAATTCAAGTTATTTCAAACATTAATTCTAGTTTTCCTATAATATGTTTTTCAAATTCATATCATTGCGAAGAGTTTCTCAACTATTACAAACGTGCATAAAACTTCAGGTGCTATTAAAAAAGCGCTAATAGCTAAAATGCTATTACAAACTTGCCTAAAACTTAAGGTGTTACAACTAAAGTGTCTGAAACTTAAGCATGATTGCTTTAACCATGCTACTATGACATATTAGTAAAATGGTATAATCGTATAAATTATAAATGAAAACTATAGAAGTCAAGTTGAAAGTTAAGTTACCAGGGGCATAATTCACCGACATGATTATTAGACTGAAACTCAAGACTTAGACTAAGAATTGGCAATATTTATAACCCCTGACATGTCTTTGCAAAATATTATATTTAACCATGTGGAATCTGAGTTTGTTGTTGCTTTTGTTGTCGTTATTGTTGTTACCACCTCAACATGTATACCCATTGGTATAAAAACCGGTACATTTATAACAATACGCATGAGAGCAAATTATAAGAACATTTGACAATGTAAAGTGTAAGTCTGAGTTTAAGACGTTCAATGTTGGTGAATAAGGCCCTAGTTTTCAGTAGTTCAGCATTTCCATCCGTTCAGCCGCTCAGCTACCCTTTGTAATTTTGACTTGAAAAAGGTAAAAGGAAATCAGACAAGGAAGGTAGCACTCAACCTAACAAGTCGAGCACAGAAATCAGTAACACCACAACACAAATACACTGAGCAATTCCCGCACATAAGCCAAAGAAACAATTAAAAGTCCAAGTCTACGCCTAAAAAAGGTAAAGCATAATATGAAATATAAAAGTAATTAAATTACTTACCCGTATAATTAAGCACCTTCAAGATGTTTTGACAACGCTCGTGATGTGCACTGTTTTATATAATAAACATATGACACAGATGTCCGACATATGTCAACATTTCCAGGGCTGTTCAAACAGTAGAAATAACTTAGAAAATCTTGATTATTACTTTTATAATTTCAATACATTAAGGGTGAATGTATAGGCGGAGAACCGGTTTTGGTTTATTGACGATTTTATAAATCATATACTAGTATTTTTATTACCAGACAAAGACCTAAACCGGTTTCATCTTACCTGGCGGTTTCAAACAAGTTTCCAAACCTACCAAACCAACCCTGGAAGTGGTTGGGTTTGTTTGTGACATACGAAATTGTTCCAAAATGGCGGAAACATCATGTTATTTTTCTTGAAAATAAATAAAACATTTAAAAATGGAAATTCCAAATTCTCAGTAACACCCCGTATACCCGAATACTTCATGTGTTAAGCTGAATATTCTAGTGTTAGGCTGCCGGAAAAATAACGACACTGGAGAGGTATTTCATATTGTGCCTGTTTCATTTATTCCGAGTCTATTCAAATAAATCGATGAACATGTATACATGCAGTGGTTCTTTCTCGACATTTAAACTTGAAAATGCGTCAAAAGTTCACAACTGTCTGGAGGCGGTTCCTCAAAGTTAACGACCCGTTGAATATTCTAACCGGTCGTTAGACATTTTACCGGTCGTTAGACATTTGACTGACCTTTGAAGAAACGGCATCAAATCAGAACAAACATGGTTATGAAAGTTTGGAGTTACAATGCAACCTCTATAGAGCGACCATCCGCATAGCAGAGCCTCTCTTAAGCAACACAGTCATTTTGTACCTCAACGAAAATGCCGAGCTTCGCCTTTATTTGTCAGTCAGCTTTCTGCGTGTATCCACCCGGATTTGAACCCGTGTCGCATGATTAGACGGCAAACGCGCTAAACACTAAGCTACGGAGACACTTGTAGAAGTTACCATTTACTATGAATTTTATATATACAAGGCAGCTATCACTGTGAAACAAATACTAATATCATTAAGGGTGTTGCTCTATAGAGGGTGTAATGTAATACTAACAGCCAAACATTATCTTCAAAAACCCAGCAGTGACTCCACTCCCGAATTTGCTACATCGACGTAGCGAGTGCAGGAGCGGAGTGTCGCCTAAGTTTTCAAGGATGGCCAATGATGAACCCTCGCATAAACTAAGACCAACAATTATTATGATATGACATAAGCCAATATGACATCAGCCAATATGACATCAGCCAATATGACATCAGCCAATATGACATCAGCCAATATGACATCAGCCAATATGACATCAGCCAATATGACATCAGCCAATATGACATCAGCCAATATGACATCAGCCAGTATGACATCAGCCAATATGACATCAGCCAATATGACATCAGCCAATGTGACATCCTCCAATATGACATCAGCCAATATGACATCAGCCAGTATGACATCCTCCAATACGACATCAGCCACTACAACACCATCCACGGCCTGTATTATGGACACTTGCGTCACTTGCACATATGTTACTTGTTTTGAATTTCAGACACTGGGTCAATTAGTAAAAAAATACTTTTTTTGCGATTTAAAAGTACATCTTTAGCGAAATATGATTCATCCTTAACCCACATTTTATACTTGGTAATATATGACGATCGTACGATTTGAACAAATTACTGAATCGCAATACAACCTGTTATTGAAGTTTGCAAAACTTAACCTACTACCAGAAACAGATGTGATGATCATGTAGTGAACATTCAACATATACCATACTATCACATGCAATAATGTACTAATAAATATCTAGCTGATATTATTGAGTATCAACAATTTTTTTTCTGTGATTTGACCTAATGACCTAGATTTTGACGCCAGACGACCCAGTTTCGAATATGACCTAAATTTCATAGAGACAAACATGGTGACCAAGTTTAAATGGGCTGAGTAAAAACTTTGGCCTATAGAGTATTAACGAGTCAAAAGTTGACGACTACGGAAGACGACGGACGAAGACGGACGACGACGGGCATCTCGGTTTTCACATAGCTCATCTTCAGCACTTTGTGCTCCTGCGAGCTAAACACAAAGTGTCCATTCAACACACCAGTATAATTACTTGTTGCATTACATCTTCCTTCTGTCTAGTTGGAGTTTACTATGAACTGAAACGATAATTTGTCCTACACTACCAGAAGTTGTGCCAGGAAAACAAACACGCCGAAGGTCAAAGTCACAATAATGAATTGAAGACCAAAGATTAATATTGGGTCATAATTCTACTTATTTAGCTCGTCATAAAGGAACTATGACATTTATTAAGGAAATTTACAGTAACACTGCACCATAGTAAGCTCCCCCATCAGACGGTAGGTCAAGCGGGTGAATGATCTGAAGGTCAATGCAAAGGTTCAAAGGTCAGAAATAACCATAATTTAGCTTGTCGTAATCACTATTAGTGAAAAGCAACGAGGTCGCAAGAGACAACCTTCCACCAGAAGCTGTATGGAGATGTCGATGATGTGAGACGGACTACATCATTCATCGCAGATACTGGCGTGATCGTGTAGAGCGAACGCCAGTAACTAAGTAAGTACCATAAGTGAATCATGTCTTACGGGTATGGGCTTTTAAAATCCACGAGACGTGTATCATGCTTTTGATCCAGTAAATACCCCAAGGTCAAAGGTCAATGTCGCTCTATACGTGTGTCGATTTTCTCAGACTTATAATACTTGTGACAAGGTCATATATGGGAAAGCATTCGTCACTCGGCAAAATTTCTAGTAAGACTGGTTCCACAGGTCTCTTTTCAATCGTAACTACACGGGCATTTCCGTAACTGAGAAATACTTTCGTTATATAGTAGTAACCGCCGAGGAGTTCCGACTGTCGTCGCTCGTCGGTAGTTCTAGTTAGACTGGTTCCGCAGGTTTCTTTTTCGACTCAACGGAACACGTGGTATACCAGTCTAGTTCTAGGTGTTGGATGGACTTGTTTCAAACCAAATTTACAAAACAAAACAACGATGGACTAGTTAAAAAATAACTAGTAAAAAGAACGTAATTACGCATCTACGATAGCCATCGGTCACACATGTACGTGAGAAACAGGTGTTATTGGTTAATGGGATATTTGCTGAAAACAAATACAGGGGATGTTTTCTTGCTAGGATACTAACATACTAACCCACTATCCCTGGTATAATGTAATACATGTACTGCGTATTAGTACAGAACCACTGCTCTGCTTTTGGGAACTGCTAAATGCTTGGGAAGGGACTTGCTTTATTCATCTGTCTGAAAAAAGCGAAATGTACGTAATACAAAATCTGCCTCGATACGACCGGGTATCCTAGTGGTTGAGCGTCCGCTTCAGGCGCGTGAGAGACACTGTGTTTGGTTCCAGACTGTGCCAATAAGACAAAATAAAAATGGTAAAATGAACCAGAAATTCCCTTTCTAGACGCTCAGCTGAAGTGACTTCTCTTCTCGCATTACTTCGTGGCGATTTATAACATCAGGTATGAGGTTTCGAGAGTTATAAATATATGCTGGAAAACTTGTTTCGAAATCGACCTAAATTAATTAGTATAAACTACTGTAAACTCATTAAATTTTAGCGGGTATTAAATTTCGAGGATACTGATAAAATGGTCATTTGGCGGTTTCTTAAATGCGTAAAGCGAAAACCCCTTCTTGTATTTCTGAAGTCATGTTTTCAACATAAAATACAGCCAATTCATTTTAGGAATTACAAATGTTATTTCATTATAAGGGAGACAACACTGATTTTACTATGCAGGATCAATTTGAGAGTTGTCTATCCTTATAAACATTCCCAAATATCATGCTCCTCAAATTTATAGCAAAACAATAGAAAGCAATAAATGTGAACACATCAGGTAAGAAAGAAACAGTTAATATCATCCTCATGAACCAGTGTTTAGTCAAGTATCCAGACCAATAATGTAACTTTAAAAAATACGCTGGTTGAGCGAGAATGTTTTAAATGAACATTCATGGAGAATATTTACATTTCTTCCCATCCATGCCCAAATGAACATGTAATACACGGTATAGATTTACCGAGAACGAAAAGGAAGCGACTCTTGTATGTTGATGTGCAACATAATGTAGAGTTAATGTCGTTCACCCAATCGTATTAACAATGTTCCAAGAAAAAAGCATCATTTGGATATTTATACTGATGTATAAAGGGAAGCAACTCTCGAATTTTGTCATACAACATAAAGTAGAGTTACCGTTCTTTACTTATTCGTTCTAATACATGTCACGCTGCGTGTGTGTCATTACAAATATAATGTTTTCTTAATGTATACAATTACATGAATATCACTCACTGAATCGCTGATTTTGAATATATCAACGCCGGTGGGCAACATAACATTTAAATTTATTCATTTTTTATGATACTGATCATTTATGAAGCGGAAAACACAGATTACGTACAGTCACCCCTTTCAGTCATACACAGGGGTGGCTGTACCGTCCGTTTAAAGTTAAATGATAACGGTTATAGACATTGTCTCGTCCGTCAGGTAAACTGTGTTTATCTAGGTTTAACTGGGTGTAACTGATTTTACTGTAATCCTCGCTATTCTTTCGAATGGAATCATTCCCTCATCAGTTTTATTTATAGAATGGACAGTAGTCACTTTCATTAATCTGGGCTTGAAATGGTTAAACATTTGTGTTGCCAATTATAGACCGTTCAGACATCAGTAGAAGCCATAAAATAAAACGAATTGTCCAAAATCTTCGCTGGGAGATCCCTCTTTGAACAATTGCGTGCCCCCAACTACTCACTCTTTGGAACTATTTAGACGTGGGCTCATGATTCACATTACTCTGGCTACGCGCCTGTAAATCTGTCTAATCCAGTGGCTTGCGTCGTATATTTCAAACCACTCGACTGTCATCGTTTGTTGTTCGAATCACATTGGTTTGAAACCCAACGCAGCATTCTGTAAACAAACTAAATATACAGCGCTGTCCATTAGATAAAGTCGCGACAATGCTTTCCAGCATTGCCAACAGGATGAAACAATAATAAAATATGTTGAAGTTAATCATTACATTCGACTTTTGTTATATCGAACGCATTTTTAAGTAGAACGCATCGTTATGTCGATGTTGTGTCTTCTTTTCTGTTTGAATAACAACAACATGGCATCATTACGTTTATATCGATAATTTTTCGGTATATCCATTTAAAAATGCAGCTGCTTTGAGGAGTTAATAATACATTATTAATACCAATTTTGTATATTTTTAATATAGTTAATGTATAATCTTTTATAGTACCAAACAGCCACATCTGCTTTTCGCAGTCATATTCAATGAATGCCTTGATTCAGGCTTGACAGTAGATTCTTTGATTCAAATCGGTCACTAAATATAGGTGTCAATTATTTGTCTGCGTTATCTAGATTCGCGTAATCCACGTCACTCTAAACAGACAAATAGACAAACACGCTGATATTATACGCATAAATATTCATCGAAGTACATTAGATATTGACTGATACCCCCCTTTGCCGCATTCGAATTAATGTAACGGTGTATGTCACCCGTGGCCAACGAACACTGTATAATGGTTATGTGAAATCGGAATTGATTTGCGAATAATATATTTAACACTGTGCCGTTTTCAGATATTTATTAAATTCGTAATCACCTTCTTGTCAATTCAAGAAGCATTAAGTGCATTTCTGAGATTTTAAGGATTTTAAAAGGCGAGCTTAAAGGTATGTTTAAGGCTTCTAGATTTATAATACGTTTTAAAATACAATGTAGTGTATTTTGGGATTTTAAAGAATAATGTTTTGACGCAGAAAATCTACTTTAAGCTTGATAAATTTTGTCTCAAATTGTTTTAGAGGATAAATGTTTAGATAAAGTAATATTAAATAGCGGCTATTTAATGCCTCGCAAACTGTACTGCTATGGTGGCTTAAAATAATGCTCCCTAGCAATTTATTTGTGCATGTTTAGATAAATTTTGATATAACAAGCACCTACTTAGATTGACTACCAACGCCAAATAATTAATTTAACCGTTTAGATAAAATTGTGTTTCCCCCAAATATTGTCTCGATTTTAATTTGGGTCTCTGAAGATCTAGTCTTGAATATCGAACCTGCTCTTAATTGGAAGACTCTTAAATGACAGGCTCTTAATTGGTATGCTCTAAATTGACAGGCTCTTAATTGGTAGGCTCTTAAATGACAGGCTCTTAATTGATAGGCTCTTAAATGACAGGCTCTGAATTGTTAGGCTCTTAAATGGCAGGCTCTTAATTGGTAGGCTCTATTGGTAGGCTCTTAAATGACAGACTCTAAATTGGTAGGCTCTTAAATGGCAGGCTCTTAATTGGTAGGCTCTTAAATGATAGGCTCTTAACTAGTAGGCCTTAAAACGACAGCCTCTTAATTGTTGGGCCTTTAATTGGTAAGCTCTTAAATGTCAAGCTTTTAATTGATATGGTTTTAAATGTCAGGCTCTTAATTCACATGTACTTTTTTTAAATGTTCGTAATTGATATGCTCTTAATTGGTATGCTCTTAAATGACGGGCTCTTAATTGGTATGCTCTTAAATGACAGGCTCTTAATTGGTAGGCTCTTAATTCACATGCTCTTAATTTACAGGTACCTTTTTGAAAGGTTCTTAATTGACAGGGTCTTAATTGATAGTCACTTAACTGACAGGCTGTTTATTGAAACATGATACCAGAGCCAAATCCGGCCGATGTGACATAAATAGTCTTTATAAATACATTTCGATAAGTTCTTCAAATGGGGTAGTTTTATGAAAAAGAAAAACAAATGTACTTCTTCGATGATATTTTCAACAATCTTTTCGAAATAACAAACGTATTCTGGTGGTGTCATCATGAAACAATTTGGTACCGTAGTGAATTCTGCAATATGAAAGAAAGTATGGCCAATTGGGTTGTTGTTAGATGGGTTGACTCTCTAGAATTGTTGAACTCAGTTCTTAAGAAAAATAAAGTTGTCGGCGTTAATGTTGTTGTTGTTGTCATCGTCGTTTTTGTCGCTGCCGTGTGTACTTGAGATGGCTTCTCTTATACTGATTACAAAATTACGTGACTGAAACAATATACAAGGATAATTCAAGTAGTGAAGAGACTGTTAATAGCCGGTAAATTTCATAATAAACACAGATAATCTAACACAGAGAAGTCAGTTGTGCAGAGTTACTTCCCTTTCAAATCAAGGGAAGCAACTGTGTTTGACTTATTTCAAGTCGGTTCGAGTGACTTCCCCTGAAAATCAGGAGAGAAAACTCTGTAGTGCAGAGTTACTACCCTTTCAAATCAAGAGAAGCAACTGTGTTTGACTTATTTAAAGTCGGTTAGAGTGACTTCCCCAAAAAGCAAGGGAGAGAACTCTGTATTGCAGAGTTAATTCCCTTTGAAAATCAAGGGAAGCAACTGTATTTGACTTATTTTAAGTTGGTTAGAGTGACTACCCCTGAAAAGCAGGGGAGTGAACTCTGTATTGCAGACTTACTTCCCTTTGAAAATCAAGGGAAGCAACTGTGTTTGACTTATTTTAAGTCGTTAAGAGTGACTTCCCCTACAAATTAGGGGAGATAACTCTGTATTGCAGAGTTACTTCCCTTTGAAAGCCAAGGTAAGCAACTGTGTTTGATTCATTTTAAGTCGGTTCGAGTGACTTCCCCATGCAAATCAGGGGAGAGAACTCTGTATTGCAAAGTTACTTCCCTTTGAAAATCAAGGGAAGCAAGTGTGTTTTACTTATATTAAGTTGGTAAGACAGACTTCCCCTGAAAATCAGGGGAGATAATTCAGTATTGCAGAGTTACTTCCCATGGAAAATAATGGGTTAATGGCGCATTGATGACACTTAGATTTATCTCCGTACAGTGGAAACCAATCAATCATTTAAACTGCTTTTTTCTTTTAAAGGCACCATCTCGTTACAATGGAATAAGACCTATCATTCAAAATAAAATTCTTCTTTTTTAAAGGTACCGAACTTCAAATGACAAAAACGATTCTTAAACGATTGAAAATGCTTTAATGAAGAATTCTGAACTTTTAACTTGAAATGCTTGAAATCACATCAATTATCGAGTATAAAATTAATGTCAAAATACGGTATGTTTTGTTATTATTTATTGTAGCAATTTATCAACTTTTTATTTTAATGTTCTGATATAGCTTGGAGAATTTGATACGATCCTAACATTTTGATTAGCATAGTTCCATATTAGCATAGTTCTATATTAGCATAGATCTATATTAGCATAGTTCTATATTAGCATAGATCTATATTAGCATAGTTCTATATTAGCATAGTTCTATATTAGCATAGTTCTATATTAGCATAGTCTATATTTTAACGTCGATTTAAAAAAAGTGTATGTTGAAATTTTCTGATTTTTTTTTGAAAACAATAATTGAAAGTCGAATTCAAGATTCCTTTCGACATTCAGAAATTAAAACATCATGATATTTTTATCATTTTTTTTGTAGTTAAATTCCTTTAAACTTATATTCGAAGTAAAAGGCTGTAAATGGGAACAATCGATAATCAAATTTCAACAAAAAATACCACTGAAACATCGTAACGTTGTGTACGGCTGTCATGGTATTCAGTCGTAAATTGTTTAAAGGTGTCAAGTAATGGCGACTCATAATATCATATTCTATCATTTATTAACCATCCAACACCTTACCATTGTTAACCGTAAATTGGATTTTTTCTGTAGTTAATGTGGTTAAGCATTGTCCGAATATTTTATTATTGAATTATGGTCCCGCAATTGTGCGGGTTTCTCATGTCGGTCTATTGTCGTGTTTAGTGTTTTATGGCTATTGTATGGTCGGCCTTGTCGAGCACGGACAACAAAAAGGAACTATTATAGTACACGTTAGCAACATATAAATGTTCAAAACGGAGGGTTTGTTTTTAATACTGGATTTTTATCAACACATGTTAAGAGTTCAAGTAAGTTTTGAACAATTTATCTTCTTTTTTTTCAATCACGCATTTTAATAAACCAGTAAAGCAAATTGTAAAAATGTAGCAGTACATTTAATCATTGCATCCGCATATTATACCCACTTCGTTTGAAAAGGTAATCTCAATTACCGGTCTTTTTAAGTTCCACAGTTATACATATAATTCCATTTTCGATACGAGTTGGGTTAGTTTATGTTATTCCCTGACATTGACTACGTAGTTGGCCTCCTCATGTGGAGAAGTTGACAGTTGATTGAGGAAGAGCAAGTTTGAACTGGCTGATAATGACAGACTATCGAACATGTACGTGGGTTGTCCCAGAATACCGTATAATCCTGTTATATCTTGAAAACTATCAAGTACTGTATGCCCAATTTATAATTAGCGTTTAGATAAATTATTTCTTGATATACTAGCCAAGTTTCATTATATATCTTCCAAAAACATACAAAGTATGTAAATTTGACGAACACCAGGTGACGCTATACGGTCCACAGAACGTCAACGTCAACACTCGCCAACGACGTCACGTTACCTAATTTTCCAACGGACTCCCATTCGTGGGCTTCACACTTCACAAAATTATATGCCGAAAGTGTCATCAACTATTTGGAAATATATTTCTTTACATACTATCAAAAAATCATTAAATGTTTATTTCCAAATGGACATCTTGCGCTGACATTCTGTGTAAAAAGTGTAGGAAGCAATTTGACGTAAGTTTTTGTTCTGATTGGTCCGTCTGGTGACCTTCGTTCCACTTCTCTTTTGTGCCAAACAAAACGTTGGAGAATCTTAAACACAAGTGACGAATTACCCTGGTGTATTGTGTTGTGGATTTTACATAATTTTTCGTTTCTTCAGATACTATTCTATGTTGTATACGGTATAACACAATGCTTAGGAAATGACAGTCGCTCCATAACGTCTTCTGACGTCGTGATTTTTTATAGATGTAACGCTAACAACGTTGCTATATTACTTCATTAACCCAACAAATATAACGTTATCACTATATGAATCCTTGTATAAAAACTCGCCAAAAGATGCCAATTATTATTACATATATTTTGGCGCGATACTGCTAAAACTACTTAAACATTATTGCCATTAAATATTTAAATTCATTTTGTGATACAAACTTCTTTCGTGCTCGGCCGTATACCGTTACCATGGGTAACAAATACATCCATTTATCGAATACGACGTATGCTGAATTAAAATAAATTCGCCTAATACGCGTGATATAGTTGTAGAAATGCACATACAAATGTTTATAGCTATATCATTATGATGAAGTAAATAAATCAAGAATTATACGCTATTCTGGGACAACCCTCGTATATTCTGCAAAACATTATGTTCTTGAAAGATTTGATTCTTGATTTTCTTTATTCAAATGCCAGGCACCAGCCTGGTCGAAATATAGTGATCGTTACACAATGCATGAAACTTGCACAAAACTGGTGAGGCGGGGAACACTTTAAAGGAACCATATTGGGACTTATAGTTTTACCATTGCCCTATTGCTTCCAATCTCTCCGGAATGTTTAAAGTTATACATCTCACACAAGTTTCTAAGTATGGCTAAAATTAAATTGCCAGTTCGTTTTGGAATCTTCGTTGCCTTCTTGTTATAACTATCAACTACCGGTATACTTCATTCTTATAATAAAGCCTTGTTTGAGACCAAATTTCTAATTTCTGACAGAAAATGTGTCGATCTAATCCAAGGTATGTCCATTCTGACGGCGTTTCAAGATGTTTGCTTCTGAAAGTTTTCTAACGTATTTCTGTATTCCCTAATTCGATGCTCTAAAACCGATTTGAATACTAAAATTACATTTTATCAAGATGTATACCTCTCAGGGCACTCTAAGTTGTTGCTAAATTTATTTCCCAATTATGTCATCAAACCTCGATCTAAATCCATCTAATAAACGATATTCGGCCTAATCTTTAAGTTGTTTAAAATTTCAGATGGATATATCAATCGTTTCTCTCTTGTTTATGAGAATATAATTTGTAGGCATATTGTGAATTACGAGCCATTAAAATCCGCTACGTTTGTTGGCTGCTTACTCGACTGTCTGATCTAAAAAAAAAAGAAAATTGAAAATTGAACCAAATCGCAATGTTTGCACATTTGAAAATGAGAAATTGGTTTTAAAGAGGTATTTACACTATCATCGAGTCGTCTTAGTTTCGGAACAGTTTTTATGCATCTGTTACAAAAAAATCCACTCGTATCAAAAAGACTAAACACGTCGGATATAAACAGTATTTGGTTTGCAATCGATTTAGCTATTAAATTTTGCAATTTTATACGAAGGAACATCTTGATCAGTTGTTAAATATACATTTGAGGATTTTAAGAATAATAAAACTGTCATATAATTTGTTTTTAATTTTCCGATCGACTGGTATTGGTCTCATCTGCTCAGGCACATCAAAAGGAAAGACGCCGACTTTATGTAAATATTTATAATAAAATTGACAATCAATGTGTTGGCCCAACATGTTGCCTATTGCCCCGCTCAGGTGATACAAGTTCGACTTATTGCAAGCTGCTGTCTCCCGAATGAGATACCTAGCCCCAATCTCCTTTTACGCCGCAATATCATATTGGAGTTGAGATTTCTATTTGAGACGCTTCCGGAGATCGGGACCGGGCACGGAAGTGTGATGGTAGTTTTCGCTATATTCGCGGTCATCATCTATACCCAACGAAAATGAATAAAACACACTCAATATGAAGACTTTGAATGCTTAAGGAAATACTTTTTAATATTTTTTTGCCATATACTATTCGTTGTCCGAATTTCCCCAAGCGATACAATACAAATATGAGTGACCGAAGCCAGAATCCTATTACAGCATTCTATGTCCTTTGACCGAAGTGACTATTAGTCTTACTTAAATACCCAAGATAAAATAGCAAGGACAAAGTTCCAATGCCTGGTAACAGAGCTCTAGTATCTAGAATACTGGAGATAATGTCGGGCTAACCAAACGGGTAACGATATCAATCAGTAGAGTGTAAATAGTACTAAATACACATTTGTTTATAATGGGTACTATACATGACCTGTCACAGAAGAGAGGATTATCGGATCTCAGTGTTGAAGGCTTTTAATGTACCGACGTCATTTAAATACTTAACTGATAGTGCTGTGGATAATATATATTGTATATAAATGGATATTAAGATGGTGTGTTGCAATCATGAAAGTTTGGTCATTTCCGTTTGTCTCCGGTAATGTATTGCATTGGCCGAGGTGATCAGAATGTTGATTACGACATTCGTAGGATTGTCAGGACGGAGTTCAATACCATCAATATGACATGAACGCGATGAAACTTCCACGTACTGAAAAGCATCGGAACTCATAGAAAGTAAGTTATAAGTCACAATTACAGACTGTACTAGTAAATCAAAGAAAATATTAATTATATAGCACCGTTAAGCATATAACAAAACACTGCAACGTAACGACAATGCGTGATGATGAAGCATCGAAAAGTATAAAAAAGCATCACAAACTGCTCAACATCATAACAAAGCAACATAAAAATTGAACTCGAGAAAGCTATATCGGCAAAGCGCAGCAATGAACCTCAAAACACCGAGCTTCACAATAAAGCAAATGATAAAAAGCATCACTAAACAACACCAAGAAAGACCCAACAACGACAACGATCAATACTAAACTACATAACGCACCAAGTTCCATCACAAAGCACAGCTAAGCACTACAAGGCGCCTCAAATCACAGAAAAGTAATGGATACAGCACTAAGCCAGTTCCCCAACCACCACGTAGCACAGTTAAGCACTTCTTGGCAATACAAAACAGCATAGTAACAGAGACAACACAAAACATAACATAAATAATGTTAAAGAAATAAGTAAACACAGACTCCTTTTAGACTCCTATTAGATCAGGAGTACACCACATTAAAGCGACAGACGCCCATATCATATCCTAGAACATAAGTTTTTCAAGCATTGACTGATTTTTTATAAAAACCCAAAGGCACTCCTATTTAGCTTTGTCATTAGCAATATAATCGACATATTGATATACAATACTGATAAGCCTCAAAGAAGTACTATAATAAACAAAGTACGGATAAACGAATATGCTACCTTAAAATAGCAAATCGAAATTTGGTTAGTCATTCAAATTGTTTAATTTGTATGTGAACCACTTGAAATTTCCATTTTCGTTGTACCTAAAAGAGAACATGGTACGAGCCTTCTTTGATTTTTTTATATGTTTATTTAAGGTTGGTAAATTTATTATGTTTCAAATCAGATTATAGGATAGTTTTAAAAAGATAGAAACTTGAAAATTAACAATGCTAACATTTGTCGACTACGTGTTAAGCAATTAGATACCAATGGGTGGGTCTCTGAAGATTTCAGAAATATTATATCATGTCGTATTAAATATGCGGTATAATGTGATAATTCTGACTAATTTATCATATTGTTCGGAGATCCACACGTAGGCAATTAAATACTCAATTACCTTATCTCCCGCATAACATCACTAAAATGTACTGAGTATAATAACAAAACTTTGTTCAAATCATTCAATGGAATGGCGCTTATGAAATAGTTTCTCTGGGTTTGTACAGTTCTTTTACTGACTTACTACACAGCTCTCTACTGCATTCGACCAATGTCCTTTGCTTTGGTGACTTTCAATATATCCTCGGATTCTTCAGGTTGACGTCCTTGGTTTTCGCCTAGATATTTGTGAATCCTATGTATACGAGTGGCTTGTGATCTCCAGTCAAGAGTTTGTAAATCAACTATGGATGTTGGACTGTAGTCTCTCCTGAGTGGGGGCAATGTAACCATTTCTTCTATAATTTTCTAGTACCTTTTGGATTCCAGCCACGAAATTATATGTTACTACTGGGGTGTTTGGTTGTGATCTTATGTAGGCCAAACCATATCCACTCCTTCTGCAGGATGGAGTTACTTACTGGCTGTTCTTTTGACCTGGCCCCTAGGTCTTTGCTGGAGATATGTTAGTCTGGTTCCCGTCGTACTATAGTATTTTAGTACGTCAGGCAACCGTCAATAATGGCGGAATACAATGTACTATATGCGGTAAGTGATTTTTTTAAAATATTGATCATATAGAAAACCAGCGTTTTTCATTCGAAATACCATGTCATTGTATTGATTAAACGTATTCTTT
The DNA here is from genome assembly GCA_963678985.1 of Spisula subtruncata. Lineage (NCBI taxonomy): Eukaryota > Metazoa > Mollusca > Bivalvia > Venerida > Mactridae > Spisula > Spisula subtruncata. The sequence continues at coordinate 47,296,780 of OY787664.1, read as the reverse complement.
ACACGATAATCGGACGGATTCTCATAATCTGACTTATCAATGAAGTGGAAATGAATTCGGATAGAACAGTCATTACTTCAATTTCGGATAAAGAACTTAATTTTCAAAAAAATCATACCAAACGTCCAATTCAAGATTTCTTCGACATCAAAACGATACAGCACTGTATGTAAATATTTTTCATCGAAATGTCTGTCGTTCAAAACTATATATACACATGTATAAATAAATAAAACACAATTTACATTTCAGAAAATCATCCCTGGAAAGAAGCAAGAAAGAATGGCTAGTTTCCAGATTATAATGTATAGAACCAGTCCAGGTCATTCCTATAGTAGCCCTTGTAGAGTTAAAACACCAGCAAAAGGAGTAACATAAAAGAATAGTATCTCCTGGAACCACACCACAACAGCCCAAAGTCAAAGCCAGACATGCTGGACTTGCTGGTGTGTATAAGTATAGCAATATTACAGAAATTTTTTTTTTTGACAACTCAGTGACCTGCCTAGCTCATTCAATAGAGCCACAAGCTTGTGTATCAATCGTTGGTGGTTCAAGTGCTGACAGGACTGACACTGGCAATTTTTGCCAACCAACTCTGTTTCTAGTGGGTTAGTTGCAGGTTACTAACAACATAAACAAGAAGTTGGGGTGTACTGGCTATTTGTAGAAACCCAGGAAACTTTATGGAAAATTGTAAACTTGTGAATTTCATATTTAATTACTTTGTTAGTTGTCAATCATACAGTTGGTAAACTTGACATATTTTTAAGTTTGTGATTCACCGGGTGAGGTAGCCTGTGTAAACATTTTTAACTAAGAGTCATTTCTTTTTTAAAAGAAGCATTTGCTAACTAGTATGTTTTTTCTGTTATTTCAGTGACCTCCAGTGTTGACCAGTGAACTTGCCAGTAAAATAATGACATCACCATTAAAGGAGAGATTCTTTTAGAACTGTTGTATGATATAGAACCTCAGTAATCAGAATGATTTAATAAAGGCAATGTGCTTAGCAACACAGATTTCTGCATTTTATGTAACTTTGCAGTTTATGTAACTTTAAATGGTGTGACATACTTGAAAACCTGGTGTTTTGTGGAAGAACCCATTCTTGCTGAAGTTCTACTGGTCGTTGTTCTACCTACAGGAAAATAGGAAAAACACTTAAGTCATGGAATTCTTTATAACAGTTCTTTGCAGCATGAAAATAGTCACTGATTAAAAACAGTAATGTTGTGTGATAAAGATTGCTGTACATGTATTATTTATAATGGCTTGGTGTTGTTAATTTCCACTCTGTTCATTTATCAAAGCATGTACCTTGACTTTTAAATATGTGTTGCATAAACAATGTGAGCAAGGCAGATTAAATGCTTGATATTAATAATGCTTGATTTGTATAACCTGGGGTCAGGTATTGTTAGTAAGTGGCATATCAAATAATACTGATTAGCAGATTCATACTTGTTTTCCACCAATGAAACATGAAAATATACTATAACAAAGGGCAGTGATGATAAAAACTAGTACATTGTATTGAATTTACTTCATTTTCTCTAAAGGATTTGTCTGAAATCTCTGATCTGGGTATTTTTAAGCAAATCTATTTTAGTAGTTGAGCAGTTTTTAAAATGGAATTTTGAGTAACAAGGTATTGATAATTTGTGATAAATTAAGTCAAATTATGTTACAAAGAATTGATATGCCAAATGGTCATGATTTATTCAGTTATTATTTTAGACTTTTTTAGAATGTTATAACTAACACATTCTTAGAACAGGTATTTAATCAGTGTTAATGATAGCCTAAGACTAATAATAGTGGTTAAGCTTGAATCTGAATCAATTTAAATCTTTTCAATCTATTAATTGGTTATTAGGGCTTCAGACTATTACAAATAGCTCAGGCTATCAAAATTTGGGAGACTATAGCTCTTCTGGCTAACTTGTTCAAAAAGTTAACATCACAGACTGAAAAATGCAAAAATGTGTTATTGTAAATAAAACAAGCCTCTTTATAAACTCAGTTTTCATGAATTAATTTGTGGGTGATGCCAACTTAAACTAGTTCCTCATGATGTTTGACACTAATATTTTTCTACAATGTAGAATTTTTTTCAACCATATTGTATCATGTGGCATAATTCAATTTAAAATAAAATAGCCAATAATAAAGATAGAGTTGTATGCATAGACCAATTTGAAAATAATAGTTCAGTCAGTTTTCCTTTTTATATCAATCAAGAGTCTTTCAAATTCTATTTGAGTGACCCTGTATCAATTCTAGTGGTACAACAATAAACCAGTGTATTGCGATACAGGGTCGGGCCATTATGTACTGTGATATTTTCTTCAATAATTGAGCGTATAATGATCTATTTAAGTAAATAAATGCTGACTAAACGTTTTGTGTTTTTTAACCAACAAAGACTGATTCATCCTTTAGAATAACAAATCATAAGAATATTTGCAGTTTTCCGATAAACCTATATTGGTACTGTGTGTAAGACTGACAGCTGCCTGTTGGTACTAATAAGCCATCTACTGGTTATTTCACTATATGAATGAACTACCTTGTACAATGGTAATGGGTTAAAACCTGAGTTAATGGATTTAGTTTTATTGTGTTTTTCATTATTTCACTGTATTGCTATATATTGCAAAACTAGTTATGTCATATTCTTGCACCCCTATTATGAACTGTCCATGGTTACTGGTCCCCCTTCTAATCTGTCAACAGTATACAATATAATACACAGACAGAATTTGAAGTATTATCTGCTAGAAGCAGGGGTCTCATTGGGTACCACCCAACTCATTGTTGCCAGCTTTGGACTAAAGTGCTACTAATTATCATATATCATAGGGTGGAAAAATGCAGCAATCTCAAAACTCACACCTTGTACTGCTCACTAACCGACTGACAATTGCAAACATCTTGCTTGTTTTAATAGTAGTAGGTGTTTCATTACCCTTAGCTTGCTAACCAAGCAGAGCTTAGTACTTGTAATGCTACAACTAACACATACTGCCCATTGTAACAGACCACTTGGATATTACTGTGTACGTTAGGCAGTTTTACTAAATAAACCTTAGAAACATCATCTCTTGTTATATACCAACACAAAACAGTAGGATTAGTAATAGGACTTTGACAACTTTTACTGTACATGCGATCTACACAAAACATTGCTAGAATCCTCTCATGGACCCGCCTCTCCTTCTGAACGCCTACTGGTTTTGTATCTGTGATCGATCAGAATCTCTGATGATACTCTGAAAAGTATGGAAATATCAAACAGTTGCAAGGCTAATGGACCCTGAACTGTACAGTTGTTCATACTTGATACAAATAGTTTTGAAACACTTGTAGCACCAAACAAACAATGCTTCAGCAACGAGATACAAAATAGTATCCGAAATTCCGTATTATCCGAAATGTACTGTAGACATATATCACCAAATATTGAGGTTTACCGTGAAAACCAAGAAGATTCAATATTACTGGCATGTTATGTATGCTTAACCAAACACATCTTTAAAATTTGAACTTCTTAATCAAAAAATCACTCAACCTACATTGTTTATAGTTTGGTACTGGACGCAGCCATTAATAACGTGTGCCTGACCCAACGAAGTGACAAGGGGCAGGTAATCCAGACTAGAGATATGTTCGGTCATCGGATATCGAGTACTAGAATTTAGTTATATTTATGTACTAGAAGTTCATAGTTTAATATGAGTGTTGTCATACATGAACATATGGCCATTGTTGGATCGGACAATGGTCATGGAAAATAACTCATCGAGGAATGGTATAAGTGGGCTTGTCAAAAGATGACAGGTACAAAATGAATGTTAAAAAACATTAATTAATAAAAATCGACCCTGTCCATAGATGGAAATGCACGAGAAATGAATTTAAATAATTGATAGTCAATAGATAAATAATCGTTCAACCATGACAGTCAGACAGACAATCGGTTGTTTACAATGCGATATTTCAGATAAATCACTTTGTCTATCCATTTTCCAGCTTTCATAAACAAACTACTAGACGCATCTAGTGAACGCAAACTAAATAAAGATACCCATCTATTTGTGGTGATAAGCATAAGGTTTTATTGTACCCAGAGGACAATAAAGCACCACCGATAGATGGTATCAAAACAATTATCTATTCACCACAGAAGACATATTACCAATTTTAGTAATATACGTTCAGAGGAAATTTCCATATTCGCCAACGTGATGAAATTTTACACAAGAAACATCACATTCATCACTTGGATCGCTTGGTACGATCTCTGTACGTGGGAGTTACCGATGTACGGGTGTTGTATTTTTAATACATATAATTCAATATTACTCCAGGTGTATGTTATATTTTATTGCCGCAACGCTTTTATCTGATGGTCTGAAGATAGTTTGGTTAAATGACAATTAGAAATATTTGAATTCGTTAACAGTTTAACTTAAGCATGTTCTATAATAAAGCAATATTAAGAAAAGGTCCAACAGTAACGTTAATCTATGTGGCGTTAATGCTCAACATGTTTGTAATAATACAATTATACAGATATGCATACTAAGTATTATAAATGGGTATGCTTTGAGTGAATGTGACTTCTTTGAAAGACTTTATCTAGTACATGTAATAGGAATAATTCACGGTGCGAACAGTTCCTAAATGGACAGACTGCATAATAAAATGTATGTTCCAAGTAACGGTACTTTCATTGAGTCGGCGCATTATATATTGCAATATTCATATTCAGCCATATTGTTCCTTTCTGTGAAGCTTTCGTGCAACAGTCAGTGTCTACTGCATGGCCCGTGTGTAACATAAAACTCAGTAACAACTCTTGAACCATGCTCCTCTGCACACAAATGTAGCTGTAAGTTCCCCAACACCTTTTCCTAGCACCGTACACTCTCTCTTCCTTTATATCATTCGAAACTACCATTCATATCACTAACAATTCCTAAGACTCGTTTCTGATCGTCATAACCCACTTTATCAATCTTATTACGATATAATATTGAATTAATTCCACTTGGTTGACCGCAAAGAATCTTTTAAGCTCTTGTAAATCTCCTTCTGGATTACCAATCTGTCTGGATTCCAGGATTCACCGAAATTGGCGACAACAAATTTGATGTAGCTATCAATCTACGCAAAGGCCTGATCAGTCCTCACAAGTTTTATACCAATATCACTCGTAATTGTCTTGATTTGTAAATGCAAACGAACAGATAAGATCGATTTCTTGCCACGGTTCTGACGCTTCTGTAAAACATTCCCCCGAAGGCAACAGACTGGATGTCAAACATTTCCAAATATGAGCAATATCGCTGTTAGCTTTTTTCTGAATTTGTAATACATCGCCCAAGAGATTGGTCCTACCGAGGGAACATCATCGTGCATAATTTATGGTCTGCACAAATTAGGATTTTAAATCAACATCCAAAGGCACTATACTAATTTTGTCTGACTTTTAATGATCAGTTGGATTAATTATTCATTCATGTAGTTTTGGATTCTCTCTGCGTTCTATCTTGTCTTTATCAAAGGGTAATTGGTTTACAATTTCACATGCAATATAACCTAGGGCTTGTGGATACATAGCATGCAAGAATTGTCTCAGAGTTCGTTTAGTGTTGTTTTATGATTTACTAGTTCACCTCTGGCAAGTGCACCTCATCATGTACTTTTGTGGCTTGAGATAACCAGCTGTATATATCTTCTCAGAATATTACAATATGATAAAGTTGTCGCCAACACAGGAACATTATAAGCGTTTCCTGTTAGTGAATTAGATATAATATAATATTCCCTTGTCCATGTTACTCCATGTATACAATGATCATAGCATATGCTATTGTTTGTTCGCTGGTTTGTTACCAAAGGGTGACAATTTTTAATATCTGCAATATTTTGTGGTCCAGGTTCGAATATTTTGTCGGGCAGATTTTAGTCTTAACTGTGCAATGTGTTGCTATTTTTACCGTGATTTTGGTTTCAATGGTCGTCTTAAGATGTTGAATTTCCCTATCGGAATTGTTAATAAGTTATACATGTATATAAAACTGGTTAAATGAAACTCAATTCCAGGAAAGCGGATTAAGTTAACTGGTAATGTATTAGTAAAACTACAAAACACGCATACACGAAAATGCTAGGAACTATGCTACCATACCTTCTTGTTGTGAATGCTTTGAAGAGGGGCATACATATTATCGGCACACAATACCATGACAAAACAAGTACATGTCGGTTTATTGGCAATTTCGGGCACATCGAAGTTATCATAGTTATGTTTTCGGAAATAACAAGACCAATTACTTGATTGAATTTTGATTTAATGCAGAGTGTACGGATATAGGACACGCATTCATTCCCAAACTGAATTCGAATATTAATTATAGTTAACATAAAGTTTACATGCATGGACCAGTACATTCAGGTAACTGTATCATTGATAAAGACTAAAACGAAAAGAAATATGTTTGTTTTAAAAAACCATGTTTTTCTTCAAATATAAAGTTTACAAACAAAATGTTTTTGTTTTCGTTATCAATGACACAGTTACCTGTGCCCATACCCGTCCACAAAGACAATTGTGATGTACGTATAACTGACATACCAGTGACTAACATTGACCACAAAATGTTCATTTAATTTGTCAGAGCGATCTAGATTTCAATATAAGATAAAATTACAATCATTTCACAATATTGACTATTTGTTTTCTGATTTAAAGATAACGCACTATTTCTAATGAGATAAATATGCTATCTGTCGGGACAGATGTCCACTGGTAGAGCGGCTTGTACCTCGTTAGTAGATCGTTGTCATCGGATCTACCCCTGGGCCAATGTTTCAATTGTCAATATGACTCTTTGTTTGTCCTGGTCATAGTGGATATACCGTGTGTGTTGTTGGTCAGAGCAAGTTTCATGTTTTCTATACGGGGCTGGTTGGTTGAGAGCTACATTCCCTGTCCAATTTTCTCATAGATCTATATTTTTGTTGGACAGGTGAAGTTTTGTACATGTTGTTTTCCCCGCAGTCGTTAGCAATATTTTTATTCGGATGTTTATTTCACACACTGCAGTCTATTGACTTGACACAATTTACTTCTCTTGCTAGTTACCTAATCTTATTATCCGCCATTACACTGGAACCTGATATTTTTATATAAATGGCACCAAACACTATCCAAGACCCCGTTACTGGCAAGCACCCTTAGATAAAATAGATCTCTATAATATGTATCAAAGCATAAGAACTGAAATGAGAACAGTATTATCTCAAATAAACAAATGATTAAGTCTCCTGTCATTATAACGCTGGGTTTGTTATGAGAAATATTACTTCTATGAAAATTGAATAATCTTTGACAAGTACAGAACTTTGGACCAGTACACGAAATGGTGCACAGTATATGCCGTTGAATATTGTTGGACCTATTTGTGGAATGGAGTGCTTTGTCAGCGGAATGGATACAATATGATAAAAACATTGTCAAGTCCATTGGTCGGCCGCTTCAAAGCCAATGGCCCAAGAAATCTGATAAAAGAATAGATATTCACATATTGGTGTAATATAATACGAATTGAATACAGTCGGCATGATCTAAACAAATGTTTATTCATGTTTTATTTTGTTACAGTTGTAACGTTTGGTAGAGGTTATCAGATCACCCGCACTCGGCATCTCTAATCCCGCGACCTTACAAAGTAAACATTGTCTATTTTAATCAACCCTCTGTTGTGTGGAGATTTAAATAAATTACTGTGGAATTATTCAATTGCTTGAGCGCAAATACTATATAACACAGTAAATTGCTGTGTGACAGAAAAATGTCTCAACTATAACACGCAGCGCTTGGTGAATTTTTGTCGAAACTTATCGATATAGTTCATATTCATAAAGTAAGGTGAACGCGTTGGATTAAGATATTTCAATAAACTGAGCTTCTGAGTGTTTCAAAGAAATCGTGTTATACAAAAGAGACTGAGAAATAATACCGTGGTATTTTTTTTCTGTCTCTTTTTCTTTCAAATATTTTATATCAAGCGAAGTGTCATTTTTGTCAATTCATGACACTTTAATTATGAAATATTTTTACATATCTTCTCACAGGATAATTTTGAAAATATTATTAAAATATTGACAATTAGCATTCAATTGACACGTTTTGTGTTAATTGTTTCGTCGTTATCAAAGTATTTAAGGGCACAAAAATTGTCGTTTTCGTGGTATTTAGCGGCTTTAATTGATTTCTGACAGGACGTGTTTTGTAATTGCTGTTGTTGTAATTTGTGAAGGTCGTGAAATGAATAAATTGAAAGTGTTAATGATGTTTTTATTAAAAGATAATGAGTAATAATTATAAAAAATAGATAGCTCTAATATCCATGGTTTTAAGTATTACTTAAATACGCACATGTATAAAAGTTAAAAATAAAACACATTGACTTACAAAAGCATTTGTAGCTACTAGTAATGTACATTTAGTTTTCAAATAAGCTAAATTATAAAAAAAACATGATGCACGTATGATATCATATGAACGAGACATATAGATTAAGCATATACTTTGTGATCTGTTTATTGAAATATTAGAAAAATCATTAAAGTAAGTGACTGCTTTTATTATATATATGTGCATCGTCAGTTGGCATACTGTGTGTTTGTATTTTGTTATTTTCACTAAAATCGGTATTTTTATGTTCCGAAACTTAGAAGATATCATAAACATTACGTTGTTATAGACACAAAACGTGCTAAGTTTTCGAATCATTATTTTTTTTGCTAAAACTTGAATTACCAACGTTTGCATAGAGCATTAATTTTATTCGAACTTTTTATTTACAAAACTGAATAACCCTTTTTCGGTGAATGACTCTGCATGTTTATTCTTTGTACCTTGCACACTCTTGACATTTCATAAATTATATGTAATGTTAATAGTTCGATATTTTCTTACACTTTCACACGTACTTTAATCGTTCTTAATAATCCAAACTTACAAAGCCCCAAAATCTCATTAAGACTTGAATGAAATCTTGAAACGCCTTCTAAGAGATATTTTAAGACCGCTTCAAATTATACTAACACTTTGCGCATTAAGGTAGGGCCTTAATCTAAGGCAATAATGTATAATGGTTTTTTTTCTCGAACGTGTAAATATAGTACTAGTTCGAATGCTTACGAGTACATTTCAATTTGAGCTAAGTCATTAAATGTTTTGTGTTAATTTTTTGTTAGTAGTCTCTCACAAGAAGTTTGTTTGAGGTTCAAACTAGATTTAGACTTTAAACGGTATCATTTCAAGATCTTGCTTTGAAAGTTGTCAATTTGGAAATTATTACTAGTTTCGTCTGATTTTATAACTGTCGCCGTTATTTCATCTTTTTATCTTATTCGTTTATAATTTGTACGTTACCGTTTAAATAAGCATTTAAAAAAGCTGCACAAATTGTAATTGAAAGCTGTGTCTCGTCTGCTGAGACTCACAAGATGTATTGAAAAACACCAAATCATTAAAATGTAAATCTTAACATATTTTCGCTGGGACGACTAGCAAATTAAATGTAAACATGGGTTTAATTTTTCAAATTTTATGTTACAGATGTGAATTGTTGGAGGTATAAATTCGTGTTCATCGAAGCAAACAGCCAAGGAAGAGGGATATATTTATTCACATCGGTCGGTTAGACATCAATTTTCCGCCTGTCACGTTCGACAATAGATGACACTTATTGACCGGCCAGTTCACAGGACGGAAAATCGTTGCATTTAGTGTAGTCTCGGTCAGTATAAAAGCCAGTACACGGGATCGAGGAACGGATTACGACGTCTTTATCAGCGACTGATGGAGAAATTGCCGAAATTGTTCACTTTATGGATAAACTCATATAAACTTTTTTAAATATTATTCAGTGTGAGGATCGTGACTAAGATTTATGAAAAGACGATCCGATTTCGTTTTTAACTTTTTTTATAACATTTACACCAACGGACTAATGTAAATGACATATAAAGGTGTTTAGTTCACATTTTCGCACCCCAAAAAATAATGTAACATTTTATCTGACGGAGCAATCTCATCTTCGAAGTTGTTTTAAGTGACTCTTGATAAAGGAATGTGCATACAAAAAACTTACGATTGTGATAAATAACGTACGCTATGTCAATGGATCATCTTGATATTACGGACTTAAACGTTTTTACGGCCATAAAACTTGAAGGATAACAACCGAGTGTTGTGATCGACCGAGTGTGACTTATAATAAACAGTATACGGAGAGACTACACTATACTGACTGGATGTTATACTATAAGTTTATACCTATGACCAATCCTGTCCCTAATAAAAAAGAAATATTTTTGCAATTAATTGAATGACAAGGGATTGACAATAACAGCTAACTGACAAGTTGTTAGTTGTTCAGACATCGTTACGAATGTGTATTGATTCGCATTCTTTCGGATAAAGTTGATAACCTTAATTGGACGATTTCTGTAAAGCAAATACGTCGAAATATGTCGGTACTGCCTGCTAGGTTCTACTTACATATCGTATTGTGCTTTAGGACGTAATTTGTCTGCTAAGAAAACTGGATTGGATTTTCTCCACACTTGAAGTTAGTGCCGTGTGTCTGCAATAGACAGTGAACGCGTTTACTGAATGGCAAAGTGATAGATTGAATAACGGCTTAACTACAAAGTTTTCATCAGTGCCTGGAAGAAAGAATATTCTATTAAGAAGAATCTGGATTTTGTTTTGAGCCTCTTACGTCAGAAGCTGGCTTTAATTTGAGCAGCAAACGTTGGACTTTTGAATTTGTTTTGTGTCACTGACGCCGGAATTAGCAATTCGTTTCACGACGCTTACGTCAACTAGGATATCATACCACTCTAGTCCTAGTCAAAATACGAGGGTTGTGACGTAGATGAGACTATGAGACACAAATGGTGAGTGTTTGCTGACAGTCACATGTCTTTGATATGGATTATTCAAACTAAATGAAATATCAGCTTTGACATATGTGGACTATAATTTCAATAGTGTCAAGGTAGTGGGATAGTTTTTTTTCAAAATTTGCTAAACGTTTTATTGTCATCATTGAACAGCAGCGCGTCTCAAGTGGTCTGTAAGTGGTAACAGCCTTTAGAGACGCAAAGAAAAGAATTCTAGGTCTATTTTTAACCCATCTAAAACCGGAATACCCCAACGAGCGACGAGGATATTTGTACAAAAGCACGGAATATAGAAAGTAAGGGTTTCTATTCTTCTACAAGTTGAGTCGATTCAGCCCCATACAACCGCAAGTTCTCTTTGAATGTTAAAGTGACAATAATTTATTATTCATATAAATGAATACGAAGAAATTAATAAAACGATTTCAACAATAACGGACAGCCTTATTGGAAGTGAAGTGTTTAATTAAATATTCGATCAGACTACGGGATATCGCCTGTAAACATTGAATAGACTGACACGTATTGTGTAGACGGATCGAACCATATATAAATGAAAATTCGAAGAATAGTCAGAACAGACAGAGAGAGGGGAAACGAACATCAACTGAAAAACGAAATTAAAATACTAGTAATCGCTGTATTTATCAGAGGGATGGTGATATATTTATTTGTGAAGTTGTATAAATGAACTTATTTATCCAATAGTGTTGGAAAAAGAGAATCTGGAATTCTAGAAAAATGGAGTGGAAATTTCGATATTTGTTCACATTATGTTTGATAATGGGTTTTCAAATCCACTTGCCAGTGACCATGTTCCCGGCAAACGGGGTGGATGTTGAACATACTAACATGCTTGAAGGATTTGATGATTCAAAAGATTTTGTATTGAGAGAGAGGAAATCGGTGCAATTGATACAAAATGAACATTTCAACAGAGGCCACCGTGTTGATGAATTCATTAAATCTGATTTAATTGAAAGCAAGGAACACTCACATTCGAGTGCAAAAGGATTAGGGTATATACCAACAGAAAACATGAATACGAAGGTTAATCAAGCGGTCAGGACAGACCTCTATGATTTCAATACGGGTGTTAAGCTAAGTGGATTAGAGAGGGATCCAAGTACATATTATGATAAATCGTTGAAATCTGTATCTAATCGCCTTCTGTCGGATTTACCTTCTAATAAGCTTCAACAACTAGAACGAAGACTCGTGAACTTGTCAACAAATCTCTTAACGAGGAAAAATATTCTACATGACAACAATAGAACGAGCGTTGTCAATGGTGTAGTAAAGACTGCTGATGCAAATGATAAACATAACAATGATAGTGTGATAAGATCTGAAATAGTTAAAACTAGCCAACCTTTAAAATTTGAAACTAGTAAAGATACATTACACGGAAGAAATGAAAATGTGGCTAAAGGTGTGCGGTGGTCTGATGAGTTGGTAAATAAATGCCCCGGGGGTTTAAACGTTGGGGAAATAGATACACTTACATGGAAAGACAAATTAAACCAATTAACTGTGATAAGGTTTGAAACTGGTTGTGGCAGTATGCAGAATAGATTAATAACTTTTAATGATTCAACTAAAGCTTGTGTGAGATATAGACTCAACTCTGACCAAATGCAAGGGGACATCTACTCGTATTACCTTGGTAAACTTTTAGATATGAACTATACCCCACCCACTACATTACAAATGTTAGAAAATAAACAACTTTGGAGGAATGTTAAGGGAGACATTAATACGGCCAAATGGTCAGAGGACAAGCCCTTAATTGTAACTAAATGGGAACATTCCCTGGAGGCAGTTTTTATGCCGGATAAATTAAAAGACATGAAACGAACATTACACCAAGAAAATTATCAGTTAGATGATACAGCCCCAGGCGAACTGTGTGATCTAGTGCAATGGTCGGATTTAATTGTGTTTGATTATATATCCGCCAATTTAGATAGGGTAGTTAATAATATGTTTAATTTACAATGGAACCATAAAATGTTAGAAAAGCCTATTCATAACTTAGAGCGGTCAAAGCGGACTGGCCAGTTGTTATTTTTGGACAATGAATCCGGGTTATTTCACGGGTATAGGTTGCTGGATTCGTATGAAGGCTATCATAAGAAATTATTGGACAGTATTTGCATATTTAAACCATCAACCATTGAAGCTGTCAAACGACTTTATGTGAATGCTAATGCTGGGGCACGTTTGCAGAATTTGTATGAAACAAATGAACCTTATCATGGTCAATTACCTAGAATGTCAAAACATAATATGCAGATCTTGCAATCTAGAATTATTACTGTATATAAACACATGGAACTTTGTGAACATATACGATGAAATAAATGATATTATAAACACAACACGATGTCATTTTACATTAAGCATCACTGCAATTAGACCATGTAAACGGTTCAACCATTTCCTGAATGGTGTCCCCAGCTGACGTCTAATCACATTCATAAATTGACCATTATAGTGCCAACACACTACACAAAAGCTTCGACCATCGTCCAGATTGGAAATTCGAATCAGGGGATGTACTTAATGACCATAATAGTACTGCCAAGCTACACAAAAGCTTCGCCCATCGAACAGATAGGATATTCGAGTCAGGGAATGTGCTAAATGACAATTTTAGTACTGATATGCTACATAAAAGATTCGACCATCTTCCAGATTGGAAATTCGAGTTAGGGAAAGAGCTAAATGAGAATTATGGGGATGCCACGATACACAAAAGCTTCCTCCATCGAACAGACAGGAAATTCGAGTCAGTAAAGTTTGTTCTCTGACACAGCCGCCTGGTGACATCTTCAATGACATGAATACAATGCCTTCAGCCAAAGGCCATTGTCAATGTCCGTGACAGTAGGAAGGAATTGTGGGATTGGCACGCTCGTTCAGTGGTAAGTTAATACTTAATTATTGTGATGTGTCTGAATTAAAGGACCGACAAACACCGTCATGAACCTAAGACAACGAAAGGCAGCAACAAATACCACCATGCACCGAACATATTGTAAATGACCGGCAAGTACCATTGTGGACAGAAAATACTGTACAGGCCTGGCAAGCACCGCTATGGACCGAAAAGCACCGAAAAGCACCACCATGGACCGTGTGCAATGTCAGATTTAAGCCGAATAAGTGTCGTCTTATTATAATCAGATAACATTCCATTGTTTATTAAAACACAAAGACGTTATTTAAGTAAACATGAGCATTGTGTATTGCCTAAGTTAAGTACCGTCCTTAAAGACAAGTAACAATACAATCAAGATTTGCATACAAGATTTAAGTAGATTAAATACTTTGTATAGAATACATGTACCTTCCATAATCTTATTGTTATATTAAACAAAATGTGTAGCAGGTTTTAAACAATTGCTTGACATGCCATCGGAAATTCCGGCCATGGTTTGCATGATAAATGTATAGATAGAGCATTTTTATAATTGTCTGAAAAAATCTAACAAAAATCTTGACAATGAAAATTCTGCAGAATGCACATAGTCTAGTATGTTTTTCCCATCCATGTACAGACATTATACAATGTACACACATGGCTTACTAACTTTAAGGCCAAAGCAAAATTACCTATACTATCCTTTTGCATCTACCCTAAACATATTATTGTCATTTTGCTGAAATCCACAGTGAATCGGTAATGTTCTAGTGTAATAGTGTATAAATACAACAATTTTGAAAATTAAAATAATTTTTCCTGCCTGCATAGTGCATACTGATAATTTTCATCAGGTCACAAGCACCACACTATTAATTTGTTTGGGCATTTACATTAAAATCTTTATATAATCACTCAATATTATATTTCACCAGATTATAAAGGATAGATTAATGTATTCTATTCTCATGTTACCGGGGGTATATATAGGAACTATATCATGGATGCATCAGTCCACATAAAATAGATAGCACTTAATGTGGATATTTGAATTATTTTTTTATATTCAGTACAACAACACAATAACGTACAGTGAATCATGACGTTTTGGGTATACTAGCACATGCATAGAATATGTTGAGGGCTCGGAACAAAACTATGATAACTACATCAATTTATAGACGCATGTACCATAGTTTTGCACTGACCACTAGATGTACTTGTATTTCAAATATATAATTTACAAACTTTTGAACAAAGCTCTACTCAACATAAAGATCGACATTTCTAGTATGTGTCATTCAAAAGGTATGGTACCATAACAATGGCTTGTTTAAGGTTTACCAAGGGTACGAGAACATTTTTTGGCAAGACTGTCATGTATCACTCCAATGTTTAGGTTAAACGCGACCCTTAATACAACCAAACAGAACAGAACAGGGGTGGTATTCACAAAGCACCTTAGGGGAAAACTAAGTATTTTGACTTAAGGTAAAATATTGAGCTGCACATTCTCCCCCAAACTAAAACGCTTCTTAACAAATTGATTGTAACCAGTAGGTAATCTTGATTTTCCAGTTTAGGCAATTTTGAGATATTTAGAGAATTCTAAGTTTTCCATTTAGATGCTTTGTGAATACCACCACATAACATCGTAGTATTTGTTATTGCCATCGAACCCAAACTTTCTGATATTACATTTTAAAAGCTAACATGATTATAAACACTTCTATATTTACCCAAGAATACTTTGATTTTATTTGAACATGCAGCATTCTCGAGTATGTGATATAATTACATTTGCATGAGAGTAAACGTTTATAACACGAATAAAATACACCGAAATCCAGTTGAATTGCTAGATTATATATTGTAAATATTTGGTTACAAAATAACAAGAATATTTCAGAAATGATTGATGTTATTGATGCATTTTTGTATGAAAGATCGAGGGGTCAAACAACATAAAGACATATACCTATGTGATGTATTTGTTGAGGCAATAAGCTAATAAAATAATTAATTAAACCCCTACACAAATGACACATAGATAGTTTTGCTTGTTATATTATGTAAAGTTACTACAAAATGTATTTGTTTCCGGTACCTTAGCCTTATCTACCGATCTACCGCCCTTGAAGGGAGTTTTCGCAGTTCCAATCATTTATCAAGTCCTTGCATAAATGACGCATAGATAGTTTTAGTTGTGTTAAAAACACTTTAAGTAAATTACAGTGTAAATTACAGATTCTTTACCCTTAATCTTTCTTACCCTTTCTGCAATTCTATTATTTATCATATCAAACACTAAAATGGTTTTCGATATATTTAGTAAGTGCATTTCTTGTCCATCTCAGAATTTGGAAAATAATTTGTGACCTACACCTGTAGACTCATTCGCATACTTGTTGTGAATGGCCAATTTTTCTTCATCAAGTTTTCAACAAACCGTTGCATTGTATATATAAAACTTCTAAAGAATGTATTTATATATAACCGTTTGAAAAAGTGTAAAAAATGATTTTTATTTCGTTCGTACTTAATGTGTGCAGCTGCTCCGGTCGGGCGTTAACACGAACAAGAAATAATAAAGTACATAAAATTTTACTTTGAGTAAAATTAATGGCCGCTTGAAACAGGCTCTTCCTTGTCTTCGTAAAGAGAGAAATTGAAACCTTCATTTTATTGCTTCACCTTTGTGTACAGCCTATACAAGTTGCTATAGTTCTCCCGTAAAATTTATATTTTCTCATTTTTCATTTAAGATCAGAAATAAAATACTGTAAAACCAGGTGTATTTGTTAAGGGCTACTATTAATTTTGTGGACGAAATCTTCATGACATCACCTCACATTTGAATACCTTTCTGTCTAATTCCTATTGAAATTTCAGAAAGTAACATAATTTCCTAATCAAAAGAAATAATCTTTTTATATTTTTAAACAAAAATCACAATTTTATGCATATGAAATTTTTTACACCAAAATGGAATTCTCTGTTACATCTGCATCAGTACAAACATTTTATTGTTGATTAAAATGTATAATTGTGTTGATTCATTTCAAAGTTTATTTGAGCTGTTTTTTATGATAAAATTTGCATATTGAAATTAAAATCTCAAATTCGATCGAAAGTTTAATTTCCGGACCTTATCTGTGGATCGCTCACGTGTTTTAATCACTTTTATTAGCAAATTGATGGGGAAGCCAATTTGAATCGTCCGTCCCAAGCGAGTTGAATTCTCTTCGTAAAGACTCCACGAATCTTAAGTGATTAGAAATATTACCCAACTTTAATTGAACAGCACCACTTTTCTGACAAAAATACAAATATTGTTAAATTTCCATTTTTGAAGTTGTATAACTGTTTTTCTGACAAAAACTACACACTTTTATATTGTTAAATTTCCATTTATGAAGTTGTAAAAGTTTTTGTTCTGTTGTTGTTCTGTATTTTTCTAACAAAATAATTTCAAAATCGACAGTTGAGAAATTGTCAAAAAAGGTCAGATACTCGCAGATTGCCCGTTACGATTTTAGAAACCGAAATGAGCATTTGGAATAGTTTTTGTCCACGGACCTATATTCTGCTTCATAGTATTCGGGTCTCGACGGTTGGTAGTTAAGTCTTTATTAAAATGTAAGTATTTTATGTAATATTTATCATTCGTTTTGGATTCGTTATTTCGTTCGCATGGACCGTTTCAAATTTAACCTTCAAATTTATGTTCACAGGGCTGTTTTGTTATTAACCATGACGATGGTAAACTAAATCTTGCAGAAAATAGTTAAGGGGGTAACTAACAATTATACGCTTATAAATTGTCTTTGCTTGAATGCAGACTAATATAGAAATAGTTATCATTGTTAGGTGTGTACATGTACGTTCAAAACTGATAAATGACTATTTGACCATGGGCGGAGCGCATCTAACTGTTGACATTTGTAAATTTATTATATTTTTAATTAACAGTTAGTAGAGGTTTTGAGTTCTTTAAGGTCAGTACTTTCTTACCCAAGTTATCCAATGCGTGGTTACATATTTATGCGTCTACGTATCCTCAACAGAACCTTAAAAAAGCATCTCATGTAGTATTTAAAAAAAATATTTTTTTTACAAAAAAAATAGTAATACTATTTCACAAATCGAAATATCACCATTTTCGTTTAAAAGAATTATAATAAAACTATTAGATTTGGTTTTACAGTTAGTAGTTATAATAAATGTTCCTCTAAAATTACTACCATTAGAAATAACACCGCATACTTAATCAAACGGGCAAAAACAACAATGTTGACAGCTTCATTCGACAAAAATATTGTCACCATAATACGTGTGAACTGCTTCTTTAAAGTTGAACCTTATCGCCAGGATTTTTTATATTTTCTTTATGTTATGTGAAACCCAAATTCAACGACATTTTTTATTATTGAGTTCAACCTTAATCGTCAGCTAACCCGAGACGTTTTTTTCATGATAATTTATGTTACATGAAACTCAATTCAACGACAAGACATATCATTCATATAAAAAAGGAATTAAAAAAACTTAACACCATCTTAAGCAATCTGACAGATACAGTCCGGAGAGTTTGATCTGATCCTGGTCTTTAAGGTATTTGTGTTGAATATATAAATTTCCTCTAGCAACTCGTTTAATATAGGTCTATAAGTTTCACAAAAGTATCACAAAAGTAAAAACACCTAAAGTGGTTTCGAGAAATTCCCCGCTTATGGCAACTTTGAAACTTTTATGAATATAGAAAATCACAGGCCTAAGAAATTAGATCACAAACTACAGTTTTTACTCCCCATTTTTTTCATTCATTAAATATAGTAAATATTTGAATCTGTACTATACCTAGTCGGTGAAAAATTGTTGAAGTAAAAACTGTAGTTTGTGATATAATTTCTTAGGCCTGTGAGAAAATATATCAGCTGATAAGTTATGTTAACAGAAGGACGAGGATCATGTCAAATTTTCTTTACAATACACATGTAGGAAGGTTAGAAAAATCACTTCAAACGTGTGAATAAAAGTGTATTCTCACATTTCGAACATTGTCGGTCAGTTAAAAGCGTCGAAACTAATGGATAACATATTAAGATGGACGAGCTTGTCAATATCAAAATGACAGTTTGGCGATCGTGTTTTGTCACGTATATGTAATGTGGAATGTGAAGGGGGGCTAATATAACGTAATTTTGACCAATAAACTGTCCAAATCACCTGTCAAATAAACTGACAACAGTTAACTTGGTTATCGTTGCACTGGGCAACATTTATGATAGGCAAACATGATGTTTATATCGCAAATGTTTAGGTCAGTGGTATGAATGTCCGTTTATATTTCTCAAACATTTTCGTTTGTGTTTATACACTATTTTTTACATTAACCGCTCATTTGGAGATGGCATGGTTCTTATTGTTAGTGTCATTTCGTCATGAAGAACTTCAATTGCCAATTGATTCACTGTTTCTGTGTGCGTATTTCATGGTCTCCTGTTTCCACCTACCCTGTCATATTTGTTGATCTTTTTGTTAGCAGCTATAGTTACTGAATGCTTAGTATACTCATGTGGTAACACTGACAAATGGGTCCAATCCTGTTCTGTTCTGTGCTGTTCATGTATGTGTTGTTCAAAACTCTCGTTACAATCAATGTGGACATTAAAAACACATGTTCTCTTTTGAGAATGTGACCTGTGACATCATGTTGTGTTTTTTCATATTTTTTTTACCAAATATCTTGTTTATACAATTGCGTCTTATACTATATTTTCTATTTTCAGAGTGAAAGGCAACATTCGCATTTGGATTGATGCAAAGTACATAATGTACTGGAAAGGACGGAATTGACGGACAAGTTGGCGAAACACCACACCATCACGTGATCAACAAATCATACAACATTGACATCGTAATGATTTGCTTGTCAACATCCGTATATCATAACAAGCAATAAAACGAACAATGAAATATATAACATAACATTTATGCATTTATAATGACAATTGTTTTCAACGAATATGACCGAGGCATCACGATTATAGCGTTCGAACAAGATACTGTTCTGTAAAGTCATACGTTTTCGCGAGTGATTACTGTTCGTTATATTCGCGACATTGTTAAGTTTGTTACTTTTATTCCAATAAAATTAAATCAAAGAGTTCTTGTTAAATTGTTAGAATCGTGAACAATTGACTTCGCGAACAATTAATTTCGCGAACAGTTAATTCGCGAAAATTCGACCTCGCGAAATTATATGACTTTACAAAATCACGACTTCCGGTCGCTGCTAAGTTCATGTTGTAAATAATATTTTCATTCAACAACGTTAATAAACTTTTTAATGGATTGTCATATTCATTCACAAACTGTTGAACAATTCACTGAAACATTTTATTGTCTTAAAACTTGAAATTTATGGGACTTAACTATTTTATATCAAAAACGTTTGAACTCGACACATGTTATAAATGGATGTGACATCAATTAAAATCCATCATATATGTTTTGTTCTTGTTATCCAATTATGTGAGCAATTCATAAGGAACGCTATAAAATATATTTTTCTGTTTGTGTTCCTTGTTTTAATGTGATTATTGTTGAATTGTATTGCATGACATAATTTAAATTCCAAATCATGTTGCGTAATTTAAATAGTAAGAATCGTTATAATTTATCATTTCTTACAATACTATTATTTGTTATTATTTATTATCAACATCTCAGGTTATTAAATCAAATGTTATTACATGTTATTATTAAAATGTTCAAAACTTTACTCGTGTATTTTTTGCTACTGTTAGGTTATTATATTGAGCTATGTTGTAGTTCGTCAACATGTACATGCTGAATATGTACACTAGTACCTGGACCTAATTATGCCGAGTATCAAACCGGGACCACAAACAAGTACCATTTAACGACCATGATATGTTGCGACCAGGGATCAAACTCGATATGTAAAGCAAGCACCCTCTGCCCATAGACTGTATATAGGCGATTATCTTATGTTGCTGATATACAAGAAACAGTACAGTAAATTTCGGTTATAACGAATGAAATGGTCTGATGTATTGAAATCACTTCAAAACAATTCCTGTTCCCTAAACATCACGTACATCAGAGCCACTGAATGGGATGGTTATAATCAAATAATCTGTTCCGAGATTGTTATACGTGTAAGTGAGTTTTCCTATATTTCAAGTTTGAGCAACAGAAAAGAAAATCAAACACTGATACTCAACAGAGACATGGATAAACATTTAAAATACAATGCACAATGAACCTGAACTATAATGAACGTTCCGACAGAGCCATGTCATACACAGGGAACAGTTTGCAACTTGTGTGCTCAGCAGTATTATTGATGTTACTACCACGTACATGTCCATATGGAATAGAAACACGTAGGATAGAATCAAGTTCGGAAAATCTGTAAAACATGGATTTGAAATAAAACATGCGCACCTTTCAGTGCATGTTTGCTGTTTGGTATCTCATGCGCAAACTATAAAACATTTGGACATTCTAGGAGTGGTTACTATAACGTATTTAACTGTGTCCTGTTCAATATCATTAGTAAGGACCAACCTTTAGACGTATTGAGAAAAAACATGTGACATACATTTAGAGAACACGTTTTAATGAAGATGTATTGACGTGTTTTTATACTGAAACTGTACAAAGGCAATACCATCGATTGTTGAAGTACAGAGGGGATATAAAATAAGCACAGCTGTAACACTTTTCCCCATACAATGCTTGTGTGATTTTATGTCTTCGATCAATCTTTGGGTTTATGTAACTTTAATTTCCTCTATAAAACATGAATACGAAACACACGCTCAGTAAGATTTTGGTACAGGCAGTTAACGACATCATCGAAATGACCTGAACACTCCTTTAAAAAAATTGTCAATATAGTTGGTGTTTATTCATGGGTATCAGACTTGGGTTAATATAACGCCTTTTCTCAACACCTGTGTAGTGATAAAGGACAGCCGATTCACCTTAACAGTTACCAGTACTAACTCACTATTTCACAAGGAACCGGCAACTTCAACGTTATGCTCTTCAATGCCACAAAGGGATCTACTGAAGAGACTGTCCACTGTGTTGTCAACCTTTGATGGAAGGGTATGGCCTGTCGTAACCGGGAATCGAATTCGAGAAATTACCACTGCGTATAACAGACAGTTTAACACAAGCGTACACATGTACACCCATAAAATACCATTGCAATAAAAATATTGGCTGCTAAAGTAGCGTGACTGCTAAATTCAGGCAACCGCTAACGCAGGTTGTTAGAAGATGCACAATGTACAATGCAGTTAAATATACCACAAAGTAAAATATTGCTCGGGGTTATACGTTGGTAATCAAATAAGCGGAAAATTGAGAAAACGTCGTATAAAGAAACTATTTTATGGTGGTCACGATTTTCAAATGATGAGTAAGTATTTATACTCGTGAGGTCCGCCTACACCTTAGTCACTACCTGCTACCAGGTGGGCAATATTTTACTTTAAATGTGTCTCATTCAGTGCATATAATTAATATAAGTTTAATTATACTGTAAAATCATTATTTGTCGTCGTGGCTAAATGTTCAACGACTTCGTAGTTGATCTTCACCACGAAATCTATCTCCCCTGATTAATCAATCACCAAAATAGGTTGTACATTTCTTGTAATCCACGAAATAAAGGCAACCAAAAGGTACTAAGCCAACATCTACGAAATGTAGTGCTAACAAAAAATAAGTGATTTTACAGTAGACTACTGCAACCGCCTTCCTTTAGTTGTCACTATAAGAATGTATATCTTATAATGTCATTAATTCCCTGCATTCAACAGACACATGACTTTTTTTAAAAGCATTCAATCGCATTCCATGTTCATCCTTTAATTTATGTTTAAACGACCGTCTGTTTTAAGCAGTCCTTTGATTTATGATTTATTAAACTGACTGGTTGCTTATGTCAGGTAAGTTACCTGTGTGTTAGGTTAGACTGTAAACTCGTACACGGTCTGTGCAACAGTCGGTGGATTTGAAAACATACAAAACAGATTTATAAATTGACAACAAATGTAGATATGTTGGCAATATATTTCATATCGTTTTAATATAATGTACAATAATTGGATTGCAAAACGTGAAATCAATTTAGCACAGAACGCTTTTTATGTGGTGAAATAATTTAATATATTTCAATTTACATAGAAAAGTAATAATCAAGTTTTCATAATAATTACGATACATTGAAAAACATTATTTATAGATCTATTCATGGTTCAGATTTCAGCAGGTTTACCGGAAATAGACTCATAGTAATACATAGTATGTAACATAATAATTATCCAAGTTATGACCAAAGAGACTTTGTACAACATTTCTTTTAAAGACCATTTCAATAATACGACCATCTTAAAAGTAGGACCACAATTTTCAAGTCCGTGTTGTCAGTATTGTTCTTTAATCAATCTCACTATAAATACACATCAACAAATACTAGTATATCTAGATCAGTTTTCAAGGGTACAAATGGCTGTATACTAGACTGAGGCTGTATACTATAGAGCTAGCAATTTGTGACGGTCAGGTTACGGAAGTAAGGGTCTATTCCGCCACCATATGATGGTGTAACGATATTGTCCAAAGAGTCCGAAAACCAAGCGTAGATCCGGTCCGGAATGACGAACTTTAGCCTGATTTGTCTGAGATGGTTGACCTTCTTCTGTTGGCCTTTGATGATTGAATTACAATCCGATTCCATCCTCGACTCAGAGTGAACACAAGATGACTTGAGAAGGACCATTAACCAAGGTGAGTTCCCATTGTACTTTATAATGAAACTTGCAACAGTATCAAAGTTTCTTTACAAAGAATGCTCATAAAATTTGTTTCTGCATCACCCAACAAATTGTTCAGCATCGCTATGCATCCTCGTCAAATACGAACTTTATTTACTATATAATTAAACTTCTCTAATTTAAATTTAAAAGTAATTTGAACCTTCCGATGAAATGTAATATACAATTTCATCAGGTGCGACTATTTTGCTTCTGAATCCAACCAGAAAAATGTAATGAAATTGAATCTTAATTTATCCCACACTTGTCAGACACGTGTTATTTATGTTTCACTAGTAATAACATGTTTTGTAATTGATTACCACTATGTAATTCATATGATTTTGAACATGGTATTTTATAATATATACGTTTGAGTGCATTATTAATTCGGTTAGGGATTTTGAATAAGGCCATGGTTGTTTAATGTGTCTGTTATTGGTCTAAAAGTAATTGTTTTGAATTAGTATAAAAGTGTTGCATAATTCCACGTTAGGTAGCTCTGCTCTGCTCTGCTCTGTTCTGCTCTGGGCCGGTGTAGTTCGTTCTGGTTTGCTATGATCTGCTCTGCTCTGATGTGAATATTGCAACCACTCATGCCCACATGAAGTTGACCTGGCTAATACCGTCGCGTAAGAACACAACATACCCACTACAGATTAGTTTAGGTAAGTCCATCGACTTCACTGTCACTTACCTTTGCAACATGTTCAACACTATACATACTTTGTACTTTGTTAAAAAAGGATGCTAACCAACTGGATTTCGGAGTTCCTAAGTAGTTGTCAACTTATGCCTGGCAGCATAATGACAACATTTTAAACATTGTAGCACTACACGACCCCGACTTTTTATATGCCTTTAATTACCTATTTTGGCAATGTTTAAACTACAAACTAATCACAAGCTCATTCCCTTAGTATTATGCCCGATGCGTGACTGTTTATATAGTGTACGCATATGCAAATGCAAGGGCTTTGATAAGGCTTTTAAAATATTGAAATACAGTATTTGTTAACCCAGAAACCCAAATATTTTGTATCACACATATATTTTTTAAAAACAAAAGTCATTTTTTTTCCATATACAGCGGGCTTACAAAATTAATGTTCGTTATGTATTTAGTACCTAAACTCGAAGTTTACCTTTGGTTAAAACATACGCATCATCGTAGTTGTTAAAAATCTGGACACATATCTTATAAGAGTCTTAGAAACGAATAATGAATATGAGCGAACGGATTGAACAATTAGTTATGAACTATGTAATAAATATATATGTTTACATACATCTTGAGCCCACCACCTGTGTCATGACGTCACACTTGCAAAAATGCGAAATAGTTCATGTCACTTATCTAATAGCTTATACCAAATATATGTAAAAAATATTCAATTGAAATCTGAACAGTTACTAACGGATTAAACAATGAGTTATGAATAATGTATCATCAATCTATATATTTACCAAAGTCTTGAGTTGATCCAACTCATGGCACATGGCGTTACATAACGAAAAATGAAAATACATACTGTGGGGATGTAGGCCAAGTTCATGTCACTTATCTAATAGCTAATAACAAATGTATGTAATAATTTATTCAATTGTCATACATGAAAATCTCTAAATCATACAAAACGTTTGATTGGGTGATCGGAATGTGATTTTAATGTTCTATATATATGTGTAAATGTATGTTTCGAACTATATAGGAGACAATAAATCATTTAGCAAAATGAAATAAAATCGTTTGGACTCAATTCCGTTATCAGTAGATATTTTTGCATCAATGGACGTGTTTTGATTTGTAAATGACATAATACTTGTGTTTTGGTTATGATAAATTGACGGTTTAGTGCCTACCTCAGTGGGGGTAAGATAAAAGTATTGGAAACCAATATCAAATATGTCCCGTCATTATGCAGATGTTAATAGTTTTGTTATTTATCAAACGTAAAACAAAGTTCTTATCATCCGCACATCTATAAACCGGAAGTCGGTGTTTTAAATCACGTGACGTGACATTAGAGCAGGACACACAATCAAGCACGTTGGGTGTTAGGTAGTTGGTTGAGTTGAAGTTTAACGTATTTGAAATATGAATTTTGCAAATTACATTCATCTGGTTTCTGAGGTAACATATAACGACAAGTCGTTTCCTGCAAATACATCTTTTCAAAGATGGCTGCCCAAAGGTCATTGGCAAATTGACCCACTTGTCCATCAACTAATTTTGGAGTGCTGAGACATCACATTTTGAGCTTACCGAAAATTATTGTTGGATCTGTTCACCAAATAGTCAATGAACCAATTTTCAGGACCTGAAATATGTGTTATATCGGTAGTATATGGTCACTGAACCGTAATATTTCGGTATACCCAGTATAAAGTACATCCAATAAAACATCGGTATCACGAGGACTAATCGGGACAAGCCAAATGATCGAACTAAACCAGGAGCTCGAAATAGCGGTGAGATAAGTATACATCATAATTTTATTATACAGTTTATTATACAGGTTATTCGCAGCGATTTTGAAATTTGCTCGAAATAAGCCGGTTTTTCGTAATATCGATGCTCGTACTAACGAAGATTTACTTTAGTTAAAAGTGCAGTTATGGCTCAATAATCGTTTTCTACCGATACAAGTATTTACCTGTAACTGAAGCTATAACAATATATCTAAGACAACTAAGGAGTACTTCAAGAGGGATGGTACAAATACAGTGGAAACCCTTACTTATGTTCCGACAATAACCACAAGTGTCTAATTTATTTAATTGCCCTATCATGAGTGGCAAGCAATATTTTATTAGAAGATTCCAAGTTCTAAGTTCACGTGTGTATAAAAAGTTAAAAAGATGAAATTTCAAATACTTTTATTACGGAATTGCACCCCAATTTATTCCAGCAGCGTAAGAGTCTCTCAATTGACAGTTGCCACAGTAAAGGACTTGTAGAGATATTAAAATGCTATACCAAGGTTATATCTTGGCATTTTAATTAATCCGTAGATATGTAAGCTGATTGCTACATTTTGGCGAACATCCACTTATACATGATGTGTCAAAATACATGTTCGTTTGTTGAATGGCTATAACATTGCTAAAATAGTGGAAATCCGGAAAGACATTTCTCAAAATGTATTTCTTCTTAAAAATGGAAAATGAAAATGGAAATACCACACCTGACTAAATGTTATGCAGTGGTCATTGAAATAGTCAAACGACGTCAACAACTTATTTTGACGAATTTGTGGTATTTACTCAAAATGCGTTATGTATTCATCGTTTAGGAAAAGTATTTCGTAATTTCATCATTAAGTTGAATGTCATTTGATCATCAGAAATATAAATTAGCCATAACATATATTAAGACCAATACATTGTGGAATAATTTGCCCTTAGCAAGCAGACATGTATTTTAAGAAACCCTGTATTGCGTATACAGATCCTTGATTTGTATTACAGAAAGCAGCTTAAGCATATGAGGCAACTATGACAATTAAAGAGCTATTAGATTGCTAGTTAGATCATAAACTGCAACGTACTAAATCGTCAAAAGTGTAACAGAAATATGTACGTCAGACAAATTGAAACAATGCTATATGTATTCCAGTTCCAGGATACATTAGCATCTCATCTCTCGAAGTCTTTGTCTCCCGAAGTCATTGTAAGAGATGAATGGATACCATCATTTCCAAGTGATATAAATGTGAAATATTATAAAATTCCCCCATAGAATCGCTTGTCCTGAAGTGTAGCGCAATTACTCCGTATCTATGCATTACTGTGACATTTATCATTTTCATAACTAATCTATTTTTACAAATGGTATATGGCATTAGCTCAGTTTCCTAGCAAATGATTTAACTGCATTAACTAACTTTTCTAGCATATAATTGATTGCTCACTGCATAGCACTCTCTCACAGATTGCTGAATTTTTACATTCCTTGCACTTCCCTTGGATATTTATCATTCTGTATTATGATCTCATATTATAAGACACTCGACGAAGCAGTTCGGGTTTTCTATTGAAAATACATAAAATCTTAAGCACTAAATTAAAACTGTATTAATTCAATCTGTCCCGTTTAAAATGCTCAATAAAAGCTTTTATGCCATAAAACGCCCAAGCACATGGATTTTCTGCGTACCTATATTATTTTTATAAGTCTTTTACGTATTTACAATTAATAAATGGTTCTCATACCAGAAATATAGCATTTTTATATTAGACCCCCAGGTGCCCAATTATTGCAAATATGCATGTATATGTATCTCGTTAGAGACTGCATTGATATTTCTTTTTATGTTTCGTTATATCGCACTTAACTATTTAAAGTAAAACTTGGTTATAACGAATGACATGGGATTAAGATTTTTAGCTCGTTATAAGCATTTCCACCCTTTTTGTTTAGGGAGGCAACATAATTTGGCAGACATGTAGCCGGTTTAAAATGGGAAGGTCTTTGGTTAATAATGTTTTTAGAAAACCAGACAAAATTGTCTAAAATTTACTCTTTATTTATGGAAAACGAGCTTTTACAACTTCATTTTAGTCAACATGACGCGTTCTGGTTTCATGAAAATAGGCTCTTAAGAATCCCCTTTTTGGTGCAGATTTCAAATACGTACCTGTCATATATAAGGTCGTATGTAGTATGTTGTTACGACCTTCTCATTCTAAGCCAACGATGTCTTCTCTGCCAGCTGCTTTGGTGTAAATCACTACAAAATAACATACACACGTCTATGTTATTGATATAGTTAGTCGGGTAATAAAATTGAATTGAACATGAGCAGAAAAGCACAAAATTCATTAATTTGGATAATGTTTTGAATATGTCCTACCGGTCTTCTTCAAGCTGCTATCAAAAATAAACACCGTTTATTTGCAATAGTCTATGTTTATCAACATTATTAAACTATTTAACAAATCTGTTAAATTCTGGATCAATTTGATAATAAAAGAAATAGTTGGGTAATATTTGCTATTAATTTTACATTGATTGTAAGTTAGAGTAACGATGAATAGGGATAAAAAGATTACTATTTGAATGTGGATCTTATTAAAAGACTACTACTGATTATTACGTTGACATTATTGTTGGTAATGTAGACATAAGGTTAGAAAACCTATTGTAGGGTCTAAATAAAACTTCCCTACATAGTATTATTAACAAGGGATTTGGGCATGCAGTATTTGAGATTGTAGAGACAGGCATGTATTTATTAGATGAATTAGCTAATTTTAGAGAAAGTTCAACACATGTATTTTTATATAAATGCATATTGATAGTTTCTCTTTTCAATGAGTGGTGTATTATACTGGTCCGAGTTGTTTTCAAAAGAGGTGTTTTTGGAAAGTTAAAGTAGTCTTTTTAAAGAGTAGCGTATTATACCGGTCCGAACAGTTTTCAAGATTGGTATTTTTGGTAAATTTTGAGTAGTCATTTTTTCAAAGAGTGATGTTTTATATAGGTCCGAATAGATCCTTTTTTCAAGTGAAGTGGGAAGGTACTAATAATTTCTCTTTTACAACAGTGTGATTTTAAACATACCAGAAAAGCTTCCCTTTCTCAAGGGTGGTACTTTGGTCATGTCTTAGAAGTTTCTCTTTTCCAAGATAATGGTCTTTTACACATGCCCGAATAGTTACATTCTTGCCGGACAATGTGGTAGATTTCTTGGGTAAGTGCGAATCATTTCAGCTTCACACATGTGGTGTTTAGGGTAGCACCGATTAGTTTCTGTTCAGTCCCATTTCAGTATAATGACACTATTAATACTAAGTCGAACTCGGAACAATGTACCAAAGAACTGAACTCATTGAGATTTATTCTCTTCTTATTCCATTTATCAAGTTCTATTCGGTACTGCTTGTTAGTTTAATTGATTAACACAGGTTCTTAGATTGTCCAGTCTATATACAGGAAACATGAACATGATACATCTTATTCCACTGTGTGTTTAATTAGACGTTCGCTCAGTGTATTGATGTGAGCTTCCCTGGAAAACGACGTCGCTATACGGTAATTAATGTAATCTTGATTGTGCAAAGGGAGATCCTCCTATCGAATCTAAGCATAAATAATTTCATAAAATAGTCCCAGTAACGTGTTCCGTCAGATTGAATTATTCAGAATGCTAGGAATATATGGTAGCAGTAATCTTTCTTTGTAGTTAGGTTTATGTCTGCGACTTTCTCTGTAACCGGGGAAAATATTGAGTCTACCGGTCGGACCTGTCTAAAAACGCCAGTTCTGGGAAAGAGAAAATATTTGGACCTGTATATAAACACCACTCTTTGAAAAGAGAAACTATTCTCATGTAAAACATCAGTATTGGGAAAGAGAAACTATTCGGCTCTGCCCAAAAGCACCACTCTTGCAATAAGAAATCATTTATTTGAAAGGATCTCTATCAATTAAAGCGTATGGCATTTTGTATACAAACTTGTTTTCGTGTCTACTGGCGATGATGTTCATAAACATTATGTTTAAACTTTGTACGAGAGACTGAAAACAATCAAATGTTTTTCGGAGGGTCCTTTAAGTAAAGTCTGGCAGAATGCAAGCAGTGTTACATAATGATAACCTTTAATACATTGAAGAACAATACGACCCGACTTTTTATATGCCTTTAATTACCCATTTGGCAATGATGAAACTACAAAGTGATCACCAGCCTATTCCCGTAGTATTATGCCCCATGTGTAACTATTTATATCTTGTATTTATATGCAAATACAAGGGCTTTGGTAGGGCTTTTAAAATATTAAAATACAGTATTTGTTAGCCCAGAAACCAAAATATTCTGTATCAAATTTTTTTTTAAACAAACGTCACATTTGTCCATATACAATGGGCTTACAAATGTTCTTTACGTATTTAGATTCTAAATTTCATGTTTACCTTTGTTAAAACATACATATCATCGTTGTTGTTAAAAGTCTGGACCCATGTCTTATAAGAGTCTTAGATATGAATTTTGAATCTGGGCGAACGGATTCTTAAACACTGAGTTATAAATTATGTCATATATCTTTTTGTTTACACACATCTTGAGCCCTCCACCTGTGTCATGACGTAACAGTTGCGAAGTTGCAAACATCTCATGTCACTGATCTAGTAGCTAATACCAAATGTATGTAATAATTTGAGCCGTTCTCCAGGAAAACCGGGCTTAGTGACAAAAGTACGAAAATTATGATAATACATCGTTAGAAAGACGAGACTCTTATGAACACTTTCTGAAAATGTGAACAAATTATTCTATACACTTACAAAGTTATAGACTTTTTTTTTTTTTTGGTGAAACCATACGGTTTCGTTTATTTTTTTTATTTTTTCAATTTACAAATAATTACATACACGGAATTATACAGTATGTAAAATAGTATGATACTATGAAATAGTATGATAATATGAAACTTTTTTTTTTTCTAAACATGCATATAAATATGTAAAATTCACTCAAAACTGTTAGGACAAAAATACAATCGTAAGTTATTACGATGTGTAGAATACACTTTTTATTGTCCTATGCTGAAACGAAAATCATAGGATAATAAGATGTATTTCATTATATAGTAATTCAATTACATGGTAGAATGAAAGTATTTAATTATTATGAAAATATACCATTTTCCTATTACGAAACGAAAAACAACATAGGATAACAGATGTATTGTATATAATAAAAAAGTACATGTGCAGATAGTATAAATGTACTATGTTATACAATTATTCTTTTGAGAATTACATACATTATATGTTTAAGTATTGGTTAAAAAAAGTTATAAAGTGATCTGATATTTTTCTCTCTTTTAAATATTTAGATAGTATATTATACTCAGACATAAATGTATTGTTAATATTACATTGTTTTGTCCAGTTTTCACTTTCAAAATATGTTTTACCAATACAGAAGCCGGCAAGTGATAAAATTAGGTTCATAAAATGATATTTGTGATCATGTATTTTATAACCAACGACTACGTATTTTAACTGTCGTAAATTTCTGGATATACCACATTTGTCGAAGATATTTTGTATAAAAAGCCATAATCCATCTGTAGCTTGGCAGTCAATAAACAGATGCTGATATGTTTCAGTTACATTACATAAGCTACAATTGTTTGAGGCTGATATTTTCCATTTATATCTTATTTCGTTTGATGTAAATATTTTTTGTATTATTCTATATTTGAACTGTTTTACTCTATTGTCGGGAATTGAATGTAAGAAGGAATATACTTCTGACCAATTGACATCTAAGTTAAGTTCTCTTGTCCAAGAAGTATGAGTATATGGAGCAGTAAATTTTTTTGAGACGATATGCTTATATACAATTTTATTATCAATGTCTTGGATTCTTAATCTATTAAAACATGCGTCAAGAGGAGTTTTTACTAACGTTTGTTTCGATTCCGTTGAATTTAATTTGAATTTCCATTCTTTGGGTATAGCTTTTAAAAGTTTGCTGTACTCAGAAATCCAATTTTGAGTATTTACTAATTTATTTCTAATTATTTGTGAGCTGATTTTGCCGTTTTCGTCTAAAATATCGTTGATGAATATTATATTTGACTTTATCCATGACTGAAATATCAAACATTTATTATAAAACTTTATATATTTATTTCCCCATATTATTTCCTTACGTATGTCTCTAAATGTTGAGGGTTCCTTATAATGATTATTCTTTATTTTAAGCCAAACTTTCACGATTTCTTCGTAAAATAATGGCATTTTCAAGTCTATTGATTTTTTTTCTTCTAGGTTCATATAGAATAGCAGGAAGTTTTGTCCGTAGCGTTCAAAATAAAAATTTGGTATAAGTTTCCATTTTGACGTATTATAATTGTTTTCGCAGAGGGCTTGAATCCATTTAAATTTTAAAGAGTCTATATATGATTTGATATCTATCATTTCCAGGCCTCCGGAAAGTTTATCACCTATCAATGTTGTTCTTTTTATTTTGTCTCTCTTATCATTCCATAAAAATTTGAAGAGCAAGTTTTCAATCATTTTAATAACGTCGCCTGGAACAACAAGTGAATGGAACAGATATGTAAATTTTGGTAAAAAAAGAGATTTAATGACTTGTATTTTTCCTAAGTAGGTAAGTTTTCTTCTCTTCCAGTTTTCTATGGATGTTTTACATGATTCTAGTTTGGAGTCCCAATTAAACTTATTGCATTCTACGAGGGTCAGTCAAGAAAAACTGAGAGTTGTTAAATAAAGCCTTCAAAATGTATATACAATTATATTTTCTACCAATTATCGTCAACTATTATTCCTTGCGGATATTCTGATGAATTCCGTGATCGGATATATGCTTATAAATAAAGTTGCCTGGCAA
This sequence comes from Spisula subtruncata, assembly GCA_963678985.1. Classification (NCBI taxonomy): domain Eukaryota; kingdom Metazoa; phylum Mollusca; class Bivalvia; order Venerida; family Mactridae; genus Spisula; species Spisula subtruncata. The sequence continues at coordinate 47,263,631 of OY787664.1, read as the reverse complement.
CCAAAGAACATCACTAAAGGGTATGCGTTCGCGCCAACGACTGGGAGACTGATTTTGTTGTCAATTCGAGCGTTTATTTCAACTTTATACAGCGTAATTTAGTACAACAAACATGTGTGTCTTGTAGAATCGTATCTATTAAATAATAATGGACGTTTGTTATAGAATGGTCACTAATGCTGTATTGTTTAGTTGCCTAGCAACACTTTTACCCGTATTTTAGTGATTTTCTCGGCATGTGTTCTATGCGTTGTCATGGTATTCTAAAACTTATCACTGAAATAATAATTTCTGCCCGGGAGGATTATGAATGTATCTAATGGAGTCCAGTGACCATAATAGAAATAAAAAATATAACTTTGCTTTTGAAAAACAGCATGCGTTCTTTTGGGTGGGGAAAATTGTGGTCTTAAGATCAACATATAAAGTGACAATTAATTACTTCCATCAAGTATATTTTCTGTATTGGAGGAACAAATCAATCATAATTAAGTATATCTGATAGATTAATGTATTACAAAATAAAAAATAAGTTTGAAAATGTTCGATATAACTTTATGTTTCCATAGCAATGCATAATTGTGTTCTATAGACAGCGCGAACGCATGCCTTCGAGTTGTCTTCTTCAGTTGCCTGGCAACAAGAATCAAATTTTCATACCCAAAATTGGTATTCGCCATAACATCGATGAGACACCATATTTCACGATAATGTATAAAGAATGTACGGACGATTATTCTCCTGATCATTATTCACCAACTCTCAGTTTTTCTTGACTGACCCTCGTACTTTATTTGGACTGAAATATACACCAAGTGCTTTTACTGGCTTTCTTGACCAATGTATCCCTCCAGGAGTTGCGTAGCTATTTTTTGTTGCACCTATCCAAATGCCTTCTGTTTTATTTTTATTAAGTTTTAAACCCGAGAATTGTCCAAAAGATTCTATAATATTCAGTGTAAGATTGACTTCTAGTTCAGATTTTACAAATAAAGTTGTGTCGTCAGCTAACTGAGTAATTTTTACACTTTCGTTATGTTTAACTTTTATGCCTGATATTAGATCTGAGTTTCGTATTTGCAATGCCATTATTTCAGCAACAAGTATAAAAATTAAAGCCGAAATTGGACATCCTTGTCTTATACCACGTTGTGGGTTAAAGCATTGTGATTGCCAACCATTGTTTAAGACGCAACTTCTTATATTGGTATATAATGATTTAATCCAGTTTATAAACATTTCTTTAAAACCAAAACGTTGAAGAACGCTGATCATGAAATTCCATTCGACGGTGTCAAACGCTTTTTTAAAATCTAAAAACAAAATTGCACCACTTAATTGTTGTTCTTCTGTGAATTCTATTACGTCTTGTATTTGTCTTATATTGAAGCCGATAAATCTATTTTTAATATACCCTTGTTGATCTGAACTAACTATTTTATGAATGATTTTTTGCATTCTGTTAGATAGAACCTTTGCCAAAATTTTGTAATCATTATTTAATAAAGTTATAGGACGCCAGTTTTCCAGCTCGTGCGGATCACCCTTTTTATATAACAGGGAGAGAGCACCTAATTTTTGTGAGGATGACAGCTCAGTTTTCAAGTATCCTTCGTTTAAAGAGTCGGTTACTAGTTTTCCAATAATATGCCAAAACTTTTTATAAAATTCACAAGTTAAGCCATCAAGTCCATGACTCTTTTCATTTTTCATGGACGACACTGCATTTTCGCATTCTGCAATATCTAGGAGACCTTCGCATAGTTTTGCATCGATATCGTTTAGTATGTAGTCAGGTTTTACATTTCTTAAATAGTCATTGATTTTTGTTGTCTCACAAGATTTAGATGCGAATAATTTTTGATAGAATTTAACTTCTTCTTGTAAAATTGTTTTTGTATCGGTGATCATACGATCTCCTACTTTCAAAGTGTTTAAAATCTTTCGTGCTTGTCGAGATTTTTCAAGGCTAAGGAAATATTTGGTATTATTTTCATATTGTTCTAATTGAAAAACTTTTGATCTTATTTGAGCACCTTTAGCCTTTTCATTATAAAACGATTGTAATTCTATTTCTACTCTTCTAATATTACTTTTTATAGAATCTGTTTTTGGTTCATATTCATATAATTCAGAGAGGTATTTTTCTAAGTATGCCGTTCTTTCTTTATTATATTTGGATTTAAGTTTTCCGTAAGATATAGTTTTATTACGTATATCTATTTTACAAAGTTCCCATAATGTTTGCTTGGATATATTTTCTTGTGTTTCAGTATAGTATTTCATGGTTTTAGTTATTAAGTCAATATAGTCTGGATCCGTCAGAAGGCTATTATTTAGCTTCCAGTACCCTTTACCACGTGACGAGGGGGAGTTAATTTTCAATGAAATTGCTTGATGATCTGTAGAAGTAATTTGTGCGGGTCGAATATCTGAACTTATTACGTTAGGTACGATATTTTCACTGATCAACCATACGTCAATCCTACTTTTCTCATAACCGTTGGTTCTTTTCCACGTAAATTGTTGCCTATTAGGATTTAAAATTCTCCATATATCACTAAGATTAAACTGTTTAATGGTATTAATCAGCTCTTTACTTGAATAGTTTTGTTTTGATTTAGAAATACGGTCATTTATGGTAAGTGTTTCGTTCAAATCTCCGCCAAGAATAATTGAACCTTGTGAATTGTCATTTATAATCTGATGAATTTTTCCAAAGAATAAATTTCTATTTATTTTATCGTTATAAGCGTATGTATTAATTAAGCTATACGTATTGTCTTCAATAGAGATATTAATGAGAATATAGCGTCCGTATTCGCAGGTCACTACGTCTAAAATATCATATGTTATTTTATTACTTAAAAGAACAGAACATCCGGCACTAGCAGATGTGCCGTAGGAGTGGAAGCATTCCCATTCACTAAATTCATTGTTGAGATTATTGTTTAGATCAACAGTAAAGTGAGTTTCTTGAAGAAATATAACGTCTACTTTTTGCTCGGTTATATATTGTAATAATCGAGCCCTTTTATTTTTATTTCTTAATCCTTGAGTATTAAGCGATAGGAAGTGTATTTTATTTGTTATCATTTGTTGTTATTATAGAAAAATACAAAGTATCATCATAACAGCACGCTGTGATTAAATATAAAAGGATAAGCACTTTCAAACATGTTAGAAAAACATTTCATGATTGATAGTACTTCCTATGACAACAAATGTAGGACACAATCTCGTAGATTTGTTTAATACATTGATTAAATCAAAGTAATTATGACGTAGCAAGCGATTACAATTGCATTCCATGATACCTTTAAAAGCATGACAATCAAGATAATACTGATTGGTTTTAAAATAGTCAATGCAAATTTAACGTGATTTTGAATATTTTCTGTATCAAACATGTCATGAATAAATATATATATATATATAAGTCCTGATACAAATGTTCATTAATGTCAAATATCGACGCATAATGTATAATTACCATCATATTTGAATGTTTAATTTCCACAAGGCTTGAATCATTGTCCATTAGTTATAGACTTTTTAAACCAAACACTACCGCTTTCTTTTTGAGTGACCCCGCTAACGCCATTCCATACGTTTTTGACGTAACGTCAACTGGCAGTTCAAAGATCCTGTATCTGATAAAAAAAATTACGTAAACTTTTAAAAATATGTCACCTTATAGAATCATATTCATATTTTAATAAAACGTGTCCAAAAAGTGAGTGTTTGCTTACAAAGAAACAGTGCAAGTGTTTTTAGCCACATAACCCTTGTTTTCCTTATTATGAGTACTTTTTAGAAAACGATTACCATAGCAACGACAGAAGTTATTTAACACAATTTAAAAGAAAACTTGAAGCTAATGGATATTACTATACTATCCAATAACTTAAATATGAAATCAATGAACACGAGTTTTTGTCTCATTTTAGACATTTTTCTAAATCCTATTGCAAAGTTTCAATTAAATGTCATTAAGCCCGGTTTTCCTGGAGAACGGCTCATTTATTGAATTGGAATCTGAACTAACGGATTAAACAATGAGTTATGAATAAAATACTATCAATCCAATCTATATATTTACCAAAGTCTTGAGCCAACACGTGTACCATGGCGTTACATAAGGAAAAAATATATGTACTTTAAGTGTAGACGAGGTTCATGTCACTTATATAAAAGCCGATACCAAATGTACGTGGGTGGATCAAAAAGTTCTTAGAAAATATCATAACTCACAAATGATTTCAAATAGTAATAATAGTAATAATGTGAACATAGATATAACAAAATAGTATATCAAATACCAATGAATTAGTCAAACCTACATGAATTTTACATAGAAACGCACACATGCTGTATCACCATACCGGAGCACGTCAGCGTTATTTAATGAACGACGTCAAACTTACTCAACCTTTGTCAATGTTATGTTAAGATTTTGACTCATTTTCGCAACTAGAAGTGGCTATTATGTACGTGTTTTTGGATAGCCATCGTGAACGTGGTTTTTGGATTTTCAAGTGTTTGTTTAATAAAGTGTGCGCTGTCACAAAAGATGAATTTAAGAGTTCTGCTATCCGCTATTATATAGCGCTTGTCCTCTTCGACGACGTTGCGAACCAACATCACCAATATCGGGTGTATGTTATATGGTTGTCAACTCCCGTTGGCCTACACAAAATCACTAATTCCACTTATAAATCGATGTCTATTCATATCAGGATATATGCATGCACGTTTCAAACCATGTATTGCTTCTGATGCCGTACGTATATTCCAGTTTCAGGCAGATTTTGATCGCAGTCTGTGGTTCCGTAAATTCCGGTAGACCCGTTTATCGCGGGTATTTCTACATAGTTCGATTATATAAATGTCGATTGAAACATTGTGTATCGGAAATGACATCTGTACGAACTTTGCACAGACTTTATAAACGATATCATGTAATCAGATGGAAAATGTTGACGGTCTTCGGAGGTCCTACAATTGAATATCTTAAGAAAAGTTAATAAAATGTGTTTCAAAATATTCGTGTGCTCCGGTATACGTAATCGTCCTTATTAAAGACATAAATATTTTTAAAACGGTTATCATTAGGTCGCTATCAATCTGCCTATGTAAAGAAAATACCAATGTATTCATTCCGCAGAAATATGACGACAATAACTCCGAAAATAAAAAAAGTTATAGATAAATTCTACGAACTTTTTGATTCACCCACGTATATGCAATAATTTATTCAATTTTCATAAATGAAAATCTCTAAATCATACAAAACTTTTGATTGGGTGATCGGAATGTGATTTTAATGTTCTATAAATGTGTAAATGTATGTTTTCGAACTGTATAGGAGACAATAAATCATTTAGCAAAATGCAATAAAATCGTTTGGACTTAATTCGGTTATCAGTAGATATTTTTGTATGAATGGACGTGTTATGATTTTTAGATGACATAATACTTGTGTTTTGGTTATGACTAATTGGCGGTTTAGTGCTTACCTCTGTGGGGGTATGATAAAGGTATTGGAAACCAATATCAAATATCTCCCGTCATTATGCAGATGTTAATATTTCTGTAATTTATAAAATTTAAAAACAAGTTCTTATCATCCGCACCTTAACCGGAAGTAGGTGATTTAACTCACGTGACGTGACGTAAGAGGACTACACACGATCAAGCAAGTTGGTGTTAGGTAATTGGTTGAGTTGAAGTTTAACGCATTTGAAATATGAAATTTGCAAATTACTTTCATCTGCTTTTTACGGTAACTTATAACGACAAGCGTTTCCTGCAATACATCTTTTTAAAGATGGCTGCCTTAAGTTCATTGGCAAATTGACCCACTAGCCCATCAACCGATTTTGGATTGCGGGGACATCAAGCTACACGAACTCATTGTTCTGTCTGTTCACCAAATGGGTAATTGATCTTCAACTTTCAGGACCTGTGACATGTACTATATGGATATAATATGATCACTGAACCGTAACATTTTGGTAGACATGTGCTATATAAAGTACAATCAGTAAAACCTCGTTATCTCGAGAACTAATCGAAATAAACCAGCAGCTCGGCAAAGTGGTGTGATAAGTAAACATGATATAAAGCAAATTCGCCGGGACTTTAAAACTTGCTCGGATGTACATCCGCCTAGTGATCGTAATGTCGATGTTTGTCTTAACGAAGTGTAACTGTAGTTAAAAGTGCAGTCATGGTTCAATACTCGTTTTCTACCTATACATGCATTATACTTGAATGTATAAGAACATATCTAAGACAACTAAGGCCTCCTAGCTTTAAGAGGGATGGTACACATACAACGGGAACACCTACTTATGTTTCGACAATAATCACAAGTATGTAATTTATTTAATTTCCAAATGATGAGTGGCAAGCATTATTTTATAAGAATATTCTAAGTTCACTTGTGTACAAAAGTTAAAACACTAAAATTTCAAATAATATTATTATGGAATTGCACCCCCATTCCTTCCAACATCATAAGAGACTCTCAACAGTAACGAGCTTGTACGCAAGATATTAAAATACTGAACTCAGATGATATTTTGGCATTTAAATGAATCTGAGTGATACGTTTTATTACACACCGGCGAACATCCACATCAGTGATCATACTGTTTATAATCGTAACTACTCGACTGTTTCCGTCATCGACCGCGGCTGATCTTCCGTCATTTTACGTCTGTAATATTTCACGATCCGTTTGCAATTTTTCCGTTTCTCCCGCGCTTGGAGCTTAGCGAACTAGTACGGATATCAGAGCGGTTTCGGACATGGTTTGCCAAGTTGCAGTACATTGTAACGGCCACTAACAAAAAAGTCATACATGGAAAGGAACATATTTATTCCAACATTTCATGGATGTACTTAAAACGTATCGTAATCAACAGACTTGTACATGACAGTTCCATAAGGTATATTAGCATTCTCATCTCACAAAGTCATTGTAAGTGATACAGCGACACCATCGTTTCCAAGTGATATAAACGTGATATTCCCCCATAAAACGCTTGTCCTGAAGTGTAGCGCAATTACTCCGTGTCTATGCATTACTGTGACATTTATCATTACCATAACTAAACTATTTTTTCAAATGATCTAACATCATTAACTCACTTTCCAAACATATAATTGATTTTTACGAATGATAAAACTTCATTAATTAACTTTTCTAGCATAAACTTAATTGGTCGCTCGCTAACACTCTCACAAATTCTCTTGTAAATATATGCCACTCTTTATTCCTGGCACTTTGTGTGGATATTTATCATGCAGTATTATGATGTCATATTATCAGACACTCAAAGAAGCAGTTTGTGTTTTCTATTGAAAATAAATAAAATCTTAAGTACTCGATTAAAACTGCATTAATTCAATCTGTCCTATTTTAAATACTCAATAAAAGCTTTTAAGTCACAAAACGCCCAAGCACATGGATTTTCTACATACCTATATACTTTTTATGAGTCTTTTACGTACTAACAATTAATAAATGGTTCTTATATCAGAATTATTGCATTTTATATTAGATTCCCAGGTGTCCTATTATTGCAGAGCTCTATTTTAGTGATACATGTATCTCGTTAAAGACATTTATATTTCTTTGCATTTTTCGTTCTATCGGATTTTCCTGTATAGTAAAACGGTGACAACGAATACATTGGGACCAGGCTTTGAAGTTCGTTTTAAGCATTATTCACAATACACATTTAACAAAAGTCAGTGAATGATAAAAATGACAATGATAAAATGCAGCAGAGTTGGGCAATCCCAATCCACGTTTAGTGCAATGGCACGTTATGGAAGCCGGTACCCAGTTTTCCAACAGTTGCTGATTCCAATTCCTGCTTCGTCATATCTGATGCGTCAAAAGTACAGTTGTACTACATTTTCTTATATATATGGTACGCTCAATTAATTTGAAACTTGGTTATATAAAATTATAGACTACACTCAAATAATTTGAAACCATGTTACATGTTGTGCCTATGGCCCAGTCTTCCCTGTGTGTCTCAGCTTAAATCTCAATTCATTGTTAATTATTGGAGTATAGGTGGCTGGATACTTAAATTTAGTTCAACATGAGCAGAAAACCACGAAATTGTTCAAGCTGCTATCAAAAATAAACACCGTTTATTTCCAATAAAAATTGTTCTATTTTCGCTACGGATATTGACAACTAAACAATATCCTGTTAAGGACCGCGTCTATGTTTAACAACATTATTAAACTATTTAACAAATCTGTTAAATTCTGGATCAATTTGATAATAAAAGAAATTGTTGGGTAATATTTGCTTTTAATTTTACATTGATTGTAAGTTAGAGTAACGATGAATAGGGATATAAAGATTACTATTTGAATGTGGATCATATTGAAAGACTACTACTGATTATTATGTTGACAGTATTGTCGGTAATGTAGACATAAGGTTAGAAAACCAATTGTAGGGTCTAAATAAAACTTTCTTATATATAATTATTAACCAGGGACTTGGGCATGCAGTATTTGAGATTGTAGAGACAGGCATGTATTTATTAGATGAATAAGCTAATTTTAGAGAAGGTTCAACACATGTATTTTTATATAAATGCATATAAATAGTTTCTCTTTTCAATGAGTGGTGTATTATACTGGTCCGAGTTGTTTTCAAAAGAGGTGTTTTTGGAAAGTTAAAGTAGTTTCTCTTTTTAAAGAGTAGCGTATTATACCGGTCCGAACAGTTTTCAAGATTGGTATTTTTGGTAAATTTTGAGTAGTTATTTTTTCAAAGAGTGATGTTTTATATAGGTCCGAATAGATCCTTTTTTCAAGAGAAGTGGGAAGGTACTACTAATTTCTCTTTTAAAACAGTGTGATTTTAAACATACCAGAAAAGCTTCCCTTTCTCAAGGGTGGTACTTTGGTCATGTCTTAGAAGTTTCTCTTTTCCAAGATAATGGTCTTTTACACATGCCCGAATAGTTACATTCTTGCCGGGTACTGTGGTGGATTTCTTGGCTAAGTGCGAATCATTTCAGCTTCACACATGTGGTCTTTTAGGGTAGCACCGATAAGTTTCTGTTCAGTCCTATTTCAGTATAACGACAATATTAATACTAAGTCGAACTAGGTACAATGTACCAAAGAACTGAACTCATTGAGATTTATTCTCTTCTTATTTCTATTTATCAAGTTCTATTCGGTACTGCTTGTTAGTTTAATTGATTAACACAAGTTCTTAGATTGTCCAGTCTATATACAGGAAACATTTACAGGATACATCTTATTCCACTGTGTGTTTAATTAGACGTTCGTTCGGTTTATTGATGTGAGCTTCCCTAGTCGACGACGTCGCTATACGGTAATTAATGTAATCTTGATTGCGCAAAGGGAGATCCTCCTATCGAATCTTAGCATAAATAATTACATAAAATAGTCTCAGTAACGTGTTCCGTCAGATTGAATTATACAGAATGCTAGGAATATATGATAGAAGTAATCTGTCTTTGTAGTTAGGTTTATTTCTGCGACTTTCTCTGTAACCGGGGAAAAATATTGAGTCTACCGGTCGGACCTGTCTTAAAACGCCACTTCCGGGAAAGATAAACTATTTGGACCTGTATATAAACACCACTCTTTGAAAAGAGAAACTATTCTCATGTAAAACATCAGTATTGGGAAAGAGAAACTATTCGGCTCTGCCCAAAAGCACCACTCTTGCAATAAGAAATCATTTATTTGAAAGGATCTCTATCAATTAAAGCGTATGACATTTTGTATACAAACTTGTTATCGTGTCTACTGGCGATGATGTACATAAACATTATGTATAAACTTTTTACGAAAGGATGACAACCAAATGTTTTTCAGAGGGTCCTAAGTAAAGTCTGGCAGAATGCAAGCAGTGTTACATAATGATAACCTTTAATACATTGAAGAACAATACGTCCCGACTTTTTATATGCCTTTAATTACCCATTTGGCAATGATGAAACTCCTAAGTAATATCCAGCCTATTCCCGTAGTATTATGCCCCATGCGTAACTATTTTTTATCTTGTATTCATATGCAGATGCAAGGGCTTTGGTAGGGCTTTTAAAATATTAAAATACAGTTTTTGTTAGCCTAGAAACCAAAATATTCTGTATCAAATTTGTTTTTTAAACAAACGTCACATTTGTCCATATACAATGGGCTTACAAATGTTCCTTACGTATTTAGATTCTAAATTTCAGGTTTACTTTTGTTAAAACATACATATCATCGCTGTTGTTAAAAGTCTGGACCCATGTCTTATAAGAGTCTTGGATGTGAATTTTGAGTCTGGGCGAACGGATTAAACAATGAGTTATGAATTATGTCATATATCTATTTGTTTACACACATCTTGAGCTCTCCATCTGTGTCATGACGTAACCGTTGCGAAGTTGCAAACTATCTCATGTCACTGATCTAGTAGCTAATACCAAATGTATGTAATTATTTATTCCATTGGATCTGAACTAACGGATTAAACAATGAGTTATGAATAAAATACAATCAATCCAATCTATATATTTACCAAAGTCTTGAGCCAACACGTGTACCATGGCGTTACATAAGGGGAAAAAAGTGTAGACGAGGTTTATGTCACTTATCTAACAGCCGATACCAAATGTACGTGGGTGGATAAAAAAGTTCGTAGAAAATATCATAACTCACAATCCACAGCATCAAATACTTTCAAATTGTAATAATAATTATAATATGAACATAAATATAACAAAATAATATATCAAATATCAATGAAGTAGTCAAACCTACATGATTTTTAAATAGAAACGAACACATGTTGTATCAGCATACCGGAGCACGTCAGCGTTATTTAATGAACGACGTCAAACTTACTCAACCTTTGTCAATGCTTACGTTAACATTTTGACTACTTTTTGCAACTAGAAGTGGCTATTATGTACGTGTTTTTGGATAACCATCGTGAACATAGTTTCTGGATTTTCAAGTGTTTGTTTAATAAAGTGTGCGCTGTCCTCTTCGACGACGTTGCGAACCAACGTGACCAATATCGGGTGTATGATATATGGTTGTCAACTTCCGTTGGCCTACACGAAATCACTTATTCCACTTATTAATCGATGTCTATTCATATCAGGATATATACATGCACGTTTCAAACCATGTATTGTTTCTGATGCCGTACGTATATTCCAGTTTCAGGCAGATTTTGATCGCAGTCTGTGGTTCCGTAAGTTCCGGTAGACCCGTTTATCGCGGGTATTTCTACATAGTGCGATTATATAAATGTCGATTGAAACATTATTTATCGGAAATGACATCTGAACGAACTTTGCACAGACTTTATAAACGATATCATGTAATCAGATTTAAAATGTTGACGGTCTTCGGAGGTCCTGCAATAGAATTATTTAAGAAAAGTTAATAAAATGTGTTTCAAAATATATTCGTGTGCTCCGGTATACGTAATCGTCCTTATTAAAGACATAAATATTTTTAAAACGGTTATCATTAGGTCGCTATAAATCGGCCTATGTAAAGAAAATACCAATGTATTCATTCCGCATAAATATGACGACAATAACTCTGAAAATAAAAAAAGCTATAAATAAATTCTACGAACATTTTGATTCACCCTCGTATATGCAATAATTTATTCAATTTTCATAAATGAAAATCTCTAAATCATACAAAACGTTTGATTGGGTGATCGGAATGGGATTTTAATGTTCTATATATGTGTAAATGTATGTTTTCGAACTGTTTAGGAGAAAATAAATCATTTAGCAAAATGCAATAAAATCGTTTGGACTCAGTTCGGTTATCAGTAGATATTTTTGTATCAATGGACGTGTTATGATTTGTAGATGACATAATACTTGTGTTTTGGTTATGACAAATTGGCGGTTTAGTGCTTACCTCGGTGGTGGTATGATAACGGTATTGGAAACCAATATCAAAATATGTCCCGTCATTATGCAGATGTTAATATTTCTGTAATTTATAAAACTTAAAAACAAGTTCTTATCATCCGCACCTTAACCGGAAGTAGGTGATTTAACTCACGTGACGTGACGTAAGAGGACTAGACACGATCAAGCACGTTGGTGTTAGGTAACTGGTTGAGTTGAATTTTAACGCATTTGAAATATGAAATTTGCAAATTGCATTCATCTGCTTTTTACGGTAACTTATAACGACAGGTCGTTTCCTGCAAATACATCTTTTTAAAAAGGTCATTGGCAAATTGACCCACTAGTCCATCAACCGATTTTGGATTGCTGACACATCAAGCTACACGAAATGATTGTCCGGTCTGTTCACCAAATGGGTAATGGACCTTCAACTTTCAGGACCTGTGACATGTACTGTATGGATAGAATATGATCACTGAACCGTAACATTTTGGTAGACATGTGCTATATAAAGTACAATCAGTAAAACCTCGTTATCTCGAGAACTAATCGAAATAAACCAGGTGCTCTACATAGCGGTGTGATAAGTAAACATCATATAAAGTCAATTCGCCGGGACTTTAAAACTTGCTCGACATCCGCCGAGTGATCGTAACATCGATGTTTGTCTTTACGAAGTGTTACTGTAGTTAAAAGTGCAGTCATGGCTCAATACTCGTTATCTACCTATACATGTATTATACTTGAATGTATAAGAACAGATCTAAGACAACTAAGGCCTCCTAGCTTTAAGAGGGGTGGTACACATACAATGGAAACACTTACTTATGTTTCGACAATAACCCAAGTGTAAAATTTATTTAATTACCCAATGATGAGTGGCAAGCAATATTTTATTACTATATTTTAAGTTCACTTGTGTACAAAAATTAAAACACTAAAATTTCAAATAATATTATTACGGAATTGCACCCCAATTCATTCCAGCATCATAAGAGTCTCTCAACCAATTGTCAGTTGCCACAGTAAAGAGATTGTACGTAAGATATAACTCAGATGATATTTTGGCTTTTTAATGAATCTTTTTAAACATCTAAGCCGAGTGCTAGGTTCTATTACACACCGGCGAACATCCACATCAGTGATCATTCTTTTTATAATCGTAACTACTCGACTGGTTCCGTCATCGACCGCGGCTGATCTTCCGTCATTTTACGTCTGTATCATTTCACTATCCGTTTGCCATTTTTCCGTTTCTCCCGCACTTGGAGCTTAGCGAAATAGTACGGATATAAGAGAGGTTTCAGACCTGGTTCGCCAAGTTCCAGGACATTATAACGGCCACATACAAAAAAGGCATACATGGGAAGGAACATACTTATTCCAACATTTCATGGATGTACTTAAAACGTATTGTAATCAACACACTTGTACATGGCAGTTCCATGGTATATTAGCATTCTCATCTTACAAAGTCATTGTAAGTGATGAAGCGATACCATCATTTTCAAGTGCTATAAACGTGATATTTCCCAATAAAAACGCTTGTCCTGAAGTGTAGCGCAATTACTCCGTATCTATGCATTACTGTGACATTTATCATAATCATAACTTAACTATTTTTACAAATGATAAAACTGCATTAGCACACTCCCCTAGCATATAATTGATTTTTACAAATGATTTAACTGCTTTAACTAACTTTTCTAACTGATTGCTCGTTCGCTAACACTCTTACAAATATCTTGCAAATGGCACTTTGCATTCCTGGCACTTTCCTTTGATATTTATCATGCGGTATTATGATCTCATATTATATGACACTCAACGAAGCAGTTAGGGTTTTCTATTGAAAATAAATAAAATCTTAAGTTCTCAATTAAAACTGCATTAATTCAATCTGTCCTATTTTAAATACTCAATAAAAGCTTTTATGTCATAAAACGCCCAAGCACATGGATTTTCTGCATACCTATATTCTAGTACTTTTTATAAGTCTTTTACGTATTTACAATTCATAAATGGTTCTTATATTAGAATTATTGCATTTTATATTAGATTCCCAGGTGTCTAATTATTGCAGAGCTATTTTAGTGATACATGTATCTCGTTAAAGACATTTATATTTCTTTGCATTTTTCGTTCTATCGGATTTTCCTGTATAGTTAAACTCAGTGACAACGAATACATTGGGACCAGGCTTTAAAGTTCGTTATAAACATTATTCACAATACACATTTAACAAAAGTCAGTGAATGATACAAATGACAATGATAAAATGCAGCAGAGTTGGGCAATCCCAATCCATGTTTAGTGCAATGGCACGTTATGGAAGCCGGTACCCAGTTTTTCAACAGTTGCTGATTCCAATTCCTGCTTCATATCTGATGCGTCAAAAATACCGTTGTACTACATTTTCTTATATATATGGTACGCTCAATTAATTTGAAACTTGGTTATATAAAATTATAGACTATGTAACACTCAAATAATTTGAAACCATGTTACATGTTGTGCCTATGGCCCAGTCTTCCCTGTGTGTCTCAGCTTAAATCTCAATTCATTGTTAATTATTGGAGTAGGTGGCTGGATACTTAAATTTAGTTCAACATGAGCAGAAAATCACGAAATTGTTCAAGCTGCTATCAAAAATAAACACCGTCTATTTGCAATAAAAAGTGTTCTATTTTCGCTACGGATATTGACAACTAAACAATATCCTGTTAAGGACCGCGTCTATGTTTATCAACATTATAAAACTATTTAACAAATCTGTTAAATTCTGGATCAATTTAATAATAAAAGAAATGGTTGGGTAATATTTGCTTTTAATTTTACATTGATTGTAAGTTAGAGTAACGATGAATATGGATAAAAAGATTACTATTTGAATGTGGATCATATTGAAAGACTGCCACTGATTATTATGTTGACATTATTTTTGGTGTTGTAGACATAAGGTTAGAAAACCAATTGTAGGGTCTAAATAAAACTTCCCTATATATTTTTTATGAACTTGAGCATGCGGTAGTAGAGAGTGTTGAGATAGGCATGTATTTATTAGACGAATTAGCAAAAGTTGAACATAAATATTAATAGAAATTCATATTAATAGTTTCTCTTTTTAAAGAGTGGTGTTTTATACCGGGCAAAATAGTTTTCAAGAATTGTATTTTTGGAAAGTTTTAAGTAGTACCTCTTTTTTAAGAGTGGTGTTTTATACCGGTCCGAATAGTTTTTAAGAGTGTTGATTTTGGAAAGTTTTAAGTAGTGTTTTTTTTCCAAGAGTGGTATTTTATACAGGTCTGAATAGATTCTTCTATACAAGAGTAGTGGGCAGGACGTACTAATAGTTTGTCTTTTACAAGAGTTGTGCATTCAAACAGATCCGAATAGCTTCCTTTTCTCAAGGTTTGTATTTTTGGAAGAGTCTAAGCAGTTTCCCTCACATAGATCGTGGTGATTTGAACATGTTCTAATAATTATATACATGTATTCCTCAGGGTGGTGGTGGTTTTTGGCAAAGTCCGAATCCTTTCACCTCTTTACACAAGTGGTGTTTTAGGTCAGAGAATTTTCTCTTTCCTAGTGTAGTGCTCAGTTCAAAAAGTGTCCCTTAAATTTGGACAACTTTTGCAAGAAAGGTGCTTTTAGACTGCTACGAATACTTTTTCCTTCAGACTGATGTTTATGACAAGTACATGCGAAAAGTTTCTCTCAGTAGTCAAAGAGTGTCACTTATAGACAGGTCCAAATAGATTCTATTTCACAAAAGTGCCGTTATAAGACACATCCAACGGCCGTAGACTCAATATGTGTTTCCCTGGTTACAGAGAAAGTCGCAGATAAATTTAAGTAAATACGAAGACAGATTACTCCTTTCATATATTCCTCGCATTCTATATAATTCAATCTGACGGAACACGTTACTGAGACTATTTTATGTAATTATTTATGCTTAGATTCGATAGGAAGGTCTCCCTTTGCGCAATCAAGATTACATTAATTATCACATAGCGACGTCGTCTTCCAGGGAAGCTCACATCAATAAACCGAACGAACGTCTAATTAAACACACAGTGAAATAAGATGTATGCAGGAAATGTTTCCTGTATATCGACTGGACAATCTAAGAACTTGTGTAAATCAATTAAACTTACAATCAGAGTACCGAATATAACTTGATATATAGATATAAGAACAGAATAAACCTCGCTGATAATACCCCCGTGGGACACTAGAAAATGGCTCATTGTAATTTGAGTTTGTCTTTCTTTAATATTTTGTACTAAGGTCGGCTTAGTATTTATATTGAATAAATACTAAAAAGTCATCATGAATACTGATGAGGGACTGAAGGGACTTCTAAAGTATGGCATGTTACCAATTTGAATCAGTCTCATTATTGAGGTGATATTTAATCAATTTAATAATGTAATTAAATTGACTATAAAGTAAAAAATAAACTGATATTTTGACGAATAACATCAAAATTAAGAACACGTACATAAGCGGCAACTCCTGTAAAACCCCAAATTAAGACGATCATACATAGCTATGTTAGTTTCAAATGTGTCCAGCTTTAGTCTTATTTGGCAATGGGGGCTACTCATAGTATAGGGTCTTTTACTATAATTTATGATTGTACTATGTAAGTATGGCTTTTTGTATGCTGTATTTAAACGTATAATGTTTGTGTTTCATTTCCTCATACGGCGATGTACATAAGCATGCCGTTTAAAGGGCGATGATAATTATGCATACTGTTTATCATTACTCGAGTTACTCCCCTGTGAAGGGAAATTTTGGTTCACTGGTATTTATCGTCCCAGCTGAAAATTAAGAATATGGTTTACAAGAATGTCGTCTACAAAGTTTGGTCTAATCTTTTACGATGTTCCGTTTGGGCATTAGTATTTTTGTCTCCCTGATCCGCGAAGTACGATGGTACGATGGTGGAAGTACGATGGTACGATGTAACGGTGATGAAAAAGCGATATAACATCATGTTTTCGCCATCGTATCATCGCGTTTCCATAATCGTTCCGTCGTATTTTAACCAGACAGTAGTTGCCGGGCTGGTCTGTGTACATCTAGACCATGACCCTGAAACATTCAAAGGTCGACCCAGCTTTTAGCTTACTATGGGGGTAATTCATAAGGCAGATGCACGAGCTAGACAGATTCTGCATAGACAGTTGTAATAATGTTTTCGCCGAGCTTTGCCGAATAATATCGAGCATAACGTTATGATTAAATAGCAGTCTATGCTACACTCAAATAATATCAAATAACAACAAATAACACTATTTGCTTGGCCAGAACTGCGTTTATTCAGTCAGCTGGTATGCGAAAAGCAGAGCATGAATGGCATGTATACGTAAGGTAATGTGAAATTACGATGTTGTAACTTGGCATATACAGTAATACAAGTAATAGAACATGCCCAAAATATGCGTTATTTAGATAACCATATATTACGTGATGTATCTCTATATTTATGAGTATAAATCAGACGTAAAAGAAATGCGCATCGACTCGCTCAGGAAAAACCAGAGATGAAAACCTTTTTTATAAGGAAAAACACTCTGGAAACCTGTGTCCGTTTGTCCCATACAAATGTATAAATACATGTGGTGTCGATCGCTGAATGTTGGACCTCATTCTTATCACAAACACAAACAATGATATAAACAATATTGCAAAACTCTGTTTACAAATGAATCCGAAATGTGTCCAAAAACTCGAAATTTGTAATAAAATTATGCATGCATGTATTGTCATTATTTGCTCAGAAATTTCCACTTGAGCTTTCATCGTACGTCATCGACTAATTATGTTGCAAGCTATACATTTCACCATTCAATTGGGTTATCAAATTAAACAAGACGTAACCTGACTGACTGAAATCGTCTGGTAGAATGACCAAAACTTCATATCAATACACATTTTTCAACACAGAAAAATCCCATGAAAATCAACCGACCAATACCATAATCACTCTATTTGAATCCGTTACGCGTTTAGACAAATATTTCACGCTATTACTATCGAAACGCGTGAAATAGATATTATTATCTAATTGAAGAACTGGACTAACTTCGATGTAAATTAAAGAGATTGTACAAAAATTCCATTTACACAATATGCCTCCTAACAAAACACGTTTCTTAAAAGATAAACGACAATGTTTAATGAGTCATGGTTAAAATCGCCTTGTCATTGAAAAATTAGCTCATGTAATACAAAACGAAAAACATAGGGGTATCATGGACATGATTTTTTGAAAACAATTTGACTAATCTGGACTGACCGCTGTGAATTGCATCCCCGATACAAACGGGGCTTAGATCGTAGTAACCCGGCAAT
Organism: Spisula subtruncata; assembly: GCA_963678985.1. Taxonomy (NCBI): domain Eukaryota; kingdom Metazoa; phylum Mollusca; class Bivalvia; order Venerida; family Mactridae; genus Spisula; species Spisula subtruncata. Next base: position 47,245,311 of record OY787664.1, on the reverse strand, counting down.
CCATCGAAAAAATACTCAATACAAAATATGCACTGAACACTTCAGACTCGAACACATGGGTTGCCTCATAATTGATTAACACTTAAACATCTGGAATATTCAAACCTACGTGGACAATTTTGAATTTACTCCCAAAACTGACAACACAGAATCTATACACTCAATGAAAATAGTTCCTCCTCGTTAATCAGTTTTGCAAGATTAGAGCATTAAACTTTCCTTGTTTCATTTAGTCCGTTCGATTGTAATATATTAGTTTCTTCTTGTAATGGATGGAAATTGTATGAAATTAAAAGAAAAGACGTTTAAAGGCGTTGATAATTATTACTACGCGTAACGAACGCGATATAGCGCGTGCATCAATGATTTTAATATGTTACATTATTTAGTTCATTATTCTCTAACGAGATCGTGTCCCAGTGGTAAAGCAACTCGCTTCGTAATTTTCCGATGCTAATTAAGGTCCAGCGATCGAATTACGGCGGCTCCAAATTTTTAAAAAAAAATTATTTTTCGTCCAGCACTTACCTATGTCTCTTTCGACTTAGAAAACCACTTGATGTTATATTACTTGAAAAGCTATTGTCCCTTTGCAGTTCGCCAGCCTGTCAGTACTTCAGTACTTTCATTAAAAATGCGATTCAGGATTGTTTCATATCAAACAATTGAAATATTAATTGATCTGGTTTCGATTTTTAACTGTATGGGTTATTGTCGCTCGGCATTTTTTCGGCATAAATCTTTGCAGCTATTTTCGGTGATTGTCGGTAGTTTTTTAGTGACAGTTTTTCAAATCCGATTGACTGTAGTTTTTCAAATTCGATTGACTGTCTCCGACTTTTACAAAACATGGAACGGCTGTTGTAGGATAAGAATGTAACTAGACACGAAATGATTGGAGTGTCAGTGTTCTGAAATGGTAATTTTCCGGTATCTTGAATTATTATAACGCTAAATATAATACTAGTTCTATTATACTTAGTTTTGTATCAGGCACAAATAACGCAATATGACTTTATACAGACAAACCTATTGCTTCTTGACCGTATATCTTGAAGTATAGATAACTCCGTTGACCTTCGATCGCGGAATGTTGAGTTTTCTCCCTTGGCAAGCGAGAGAAATTCTCTTGAATAAACTGACGTCCTTGGTTTTGATGAATGTTTATATGTAGCATGCTGGGATCACAGGTGGCAGTATCAGTGTTTGGTCCGCAAACGATTAAATAAAATAATAAAAAAAGATAAAAATGTCCGTACTGAACTAATATACTAACATTATCAAGGTATAAAGCGTACTATATGTCTATATGCCAAAGATTGTGGAACATTTCATCTCGTTGTTTCAACATAAAATACGGGCGCTGAAGAAAAATTGCTATACAAGTCATTCAAATAAACTATAAGATATTAATTCTTACCGAAAATCTCGTTCAATTGTATCTTATAACTGCGAAACAGCAAAACAGTGTTACTTTCGTTATTCAACTTCGCTCAATGTCATTTTATTTATGCACTGGTTACCCGCTGCGCTCACGGTATCGTAATAATTGTTGGGAACCAAGCCTATTGTAAGATGCAATGTTCCACAATCTTTGGACATAGACATATACTACGCTTTATACCTTATAGTATACAGGGAGTTAGATAGACAATCGATATATACACGGTCCGCTCAGTGACGGATTTGTTCTTTTTCTTTTTTAAACACTGATACTGCCACCTGTGGCTGGGATAACATATGTTTCCCATTGACTAGTGGCGTAGAATTGTAGGGATATTTCACGCTAAATTACCCACAGCGGATATAAATATTAATAATAGAGAGATATAAACATGGGCGTAAAGTGAAAGGTCTCCAGTGACAGGCCGACTGTTTTTTTGAGAGATTTGAATATTAAGTATACATATAACTCAAAGATGTGTAACCGGTAAGAAATAAACATCGGGGTTTACTTATCATTTTGCTAAATTAGTCGCCAGTTGTTGATTGAGCAGAGCTAAGATACGATGACGGCACTACAGAGGGGGAATGTAATGCTGAGAGCAGAGGCGAGCAAAGGAAAGTTGAGATGAGATGACCAGAATGCCGTAAAGCAAATACCAGGAGAGCAAAGCTCACCCGACCTAAGTCTGACTAATATACCCTATGTTTACAAAGACAAACCCCTCAATCTACTCTCTTCGTATGAAATTATTCCCCTTTGAACCCTCAAACATAGGAATCAAGTACAAAATAAAATCTAGCTTAAATTGAAAAGAGTTATGCTATTCGATTGATAAAATATATTATCTAGTCGGGTAGCCAGACTAACCAGAGTACGTTAAAGCCGAGTTGATACAAGTAGAGCTTCAGAAGAGTCCAACCGAGCAAAGATGAACAGATCATGAATGGACAGAGCAGAACAAAGTGGAAATTAGCAAAAAGGGTAAGAAGAAGTGAGCCAGTCAGGGCAATACGAAGCAGACACACGTGCTGAACTGAGAGAAACTGAGCTATATGGAGCTGGCCAGAGAAGAGCGGAGCACTGAGGAGCATAGACTAAATATGTAATTTGGCTCCATGATCATGCCTAATCGACTGTCACCATGACGAAAATCTGTTTGCACATATAGAAAATCTGTTTCCACATTCGCAAGTGTCAAATATCAAATAGCATGCAAACGTGTGCGTATACGATAAATATGTCATGTTCACATTTTCACTAATGGAAGGGAATAAAATATTTATAATTAAGATGTCCGTTATGCTAAAAGCGCGATTAAAGTACCTACATAAATTACAATACTTGTTCATTATAGGAAAAATTGCATGCTTTTAGACAGTATAGTTGAAAGCTGATTACTCTTTAGTATTGAAGAACATTAATAGTACCTAGACACGTGGCAGACATGTAGCATATGGCGGCCATGTGATCAGAAACATCGAAGAGTGCACACATTTCTGACATTTGGAAAATATTTCTCTAGCCTAAAACATACGTTCGCAATAAATTATTGAATAATATAGTTAAGACATTTTGTTTAGAATGTAATTTTCTGGTGTTTATGTTGTATATTTTTGTATATTAGTAATATATACAAAGATCTTAGAAATCTGTGATTTATGCACGGTTAAAATAATCTTACTGACTGACTGTTCACAGGCGGTGGATACTTTGATGTTACTAAGATGCATGTGATGCGAAACTAGACCATACACTTTTAAAGAAGTACATTTTGTTTACAATTAGCTGATCATGATTCGACACATTTCCACCTCTATGCATGTTATGTTAATGGTTATTTTTAGTAATTGTTTCTTTGCCGACACCCATGTAACCTACTAGTATTTGTGGTTATGTGACTACACCATACACTGAGTAGAGGTCAGATACCATGCAGGATCCAAGATCATAAAGTTTTTTTATGATCAACTCAATTTGAGTTTGCTATTTGAGTAGCTCCGTGAAAAAAATCACCAACTTAATATTATTTGCAGTCTTTGCTAGAAATATTGTCCAAACTTTACTATCTTCAATGCTATATCCAAATCATACGCACGTTAAAGTAATATTATTTTACTGTTTGAGGCTGGGCGGAAAAAATTAAATCAGGGGTGATATTCAATATTGATCTCATTGACTTAAGGATAAGGACAACCAACCAGATTACACTATATTTTAAAAACTCTTTGTCAGAAAGAGGCGATATTATTTGTTATCCTTATTCTAAAATTAATTAAGATCAATATTGAATACCACCCTGTCTAAGAAAGAATATGTACGAAAGTTGAACTATAACTGGTACTGGATCGGGAATGTTTTGTGTCTTCAATGATGTTGGCTACAAAATGTCCTCCGCATGTGGAGAAGTAAGTGGTTGTTTGCCGAAGAGCACGCCTTGTATTAGTAATGGCCGAAAACTATAACTCCAGTTAAACTGAAAAGATTAAGCCCACATGACTGAAAAGGTACGCCTTGGTTGACCACTTAAAAGACATGCCAGACTCTACCCTAGGTGTGAAGATTACAAGACGTTAATTTCTACAAATGAAGTATAATTTGATCAAATGATTAATTTATAATCCCCGAATTAAAAAAATCAGTAGTTCAAGCATCCACAGCACGTGGGAAAAATCTGACGTCTAATTAAAACATAAATGATGTCATGTTTCAAATTCCATTAATGTAGTATGTAGTATTTATAAATTGAAAGTAAAATACGATTATACTCATTCACCAGGACCTTTGAGCTTTGCTTTTCTAAAGCATGTTCTACACTGCTCAACATTTAAAACATGTCAGTTTTCAATGTTCGATAACTCCGTAAATACCTGATGTATTTTTGCGAAAGCTGTTCATATTCTTCCGTTGACATTCATTTCCACATTCAAAACTCTGTTGAACGTCGACTTAGACGATCGACATTTATTTTGAATTTCAAAATGAGGTTCTGTAGTTTGTCTCCTGTCGCTAAGATGTCTTCAAACGTGCTCGCATTTTGTGATTTTTATTTTAGAACGAAGCCGTTAAATGTAAAAACCGGGTAATCGACATTTTGCATAATTATTATATAACGAGAATGTTAATATGAGTGTCTAGTTGTTATGTTATACTTGTTCTAAAAGTAACATGGCAAATGGAATTATTAAAACGTATCAGACACGCAACACACGACACATGTGAAAATGGCTAAAGCGTCGTGGAGCTGACAGAGTTCTTCTATTGTTTTCACTTCGTTGAGACTGGTAGTTGCTAGTAACGTTGTTCAAAGTGACCTACTGAATTAATGATTATTTAAAACGAGATATTTGCGTTATAGTGGAGTGGCCGTCTAATTGGACAATGACACCCGTCTGCGAGGGAAATATGGAAATTGAGATTTTTAACACGTTGATGGTAAGACGTTAGATAAATTATCAAGTAGATCTAACCATTCATAAAAATTGAATTTGTTTCCAGCCATTTTTTTAAAAATAGGTGCCCGAATATGTATTTGAGTAAACTTTGAAATTGTTTCCTAAAATATTTCTAAAAATGGATGTCCGAATATAAATTTTGTGCAGTGTATTTGGATGTGAAGCCTAGTTCATTCATTTTTTACCTATACAGTCTGGTGCAAACGCTAATTTAGACTTGAGTTCGTTTGTATTAAATCATTGACTTCACTCTATTCAGCTTTATTGACGATCATGTATTCTTTAGTAAAAAATAGCTTGTATAAATACACCGGCTCCTCTTTACATTCATCAGCGATTTATTCATCATTTCAGTCGTTCAATTATTATTCTAGTAATACTAAAGGATATGAACGTGCGCTGTAGCTAATTCGACAGAGCCTGATTTCAATAGACGCACAGGAGGGTATTAAGTACATCTAATCCGGACAGAATAGAGCGCCATCTACCGTATGTGAAAACTCACAGGGTGGGGTAACTCTGATTAGTGTTGTATTGTGTGAAAACAAAATCTGCGCGTTAAGCGAACTTGTGATATTTACACGTTTGTGTGGACCACCCAACAGTAACTTAATATCGACCGAACATTCATCAATTCATCACTACATTAAAGTATTTCCTTATATCGAACGCATTAAAATGAAAGCATCCATATGGTCACTTGAAGTTTGGCTTTTACCTTTGTGAAAAAGAAATGAATTGACACATGTGTACAGTCACAGACTAAGTTTCGTACTACGTAGTATTGAAGTATTTCTGAAAAGGTAACTTGTAGCAATATCATTTGTAGGACATATGCATGTCACAGGCAACAGTCTAGTCTTATGTTAATGTTTTCCATTCGACCATTCCAAACATCTAAGCATTTCTACAAAGTGTCCCTAATTTGACAAAGACTCTGTGTATAATAATTGAAACCCTTGTAAAGTGAACCCCAAATAAATGCCATGGGTACGACAAAACCGCAATACTGTAACAGTATTCACAGGTACATGTGAAATTACTTACTCACTCCCTGGTGGAATAATCTATCTCCACTTTGCCCTGGCTTTGGCTAGTTTCTGAACCTCTCCCATTGAGCCATGTCTTCGGGTTCTTGTAGAACTGCTCTTCGCCATGTTTTCTTTGGCCTACCAGGTTTCCTTTTCCCAAGCGGTGTCCGTCGTAAAGCGACCTTTGGAAGTTTGGATTGGTCCATTTAGAATATATGTCCTAGCAGGAGAACAAGTTAGGTCAAATGACGTGCTAGGATACTGGAAGAAAATGATGAAAAGGCATAACAAACGTACATGCATCAACAGGGACTAGTTGGGTTAGGTGTGGGCTTTGTGCCGTTTAGTTGTATAATGATGTGTTGTTACTATTTTCTGTGCTCGGCTGGTTGAGTTGAGTGCTGCCTTCCCTGTCCGATTTCCTCATACCCTTTTAAACAATCTAATGCAAGTGAAGTATAAATGCACAAACATATTGACAATGTTTTGTTGATATATACATGCATGACTGAAAAAAAGGTATGAACACCTGATGACATAAACATGAACATAATAAAAATCATCCAAACATTACTGGTTTACCATCTGCAACACTAACCACTTGCTTAAACATTAAAGTATCTCTTCCTTTTCTAACTTAACCACGTAGGTGGGATATTTAAGGCCATTTTAGTGTACAAGTCTATGTTCATATTCAATAAACGTATTGTACCATACAGCCACACTTGAGAAACCATACCCCATGAACCTTTTTAATTTTAACGAGCCGTAGAATGTTGATCAAAAGTTTATGAGTATAATGTTGTTAGATATGGATAACCCCCATTGGGTAGAAGTGAGCCGAACGATTAGATAGTTCGCTGTGATACATGTTTTCAAACTGGTACACATGTGTGGGATACCCTACTTAAGTTAAATTAATTTATTGCATGTTACTTATGATAAGCCTCGTCGCCGCCTTTCTTGACTCTGAACTTTTGCGTGAAGACTGAAAAAGTGTAAACGATACATTTGTACCTCATATAGACACTGTTACTTTATACTTGAAAATGGGATACAATGTATATATAATATTTTAAGTGGGTGTATGCAATTATTAGCAACTGGCTTTCCATCTTTCAAGTATAAACCACCTGTTTGTAAGGGCGTTTCCGGACACATGCTCACTTCAAGGACATGTACGCGTACCTTTTCACATGAACCAGCCCTTTATCCCCCTTATTTCCGTAGATTTCTGATGAACCATATAATAAGTTCCATGTTTTAGGCACACCTATATGGATCCTTATGGTATTAAATATTGAGAAATTGTTTTATTATTATTGAATTGGAGAACAAAGATAGCCAATTATATTGCCTGAAACGGACCAACATTTAAATACTGTGTAAGCTGATAGGTTGACCTTATCCTTAAGTCAATACCCCTGGTTTCAAAGTTATTACTTCACAAAATATACTAGTTTCCTATCTGGAGCTTCTTCAGTGTATTCAAATATGTAGTATCTTACACAAAATACAGCTGTCAAATCGCTGACTTAGAATGAGAAGGTCGTACCTACAAATCGATATATTGAGAAAACAAGAGAAAACTGTCTGTAATTTACTTTTTACCTATGGAAAAACAAGTTTTAAAACTTCATTTTGGTCAACATGACAATTTCCGATTTTCATGAAAATAGGCTCATAAGAAGCGCCTTGTGAAGCAGATTTCAGAATATGCTAGTCTTATAAGGTCGTAAGTAGTAGTTACGACCTTCTCATTCTAAGCCATCGACATGTCATGAGACACATCGGCTTGATAAGTTAACAAAGGGTTCATTAAAATAATGCTAGTACTCGTGCGTTTAATAGTAAAGTCAGCTTGCACAAAGTATGTCGTAAACGTATATTTACCGAGTCACAGACACACGATGGGAAGTAAGTTCGCCAACGTTTACCCCTTACCTAATCCACATGTATCTGTTGTTTAAAGAAACCAACCGTGAGAACTGTTGGTAAGAACTGGCTGGACCAATGCCACTATAATTAATAAGCACTTCAGTTTACTGTTTATACATGCATCGTGTTCCGTCATATCACATTGGCACTGGGTCAACCGCGGTTTGTTATAAGTCTATCGTGCCGTACTACAGAATGAACGTTGGTTTTATGTAATGCAAGCTCGCAGAGGTACAAGCAGGGATGGATGATATATTCATACCTACTTTATTACCTTATTCTAAGTTGGTACTTTGTTGAGCTTGAACATTCCCCCCTTAAGACGAGGAGAAATTGGTCATTTTTTTGTGGCAGAGCAATCAGGAATTTATTTAATTAGGTGCCGTTAAATCGATGTGGCATACTATCAGCTATTACTATGCAAAAAACTATACAATACCTATAATGCTGAACACAATGGCATAATGGAACTACGGAATGTACAATCAAATCACTTGAACATGTATTAATCCCGTTCCGTTGTCTTGCATACCCCTTGTGCAAAGCTATTTAGTATATTTTTATCCAACTCTGATGTCATGCGGACCCCTGTGATGATCGCTCCTCGAACATTGGTGAAAAATGTGAATATGGATTAATTGTTTATACAACATACATCTTAGTATAATTTGATAATGACGCGTTATCCGACAGCGCATTGATATACTTTATTTCTTTTCCTTCATGTAAGAAGCGAACATCTTGCTTCGGTGTGAGAAATGTTACGCTATCAAACTGTGCAGAATTTTATTGACTAATTTGAAAATTCTAGATAAATCAAAGCTTTAAACCTATCATTATGTTCTCCGAAAAAAATCTCAAAATTGGCTTTTCAGATAAACATAGACATTTGTATATTTCTGCAGGTCTCATAAATATATAAAATAACATATATCAATGATACAATTTACATCAAGCAAATTAGAAAATACGTTGCAGTCACATCTGCTTGCATTAACGGTTTATCGTAAATGCAAAGTATATAATGTAAATTATGTCATATAAATAAAGCAATGGTAATAAAAACGTTATTATCGTATGTGATGTTCCATAGCATGTCCCATCAATATAACAACGCATACGACAGGGAAGGCAGAATGCAACATATAGTTACAAAAAGACACCTCCAAATGACAAATTACTGCCAATAAAACATTAAGAATAATATGCGTACCAATACGTCAGAACGACAAATACATCCACCAATGCGACACAAGCATTTGCCAATCTAGCCTTGGCGGAACACCGGAGCTGATTGTGTTTATTCTATTCAAAATAACAAACATGCAAAGATCAGCTAACAAGTTGCTGACAAGTGCAAGCACCATAACAGCCAATACATGAACATTGTTTGCCACATTTACAAGCTTCTTTGTACTTTTGGAATATTACCACTCTTCAGAAACGTCAATCATCTTCAGCTAGCTATCATTGCACTGCTGAAGGGCTTGACCATCGATAATATCACGGAAGACCATAGCCTGTCCAACAGGGGAACGAAAGGTAGGGTGACTATTGGCCAACTGTAAAAGCCGACGATCGAAGCATGGTAATGTATGTTTATAAATAACCTGCTACTCGTGGCAAATGGTACGCAAAATCCTGTTTTGATTACATTTGTCTATCAGGCGAATGTGAAAATGTGATGAGTTTGGTATTGACATCTTCTGGCATGTTACCGATATCTGCAATGGAGAATGTGAAACACTGTTATCACCTTACAATAAAATAGTCATACATAAAATATGACCAAGTGGATACAAACTCGAGCTGTTTATACAATAATACATAATCAATGACCAATATTGACCACAGAAAAAAGGATTCTTGATCAATACAGGTCAGGATTGTTGAAATACTACACCATACTTCATAAGTTAATAGCAATTTGATAGGAATACTGACATTGTAGTTACATTTGTGGAGAATGAGCCTAATAGGAAACACATTCTGGGGTCCAATAAAAAATCCATGTGTCACCATGCCATTATTCCACGAAACGATTGAATACTAGCATACACATTGATTTAAACATTTGGTTATGTTAGTCGTGAAACGACAAATGCATTGTGTTCTTGCTTTACCAACATGCTTGTTTCTGTACATTTTGTGAATTTTACTCTAGCTTAAAAATGAGGAAGTAAATGTTTTTTCTCTAAAATATTAAATAACGAGTGTGCCTGCTTACATTTGGAATTTGTTTTCAAAACATACTACTATATCAGAGGGACAAACTACTACGATAAGCCAACTGAAAGACAGACAATTACTTGGCCATAGATGTGGCATTGTAATACGACCTTGACTTTCGTTTACTTTGTACGATTCGCATATTGTGGTTATTATCTATTTTATATTTATAATTGACTGGAGGCATGTCACCATGTCATATTCTAAAATTAAATTAGATATGCCAGTTGACACTGGATTTCCGTACGAACTTATCAAAAGGTTTTAGAATTTACAACCTGTCAGGTGCAACAAACACGTGTTAGACGTTCTAGAAATCCCTAATTAACTTAATAATTCCATTGATGACCATACAAATCATGCCGTGAACATCATACTAATACAAATAAGTCCATCCTAGTTTGATGATAAAAGTTTTGAAGTTACAAACGATGTTTTGTCAGCATTTGTGACTTCCCGTAGCGACACATACAATAAGTATTATACAAAACTAGCTAACTAAACACCATAGATTAGACGGTCAATTGGTTTGTATTACCAACCCTTTGAAGGTGTATTTTGCTCATCTTAACAACTTACAAACAAAATGTTGAATTTTGGTAATCACATTGGTGAAAATACCCGTAATGGGAACCATATTTATACAAATGCATCTGAAAGTAACTCTTTATATCGCTGGCTTACAATGTAGGATGAGAAAGGCGTAATTGCTACTTACGACTAAAACATATTTATAATCATCATCAGAAGGTAATTCTTATGAGCAAATTTTCATAAAAATTGGAATTCGTCATGTTGACCAAACTGAAGTTGAAGCTTCTTGTTTTATCAAAATATTGAGTGTATACGTTCTAAGCCAGTGATTTATTGCCTCGTGCAAATACAAGCTAAAATACTGCATTTTCTTTAGAATTGTTTTGTTCTTAAATTATCAGTACTGTGATATAAAGAGGTATATGCAGCTGCAATTTCATTACTTGTGGAAAAGATGGTTTCATCATTACCACGTTTAATTGTATGTTTATGGACATACTTACGATGGTACTGCCATATAAGGGACATTTGTAATGACAATCACGATTTTACGCTTTTTTGTTTATTTATACTAAGCATCTCTTTCATACCAGTAGATTTATTCACAATGACACGTAACATTAATTTGTTTTCTGTAAGAAAGCATGTCATTATTAAAACTGCATTCAAGTCTGGAGACAAATTAAGACATGATTGCAGATTTCAAACTTCATACATTTAATTCTGTGTTAAGCACCTAAAGTCATAATGTTACAATTTTATTTATTGTGAAGATAAAAGTTTGTAACGGATTGTGCATGTAATGCCAACGGTTAAACCAGCGACATGAGAATTTCAGACCCCGAAGCATCGCCGTATAATAAGAATTACGTGGTACAGTTCTACCCGTGGGCACACCTGTTCAACTTAGACTGGTATCATATGGTGTTTGACTAATGAGAGCTACTATTTCACACAAGAGGTGGTTCATTTGCATAACTTGGCAAGCATTTGGCGTCGACATCCGATATAATTCGTCACTCTGAATCTATTCATGGAAAGGAGAATAAACCCACGTAACAAAATCAATAGTGTAAACATACGTCAACAATAAAACCGTCTCCCATTTTGTTACCGGTATTCAATTGTATGAATATAAAATAGTCGAACCACAATCGTAAACATAGGTGATAATTCTGCTGAAAATACGGCTAAGTAATTATTTCTTTTACCTGATGCTAAAAAAATAATTCACACAATAGTAAACATTAACAGAAATGTGACTCTTCTGAAGCCGATTTCAATGTTTAAAAGTATTAAATGACTACGAAATAAAAGCAACATGAGATGACTGCGTAACGTTATTATGGCGTCACGTAGTTGACATTTGAATACGTCTGTACAAAAGTAAATTTTATCTTTAATAAACTTTGATGTGGAGTTAAGTCTTAGAATTTAATAAGAACATTTAATAAGTGTTATAGAAACATAAAAACATAATTTAAAGTTAATGAGTTTAGAAATATAGACACGAAATTGGCCCTTGTTTAAACAGGGTGTTCTCAAAAGTGGAAATGGCATACTGTGCGCCGACATGTTTGCAAACTATAAAGCTATACGTTCCACAATAACTCTTTGTTTGTCAAAATGTGCTGCTTTGTTAGAAGTATTCTACACGGTTCGTATTTAAAAAGTCGTTTCCAAATTCACACACTTTAGAAAGAACAATAACTAGATATGTGGGCGATGAAGAAATAATTAGATTTCTGTCAACCAAACTTAGCTTTTTACTCAAGTTCGGGTAGATTATGTTCTTGTGTGGCATACCATCAGACTTGTTGTGATTGCGGAGGCAGAAGTTAAACCTAGGCTTTTTGCACTTTTTGTTTCACATGTCAGAATCTCTGGGAGTAGTCGGATTGAATAGTCAAAGGGGTTGTCCTGAACTCCACGTTTGAAGACGTTAACAATTTGACGTTGACAAGTTGCTTTCGGAAGAGCAATCATGTACTGATTGATCTATAAGAATTTTGTATACGTTGTAACTAATTCGAGAATTTCCAATTACATGGAGGGAAATCGGTGACAATCTATTGCTGAGAAATGTATTGTGAATTATGTATTTCGAACCATAGAAAGCAATTAAACACACAAGCTGCAAATTTTATCATTTACTCCAGTTATCATACCAATGTTAAGTCACAATGCCCTTAATGTTTGCTATAGAAAATATTGGGGGAAGTGTAAGACACAAATAAGACAGACATTAATGACAAAAATGTTGGAAAAGCTCTTCATTTTTCGATTAATGTCCATACACAATTTTCATTTGATGTTTGTTCTTCTACTTCTGATTGTTATCTTTCATAACGTAGTTGTTTGTATTTGTTGCTTTCACATGCTTCGTGCTCGTTTTCTTTTGTGTTCTGTGACTTTTGTGCAGGGCTGTTTCTACAAAATACCCGTGTTTTACGTATCTGATTCATTACGTTTCTTCTTACTGGAAATCCATTGTCTTAATCGTAGGATAAACAATAATACTGAGTACCCAAGCAGTATGACAGAAAAACTATTACAAGCGTCGAGACAGAATACCAACAATTCTGACACACGTGCGATACGTGCTAGACATTCCAAAGGACTGTAAACAACTAAACATGCCCTGAAGGTATCCACTAACTATACCAACAGATTGACATGTGATATCGTGTCGCAGACTGGGACACACATGTGCACTGTTCGGTAACTTTGCTAAATATTTGTTGCAACATTTTGTGTTCCAGTCGGGGAATATGTAAAAATATAATATTATGTCTAGGACATTTTTCCTATCGATGTTCACATACTTTTAGGTCTGCAACTTGGCAGGGTGTGTTATGTTATCGCCGATATAATTGCAGATGAAACGGTTTTGGCTGTCTACACTGTTACTAACAGACATAAGTCGAGGGTGTCTTGCTGAAACAATAGATATTAGTTCAGAGCTTGAAGAAACAATTATGCAATTAGTTGTGTATAGTATGCTGATTTGTCTAACTGTGTCTACAGAACACATCCATTATATAACATTGTTGACATTTCTGATATAGACGTTTTGTCGTTATGATAAGTGATTCATTATTAGATATAAGCAATGATTAAATAATGTGATAATGTAAGTTATTATGACTGCTTATACCTCCGTGCTTACATTACACAACAATAAAGAGACCAACGTTATTATGACAAATGGCATAATAAACGGCCCAACGTTTTAGGTGATACAATGTCTTTTATTTGTTTTGTACTCCTTATAAATAAACACAAGAATACATGCAGCAGCAATATGGCAGAAATGTTATTGACGATAAATATATTTCTTGTTCATACATTTAATATTGACTAGAAATTATATTTTTTGTAAGTTAAGTCGGGGTTGTAAAATGACAAAACATTGCCTTATTGTACTGTGCCAGTTGGAATTATTAATCATGTAGTGTCTTATTGTAGAATGCTTTTCTTATCATAACATTCTTGTTTATTCATATATGCAGGTGTTTTGTTATCTAGGTCATGAACGAGACAGTCAGTCTAGATAAATGCACACCGACATTACAATTAGAATCATCATCGATTGTCCCATGTTTGGCGTTAGCTGATGGGTGTGGTCAATCGAAATACGTACATTAAATGCAAGAGTAAACACATAATGATCCAGTTGTCTCAGAATAAGTCTTACAATGCGGATACAATATTCCATTGACATTTTAATATTGATATAAATAAATATAAAAGTGAGTTGTCTTTTGTAGTTATTATGATATAGCGCATAAACTTGAATAAGTCAACATCCTGTAGAATTTATAATCACAGACCACTTGTCAAAACCTATGTTTGCCAACTTGTCCACAGTGTTTACCTTGCTTTTGAAATATATATAAGTGTTTTTAAATTTAAACAGCTAACAATAATTATATCACCTTTTTATTTACTCATACGGTAACGACAATTATTATTATTGTAACACAAGCAAATCTTGTCTCTATGTAATTTATTATCACCACATTGAAGATGGTACCTTTACATTATGCTTTAACAATCACACTTTATGTGGGCTTTTTAAAGTCAAATAAACAGTAAATAATGCATCTGTCACAAGGAAAACTGAGAAAAATGAACTATGTCAAACACAGTATTAGACATTTAGGCAGCATTTTGCAGCAGTAAGTCAAACAAAGTACACGTAAACACAAAAGAGAATCACAACGGAATGAAAAGGCACATTGGATTGTTAGTATATTTTATTTCACTTTGTGACCATTCAGAGTTCATGTTGAGGAAGACCACATATAACCCTTGTTAGTGTTGTTTTAGTGACATTTGTTGTCACCAGGATAGGACCATTGGCTTTCAACAAAATGGCCGGGTGAAGAAAATTAAATAAATATTATCGATTGCTTACACCACATACTCTTTGGAACAACTGCCAATTTGCAAACGATATTGATACATTCTACCGCGTTTATGTTAAACATGCAACAGTCTTTTGTCCAGCAACCATTATCATGGTGTATTGGATTCCCTTTGATTTGATTGTAATTAGGATTTTATGTTTTATCGAATTTCAAGAATGCTTAACATCTTTACCGCTATATCTTAAATTTGACATGAGCAAGTTAGTGAAAAATGCATTAATGACAACGGTTTCTCTTTTAACAAATTTGGTTTGAAACCTCCGCATTCATTTATGGTCCTGCTCGCCCCGGTTAGAGAGTGGATTGAACACTCAATTGTCACCAGAGCGAACCGGTTGGTACTTGGTTGAGCACAGTTTGTTACACTTACCGGTATGTCACCATTAACACATGGAGAATTTGGTCATTTTTGTGGAAGAACAAGTAAGAATTTGTTGATTCATTTTACTAGTGCCTGGAAAACCTTGTGACATATGATCAGCTAGTAAGATTCCAATAACTACAGAATGCCTAAAAATGATGCTAAACACAATTTCATACGAACTACCAAATGTACCATGGAATACATTGAACATGTATTACTCCCGTTCCGTTGTCTTTCATACTCATTGTGTAAATCTATTTAGTTCTTTTATTTGCCGTGTCTGATGTCAAAGCGGACCCCTGTGACGATCGCTTCTCGAACATTGGTGAAAAATGTGAAATGCGGATAAACTGTTTGTACAACATACATCTTAGCATAAATTGGTAATGACGCGTTATCCGACAGCGCAGCGATATAAGTTATCTCTTTTCCTTCATGTAAGAAGCAAACATCTTGCTTCAATGTGAGAAATGCTACGCTATCAAACTGTGCAGAATTTTATTGACTAATTTGAAAATTTTCGATAAATCAAAGCTTTAAACCTATCATTATGTTCTCAGAAAAAATCTCAAAATTGGCTTTTCAAATAAACAAATACATTTGTATATTTCTGTTCGTCTCATAAAGATATGAAATAGCATATATCAAGGATACAAGTTACATCTATTAAATAAGAAAATATGTTGCAGTCACATCTGCTTGCATTAACGGATTATCGTAAATGCAAAGTATAAAATGTAAATTATGTCATATAAATAAAGCAATGGTAATAAAAACGTTATTATCGAATGTGATGTTCAATAGCATGTCCCATAGATATAACAACACATACGACAGGGAAGGCAGAATGCAAGATATAGTCACAAAAGACACCTCCAAATGACAAATTACTGTCAATAAAACATAAAGTATAATATGCGTACCAATACGTCAGAACGGCAAATAAGTCCTCCAAAGCGACACAAGCATTTGCCAATCTAGCCTTGTCGGAACACCTGAGCTTATTGTGTTCATTCTATTCAAAATAACGAACCTGCAAAGATCAGCTAACAAGTTGTTGACAAGTGCAAGCACCATAACAGCCAATACATGTACCTTGTTTGCCACATTCGCAAGTTTCTTTGTACTTTTGGAATATTACCACTCTTCAGAAACGTCAAAACATCTTCCTCTACCTATTGCAACATCATTGCACTCCTGAAGGGCTTGACCATCGATAATATCACGGAAGACCATAGCCTGTCCAACAGGGGAACGAAAGGTAGGGTGACTAATGGCCAACTGTAAAAGCCCACGATGGAAGCATGGTAATGTAAGTTTATAAATAACCTGCTACTCATGGCAAATGATACACAAAACCATGTTTTGATTACATTTGTCTATCAGGCGAATGTGCAAATGTGATGATTTTGGTATTGACATCTTCTGGCATGTTACCGATATCTACAATGGAGAGAATGTGAAACACTATTATCACCTTACAATAAAATAGTCATACATAAAATATGACCAAGTGGATACAAACTCGAGCTGTTTATACAATAAAACATAATCAATGACCAATATTGACCACAGAAAAAAGGATTCTTGATCAATACAGGTCAGGATTGTTGAAATACTACACCATACTTTATAAGTTAATAACAATTTGATAGGAATACCGATGTTGTACTAACATTTGTGGAGAATGAACCTAATAGGAAACACATTCTGGGGTCCAATAAAAAAAACCTATTTGTCACTATGCCATTGTTCCACGAAACAACTGAATACTAGCAAACATATTGATTTAAACATTTGGTTATGTAAGTCGTGAAACGACAAATACATCGTGTTCTTGCTTTACCAACATGCTTGTTTCTGTACATTTTGGGAATTTTCCTCTTGATTAAAAATGAGAAAGCAAATTTACTGTATTAAATTACGAGTGTCTATGATTACATTTGGAATTGGTTTTCAAAACATACTACTACAATAGGGGACAAACTACTACGAGAAGCCAACTAAAAGACAGACAATCACTTGGCCATAGATGTGGCATTGTAATATGAACTAGACATTCGTTTACTTTGTACGATTTGCATATTGAGGTTATTATCTATTTTATATTTATAATTGACTGGAGGCATGTCACCATGTCATATTTCTAAAACTAAATTAGATATGCGAGTTGACACTGGATTTCCGTACGAAGTTATCAAAAGGTTTTAGAATTTACCACCTGTAAGGTGCAAAAAACACGTGTTACTCAAAAATCCCTAATTAACCTTTATAATTCCATTGACGAACATACAAACATCATACTAATACAAATACTTCTATAATCATTTACGTCGATCAAAGTGTCGAAGCGACAAACATTTTTGTCAGCACTTGTGACTTCCTGTAGCGGCACATACAATAGATATTATGCAATAACTCGCTAACAAAACACCCTGACATAAACGGTCAATTGATAAGAATGACCAACCCTTTAAAGTTATATATTGCTCATCTGAACAACTTACAACAGCACATCAGTTAACTACATATTGGTATGATCACATTGGTTAAACGACCTGTATTTGAAACTAATGAGATACAAATGCATTTGAAAGAAACACTTTGTATCGCTGGCTTAAAATGTAAAGGTTGTAACTACTACTTACGAACTAATAAGTCTAATAGATATTTGAAATCTCATAGTTTCATAGTTGTGGAAAAGTGGGTCCATCCTTACCATGTTCAATTCTCGTATGTTCATGTACACACATTGAAAAGTACGGTCTTGTACAGGATATTTGTTATGACACACACGATTTCTCGCTTTTCCGTTTATTTTATACCCAGCATCTCTTTCATACCAGTAAACTCATTCACAACATCACGCATCAATAATTTGTCTTCTATACGAAAGCATGTCATTATTAACATTGCATTCAAGTCTGGAGACAAATTAAGACATGCTTTTAGATTTCAAATTTCGTAATTTGATTCTGTGTTAAGCACCTTAAGTCATAATGTTACAATTTGATTTTATGTTAAAGATAAAAGTTTGTAACGTATTGTTCAAGTGTGCATGTAATGCCAATGGTTGAACCAGCGACATGATAATTTCAGACCCCGAATCCTCGCCGTATAGTACGAATTACGTGGTACTGTTCTACCCATGGGTACACCTGTTCAATACAGACTGGATTCATATGGTGTTTGACTAATGGGAGCTACAATTTCACAAGATGTGGTTCATTTGCATAACTTGGCAAGCATTTGGCGTCGACATCTGATATAATTCGTCACTCTGAATCTATTCATGGAAAGGAGAATATCTCAAGTAACAAAAGAAATATTGTAAACATACGTCAACAATAAAACCGTCTCCCATTTTATTACCGGTATTCAATTGTGTGAATATAAAATAGTCGACCCACAGTCGTAAACATGGGTGATGATTCTACTGAAAATACGGGTATTTTATCATTTATTTTACCTGATATTAAAAAATTAATTCTCACAATAGTAAACATTAACAGAAATGTGACTCGTTTGAAGACGATTTCAATGTTTAAAAGAATTAAGTGACTACGAAATAATAGCAACATGAGCCGAATGCGTAAAGTTATTATGGCATCACGTAATTGACATTTGAATATGTCTGTACAATAGTAAATTGTATCTTCAATAAACATTCAAGTGGAGTTTAGTCTTAAAATTTAATAAGATCGTTTATCAAGTGTTATAGAAAACATAAATACATAATTGAAAGTTTATGCGTTTTGAAATGCTAGGACTTTATTACTATAAATAATAGGATGTAGACACGAAATTGGCCCTTATTGAAACAGGGTGTTCTCAAAATTGGAAATTGCATACTGTGCAGCGACACGTTCGCAAACTATAAAGTTATATGTTCCACAATGAGTCTTTGTTTGTTAAAAGGTAATACAAACTAAGTATGCTTTGTTTGAAGTATTCCACACGGTTTATATTCAAAAAGGCATTTCCAAATTCACACGCTGTATAGAGAACAATAACTAAACATGTGGGTGATGAAGAAATGTTCTGACACAATTTTGTCCTTTTGACTTAGTCTAGTACTTGTAATCTGTATTTGGGCATTGTATTGTATTTGTTGCCTTTCACGTGTTTTGTGCTCGTTCTTTTATGTAAAACAGTATAATGTGCTTTTTGAGTCCTGCTGTTTCTAGCCAATGTCGTTTTCCCTATCCGATTAATTGTCCTTTTACATCCACCCACATGTACATAGTGTAATGGATTTATGATCCGTAGTAATAATGACAAACATTTCTTCTTTCGTTTTATTTTACTGGAAATCCATTGTCCTAATCGTAGGATAAACAATAATACTTAGCACCCAAACAGACTGACAGGAACATTCTACCAAGATTCGAGACAAAATACCAACCATTCTGACACACGTGCGCTACGTACGAGGCATTCCAAAGGACTGTAAACACCTAAACATGCCCTGAAGGTATCCGCTAACTACCAACAGACTAATACGCGATATCGTGTCGCAGACTGGGACACACATATGCAATGTTCGGTAACTACGCTAAATATTTGTTGCAACATTTTGTGTTCCAGTCAGGGAATATGTAAAAATATAATATAATGACATTTTTCCTATCGATGTTCACATACTTTTAGGTCTGCAACTTGGCAGGGTTTGTTATGTTATCGCCGATATAATTGCAAATGAAACGGTTTTGGCTGTCTTCACTGTTACTAACAGACATAAGTCAAGGGTGTCTTGCTGAAACAATAGATATTAGTTCTGAGCTTGAAGAAACAATATATGCAATTAGTTGTGTATAGTATGCTGATTTGTCTAACTGTGTCTACAGAACACATCCATTATATAACATTGTTGACATTTCTGATATAGACGTTTTGTCGTTATGATAAGTGATTCATTATTAGATATAAGCAATGATTAAATAATGGGATAATGTAAGTTATTATGACTGCTTGTACCTCCGTGCTTACATTACACAATCATAAAGAGACCAACATTATTATGACAAATGGCATAATAAACGGCCCGACGTTTTAGGTGATACGATGTCTTTTATTTGTCTGGTACTCCTTATAATTAAACACAAGAATACATGCAGCAGCAATATTTCAGAAACGTTATTGAAATAAATATATTTCTTGTTCATACATTTAATATTGACTAGAAATTATATTTTTTGTAAGTTAAGTCTGGGTTGTAAAAATGACAAAACATTGACTTATTGTGCTGTGCCAGTTGGAATTATTAATCATGTAGTGTCCTATTGTAGAATGCCTTTCTTATCATAACATTCTTGTTTATTCATATCTGCAGGTGTTTTGTTATCTAGGTCATGAACGAGACAGTCAGTCTAGATAAATGCACACCGACTTTGCAATTAGAATCATCCTCGATTGTTCCATGTTTGCCGTTAGCTGATGGGTGTGGTCAATCGAAATACGTACATTAAATGCAAGAGTACACACATAATGATCCAGTTGTCTCAGAATAAGTCTTACAATGCGGATACAATATTCCATTGACATTTTAATATTTATATAAAAAAATATAAAAGTGAGTTGTCTTTTGTAGTTATTATGGTATAGCGCATAAACTTGAATAAGTCAACATCCTGTGTAAAATTCATAATCACAGACCACTTGTCAAAACCTATGTTTGCCAACTTGTCTACAGTGTTAACTTTGCTTTTGAAATATATTTACCAAGTTGTTAAAGTGTTTTTAAATTTAAACAGCTAACAATAATTATATCACCTTTTTATTTGCTCATACAGTAACGACAATTATTATTAATGTAACACAAGCAAAACTTGTCTCTATATAATTTATTATCACCACATTGAAGATGGTACCTTTACATTATGCTTTGACAATCACATTTTATGTGAGCTTTTTAAAGTCAAATAAACAGTAAATAATGCATCTGTCACAAGGAAAACTGAGGAAAATGAACAGTTAGACGCAAATAAACGCAGTATTAGACATTTAGGCAGCATGTTGCAGCAGTAAGTAAAACAAATAACACGCAAACATAAAAGAGAATCACAACGGAATGAAAAAGCACATTGGATTGTCAATATATTTTATTTCAGTTTGTAACCCTCCAGAGTTCATGTTGAGGAAGACCATATATAACCTTTTCTAGTGTTGTTTTGGTGACATTTGTTGTCACCAGGATAGAACCATTGGCTTTCAACAAAATGGCCGGGTGAAGAAAATTAAATAAATATTATCGATTGCTTACACCACATACTCTTTTAAACAACTGCCAATTTGAAAACGATATTGATACATTATACCGCGTTTATGTTAAACATGCAACACTCTTTTGCCCAGCAACCATTATCATGGTGTATTTGAATCCCTTTGATTAGATTTTAATTAGGATTTTATGTTTTATCGAGTTTCAAGAATGTTGAACATCTATACCGCTATCTTATAAATTTGACATGAGCAAGTTAATGGAAAATGCATTAATGACAACAGTTTCTCTTTTAACAAATTTGGTTTGAAACCTCCGCATTCATTTATGGTCCTGCTCGCCCCGGTTAGAGAGTGGATTGAACACTCAATTGTCACCAGAGCGAACCGGTTGGTACTTGGTTGAGCACAGTTTAATACACTTACCGGTTTGTCAACATTAACACATGGAGAATTTGGTCATTTTTGTGGAGGAGCAAGTAAGAATTTGTTGATTAATTTTACTAGCGCCTGGAAAATCAGCTAGTAAGATTCCAAAAACTACATATTGCCTAAAATGATGTTAAACACAATGTCATACGAACCACCAAATTTACCTTGGAATCCCTTGAACATGTATTACTCCCGTTCCGTTGTCTTTCATACTCATTGTGTAAATCTATTTATAGTTCTTTTATTTGCCGTCTCTGGTGTCAAACCGGACCCCTTTGACGATCGCTCCTCGAACATTGGTGAAAAATGTGAAATATGGATAAACTGTTTGTATAACATACATCTTAGCATCAATTGAAAATTAAGGGTTATTTGACAGCGCAGCGATATAAGTTATCTCTATAAGATATCTCTTTTCCTTCATGTAAGAAGCAAACGTCTTGCTTCAATGTGAGAAATACTACGCTATTAAACTGTGCAGAATTTTATTGACTAATTTGAAAATTCTTGATAAACCAAAGCTATAGATCTATGATTATGTTCTCCGATAAAACCTCAAAATTGGCTTTTCAAATAAACATAGACATTTGTATATTTCTGTTCGTCTCATAAAGATATAAAATAACATATATCAAGGATACAATTTACATCAAGCAAATGAGAAAATACGTTTCAGTCACATCTGCTTGCAATAACGATTTATCGTAAATGCAAAGAACATAATGTTAAACTATCAATTCAACGATAATAAAACATTAATACCTAGTGTGATGTTATGTAGTGCTGCGTCTGTCTCCAAAAATATAATAACAAATCAAACAAGGAAGACAGAATGCAACAAACGTCACAAAAAAGGACACAACACTATCCATAAACTATTTATAATATTATTATAAAATAGCAGTTGAAATATCTTAGCTTTGCTAAAGGAAACATTTTGCAGGGAGTTCATAACGTATTTGTATTCGTAAAGGATTTGTGTTGGTTAACATTTTGTTGATGAGCACCAGTGCGTCAGAACGACAAATAACCCCACCAATGCGAAACAAATCAAATGCCAATATAGCCATCGCGGAACATTTGAACATTTGTGTCTCTTCCATTCGAATACAACGAACACCCAATACGGTCGTGCACCTAGTTTGTCACATTCACAAACTTTTTCAAATATCTGGAATAATTACACTCTTCGGAAACGTCATAACATCCTCAGCCAGCAATTGCAACATCCTGAAAGGCATGCCAATCAATACTGTTAAGGGAAGAAGATAACCTGTCCAACAGGGGAACGAAAACTCCAGGTAACTGTTCGCCAAATGCGCAAGCTGACGATCTACTTATGGTTATGTCTATAAATAACCTGCTATCCATGGTAAATGATACTCGAAACTATGCTGTGATTACATTTGTCTATCGCGGGAATATGAAAACGTGGCTTTGGTATTTGCATCTGATGGCATGGTACCGATATCTCCAATGGAGAGTGTGACACATTGTTATCACCTCACACTAAATACTCCTACATAAAATATGACCCAGATACAAACACCAGTTATTATACAATAATGCATTATCAATGACCAATATTGACCACAGAAAAATGATTCAAGATCAAAACAGGGTAGGACATTTGCAATATTATACCATGCGCTATCATTTAATAGCAATTGGATAGGAATACCGATATTGTACTATCGTCTGTGGACAATGAACCTAACGTCGAACATGTTCTGAGATCCAATAAAACATATTTTTTCACCATGCCATTGTAACAATAACGTGAATATACAAGTTAGTCGAGAAATGCACAAAGGCACTGTTTCTTTCGTTTCCAACGTGCTTGTTTGTGTACATTTTGTGAAATTTGCTGTTTAGAATTTCCACTTGATTTTCCACAAAGGCAACTACAAAAGAGAGCAACCCACTGCGATAAGTCCACTTAAATACGAAAACCCTATCTGGAATGTATGCTGTGACTTTCCTGTTATAAAACGCTCATTCGTTAAGTTTATTGAACTTGCATATTGAGGTTATTATCTATTGGATATTTTAATTGGATTGAGGCATGCTACCATGTCATGTTCCTAAATCCAAATAAGATATCGCGTGTTGACCATTTTGGTTATGAAGTGACCATGGATTTCCGTACGTTTTTGAGCGATTTACATCGCAATTAACACGAAGTTTTAAAATTTACAACGTGTAGGGTGCAAACAAACACGTGTTAACTGGAAAACCCTTTAAAATGTCATTGACAACCTTACAAATCCTGTCATGTGCATCATACTAAGACAAATAAGTCTATACTAATTTACGTCGATCAATGTTGTGAAGTTACAAACGATTTTTGTCAGCACTTCTGACTTCCCGTAGCGGCGCATACAATAAGTATTATGCAATAACTCGCTAACTAAACACAATGAATTAGACGGTCAATTGATTTGTATGACTAACCCCTTTAATGTATACTGAGCTCATATGAACAACTTCCAGCAGCTATATTTCCTTATAAAAGGCAAAGTGTGTACTACGCGTTGCAAAACTAGCTATGAAACCGTATTTGTACTGCGCGAGGCTGTCAGAGTGTCTAGTCCTTCTTTTGTCACTGATCCACTGTCTCTACATGTTATTGTTAATTATGTCTGTTTTTGCTGAGAACTGTTTTTAGTATCAGATGGTTTATTATCTTGATTGTCTAAATATATTTAAAATTGATTGTCAACGCATAATGCGTAAGTGTCATCATGTTGTGATAAAACATTATACAGAAACGAGATTCGCTTGGGTTAAGATAATTATCGCTACTATATGAGCTAATACAAATATGATAAGATTATTGTTAGCTCTTTAAATTCAAAATACTTTAACTACTTGGTAAACTACTTGGTAAACATATTTCACAAGCAAAATTAATAATATCGACAACTGGTAAACATTGGTTAGTTTGTGCATTTTCTTTTTAAAGGATGATTTTTTTAAGCGTATGTGCTATACCATAACAAAACGTACAAAAGAGAACTCGTATATTCATTCTTACCAATATTAGAATATCAATGAAACATTTTATCGATATTTTAAGATTTATTCCAAATCAATTGAGATAAGTATGTAGTGCACGCTTGCATTTAATGAACGGATTTCGATTGGCCACACCCATCCGCTAACGGGAAATATGGAACTATAGGGGATGATTCTAATTGCAAAGTTGGTGTGCATTTCTCTAGACTAAATGTGTCGCTCATAGACCGAATACAAACCACCTGTAGATATGTATGTGTGTTCGCGTGTGGGTGTGTTTGCCTGAATGTATGATGTGTGCATGAATGATAGTATGCTAGTATACTATTGTAATTGTATTTGTATATGAATTGTATTGATTGTAAACTCATGGGCATAATGCCTAACGTTTCTCGAAAAAAAACCCATTATATATATATATATATACGTACAAGCAGGAATGTTATGATAAAAAAAATATGTACCAATAGGACACTACGCGATCAATAATTCCAACTGGTGCTGCACAATAAGTCAAATTAATTGTGTCATTGTTGAAACCCCGATTAAACTTACAAGAAAAAAAAATTCTAGTCAATACTAAATGTATACACTAGAAATATATTTCTAGTCAATACTACTAAATGTATGCACAATAAATATATTTCTAGTCAATAACGTACCTGCCATATTGCTGCTACACTGTTTGATTATACAGTGCCCACCAAAAATATGGATACAGAGAGTTTTCTCCCATTTACTTGCCTGTATAACACTACTTGCAGAACAGAGAAGCAACAAGGTTTTTGAAGACCAGGAATATTTTGTTTATTTAGTGTAAAAACAATACATTGATTGGTACCCGAGATGGAAAATATTAAGTTTCTTTGCCAGCTTTGAACTCCAATATGATCATATAATATGGCACATTCAGCCCCTTGAACCCCATAGTTTATTTTTAAATAAGAAAATGTTCATCTTTCTATCTGTCACATTTATTACTCCTTCATTAACTGTTTTTTCAGAAATTGCAAACATTGTTTCCGTCTGACCAAAAGATATGGAATAATTTAACCAATTATAATTCTGCATCTGTCAAAAAGTGTATCCATATTTTGGTGGGCACTGTAGGGTGGACATGACAGAAAGAAGAAGGTTGACCTACTCAAACATCGGACCGATTATAATCATATGTCGTTCGTCATAAGACATTGGTCTCTTTAAAATTATGTAAAACAATCACGGAGGTACAAGCAGTCATGATAACTTATACCCACAATATCACATTATTTAATCATTGCTTATATCCAATAATGAATCTCTTATCATATAACGACAAAACGTCTATACATGAAATGTCAACAATGCGAAATACTGGATGTGTTCTGTAGAAACATTTAGACAACAGTAAGGCACTCTTGACTTATGTCTGTTAATAACAGTGTAGACAGCCAAACCCGTTTCATATGCAATTATATCGGCGATAACATTACAAACCCTGCCAAGCTGCAGTATGTGAACATCGATGGAAAAATGTTCTAGACATAATATTATTTTTTTACATATTCCCAGACTGGTATACAAAATGTTGCAAGGAATGTTTAGCATAGTAACATATTGCACATGCGTGTCCCAGTCTGTGACACGATATCGCATGTCACTTCTATGGCCTCTCTAGTTGTTTACAGTCCCATGTAATGCCTTGCACGTAGCGTACGTGTGTCGGAATCGTTTGTATAACTGTCTCGAAACTCGTTTTAGATTTTTCTGTCATTCTGTTTGGGTGCTAAGTATTATTATCTATCCTATTAAGCCAATGGATTTCCAGTAAGACAATATGAAATAATAATGTTAGTCATAACAAATCCCATTACATGATGTACATGTGGGTGTCAAACGCTAACAAATCCCATTACATGATGTACACGTGGGTGTCAAACGATAACAAATCCCATTACATGATGTACATGTGGGTGTCAAACGATTATAAATCGGATTGGGCAAACAACATTCGGCAGAAACACGAAATAGACGGTCAGCCATAAGGTCTGTCCTACTTGTAATTGTGAATTCTTGAATTAGTTACAAAGTATATCAACCAGTGCATGCCTCCTCTTCCGACACCTACTTCAATAATTGTCAGTCATCATCTTCAAACATGGCGTTCAAAATAATCCAATTGACTATTCAATCCGACTACTCCAGGTGATATCGACATGTGAAACAAATAGTGCCAAAAGCGTAGGTTTAACTTCTGCCTCCACAATTGAAGTCGTCATACTAATGGTATATCACACAAGAAAATAATCTATCCGAACTGGAGTAAAAAGCTAAGTTTCTTTGAGAAAAATATACTGTATTTATTTCTTCATCAACCACATATTTAGTTATTGTTCTCTCTACAGCATGTCAGGTTGGAAACGGCTTTATTACAGTTTTTAAATATAAACCATGTAAAATACTTCAAACAAAACCTACTTAGTTTGCACCACATTTTGACAAACAAAGACTCATTGGGGAACATATAACTTTATAGTTTACGAACTTGTCGGCGCACAGTATGCAATTTCCAATTTTGAGAACACCCTGTTTCATTAAGGGCCGATTTCGTGTCTACTTCCTATTATTTATAGTAATAAAATCCTAGCATTTCAAAGCGCATCAACTTTCAATTATGTATTTATGTTTTCTATAACACTTAATAAACGTTCTTATTAAATTTTAAGACTAAACTCCACTTCAAAGTTTATTAAAAATAAAATTTACTATTGTTCAGACGTATTTAAATGTCAACTACGTGATGCCACATTAACGTAACGCAGTCATTTCATGTTGCTATTATTTCGTAGTCACGTAATGCTTTTAAACATTGAAATCGGATTCGCAAGTGTCACATTTCTGTAAATGTTCACTATTGTGGGAATTAATTTTTTAGAATCAGGTAAAATAATTGATAACATTATCGATTGACATAAAATAAATACTTTATAGTCAGTGCTGTGTCTTTTTTGTGACTTTTGTTGCATTCTGTCTTCCATGTCTTATTTTTATTATATGCTTTTGGAGAACAAAGCAACTCTACATAACATTACATTAGGTATTAACGTTTTCATTATCGTGGAATTGACAGTTTTGCATTATGTAATTTGCCATTAATCGTTAATGCAAGTTGATGTGACTGCAACGTGTTTTCTTATTTGTTTGATGTAAATTGCATCATTGATATATTTTATTTCATATCTTTATGAGACCAACAGAAATATACAAATGTCTATGTTTATTTGAAAAGCCAATTTAAGTTTTTTTTGTCGGAGAACATAATGCTAGGTTTAAAGCTTTGGTTTATCTAGAGTTTTCAATTAGTCAATAAAATTCTGCACAGTTTGATAGCGTAGCATTTTTCACACTGAATCAAGATGTTTCCTTCTTATATGTAGGAAAAGTGATAAATTATTTCGCTGCGCTGTCGGATAACGCGAAATTATCAAATGATGCTCAGATGTATGTTATATAAACAGTTTATCCATGTTTTACATTTTCACCAATGTTCGAGGAACGATCGTCACAGGGGTCCTCTTTGACATGAGAGATGGAAAATAAATGAATTAAATAGCTTTACACAAGGGGTATGAAAGACGGGATTAATGCATGTTCAAGCGATTTGATGGTACATTGGTAGTTTTTCATGCCATTGTGTCCATTTTATGTCGTTGTGTAGAGTTTGGCATATTAATATTTAATAAGATGTCCCATCGATTGATTTTCCTGGAACTAATTAAATAAATCAACTATAGTACTTACTTGACATGACCAATTTCTCCACTTTTTAATGGTGACATACCGGAAGTCGTAGCGAACAGTCATGGACGATTATAACATACCCAACCAAGTAGATAGACACTTTTATTCCTCCAAATTAAAAGGGAAACTGTTGTCGTTAATGTGTTTTTCATTGACTTTATCATATTGAATTCACGAGATAGCGATATAGATGTATAGCATTCTTGAAATTCGATAAAACATAAAATCCTAATTAAAATCTAATCAAAATGATTCAAATACACCACTATATTGGTTGCTGGGGAAAGACTGTTGCATGTTCAAGATAAACGTGGTATAGTGTATCAATATTGTTTGCAAATTGGCAGTTGTTTCAAAGAGTATGTTGTGTAAGCAATCGATAATATTGATTAAAGTATCTTGAACCGTCAATTCTTATATGCCTATTTTTTAAAAAAAACGAAACAAAGTGTATGTATAACATCATACATGAATACGAGTAATGAATGCATATCTTGATTTCTTAAACATAAGAAGCATGATCCAATTGCCATATCTATTTACGAATATTTATTACGTTATTAAAGATATGAAAATTATGTAATAACTACATACTATTACTATAATGTTTCTCTAGATAAGAAAAACAAAATATGGTTGATGGTAAATGTAGTGGAATCAAGGAAGAAAAATGCAATAGCATTAAATCGGACAGCGAATACAGCATTCAAGAGAAACAGATGATCACAAAAAGAGTAAAATAAGGGCAACAGGAAAATCCAAAACGCACTTTACATCCATTAAAGAATACCAACAGCCAAGGACAAAAACTGAAACTCCATTGTTGGAATGTACTCATTCATAATTCACATTAATACATACCTACTTATGTATGCGAAAGAGGCCCAAAGCACTAGAAGGGTAACCTAGTAGTGATCTGCCTTGATACATATGTGATTACAAGCGGAAATAATAATAAAAGTTCATTTACCTTTGAGGATTACCCATGTCATTTTAAAGCTTTTAAAGAGTATGTGTTGGTGTGTACTAGTTATGTTTGACTGTAGTTGTCAGAGTGACTAGTACTTCGTCACTGTTCCTTTGCGCCTGCCTGACTGTTCTTTTTTGTCTGTGTTCCTTTTAGCAGATGTATTATTATCATATTTACTGTTTATATATGTCTTTAAAAGACCGAATGAAAAAAGTGATTGTCCAAGCAAAATGTAAAGGTAACATCTTCAATATGGTGATTATAAATTATAAAAAAAATAGGGATGTAACTATTCGGTCAAATTGCTAACCGGTTAATGTTCCAAAAGGGTTAACCGGTTAACCGAATAACGCATCGAATACTAGTATTTGCTAGAGACGTTATTTTGACGAGCTACATTTCCCCCTGACACCGGTAATATAGCGTAATTACGCAGACGTTGAATGTATTTTTACGTATAAAATCGTATTAAATTGCTTTATAAAATAATAAGAACTTTGTTTTCTCAAAGCTGTTGCGTAAAATGCACAGGAGTCCGAAATAACATGCTAAAAAATATTGTTTGACATATCGGAGATTGAAGAGTCTTCCAAAGGGGAGAACACTCTGAACGGAAAGTGATTTACTGCGGTCCTTTTTAAACTTAAAATGCGCGAGCCGTTTAATGAAATTTCAACAATCCTTTTGGTTCGATTGAAATATAAAGCTTATATTGCGTCTAGATAATGGTAATCTCTTCATAATTATGTAACTGTGTAAATAAAATCGAAATAAAAACGTGTGAAAATATTGCGTGTCATCAATCTGCGGTCAACGGAAATATCCGAGTATTTCGACTGTCTTACGTAATTAACAAGTTATTATACATGTCAAGTTGTTTATTGCGGATTATTAACAATGACCCCTGCAGACTTGGATGTTTATTCGATTTACGGTAACACTGAATGCGGAAATTCTGAAACTTGACTGACGACGGGTTTATATTGTGCGATTTGTTTTGAATGAAAGTTCAAAATAAACTTTGTAAAAAAAATCCGATTAAGTGATTAGCGATTTTGCTAACCGATAACCGAACGTTCGAACGGTTAACCAGTTAACCGATTAACCGTTGACATCCCTAAATTATATACAAGATTTGCTTGTGTTACGATAATAATACTTGCCGCTACTTTATGAGCAAATAAAAAGGTGATACAATTATTGTTAACTATTTAAATTTAAAAATATTTTAACAACTTGGTAATTACATCTGAAAAGCAAGGTTATCACTGTGGACAAGTTGGCAAACATAGGATTTGATAAATGGCCTGCGATTATGAACTCTACAGGATGCTGACCTATTCAAATGTATGCATTATACCCTAATAAATACAAAAGACAACTCACTAGTGTATTTATTCATTCAAATATTAAATTATCAATGTCACTTTGCATCGATGTTTAGGAATTATCCCGAGACAACTTGATCACTATGACTGAGTTGTTGTACTCCTGCATTTCTAGTACGGATTTTAATTGCAAAGTTTGTGTGCAGTTCTCTAGACTGACAGTTAGAATAAGAAAAGCATTATACAAAAGGACATTGCAAAATCAATTATTCCAACTGACACTGCACAATAAGTCCATAGTTTGGTTATTGTTAAAACCCCGACTAAGCGTTCAAGAAAAATCATATCTAGTCAATACTAAATTTACGTACAAGAAATGTATGCATAGTCAATACTAATTGTATGCACAAGAAATGTATGTCTAGACAATACCACGTGAAACCTGTTCCTGTCATATTGCGGGTGCACGTCTCTTCTGTTAAATCATATATGTAGGTGAACAAAACGTAAATAAGACATTTTATCAACTAACACATCAGACCGTTTAATATACCGTTCGTCATCATGAACGGGGGTGTCGTTATGATTTTGTTATGCAATCTCGGAGTTACAAACAGTCATAACATACCCACATAATTCTATCATTACTTATATGCTATTATGATTTACTAATTATTACGACAAAACGTCTGTGCAAAAAATGTCAACAATGTGATATAATGAATTTGTTCAGTAGAAACCGGCAAATCAGGATAATGTACACTACTAATTGCCTATATACTCTTATTTCTCTAAGTGCTGAACTATTTTCTGTTATTACAGCAAATCACAATTGACTTAAGTGTTTTAATAGTGTAAGCAGCAAAAACCGTTTCATTTGCAATTAGATAGACGATAACATAACACTTCGTGCCAAGTTGCAGACCTAACAGTATGTGAACATCGATGTGAAAAATGTCTTAGACATAATATTATATTTTTGCATATTCCTAGACTGGTACACAAAATCGTACAACAAAGGTTAGGCATAGTTACCGTACATTTCACATGTGTGTCCCAGTCTGCGACACGATATCACATATCAGTTTGTTGGTAGTTAGCATATACCTCCAGGGCATGTTTAGTTGTTTACAGTCCTATAGAATGCAACATACGCAGCGCACGTGTATCAGAATGGTCGGTATTCTGTCTAGAAATCTTGTTATAGATTTTTTTGTCATACTGTTTGGGTGCTAAGTATTATTGTTTATCCTACGATTAAGACAATGGATTTCCAGTAAGATAATATGAAAGAAGAAATGTTAGTCATGTCAACTACGGATCATAAATCCATTGCATTATGTACATGAGGGTGTAAAAAGATAATTAATCGGATGTGGAAAACGGGTATTCAGTAGAAACAGTCTAGTACAAAAGTCACATGGCACAAAAAGAAAACAAGCACACAATACGTGAACGGCAACAACTACAACGAAATACATGTATATTATTACTCCAGCACTATATATGTACCATAGCCTCTCGGTATCGACCCATTTAGAGATAAAATACAAAGCCTTTAATTAGTCACGTCTCGAAGCGTTTTGCAGATCTTCATTTAGAAGGACAAACACCAAGTATATGATAGTGATATTGATATGTGAAAAATAGTGCTAAAAGCTTAGATTTAAATTCTGTATCCACCATTTTAGTCGTCATTCTGATGGTATGCTGCTCGAGAAAATAATCTATCAAAACTTGAGTAAAAAGCTAAGTTTCGATGAGAAAAATATATATATTTCTTTATCACCCACATATTTTATTTAGTTATTGTTCTCTCTACAGCATGTCAATTTGGAAACGCCTTTTTACATGTTTAAAAATATAAAACATGTAAAATACTTCAAACAAAGCATACTTAGTTTACATCACATTTTAACAAACAAAGACTCATTGTAGACCATATAACTTTATAGTTTGCGAATGTGTTGGTGCATAGTATGCCATTTCAAATTTGGAGAACACCTTGCTTCAATAAGGGCCAATGTCGAGTCTACATCCTATTATTTATTGTAATACAGTCCTTGTATTTCAAAACGCATTAATTTTCAATTATGTCTTTATGTTTTCTATAACACTTAATAAACGTTCTTATTAAATTTAAAGACTAAACTCCACTTCAAACTTTATTAAAGATAAAATTTACTGTTGTACAGACGTATTCAAATGTCAACTACGTGATGCCATAATAATGTTATGCAGTCATCTCATGTTGCTATTATTTCGTAGTCACTTAATGCTTTTAAACATTGAAATCGGCCCCGACAGAGTCACATTTCTGTAAATGTTCACAATTGTGAGAATTATTTTTTAATATCAGGTAAAATAAATGATTACTTAGCCGTTTTTTCAGCAGAATTATCATCCATGTTTACGACGGTGTGTCGACTATTTTATATTCACACAATTGAATACCGGTAATAAAATGGGAGACGGTTTTATTGTTGACGTATGTTTACAATATTTCTTTTGTTACGTGAGATATTCTCCTTCCATGAATAGATTCAGAGTGACGAATTATATCGGATGTCGACGCCAATTGCTTGCCAAATTATGCAAATGAACCGCCTCTTGTGAAATTGTAGCTCCCATTAGTCAAACACCATATGAAACCAGTCTATGTTGAACAGGTGTGCCCACGGGTAGATATGTACCACGTAATTCGTATTATACAACGATGCTTCGGGCTCTGAAATTCTCATGTCGCTCGATCAACCATTGGCATTACATGCACACTTGAACAATACGTTACAAACTTTACCTTCAGCAGAAAAAAATTGCAACATTACGACTTTAGAATCAAATGTATGAGGTATGAAATCTAAAATCATGTCTCAATTTGTCTCCAGAATTGAATGCAGTTTGAATGACATACTTTGGTACAGAAAATAATTTATGTATGAGTCTACTGGTATGAAAGAGAGACTTTCTATTAACAAAATCCGAAAATGCGTGAAATTGTGTTTGTCATTACACATGTCCCGTATAAGTACAAAGTACCAATATTGCAGCTTTATTTCACAGTAATATGTGATGCAACTTCAATAAATTTAAAGTCTAGTAAATAATAAGATACAGTATTCTTACTTGGCTTGGCAACTATACAACATATAAAGAATACGTTCAGGTGCATATCACAAAGATTCCAATACAGGGTGTTTTAGCCATTGTGGTCACACAAATATTTTAACATGTTTATTGTAAGTTGTAAAGATGAGCAATGTATACCTTTAAATGATTGGTAATACACATCAAGTGACTAATTCGTGGAGTTTAGTTAACGAGTTATTGTATTATACTCATTGTATGTGCCGCTACGGGAAGTCACAAGTGCTCACAAAACTTCGTTTGTAGCTTCACACATTTGATCAGCATAACTTAGAATAGAATTATTTGTACTAGTATGATGCACACAGCAGGATTGATATGGTCGTCAATGCAATAATAAAGGTTAAATGGGGGATTTTCTAGTAACACGTGTTTGTTTGCACCTTGCATGTTGTAAATTCAAAACAATTTCGTTAAATTCGATCAGAAGCCCATTGTCAGCACGGGATATCTAATTCAGTATAGATTTATGACATGGTAACATGCCTCCTGACAATTATAAATACAAAATACGTAAATAATGATAATAATCTGCAAGTCGAACAAAATAAACGTCCAGTTAATATTGCAAACACTTTTTTGCATACCTGACCAACATCCTGGCCTTAATTTGTTTATTGCAGTGGGCTGAATTGTCCTCTTCTGTAGTTGTTGTTTTGGAAATGGGCGCAGTATCAACTGTATATTTGGGAATGAACACCTCTCCTTCGTCATTCCTTATCCCGGTTGCATTCTGATGCGCTAGGCCTGCAGAATTCACACAAACAAGTAGGTTGGAAAGGACGTCAAATACAATGCCTTTGTCGTTTCTTGGCTCACTCAACAAACTATCAATTTGTATATTCATGTTAGTGCAACAATGACAAGTTACACATCAGTTTTTGTAATGGATCTCAGAATATGTTCCACATAAGGTTCATTGTCCGCAGATGATGGCACTATACCGGTATTCCAATAAAATTGCTATTAAATGATAAAGTATGGTGTAGTATTGCAAATGTTACTTGTACTGCCCTGTATTGATTTAGAATCATTTTTCTGTGGTCAATATTGGTCATTGATTATGTATTATTGTATAAATAGCCAGGGTCTGTATCTTGGTCATATTTTATGTTTGAGTATTTGAAAGATGATAACATTGTTTCACACTACCTGTTGGAAATATTGGTTACATGCCATAAGATGCCAATACCAAAATCACATTTTCACATTCCCGCGATAGACATATGTAACCACAGCATAGTTTCGAGTATCATTCGCTATAAATAGCTGACTGTATAGCCGTAAGTAGACCGTCAGTTTGTGCAGATCGCGTACAGCAACCTTTGACTATTTGTTCCCTTGTTGAACATGCTATTTCTTCCGTGGCATAATCACTTACCATGGCTTTCAGGAGTGCTAGGATGTAGCAATTGCTTGCTAAAGATTTGTTGGCGTATCTCGAGAGTGGAAATATTACAAAAGTACTATGTCGTTCTGACGCACTTGTGCTCACCAACAATATTCCAACCAACACCCATCCGTTACGACACATACGTTATGAACTCCCTACAACATTTTTCTTTTAGCAAAGCAACGCTAAGATACTGCAATTGTTATTTTATAATAATATTATAAATACTTTATGGTCAGTGTTATGTCCTTTGTTTGACTTTTGTTGCATTCTGCATTCCATGTCTTATTTTTATTATATATTTTGGGAGAAAGACGCAACTCTACATAACATCACATTAGGTTTTAACGCAATCATTATCGTTGAATTGACAGTTTTGCATTATGTAATTTGCATTTACCATTAATCGTTAGATGTGACTGCAACGTATTTTCTAATTTATTTGATGTAAATTGCATCATTGATTTATGTTATTTTATATCTTTATGCGACCAACAGAAATATACAAATGTCTATGTTTATTTGGAAAGCCAATTAGGAGGGTTTTATCGAAAACATGATGATAGGTTTAAAGCTACGATTTATCTAGAAGTTTCAAACCAGTACATAAAATTCTGCACAGTTTAATAGCGTAGAATTTGAAACAAGGTGTTCGTTTCTTAAATGAAGGAAAAGAGATAAATTATATCGCCGCGCTGTCGGATAACGCGTATTTATCAAATGATGCTAAGATGTATGTTATATGAACAGTTTATCCATATTTCACACTTTTCACTAATGTTCGAGGAACGATCGTTACAGGGGTCTTCTTTCATTCAGAGATGGAAAATAAATGAATTAAATAGCTTTGCACAAGGGATATGAAAGAAAATGGAACGGGATTAATACATTTTTAAGCGATTTGATGGTACATTTGAAGTTGCCTATGCCATTGTGCTTAGCGTCATTTTTAAAGCATTGTGTAGTTTTTGGCATATTTACAGCTGATATTTTGCCTTATCATTTTTCCTGA
This sequence comes from Spisula subtruncata, assembly GCA_963678985.1. Taxonomy (NCBI): domain Eukaryota; kingdom Metazoa; phylum Mollusca; class Bivalvia; order Venerida; family Mactridae; genus Spisula; species Spisula subtruncata. Next base: position 47,208,584 of record OY787664.1, on the reverse strand, counting down.
TATTAATTATCAATCAGTACTACGAGCATATTGCTATTCTGCAAGAAAGTTCCCAACTTCTCCACATGCTGGAAAGGACATACCCGTATTCGAAGCCATTGGTCGTGGAAGAATATAACCTGTTCAGCCAAGTACCGAACTTTCTCGGTGACAATAATGTGATCAATCTATTGGACAAGGACGTTAAACGCATGAATTGGCTGCATAACACATTGAAAACAGAACATTACGTCATTAATGCGTTTTCCATTGACTTGCTCATATCAAATTTTACGAGATAGCGATATAGATGTTTAGCATTCTTGAAATTCGATAAAATATAAAATCCTGATTAAAATCTTATCAAAAGTATTCAAATAAACCAATATATTGGTTGCTGGGGAAAGAATGTTACATGATAAACGTGGTAAAGTGTATCAATATTGTTTGCAAATTGGCAGTTGTTTCATATAATATGTAGTGTAAGCAATCGATAATATTTATTTAATTATATTATATACATCTCTTTTAAGTAACATATACTTGTACCTACATCATATACGACTTTTGAAAATTATTTATTTCATTTTATTTTCTTATCTTTATTACTTCATTAAAATAATGAAAATAACGTATTAACTACGTATTAGATGTTTTCCCTAGATATAAAAAAATACAATATTGCTGATGATTAATGTAGTGACTGAGTAAAAAAGAGGATAATAGTCACACAAATGTAATAAAATGAAGGAGGAAACATAACACATACCTAATGCAACAAGTGTCACAGGAAGCGTGGCAAAAGCAGATACATTTTTAAATCAAACTCGACGATGATTTACTCATTTATCAATAGTTATGCTCCCTGGATATGTACGTAAGAATGCGTTTCCGAGAGAGGTTTGTTATAAGGCAGGTGGTCCTACACGAAGACCAATACATGTATGTCGTCTTCCTCAACATGAAATCTGAAATGGTTTAAAACGAAAATCAAATATACAAAAAAATGTGCCTTTTCATTCTGTTGGGATTCTCTTTTGTGTTTGCGTCTACTTTGTTTGACTTATTGCTGCAACATGCTGTCTGAATATCTAGTTCTGCGTTTGCATGTTTACCTTGTGGCAGATTATGCACTGTTTCTATGACTTTAAAAGCCCGAATGAAAAAAGTGATTATCAAAGCATAATGTTAAGGTACCATGGTCAATGTGGTGATAATAAATCATATAGAGACAAGATTTGCTTGTGTAACAATAATAATAATTGCCGCTACTGTATGAGCAAATAAAAAGGTGATAAGATTATTGTTAGCTATTTAAATTTGAAAATATTTTACCAACTTGGTAAATAAATCTGAAAGGCAAAGTTAACGCTGTGGACAAGTTGGCAAACATAGGATGTGACAAGTGGCCCGTGATTATGAATTCTACAGGATATTGCCTTATTTAAGTTTCTGCGTTATAACATAATAAGTACAAAAGATAACTCATTTTATATTTATTCATACAAATATTAAAATATCAATGGAACATACGACATATTTTAAGACTTATTCTGAGACAATTGAATCACTAAGTGGTGTACTCTTTGCATTTAAAGTGTGAATTTCTAGTGGACACACCCATCAGCTAACGGCAAACATGGAACAATCGAGAATGATTCTAATTGCAATGTTGGTGTGCATTTATCTAGACTGACTGTCTCGTTCATGACCTAGATAGACAAACACATGTAGATATGAATAAACAAGAATGTTAGGATAAAAAGCATCGGACAATAGGACATTGCAAAATCAATTATTCAAACAGACACTGCACAATACGCCAATGTTTTGTCATTGTTAAAACCCCGATTAAACTAACCAGAAAAATCATTTCTAGTCAATATTAAATGTATGACAAGAAATTTATTTCGACTCAATACTAAACGTATGTTTAGTTAGAAATACGAATGTGGCTGCTGTTCGCATTCTTCTGTTATACACGTAATGATGACTATTAAATATCTAGCATTTGTATTCAACATTGGTATATTATGTTTTGAGAGTGTTTATGAAGTGGATAAATACCTGAGTCAACATAAGTCACTTTAATTTCTTCTGGTGATTTAACGATGCTTTTCGATACTATTGCCAGCCGTTGTGTTAACCTGTTTGTTTGGAATAAATTGTTACCTAGTATTGGGTAGTTCTTACACTTGAGACTTGTTGATTGTGTGAACTAACCGTCGCGTCAACGAACACTTGTATCAACAACAATACAATGAAAAAAGCAAACTAACAAATAGTGTACAAGAACCAAACATCCGTAAATCCACAATGATCAAATACAAGACCATGTCACCATCTGATTTTCTCCTTTGTCTTTTAATCCCACATGTTCTTCTTGCAACAAATGTTCCATACCTTTAAAAGCCAACATAGGGACCATCAATTTAACGTTCTGCCATACCGGTGTTTCGCACCAATTCCTTCTCGTATTTCAACATATTTATTGATTCTTGCTTCATCTGTTATTAAAAATACGTAGTTCGGTACTAGTTATTCTAGTAAATCAATTTACATATTATAGTCCTCTTTGGAACCAGCCATAGAGTATGGAATAATTTATACTTTAAAACTACCAAGAATTACGAGGAGATGTCATTAACCAATATTGGGTGCCAGCGTCAAAACCAATCTGAGCATTTTGAATCATAAATTCACAAACGTGAGCAATTAGACGCTAGGTTAGTTCATTGATTGGGCTACTACTCTGTACAAAATATGATTGATTTATTGGTCCACGTCAGGGAAGATTTAAGACATATTTAATAAGAAATTTGTCTGGCTTTGAGGATTTAGATAGAGACGTAATTAACAGTCTCCTTGATCAAAGAAGGCTAAAGTTACCAGATTAATTAAGACAAATATAAAAAGCTGCATGAACACTATGGTGTTTTGGAAGTTACGAACTGAGTAAGTGCGTACTGAGAAGTCAGAGAAAAAGTGTCCCACTCTACTATAAACAACCACAGATGAACTTTGCGATGTGTTTATGGAAATAATATATTCGAAGTAGTTGAAGGTTTTGAGAAAAGAGGAACATACTGCTATTTGTACACATACCGTTAGAAATTAATATAGACAAGCTCCCCATGGGTCAGCAAATTGATTCTATTTGTTTAATTACAATAGTAATGTATTTTCTCCGACGTACTTGCTCTGTCTATCCTGTTTGGTACCCATAACCGCCAAGAATAGCCATCCAGAACCCTCTTAGATACCTATCACCTCCAAATTGCAATGGACAACATATGTATGATAATCATAACTTACCGACACAACAAAAATGCGGTGAGAATATCAAATATGTAGGTACTTTTTCAATTTTGTAGTAATAATGACATTGACTCAATATTGGCCTTGAACTTAAATGGTAAATTATCATGTTAAGTAAGAGTTCAATATAAAGTTGTTATTGTTGATACAAACATTTAATTATACCAAATAATGAAACAGTCATAATTAAATACAAAGAAATATCATTATGGTAGTTGCGATTTAAGAATATGTACCATCTGGCCCAACATGATCATGTATAAATGTCAGTTGTTACAAATTTTGAATAATTTGAATTTCAAATTGACCTTATAATAAGTGAATATATGCCTATCAACACACTTAACTAGTTTAAAACCAAATGTGATATAAAACATCTGTTGACACAAGAAAATCAGGACGAAAATACAATTTTTAGCTAGTTTTCTCAATTTGACCTTGGAATGACCTTGACAATGACCTCAAAGTGGTAAGTGGTGTATGTCATTTTGATGCACATAATCAAATGAACAACATCCATGTAAATACGTATATTATACAAATATCCAAATAAAGATGTCATGTTGAAACCAATCTCTGATGTTTGATACATGGTTTTGAGGATGCGGTTTTGGTCTTCTTACAATAGTAATTGAAACAATGGCTGTGATCATTAATATGTTGCTCTTAAAGTTAAAAACATTAATTGTAATAAGTTATTATACCATTAAACTTATTTGTATCACTTAATATGCTAATAGAATGTTAAACAATTTCAAAAAAGACAAAAGAAGGCAGTATATAACACATTTTAGGAATCTTTTGCTATTTTGACCTTGAAATGACCTTGACCCAGACCTCAAAGTGGTCTGTGTAGTATGTCAATTTGATACACTTTCAAATGAACAATATCCATGCAAATATTTGTCACTACATACATAAATAAAATAATCACAATTGAACACAGAATTCCAGGTGTATTTGAAATTTATGGCGGCCATCTTGGACGCCATCTTGGATCTCCGGGTCCGCACCACGCGTTGACAATTTATGCCAGCAGTTCCATATACTACAGACATAGGCAAACATTTTGGTATATACATTGCTTGTTCTACCGAAGTTGTCACCTCACCCCAAAAAATCACCAATTGTCACGCTTGAAAAAAGGTTTGCTTGTATTAAGGACATTCATTCCTTTTGAAATTTTCTGTACAAGGTATATAAAGCCTGTTATTTTTATGAAGATCAGATCAATGCCAGTCATTAAGAAAATTCCCAATAGTTTTAGTCGGCTAGTTTTTAAGATATTCTTAGATTTAGGGGACAACCCCTAAAAGCTGAAAAATGTATTTTACCGAAAAAGTTTTGGTTCAAAAAGCATAAAACTTGGCATGCATGAAATTACGCATGTAAGGAATAAAATAGTAAAGTTTATTGTTTACTTCGTGAGTTATTTGTATTTTTAAATTATATTTTAAAATATGAAATTTTAAAAAATATGTTTTACGCGAAAAGTCGTTGAACAACGTACGGTTTTCGTATATGCAACAAGTACAGTAACAATTATAAAAGTTTCATAGCAAATTTCATGACGGTTGCTCGGCTAGATTTTTTTAATTGAACTTATTGTGATTTCAGAAATGCTGAAATCAGGGGAGGTTACAAAACGAATCAACGTTTTGCATTCGTTGTCTATAGTTTTCGCGATAAAACGCGTTTAATAAATGTTAATAATCAAATATGTTAACAGTTTAAGGGTTGTTTCTCCTGCATTTGCTTGTCAATACCTTTTAGAAATAAACACAAAAGAACATTCTTTTAGATAGTTTGGGTTGCGGTTATAAAAAAACGTTGTAACCAACTCGTGAGATTTGGTGTTTAAAACCATTTGGAATAAATAATTCGTAAGGACTCATCAGTAGTTTCTTCGATATTTTTATCAATACTGTAAATTAGTATTTATCATTCAGAATTATCGCGATTTTAAGACATAAAAATGGTCTACCACATCAATTTTAAACTTTTGCAAAAGTTTTGATCATGGTAGTTAGATGCTTGAGTTACGTCTAAGGGACTGTGATTTTTAAACGTCCGGTCAACTGAAATGGAACGAATGTCCTTAATGGCGTTGATTTCCAAGGTAACAAAATACAAGGCTTATCATAAAAAAGGGAAGCCATGGGACTTCAAACGATGTACTGACTCATTACATTAAACATCCAATACGGAAAAGTAATGGACGCTTATAGAAATACTGACCCATTAAGTGTGTTTTAAAGCTAATGACAACACTGTGTTTTATTGTGTATTTACTTAATGTCCACTGGTAGTGTTTCAGTCATAAAGATTGTGCCCAGTACATATTGCATTATACTTATTCCTTGATATCAGTATCATTAACTCACACTTAGCTATAAAAAGCAGCTTAGATATCGAACGTCAATACAGACATACGCCTATTTCCAGACAACACTTTTTATTATTAACATGTATATGTACCCTATCCGTTGATAGTCTTGCATATATTGACTGTTTAACATATGCGTTTTTGAAATTGTTATCATAGGAAAAAGTAAACATTGATATATAGGCCGTTTACTTTTATAAATAATAACTATATTTTACATAGTACTTAAATCATATTATTGCCTATTTTGCATGGACCATAATTATGCTATGTTTTTTTCTAAATAAAATTATATATAAAACTTAGTATGTTTTACCTTAATTTAAACTGCACGGAGATGTAACTTTAACAGTGTAATAAGACATATAATTTACTATCCAGAAATTTACAAACTCCTGTTATTTATTATTTACAAAAAACTTTATCCGAGTGTTTACCACATTGTTTTGACTTTTGACTACGATTTATTTTGCAATCTATTAAACAGTGTAATACTCGAACGTACAACATGCATTTCGTTCGTCTTCAAAGTATTTGAATTGAATTCTTAGGGTTTTCAAATGTCTATTTCATACATTAGTATCTACCTGGTCTGCATTCTTGTTATGTTTAATTGCAATGGTATAAGGTACGCGATAGCACATCAATTAATTCTCGCAGCATCGCAATAGAAATAACAACAGCTTTGCAATTATTAATAAATCACATTGTTTTGACTTTTGACTACGATTTATTTTGCAATCTATTAAACAGTGTAATACTCGAACGTACAACATGCATTTCGTTCGTCTTCAAAGTATTTGAATTGAATTCTTAGGGTTTTCAAATGTCTATTTCATACATTAGTATCTACCTGGTCTGCATTCTTGTTATGTTTAATTGCAATGGTATAAGGTACGCGATAGCACATCAATTAATTCTCGCAGCATCGCAATAGAAATAACAACAGCTTTGCAATTATTAATAAATCACTGGTTTGTGTGTCAATCGTGCAAAGAAGATAAAAATGCTGGACGATGTGTCTCCGGGCATTTTAAACTTATAGAATAATCCGTGAAGAATTTATCAGAGGCGAACCTTTCCTTTTACTAACATGAATAAGAAGATTTATCCTTCCACAAAACGCTTGTCTGAATTTATTAGAGATAAAACCCGGGTGCTCTTTGTTAAAATGTCTTTTATTTTGAGTGGCTCTGACAAAGTAATCAAAGGCAAGCGGGAAGATGAAATAAAAACCGGCGTACATGATTGTACTTCAGCCCGCGGCGTTGCCGTGTGACTCCAAGCCAGATAACGGCTCTATCCAAAGAAGTGTAATAAAAACTACAAATTGATATTCATAAAATAGGTGAGACGCACAATAAGGCTCGTTTAGAAAGCAAATAAGAAACTCTACTCGACTGATAAAAATTCAATATTGAGTTGTCAGCATCGTCATGTATTGTGATGCATAATAAGACGTGATGGGTAAACGTCGACAAGGACCCGGTCTTGTATACGAACAATTGTTCGCTTTCTAAATAAGCCCCGTAATGTGAAATCTGATTAAGACAAGATGGGTGTTTATTAAAATGTCTAAAATATCTAAATCGCTCGGTCTCATATTTACTCTCCCTAGTCTCTTCATTTCATCGTCTTCTTAGAGACTTGTATATTGGTTTCGAATTGGTTGGTTAAATAATTGTAAGAATACGAAACGGAGGCTTTGCAGACAATTTGAAATTTGAGAGCCTGTAATTTCACAGAGTGAGCTTGCAATACTTCTAGACAAGTTAAACATTCTTCGCTTCAAGTCTTATCATTTTCACAATCATTTCACAGCGTGTTTATTAATATAATTTATGACAGCAGGAGATTTGTCGAGTCGTGTAACATCTATGGAGTCTTTGATGCTTCCGGTGGATGCGTGAAACTGTTTTGTGCGGGGGTTTGATATGAGCGTCTGATACGGTGGTGTCATTCCCATACCGGAATTCTATTTATCTCTAAATTCGTCTTTGGAACTGGTTCCAGGCGTGCTTCAAATAGTAGTTTAGCATCAGTTTTATTTAGGTGTATCAAAGTATAAAACAGTGTTTAATACGGTAGAAGTCTTTCGAGCACCGGAATTTGCTCATGAGCTTTACTATTTCTGAATTCCTCTTTGGAACTGGTTGTTTGCCAGATGTGCTGCCATAGTTCGTTTAGAATTAGTTATGTCTATGGTTTTCAAAGTATAATATGGGGTTTTACCATTGATGCAATAATAAATATATTGACTTGCCAAAACAATTGCTTTTACTTTTAAAATTAGTATTTTAAACATTTTAAAAAAAACATGAAAAACATGTTGAACTTTCCGAACACTAGTGTCTTCAGAAGTGACACATAATTTTAAAAGGTCAATGCGACCGAAATGATACAAATTATAGAACAAATGTATGATATAATTTGGTACACATTCGCAGGACAAAGTCTCCTTTTTCTATTCTATGATTAGTCAGTTAGTCAGGTCATGTCCTTTTCTGATATCCGGTTGCAGTCATTAACAAGCCGTGTGTGGTTCATGTTTAATTAAGTCCATGCCAGTTGATTAATTCAGGTGAATAAGATAGGTGTTAAATCCAATCAACATGAACAATCGGAAACTCAGAAGAGAGTTGAAAATAACTTTTCAATGAAGAAGGCTTGAGTAGCGTCAAAAGTACAAATGGAAATCAGTAAATGGCATGTTGTCGTAAGGAAAAGGATAATAGCTTGCTGAACATGGATGGCACCACTCAACAGAAACAGTAGAGGACGAAAGACTCCGATAGAATAGAAACAAAACAAACAAATCGCCACGTACAAAACACATGAACTAAAATGAAAAATAAACAGGAAAGCAAGAAATATTGATGACATATTTTTAACATCGCCTTATAGAATGTGTTGTTTATATACGTCCACATTGAATTGAGTTTGGTAATGGTGTAGAAGAATGTAAGAATTGAAACTGGAATAGGTCTGGTCCCGATTTTACAAATATAAAAAATGAAATAGAAACACATTGTGCGGTCGATGAATGACTGAACATAATTTTTTTGACAAGTCGACACCAAATTTAAGGTAATTGTTAATTAATTTATTTGTTAAGTATTTTACATTTAATTCATATGTCAAATCTTTTAACATCAATTAGTTAATTACGTTTATTCATTTTGACTTTTGTGGTTTGTTCATTCTATGAGAGCTGCCAAATTGGTTCTTTGACTTTCACCACTTGGGGGAAAATTCTGACACAAAGATAAAATTAATTAATATACAGTAATTATCTGCATTTAGCATAATATTTACTTTTCGAAAAGCAAATATAACTATGATAATACGTATCAAAGTCATGCTCTTTTAAAACAGTTTTCTGTATTAAATATGTGAACACGCACAATATTCATATCTTTTTTAGTTAACCCCAGCGGCTTATTTGACACATTGAAACGGCTGTTTCGGGATCTAGGGTGCTTGTTGGAAGACCTTTGTATCGTTCTATATGAATACTGATAACTTTTGTATAAATATTAAAGTGATAGAATTGTATTTTACCACTTAACTTAAATAGATCTTTTACAACCTTGTAAATATCACCGAATGCTTTTTTCTACAATTATATTGAATAAAGTGTTTTCTTGGGTCAACATGAGTTGACATTCAATAAAATACGGAAAATTAGGGGGAGTTTTGAAAAATCATGTTAGCAAAATGTATTCAAAATGAATGAAATTTCTAAATTAATGTAATATCCTTTTTCGGTCAAAGGCACTTGTCCGCCATTTTAAAAATAGAGGTAAAAATAAACGCATTTATTACTTCTAAAGAGGTCTGATAGAGCGAATATCTATTGAAGTTAAAGCATTGGATGAAATATTTGATGGTCATCCGAGCAATCGGCATTGGTGAATTGTTCTTCCGTGGCATGGCATCGTCAAGGCATAAGCATTATTAATTTCAGGAAAGCTGGTTATATCAACAGTTACTGACAGCTGAAGGAATTGATGAAAAACAGCGTTAAAACACAACACTGAATGGAATAATACTTACGCCGGCTGAAAGTACAATTGATACAAGCAAATCAATGGTTAACAAGGTATTCCACTGCATGTAGTGCCTAAAATAGCAAGGATCGTTTTGATATCTTTGGGGTTGTTTAACCATTTTATAGGTTGAATATGTTGAAAATTTACGTTATTAACAGACACATTGACACATCAACCAAATTCGTGAGGGTCGAAATGTGTTTGTTTAGAATTTTCGAGGCTCAAAACCCGCACTCTCTCGGATCAGTTCGAAATCCTGGAGACCTTGTGTACAAATACAAGCTGAACATGTCGGCAAATGTACGGTGAATCAATATGTGGTTTGTTCAATCAAAGGACGTGTTTTTATCTTTTTGACATAATTATATTTGTGAAACAAGGCCATCAATGCTCGTTTGTAGCGGGTACTTTGGGAACTGGGTCGGGTCTTGGTTGCGTTACTTTCGGGCACTCGGGATTTTTTGTTGTTGTTTCCTTGTGAGGCTGTATCATCCTGCTACTTTGCAGCGTGAACTTGAGCTAGTTGGTTATTTGTGAGCATTGCACTATGTATTTTTGTTTTGTGGTGTTGTTGTTTTCTGTGCTCGGCTGGTTAGATTGGTTGCTGCCTTCCCTGTACGATGTTCTCATATATTATCTTGTTTTATCATTCCACATCATATTTGTGATCGGATGAAATCATTCATTAACAAAACGCTTATAAGTACACCATGCTATTCTACATATGACTTCATTTACTTATTTTTTTCTAATACATATAATATTATCATTCTCAAGTTCCTAGACTATACTCTGATACAAGACCCCTTATATCGTTCGCAAATCTAAAAATAGCTCTATTTCGTCACTAGTGTATACCCGCTTTTGTCCAATCAGAACGCGCGTTACGACAGCCGCGGGAATATTTCTATAAACAAACACAATTGTGAACATGGATTATGTAATAAGCGAACGGTGATTGAAATTAAATGCCGAGTTGTTTGTTGAAACATATTAAATCGAATTCGGCGTATAAAAAGTATGAAGAAAAAGAGAATTACCTGATATCGGTTCTCAAATGGAAATGTAGATCTACCGGTGATTTGAAAAATATTTATCGGAAATAAAAATTTTAAAAAACGGCGAGTCGAGTGGAGTGCTGACGTTAAAGGTAAATTCTGTTTTTGTATGACGAACTACCGCTAGTTTCATTTCAAATAACAAGTTATGTTGTGCAATGATAGTAAAATCTTCTTTTGATCATCAATGCAAAAATATCACAATTTTTTTTTTCATACGTCGATTTAATAGTCGGAAATAAAATTCAAACTCTGTCGGTTTATATTCTGTATGTAACGTCGATTTTGATTGGACGATTGACGATGGATCTTTGGAAAACACCCGTGACGGAATTTCTTCAATGACCTTATAAGGAAATGAACGAAATGGATTTGATTGGTTGAGACGTTCGTTCACCACGCTGAGATTGGTTAGTTTTATACCAGAGTTTATTACGGAGGAAAAACACGCTGGTTAAACGAGAATGAATATTATTAGTATTCAGCAACCATACATCAACTTTCTATTTACGGTATATGATATAAGTTTTTGTTCAGAAGCACAGAATTATAAACTAGTAGTCTAATTTCAATAATAACACCAATATTCAGCATATAAATCAAATAAAATATAAATCACTATTTTCTTTAACAATAATTCCAGCGTAACGACACGAAGATAAGCGGTGAATGGGCGTGTTTTATGATTTTCAAGAAGACAAACGTATGTCATATGATATTGTATTGTTCGTTATGAGGAATCTGAGGCCCTTATCAGAGTGAATTATTTTCTGCGTGATTTATACATGTGTCATTGTGCTTCAACAATAGCGGCTTCAATAACCATAGCGACCGCTTTCCAATGTTGGGTTTTGATGATGAATATTAGTATACGAAGGGTCATATTCAACCGGGGGAGTAATTTTAGCTTCTTATAATAGCCTTATACGACGGAGAAAATCTAATCAATGCCACAAATGATACAGTTATGTGTTTACTGTGTCATGTGATTAATGATAATCAAGACTTCGTTGGAAGAACAGTTCCGTTGACGCGAATAGGCGAAACGGTTGCCTTAATAATGACCTTATAGGGGTTCTCCTGTTTCTGTTGAGTGTGGTCTTCCCTTTTCGATTTTGTTTTTATCTTTTGGCATGTGAGTCACCAACTGTAGCTAAATATTATATAGTAGTCGTTGTCTATGTATGTAATTGTACATGCTATTTAAGAAAGATTTATTTATATTAATTAAATAACACCCCTTCTTTCAAAAGATATCTAGTATACGGAGTGTGCATTCACCAATCTCCAAGTTACTCACTTAATGATTTCACAATATCCTGCAGTTTCACTTTTAAACGTCTGACAAATCGAAGGAAACGTAAATGTTTTACTTGTTAAGGTCATGATATCCTGGTTCATGTTTTCAAAATTTGTTTTTAATAAGAAAATGGTATGATGGATATGTCAGTTACCATCAGTGTTACATAGTATGTTAGTTTTTAGATGTTTGGTTCAAAGGGCTGACATCCTAATCGGAGCTGATAATCCCTCGGATGTGAATACAAACATATTTATCTTCCAATAATACAGTACGAGAGTCCATTCGCCACATATGCAGTCGTACTTGTGAGGTGTGGTATAGCTATACAATTGATATTAGTTACTTTGAGTGGTTTTCTTTTGGGTGGGTGGTGTTACCATACCCGAGGGATCTAAAGTTAGTTGGCAGGGTAATTTTGACAACTGGGTGTTTTTCAGATAATCATTAGGGTTACATGGTAAAGTGTATATGATTTCAACATATGTATATGCTATGGTTTAATAAATGGGACTGGATGTGGGAATAATCAGTAAAAATGACGTCATATAATGTTTGAGCGTATGTGAAATAATATATTTTCTCTGGCAATGGGGGATTACTTTCAAACAGAATTATGTTTTAGTGACAAACAGTATGTATAAAGACATTTTTACGAACTGTGTAACTTTAGACGTAATTTTGGGAGGGGTCGTACTATGCAAAATGCGTCAGAATTGCATGGAACTTTATTTAGTTGTTCAGACAATGTTAGTTTGTTTGCTTATCATTCAATCAACAATTTGCTTATTCCATCATTGTACTTGGAGTTTATCTGCAAAACGCAATATGTTCCTCTTTAAACGAATGTTACATCTGCGCAGTAAATCATTGCTTAAATCTGCTTCAACTTAATAGTGCGCAATAAAACTGTTAAATTTTATGACATTCTTTGAGAAAAACCAGATTCCTATCTGTTTATGAGGTCAACCTGTTTATTAAGGTTAACTTTGTATAGTTCACTTCATACCTACCAGGCTTATCAGCATTATACAGGGCTGTGAAATGAAACCTGCATGTCAGTGGAATTTAAAGAACATGAAAGCAACATTAAATCTGATGGGAGTCAGCCTCGCAGACTGACACACACGCAAACATTATCATTAAGTATACCGAACATTCACATAGCTAGGGTTTTAATGGGAGTTAAATTTCCGAAAAACTAATATTTTGGTATTTTAGTTCGTTGATTTTTCCCCAAAAAATCCTTCGACGGAGAAATCCCATTCTCGTTCAACCAGTGAAGTTTTTCTTCTGAAACAGCTTATCTCGGAACTTGACTTACCACTGATGTTTGAGGATGGAAAAGAACTGGCATGTTTGTATTTGAAATAATATTTGTACTTCACCGAAACATTTCTCGTGACACGTCAACATCGTGGGTGTGTGGCCGGCAAATTTGAATAAATATTGATGTTTATATTAGTATATGTAGTTAAGATACATTCAAAACAATCCTATGCAACTTAGCTGCAACATTGGCACGCTTGTAGTTCGATAGTCGACAAAGGTGCTTTTGTATTGCTTATAGCACGACCTATTGACTGTAATTTGTATTCTCAAATTATCAAATATACAATATTTCTTACATATTTACAACAACCGCTAGATGCTGTTTGTAATAAAATAAACAAAACACCCAATGTGCCTTTTTCATGAAAGGGTTGTTCATCCCGTTGTGGTTTTGTGTTTGCATGCACTTCGTTTGACTTTCTGCTGCAATATGATGTCTGAATGTAATACCATGATTTTGCTAGCGTTCGTCGAACTATTTATTTGTGTTTGGTTTCCTTGGGGCAGATTCATTATTATGCGTTTAATATCGTTTAATATGACTTAAAGGCCCATATAAAATGATTGTGAAAGTATAATAGCTAGGTACCATCTTCAATGAGGTGATATAAATTAAATAGAGACAAGATTTGCTTGTGTTACACTGATAATGATAATGATAATTGTCGCTACTCTATGAGCAAATAAAAGGGTGATAAAATTATTGTTAGCTATTTAAATTAAAAAATATTTTAACAACTTGGTAAATACCTCTGAGAAGCAAAGTAAACACTATGGACAATTTGGCAAACATAGATGACTATGAGTTGTACAGGATGTTGACTTATTAAAGCATGTGTACTATACCATAACAAAACGTTCAAAAGACAAATCACTGGTATTTTTATTCATACAAATTATAAAATATCAATGGATGTTTGTGTTGACGTTTTAAGACGTATTCTGAGACAATTGAATCATTGTGTACTTTTGCATTTTAAGTACGGATTTCGATAGGCCACATCCATCATATAATAGCAAACATGGCACAAACGAGGATGACTATAATTGCAATGTTGGTGTGCATTTCTCTAGACTAACTGTCTCGTTCCTGACCTAGATAAACAAACACATGTAGATATGAATAAACATGAATGTAAGGATAAACAAGCATGGTTCAATAGGACATTGCAAAATCAATTATTCCAACTGACACTTTACAATAAGTCAATGTGTTGCCATTGTTAAAACTCAGACTAAATTCAAACTTACAAGAAACTTTCTAGTCAATACTAAATGTATGCACACTATAATATTTCCAGTCAATACTAAATGTATGTTTAGTTAGAAATACGTTCTAGTATCTGCAGTGTGGCTGCTGCTCGCATTATACTATTATATAATGATAACTATCAAATATCTAGCATTTTATCTCTGATTTAATTCCATAGGGAATAGTTGTATAACACACTAGTATGGTTCATACTCATATTTAATAACGTTTCGGCATTCAGCCTTTATCGAAAAATACATTTTAAAAACTTATTTTACATATTTGCTGGCATTGTTGTTGGCCATTTTAAAATAATGGCCCAAAACAGGAAGTGACGTCATGACGTCACAATAAACAGGAAATGACGTCATAACAAAAGTACGCCAAATAGACTCATGACGTTACGTTGCAATGTATACAAATCAGTCTAACATAGGTAAAACTCCAGGTTAGGGATGCCTACACCTATTTCAAACATAAACCACAGATAGTCATGTCCAATATATTATCCTTATAAGTTCAAAATACTTTAAATAAATATAGGAATATATATTACCTATGTCCAAATTGAAAACGACAAGACTAAGCTTATATAATTATATACTAAAAGTATGGAGGCAACCCTAATCTAAAATTTCATTCATAGTAATGTCAATATTATAAATATAACTGTTTTATAAATTGCCCCTTAGGAGAACGTCCAGTTGGGTTTTGGTGTTTAAACCTTCCGGTGATTCGGTTCTGAAAGTCTTTATCCACTCTATTTCACGTATTAGTCTATAATATCTTGACTCATCCTTGATCGTCTCCAGTATCGATACACCAATGTCTTTTGAAGAATGGCCTTGACTATTGAAATGGTCCGACATCGGTTTACAGCGTCTAAGTCTAACATCAGCTTCATGCTCTTTAAGCCTCTCTTTTAATGAGCGACTTGTCTCCCCAACATACACTATTCTCTCACATTTGTTGCAAAACACACCATATACCAGGTTATGGGCCTTGCACTCCTGTTTGTACGACAAAGCGAGATCTTGGGTGTTACTTTTCATGTGAATACCCTGGTTTAACATGTCACATACAACACAAGCTTTCTGACATATTGTGTTTTCTGGTTTGTGGTGTATATTTAACACTTTACTCGTCTTTCTGTGAATCAGAATATCCCCCAGATTCTTGTCTCTTCTATAAGCTATGATAGGAACCTTTTTAAAAACTTCTTTCATTCTATCCAACCTATATAACGTATCGGTATGTCTTCTCACTATGTTATGAACCTCGGGAAGTTGTTTCGAGAAAGTTATCACTAGTGGTACTCGTTTCTGGGGTTCTTTAGCTACTTTTTTCTGTAGAAGGTCCTTTCTATTCAATATATCAACCTTAGTCAATTGGTCCTCTATAAATTTACTACTGTACCCACGTTTTCTTAACTGTACCTTCAATTCTTCCCTGTGTTTTATATAATCTTCTTCATTTGAACATATCCTTTTTATTCTGATACCGAGACCGTACGGTATGCTTTTCTTAACCGAGTTCGGATGGCCAGACTTCGATTGTACATATTGGTGTTTGTCTGTTGGCTTCGAATAGAGATCTGTTTCTATAATTCCACTTTTTAACCTAATATTGGTATCCAGAAATTCAATGTTATGGTAACTCCATCTTAGTTCTACTTTAATATTTTTGTGAATGTTGTTCGCATGTTCTTGGAATCGCATCAGTTCGTCTTCACCATGCATCCAAACTCCTACCCCGTCATCAATGTATCGTTTATAAAAGGCTGGAATCTTGTCGTGTGATAAGAGTTTTTCATCCCAGGTCCTCATGTAGCTACAAGCGAAATTCCTTCCAAGTCGTGAACCAATCGCTACTCCTTCTTTCTGCACATATTCTTTCCCAGCAAATTCAAACACATTGTTATCCAGTACCACTTTAATCATCTCTATCACTTTGTCTGTTGGAAGACTCACTACTTTTCTCTCACTTAAGGCTCTTTCACATGCATCCATACCTTCCTTTCTTGGGATTGATGGGTAAAGCTTAACAACGTCGAAACAGAAAATAATTGTATTCCGTGGTAAAGGTGTGCTTATATCGCTATCAAGCTTTTTTAGGAAGTCCATTGTATCCCTTATAAAACTTGGAGCTTCTTCCACAAACTGGTTAAGTTCCTTTTCCACTACTTCAGCCATCTTCTCTGTTGCCGTTCCTATGCCACTTACTATCGTCCTGTATGGGTTGTTCTTTTTGTGTATCTTTGGGTTTCCCTTTAATTTTCCCCTTACTGCATATTTTGGAACAAGGTACTCTTTTAGGTCTTTCGTTATCACACCATCCTTATACATTTTGTTAGCCAGTTGTTTTACCTTACGTTCAGCTTTTATATGTCCTGATCCATCTGTAGCTTCATAAGCCTTTCCAATATTCATTTCATTCTCAAGTCCAATTATGTACTCCTCTGCGTCCGTAATCACAAGTCCTGACCCTTTATCTGCTGGTCTTATAACAATGCTGGAATCATTCAATAGAGTTTTTAAGGCATCTTGTTCCTTTTTGCTAAGATTTGCCTGGATGTTATTATTCAGACCGTTAATGATATCATCTTTCACTGACTTTATATATGCATCTAACCACTTATCTCGACCTGGTTCCGGTGTGAACCTACTCTCCTTTTTTACTTTGAAACCTTCATTTTCCTTATCAGTTTCCCTGTCATGAAAAAACTCTGCAAGTCGCATTCTCCTCTCCCATTCGGCCAAGTCACTATGAAGCTTATGAATATCGATCCTTTTCCTGGTTGGAACGAAAGATTGACCCTTAGACAGTAGGTCAATTTCAACTTTGGAAAGCGTTCTAGAAGACAAATTTGTTACAGTCGCTTCTTGGAGACACTTATCAAATTTCCCTTTTCCTTCAGGCTTGTTTATTTTTTCAATTGTGTTGGTATTATCATGTTCATATAGTTTATCAATGCTTCTTGTACTAGAGTTCCCTATAGAGCCTAGACAATCGTTGTTAATCCGGGACGACCTGTGTGAAGTTGTGGTAAGGTAATCATCGACTTGATGTGTTAGTGATACATGGGTGTTTTCAATTGGTTCACTAAAATCAAACCAGTCTATAGTTCCAAATCTTTGATCATTTTCGTTTTGTGTCAAAGTTTGAGAGGTCCTACATTTCACTATTAAGACGTTAAAATGTTCGTTTTTTAACTGCAGAAACACTTTCCGTTTTACCCGAATACCAGGTAATGGACTGAAAACTAACTTCCTGGTCTGATCAATGTCCACTTTGAGAATACAAATCTCACATGAATATCTTTGAGCAGCTGCATACACTTCAGCCTCGGTAGCCCACGATTCTAACCTCCCATCTGTAAGTCTCTGGTTCAAAATATGCTTTTCAAAATCACCATCTACATAATGTATGTACCTATCCTTCAAATTCACCATATGTTCAACAATCTCTTTTCTGATACTAATATGTTTTTCTTCCTTCCTAAACAGTTCAAGGGCCATACTTCTATAGAAACAGTTACCATCAGCTTTAATATGACGCACAATGAAATCATTGATATCAGTAGTAGAGCTTAGAAAATCTACCTTAAATTTGCGAAGACCTTTCAACTTGTTATGTTTTCTTTTCTTTAAATCTTGTTCCAGATTACCAATCTTAAGATTCACTTTTTCTCCCTCACCATTTTTATCACTGTCCATTGATTCAAGAGTTCTTATCTTCCTTTGGCAGGCTTTTAAAGAAATATCCATTAAACTCAGCGATGCATCTTCTTTAATTTTTTCACACCTTTGAATCAAATCATCAGAACATTCCATCTGCATATCCCACTTCAATTTGAAACCAGCAGGAACAATACCTTCCTTTAAACATCTCTGCATAAACTTTTCATGCGAACGATACCGCAGCAGTATTTCTCCTGTATATGCCATTCATAAAAGGTTCCTATCATAGCTTATAGAAGAGACAAGAATCTGGGGGATATTCTGATTCACAGAAAGACGAGTAAAGTGTTAAATATACACCACAAACCAGAAAACACAATATGTCAGAAAGCTTGTGTTGTATGTGACATGTTAAACCAGGGTATTCACATGAAAAGTAACACCCAAGATCTCGCTTTGTCGTACAAACAGGAGTGCAAGGCCCATAACCTGGTATATGGTGTGTTTTGCAACAAATGTGAGAGAATAGTGTATGTTGGGGAGACAAGTCGCTCATTAAAAGAGAGGCTTAAAGAGCATGAAGCTGATGTTAGACTTAGACGCTGTAAACCGATGTCGGACCATTTCAATAGTCAAGGCCATTCTTCAAAAGACATTGGTGTATCGATACTGGAGACGATCAAGGATGAGTCAAGATATTATAGACTAATACGTGAAATAGAGTGGATAAAGACTTTCAGAACCGAATCACCGGAAGGTTTAAACACCAAAACCCAACTGGACGTTCTCCTAAGGGGCAATTTATAAAACAGTTATATTTATAATATTGACATTACTATGAATGAAATTTTAGATTAGGGTTGCCTCCATACTTTTAGTATATAATTATATAAGCTTAGTCTTGTCGTTTTCAATTTGGACATAGGTAATATATATTCCTATATTTATTTAAAGTATTTTGAACTTATAAGGATAATATATTGGACATGACTATCTGTGGTTTATGTTTGAAATAGGTGTAGGCATCCCTAACCTGGAGTTTTACCTATGTTAGACTGATTTGTATACATTGCAACGTAACGTCATGAGTCTATTTGGCGTACTTTTGTTATGACGTCATTTCCTGTTTATTGTGACGTCATGACGTCACTTCCTGTTTTGGGCCATTATTTTAAAATGGCCAACAACAATGCCAGCAAATATGTAAAATAAGTTTTTAAAATGTATTTTTCGATAAAGGCTGAATGCCGAAACGTTATTAAATATGAGTATGAACCATACTAGTGTCTAGCATTTTAGTTCAAGATTTGTGTATTATGTTTCGAGAGTTCTTACGAAATGTATAAGTACCTGAGTCAACATGAGTCGCTTTAATTTCTTCTGGTGATTTAACGATGCTTTTCGATGCTATTTTCAGCCATTGCGTTCTTAGACTTGAGACTTGCTGATTATGTAAACTAACTCTCACGTCAATGAACAATTATATCAACAACAATACAATGAAAAAGAAAACTAACAAATATTATGCAAGTACCTAAAAATCCGTAAATCAACAATGATCAAATACAAGACCATTCCACCCTCTGATTTCCTTCTTTGTCTTTAACTCCCACATGTTCCTCTTGCAACAAATGTGCCATGCCTTTAAAAGCCAAAATAAGAACCATTAATTTAATGTTCAACCATACCGGTGTTTTGTTCAGATTCCCTCTCAAATTTCAACATAGTTATTGATTTTTGCTTCGTCTGTTATTAAATCTACGCAGTTTGGTAGTAGTTGTTCTAGTAAATCATTTTAGATACTATAGTCCTCTTCGGAACCAGCCATAGAGTATGGAATAATTCATACATTAAAACAACCAAGAAATATGAGGAGATGTCATTAAGCAGTACTGGATGCCAGCGTCAAAACCCAATCTGAGCATTTTGAATCATAAATTAACAAACGTGAGCAATTAGGCGCTATGTTAGCTCATTGATTGGGCTACTACTCTGTACAAAATATGAATGATTTATTGGTCCACGTCAGGGATGATTTAAGACATATTTAATAAGAAATTTGTCTGGCGTTGATGATTTAGATAGAGACGTAATTAGCAGTCTGCTTGATCAAAGAATGCTAGAGTTACAAGATTAATTAAGACAAATATAAAAAGTTACATCAACTCCATGGTGTTTAGATGTTAAGAACTGAGTAACGGCGTACTGAGAAGTCAGAGAAGAAGTGCCACACTCCACTGAAAACAATCACAGATGAACTTTGCAATGTGGTCCTGGAAATAAATGTATTCGAAGTAGTTGAAGGTTTCGAGAAAAGAGGAACATATTACTATTTGTACACATACGTTTGATAATTAAAGTAGACAAACTTCCCATTGGCCAGCAAATTCATTCCATTTGTTTAATTAATACATTTTCTCCGACGTACGTGCAATGTCCTGATCAAGTTTGTGTGCATTGATGGTGTTGATTTCTTATGTTAAACAATACAATGATGTCCGTTTATTTTTACTTGTTAATTGCTTAAAGTCAAAGCAAATGAGTTTTATGAACGAGAAGCTAATAATTTTATTTTACATAGTACATGTACTTAAATTATACTATTTTTTTTTCGCAATGGACCATATTGTCATGTTTTTTTTCTAAACAAAGTTTCTGAATCATTATTTATGCTATTTATCTTAATTTTTACGGCACGATGATGTAACTTTAACAGTGTAATAAGGCATACAATTTATTATCTAGAAATGCTCAGGTTGTTTACGAGTAGACACTAATATTAAGACAAACTCCTGTTATATATCATTTATTACAAGCTATATCCAAAAGTTTACGTCAATGTTTAGACTTTTTCTGAGATTTATTTTGCAATCTATTCAACGTTGTAATACTCGAACGCACGACATGCATGTCGTTCGTCTTCAAAGTATTTGAATTGCATTCTTAGGGTTTTCAAATGTCTATTTCATAAATTGGTATCTACCTAACCTGCATTCTTGTTATATTTAATTGCAATGTTATAAGGTACACGATAGCACATCAATTAATTCTCGCAGCATCGCAATAGCAATAACAACAGCTTTGCAATTATTAATAAATTACCGGTTTGTGTGTAAATCGTGCAAAGAAGATAAAAATGCTGGACGATGTGTCTCCGGGCATTTTTAACTTATAGAATAAGCCGTGAAGAATTTATCAGAGGCGAAACTTTCCTATACAAACATGAATGAGAAGATTAATCCTTCCACAAAACGCTTGTCTGAATTTATTAGAGATAAAACTAGGGTGCTCTTTGTTAAAATGTCTTTTATTTTGAGTGGCTCTGACAAAGTAATCAAAGCCGAGCGGGAAGATGAAATAAACGCCGGCGTACATGATTGTACTTCAGCCCACGGCGTTGCCGTGTGACTCCAAGCCAGATAACGGCTCTATCTAAAGAAGTGTAATAAAAACTACTAATTGATATTCATAAAATAGGTGAGACGCACAATAAGGCTCGTTTAGAAAGCAATTTAGAAACTCTACTCGGCTGATAAAAGTTTAATATTGAGTTGTCAGCATCGTCATGTATTGTGATGCATAATTAGACGTGATGGGTAAACGTCGACAAGGCCCCGTAATGTGAAATCTGATTATGACAAACTGGTTGTTTATTAAAATGTCTAAAATATCTAAGTCGTTCGGTCTCATATTTACTCTCCCTAGTCCCTTCATTTCATCGTCTTCTTAAAGCCTTGTATATTGGTTTTGAATTGCTTGGTTAAATAATTGTAAGAATACGAAACGGAGGCTTAACAGACAATGTGAAATTTGAGAGCCTGTAATTTCATAGAGTGAGCTTGCAATACTTCTAGACAAGTTAAACATTCTTCGCTTCAAGTCTTATAATTTTCACAATCATTTGACATTGTGTTTATTAATATAATTTACGACGGTAAGAGGGTTAGCGAGGCATGTTTTACATCTATGGAGTCGTTGAAGCTTCCGGTGGATGTGAGAGGCTGTTGTTCGTGGAGTTATGATAAGAGCATCTGATACGATGGGGATTCATACGAGCACCAGACTTTGCTCATGAACTACTTTGTCAAATGAGATGCAATAATTCATTTAGCATAAGTTATGTCTTAGGTTTTTAAAGTATAATACGATGTTAATATATTTACAATTTAACATTGAGGTAATAATAATATCAGCTTGACAAGAACAGTTGCTTCGCACATGTACTTAATCATATCTTAATATGTATTGTCCTATCCAGTAGTTTGAAAACAAATATTTAATTTGTGTTTAACTTTCCAAACATTATTGTTATCAGAAGCGATGCATATATTTCTAAACAAACAATGCAATAAGCATTATACAAATCATAGAACAAAATTATGATACTATTAGGTAGACATTCTTAGGACAAAAAACCCTCCTTTGTCAATTATATGATTAGCAAGGTCATATCCTTTTCTGGTATTCTGTTGTGTTCATTTACCAGTCGTCTGTGGTTCATGTATGATTAAGTCCAGGTTTGTTGATTAATTCCAGGTAAATTATATTGGTCAAACTAACCAACAACGGCATTAAATCCAATAAAACCAAATGGAACGGCAGAAGAGCTTTGGCAAACAATATTGAATAAAGAAGACTGACTTGCGTAGCGTCGTTAGTGCAAATGGAAATGAACACAATCATGTTGTCGTAAGGAACAAAAGAAAACGGAAAATAGCGAATCGGACGTGAGATGCACCCCTTACTAGAAACAGCGGTGGTCGAAAGAAATAACAAAAGAAATAGCACAAATGATAAATTAATACAAGTACAAGAAACGAGGGATTACAATAAAATAATAAACTGGAAAACACGAAACTATGGTGGTATAGTTTTATCATTAGTCCTATGGAATATGTTGCTTATATACATCCACATTTAATCAAATACTTTGGTACTGGTTTAGAAGAATGTTGAAATATGAATGCTTGAACGTGAAATAGGAATGGTCCCGATTTTACTAACATAAAAATAAACAAGAGGAATGCTGTGCGGTCGAAGAATGACTGAATATAATTTTATTTTTGGTGAGTCGACACTAAATGTAAGGTAATTGTCACTTAATTTATGTGTTAAGTATTTTACATTCAATTCAGATGTCGAATCTTTTAATATCAATTAGTTAATTATGTTTATTCATTTTGATTTTTATGGTGTATTCATTTTAAGAGAGCTGCCAAATTGCTTCTTTGACTTTTCACCACTTGGGGGAAAATTTTGACACAAATATAAAATTAATTAATATACAGTAATTATCTGCACTTAGCATAATATTTACTTTACGAAAAGCAAATAAAATTCTGATAATACGTGTCAAAGTCATGCTCTTTTAAAACAGTTTTCTGTATTCGTTATATGAACACGGACAATATTCATATCTTTTTGAGTTAACCCCAGCGGCTTATTTGACACATTGAAACGGGTGTTTCGGGATCTAGGGTGCTTGTTGGAAGACCTTTTTATCGGTCTATATGATTACTGATAACTCTTGTATAAATATTGAAGTGATAGAATTGTAGTTTACCACTTAACTTAAATAGATCTTTTACAATCTTGTAAATATTACTGAATGCTTGTTTCCACAGTATTGAATAAAGTGTTTTCTTGTGTCATCATGAGTTGACATTCTATAAAATACGGGAAATTAGGGGGTGTTTTGAAAAATCATGTTAGCAAAATGTATTCAAAATGAATAAAATACCAAAAAGAATATAATATACCTTTCCGGTCAAAGGCACTTAACCCGCCATTTTAAAAATAGTGATTGAAATAAAACTGACTTAATACTTAAGCTCTGATATAGCGAATATCTGCTGAAGTTAAAGCATTGGATTAAATACCTGATGGTCGCCCGAGCGATCGGCTTTGGTATTACGTGTTTGTCATATCGTGGTATTGGAGAAGATAGCTGCTGGTGGTAGATCACAATCTAGTTGATGATTACATTCAAGAAAGCTGGTTATGCCAAGTGAATGTTCAGGGAGTCGATGAAAAAATTTTGCTGAAAACAAAACATAGAAAAAATAATGATTAACCAGGTATTCCACTAGTCTCTTAATTACAAGGGCCGTTACATATTTTGGGGTTAGTTTGATCATTTCATAGGTAAAATATGTTGAAAACACCTGTATTCTTAAGAAATGGTGACCACATTCCACAGAGTCAAAATGTAACGTTTATGGAAATCCCTAGGCTCAAAATCCATGCACTCGGGTCAATTGGAAGTCCTGGTTAACTAGTGTACAAGTACAAGCTGAACATGCCGACAAACCACGTGCAAAATGCACAGTGAATAAATGTGTGGTTGATTTGACCAAATGTTGTTTTTTGCCGTGGGGACTTGGGTCTGTTGGTTGTTTCTTTGAGTTGTGTGTGGGTATTGCTCCGTGTAGTTGAGTTTTGTTATATTGTTGTTTTCTGTGTTGGGCTGGTTAGGTTGGGTGCTGCCTAATCCCTGTACGATTTCCTCATATCTTTTTAATCATTCAATCCACATCATATTTGCGGCCGGATGAACTCATTCATTGACAAAACTCTTATTATACCGTGATATCCTACATATATCTTCGTTTACGCAACTTTCTCCATATACATGCATATATATATATATAGTATTTAGTATTCAGCAACCATACATCAACTTTCCATCTACGGTATACACATGAGATCAGTTTTTGTTCAGATGCCCAGTTTCATATGGCTTAATTTCAATAATAACACCAAGATTTAGCATATAAATCAAATAAAATATGAATCATTATTTGCTTTAAATAAATATTTCAACGTAACGACACGAAAAATGAAAAGCATTGATACTGGCGAGAATAAGTAATATGGGGCGCGCTGAGGCCGTTTGAATGACGAGTACCAGCACCTTAATCCAGACATGTACGTCAAAACGTCATTTTGAAAAAGCGATATTTA
This sequence comes from Spisula subtruncata, assembly GCA_963678985.1. Lineage (NCBI taxonomy): Eukaryota > Metazoa > Mollusca > Bivalvia > Venerida > Mactridae > Spisula > Spisula subtruncata. The sequence goes on along the minus strand of OY787664.1, from coordinate 47,183,264 downwards.
TAATAACGTTGGGTTAAGCTCGAATTACTGAGAGAAACATAATTTCTATCAATAAAATTGGACAGTATCGGGGTTTCGATTATTTGTATTCATCTAAATGCATTTTTTTAAAAACGTATTTATAAAAAACACGTGGCCAATCAGAAATTAGTTCAATGTATGCATGCATCTAACGTCATGGGCGCGTTCCACTCGGCTCATTCTCACAAAGTATAGTGTTTTAAGAAAAGTTAATCAACTGGGAACGAATTCATACTAGAAACGATACTATTCCAAGCTGTGCACGAGGCCAACGTGCAAAAAAGCGATTTCGCACCAACCGTTACGCATGGATGATTTTGGACATAAATACGCCATTTCTTTCCGGAAATCGATAAATTAGTTCGTGGAATGAACAAATAACACTGCCTAAGATTTATTGATATAATATATCAGATGGTATAATATTTTTGGGTGGCCAATTAGAAATTCGGTTTAGTGTACATCATTCGGAGTAAGAAGTGTGTCTTTGACAACTGTTCAATTTCTTTTTAAAGTGTATAGAGCTATATCGGAAGATATTTTTTGAAAATGTTTCAAAAACTGAAAAACAATTATGCTTTCATATCCATTAGATCATTTCTCGCTTCAGTTTTAGCAGAAACTTTCTCCGTGATGATTTATTGGACATGCAAACTGACCATTTTCATACGAAAGTGTTCTATGATACTATAAGAATCTTCTATTTTTCGACGATTGAATCTAAGTCCACGGAACCAATCCAAAGTTTTAATTTGCAATTAAGGTAGTCTGGTATCATACTTAAAACTATGCAAGTAATTATTTTGACATTGAATGACTGTTAGAATATAGCTCTATACATTTTAATTACTGCAATTACTGGAACATGCATCTGAGTTTAAACTTTCCAAAGGCATCAGCATATCACTTTTGTATGTGTGTCCGGTACCATTTTCATGCAGCGTTAGCAACTTATTGATCTTTCTGTGCCGTTAGTGTTCTGATGTTTCTGTTAAGTGTGGTCTTTTCGATTTGTTATCTTAATACAGCATTAGCATCTTTATTTTTGCATTGTGTCTTTTGTGTTCTGATGTTTCTTATTATATGGTGTTCCATTGTCGATTTGTTTTTATCTTTTGGTATGTGAGTCACCAACTGTAGCTCCTATAAATAGTGGTAAATGCAAATGTACAAGGGTTGTTCATTTAATTCCCGGACGCTCGCCATAGCGCTCGATTGGAACATACGATAGTAGTAAAATTTCGTTTCATAAGACTTAGTTACCAACTGGGTTATTTGACAAAACATGAAATAATTTTATCCAACCAAACACAAACTATGGTTACTATAGTGACCCCGTAAACGACTACCCGGCCCAACCCAATTTTGTAGCGGTATGTAGAGTGTAAATTTGGTAGGGGTCGTGGTATTATCGCATATTTTAAGCAGAAAACGTCAGACAACACTATGTAGGCATCTAGGTCGTGTAATATAACATTTGGTGTCAATTTCATATAGCATTTTACGTTATAATAGCAAAGAGCGTGCTGCTGTGAATATCGCAATAAACTAGGATTTGTTTAGGGAAAACGGGTAGTGAAATAATTTTATATAAATGTTGGCCGTACACCTGTAAAACGCAAGTCTCTCTTATAGAAAAACCCTTCTATAGACGATTATCATAAATGCAGACCGTCCTTTATATATAAAATAATCATTCTACGATGACATGGCATCACCACATGATGATCAAAGGCCGTGCAAATCTGAATTCATTAACAGAAAAAGACGTAGATTCAAGGCCTGTTGGGCGGTAGACACGAATAGAATAAAAACTGCCGTATAAATTGCAGCTACTTGAGATGTAACCGTAGTTATGACATATTACATCACTACTGAACTCTTAACACGGCGAACATATGTGTTCGGGCATTTTCTTGACCCCTAAATAATGATTAAATGATGCAAAAAAGTAGCGTTTCAGATGCGAAAACGGCGTAACGTCGCCATTTTTGACGTCGACTTGGGCCGACTAACGTTACATGAACTAACTAAAACGCTGATATTTTGAAAACCCTTTATTGTATCAAGTTGAAATTTTGTATGTGAATAAAGGAATGATCTGAGTGTACTTGTGTGCGTTTTCATTAATATCCGTCAATTGCGTTTTTGGCAATATCGATCGTCCGGGAATTAAATGAACAACCCACGTATATGCTATTTAAGTGAGATGTGTATTTTATATTTATTATATAATGTACCACTTATTCCAAATGCTTTGGAATGTGCATTCGCCAATCTCCAATTATGATTCCACAATATCCAGTATCGCTTTCAAACGGATGACAAATCGAAGGAAAACGTAAATGTTTTACTTGTTAATGTCAAGATATCCTGGTCCATGTTTTCAAAATTTGTTTTCAATAAGAACATGTGATGATGAATATGGCAGTTACCATAAGCATTGCATAGTATGTTCGTTTTAAGATGTTGGTTCAAAGGGCTGACATCCTAATCGGGGTTGATATGGATATGGATACAAACGTATAATTTATTTTCCGAATATACTTTTTGGATTATTTTAAAACATCATTCAGTCGTACGGATATGGTGTGATGTAGTGACATTGATACTGGTTATTTCTTGGACTGTTGTGTGCGTGATCCTATGTTTGACATTGCTAAGGGCGAGGACACAGAATAGTATTGTGTTTGAGTTTCACTTTAGGTGCAAACGATTTAAAAAGCAGGGGTGTATCAAATGTGCACAGGGTGAACGGTATATGTAATCTTAACAGATGTGGTGTTAACGACATCACTATGGTACTATTTAATTTGACAGGGTATGAAAAAATGAGACTTCTAGATAAAGAATAACGTAATGTAGACTATGAGCGTATGTGAAAGAAACTGCTCCTCTGGCAATGGGGATAACGTTGAGTTGAAAAGCTGGTATCAGAAGTTGTACGTGTGAAACTGTTTTTACGAACTACGTACTTATGGGAGGGTGTCGATCTATGCAAAATTTAACGAGGATCGCACAGTTGTTAATTTAGTTGTTCAGACAATGCAACTTTGTTTGATAATCATTTCAATCAACAATTTGATTATTCCATCATTGTTCTTGAAGTTTATCTGCAAGAAACAATATAGTCCTCTTAAAACTAATGTTATATCTGCGCACTATATCATTGCTTAAATCTGCTTCAACATAATAGAGCGCAATAAAACAGTTAAATTTTATGACATTCTTTGAGAGAAAACAGATTTCTATCTGTTTATGAGGTCAGCCTGTTTATTAAGGTTAACTTCACATAGTTCACTTCATACCTACCAGGCTTATCAGCATTATGCAGGGCTGTGAAATGAAACCTGCATGTCAGTGGAATTTAAAGAACATGAAAGCAACATTAAAAATGATGGGAGTCAGCCTCGCAGACTGACACACTTACATACAAATACGATAAACCGAACACTCACACAGCTGGGGTTTTAATAAAAGTTGTGCGCTCGGTGAAGTTTCTTAAATATTTTGGGATTTTAGTTCGGACTCCTTGAAGTTTCCTCTAAATCCTTCGACGGAGAAAACCCATTCTCGTTGTAAACCAATTGTGAACGTTTTTTATCTTCCAAAACAGCTAAAGGTGGTCTGTGAACTTGAATTACCACTGATGTGTGAGGATGGAGAAAAACAGGCATGTTTTTATTTGAAATGATGTTTGTACTTCTCCGAAACATTTTTCGTCACATGGCAACGCCGTGTGTGTGGTCGACACATCAACAAATTCGGTGTTGAACAATCTGAATAAACAAGTACTAGTATAAGTAGTGTTGATACATTCTGTTAGCTGACGCATTTGCTCATGTGTAGTTCCATAGTCGACAAAGGTGCCTTTGTATTGCTTAATGCAGGAACTGTAGACTGTTGTTTTTATTATACTCAAATTCTCAAATATAAAATATTTCACACATACTTATAACAACCGCTCATTGTTGTTTGTAATAAAATGTACATATGTGCCTTTTTCGTTAAAGGGTTGTTCATCCCGTTGTGGTTTTGTGTTTGCATGTACTTCGTTTGACTTTCTGCTGCAATATGATGTCTGAATGTCATGCCATGCGTTTGCTATCGTTCTTTTGCGTCGAACTGTTCATTTGTGTATGGTTTCCTTGTTGCAGATTCATTATTATGCGTTTAATATCGTTTAATATGACTTAAAAGCCCATATAAAATGATTGTGAAAGTATAATAAAAAAGGTACCATCTTCAATGTGGTGAGTTAAATTATATAGAGATAGGATTTGCTTGTGTTACAATAAAAATATTTGTCGCTACTGTATGAGCAAATAGAAAGGTGATAAAATTATTGTTAGCTCTTTTAATTTAGAACTACTTTAACTACTTGGTAAATATATTTCAAAAGCAAAGTTAATACTATGGATAAGTTGGCAAACATAGATGATTATGAGTTGTACCGGATGTTGACTTATTAAAGCATGTGTGCCATACCATGACAAAACGTGCAAAAGACTAATCACTGGTATTTCTATTCATACAAATAATAAAATATCAATGGAAGTTTGTGTTGATAATTTAAGACTTATTAGAGAATTGACTCGTTATGTGCTGTACTATAGAATGACTGTCTCTTCCATGACCTAGATAATCAAACACCTGTAGATGTGAATAAACAAGAATGTTAGGATTATAAAAGAATTGTACAATAGGACAATTGCAAAATCAATTTTTCAACTTGTACTGCACAATAAGGCAATGTTTATTCATTGTCAAGCCCCGACTAAGCGGCGTACAAGAAAAATCATTTCTAGTCAATAGTAAATTTATACACAAGAACTATATTTCTAGTCAATACTAAACGTAAGTACAGTTCAAAAAGCTTACCTGTCATATGGTTGCTGCTCAAATTCTTCTGTTGTATATAATTATTAAATAACTGGATCGGAACAGCAATTTTTAGTCATCGTTGATAGCCAAAGACCTTTATTTTAACATTGGTTAAGTATGCCCCGTGAGTTCTTATGAAATAGATAAATATCTGAGTCCACTTTAGTCGCTTTAGCTTCTTCTGATACCACTACTTAACGATACTTTTTGATATGTTCAGCCATTGTGTTTACCTGTTTATTTGGAAATAATTATTACCTAGTACTGGGTAGTTCTTACACTTGCGACTTGCTGATTATGTAATCTAACCGTCGCGTCAATGAACAATTGTATCAACAGCAATACAATGACAAGGCAAACTGACAAATATTGCACAAGTTCCCAAACATTCGTAAATACACGTTGATCAAATACAAGACCATTCCACCCTCTGATTTTCTTCTTTGACTTTAACTCCCACATGTTCCTTTTGCAACAAATGTGCCATACCTTTAAAAGCCAACCGAAGAATCATCCATTTAATGTTCTACCATAACGGTGTTTCGCTCTGATTTCTTCTCAAATTTCAACATATTTATTGATTTTTGCTTCATCTATTATTAAAGCTACGTAGTTCGGTACTAGTTATTCTAGTAAATCAATTTACATACTATAGTCCTCTTTGGAACCAGCCATCGAGTATGGAATAATTTATACATTAAAACAACCAAGAAATATGAGGAGATGTCATTTAGCTGTACTGGGTGCCAGCGTCAAAACCAATCTGAGCATTTTGAATAATAAATTCACAAACGTGAGCAATAAGACGCTACGTTAGTTCATTAATTGGGCTACTACTCTGTACGAAATATGAATGATTTATTGGTCCACGTCAGGGAAGATTTAAGACATATTTAATAAGAAATTTGTCTGGCGTTGATGATTTAGACATAATTGTAATTAACTCGCGGCTTGATCAAAGAAGTCTAGAGTTACAAGATTAATTAAGACAAATATAAAAAGCTACATCAACTCCATGTTAGTTCAGAAAATAAGCACTGAGTAAATGCGTACTGAGGATTTAGAGATGAAGTGTCACACTGGCAATTAATATAGACAACCTCCCTATGGGTCAGCAAATGTATTTTATTTGTTTATTTAATGTTCTTTCTCCGATTTGATTGTTTTGTCTGTCTTGATAAGCACGCTTGTTTCAAGTGTGTGTGTGTGTGTGTGTGTATTAATGGCGTTGATTTGCAAGGTTACACAATGCAATGCTGTCCACAAAAGAAAAAATGTAGCCATGTGGCATGAAACGATGTACTGACACATACAATAAATATCCAATACGGAAAAGTAATGGACACTTATTGAAAGACTAAACCCATGTGAAACAGTTAAGTGTGTTTAAATCTAATGACAACTCTATGTGTTATTGTAGATTTCATTAATGTCCATTGATAGTGTATCAGACATAAGAGAATGTCCAGTACATATTACTCTTCTTATTCGTTGATATCACTATCATTGACTGCATGCTTAGCTATAACAAGCTTAGATATCGAATTTCAATAAAGCTATGGTGGTGTTAAGCCAGACAACTAGTTTTATTATTTCACATGTATTCCACCCATCGATAGTCTTGCATATATTGGCTGCCTTAAACACGTGTTTGTGAAAGTACCCTTTTATGAAGAAGTAAACAGTGATACATTTTGTATATAGGTCGTTTAGTTTTACTTAATAATTGCTTATTGTCAATACACATTCAATGCAAACGTGCTTTAAGAACGAGAAGCAGCTAATAGATAGATTTTTCATAGTACTTAGATTGTATTATTTCCATCTTTGCAATGTACCATTATGTTACGTTGTTTTCTAAAAAAACAGTTTCATTAATTACGCTTTGTCTAAACTTAAAACAGAGATGTAACTTTAACAGGGTAATGATGCATACAATTTATATATATCCAGAAAGCTTCATGTTAGTTATGAGTAGACAATATTATAACGAAAACCCTCTGTTATTATTCATTTATTACAAACTATATCCGAATGTTTGCCTCAATGTTTTTACTGTCCTAAGATTTATTTTGCAATCTATTTATCATTGTAACGTACAGCATGCATCTCGTTCGTCTTCAAAGTATTTGAATTGCATTCTTAGGGTTGTCAACTGTCTATTTTATACATTGGTATCTACCTGGTCTGCATTCTTGTTATATTTAATTGCAATGTTATAAGGGTACGCGATAGCACATCAATTAATTCTCGCAGCATCGCAATAGCAACAGCTTTGCAATTATTAATAAATTAACGTTTAACGAAGATAAAAATGCTGGACGACGTGTCTCCGGGCATTTTAAACGTATAGAATAATCCGTGAAGAATTTATCAGAGGCGAACCTTTCCTTTTACTAACATGAATGAAAAGATTAATCCTTCCACAAAACGCTTGTCTGAATTTATTAGAGATAAAACTAGGGCGCTCTTTGTTAAAATGTCTTTTATTTTGAGTGGCTCTGACAAAGTAATCAAAGGCGAGCGGGAAGATGAAATAAAAGCCGGCGTACATGATTGTACTTCAGCCCACGGCGTTGCCGTGTGACTCCAAGCCAGATAACGGCTCTATCCAAAAGAAGTGTAATAAAAACTACAAATTGATATTCATAAAATAGGTGAGACGTACAATAAGGCTCGTTTAGAAAGCAATTTAGAAACTCTACTCGGCTGATAAAAAATTAATATTGAGTTGTCAGCATCGTCATGTATTGTGATGCATAATTAGACGTGATGGGTAAACGCCGACAAGGACCCGGTAGTGTATACGAACAATTGTTCGCTTTCTAAATAAGCCCCGTAATGTAAAATCTGCTTATGACAAACTGGTTGTTTATTAAAATGTCTAAAATATCTAAGTCGTTCGGTCTCATATTTACTCTCCCTAGTCCCTTCATTTTATCGTCTTCTTAGAGGCTTGTATATTGGTTTTGAATTGCTTAGTTAAATAATTGTAAGAATAAGAAACGGAGGCTTAACAGACAATTTGAAATTTGAGAGCCTGTAATTTCATAGAGTGAGCTTGCAATACTTCTAGACAAGTTAAACATTCTTCGCTTCAAGTCTTATCATTTTCACAATCATTTGACATTGTGTTTATTAATATAAATCATGACGGTAAGAGGTTTGTCGAGTCATGTTTTACATCTATGGAGTCGTTGAAGCTTCCGGTGGATGTGAGAGGCTGTTGTTCGTGGGGTTATGATATGAGCATCTGATACGATGGGGATTCATACTAGCACCAGTTTTTGCTCATGAACTACTAAGTATACTATATCTCAATTCATCTTTGAAACTGGTTGTTTGTCAGATGTGCTGCCAAATTTCGTTTAGCATTAGTTATGTCTTTGGTTTTCAAAGTATAATACGATTTTAATATATTTTCAATCTACCATTGACATAATATATCGACTAGCAAAGAACATTAGAATTAATTTTTGTATATTTCTTATATTTTAAAAAGTATTATCCAATCCAGGAGTTAGGAAGATTTTTTGTTAAACTTTCCAAACATTATTGGTATCATAAGTAATTTTTTTTTAAATCAATCAGATCGAAATGATACAAATCATAAACAAAACTATGATATGATTCGGTTGACATTCTCAGGAGAATAAACTCTCCTTTTCCTATTCTATGATTAGCCAGGTCATGTCCTTTTCTGGTATCCAGTTGCAGTCATTTACCAGCCGCATGTGGTTCATCAATAATTAAGTCCAGGTTTGTTGATTAATTCCAGGTGAATTTTTAGATTGGTCAAACTGACCAACAACGGCGTTAAATTCAATCAAACTAAATGGAAAGGCAGGAGAGCATTGACAGAAGATATTGAAAGAAGAAGACTGACTTGCGTAGCGTCATTTTAGTGCATATGGAAATAATAAAATTGCATGTTGCCGTAAGGAACAAAAGAAAAGGATAATGGCGAACCGGACATGGAAGGCAATTACAAATTACAAATTCATGTACAAAACGCATCCTTGGACTAAAATCAAAATAAACATGAAAGCAAGAAACTATGGTGGTACTGTATTATTTTAGCATTGTCCTATAGAATATGTTGCTTATATACGTCCTCATTTAATTGAAGCGTTTGATAAGGGTGTAGAAGAATGTAAGGCTTAAACTTACAATCGGACTGGTCCCGATTATACAAACAAAAAATGACAACGAGTCATGTGGTGCGGTCGATGAATGACTAAACATAAACTTATTTTTTGGTAAGTCGACACCAAATGTAAGGTAATTGTCACTTAATTTATTTGTTAAGTATTTTACATTTAATTCATATGTCGAATCTTTTCATATCAATTAGTTAAAAATGTTTATTTATTATAACTTTTATGTCGTGTTCGTTCTAGGAGAGCTGCCAAATTGCTTCTTTGACTTTTCACCACTTGGGGGAAAATTCTGACACAAAAATAATTTTAAAATAAAATTAATTAATATACAGTAATTATCTACATTTAGCATAATATTTACTTTACGAAAAGCAAACATAATTCTGATAATACGTGTCAAAGTCATGCTCTTTTTAAAACAGTTTCTGTATTCATTATATGAGCACCCACAATATTCATATCTTTTTGAGTTAACCCCAGCGGCTTATTTGACACATTGAAACGGCTGTTTCGGGATCTAGGGTGCTTGTTGGAAGACCTTTTTATCGTTCTATATGATTACTGATAACTCTTGTATAAATATTGAAGTGATAGAATTGTAGTTTACCACTTACCTTAAATAGATCTTTTACAACCTTGTAAATATTACTGAATGCTTGTTTCCACAATATTAAATAAAATGTTTTCTTGTGTCAACATGAGTTGACATTCAATAAAATACGGACAATTAAGTATTCAAAATGAATGAAATAATAAAATGAATATAATATACTTTTCCGGTCAAAGGCACTTACCCGCCATTCTAAAATTTGGGATTACAATAAATCTTACTTACTACTTAACAGCTCAGATAGAGTGAATTTTTGCTCAAGTTAAACTATCGGATGGTCACCGAGCGATCATCATTGATATTACGTTCTTCCGTGGTATTTGCTAAGTCCTTAACGTGTGGAAGCCAGTTGCTAGTTGATCATTGATTTCAGGAAACTGGGTATGTCAACTGACTGTTCAACGGAATTGTTAAAAAGGTCGCTAAACACAATATATTGAAGGTAATCATACTTGTATGCTGGCTGAAGTTACACTGAAGTTAATCAATGGTAAACTAGTGTACCTTGACTAATGACTAGTGTTCATTTTGCACAAGTACAAAGTACAAACGGAATATGTTGACAAACCACATTTTTGTTGGTTTGATCAAACGACTTGTTTTATCATTCAATCCACATCATATCTGCGGAGGAGAAACCATTCATTAACAAAAGTAGTGTTATTACACCATGGTCTCTTACATATAACTTCGTTTACGCAACTGTCTCCAGTACAAGTATTGGTATTCAGCAACCACACATCACCTTTCTATCTACAGTATAGGAGAGAAGTTTTTGTTCAGAAGCCCAGTTTCATATGGTCTAATTTCAATAATAACACCAAGATTTAGCATATAAATCAAATAAAATATAAATCACCATTTGCTTTAACAATAATTTTAACGTAACGACACGAAGATAAGCGGTGAATGGGCGTGTGGTATGATTTCCACGAAGACAAACGTATGTCATATGATATTGTATTGTTCGTTATGAGGAATATGAGGCCCTTATCAGCCTGAATTATATTCTGTGTGATTTATACATGTGTCATTGTGCTTCAACAATAGCGGCTTCAATAACCATAGCGACCGCTTTCCTATGTTGGGTTTTATGATGAATATTAGTATACGAAGGGTCATATTCAACTTGAGGAGAAATGTTAGTATCTGGAGATAGTCTTATATGAAAGAAACAGCTCATTTTCTTCTTCAGTTCTGTGTTGAGCATTTGGGTGTATGTTTGTAAAGTATATACTCTTATCGTTTATTTCGTGTTCGGCTAATTCTCTATTGAATGCTGCCTCCCTTAATTGTCCAAATCCCTAAATATAACATTGTTTTATGTAATCTAAAACTATGTATTTTAAGTAATCGTCAATTTACTAGAATCAAGAAAATAACTGAAAGAACTTCATCACTGTGCATTTTTGTTGAACTGTGTTTTTGTGTGTTTCTCTTTTGCAATCGCTATGTCTTGTATAAGGTTCTTCCATTTCTTTAAAAGGTAAAGGTTATACTTTTTCCGTTGTGCGTTGTTTGTATGTTCTGTCTGTGCTGCTTGTTCGTCCACATGATTTCTTCGTGAGGCTTGTTCTGGTTAGGGTTGACGGACCTTGGCTATGTCGCTACACACTCTCGGAGTAGGTTGTCGTGTTTCTTGCAGCTGTTCCGTAGTTTCATTCGCTGGAAAATGGATATGGTTTAAAACTCTGCAAAGGCATCAACATAGTCCTCAATGTTCACTATTCGCCATTCTGACTTTCATACAGAGGTGGCTATTTGTATACTGTTCATTCTGTGTATTTTGTGCTTTGATGTTTCAGTTGAGTGTTGCCTTCCCTTTTCGATTTATTATCTCCTTTTGGTGTGTGAGTCACCAACTGTAGATTTTATAAAGTAGTGGTTGCATATGCAAATGGACATGCTATTCTATTTAAGAGAGCTATGTATTTTATATAAATTATACAATATACCACTTATTTCAAATGTAATTTGGAATGTGCATTCACCAATCACCAACGTTACGAAGTTAATGATTTCACAATACCAAGTTTCACTTTCAAACGGCTGACAAATTGAAGGAAACGTAAATGTTTTACTTGTTAAGGTCATGATATCCTGGTTCATGTTTTCGAAATTTGTTTTTAATAAGAGCATATGATGATGAATATGTCAGTTACCATCAGTGTTACATAGTATGTTAGTTTTTAGATGTTGGTTCAAAGGGCTGATATCCTAATCGTGGTTGATAATCACTCGGGTATGGATACAAAAGTATTTATCTTCCGAATGTACTTTTTGGGTTTATTTTAAAACACAAACATTATACAGTCGTACTGATATGGTGTTATGTTATGACACTGATACTGGTTATTTGAGCAACCTCGTCGGTGTGTTTTTGCCTGCGAGGTACAATCGCATTAGTCATTGCTATAGGCGAGGGCACCGTAAAGTATAGTGTTTGAGTCCCACGTTGGGTGCAAACGATTTAAAAATCAGCGGTGTGTCCAATATGGCATTTCAGGGAACTTTTTGTACAGGATAAACGGCATGAAATAATTACATATATGATCTACCCGATATCCCTATGTTTTAATTAATTTGACAGGGTGTGTGATAGTGAGATTTCTAGATACAAATGACGTCATATAATCTATGACTGTATGTGAAAGAAACTGCTACCCTGACAATGGGGATAACTTTCAGTTGCGTGTAAATTGTTTTTACAAACTACATACTTATAGGAGGTGTCGTTCTATGCAAACTTTAATGAGGATCGCACAGTAGTTAATTAAGTTGTTTAGACAATGCTACTTTGTTTGCTTATCATTTCAATCAACAATTTGCTCATTTCATCATTGCTCTTGAAGTTTATCTGTAAGAAACAATATAGTCCTCTTTAAACGAATGTTATATCTGCGCACTATATCACTGCTTAAATCTGCTTCAACTTAATAGAGTGTAATAAAACAGTTAAATTTTATGACATTGTTTGAGAGAAAGCAGATTTCTATCTGTTTATGAGGTCAGCCTGTTTATTAAGGTTACCTTCGCATAGTTCACTTCATACCTACCAGGCTTATCAGCATTATGCAGGGCTGTGAAATGAAACCTGCATGTCAGTGGAATTTAAAGAACATGAAAGTAACATTAAATTTGATGAGAGTCAGCCTCGCAGACTGACACACTTACATACAAATACGATTTTACCGAACACTCACATAGCTGGCGTTTTAATGAAAGTTGCGCGTTCGGTGAAACATCCTCAAATCGTGAGAAGTTAAATATGTGTTTCCTTGAATTTGTCTCGAAAATCCTTCTTCGGAGAAAACCCATTCTCAGTCAACACCGTATTTTTCTTCCGACACAGCTAGTCTGCGAACTTGACTTACCACTGATGTGTGAGGATGGAGAAAAACAGGCATGTTTGTATTTGAAATAATGTTTGTACATTCCAAAAAAAGTTCACGTCACATGGCAGCACCGTGTGTGTGGCCGACACATCAACAAATTCAGTATTGAAAGATCTGAATAAACATACGTGATAGTATTAGTATACGTAGTTAAGATACTTTCAAGCAATTGCTCTGAACACTATATGTGCATATGTTATTAGTATTGTTACAAGTAGAGTGCATTTAATTAGGACAAATTCAAGTAAACCCTGAGAAAACGAAGCTACAGAATCTCCGCATACGTAGTACCATAGCCGACAAAGGTGCCTTTGTATTGCTATTGCAGGAACTGTAGACTTGTGTTTTTATTCTCCAAAAATTATCAAAAATGCAATATTTCACTCATACTTACAACAACCGTTCATTGTTGTTTTGGATGAATAGAATGAATTATGAACCATGTTCATACAACAATCTTCCAGAAATAAAAACACGATCAAACCATCATCTGAGAAAATGTGATTCCAAGGCAAAGACTATCTTGCATATCTGGACTAAATTATGTTGAATTCAGTGATATAGTGTGCATTTGTACATGTAATTCCATTTTATTTTGATAGTACATGGTGTCCAAAAAGAAATATACAGTTTCGGCGTCTAACTGTTTACAATCAGCTATCACGAAGAAAATTTGCATATGTATAGACGAAAGATGTACGTTTTTTTCTTATTTTTGTTTTAACTGTGCCATATAGCCATGTGGTTACAAGACGCGCTTAATTACCGCCTTATCCGGGTACTCGGGTTCAAATCCTAGTAGAGGCACTCACTTGCCTGACATAAATATTTCTGCAGAAAGCTGACTGGCCTATGATGTTTATTTTTTTTAAAATGTGATTGTCAGTAAATAAAAATTTGTAATAAATAACATATATTTGTGATTCATGGGCCAATGGCCTAAATACTTGAAAATAAACTATAATATGCAACAGATGTTATAAATGGCAAATTTTATTGGAGCCGCCATGTTTTACTTTACTGTAAAATCAATTATATTCGAAGGGTTTAATTTCATGGATTGTGTGGATGATCTCAACCACGAAAATAAATCCCCACGAATATCAATGATTTCTATTTATTTGTGAATAAGACATCCTTGAAAGTAAGTCTCGAAGAAATTGTCTTTTTCCACAAAACCACAAAATTTTGTCTAATTGAAATTTAAATGAATTTACAGAATTTGGTAGCACTCAAGTCAGTTTGACACATTAATCGGAAACGAACATGAATTTGATAGATTTATATCGATATCTTTCACTAGTTCAATGACTTTGAATCAGAGCATGGTATGGTTGACTGTAAGCCTAATGAAAAGAAGATGTGACCAGCAATATATTAGACACTGAACTTATGGTACCGGGGTAGGGGATTGTACTTTAAACTGTAAATTAAAGTAGATCATTAGTATGTTTATTTTTCTCTGTCGGTTAATAACCTTGATACAGGATAATAATAAGGAGAAAAAGGAGAAATAGAAGAAGAAGAAGAAGAAGAAAAAAAAGATGATGAAGAAAAAGAAGCAGAAGAAGAAGAAGAAGAAGAAGAAGGAGGAGGAGGGGGAGGGGGGAGGAGGAGGAGGAGGAGAAGAAGAAGAAGAAGAAGAAGAAGAAAATAAAGAAAAATGAAGATGACACATTTCCATTTCGCTAACTAAGCCACTTTTAAAGTACTACGCTAGAATGAGATTTACGACATCCGGGTTCTTGATGGGAAAATTCTGCAAAGTTATCATTATGATAATGACGCGCGCATATTTGTCTTGTAATTATAATGAAGCTTATTTACGCTATTTTTATGGAATATAAACGGTTGCTTAGGAACACGTCGTAACATGATAACAATTTGGACATACATGTTGACTTATATAGCAATATTCTGGTTACTTTTACAAAACTGGTTGCTACAGACGTAGGGATTAAATGTTCCTACCGTCTTGCTGGATGTATCAAATAGGATTTGTATTTATTTCTTACTTTGTGAAATTGGGTCATCCTGCATTTTTTGCGGCGGGGACTTGGGCTTTTAATCATTTCTCTGGGTTGTGTATGGACATTGCTGTGGTGTTACTAATTTCTGTGCTCGGCGGGTTAAGTTGAGGGCTGTCTTCCCTGTCCGGTTTCCTCATATCTTTTTTAGAATTTGTTGGCTGTCTAATGCTGGTTTAATTAATTAAAACATTATGACTGAATTGCATTTAATATTGTTGATATAGGTGGCTGTTGCAGTCAGCTGGTTGGTATGATAGAAGAGAAACCAGTTTCCGTTCTAGCGTCTAGCAAGGGAACTCGTGGTACCATTTTTATTTTGTCTTTGTAATGGCGCGGCCTCGGATCGAACCCAGGACTTCCCGCACTCAAAGTGGACGCTCTACCACAATAAAGACTATCGAGGAGGCGATGTAAAACACATTGCAAGCTTTTTCACTGTGTTTGACTCATCCTCAACAAATTCAAAATGTTGATGAATAAATTGACAACAACGCTAAGGTGTTTTGTTAACAAAAACGGTATTATGCATAATGTGTTTCGATTGATTTGAATAAAAAAGGACATCATAGTGAGGCAGGCGGCGGTCGCATTTGTCATGTAAAACATACAAAGCCAGCGTTGACGGGACAAGATACGAGTGTTGTGAAACTACAAATTCGCGAAAAATTTTCAGATTTTTAAACCAGTGGTAAAGCATAAGAAATTGAACTATTTCTAAATTTTACAAATCGCGAGTATTTAATCTCGCGAACTAGCTACATGTCTACTTTAGAAAAGTTCGCGAAATTTCGACTCGCGAAAATATAGTTTGCAGTATTTTTCATGAAGATGTATCGCGGGTTGAGGTATATGCTTCACCAACGGTAGAGAGACTGATTGTTGCAATAATCGAATAAAACAGTGGGAGTGGAAAACTGATTGACTTGGTAATGGTAATTTGTCATGCTATATGACTGATAATACGGCGTGCTTGAATGATAATTTCCCCCTTTTACATTTCTACAAAGACTGATGTGTACAAATAAAATGTGAAACATATGTATTTTGCGCCACATTAAGCAGATGTTCGCCTTTATGATAGCGGGCCACTACGTATGTTATCGCAGTGGGTAGAACACTTGATTATCACCCGAGCGATACAGGTTCGAATACTTCTGAGGCACTGGTTGTGCTCATTTTTGCACATGGAGATGTTGACTATTTCGTGGTGCGAAGAGCCAGTAGTTTTAAACACTGGAAATTAATTATTTCCATGAAAACTTGTCACCTTACCGCCATAAAAGGTTGAAACGTTGTTGAAATATGGCGTACGAGGGGTGTACCAGAATTACGTAGACTTTTGTCATAACTTTTTTATTTAGGCATGTATTATCACCAAATTTGCCGTAGAAAAACTTCAAACCCTTTTCAAGACTATCGGTAAAAATATTTTCTAACAGAATGTTAGAAAGCCATTTAATCTGTCGCCATAGTAACCAATAGTTGGGTAGGCGGGGCAGCGAATTTTAAAAACATTTTTGGCATTATTCAACTGCTTATACCTCACTGATATCAAGTCTTATTTTAACACGACTTCGTGACATACAAGCACAATATCATTGGAACGTACGCCGTAAATTTCTACTTTATAAAGGTAACCGTTGTTGATATATGGTACAAAACAAGCAACAGCTGCTGCGCGTCACCAGTGAAAATATGACGTTTGCGAAATACGCTGGAAATCGCATCAACATGAAATTTTGTGTGAACCTCGGGAAGACGCCAGAACAAACGCTTTAAATGTTAGAACCTGCTAACTATAAATATGTTGTATCGAGTTACCTGATTTTCAAACGACACTAGCGCATCAATCGTGGTCGAAATCGAATAA
Organism: Spisula subtruncata; assembly: GCA_963678985.1. Taxonomy (NCBI): domain Eukaryota; kingdom Metazoa; phylum Mollusca; class Bivalvia; order Venerida; family Mactridae; genus Spisula; species Spisula subtruncata. Next base: position 47,166,294 of record OY787664.1, on the reverse strand, counting down.
AACGACATGGACCGACGGCGAAAACCAACGGCGAATGCGGCGTCACCAAGCGTTTGATATGACCACACAGACCTGGATCGACGCTTTATTAGAAGGGTTACATGCGACATTACTGGTAATATATTGGAACTTTATCACATTTAAGGTAGTAAATAAACATTCGTAAGTTTTGTGTAAGGTTGTGCCAATATTTATAGCTACAATGTACACAGTTAGGAGCTTCACTTATCCTTGAAGTTCCGCCGACGTCGTGTCGTTCCGTTGACGTGCCCCGCATACCGTACCCATATACATCCCCGGAAGTTACAGAATTTGATCCAAATAAGATACGGTTTTGAAATTTCACATACTTACGTAGTAAATATTATTTGCACTCCACACAAAATTATTTGTTTGTATGATGAATGGTATGGAACGTATGACAAAAGTCTACGTAATTCTGGTACAACCCTCGTATAAGCCGAATGATTAAAAGAATTGACGTCTAAAGGGACACAGATACTTAGTTCATTAACATGTAAATCAAAGCAAAGTGATTTCTGATTGGTTACCAAAAATCACAACTATTCCCAATAGGGTGGACACCGAACAGTAAACTCAAACATATGTTTCCTGTCACTGGACACCAACATTCAGCATTATTGGATGTATTGTCCTAGACCGTTATCAAGCATGTGTATAGTGTCAGCATCTCTACAAATACCATACTTACAAAATAAGAACCTGACACCGCAAGGAACACACGTAATGTCAGCTGAGCGAACCCCATGCAAACGTGAATCCATGTAAAAAAAACTTCTTGACTTGAGAATGATGGTATCTCTACTGAGCAACATGTACGTCAAGCTCTAAACAAGTCGCATGGGAGTTTGAATCACGGTTATCAAATCTTTACAATCATACACAACTCTCTGAGTTGCTCATGTCAAGGAACAAATTGTGTGGTAATCCCAGGGACACATCGGAGATTTCTTTTCGAATAACTCTTCTGGGTTCAACACCGGTTGGTCCTAGTTTGATATGTCAAACCCTGGTGGTTGTCTTTTTTTTATTACCAAGTTGACGTTTTCTAAACATTGTGTTCGATTCCTGAACGTTAGTTGTAGCAGTAATCGTGTCCTATTTTGCTACATGCAGTTCCATGATCATTCGAAACAAGTGTAGTTTTTATTGCAATCGATGCATTTTGGTGATTTTCTACGCCGTTTGGAGGAACCATTTCAACGTTCAAATCATTGGAAATATCCCTATTATAGTGAAAACCGTTGAATACCATCCCCTGGTACACGAAAGGTTTAATTTTAAATCAAATAATGTAAATTGTTCTTTGATTTTTTAAGCTCGCAGTAATACTAATAGTATTACATGTATACATGTCGTTGTAAATGCTGTTGCCATGATACTTGGTTTTGATGCAATTAGTATGTATATAAGTAAACGAAATAATTGACTCTACAACACATGCGGTAGGTACCCTAAGAATAACAATTTACTTAGCATAGCCTATGGAAAATACATCTATGACAAAACCAGAGTGTGCTAATGGGTCTAGCACATTTTTGCACATGCACATTTCTAATTAGTATGTTTGCATCGGATGTGAATATCACACTGATTATTACACAGATCTGTGAGATCCTTGGTATCAAGATTCCAACCGAATTATCATGCATTGATAAGCCCTGTGATATATAAACTCCGGATCATGTTCAACATGAAAAACCTGCAAAATCAGTCAAATAAAATCATGATAACGTTATCATTTGTAACATTATTATCATGAAGTCATATCTTATGATATTGCAGGACGTATTTTTTATGCTTCCGGTAAAATTAGTCTTGCTTGTTTACACTGGACTCGTTTAAAGGTTTGAATGTGAATGTTTAATAAGATAATTATGTTTCTGACAAGATACTCATATATAAAGATAACTTGAAATGAAATGTTTCCAAAAACTGTAGCTTACGTCCTTTCGATGTGCACTTGGTCATTTTGGATGTTTATTAACATATGTATGGCTAAGACAAAACGATACATAAAACCAGTATTGTGCTCAACAAGTGTACATTTTTAATATGACATATGCTCAATTCTTGCTACGTCATTTGTATGACTATACATTTTTAAAAATCTCACCTTTGAGTATGTGTCCACGTCATACTAGCACAGTCTAACCATGTTAACGAGAATTAGCAATTAACCAGCAATACTTGTTTGATTGTTTAATCGTGATTTCTGGTCAGGTCTGTGCTTTTACGTAATTCATCATTTAAAAAGTTAAAGTGATCGAATGATTTCGAATCAGTTTATTTATTTGAAATCATACAAAAACGCACAGACGTACATGTGTAATAAAACCGTTCGATTAGAATCTTAGTTAGATTTTGAAAATAGTTTAATGTAGCTGCTGTTGTTGCTGCTGTCGTCGTCGTCGTTGCTGTTATTATTATTATTATCATTATTGTTGTTGTTGGTGGTGGTGGTGTTGATGATGTTGTTGTTGTTTTTGTTGTTGTTGTTGTCTTTAAGTGTGGGCTAACTGTTAGCTTTACTAAAGCCGTGTAATAAATAGACTCCCACCATACTTGAGGTAAATTGGTTGGAACCCAGAGGTAGTCCTAAATACGCATATCACGTGCACAGCTCAATACATATACTTGGAAGAAATATCGGCGTCAAAGAACAAGGAGTCGATGCAGAAAGAGCTATGACCGTTACCTCTCCTCTGGAAGCCGGATGACATTGGCAAACAATACAGGGACAATTGAATGGTCACGCACTACGACTGTGTCAGCCAAGCACAAAATAAAGACTCAGAAAAAATGGAGCTGCTTTAGAATATTGCAGTTTCGCTGTTCTCAAATAGGAATCGGTAAATTGTCAGTGCATGTCGAGTTTTAACCTCCGAAGCTTATGTCACACTAATCATTATTTGAATCGGCGATGTACTCCCGATTGAAATAAATAACCGTCGGAAGGCATCGGGGACAGGGGTTTCACATTTTTTCTAATGGCTTCCTCAAAGATTCCCGTAGATCACGGTGACCCTTTCTCGATGACTTACGATGCCGATTCACAAAATCGGGAGCTCATCGCCGAGGCAAAAAGGCTCAGCGGGACCTAGGCTTAACAAAAATACATTTATAAAACCTTTGATATCAAAAGTAATTTAGAATTGTTAACATACTTTCACTGTCAATAATGTGCTTTCATGTGACGGTTCGGTGATATGAAACAATGTGATACTAGTATTATAAATGATGTTCAATACACATCAAAACAATAAATTGTTATATTATATGTTTACGATATTGAGAGCCCGTATTGTTACATACGATGGGTATACAGACAATCGGAACGTCCGTACGGTATGTATCATTTTGAGATAAACACGTAGACTGGTCCCCGGTCTGAATATTCTCAAAATATCAAAATATGGCTGAGAAGTTCCGATTAGGTATACAGATACTGCGATGCGGGTTATTTTAATAAATTAAACACAATTTTCCCAGGCAGTATTCTTTTTATATCATTTTCATCCGTATTCAATGGACATTAATTTTGACGTTTTATGGGTTTTATATCCTTATTTCTGTGTTAGACTTTTGTCATTTAGCCCAGAAATTCTTTGAAATTCTTTGAATACAACTCTTTTAATTTAATGAATATTTTTTTATTTTTGAATTTATTTTTCAAAATTCTAAGAAAAAGAGAAACATGATCCGAAATCGATCCGACTTTATGTCAATTGTTGATATTATATTACTTGGTTTCAGCTGCTGTCCGTCACATGATATGCCTAGATATGTCCGCTGATGTCTAGAATTGTTCAACCACGCTGTTTTATACACGTGTAATTAGCATGCTCCACTTCCGGTTGATTAATTCGGCGCTTGTCGGGAAGTCATAAAAATGGCGGAGTTTTGTTGCATGAGTGCATGTCAGTGTAGTGTGTCGTATACCGGCGTTCTGTCGTCTTTCTATTATATGTTTCATTACTATAGAGACAAATAGTTTCGAGGATCGGTGACTACAACGGACAGTCATCATTTTAATAAACACCTTAAAAAATATCTGTCCCCAATTTTCAGATGTTTAGGCGTTTTACGGAATTTTAATTTGAACGTAAGTTAACGATTTCCGTAAGTACGTAGAAAAAACGGTTCCCATGTACAACATAGTTTAGGAGTGTTAGCTTAGAGTTGGCAATTGTGAAAGAGTGCTATATATCGGCTAGTAGTGCTCTATATCGGCTAGTAGTGCTCTATATCGGCTAGTTTCCCTGCACAAAAGTGTGTTGTTAAGAAGAGGGTGTTGTTTAAAAAGAGTAACTCTGATAATGTATATTCCTTAGCAAACGTATTTATGCAAATGTATGCATTTGATTATCTTCGCACATATGTGTCTTTGGTATGATTTGAATCGGGATTGTGTATTATACGTCGCTAAGTCCTAATAAGCATGTTCGCCTGTAGGCCAATGTATTCCGCCTACTGTCGCTTCAATAAGTAATATTAATGACGGAAATGTCCCATTCGAAAGTATAGCGGGGAATACCGTTAACTCATTTACACCCAGTTAAACCAATATAAACATAGTTTACCTGACGGACGAGGTTATGTTTATAACAGTTTTCATTTAACTTTGAACGAAATGTACAACATTTTTATGCCAATTACATGGTTAGATTATACATCGTCAACTTCAATAATCGCGTCCATCATTTTGAGTATGCTCGCAATGTATTAAAATTTATTTCAAATTATTTGCAGACAGCTGTCAGGCACTTCTATAAATCATACAGTTTTTAAAAAAGAAGATATCATTGTTTTAACTACAGAAAATGTGCAGTGAAACACTGCACTGGTTAAGAAAGTGATATGAGTCGTGTATGGATTTCAAATTAATTTAAAATATGATTGATACATTTGTTCACAGCCGTAAGTTAGCAATTCACACTATAAAATACACGGGCGCTTCCGGTATCCATTATAAAATAGATACTTGTTATGAATATATGAATAATTAATATTAATTAATAAATTATAATTATACATGTTTTTGTTACAAATAAAGCGTTGAATGATAATTGATTAGATGTGCAGACGTTGTCGCTGGTTGTTACCGTGTGACGTCAGTTTACACGTTCGGGCTGACTCGGCGATTTCCATCAGTTTCCGAGTTATGTAATTTACGTTCATTTTACGACTGTTAACAAGAAACATGTTGTTTTTTGTTGTTATTGTTGCCCAGTTCTCCATACAACTCTACGTACTTATTGTATAATTTACAACTTAAAGTCGGTGCAAAATTTATTGCTTAAACATGGGTCATAAAATGAGCATGTTCATGTAATACAATATTTAAAATCGCCTAATGTCTGGGGCTTTGGTTCGCTATTTCATTATTTACTAAATAAGGCTTGGTAGAATAACTTACTTACTTTAGCAACGTAAGTAGACTTTAACATATACCTCAAACGTATCATATGAATCAGATGCCCATTCGAAAATAAGAAAATGAAGGTATAATGCAAAATAACAACCCAACAGACCTATAGAGGAAGACATATTAAAACAACTAAATTGGAGATGGTCGGTGTGCACTTTACGAAATCTGAGGAACTCCAGCACTGGACAGGCGCAATAAGTCATACAAGTTTAACTTGATAGTATCACAATAAGTGATACAGTGATACGCAGTGAACATGCCAAGGTAAGTAAGACAGCCGAATAATCGTGGTGATTTTGATTTCGCGTTCGTCTTAGGAAAACCGGAGAACATTACCCAAGCACATGCACGGTCATACATTCGAATTCGGGTATAGCCATGACACAAGTAATAATCAAATTTTCAGAAGCATGCAAGTAGTTTTGTTTTCGTAGCATGATTCAACAAAAAAAAACATTCAAGCAAAAATTTAACTAATTTTTGTGACAGAACTACTCGTCTTAGGATCGTGAACCCTGACCCCTAAAACTCTGATAGTCGTGTTTTCTGCTGATAACCCAGATATCATAGACTCGTGTGCTGTCAACGGGGCGATAAATTATCACAAAGTGTTTACTTAATCTATTCAAACGTGGGTACTATGTTAAGTTTATTAAGAAATTTAGATATCATATCGAATAAACCTAAGGAATGGTTCATTTTTTTCTGTAACGATTGAGATAATTTTTCGATGGTTTTTTTGAAGACCGTCGTGGTAGGAATTTACAAGTAGAAATTTTATGACATTCATTAATTGAAATACTGCACATTGGCATATCCGTTTGGGATTAAATTTGGTCCGTTTATTAGTGCTTAACCACGGATAATCATACCATTTAATCTAATTTACAGTGAATCATTTTCAAAAGTTTTGAGTGTTAATATCGTTTATGCGTGCAGTTAGGAGGTAGCTGCAATTTATTGTATTTAATAATCATGGTAATGATGATGCATCAAATTAGCCTTAAGTGTTGTTGATTTTTTTTTAAAAACAATTATGTTGTTTTATAATCAAATTAGATCTATAAACATACGTAATTGAAATGCATACCTCGGTAGATAAGGAATACCGTTTGTTTAAAGTAAAAACCCTCTGGAAAGTGTGTAATTTTCTTTAAACTTTGCTCCAGTTTTTCGTAAAATATTTTCTGAATGATTTGATTATTACGTTATGATGTCAATTGGTTGTTTCAAGTTTTCCGTTGCTATAACAACGCCAAAATATGATAAATGTACCGTCTAATGAATTACAAAAATGTAATTAATTAATTTCAAATTGATTTATATAACTTCCTGAATTACACAAAACATTAAAATAATCATAAGCGAAATGTCTGCAAAAACTAGAAGTGAATCATAAGTTGAATTACTGTCTTGCTAAATTGATGAAATTGTTATTAATGACTGCGTCAATTTAGAGTTGGTAGTTTAATAAATTATATATTTATATGTGTTCTTAATTTGCTAGGACTTGGTTCCAGTTCAATTTATTTCAGTTGTATCATCAGCTGAAAGCGTTTTCATGGCACCTCTTGAATTAACCCATTAAAATTGCATCGCCAAAGATAGAACCACTTAAAAATAAGTTAGTGAAATTGCTGACGTTATTATTGATGCTGCTGACGTTGATGTTGCTGTTTCTTTGCTGCTGCTGCTGCGGCTGTTGCTTCTTTAAGTATATAGTTACCTCTAATAATTCCAACTACTTATTTGCTCACAGACAGACACTGGTAGCGCAATCGGTATGGTCGCAGTTACTTCACTGCTAGGCACCGCTGGGGTTAATATACGACTTTTTAAATGGTTGATGTTATACATTGTGGTTTGAAATGGATTAAAGGTCTGAGATTTAATACATATTTATCTAAACAAGACATATATTGTGTAGGTAATTGTTTATGTTTTACCGTATCTTATTTCTAAGGAAATATGTAATAAACAACAAGTATTTACATTAACATTAACGTTTTATCTACTAAAGGTTTTACTCAAGGTTCTTCAAGATCTTATCCATGTGCTTTTATCTCATTTCTTAAAATAATGTATTTATGTAGTTTCGCTCTGATTAAACGTATTTTAAAGTAAGTGTGTATTATTCACGCAGAATCCCCTGGTCCACTGAAAGCAAATAAAGTTGTTGTTGTTGGTGGTGTTATTGTTGTTGGTGGTGTTATTGTTATTGTTATTATTATCATTGTTGTTGTTATTATTATTATTGTTGTTGTTGTTGTTATTTTTGTTGTTGTTGTTGTTGTTGTTGTTATTATTATTATTATTATTATTATTATTATTATTGTTGTTGTTGTTGTTGTTGTTGGTGTTGTTGTGGTGGTGGTGGTGGTGGTGGTGATGGTGGTGGTGATTTTTTTTGTTTCATTGGCTAAACTTATCAATGTTTGTTTTTACGTTTCCGAGGTAAATAGGAAAGTAATGTTTATTTTTTGATCTATTTTATTTAACAGCAATTAATTCATGACTTTTATCATTATTCAAGTAACATTTAACCGGAATGATATATTTATATTATAACTTTCGAATTAAGCACGCGCTTTGTGAACAGTCGCAACGCCTTAATATTAGTATAACACGGACGTCTCGTGCAATTTAGCGCTATAAACAAAATCAAAGGCGCGGTGTCCTGATATGAAACCTATGAAATTAATATTTGGAAGCCGAGTAATATCTCTGCTAATGACACCCTCGTATGGCCGGGGCTCATTAAAACAATATTTATTGCTCATTAAATGAAACTGAATATTGGCGGGAAATCCCAGTCCGCCATCTAGCGTTCAGCCATCGTTCAGCCTCCATTTCCTACAATACGGCAACGACCGGAAATTGTGGTCATGGACGCTGACAAAACACGTATCTCATATCAATACGTCGTAAAGTCATTCAATATACCTGATGCACTTAAAGTTTGTTGATAGCTTCGGCGAGATGACTATCTAACTACAGCAACACCTCAATATTAAGACCAACTCATTAATAAAACCATCTTAATATTCAGACCACAACAAACATAAATAAGAGCACCTCGTTAATAAAGACTACGTCGATGATAAATCTTAAAATTAAGAAACTGAGGACACATTGAAATAGGAACAGAAGTGCCGTGTATTTGTGTTATGTGATGCATTGTTTTTTTTCTGCGCTCAGCTGGTTAAGTTAAGTGCTGACCGCTTCCCTGTACCGTTCGTTTTTCTCATATCTTTTTACACAGTCACTGGTTTGCCCTTTATTCTTATTTATTATTAAAAAACTGCAAAACATTGACGTTCATTTTCACTGGTGGGTTTCTTACTTTTGGCCTTTAGATTAAGACCAATTCCAAAATAAATCAAGTTTGCAGTGATCCTTAGGGTGGTCTGATAATTCATGTTTTACTATAATGGACCTGTGTTGTTCAGCGTCATTAATTACAGTACCATGAACCCTACATCGTCCAGGTTAGATCTCAGATGTGCATGAATGTGTATACATGTAGGCCTACGAATGTACATAATACGATGATGAATAATTATCAAAACAACATATGTGGAATACTCGGAGAGAAGTCTAACATAGTCTACCAGCAGTGTCAGTCTCGGCGTTGTGTATTAGTGTAATAGTATCCAGTAATGTTTGTATAAGTGTACAAGCACCATTACTACATAGTTCTCTTCAGTCATTATCAATAGTTCGTAGTACAATATAGTTAATGTACCTTGTAGCTGTCTGGGTCCGATGGTAAGTTTGTTGTGCAAAAATTAAATTCTCTTTATACTGTAAAATCATTTAAATTTCGATAGGACAGACTTTCTTGTTTTTGGTAAAAAAATACCATTTCCATGGGACGTGAATTTGTGGATTGCGGCGGCGGTGAAGTTGATGGTTATAAACCTTCCAATGCATTTATTATAAAATATATTATTATAAAATCTAATTCTGGACATGTTACATTGTAATCCTTGTTCCTACAGTATGTTCGGTTCGCTTTGCATATCGAGGGTTGATTGCAAGGCTGTCGCGTGTCCTTTGAACTCAAGCAGTTACCACAGTGAACAACTCTCGAAATACGTCTACAGTAAAACCTCACAAATAAGACCACCTTATGGACCTGAGAATTCAAATCTTATTATTGAGCTAGTGGTTATACTCATCAGAAATGAAAATGGACTTGAAATGTTGATGTTTCTTACTATTTGGATGGTCTTTATGTGAGGTTTAACTGTAAATACGTATAGACGTTACATTATCACACTGACAGAATATCAGTCTATACATTATCGTAAGCACGTGTGTATTAACCTGTAAAACTGTATAAAATGAAAAAACATATACAGCGAAAAGACAAGTAATACAGAGTGTCAGGTTTTTTCAGGATTTTATCCATGTTTATAAATATAGATCAAAATGTTTTAACAACAATTGTACATATAATATTAGCACTGAATCCAAACATCATAATATCTCAGTTACACATATAATAACCCAGTTACACATATAATAACCCAGTTACACATATAATAACTCAGTTACTCATATAATAACTCAGTTACTCATAATAATAACCCAGTTACACATAAATTAACTCAGTTACACATATAATAACTCAGTTACTCATATAATAACTCAGTTACACATATAATAACCCAGTTACACATATAATATCTCAGTTACTCATATAATAACCCAGTTACACATATAATAACTCAGTTACACATATAATAACTCAGTTACACATATAATAACTCAGTTACACATATAATAACTCAGTTACACATATAATAACCATATAACAATTCAGATTCATATACAATTACACATATAATATGTACATAATTTTATTACAATAAGTACACTTATACTTAGTTCTATAAAATCAGAAAAATTCGAGAGGTAAAAACTTCGTGAAATTATTTTTATAATTATTCTCAAATATTTCGCGAGGATAATATTTCGCGACTTTTTAACATCAGAAGGAAACTTATCTCCGTGTTTTAATAGCAGTTTGTTAAGTTCAAGAACATTAAATTTCCCGAAATTATCAATTTCGCAAATTAAGCGAAATTTAATCCCTTACGAAATTTTCTAATTTTACAGAATATCAGACAAAAATTTCGTTTGACGAAATAACAGACACATTAATGGAATGAACGAATATATAATCAAACACAGACATGGGGAGAGAGTTTATGTTAAACAAAAACAATAAATAATAATAATTTGGAATTCTGAAAAAATAGCAAAATGTCATAATATAGCTATAGTTGTGCTAAATTGCTGATTAGGGGCTGAATATATAGGGGCTGAAAATGGGAGTCGCAAAAACTATTCAAGTCACGTGCTCAATGATTAGGGTTCGATGGCATTTTTAATTTTTTATACATGTAAGTTAGTCATAGTCAAATCCCATGTTTTATAAAAAAAAACTCATATATCTATAACTACACATCCAAAACATTTTATCTGCCTTCAGAATAAATACTTGGTTGTGAATCTTATTTGCACTTTGTTTCATACATTTTCTTATACATTATTAATAAAGACGATAAACGTACTGTTTTGTCTAAATGTCAAGAGCATATTTTTGGTACCCCAATGTTTTTGACATGTCATAATCCATTCATGGAATATTTGATAAACATTTATTGAAAGAAAGTATGCTATATTCATATTTCATTGCCTCGCTCATTGAATTTATCTGACACTTTTATACAATAGCATATGCACAGAAAATGTATATAACTTTAACAGCAGTAATAAATTAAGGTATTTTGTGTTTTCAAAAAAATGGGGTTAAACTGAATAAAAATGCAAAAAAATGCTGAAGCATTATTCACTTGAAGTGACTTGGGGTCTTTCAAATTAAGGGGTATTGGGTGTGTATACTTGTGAAAGATAACAGGTTTAACATACAATACGAACAATACTGGTGAAAAGATGTCGTAAAACATGTTTTGTCGGAATACTGTAAGGAATTATCGAATGTCGTAAAAGGAATATGACGTTTTACGTCAATAGAAAAGCCACATTAGGCAATTGGGTTTGAGTTTGCAAAATTAATCAATAACTTTGCACTTGTATCTAAAATATTACAAAACTCAAGGTGGAGGCGTATACTTCAGATAACATTGACTCCACGTGAAAAATGTCCGACAGTTTCCTGTCACATTTCGATTAGTCACGTGTCATTGCTTTTAGATCAACATATTTATACAAAATACGTTAAATTGTAACAAAAAAATGCGCATATCATTCAGCTTTAAATTTTTACATGCAATCATATGCTGAATATTTCGGCTCTCTTTAGGTCAATATAAATCTGGAATGTGATTTTCATAATATAAAAATACTGTTAGACAATATGACGTCACAAACACAATTTATAACGCCATGAATATAATCTTATTATATCAAAACAAAGTCTACAAGGTACAAGTCGGTAGAATGAAACAAAAATGTCCTTAAAAGCGATACCAAACACGAACATATTAAACTTTAGGCTTGGCGTAAATAAAATGAAACATAATTATGGTTTCATGGTGACGAAAATAGTGGCTGAACCGGATTGGGTATAGAGCTATAACAGTTTTTATCAGTAATATAATTTATCAAAACAATGAGATAAAGATTCGCAAATCCATGCGTGTGTCTTTAAATATATGCGTCATGGCAAATACACAAATGTAGTACATAACTGGAAATCGAAATTGCACAATATGATAAATGTTACAATGAAGTATATGTTAGAACATGATAAATCTGAGGCACACGTTGTGTATAATTCGATACGAATAGATACGAATAGATATGTCCACAGTCATGATTTACGAAAAATAAGGATTTGAAAGTCATTGTTTTTGGACGAAGTTGAAACCATTCAGCGTAATTCTTAAAATAATTCATCACCAGAAGAAGCTTGCTGTGTAAGTATTTAGGTCACTGATTTTAGCCTACAAGATATGTAGAAATTTACTTATTGACAAACTCATGTCTTGGAATTTAAGACTTAATTTTACTAAATACAAAGTCGACATTCATTAGATTTCATTAAGTACAAATGTAATCATTAATTCCTTAAAGGCACACAGTCCAGACTAAATGCACGTACTGAATACAAGTTGTTTTCTTGATAAGTGTACACTGCACAGTGGCTGTAAAATATAACTAAATGTAGGCTACTTCAATGACTTTCCGATATTGAGCCAGAAAAAATATACTTGGAACATAGCAGCTAGTTATGTGTGAGAATATTGCTGTTTATGAGGCATAAATACCAGCCATAATCGATAGACATGGTTTCATATATAAATATACACTCAATGCTGTGAGGCAACCTATATATTAAACGAATACTTAGTAATATCAAACGTTCTGTAATCATAATAGTATACTTAGTTAGTCTAGCCTATAATCTACAATTCACAGTTCATATATACTGCATGATTGTGCATTTAACTCGTGTTTGATCATTTGTCACGGTGACATATTATTAAAATAACATTCAAGTTATTGAAATAACATTCAAGTTATTGAAATAACATTCAAGTTATTGAAATAACATTCAAGTTATTGAAATAACACTTTTCTAAAAATATTCATAAATGAGTTGATACATGAAACGTCAGCTGTGACGTCACACATAATCCGATTATTCAGGACAGTCATTTGTTTACATACGAATTGTGTTCATAAAATTTTCCATTTCTCTTTTTTGATAAAAATATGTTATTTTTAGTTATAATATGTGTTAGTGTGTGGTTTAGTGAATAAACGTCCTTTTCTCCAATTAAGATGTTTAAAGCAATAAAAAATACAATGTTATGATATTGCAATGTTTGTATACAAGTGACCACCCTGAATAGTCGGACATTACTTCGAAAAATTCGTAGGAAGTAATTAGAAAGACAGACTGTAGGGTATATACAATTACACGTATATAGTCTATATACAATTTTCTTATCCATAATACTATACCTTTGCATGACTAAACTTTGAGATTGTTCAGCATACTCTAATCCATAGGCAGCTTTAGACCGTAAGTTAATTCAAACAAGATTACAACCAAATCTCGAAAACATGGTCATGGCGATGATGTTGTTAATCTTGGCTCGAAAAGAGACAAATTATGCTAATTTCTATAACTTGAGATTTTTAACACTCTCATGAAAATTTAATTATCTTCTATCTAACTTGAGATTCGCATTTTTGAACCTGTTGTAAAATATCATTCATTCGAGATTTCAGAGTTTGTATATTCTTGGCAGGAACCCTCGGTACATGTCTGTGTAAAGGTTCACTGTTTTCAAATATGGACTGTAAACTTTCACTAATGCTATCTGTAACAAGAAAGTGCTTGATTTTATCAATAGTCTGTTTCTTAAAGACACATAATGAGTTTAATAATGAATGATGGTATGTGTTATATTTGTCTAGAAGCCGGTAACCATGGAATAAACCGGACTCATTGTCAAGAAATATTAGATTGCCGCTGGCTCCCCGTTCTAAATTATGAGCTGGCTTGCTCATCATGCGTGAGTTCCACTGTAAATTGAATAGATTATTCACAACTCTATCTAAGTTAGCTGTCAGATAATCAAACACGATCAGATCTGACCACTGAAGTAATTCACATAGTGAGCTACCCTCCTCACCGTTTGTCAATTTATCACCATTTTGAATTGCGTTCTCCGCCACTACCTTCGGCAAGAGGACTTTGGACAAGTTTCTGAACTCTACAGGAATGTAAGACGGCGTCAGACCACCAATAAACTGGGACAATATCACAGGTTTCTCCTCCGACCACATTGCATTGGCCACATCTTGACCCACCATTCGCCATTGGTTCTCATTTGTGTTTGCTAACTGTAGAACCGATGGTGCCACGTTGTTTATACCCAGTAATTTACTGAGGTAATAGGAATATATTTCACCTTGGATTTGGTCTATATTCAGTCTGTATCTTGCACAAGCTTTTTCAGAATTCTGGAATGTTAACATTCGGTTTTGCATCCGTCCACAACCTTCGTCCATCTTGACAAATTTCTCGCTTGTAGCTTTCATTTGCCAATTCGTATGGTCTCTATCAGTAAACCCTTTAGGACATAATTGTTCGACAGTATCACTCCAATAGACACCATTCGTTACGTCATTCCCACTTGAAACTGATGCCCCACGATAATTGTCAATTACCGTTTTGTCGGCGTTACGGTCAAGATAACCTTTAGCCAAAGCATCACCGCCGGACACGTGGTTTTCAGCTTGAATAGACACCTCATTATTATTTAGTTTGACAGAGTTATCTAACCGCTGGCCATTAACATATGGTCGTCTAACTTGATTAGTATCGTTTTCAATATGTTCGTTATTATTCAGCACAAGCTTTTGCTGATCTGGGTTTACGTACACAACTGATTCGTAATTCCCACTCGGGTATTTGTTTAATACATTGAACTGCGACGATTTTCCATTTTTAATCACTTTATATCCATTTTTATCCAGATTTTCTCCTTTCAAGGCGACGTAATCCGTGTTCACTAAATCCTCTTGATTTTTCAGTTTGTTTGCGGATCCTATAGAAATTCCTTGCACAGAATTCAAATCATTTGAATTATAGCCCGATTGTCCGCCAACAGTAGGGTCCAATTCTGACCCCACCTGGGCCACCCGTCGGGACCGAATTAGATGATGATCGTCAAAGAGTTCTGACGGCAAAGTTTCAACGGGTAAATGAATCAGTAATCCACACAAAAGTCCGACGGTAAATCCAATGCCAGCCATGATCAAAGCGGTCCACACCCTCATTACATGTACATCAGACGACAATCAAAAGCACATTACCCGTGCATCACGTGCATAGATGACATACGACGGGTAGAAAGCGCTTTACTGATGAGCCACAGCTTGTAATTCCAACGTCTCAGGTATATGATTTAGTAGATCCAACAATTTCTAGTAGATCCAGCGTTCGTTCACTAAAAGCCGTCTGCTGCGTCGTAAGTCGTCTGCTGAGTTGTCATTCAGTGCAGATGTTGATTTAATCCGTATGTTTCTTTGCAACCTACGAAGAAATTATGAAACATAAATTCTTTGACACACAGTGTATTTTGTAAGTACCAAAAAAAGCAGACACGAATGTAAACATAAGTCCTGATAATGAATCCCACATGCAGTTGGGAAAATATACACAACATGAATACATACATCGAATGATAAAATAGCGAAATAGCGATGTGGTATACAAGACACAATGAAGTTAATTTGTTAAACTAATCGAAGTAATAAAATTTACGTAATACGGGCGTTTGGTTAACTTTTGAAAGTCTAACATCTAATGATCAAATAGCGAAATAGTGAGGTGGTATACAAGATACAATGAAGTTAATTTGTTAAACTAATCGAAATGTTGGGATATACAATTTTAAAAGTTTAACATCAGAAGCACATAAAATGTAATAGATGTTCATTTGAATTCTAATTACTAACCGAAGTAATACAAGTTAAATAATATCGTATTTACGTTTTGCTAAAATTTTAAAATCTCACACCAAAATACATTAAATGTAATAGATGTTCATGTGAGTTCGGATTAATTTTAACGTTTAACATCACAAACACATAAAAATGTAATAGATGTTCATGTGATCGAACGCACTGAATGAATGATGGAACATTGTACTTGATCGATCCTTATCATTCACGATGAGTGTCGCGTCTATCTATATGTATCACACCTATGTATGTTCATATGTAGGAATGACAACAACAACATGGCGGATGACATCACGGTCATTATCGTATGTGTTGTAAACATTAGTCGAATTCACGAATTATTGAGCGATAATTAGATGTGTCAAAAACAGATCAATTATTCGCTACCTGTCAAATAAGACGAACATTCGTGTCAAAAGTTTCTTGTAATAAATTGCAAAAAATGTGGATATTTCGATATTTCCTATAAAAAAACCGCGTAACGTCAGTCACTAAACGGCAATGTTATTTATGAAAGATATGCAACGATGTAACTCAGGGTTTAAGGTTTTTTATACGAGAATTTTTGTCATTACTTACCAATTAATACGCCATGAATTCCTGGTTGATGAATCGATCAAGTTCGTTTATCACTACCATTGGCGACGTGTATTATAACATCTTTTTGGCCCATCGTATCTTTAGATGAAAAACAGAAATAACTGGTAAATGGTCCTCATTTAATTTCCAGACTCACGTCACTGTCATCAAGAAAAAATTGACATCCAGCCACGTAAAATCCTACATCTTCGAAACAGCGCTCAAAATTCGTGAGTATGTTGGTTTGCCATCTGTAAATATAACGTAAACTCCTTTAAACTCAAGTTAAACTTCTAATGAAATGAAACGCATGTGTATGTAGTATGTATACAAAATGTACGACTCTATTCGTGATGTAGCGAATGTAAAATTATCTTAATAGTAACTACCTTCCCACCGAGCGATGAAAATATAGAATACGATAATCAGCTGTCAGTCACGGTGCATTGCGCATGCGCGCAGGTATGAAGTGGGCGGAGCCCAATTATAATATGTTAATTCATTCGATTTTCAGGTGTTTTTATTGATTTTCACCACTTAAACAAATTGACAGTGTATTTTATAACTGGTAATTTGTACCAAATCGAATAAATATTATGCTAAACACAAATTGATGGTTTTCGTCCCGCAGGGAATATATTATTGGAAATGTAAACATTTAAGCGAATACTTATGTATATCAATTTGACATGATCTATTCACTTATGAAAACACAAACTGTCTTATGATTATTATTCCGTTGACGGCACATTAAACTTTATGCATCGTTTAATAATTTCTACATAAAATATAATACTTCAGACGTGTGCATCAAACGCTGCATCAGCATCATTTCACTTAAGTGAATTTTAATTGCTTTGTTGTTAATTTATTAAATTAAAATTTAATAAATAAATTAGCAAACGCACTAAATTGAAGATAATAGATGCATTATTAGCAATAAAAGTGAAAAGTGACTAAAATATGTTAGTTTTCTTTTAATACTAAAACAAATTGGTCAAACTGAAATCTGGCCAAATATCATTGCAAGACTCACACAATAATACTTTTATTACCTCCAGTGTTGGAGACCTCATACAATAAATATACACAAATATATTGAGAATGTACACGTATATGGTTCAGTCTTTAACAACATGCATATACTCATCATGATTTAGAAATGTATTTTTGGCCATAAATAAATATCACAGCAAAATTTGTAGGATACTTATTTTAAAAATCGTGAAAGTTTTGAAAATTACATAAGTCTAATATTGTTCGTTGCCAACATAAAAAATGGAAAAAACATATCTAGTGAAAAATAAATGAATTAATATTTCCCCTTATACGATACATGTACTCGTACATACAACTTAAATGTTTCGGCTGCCCTGTGTGGTGGAATGCAATGCCATTTAAAAAAAAATATCTTACATTTCAAATGTGTTTTTATATTGTATTAAGAGACATTTCGACGATTTTCTTTAATACTTTCTGACGCAATATGGCGGCAGTACGTGACGGCATGTTGAAGCAGGGTCTTACAAATGTTTATTTTCAAACCCATGTTGAAGTAACATTACTGTACCATATTAAAAGGTACTTTATTTAATTATGCGATGTAAACCCTTTATGCTGGTTGGACTTTACAGCTATTTAAAAAAAATATTTGTTAGTGAAACTAAATGCACTTGCGAAGGCAGCACTCAATTTTACCAGTCGAGCGCAGAAAACAGCAACAACACAACTACACGGAGCAATGCCTACACATAACCAAAGAACTTCTTCTAAAAAGCTCAAGTCCTTATGTAGCACTTGCTGTTCTCAATTTGGGGAGGAAATAAATAAATATATACTAATCCATCTAGTTGGAACACATTACAATCCGTCTTATTCGATCGTTCCTTGCATTTCACTCATGCAAAATATATACATTTGTAGTAAGATTGAT
The DNA here is from genome assembly GCA_963678985.1 of Spisula subtruncata. Lineage (NCBI taxonomy): Eukaryota > Metazoa > Mollusca > Bivalvia > Venerida > Mactridae > Spisula > Spisula subtruncata. The sequence continues at coordinate 47,147,815 of OY787664.1, read as the reverse complement.
TTAAACACAATTTAGGTACAAATTAAACGAAGAGACAAAATCGTCAAAGTTTTCCCTATGTCACCAAGGTATAAGTTGACATTAACAACAAATAAGCGTTGGATTGTCAAAAAGATTTCATGTGGATAGCAAAAACAACACATGATCATTAAACAATAATTAGTTATAGTAAGAAGTTTCTTCTTTTTTATAGATAACGGCGTTTGCTTTTTTCTATGTTCACCAAACAACAAGACAGTATTTAAGTTTTATATCAAATATATGTATGGTATGTTGTCGCTATGTTGTATTTAGGATGGTTCTGACTAGAAACACCAATGGAGTGAGTCACAAAATTATATGACAATTTCATTATGTTTGAAATATTCACATGTGCGTTTTAGAAACAGGAACATCATTCGGAATGTGGTAGTAAGTGCGTAACATAAGAACTTACCTTGGTTATAAAGCCTAAAGAGCGTCTCGGCGACTATGATCATGTATATATTTTATGAGCGTTTTATGAAGCCGATAAATTCAGTCGGTTATGTTACCTATTTTGTCGACAATAACATTGTTATTATTGGTATATTTCTGTTAGTTTGTTACAAACGGATGTGAATTATTAACGTTCGATTACGTGAAAGCATTGAGTCTAATTTTGCCGGTGAGGTGTCATCCGTTTACAATTAGGTTCTCGGACATGAACGTAATATTACACAGAGCTTTTGTCAATACTTGTAAATAATTTAGACACCAAATTTGCCTGGGAAGATCCCGCTAGTAATAATTGTGGTCATTATTTTCGCATTATTCCGCAATCTGGTCATTTCAACACATTTAAGACTACTTGCCATCGGATTTTGGAACAGTTTATCGCGCTCAACGTTGGTCGCTACAACGATTTAATATGTATACCAATCCCCCAGACAATACATGGTCAACGCTGACCGATTATAGCCTGCGTAATATTCGTTCATTTCTGTCCGTGTGTCCATAATTGGCCAAAATCTCTTTCAAATATTTTGGCATCAAGCATGGATTTATTGAGCGCCCTTCTCTTTAGGGTTTTGTAACAGAACAATACACTGCTGTGTCCTAAATCCCCTTAAATCCTTCTTAATCCGAGGTGCCTTATCGCACAGTGAGATCAAAAATGTGTTATTAGTCTACTGTAAATATTATGTACTTTAAATATATGAAATAATGCTAATTGAGGGTTTAAAAATGTGAATCTAATTAAGGCACCCGACCATTCGGTCGAAAAATACAAATTCCATAACATACATGTATATCTTGACCAGGGCATGTGCGCCAAAAATACTCCACAAAACGGACGTCTGTAAGTATTATAAAAGTTATGTAAAATTATATGTATACATAGTTGTGATATTTCATTTTATACTGGTATACTATGAGATGATATAAGACAAACAAGACTAGTACCAAAATAGTGGGCGAACGGACGACTACACTTTTATTGCAAAAATATATTAAATGATAGAACATTGAGACAGTACCAAACAATATCTGATTGGCACAAATGCCGGTTGATACAAATTCCGTTTGGTGCCCTTATAGTACTCACTAACGTTACGTCACAAATACACATGTGAATGGTCCTTTTATTTTTTAAAACCAAATAGTCGCATTTCTTATGATGTGTGCAATTAAGAAGAAAATAATATAATGTGAAATGAAATTTGTTTATATTTTGTTTGACATAAAATTGAGAGAACTTAACTACATACAATAGGGACTCAGCATCCAATATTTATTACAGAGCATGTGGTGCTCTAACAATCTCGTGTTCGTGTACAGTAAGGCATCTTGTGTCCAGGGTTCATAGTTGATAAGTACCGTTTACAACCCTGGCACACGGCTCGTTAGTTTGTAATAGATGAAAATAGGGATACAAAAAGTCCCCCTGATCAAATATACAAACTATACACGTACAGTTGAGATATTTGGTACCCCGTGTGTATTGTCTTACACCATGCGATACCCTCTCATGGTTTCGTGGTATTGAAACGTAATTGTATATAACCTGAACATACACGATCACGCAATGTACGGTGTATTATATGACTTAATCATGATGAAAAAATCACAAGGATACAGTTTGTACCACCGACGAGACTCGACCAAACTTTGCAATACGCAAAATCATTGGAAACCGAACCCAACATCAATGAGGCTGCATCACTTGTCTAATGAAACTTCAGCGTCAGTATTTAGTTAATCTGACACGACATAAAATTAATCGTATTTTTATAGCAACGTACTTGACTTGTGTTCCCGTGGGTATATTCCCCTTCATTTATTTTTCAAGAAAATCCAATTGTATTTTTATAGCAACGTACTTGACTAGTGTTTTTGTGGGTATATCTTCCCAATTTTATTTCAAGAAAATCCAAGCATTTATATCAACAGAACATGTGATTCATCTGCAGTGGTTTGTTAGTTTATCGACGTATCTATCGTTCCAGAAACCGGAATAAAGTTACAACTTGCGCAAATTAAAATATAAACAAATGTTTGACATGTTTTATCAATTAACGCTTTAATTTTTTAGAATATTTTGTAGAATCTCGAACTCTTCAGTATGGAGATAAGAATGTTAGGCAAATTATATAACAACAACGTCAACATATTTAACATATTCTGTGAGCAGACGAGGACTATAATTCCCTAAATATTTATACAAAGGCTCCAAGCATTCGTAACACCCTTTCGTAAAACATACCTCAAATAATAGAGATGCGTATCGTAAGCTGACGTTGATGAGCTATGACGTCTGATGAGCTATTTGGCGCTGTTCTTTTAGCTCTTGTGGGTCCAAGAGCTTATAAGATTTACATCGGTCTTTTTATGTTATGCCAAAAACCAAAATCTTGTCGAATGCTAGTAATACATAATTTAGATATAAACAAAACGCTAGATTGACTTTCGAGATTACATTCATTCGTCATAGACAGTGCTTCGTGTTTTACCAGGAAAAAGAGATAACAAAACGCTTGCTATTAAAGTCAGAATAGTGTTTTGTATTAGACAGGATTTGTACTTTATTTACCAATGGTTCTCGCTTCCAATTAATTCATCATCTATACAGAGCGATGGTATACGTCAAAACAACAAAACGAGTTATGTTAGAGAGCTGCAGAGAATTTCGCTTACGTGGTAAAACCGGAAGTACAGGCATTGTTGTAATTCATACATAATCTGGCACGTGTACACTTGGATTCCGTTAATTACGATTTTCACGTGTATTTGCAACAATTTTGGACTTGGAGTGTGGTAATAAGTTGGGAAGAAAATGGGACAAAGCGATGTCAAATCAATTAGACTTCAATAATGAAGACCTTCATTCGTTAATAATTGTAAACATTTTCTTCTAACGAGCCAGAAAAAACCCCTCTATCCTCACAGATGACCTGGCTCGTTCAACCGGAAGTGATCGTGTTCGATTTTCTGCGAGACTGAATCACAACGGACCAATCAGCAGGGCGCTTGGTCGCGACCTCGGAATAAACCTTTGGAATTCAATGCAATTAAATCGACATTTAAATATCAACACGACCCTTATTGTCAACAAGTGGATGGTTATTTAATTGACCACAAGTCCCTAGGGTTCCCTATTTAACTAACACTTTCACCTTTGTCTGTCCTTGTTACAAGCTAGCCCCTTTGGCGCATGCGCTGTTGTGACGTCATTCAAACTTGAGGAAACCCGCAGTTACGATTTCACGTGGATGATTGATTAACAAATATCTGTCTAGTCCTCTGTTCTGTTCAGCAATCGTGTCAGTCTTAAGGTGGCATAATTATTTTTCTAAATGCGAAAAACAACTTTAATCTTACATACCTGGCAATCTGTGGGCGTTATAAACCGATTTACATTAAACTTTATTGCCAATCAAACAATTATGACAGGTCCGTGAAAAACTATTTCTTCACAATTATTTTCGAACACAAGGATTGATGTCAAATATTAATGCCTACTGTTTAGTCAATTGATCCACTTTAAACTGTTAACAATTCAATAGACATAAAATAAAATTGTTTAATAAAAGACTAATATGGCAATATTTAACAACCTTGTAAAACTGTTTCTATAAATCCAGATTGGGTCATTATGACATATAGCCATCTTCACTCGTGTATCGACGGAACATCAACCGATTATATGCTTTCACAATCGATGGGAAAATGTTATTCATTTATTTATTAAAAGTCTGACCATGGGGCTTAGCAACCAATTTTATTCACGTAACCTTTCTAAGAAGTTCTTGATTTTCACTATACCAGTAAACGTATCCCGACAATAAAACAAGTTAAAACTAAACTATCATCTTTGTGCTGCACAGACACACACAAAATAAAACCTAACATACATTCAATACATATTCGATTAATTTATTATGATATTAATTTTTCAATTAATTACGAAATACATAAATGCACGTATACAACTGTGAGTCAGTTTTGTTTAAAAAATACAGTAATCAAAAAGGCGTTGACCATTAATTTCTTTTAAAAAACGAAAATATACAAAAATCTTGTGTTTAAAACACGTTCTGTAAAGAAATAAGATCACACACTTTATTGTTCGTGGTTGAAAGTTGAGATTTAGTAAGTTTGTAAACGAAGAAAGTCTACTATTACGATATGAGCATACCGCATAGCTAAAGGGGAAATAGTTTTCAACACTTCTATTTATCGAAGAAGATCAAAAATAACAAATTTGATACTTGATACAGCATCTATCGGCAATATTTAAACGAACACATTTTTATCGAAATTGAAAATCTGTAATATGATTTTATACTAGGTTGAGTTGACCAACACGTTGATGAGTAATGCATGCATGTATGGAATTATCAGGATCAGTCGAACAATGCCATCGAGTATATGGCATGAATACAAAAAAATAATATAATTTGAGCTTAAAACGAATTTTTTTTGTGTAACAAATTTTCGATTTTTTAAATTATTTTTGGTACAATCTATATGTAACGATTTTATCTATTAGTATTACTTAGACAACCTTTATGCTATGTAATATCTCGTTTGGCAAAATTGCAGTGGTAAGAGCTCAGACAATTCCTTATCTGAAGGTTGTTGGTTTATAGCCCGCCTCCAACTTGATAAAAACGTGGAAATACCTTTCCATCCAGTTTGAGTGTTTCTCATCCAACATAATTATATAAGTCGCTAATAACAGTCTTTCAGACGAGAATTTATATTTAGATAGGTCCTGTTTACGCTTGTCATCGGACACGTTAACAATGGAACTAGAGAAAGACAGAAATGTTTTGGAACCGTTTTATGAATCATGCCCCCCTCCCCCCTTATAAGTGGCTATCCTCTTCGGGTAGAAAAGTTCGTCTTATAGATAGGCACACCGTCTTATAAATAAGTAGGTGCAAGTATAACATCCTCAGAATGATAAGAATACATTAACATCATTTATGTATGACAATTGTTATATTTCTCACATTCGACCATTACTGTAAATCTTCAACAATTTTTACATATAAAAATATTCTTATTCAACATCATATTTCAAAAAATATAATTTACGGGCGGTAACGAACGTTATATAACATCGTTCAAATAAGTTAACAATAAAACCCAGACTGTCCGGACAATGAAGAACGGATGCACTGTACCTTAATGCCCCATTACACACGAACATTAACGCGTAGTAACGTATTTTATTACCAACACCGAGCAAAATTTATGGACAATTCTGAATTAATTAAATTGTATCATAACGCACTTTCGTTTATCAATATAAAAGAACCAAATAATAAACGGTTCATTAAAATACAAATATAGAAGATAAGAATTTTGCACCTCGAATAGGCATTGTGATAATAATCACGCAAACGAATAACGTCGGACGAATAACACGATTTAGCAATTTTGTCAGTAACATATTGTTGATAGTGAAGGGAAATGTGGTTTGTCTGATATTGTTAGATATGTGATAATCATAAACAAATATTAATTTGTAATATTATCAATTTTTAAAGAATCTTTATTTTTTGTGTTTCGGCTAGGTCATGCAGCCTATTTATTCTCCCCGACATAGTTTTAAAGAATCTGATGTAAAGGCAAAATGAGCCATCTTTTATTTTAATTATGTTCGTCCTAGCATCCCTTTCATTTGAATAAAAAAAGCAATACGCCAAATTAAGAACGTGTATACCTTTGTCACCCTAAACGCACACGTTGAGGTAAAACCATACAGCGAACAGATGCAAAACGTAAACAAGATATTCATATTACTGGTGATTTAAAGTTGGATACTTTCAATCATGAAAGACGAAAAGATAACAAAATATTGGCTAAACGACCACACTTGCTCAACCTTGAGTAAGTAATCTTCAAACATCGCATATGTATAGTTATTATCATAACTGAACAAAATAGTGTAGTTATGCCTATTCTTGAACTTTAAAATGACCTATTTATTTTTTACATGGTCCGAATCCGTACAGTTACGATTACATCATGGTTCGAAATAATACAGGTACGTTCAAATTATGGTCCGAATAATTCGTACCCGAATATTTTCGACCTCGTCACTACAATTATTGCCATATATCAAGTACATGAAAAAATCCAAATGTAAACTTTACCAAATTTTCACAAGTCATCATTACTTGACCTGGTAGCGACAATGAGTTCTGATCTACAACTGTATTTACATTGTAGTTACAAACAGGACCTTGTCTATGAAGTATAACACAGAATCACGGTTTCAATCAAAGGACCATAGCAAATTCAACCTGTCGAATGGCGCTCGTGTTACTTTCCAAAAGATAAGAAAGACATTCAACTAATTTGCTCATAATATTTGAACATTTCAAAATTATGAAGCTTAACTATAGCGAATTAAAACGAGTTTCCACTTTCTCTACCAAGATGACTAATACATAAGTGAATTGAGAATGTCATAATGTTTTTCTAAAGACTCTTTAATCAGAGAGAAATTTACGAACACAGTTTGAAGTACCCGATCAAATTGCCCCATAAAATTTATTAATATGCTATGCACATTATGTTTTAAAATTCGTAGCTAAGCTGACATAACCCATTAGCTATTTAATACTGAGGGATAAAATAATATAGGTGATTAATAAAACTCCAATTTCCCTTGTCACACACCGGATAATCGCTTAAATACGACACCATTTTGGTGTTAAAAAATCCCTAAATGCTAGTAAAAGGTGAGATTACGAACTCTGGGACATATATCATAACTTAAATGTTCACAAATATTTAGAATTGTGTAACCTTATTCATATTTTAAGGGCAATAAACAATCACAAACAACTGAATTATTAAATATTCTCCACAATTTTGTTGACACCCATACTAAATAAAAATGTTCATTTCGAAATAAAACCCGTTGCTTGGTTAGCAATACACGTCAACTTCTAGTTGAAACCGGTAAGACTTCACTAACGTTACCCAATGCCATAGCCTTGTAGCAGTTTCATAAAGCACACCCTTTCAAAATTTATTAATGAATTCATGAATGACGTATGTACATACATGTACTATTGACGACTATATTCATCATATGCCCACTGTGTACAGTTTGTATGTACAACAATATAGCCTCTGCATTTTGATCCTCGTCACAGGTACGTTGGCAGAACGACCTCGTCCTTTAGTTCCGAATTCATAACATAGCTTAACATAAAGTTTGGTTATGGTTTCGAATCCAACGAACGTATCTTTAATCGGACATAGACATGTGCCCATATTTTCTGAAAGCTAATTAATACAACACCCGTACACCACCACAATATCCTTTGGCAACCATCTAGCAATTAAAAAAACTCTCAGATATTTAAATGTACAAACAACTGTTGACCACATCACAATTCATAATTAGATGCATACAAGTGAATGTTTCAACGTGTTCCTTTATCATCTTGCACAAGGATCCTTACTGGTATTCTCTCAACATATGACAGGCATGGTCAATGTCACAGAAGAACTTAGTAACCTGTATAACCCCGAATAACAAAACCATGTCAGCTGGATGTTATGCTAGCGATCTTTCAACACCTGATACACAATCTCAGATTCATTTGAGTTGACCATCAACATCGAATAATATTCGCATTCTATCCACCACTTCATCCATACACATTTGCTCGACATAGACCGGGCGCTCGTAATATCGATGCTCGTCTTAACGCAGTTTTACTGTAGCTCTATCGTCTAAGTGTATCTAGTCTCTACACCATACTTTAATACGCTCGTATTTTATTGGCTACGCAACACTAGAAATATCAAATATGTTTGCAATAAATTCAACAACATCCGATGCGGTTAATGATAAATTAATTGATTCAGTATGTTTTTACGCCACCGATACGTATCTCATTATACTTTATAGTACAATAAATCATAATAATTATTATACATTACAAAATGTATCTTTGTTATCCAATTGTATTTATTGTTAACCAAGTGGTTAGGGTAGTGTCGCCTGACATAAGCAAGCAACAAACGTAAGCATTATTGTGTTGTTTTCATGCTGTTTCTGATTACGTTAAACGTTTTGTAGACGTTTAAAAAATATGTCCTATCAGAGCAATTATTGACTGTCTCTTGTTGAAACGACAGTAGGTCAAATGCATCTACTTTGTGGGTGGGAGACCAATGGTTTGTTTCCCTGTAGGTCTGTAATGACTTGTTGTGAGCCCGAATCTTTTTGGATAATGGTAAGTTTATAAGCTAGTATGCCTACCTGCAATGCAGCTGTGACTAAAGGTAGTATGGTTGCCTCCACCCGGATTTGAAGCCGGATCACCTGTTAAGGCGACAAATGCACTTACCACTGAACTACAGAGATATCCCTGTACTCAGATTGGGAATATGTTATAATAGAAAGTAGCTCCATTTCCATCTATTGTTTCACCGGCAGACAAAGGAAGGGAAGAATATAATCAAACAACAGTAAATATTGAGTGTATCAGTTACTGGGTCATTTATAACAAGTAATCGAGAACAACACAAAGTTAATGACCGCCTATCAGTTAATATAGATTTACACAATGACTTTCGAAAAACACATGTTTGTGCTAGGTCATTGTTACATTTGAAAAATGCAGGTGGGTTTGACTGGTCATAATTTACTTGGCAAAATGTAACACATACTGTCGATTCAATAACTAATACTAATGAGGAAACTGTCCAATTCGAAAGAATGGCGAGACTTGCAGTTAAATCAGTTATACCCAGTTGAAGTTTACCTGATGGACGAGCGAATGTTCAGTACCGTTATCATTTACTTTGAACGGATTGTATAAACGTACATTGTTGTATTCATGGCCTAAACGTTGTGAGCACGTGGTTATCACGTGGCGACCACGTGTTTATGTTACAAGGGTACAGAACAAGGACATTATACAAGTTATTGTCATAAATTGATTAAAATAATGTAATATAAATGACGTATTCTTAATTTGTTACACATTGAAACAATTTTGTTCTTGAGACCAAGTAATAGAAGCCGACCACAGACAAAAGCCAACATAGAGCTTTTTATGTGTTCTTATTATACAGATTGCGTTTAGCAATACCGCCATACTCCAGTTCAAAACACATCAGACTTACGACCACAATACAAGGAATAAAATCGTTTTGCTGCTTTCTTTGTTATACAACTTACGAAATGTGTACAAATGAAACAAACAACTTTAGCTCATCAAGAAAGGTTATTAAAGGTCCACATGGTTGCTTTATGGTTGAGGTTTTACTGTACCATCGTTCTTCTGTCTGATGAAGTAAGGCAAACCACTTTCCCATTAACACAAGTTACTAGAACGACGCTCTTCCAACCGAGCTAACCAGATAGTACTGAAATACCTTCTGCATAGCCGGCGCCTTTATTTGCTTTATTTCTACTGAAATGTGACAGGCATAACTATAATATGTATGAGCCTCCACGCGGGTTCAAATCTGGGTCGCCAGATTAGACGACAAGCGCACTAACCACTGAGTTACGGAGGCACTCATAACTTGGTACCAGTCCGACGTGGCTTATTGTTAACTTAACATTGCTGCTCAGCTAGCTACTTGTATGAACATTTGAGATGCTGCTACTAGTCATATGTAGCCATCGAAACCCAGTATTTATCAAGAGTTATGTATATAATAAAAGCGGTAAGCAATGAAGCTGATGTGATTTGTGAGCTATCTAATACAATAATTATAGCCATATTGAAATGGTCTAGATTATAATAATTTCCTGCAATTAATCTTGATAATATAAGATCTTAAAAGACAAATGAACTCAACAATCGTGTGAACAATAATATTAATTTGACTATGGGGTGATGAAAATACACACATAACCCGCAACAATTGCCGAGTGGTAGAGCGTCCGTCTTGGAAGCGGGAGATCAAAGGTTTGAATCTAGGTGGAAGCCGGGTTGGAACTGATGAGATCGCTTGGTGAGCCGCCAGCTAATTAAATACTGGTAAGGTGACACTATAATAAACAAATTTACCCTTTATATGACTGGAGTGAGATATATTTTTTTAAACTAATAGAGATATAACTCGATTATCCAGGTAAGTCACCTGTTTGCGTAACATACATATAGTATGCACAGTATTACACTTTCTCTCAGAGCTCTTGGATTGAATGTAACCGAGGTATTACTGAGCTATACATAATTGTTACACATGCCCGTAACCATGCTGAGGTACATCGAGGCGCTTGTCTTAGTGAAAATTGGAGAAATTACCCCAAATAAGCAGGGCTTTCATTGACAAAAATGCATAAAAGAGACATTATATATCTATCGATACGACCCTGACATACGAGATTGACTTTGTTTGTGTTTGCCTAAAACTCATCTTCAGTATTGGTGTATTGTTTATTTTTATCGATTGCCTCTGACCGGTTCATCAGTCTGTGAATGTTTACATTAATTGGAATCGCATGGTATGTAGGTACACATGTAGTAAATATATCAGAAGAAACAAGTTGGCATCATAAAATATATCTAGTGTTTTATTGGCAACATATTTTCGACCGGTCTTGTAATAAACGTCGGACTTTGATGGGATTATTGTCTGCTATATATATCCGCTATCATCTTCATTACAGAAAAACTGGCGACAATATCAGACTCGTGTCCGAAAGAATGCAATACTCGTACGAATTCTTTAAGTACGAATGAACCATTTTCCTACAATCGGAACACCTCGGCATTACCAACGTAGATACATTTTGGGGGTTAAGGACCTTAATTTATATAGTTAATCGATACTCATGATTCTAAATACCCTAATGCGGATCTTGAGAGTAAAAACATTACAATATAACGCATTACTGCTTATAGTGAATTCAATCTTAGTTCCAGATCCACTCTTTCAATAGTTCTAACGTCAGGAATAAATGAAACATACAATTGCGTTTCTTTCCTGCAACATCATCAGTAATCATGGATATCATTAGAAAGCCATTGTTGAGTAAATATTTTCACAGAAAAAAAAACAACATAAACACAAACATGTGCGAAAGTCATTCCGATCAATTTTCATATTTGCCTTCTTTTTGTCTCACAATAAATTCTTCAGACGAAATATTCGAATACTATTTTTTCTAAATATTTAAAGTCGACATGAAGGCTTCCGAATGTCAATAGTACTCGGCCACTTTAAACACTTGAGTGTAAAGTTAGAAGAATTTGCCACTTATGTGTATTTGCTCATACCCTAATGTAACAATTGAAGTCCAGAATTTCTGAAGATTATCTAAAGCGAGATCGAGACATTTTGACTGGGGTATTTTAAGGTCACTGACAACGATTTTTATTAGGTGAACAGTTGTTAAAACCAGGTTAATCGATATTCGTTTGATAAAACACACAATAAACAACGTCCTTGTGGAAAATAAAATACACATCTGACATTCAAGCATCGATTCTTTAAATGAAATATTTATTCAATACTAACATATAATTAATGTGATACATGTACAGAAAAATCCATCTAATTCTGTACAGTAAAACTTCCTTAAGACGAGCATCGTTATTACGAGCACCCGGCTTATTTCGAACAAAGTTCAAAGTCCCGGCGAATTAGCTACATACATGTTGTATACTTATATCACACCGCTATGTCGAGCTCTCGGTTTATTTCGATCATTTGGCTTGTCCCGATTAGTCCTCGAGATAACAGAGTCCACGAGATTGAATATTCACGAATATTTATGACTTTAGAGTAATTATAGAAACCATCCATGACGGAAATATTGATAAATTTTGGGGGGGAAAAACGTGAAAACAACATAAAATGCACGTCTTTCAACGATCAGTTTTAATAATTTGTTTCACAAAGGTGTTTTAGCTTTCAAATAAATAAGTTAACACTGTATGATTCACTTCTATCAATCCATCATACTAAATACGGTACAGGTTAATTTATTGTGTATCAAAGCGCATATTGTCATACACAATAATTCGTTACATGGAGTTTTTGTCTCGCTAATTATGACGAATGTTTGGCATATCATGAGATATTGATATACTATGCATTCATACCAAATAAATATTATTATCATTGCAACAATATTACATAATTCAATTTGTGTTGGCATTTAATTTGAAGATTTATGACAAAAATGCAATTTCAAGGACAATTATTTATGAAAAATATAGTAGTCTGTCAACAATACTCACAGGTGGCGAACAAGATAAGATGGCGCATATTTTGGTTTCAATTTAACGTGAGCATTATAGTTGGCTGTCGGGCCAGGCCAAGAAATTAACTAAATTTAACCCTTAATATTACATCAGAAAAGATCAAAAGAAAAAACACTTAAAACGTTCATAAAGCACCAACCTATTTGTCCAGTGGATTGAATACACGACCGATCCGGGTTTGAGTCCTGGGATTTACGGGTTAGGCTCTTCCTAAACACTGACTACAGTCTGGGTCGTAAGCACGTATGTAAATGCTTAGCTGACAAAACGAAACTGAACAGAACAGAACAGAACAGATTTGCTGACAATTGCGCCAATAGAGTACAATCGCTTATGTGCGTTATGTTGATGTTTTCGTAAATATAGATAATGATTATAAATATATATAGCAAAACAAATCGAATATCGCAAATAAAACATTAAATGTCATAATGAATAGGACATTTATAAGAAAAAATGTCAGACTACAAATCACATTCTGCGTTTTTACTGATTTGTCTTTACACGACATGGGAGGTCTAGGAAAGGAATTAGATCTAAGTAATATTATACAGTATAAAATAATACAACAATTCATCAACCACAATTCTCATATAACAGTCGACAAAAATGTTCGACACCAGGTTTTGGGTAATAAAATGCTACCAAATGTTGCAAGAACACAGCAGGATCGTTTCTGATATCAGAACAATAAATTAGCGCAGAATATTAACTGAAGCAAACTATGACAGGTACATAAGACACTGTAAACTACACATAGTTGGGTAACAAGAATCAAGACGACAGCGATATATTTATTGTCATATTCGTCATAATTTATGTAATTCCACCATCATTCTGGTCCACAAGACACCGGGAACTACATAGAAACATACTAATGTAGTGGGACAACAAAAAAAACAAGACGACAGCGATATATTCAATGTCGTATTCGTCATAATTTATGTAATTCCAACAACATACTGCCAGTGTGAATTGTTGACAATAGTTTGGCACTTAATTTCTCTAGTTACAAAACACACCTACAGTAAGTCAAGACAGTTCGCCAACTTTGTGTCAAGTTTTAGGAACACTATTTTGGGATTGCTTAGACTAGGTCAGGACATGTACGTGTATTGTATATATATATAGCAAACGTATCTGTCTACGACAAGTGTAGTATCATTCGATCTTACTCCGACGATTCTTGCTTCAAGCAACTAAAAGCTTCAGACATCAGGCAGCGTGTAGTTTTATTCATACCAATTGGTTACTCAATCTGGGCATACAGCAAATTTGCCAGTTCCCGTGTTAATAAAATTGTGAAGGTTTGATTTTAGCAACTTAGTTTCGAGTAGGCCTAGTACTGTCGATTCAATAGGTAATACTAATGAGGGAACTTTCCATTCGAAGGAATAGCTAGAAGAGCAGTCAAATCAATTGCACACAGTTAGACCTAGATTAACATAGTTACCTGACGGACGAGCTTTTGTTTATAACCTTTATCATTTAACTTTGTTTCTTGTTATATGTACATGTATTTACAGTATACGAGTTATTCATACTACCTGTGATATTATATGAGAAATGTACATGTGTGTGCTCAAAGTATATCTGCATATTATAAACAAGAATAGAATAGAATAGAATAGAATAGAATAGAATAGAATAGAATTGAATTGAATGGAATGGAATGGAATAGAATAGAATAGAATAGAATAGAATAGAATAGAATAGAATAGAAGTAACAAACTGTCAAATTTGAAATGATAAAACTAACCGGTTACTAGTACATTTTGTACATGGTTGTCAAGATTTACATACTTCGGGTGACGATCATTCGTGGGGGATTTGATTTCGTGGGTCAAGTTGAACCACCAAACCATCGACAACTAATCACCCACGCATAATCATATCTGTGCATACAGTATCTGATTGCTGGAAGTATGTGCTTTCAATAAAGCGACAATTAGACTTGATCAGAATTGGTTTTAAACAAAACCAGCTAATTTAAAATCATTGTTTATGACATAATTGAAATTGATTCTACTATATTTTGAAATTGTCACGCAAACAGAAGCCACTCCATGCTGTGATCTTGCAAAACATTAAAGTACCAGTTGTATATTAAAGGATTCAGTTAAGCCCAGTATTTATGAGTTGTGCGTATAAACTTTGCAATAAACTACTCATTTATTCATCATTAATTGTTGATATACTAGATACCATATACAATCTTAAGTCCACAATCAAGCCGACACTAATCCCCTACCGAATCCCCTAGTATGACGACAACCGCCCGATTCTAATCCAGATTCATTTCCAAAACCCTTAAAAGGTTACCTATCAGAGATACTAAAACAACCCCTTACCTTAAAGCATCCTGAAAGAAATTTTACGACGTCCCCTGTATCACATACACAATGTCAACACAATTTATGACGTTACAACTCACGCAAGGAAGTCCAAATAGACATAAAATCGCTATCAATGTATCTATCCAAATATTTTGAATGATGTGCCAAATAAATATTGTTCTTGTTATTTTCGCGTACGATTCGGTCACAGTCCGTTGATATCGATGTAAATTGAGCGCTCTATTCTGATTGGTTGGCAGGCGCCCATTATAAAACACAATGGCCGCGGTGATATTTGAACCCAAAACATTTAATATGCCGCGGCGGTGAATAGTATCTAAACTTACACGACAATAGGCATTTTAGAATTAAAGTGTACGAAATAAAGATCCTATTCTGATATCAAATTGGTTTCGGGTGACTGAGCATGCGCATAAGGTATTTCCGTCATCGTGTCCAAACGCCCCTTCTCTAATTTAAGACAACTTCAAAGATGCAGAGAATGAGTTGAAATTGCTTCAAAATGTGTTTTGGGAGTTTGTGAGATTGACGTATGAGCGAAAACACAAATGAAACTGCAATGTACGTGTTATTACAAAATACCTGATTCAGAAAATAGAAAAAATGCTGATTGTATAAAACATCGATATAAAATACAGCACATAAAAAATTATAAAACCGCAAAAACCATGAAAAAATGTCATTAAACAATGGATGATTAACTTCGGTTTGTTTTATTGATATCTTGATAAAGATCAGAATTAGTTATCTTGTATCTAATTGTAGACTTTGTAGATTGGTTTGACTGATTGAATACCTTAATCAGACATTAATTAAACATGTACATGTAAGTATATAACAATGAAGGAGTATTTTAAATAAAGATCAAACAATCAATTAACTGGAATGGAATGTAGGTTATGTATAATGAAACTAACTTGATCCTTAATTAAATGTTCCTTGGGTAACAGTAATTTTCTCAAGCTGGCATTTTTACGGTCGCCCTCAAAGTTATGTGTTAATTATATAATAACGTATTTACGATATTTGTGCAACAAATAACCCCACGGTCAACAGCATGTAGTATATCGTAATGTATCGAACGTGGGTTCCGACGATGAATAGTCGAGGACCAGATTAATTTGTTCGTACTATAGGTAATGAGCGTACTAAGCACGATCTGTCTTACTCTATCACGTACACGATTACTATTAAATATATAAATCGTACTTTGATGAACATTTTACTTAGGTACTATGTAATGTTAAGGTGGAGGGATGAACAGACACATGTCAGGAGGCGCAAGTAACTGTATCATTGATAAAGACAATTTGAAAAAGAAAAAAAAAGAAAAATATACATTTTCCAAAAAAATATTTTTCGTTTAATTTTCGTTTTCAACAATACAGTTACCTGTGTCGGGAAGCATGTAAAACACACCCATTTATATTTTCACACTCATCTTTAGCATTCCTTGCATATTGACAATAGTCACCATACCTATGTTCACTATTTACATTGCTAATTTGTCAAACGCTGATACAGTAGGTGGTGTTGATTGTTCAAACGTCACTGGGAAATTGATTACACATTTCAAAATTGTGAACAGTACATCTAATTATTGAGTTTTTTTTGTTCGATACGTTGATACTTCAAACTATTACAAAGGTATGGTGTTTCCGTTCCCTACCACCTTATGAGTTATGATATTATTCGGCGATCAGTTGATATAACAAGTTTTCACTTTTTATACTAGCTGGCTTTTCCAAGTAAAACAATCAAGTTATCCACACATGCGGAGGAGTTAATGTAGCTAATGGAAACATGTGCATGTCCAAAATGGACCTACCAGGCCTAGTTTAGATGCCAAACAAACTTAAATATGGTGAGCTACAAATTCATCTTCAGAAGTTGTTTTATATGGATAGAAACCCACACTCATTTGTTTGTCGTTCAATTATAACACAAGAGTAACCACCAAGTACGATTATATTAGCATTAGGTTGCAATGTGACTACACAAACACATAACAATAGCAGTCAGTTGAGATTCAACAACAACGACCTTGCACCGTGTTTTCGCATTCGTTTGTTTAACATGCATATTGAAGCTGAATGGTACAAATCTATGCAATCTATAGAATCAACAAAAATGCTCGTTTTGAACTGAAAAGAAAGCAACGAGCATTCAACAATGTGTTAGATGAAAACACAAATACTGTTACCTCCGTCGCAGTATGATACAGGTCTATGCAAAGTATAGAATCAACAAAAATGTTCGTTCTGAACTAGACAGAAAGCGACCAGCATTCAACAATGTATTCGATAAAAAGTTTGAAAATACAAATAATGTTACCCCGTTGTTTGTCACGACCACGTACCAATCTGTTCATGCCACCACAATGAGCGGGTCAGCATGTGATTTAAGTAATGAAAAGAACAGTTTATCGTGTTACAAAATAGGTATTGGGTTACATTAAAGATGAAATGCTCTTAACGAGTCCCCCATTTGAAGGTTTCTGACAAAAATATACTTGCATCAAAGCTCTCCGATGTTCGTTATCATAGCGCGGTGCCCTTTTACGTTTTACGCCCAGTAATGCCCAGACTTTTTAAACATTGCCACATAATCAGTATGGTGCAAATGTACTATGGTATACCAGACCGAAAATTCGTTTTCTATTAATGTGTAAACGTATACGTCTCCAGTAATCAAATCAAAGTGTTGTATTTTTCATTTGAGATGACTTAAGTTTATGTCATTATTAAGACAGCGTGTAATTTCACCCCCTGCCATACGGAATAACATGACCGCCAGACACTGAAGTACCCTTGTATACATTTATTTTCAAACTTGATTATGTTTCTTATGTGTTAATTATTCAGGTATTCTGACGGACAAGATTATATGTCCTTTAAACTAATCATGCAGTTGTTTTGACAAACAGTATTGTCAAATGTTCAACTGTTTATGTAAAACTTACACCGGCGGTCGTATTTCTGAAATCAGAATTATGTAAATATGTGTGATGAGTAACAACTGAAACTTGTTGGAGATATTTGGAACAACCCAGACCCCCTCCACTATAGTATTGTTATTTGTACTTAAGTCATGTCGATAGTTTTAGTAATTGGGAGGTTATCCTATCATATTGTCCTGACAATGGACCAATTGGTGTACTAGATGTAACCTATCATGCCAAGCGCAAAATATATAAAGTTTTGGTATGAACCCCTTTAATCCCTAACACTTAAGTCAGGCACAAACTGATTGACACATAAATAATTGTTTCCCCCTCCCCTTTTAGCAGATAAGGGCATTGGAACCTATTATCGCAGGTGAAAACTGTTTCAGACAATTGGTTGCGATGCTATGGATAAAGGCATGCTTTGTAATAGCATACATGCAATATCAAAACCGGAAGTAGAGATACATGAAACCGGAAGGATGATATTGCATAGAACTAGACCTACGTCAGAGATAGTACAAATGTTTTTGAACATATCCGTATACATGCGACCATGCTACCCAACTGTGAACATAAATGCATTTTGTAAAGATAGATAAACATGCATGCGGGGTGATTAATTCACTTGAATACTTAATCATCGCTACGAAGACACCGGGTGGGACATTATTTACATTTAATAGCCGAATATGTCGAATTTACCGCTAAACTTCCGGCATGTGAGTCCGCATCCTCCCATGGCGATGTTTGACAAATCTGCATTCTTTCCCAGTATCGAATCACTCAATAATTTAACCATTGACTTATCCCTCACAATTGTTTGTAAGATATTAATGTGTAAAATAATACGCAAAAATGTACAACATACCTTAGCGTTTGGGTAGTCTCATCTTTAATTTCGGCATTATTTCCAAATTATTATTTTTTTGTCACGGTGTCAACGTAGAAACAATAGGGCGGTACTCTGCCTCGCGGTAACCGGACAAACGCATAGCACACCAATATTATTAAGCATTTAAATGCGAATAAAGGTTTTACACTGTATTTGTAGGTCGTATGGGTTATCTAAAGGAAGAAATTTATATTGTTTCTATTTGTTTAAAGATAATTTGTTATGCTACTGTAAACAACTACGGCGACCGGCTCAGCGGTCTGGTATTTAATTCCCCATATAACCAGATACCGGGTACCCCAAAAGCATAGCTCCATCTCCAAGGGTAGTCATTCTACAAAATTCTTTGCGTAATCCTATTGCTTTAATTTACTTTTTGACACATGTGTTTTTTATATACTTTTTTCACTGAGACATTTTGTGAACAATGAATGAAACATAAGGGTGGTTTGTGAAATGATTTGTTTATACATGAATGTACAAATGTTAGCCATTAATATTGATCAACGTGTCAATTATAGAGGAAACTCCATGACAAGATGAGAGGTATGTTGTTTACTTAGCCAGCTGTTTTTGTAGAACAATTGATAAACTGGTTTATATCCCTGTGGATTAGATGAACATTTTTGATGCACACATCTGACCTACGAGTTGGGAGATTCAATTAGTATTAAAAAAAAATTGTCGTCATCAGGATTTGGGAAAATATTTGTGATTCAAAGCTGACACAGGTATATTGTAAATGTCATGTGAGGATTGAAAAGGGTGTTGAAACAAGTAGCATTTGAAACGTTCCAAGTTCCTACAATACGCCATATTCAAATCAGCACAGGGCGTGGTCCAAATAGCGCACGCACGTCATATCAAGGAGCACACGAAGGTTATTCAAACAAACGTCAAAACGTCAATTTACTAGATTATTTTGCAAGATGGATAAAAAATTCATTAGTATGTTATAGCACAACTTTTATTCTTCCTAATCCTTAAGCTCCACAGAAATCGGATCGACAATAAGGCGAGACACTCGTTTTAACAATCGTAAACATAGTGACCACGGGGCAATACAAGTCCCGACGTCGTTGTTGACGTCATTAAAATTGGCAACAATCTCACAGCTTTATAAAATTAATGTTCCCGATGGAATACATGTACGAGAAATACCTCAGTCACCTTCCCCATTATGTTTCACAATCAATGGTGTCTACATATTTTTTAATGACTCTCGTAGATTTTCTATTGACGGTTCAGCCAAATTGGACATATCTCTAAATATTTTAATCCGCCCCAAGTCATATAGCACCACTTGTAAAAATGAAAAAAAAACCTAATCAAATAATAAAGGTCCATATTTCTTGCACTAATCCTGCCCGTAAATTGTTGTCAAGTTTAATATTAAAATGCAAAACACAATGAAGAGCTAACAAATAATGTTCTAAACAAGCACTAGCAGTTTTGTGTGTAGATAAGTTTTTACCGCTGCTCAACTTTTTGACAACTAAAGTTAGTTTATTTTAGCCTTTTTGTCAACTAAAACAAGCTAGGTCTTTCAATTTTGTCAGCTAGGTGTTGGCCTTTTTATTTTTTGACAGCTGAAACTTGGACGTTCAGTGGTTAAGTTCAAATTATTGTTCATATGTGTGTTGGACATTACACGGCGTTAAGTTCTTTTCACGAGGAAGATACAGGATGATACTCGATCAACATGGAAATCCACTCAAAAATTCATAATCCAGATGCCTTATTAACCAACTTTTGTTAAGACTGAAACTCAGACTTAAATTTGACAACATTCATAACCACTGCCACTTCTTTGCAATTAGATTTGTCTTGTTATTTGTTGTTACCCATTAAACCCGTATACCCATTTATATCAAAATCGGTTATTTTTTAACAATATGAGAGCGAATAGAACATTCGGCAATATAAAGTCTAAGTCTGAGTTTTGTTACAACGTTGGTGAAAAATACCCCTGAACTGGTTATAACAGTCGTCTCTACCAACAGTCTAAATAGACTTGGAACTAGTGTTCCTCATAATAATTTCATTTTGTTATATGGGTGGTCATTATGTTAAGGTTTTGTTGTACAATTGATTATTCATTAACCGGGATATGTTCTAAAAGAAGCATGACTCACAAACCGAAATGTCTTTGAACGAAAAGGTAATGAATAAAACGTTTAAGATAGCGACATATTGGACACCCAGTGTGGGTTATTTTATCAAAGTTTTTTTTCGATAGTTACATAAATATGTCCAAACACTTGAACCTATTTTTTGTTATCTTTGGAGACAAAAATTTCCGTCCCAAGATATTCATTTATTTTAGCGTTTCTAGGCACCCGCTCAGACGTGCTGCGAAAATTACCACTGAGACACTGAAATAAATTTACGCAGGGTTTGTCAAGATATCTTAACTTGCTCGACCTCTGTCAGAAGATAAAAATATAAAAATACGAACAACAAGCACGTGTTGAATTAATTATTTTTAATATACAGTTACTTTAGTCAGGACCTCTCATTTCCTTGCGAACTTTTAATGTCGTCGTAAAAATGCAACAATTCACATTAGCCTGTGCAATACAATACTTGTTGTCAACACCTGTGTGCAGGTACATGTTTCAACATCAGGCAAATCAAATTTAAGGTTAGGGTTACCATCCATATGCAGACACAATTTCGTTCATTGTGTACTTTTATTCTCTTTTTCGAATACTTGGTTTATCCGAAATATATTGCAATTTATTGCCGATTTATAGCAACCGGACATTTTTTATTCGAATTTGGCAGTTTCGAAATTATTCAAATACAACCAGACAGTTGAATATTACATTTACCGTACTACCCAAAAACACGGTTTCATCCGAGTAATATTTGAGTTTGTTACTTTTTATCGTGTTTAGCGACCTTGTTCCAAACGCATAGTACAAATTACCTCCCCTACTGGTTACTGTTAAGGGAAGTATAACTTTGAGGAGAGTACCGATGTTGGGCACATACTCAGGCATATACGTTGGTCAGACGACATGATCTTTTCACAGAATATTTTAGAAACCAGCACTATAAATGACCCTTCCAAAAGGAACTCAGGCAAGCTACTTGTTTACATTTTGAGGGCATAAACGTAGCCAATTTCTGAAGCTTAATATTTTTGTTCGAGGCAGGGTACCAACGATATCCGATCGCGTTTAGGTCTAAAGCTACGGGAATTATTTCTATGACATGATTACCAAGTAGACACTTATTTCGGTGTTGAATAATTCCAAGAAGAAGTATTTTAAAAGTAGTTAGTCCGTGTAGAATGTCGGTGTAGATACTTTTCAACTATTGACTTCAGGTCATTCCCCCATACTTTTTAAGGCGCTATGGTAATATAGCGCGGACGATTGTGCGGTGGGAAACGGGAAGGATGTGTCCTCCCGAATTCGAGTTTCGATCAATCATTTATTGTGGCCTTATTAAAACAACCACGTGTTTTATTGAGTGTTTCACTACTTGGTGACTAACGTCGGTTACCTATTTCAAACTGTTCATATTACATATACCCGGCTCCGGTAAGTAGAAACTTACATTACATTACAACACCCTAGTGTCAGATTTCTTAACTATGGAGAAATAATAAAATACAAACTGCATTTTATGTGTTTTAATTTCTTTTTAGAAAAAAATCACATTTAGACATTCAACTTTTATGGGTTTGGTTGAGAATAGCTACATGGTATGAATTACATCATTTGGCTGAACACACGAAACACATGAACATACCCTGACTGTGTATTACGTACACACAGCCCTTGTACACCCTTTTAACAACAATGTTATTTCAACGACACTACCAATACTGAGTTGTCCATATACCAGTGAATTAATTAATTAATTTCTTTAAAGAAAATATATATCTTTTAAACAACAGCCAAGCATGCGTCTTTCATGCGGCACTGGTCATCAAAGGTTACATCGAGTTGTATTTTGCTAAAATTCTTATATACTCGTAACTTGCACTGAGAACCTCACCATGGTCATCATAATTGATATACTATTTTCAAATAGAGACAGCGAAAATATACAGTGATAAAACTATGGCCCATTTGGAGTGTGTCGGACTATATGATTTATTTGGTTTTCACAGAAGTATGTTATTTTCAAAGTTAGCATGTCTTTGTTAAAAGAAATATCGTTCTACGATCATTTTATATTCTACATTCAGAACAAATTCGTTACATTCAAAACTTGATCGAATCTAAAATGCTTTCATACATAGATTACAAAGCATATTACATATTAAAGATACCAATGTGACATTCGCTAATAAACCCAAATAAGTGAAGCCCCTTAATGAGTGATTTATTGCCCACTTATCCAAGCCCCCCTCACGTCGTATTCACACAACTAAAATGCTCATTTCTTCCTCAAAAACGACTTCAACACGATCATATACCATCCCGACTTCAAATGATTGCAATACATAACCCAAATAATTATTTAATATAGATAACTTTTAAGCCCTATTCAACCAATCTCGAAGTATCTTCAAAATTGTTGACCTTATTTTTGATCAAGCAATTTCGACTTATGACAACCGCCCCGTCAACAAGTGTATCTTATATTATTTATATAGGCATTACTAGAGATTTTTGGATTCTATTATAAATACGATAATACCAATCGGTGCTTTACGCGATCTAGAGCGTTATTATGTCGAATACAATAATACCGTTGCACTAAATACTCAAAAAGAACTGCTCACGAATTGAACAACTCAGCACATTTTTCAAATATCAATTTTTGAAGGTCGTTCTACTTTTTCTGTACCATTCATGTATTTGACTATATGTGTTCATTGATTGCATATTTGTGCATAATACAATGGTTGTTTACTGTGGGAAAAGTCTGCCTTTATCAAAATTCATCCGGAATCCATGGAATACTTTGCGTATAGACGAAGAAGGAAAATGCATATAGACGAATAAAATATTAACAGAGAATTCATCTAATACGAGTTCGACGTAACTTGAATATAAGTTGTATTTTGTTATCTTGCAATAGGTTCGAGCAGGGTTTTGTTCGCATAATATCATAAATTTCCTCATTGTCAATGTAGAAAACATGAATCCAAAGTTTCATTTTATGAGCTTCCCCAGACTATGAAAGCGTACATCCTATTCTTCTTCAATGTAATGTGAATTTATAATAAATATTATACATAATACAATGCATAATGTATAAAATAAAGTCAGATACTATAAATGATGATTTTTGTCGTTTGTTACACTACAGTGCATTGTCATGTATTCATATGCTTGAACAGTACGACCTCTGCAGAGCAACGTACACCCTTTGAGCACTGCAAATATTGGCCCTTGTATACAGGTTGTTGCTCTACAGTCGTTTATTTTGGAGTAAAGAAGCTTCGGGAAATTTCTATGGTGTTGTTACAAAAAAGCCGAGCATAGTCTTTATTTGCTTTATTTCTACTGGACTAAGACAGGCATATTGATTATATACTGAGTTCCAAAAGTTCCGCATCCAATATATGGTGTGTCATTTTTACTAGAATCTCCAACTTATTTATGATAATTCAAAAGCGCATGTGTAGAGCGATGTGTACTTGATATAAATCCGGGACAGTTATCGATATGAGGATATGTATCGATCCATAATAAAACCACATGTAACACCACCCCACGATTCCAAAGTACACACAACGATAAACTACTATTTTGTAATGGAAGGGAGGTAATAATCGTAAATAAATACCGAAAATGATCTCTCTTTGACCACAGACAATGTGTGATGTTGCAATAGAGTCTGTACAACAGGCCAGAGTTTAAGAAACAACCACCTTAACATAACAAACCCGCCATAAAAGCAAGTTTCCCATAATTTTAATGTTGGGTGGACTACAATTAAGCTACAACAATGCCGTTGTTCTTGGTGCAAAAATATAGCAGCATTACCTGTCTAGATCAGCGGCATTGACCCTTGACCTGTCGTCACGTGGTACGTCATATACAGTTTTTTCGGATGGAGATGATACAACAGTCTTATTATGATAGAGACGTGTCAATTTAATTCAACACAATGTATTTATAGTGAAACACCAGCCTCTAGCGTCTTATATACCCGAGCACGTCACCATTATCCATTTTTGCAATCAAATTAAGCGAGCATTTCTAACTTATTTGACTAACTTATTGTGTTTTTTCGTAACACAGACACGATGCAAGTAAATTGGAAGTGAAAATATAATCGAAAATGAAGAACCCAAATTATGCATGCTTGAATAGACGTTTTTGCCATTTGTGATGGTGTGATCATTCAAGCGTGACGAAATCCAACGGAAATAGGTTCGACATAAACACTAAGGGTACGCAAATGGATTGTGTTCCGAAAAAGTTCTTTAAAGTTAACTATTCCAAAAAAAATCGAATTTTTAATTAAGATGCAGAACTTTTGGAACTCAGTATATGTGTTGAAGAGAGATTGTTGCTGTTCGGAGGGCCGCACTGGAAAGGTTTAATAATGTACTATATTTTTTATAATATTATACATTATTACATTATTTCTATGATAGCCGTTTTATTGTCATCACTTCAAAACGATGCTTTGTATGAAAGGTATTTTACTATCTTGTGTTTTGATGTTTTGTGTCATGGTCGATAAAAGACAAATATGATGAATAAATATTTGATATTATGTCGCGAAAATGTAACACTTGATGGGTCATTTAGTCAATATTTTATATCGGTTCATTCAGTCAATATTTTATAACATATACGAGTTATTAGTTATCAAAACGCTACTGATGTTACTGTAAAAGGAAACAAAAAACCAAGTGATAAACTCTCAAACGTAAACATAAATGATTCTGTAAAACAACGCCCGCCTAAAAGGTTGTCTCTGAACCAAGGGTGATATTCAATATTGATTGACTGACCGAATATGGTAAAGACAACCAATCAGATCACACCATACTAGGAAACTTGGTCTAGGGTCGTATTCAATATTGGTCTTACTTGACTTAAGGATAAAGGCAACCAATCAGATCGCACCATACTAGGACACTTGGTCTAGGGTCGTATTCAATATTGATCTTACTTGACTTAAGGATAAAGACAACCAATCAGATCGCACCATACTAGGAAACTTGGTCTAGGGTCGAATTCAATATTGATATTACTTGACTTAAGGATAAAGACAACCAATCAGACCACGGCACATTCAACTCTTGGTCAGTAAAAAAAGACATAAATAATGAGAAATCGCAATAGTTTTGTATACAATCATACATATTATGTAAAAAAATGAATGTCCTGATTAATCTATTTATAAAAATGAGAACGGTCAATAATGCTGACCGGAACATACGCTGGCAAGAAGCGCATGCAAGTTTGTATTATTGCAAAGAAGTAAAAGAAAAGAATAGACTGCAATGAACTATATATAAAGTTAAACTTTTCACATTGTCTTCCATAATATGATTACCTGTGGTATATTGGAGGAACGGACAAATGAACAAAATAATGACAATCTCGTTACCTGTGATGACCGACCGACTAGATCAACACAAACGAGCGTTCATTTGATGATAATACGACTTTGTCTGGAATTAAATACCAACCACCTTGCTGTTATGATTTATGCGTCTTTTTCTAACACTCAATGTTTATTGATTGAATGTTTAATTATGCATTCAAAATGCCTACCACGGGGGTTAATAAAAACAGCATGGCGCGTGCGGTAATAAAATCAATGTTGGTTTTTCACACAAAACCCCATGAAATTACTGAACAAAGTTTAAGTAGGCAAGCAGCTTTTACTTTTTGTTATCATAAAATCATTAAATTGACAATATACTGACTTTTCGATTTTCTGTAAACATTTCTTTTCACACGGTTATTAATCTACCATAATAACCGAACACCTCGAAGTCGTAAACCGTACATTTGATGCTTGACAACAAGCGGTTACCTAGCAACCACACGGTCTCGATCTGGAATGTATCTTTTATGCTAATTTAAGCACGGCGTTAACTTCACAGTCAACCCGTTGTATGGGAGTGTTAAAAACTTTGTTCATTTATTTTATTTAAAGGAAGAAGAAAAACTTCAATATTCAGGTTAAACTTTTCAATAAACCTTTTATTTTCAAATTACGATGAAATGTTATATTGTGGCTGATTTACATGAGCATTGACACAAGTTGCTTGTCGTCTCATGATTGAAAATGTCAAAATATTATTGTTATATTAGTTTGACAATGTTGTAAGCGATATACACACTCAATTTCATTCTAACCAAACAAGGTACTTCCGGTTAGCGACACCATGCTTACAACATCGAGAAAGGTCAAATAACAATGGCTGTATTGAAACCAAACTATGTACCATTGTCTAATTATTGATATCAATATGTAAAGCAACAAAGCAACACATCTCGTACAGTGAATCTATCAATAGTAATCTGTTGATATGCAACAATCGCTTATATTGTTCTGAAAATGATTTTATGTCAAATATTGAAGTTGCTTAGCAGAACAGCAATCAACGCAGTTGACAATACATATATAACGGTTGTATCAACACTTTGCCTGATTATTATACCTAGTAAGTTGATCAAAATGAAATTAGACAAATACCAATATACCGTGTCACTTTCGTTTTACCTATCCGAACTCATATTGGAGTAACTACAAAAAGTAATGAGAGTTTTGAAACAACATGAAATAACTTACTGGGCAACATGAAGCTGGTATGGCCAATAGTTTTCATGTTTTAGCAGCGCATCTTTGAAAATGCAACAATTAGCCATGCCTTACATAATAGATAAGATGAAATCGGACATGGAAGGCAGCACTCGAGCTCAGAAAGCAGTAACATCACAACACAACCACATGGAGAAATGCCCAAACACAACCCAAAGAACAGACCAAACGCCGAAATCCCCGCCGCAAAAATTCAGGACGACCCATTTTCACAAAGAAATTACAAGACAGCGGTGATCACAAGAGACCGAATGAAACGTAGCCAAGACCCGACCAAATTTCCCCAAGTCTCCGCTACAGGACGACCCACCGTCACAAATACATGCCAAACCGATGACCCAAGCGACCAAATAAGGCATGACTGCGATTTGACCTAGTTTACAAACACCATGCACAGTGACATAACTTTTATAGTTTCTCCCCAAGCATGTTGATATAAACAACTTGTTATCCTGGAATTTATTGTCAGCCAATACTATTTTTTCTCTTACGCAATAAACCAACAACTTTCCACATCTAAAGGACGTGGTCATATCCAAAGTCTCTGAACAGCATGTCTTGTCCGATGCTGAACTCGAACCCGAATTGCCCGCCCAGGTGATAGTGAGCGTTAACTCTTGTGTTTAGCACGGTACTGATTATTTGTAACCATATACATATGTAGACTGTAGTATGACCTAACTTGGTCAAACCTTCAAACATAACCAGGTCTAGAAATGCTAAATTATTTTATTGAACATTAAGACAACGACTATGTAGACATTGATGCTGAAAGGTAAAGTAATACCTTTCCATTAGGGAGCATTTTGAGGCACAATTTGATGATGTTATAACAATGTATACGGATTACAGATCCATTAACAAGTATTGGACTGTCACAAGATGATGTACATTTAAACGGCAACAGTTGAACACCAATTTCAAAGATTATTGTCGCCGCTAAAGATACTAGTACGTTTATTCTAGAAAGGAACGCAAATGGTTTCAATCAAAGCCATTAGTGAACTATGTGACATTAACAATGAACATCTTACAAGGGTGATGTTATAACAATGTAATGCAGATTACTTTTCTGTTACTAGTCTTACAATGTCACAAGATGCTACATTTAAACAATAGCACTAATTGAAATAATTATCGTTGCGGCTACTGATAAGGGCTTTTTAGGAAGGCAGATAAAAGGTCTCAATCAGAACCATTAGTGAGATGTGTGGCTTTAACAATGAACAGCTTACAAGGGCTTAAAGTGTTACAAGTTTTTAGGCTGTGTGAAGTTTGCAGTGAATATGAATTAAGATAACTGACAGAAAAGGAGAAATCGCTGGCTTAGAATGAGAAGATCGTAACAACTACTTACGACCTTATAAGACTGATACATACTTTGAAATGTGCATCGTAAGGCGCTTCTTATGCGCATATTTTCATAAAAATCGGAAATTGTTATGTTGGCCAAAATGAAGTTGTAAAAGCTTGTTTTACCATAAGCAAAGAGTAATTTTCACACAGTTTTTCTTGCTTTCTCAAAATATCGATTTTGTACTTACGGCATTCTCATTCTAAGCCAGCGAGATGTGTCTGAAGGAAACTCGTGTTTACATCGACGAAGCTTGATTGACGTATCCAATTAATGCCCATTTGGAAATGTTTACAAATGGCCAAAATCTCATTAGGCAGCTTTGTACGTCTTAATCCGTTTACAAATTCCGACAGATTTTAGATAGGCGGTAATAAATCATACTACATGTTGTAGCAGTCTCTTGGATACTGACGGTTGACCAGATGTTATAGTAACTGAATTTATTGATTGATTTAATTTGGAAAAGGGGCCAAATGTTGGTGATTGTTCAAGTTCGCACTGTCTGCACATTTTTGTGAATGGTTAATAACATGCAGAAAACACCTGTTATATCGAATTCCACGACAGAAACTTGAAGTTCATGTTTCCATTAATCACCAGGTTGTTTATTCGATTATTCGAATAAAACGCATTGTCATGTTAGCAATGATTGGTTTTTAGAATTTAATGAACCTGTTGCTAATAGCAACAATGCTACACTAGACACATCTGAACACGCACATTCGCATCAGTATTTCTTGATTTCTTGGCCCATGTATAACTAAGCATGAAATGAGTTTGCAAAATTAATTATGACATAAGAACGCGGAGAAGATTTGGTTACTGGTTATTGAAGAACAGCAGCAATACTATTTCAGAGAATTACTGAATGACCTTACCTGCCCACCCAACTGTTTTAAAAAATCGGTTGAAAAAACAACAACATAGGCCTACCATATAAAACCTATCCGTAACATAATGTTTTCATTATGCTCTATGATTGTCTTTCCAAGGTAAGTAAAATAAATAATTCGTTTAAGGACATTCGTTCCATTTCAGTTCAGCGGAAGTTTAAAAATCGCAGTCCCTTAGACGTATTTCAAGCATCTAACTACCATGATCAAAACGGGTGCAAAAGTTTAAAATTGATGTGGTAGTAAATTTTCATGTCTTAAAATTGCGATAATTCTGAATGTTAAATACTAATTTACAGTATTAATAAAAATATCGAAGAAACTACTGATGAGGCCTTACGAATGATTTATTCCAAATGGTTTTAAACACCAAATCTCACGAGTTGGTAACAACGTTTGTAAAATGTAGTACTATGCGCTCGATCATACCAAAACTAGTTAATATTTTATAACCGCGCCCCAAACTATCTAAAAGAAGGTTCTTTTGTGTTTTTTTCTAAAGGGTATTGACAAGCAAATGCAGGAGAAACAACCCTTAAACTGTTAAATATTTGATTATTAACATTTATTAACGCGTATTATCGCGAAAACTATAGACGACGGATGCAAAACGTTGTTTCGTTTTGTAACCTCCCTTGATTTCAGCATTTCTGAAATCACATAAGTAGAACTAAAAAAATCTATGCGAGCAATCGTCATGAAATTTGCTGTAAGACTTCTATAATTGTTACTGTACTTGTTGCATATTCGAAAACCGTATGTTGTTCAACGAATTTTCACGTAAAACATATTTTTAAAAAATACATAATATTATTTTAAAATATTATTTAAAAATACAAATAACTTACGAAGTATATAATAAACTTTACTGCTTGATTCCTTACATGCGTAATTTCACGTATGCCACGTTTTATGCTTTTTGAACCAAAACTTTTCCGGTAAAATACATTTTTCTGTTTTTAGGGATTGTCCCCTAAATCTAAGAATATCTTAAAAACTAGCCGAGCAAAACTGTTGGGAATTTTCTTAATAATTGGCATCGATCTGATATTCATAAAAATAACAGGTTTTATATACCTTGTACAGAAAATTTCAAAAGGAACGTATGTCCTTAACTTATTATAACTGACAAAACTTCGGTCTTGTTTCGATATTTAAAATTACATGGGTCATATCTATCATACAACTGATGTTTATATTATTTCATTTATTTGTGATTATTGATATATGATTGAAATATTAATCTCTTTCAGGAAGTAATTTAACACATTGACCATGAATCATCAGAAAAATGGACACCGATTTGATAATGTAGTTTCAACACTTTATCAAATGACTCAGCGATAATGAATATGTTGTTTCGGGGTTTATGCCTTTGGACATTATTTTCAACCATATACAGTTGATAGTGGTCATGTTACAGGTTTGCTATGAATAATTCACCAATCCACACACATTTGAAATTAAACCCACTCTTTTACAAGCAAAATCTGACAGTTTAAGCAATCAGCCAGCACACTTGCCAGATATATTAATAAATAAAAAAAAATATGAATTTCTCTGCTACTTTACTCGTAGAAAATGCCGAGCAAAACCTTTATTTGCCGATAAACTTTTGCTGAAACATGGCAGCCATATGAATGCCTTAACCTAGATTTGCACGTCGCCAGATTAGGCATCAATTCGCTAACAACTGAACATACGCTGACCCACCATTCAAGATAAAAAGAATTGTTGCATCTATTCAGATACCCGGGGACTTTTAAGATCAACATCAAAACCGAAACTACATAATACGAGTAAAACACAAAACAACTTTTTAAAAGACATTGAATTCGATGTCGTATGATAATTCAAATCGGGACATTTCCTCGCGTATGTTGTACAAGTTAAAACTTATTCCATGGGGTGTTACCCGGGGTCCATAACATTGAAGTTAAAACAAACAATATGTCAATAATATTTTGATTGAACCCAAGATATGAAAGCAATAACACTCGCATATTTACATATTTATCGCATTTGCTGGCTTTATTATTACATTTATTGAACGACAGATGTAATTTATTATTATTAGAAATAATAAATTGAATATCTTGGTTGTGTCTTGTTTGCAGGTGCAACCAAGATATGGTGCATTCATGAATAATTCTTAATGAAATTTAAGAATAATAATTGACAACTATTTCTTCTATTTGTTTTTGTCGTGGTATATTTACAACAGTTTATTAAAATTCACCAGGGCTTTTAAAAACGCATTTGGTGGTGTATCAATATATGCTATACTATTGCTCAAGGTATGTTTGTTTGTTTCCATCGAAGTTTGTTCTGTGCCTTTCTTCTATGTTCCAGGCCTTTTGTCTATTTCTTCGTGTATTCAATACGGCATATATAAAACATGAAATTAACCAATGGTCAAGACGAAGGCTGAGCCGGGACCTCTCAATCCAGAAGCACGCGCCCTACCTCTCCCATACCAGATGCCATGGTTGTTGTCAATGTAACGGAAGCAGGAGGTAGCCTACGTACGAATCCAACAATGATCTACAAGAGGACGATAAATTCCGGACAAAAATGACTAAGCAGGCAACAGTTTAGCTTGCAACAAACAAACTCCATGTTACGATCTAGACAAGTTGGCTAAATATTCTAACATGTGTAAATCCTTAAACAATCTACAGTGTCTCGTCTACACTTATTGCCAGTACAAGTTTAGCATTTTGATTGGAAACATCGATGTTCGGTAAATATTTTGGACCGATCAGCAAACATTGCAATGAAAGAGAATGTCTCTTCCTTTTCTAGAAGTTGTCATGTGACATATTTTGGTGAAGGTATAGCTGACACACAACAAGACAACCTAATCTGATCACTCAGTTGGACGTGAAATGTCACCGGTATTAAGATGAGAAAATCTCAGCTCAGTCTCCGATTTCACATCTCCATGTTCCAAACAGAGGACGGCAAGATTCGTATTACGTGGTCAATAGGTCATGGACTTCACAATACTGGTGTGACCGAGACATTGAAGAGGACAAACGACTTGATAAACATACTTTCTTGATTGGAGAACACGAAGCAGTAATGACACGCTATGTTAAAACGTTGTAGAAAGAAGAACTCAAACATTGAAGAGGACAAGATACTTGATAGACCGACTTTCTTGATTGGAGAACATGAAGCAGTAATGACACCCTATGTAAAACGTTGTAGAAAGTAGAACTCAAACATTGAAGAGGACAAGATACTTGATAGACCGATTTTCTTGATTGGCAAACATGGTTATATTTTCAGAAATTGGAAATGATACATTGATGATTATTTGAGTGACTTGATAGGACTTTCTTGGTGTGATTACATGGTACAAACGTAACACTTTCAGATCGTGGAAATAATACGTAGAAAAGGGATAGCGAATAGACAGAAATATATTGATACATTTGTAGAAAGAGGAAATAATGCATTGAAGAAGGAAATAACTTGATACAGCTTCCATGGTGGGGGAACATGACGTCATGGTTATAGAAAGTGGAAATGATATCAGATGCAGTAGATTGCTGATACTGTCAGAGCTTGACAATATAAGTTTATTTATTTAAAGTTTCAAATCAATACACTTCGCAACATTGATGTTTATTCATATAACTAAAAGTCATACTTTAAAAGCAATGTTCTGCATGATGTATTGGATTGGGATGCATGAATTCAACAAAGAAATGAAACACCTATATATAACTAATGTTTACTAACTTAGTATCTATTTTCCATTCGAAATTTAAAATATTTGAATGCACCAAACATATTATAATATCTGCAACATAATAATATATGCTAAAACATAAAAATATGAGGAAATCGTACAACGGAGGCAGCACTCAACTGAACAAGCCGAGCACAAAACATACATTAACAACACCACATAACACAAATGCACGAAACAATGTCCATACATAATCTAACGAACAAATGAAAATCCCAAGCACCGCTGTAAAAGAGCAGGATAACCTTGCTTCACAAAAATATGCCAAATATGGTGCCCTAAGTGATCAAATAAGGCGTTGCTGCGACCTGACCTAGTAATCCAAGTCACCGCTGTTAAAGAGGGGAGGGAGGGGCATGCTGTTGCTGTGTAAAATGGTATGACATTTATTGCTCCTTGCTTGTTTTCCAACATATTCTTTGTTGTGGTATGATGCAGGCTTACTGCTTTCACTAAATCTAATTAACTATAGCAATATCTGAATACAAATGGTAGAAATGTTACTTAATAATATTACATGGATTAGTAAGAGCGTATCAAGAATAAATTATTAATCAACTCATGGTAGAGATTTGATTAACTCAATATGTTGTATGCTCTTGTCGTAGCGCTGGTAACATATGGTACTGTGACGCCATGTTGCTGGAAGTTATTTGTATTGCTATTTTCCAGCGATAGTATACTGTCATACGAATTGTGTCTACCTCTGGTACACTAGCATTGGAAGCCGGAACTACCTATATTGTACATTGAACTTCCAACAATGAAGATCAATATTGCGTTCATATAACATTGCCTTTGTTATCATCTCTCATCTGAGACTTCGCTAATAAATGCGGGTTTTTTTTGTTACGGTGTCACATTTGGAACACATAATACACACAAATAAATGGTCTGTGTTCGAATCAGCGACAGACGGACACTCAAACTGCTAGACTACCTAAGCCGGTGCGGTGCATAATGTCCACAATTTCTCAAGAAATGGTGCAAAGCCCCCTCCCCCTCTCCTTTCCTACACAATCTGTAAAATTGACTCGGGCATATATCGTCTCACAATTACACCGTCTGTCAAAGTTTGTGAAAATCTTTCAACATTTATAGTAATGAGTTGAAATCATTGAAATGTATCATATAGAATTACTATCTCAAGTCATTTGATCAGGTTTAAGGGAAAGATAACATCCGAATTATTTACAGCGCATTAGGACATATTCTCAACCCCCAGATTGGTGAATCGATGACATTTTACGATAAAAACATATTCAACAAACTTAAATACCCATTAAATTGAAATTTTATTTTCAATTTGTTCTTTTATCTGTTAAAACGTTTATGCGCAATGTAGTAAAAACTGTAACTGGTTTCTTTATTGTTAAAATGTTATAGGTGGAAATCATGCAGAACGTTACTAGTTTCAATTAAATTCATATCTGTATATGTTATTTTGACGGACCCAGACGGTTTAACCACAGGTAACTGTATCATTGATAACGAAAAAAAAGCAAACAAATTTTTTTTGAAAAAATTATATATTTCTTTTACATTTTTTTTTCGTTGTGATCTTGATCAATTATACAGTTAGCTGCGTGTTTAACCACTGATGACTGAATCATTAATATTTTAGACTTAAATGAAAATAAATCTTTTTCTGATAAAATATATATTTTTCTATATAAATTTTCTTTTTCGTTTCTTTCGGTATCAAAATTTTTTTTTTTTCGTTTCTTTCGGTATCAAAATATTTTTTTTTCGTTTCTTTCGGTATCAAAATATTTTTTTCCGTTTCTTTCGGTATCAAAATTTTTTTTTCGTTTCTTTCGGTATCATTGATACAGTTACCTGTGGGAGATATGTACAATAAATCACAACAGGTGATTGGGATGTTTTTACTCCATAAATCATGCAGCTCATAATAATAATGTTGAAGTGTGAAAACATCGCGGTGATGAGTACAGATGCACGATACTGAACCATGATAATTATGAATTGTTATGCTACGTCATTCTTTATATTTTTATAACATGT
This sequence comes from Spisula subtruncata, assembly GCA_963678985.1. Lineage (NCBI taxonomy): Eukaryota > Metazoa > Mollusca > Bivalvia > Venerida > Mactridae > Spisula > Spisula subtruncata. The sequence continues at coordinate 47,112,099 of OY787664.1, read as the reverse complement.
CATCGTACTCTTTTGCAACGGGGACTTTGGGAACTAGGTAGTGTCTTGGCTGCTTTTCATTGTGAAACTTGGTCGTTCTGCAGCGGGGATCTATGGAACTAGGTCGGGTCTTAGCTTTTGGCAGCGGGGACTTGTGAAACTAGGTCATCCTGATTTTGGCAGCGGGGACTTGTGAAACTAGGTCATCTAGCTTTTGACAGTGGAGACTTGTGAAACTAGGGCATCCTGATTTTGTCAGCGGAGACTTGTGAAACTAGGTCATCCTGATTTTGTCAGCGGAGACTTGTGAAACTAGGTCATCCTGATTTTGGCAGTGGGGACTTGTGAAACTAGGTCATCCTGATTTTGGCAGTGGGGACTTGTGAAACTAGGTCATCCTGATTTTGGCAGTGGGGACTTGTGAAACTAGGTCATCCTGATTTTGGCAGTGGGGACTTGTGAAACTAGGTCATCCTGATTTTGGCAGTGGGGACTTGTGAAACTAGGTCGGATCTTAGCTCTGTTTCATTCGGTCACTCGGGATCATCGTGTCATTTTTGTTATTTCTTTGTGAAACTTAAAGGTCATCCTGCCCTTATACAACGGGGACTTGGGCTTTTAATTAGTTCGTTTTTAGTTGGGTTATGTGTGGGCATTGCTCCATGCAGTTGTGTTATGTGTGGGCATTGCTCCATGCAGTTGTGTTATGTGTGGGCATTGCTCCATGCAGTTGTGTTATGTGTGGGCATTGCTCCATGCAGTTGTGTTATGTTTGGGCATTGCTCCATGCAGTTGTGTTATGTGTGGGCATTGCTCCATGCAGTTGGGTTATGTGTGGGCATTGCTCCATGCAGTTGTGTTATGTGTGGGCATTGCTCCATGCAGTTGTGTTATGTGTGGGCATTGCTCCATGCAGTTGGGTTATGTGTGGGCATTGCTCCATGCAGTTGTGTTATGTGTGGGCATTGCTCCATGCAGTTGTGTTATGTGTGGGCATTGCTCCATGCAGTTGTGTTATGTGTGGGCATTGCTCCATGCAGTTGTGTTATGTGTGGGCATTGCTCCATGCAGTTGTGTTATGTGTGGGCATTGCTCCATGCAGTTGTGTTATGTGTGGGCATTGCTCCATGCAGTTGGGTTATGTGTGGGCATTGCTCCATGCAGTTGTGTTATGTGTGGGCATTGCTCCATGCAGTTGTGTTATGTGTGGGCATTGCTCCATGCAGTTGTGTTATGTTGTATTCTTTCTGTTTTCAGTGCTCGGCTAGTTAAGCAATCGTAAAAGCTCGGCCGTTTCCGTTTGTCTCCGGTAAATACACCTCGTAAATAAGTGTAGATATACACCAGTAGCGTTCGCCGGAACTTCGCCCTCACTACTAAAGTCAGCTCCATCCGCGTGAAAATAACACGTTATGTATCCATCAATACGATGGTTATTTTATATGTTCTGATCAATTTTCTTATTCCTACGGCATAGCAGGGCGTATCGCGAAGAAAATGTCAAATATCTTTGTAGAAAACTAATATCTATCACGGATTATAAATGAAATTACGTCTTGTTTATCGAATGACGTCATGAATGATATGACGTTTATTTGGCGTCAACGTAAACGTGACGATGTGCGAACTTTTATTTCGTAGCGTTCTTTCCTAGTTTATACAACTTAATTGTATTCTTGTTTTCAAATCTAGTATTTAGCAGCTGTCGTCCTCTTTTTCAAGTTTAAACTTTAAAATATTTGTTGCCGTATGTACGTGTACATGTTGTATAAACGTAACTGGGGGAGCTATCATTTTCGAATCATGTGACTGAAAGTAGTTCAAAATGTCGCCTTGTTATGTCAGAGGTATTTTTCCATTGGATAAAAACCGAGGTGATCAGAATGCTAGTTAAGTTGAGTGCTGCTTTCCCTGTCTGATTTCCTCATCTCTTTTTTGTGTCAATATTTATCATATTTTCTTTTTATTGGTGCTCTACTATTCATTGTCGAGAACAAAAATGTGAAAACTAGAAGTAAAGTACGATAATTTCAAAATACAAGGAAATATTCATTATAAGGACACACATGTGCCCACACAAAAAACGTTACCATATAATTATTTATAAATTTGTTTTGACATTAGAAACAACAGTATTCAATGACAGACCAAGAATCGTCGCCAGCATTGAATCTGTCACATTATATTGACAATAAATGAAATCAAGCTGAATTTGTTGGACCGTTTTTTATATCAAATAGACGAACTACCGTCGGTATCCGAATTATGATACTGTATCAAAGCTTTTGATAATTTCCTTAGATTACAGGTTTTGTGGATTTGATATCACAGGTAATTTGTACATTATGTTTCAGTTGGCAGCCACAAAGAACGTATTCCGAACGTTAGCATATAACCCTCAGGGCTGCGTGGTTGCAAACCCTTTATCAGTTTTATATGGGGTCGTTTTTCTGAGATATGCGAAATAAATTCTGATTCAGGTGAATTCTATCCACAAAAATGGGATGTGCGTTGGATTAATATGTCATATGATACCAACCAAAGACTTTAGTTTGAAACCCGAACCCTTAATTTGTAGGGGTCATTGAAGGTCTTCGTTTTCGTTGCGGAAAACAAATAACCCCGTATCCACTGCGAAATACCCTTTTTAAATATAAAATCCCCTTATTATTATATATTTTAATCACACAAGATTCGGTTCAAATTTGATATAATTGTGTACCGTAGGATAATATTCAGTAGCATTTACTTGATATTTATGGAGATGGTCTGCATTTTTCCTGTCTAAACGTTTATGTCCGGTGGAGACAGTCAGCAAATGAGTTTCCAAGAGTTATTAATATCATTTGCATTTATAACACTATTTTACAACCCACCTAAAACTATATCAGTACATGTATTTGCTAATAAGGTAATATTAAACATACTACGAATTAGGTTTATAGGACCTTATTTCAAAATCCATCTAAAATTAATGACAATGTACGTGCCTCCGTACTTCAGTTAAAGGCGCTGGCGATCCGAGTCCACACACGGGAGTAGGCACTCTCATGCATGTCATAGTTCAACAGAAAGCCGATTGGCAAATACAAGTCTGTGCTTGGCAATATGGAAAAATGGACGTATTGGTTATTGAACCTTATTTTACAATCGACATTATACAAATTAGTACACGTTCATATAACGGTACACTAATAAGGAAAATACTGGACCAAAAAATCCAATCACATTAAAACAGTTAAAAGGAGAAAACAGTAATAAATGTAATAATATTAAGTGTCTAGTATATTGATCAGAAAGAAACACTGTTTGATTTAACATAAAATCCAGAACATGTATTAAACATTCATGACCAGATATTTTATTGTAAATCCATTGATCAACCATTTTCTGTATATTGGCAATACATATCGCTGGCTTAGAATGAGAAGGTCTTAAGTACTTACGACCTTATAAAACTGAATCGCATACATATAGTCTAATATTTGAAATCGGCATTACAAGGTGCTTCTTTGCTAGCCAATTTGACTTATGAGACACCTATTTTTCGTGCGCACAGAACCTCCCGAAACCCTTCTCATATTGCCGGGCGCCTGGCAGAGATGGACCTACGGTAACCATTGTTTAACTTGCTGGCGGCTCACCAACCGGTCGCATCAGTTCTAACCCAGCTTCCGCTTGGATTCGAACCTTCGACCTTCCGCTCCGGAGGCGGACGCCCTAACCACTTGGCCACGGTGTAAGTATCTTACAAGCTAAGCAAGATTGACTAGTGGAAATTTGTAATTATGGTTCCATCTTCATTTTTGAAATTGTTGAAATTTTGCAGCGGATTATATGATATTTGAACTTGACCATTTTTAAACTTTGAGTAGTTAAAATTGGAATGTCGTAAGTACTAAATCGGTATTTTGAGAAAACAATGAAAAACTGCCCGAAAATTACTCTTTGCTTTCAACTTCAGTTTCGTCAACGTAACAAGGTCAGTTTTCATGAAAGTATGCGCATAAGAAGCGCCTTAGGAGTCTGAATTCAAATATGTATTAGTCTTATAAAGTCGTAAGAAGTACAAATTACGACCTTGTCATTCTAAGCCAGCGATATGGCAATCGTAGATCAATACATGAGAAAGTGTTCTTTCTGATCTTACCCTACCCTATTTTTATTACAACAACACATTCCAATAACGTTATGCACAAAGTGTTGACTTTTTTATTTTTTTTTACAAAAAATTTCAGGTACATTTGTAATATCAAACCATTGCTATAAAAGATGAAAACGGAAATTAGAAAAAAATACCTCGAACTAGTTTGTTGTCTTTTTTCTTTCATCATTTGACACTTAAAAACAACATAAACACCAACTAAACCTCCGTATAATGTTTCACAAGTTTTGTTGTGAAATGACACAGTGGTGTTGGGTATGTCTACGCGCTTGAACCGTCACCCATGACGAAATAAAATAATAAATGGTAAGGCAAGTTTTATAGGTTCTACACGTTTTTCAACATAAAAGGATAGTTGCTCCCAAAATGGTAATAACATTGTTGGTTTTATTGCAGAATTATTTCACGATCCAGTGTTGTCCTGTGTAATATCGGGTACTGATCAAAAACATAACTCATACCTTCGTCAGGTGAGGGGGGGTGATAAAACGTCAGAAATGTATGAATAATTTGTCGGGTTTATATATCTGTTAACACCCTGTGTTCATCACACGTCAGCATATTTTAAGAACGACATGGAATGATAATGCAAGTTATGATAATTTGTCACATATTTATTTATAAATTAAAGTATATACATCTCATATTGCTAAGATTGTGTTAGATATATATGTATACTAATTTCAAATGTGAAAGCCAATGGTAATAGAATAAAGGTTCGCAAAAAGGTTGAGCACCCGGTTAGCGCAGTGGGTAGAGGTCTAACATGTCAGAGAAGAGATACAGGTTCAAAAACTGTGTCGGACAAGTTTTTTATCTATATGTGGAATTGTCAGCACTACGACCCTTCGTCCACACGTGGGGAGTAGCAATTTTTCTTGCGGAAGACCAAACGATTATGAATAAATATAACCCTCAATCTATTAGTACTGTAAATGACAATTCTTTATTTGATATTGGCCACCAGCCCTAAACAATAATATAAACATATTTACAGACATGCATGGGTTATAGTACTGTAAATGAGAACCAACAGACCTCTATGAAGTTTCTTGTGCCGTTTCAGTCGACTGACTTCCATAGGACACATAAAACACATTCGGCGCAGAAGCTCGAATGTTCGAATCCCGGCCGAAGCTGAGTTAGTACTGATGCGGTCGATTGGTCAGCCGCCAGCTAGTTAAAGATTGGTTAGCGTAGGGCCAATCCCTGTCATGCGCCAGGTAATACGAAAAGAGATTCGGGAGGTACTGTGCGCTAAAACATTAGGTGTCTCATAAGTGAAATTGGATGTTCCTTTCAATAGGGGTGAAACTATTTTATACTCCGATACGCCCTGTGACTCTATTGATAAAGTGTACATTATTTTCGTAAGTGTACACTTTTTGAGTTATAAGAAAGTTGTTTGTACAAAACATTTACTCAGAAAATAATTGGTCAATCATGACAAATCCGCTTATAACTACATGAACAGTTAAATAAATGACATACTGTAAAATCAATAATATTCAAGGGGGATTTAATTTCGTGAATTTTGTGGATGATTTCAACCACGAAAATCCTTTAAATTACGTTGAACTTTCCACGAAATGGTCTTTTTCACCAAATCCACAAATTTTGTCACATTGAAATTAAATTATTTTTACTCTTCAAAAACATGTAGCTAGAAAATTGTAAATCCACTCAATGATAGTGCAACATTAGCCTGTACTACTGTAAAACCATCTATTTTGTGGCGTTTTACTCGAATCAATAGTGTAGATAACTAAATCATGAATTCCAATATTTTTTATTAATTTAGGCCAGAACAAAGTTTAAAGAAATTGCTTATTCTTTTGTAAACCGCAAAATGGGGAGCAAAATTTATATTCTTGTAATGACCAAGAAAAATAGAAATTAATTATAGCAATTGAAGCAAAGTTACAGAATATTCATACCATGCAAAATTTATTTTTGAACTTTATTCTATATATTAATAAGACTGTGAGCGTCAACATGGGTAGTACGAATACACATGTAACTTTGTTATGTGTATTAAAAAAGAAAACAATACGAATATTTTCATAGAAATATGACAATTGTGAAAATAAGATGCATAAATTTCTACCTTTGTGCACTAAGTCCTTTATCAATGAATTAAGAAAACTAGATGCAAGTGTATTATAAGCACTTATAAGGTGTATAAACACATTGACACTTGTGAATTTTGATCACAAGCTAATTAAACCTATGAATGGACATTTTTGGACAGTTAACTTAATCCCTTTGGTACATTATAGGCCAAGCATATTTTTACATTAGACACTATATTTTCTATGCTGTGAACGATGCTCTGTTCATGGATTGTGCAAGGAACTTTTGGATAACCATTGTCTCTCTGAGATCATTTTGCTTTTTTTCGAAGTATAAGTCAGATACAGAACTTGTTATCGCTCAAAAGTGTCTTCTTACAAGGGTTATTGTACAGTTTCGGAAGGACGAACAACAAATTATCCTCGGCTTCGCCTCGGACAATTATGTTGTTTGTCCTTCCGAAACTGTACAATAACCCATGTAAGAAGACACTTTTGAACGAAAACTAGTACTGTATCTAATACATAAACAAACACTTTACCTTTTTAAAGGTCGAAACCTAAGCATTATGGAATTATGGAGGAAAACGAACTAGCAGGAGTTCACATTCTTAAAGCATGATACAGGGGACGATCATCATTGTACAAACATACTAATCATGGATAAATTGTAAAATAGTTACATGACATCAGAAATGACGTGTACAGAAAATCTATATTTACCCGAGAGGTCGACAGTGGAGAGAAATACGACAGAACTATGTAAAGAAACTTGTCAAACGATATCCAGCCCCGGAGACACGATGTACGGAAGAACACAGAAACAACCCTGAACCACAAACAAATGTCAATATAAAATCCCATAAAAAGAAGCCGGGGTTATTAATCTTTAACCCCTTTTTATACGGAGGATTTTATTCTATCATTTACTTAAATGCCTTTAATTCTTCTAACTGGCATATAATGGTTAGCGCTTATCTAAGTATTTACGTATCTTTAAGCAAACACTTTCCCTTAATAGGGCAACTGTCGAGCTTACAATGGGGTTTTGATAAATCTGAAAAGGCGAATAAAGCTTTGCGAAGTGTTGATATGAGGCTTTTGTGAGCGTGGCTCAGTTCACGACAGTTCACTTAAGCCACTGCTTGATAAATGAGACTTTAAACATACAGTTTTGGTACCATGACGTAAGCTCGTAGAAATTTTACTGATTGAAAACCAGAATTTTTCTATACGCCGATTAAAATTGATTAAAGGGTTTTGGTCACTCACTACCTGCTTTACTGGTTACATTCAACATTTGACCCAGCTAATGCAATCGGTAAAATTGTAGACAACCCAATTACACACAGCAATGATTAATTTCATCATAATGACTTCAAACCTAGCTCGACATAGGCAGGGTACTCGTAATAACGAAGTTTTATCGATTTAGTTCTTTTAAAAATTCGATCTGCGCTTGTGTAAGGTTTTCTTTAAGACTTTAACTTATGGTCCACCTAACTTTGATGATTCGGGCAACTTCAGATGCCCATCATTGGGGACAAGTTCATTAATTTTTAACAATATATTTAACTTGCCGGAACTTAACACGTGTCACAGTATCTCTGGATGGTGTGTTCTCTGTTCTATGACTTCCTTTGTAGAATACTTTTAAGCTGTTTCAGTAGGTTTAGTGTCAACTGCAGGAAGATGAAACGAATCTTCTTACAGTATTACAGTGTCGGCAATGTTGTTTGTAATTTTCTGTCCTTGTATTAATTAGTTTACGTCTACTTTGAGTTCTTACAATTGCTCCAAATAACACACGAAAAATGGTAATTTTAAGCAATACCATTTGCAACAACCATTTCTTCCGTTTATAAATAATTGTAAAGTGGCTTATAAAAGGAACTATGCCAATGCAGAAAAAGGGAACTCATTCAAACGTCTCAAGTGGCACTGTAGCAATACCGTCCAATACGTTACTTGGCCATTGTTACACTGAGTAATGCATCTGGATAATGTAGTACTTAGCATGCGAATATTTCGCTGGCTTAAAATGAGAAGGTCGTAACTACAAAATAAATATTTTGAGAAGACAAAAACTATCTGAAAATTAGTCTTTACTTATGGTTAAACAAGCTTTGTCATCTTCAGTTTGGTCAGTATGACAAGTTCCGATTGTCATGAAATAGGCACATAAGAAGCGCCTTATGATGTAGATTTTAAATATGAATTTGTCTAATAAGGTAATAAGTGGCACTAACGACCTTCAGATTCTAAGCCAGCGATATATCGTGGCATCCCTCTTGTTCAACGACGATTTTGTTAGTTACGGCGATATTTGTGTTTACCATTTTTTATTGACACCGTGAGTACATCTGGAAATTTAAATTAATTTAAATTCTACGTCGCCGATGATGATTACCTCAGTAGGACAAAGGTTTTAATAAGTTTTTAATGAACCGAGTATTATCATTATCCAGCAAAACGTGTTGATAAAAGGGAGACAATTCACATAAACTTTTTTCAGTACCACCAGATTGACCTCCCTTGGATGATGTAGTTTGTATACGCCGAACTCCATCCAGTAGGCAGTGTCACTAGTTTCTCAGGTTTGTTATGAAAGGTAATGACTCCATTTATACTGTTTTATACTTTCGCAATGCTACACTAACCTTAATTGAACTAGGACAGTTAAACAACTTACAAACTGGAACAAATTAAGCGATAAGTTTATACACCAAGTTTGTCTTTGGCATGACTGTTTCTACGGAGCCATGCAAGACCAAAATTTAACTGTGTGTACCACGTAAAATTTAGAACAAACGCATACATTTTTAAATAGTCTTTTATTTCAAGACAGAACAGCAGATATTCAAAACTTTCATAACCCAACATAGTCTTCAAATGACAGTAACACATATCATAGTACACAAACATATTTTAAATACAACAACAAATACATAATATCTAGATTATAGAATGGGAAGGTCGTAAGTATAACTATAGATCAACAAAAAGCTTCAAGGCGTGACTAGTAATAACTTTTTATTCTATCTCTAAATGAGTCATTACAGAGAGGTCATATTAGATCCATACTTACGACCTTATAGGACTTATACATATTTACAATCAGCTTCTTGCGAGTCTATTTTCATGAAAATCTGAAATCGTCATGTTGACCAAACTGAAGTTGAAACATCTTGTTTTATCATGAGTAAAGACTAATGTTTGGAAAGTTTTTCTTGTTTTCTCAAAATATTGATTTTGTATTTACGACCTTCTCATTCTAAACCAGCGATATGCAATTTACATGTTTTAAAAGTTGAAATACCGTATAAAAATTTCATTAACACCAAATATACAAAGAAGTTATAATAATCTGCTTATGATTGAGAACAATCTTATGTCCAAAGAAATAAAAACGAGATAATAAAAGATCGGCGGGATATAAACACTGGTACCAAACTGTCCTTCAGTGCTCTTTTGAGTACATCATGTACGATCCGAACATTCGGAGGTTAAGGAGGGTTGAAGCCTGTGAAGTATTTACCGGTGTATATAGAGGACGTTTGTTCATTCATATATCGACGGTGCCAAACCAAAACCCCGTAACTCAATTTTGGCTCGAAAACATGTTTTGCAGCATTCGCATCTGCTAGACGTCCCGCGCGTTTCTGTCTTGTCGCCATTTAAATAGCCAATCGCGTTACTTAGATGGCGACAAGACAGAAACGCGCGGGATGTCTAGCAGATGCGGATGCTGCAAAAAAAGTTTTCGCGCCAAAAGTGAGTTACGGGGGTTTGGTTTGGCACTGTCGTTATGCAAAATTATACGATTGTCATAGGTCTATCACATGACATGTTGCATGAGCCATAATAAAGTTGTATAAAATACACACATGTAGAATCTATATTAGAATGTTAAATAATTCATAATTTTAATGCAATAGTTCCCAAGAAATGTGTGTAAAACATGTATGCCCCATGATAACACAGAAGTTGAAAATTGTTAAAGCATCCGCAACCTTTAATTTAATATTTATTTTATTTCCAAAAAATAGGATTGGGCAACAGGCATAGCCTATATTAGCCCTCTCCTGCAACCTCTGACCAACTAACCAGTATATAGGGTTCATCTACTTTTGCTGGCCAACCTTCATGTAGTGTTTCAAGATACTAAACACTCAATCTTCCATACGATCCTCAACAATAGACAATGAACTAGAGGAATAAATAACCAAAGTAAATAAGGATATTTGATTTTTGGCCCCTATGGTGTCTCACGAAATGGTTTGAAAATAAATACAATGTAGTTATAAAATATTATAACAATTACTGTTAAATATAATAAATACGTCAACAACATTATTCTGTGTTTAAAGTCCCATATATTCTGCCATTCATATAGCCTATAGAGACTACACAGTCGCCGTTTTTATAATTCTGGTTCAACCAGTCATGGAACTTTAAGAGGCGTTTCCTGTAACTTTTATCGTTTAATTCAAATTAGGTATATTATTCATTAAATGAGAATCATTACTGCTTAAACTGCTCATATCTTCAACAAAAATGGAGTCACCAATGACCGAGAAAAAATTATATAAAAATTATATTTCTGTAACAAGCTAAAATAGTCACGAGTTGTTTCCCTTTGACCACATAATAATAAAATCCTGGAAGCGATAAATTATTATTGGTGATTTGAATATATTTTTGACATTATAGAGACATATTTGCGCAAACATTCTTCTGACAAATTATGATAATTAATAGTGCTTTGTACATTATTTAATGTGATAGTAGAGAAAATATGCTAGTTACAGGGAATGCCTCTTAAACTTGTATACTTTTTATAAATGAAAACAAATAATGTAAATGTAACAGAACAGCTTATGGATGACATATTAGACACACATCAAATACACTAGAGAACCACCGGGTTATTCTAACACAATAAAAACATTTAAACCTTCAGACATGGGAAAGCAACAATAGAAGCAGTATAGCAAAACGTCATAAACATATAAAAAATATCATTTAAGTACATCCCAAGTGAATTCGTGATGCCTTCAGTGTATAAATATAGAAAAAGCTGAAGTCAATACCATTAACCAGTTAAACTGTTCAAATAATTTAAGAGACAACTCTAATAATTCGTTATGCATATTGTATATGCAAAAGTAAAGGCACATATTGGCATTAATAGCAATGTGGTATCTGTGTGAGGTTCAACTTTGCTTAATAAAATTTGTTAAGATAACATACTATAAAATTACAAACATTTGTTATACAGATAAATAAAAATCTAAATAAAGATCCGACATGGAAGACATGGAACACATACCACAGAACACAGAACACACAGACAAAAACTAACACAGAAACAAATCATACTGCCAAACAACAAACTGAACATGAGAATATAAAACTAAATAGCTGCGAATCTTATTGTCTCAAAGAAAATAAGAACCACCGAATACTGCATGATTGGAACATAAATTTCTAGTGGTTGTCAACAATAATGAAATTATGGAGTAAATGAAAACAGTGACAATGGGCAAAAGAAAAGTCAACCTGCAGCAAGATCTATTTCAAGGTGTCAAAAAAGTCCATAAAAAGCCACTCCAACCGGCACAATCGTACACCCATACATACAAACCATGATAATTGTGTCAACGAAAGAAAATACATTTTTGTAAGTAAATGGATAGGGGATGAGTAAACGCACAAACAAAGAGAATCCACAAAAAGCCACTGCAAGTCCTGACTTGATGTGCCAAATTTTCTAGGAAATATACGAGGGGAGTTTCAAAAGTTCCAGGAAAAGTGCTCTATAATATTTATCTTATGTTCAAATTACTTTAAACTTTGCATCTAAATAGAACAATTTATTATACATGTTGTGCCATGAATCAAACGAATGAGGGTGTGTCGTACAAAATGGCACTGCTGCCATAGTAACGTCAGTAATGGCTACCCGGGGCAAATTTGACGTCACGTCGTAAAACTCGTCAAACTAACCAACTATTTGACTTCAACTAAACAACTACTGATTAACTACGACCTAAAATTACTGCATGTAACATTTGCGAAGGGCAGTATAACATCATTGTGATCAATTTATGCCATAGTTCAAATAGTCCCACTGTTGTGTTCAGGTTTATTTGTCGTCGTATTAGAATCGCCCGTCAGATGTCAGTAAATCATTGGAATTTTACCTGTTTTTGTCTTTTGGCGGGTTAATTATGACTTGAAACTGTAGATTTTATAACCACTACCTGTTAAGAGCGTTGCATGCCACTTTGTAGGATGTATAAATCATATTAGCGCTTCCAGACTGCCAGTGGTACTGTTGCAGATGATCAAAGGAAGGTACGGCTAGTTGTGAAACAGACACAAGACGTTGGGTTGGACGTTTCTGCTTGATTTTGTGACACTTTCGAATGCTTTGCATAGGAACCCTGGAAGAGCGTACCTTGAACCGAGGCACTTTTTGAGAATATAAAGCATTGGTGTTATTGTATCAGGTGTATTTTTGTGTGCCGTTTGACTGACAGAGTGAGATTTAGTCAAAACATATGCAAAGTTTGAAATAATTTGACCATACGATAAATATTATAGAGCACTTTTCCTGGAACTTTTGAAACGCCCTACGTATATAGGCACATTAAACTCACGGTACGACAGCGGGCACCAAGCAGAAGCAGCAAGATACACAAAACACTCAAAAGACACATTAACACAAAACTAACCTGGAAAAATAGGTCAGTTAGCTGTTAGTTGTTTGTTCTTCATTCAGAAGTCAATTTGAGTTCACACTGGACAGAAACGAACTGTCAACTTTATAGATATAAGCACTCAATTAAGCCAGTCTAGCACAGAAAGCAGTAACATCACAACACAACTACGCGGCACAATGCCACACGCAACCCAAAGAAATGATTAGAAGCCTTAAATCTCCGCCGCAAAAAATGCAGGATGAAATAATTTCACAAAGGAATTACAAAATAGTTGTTATCCCACGAGACCGAATGTAACGTAGCTTAGACCAGACCAAGTTCTCCAGGTCCCCGCTGCAGGAAGACCTACTTTCACAAATATATGCCAAAACGGTGATCCAGGCAACCAAATGAGGCATAACTACGACTTAACCTAGTTTAACCTAGCCAAATTAATGGAAGTAAAATAAAATATATAGTAACAGTAGAAATTCGTGTTCCCACAGCTTGTTAAAATTATAAATATTTATACTTCAGATTTAGCAATATTTTACAATACAATAAAAACTTTTAAAATGCCTTTCGAAAAGTAACTTTAGTCAAAGGAAATTCGTACTTCAAATTAAAAAAGAAAATAAAACACCATATTAAACATACAAAAAAAGAGGTTTTTTCTAAAAATGGGTAAATATATAGAAATAGCATACATAATGATAACACAATAAACATTATACCACAGCAAACACAAGAAAAGATGCAAACCATTGTTAATATGACAAACTACAAAATACAGTCGCTCAAAGGCGAAACCCTCTAATATCTTAATGTGTCATTGTATAGATTATAATTTGTTATAACTAATGTATTCTCTATGTGATGGTAGTCAAAGAAAGAACATAGTACAAAAAAGTACCAATAGAAGTTTGTAATCAATATATTGTTTTAAAAAATATTTTTTGTACTTTGTCAACACGTTTGTATTTAACATTGTTTCACAAAATACGCAATAGCAGACTAAAAATCATAACCATTTACAATGCCATTGATAAATGCATTTGTATTTCAAATTAAAAAAAGTAAATAAAATGCCGTTTAAAAATAAAAAAAAATACTTTTTTCTTTAATCGGTAAAAACGAGAAACAGCAAACGAGATGAGTACATTATAACTGATCTTATAAATAAGACTTAATTAATAATAAGGCCTCCGTAATTATTTTTATCGTTGAATATTAAGGGGTGTTTTACCCTATTTTCATCAATAATTATATATACTTATGAATACACTCGAATAATTCAATTAGTATTTTGTAAAATTTGCAACACACTATAGCTATATATAATACTTTATTTCATGCTTATGGGTGGTTTATGGCGGAATAACGGTGGATTATTCACCGATAATTTCACAGTTCATAATTTCACAGTTCATAATTTCACGCAAAAGGACTTTTTAAAAAAAAAACAATTTTCCCGGCCCCCAAAGATAAAATAATAAGCATTTGTACTTGCTCTCTTAATCTTTAACAAAAAGCAGAACATTATATGTACATAAATGTAAAACAAATGGACGAAATTGAAGCCATTGCAGAAGAACTATTTGATTGCAACTCGACGCGTGCATGGTGGGAAAACGACGTCACGCAAAACATTTAGGCATATAGTGGAGTATTTCCACCATTTAAGCTTTTTAAAGCATGAAATAAATAGAATATTAGTATTTTACCGTGTATGATCGTTTGATAATTCACCTCGTGAGCAGCTGACTTAACTTTTCACTCGTGGCTACGCCACTCGTGAAAATATTACATCAGATGCTCACTCGGTGAATTATCAGCCGATCATACACGGAAAAATACAAATATCCTCTATGTAATACATAAACGGTAATATTGATATGTGTATAATAATTATTGTTCAACACGTGATATGTTTGTTTGGCTTAGAATGAGAAGGTCGTAACTACTACTTACGTCCTCATAAGACTGATACATTTTAAAAGCAGCCTCACAATGCGCTTCATATGAGCCTATTTTCATTAACATCAGAACTTGTCATGTTGACCAAACTGAAGTTGAAACAGCTTGTTATACCATACGTAAAGAATAATTTTCGGATAGTCTTTTTTGTTTTCTCATAATATCGAGTATGTACTTATGAAACTCCCCATTCTAAGCCAGCGATACATTGATATTGATATTTTATTCAAGAAAAAGCCACATACACATACATGCATATACAATTTCACATACATTTTGTATTTTACAATGGTTAACGGTGACACGCTAAATTAGTATATTCAACTATATTCGTAAACATGTGTTACATTTTGTCCATATACTTTATAAGCTATTATCAGTAAATATATACATATAAATTCTAGTGTATTGGTGGGAATACCACCATTGTCATGAAATACGATTTCATACCAATGTGCTCAATTATTACAATTGTTAACTGACTATATAGCACATATCGGTATTAAGGTATTAATACATACACTCGTACTATAATTAATATGCAATCAACAAAATATACATATTTACGAAGTGAGAGAGAGTTATTAATTGGAATTTACTACAGAATAATTAAAAGCATACATGCATGTCTTATGTAATGTACTTATTTCAAATAGCTCTGTACGTTCAGTATTATCGTACTCAATCGCATGAGAGATGATAATATATTAATGTGCTTTTGAAAAAAATGTCTGTCCTTTTCAATTAGTGCAACAATTCACTTTGTTGTATTTACAAAACCACACAATTTAGAAACATTGGTTGGAACTTTATTTTTTAACATGAAAACTGAAAACCATATGTTTAGGCAGCGTTTGGTTCATATTATGAATTAAGATTGTCAATATAAGATTCATGATAAAACAATTACACCCGACACAGACTCCATTTAGAAAGTACAGAAATGAATATGAATTAGTAGATGTCCAAACAAAATCAAAATAATTCAAAAGCCGATGTGCTTTCTATCATTCATTGTACAAGCAATTCAATTACCAGGCATGTATTACCCAGGGCACCAATTACAATTAGGACAACGCCCCACAATAACACACTGGTTGCAAATCCAAATGTGGCAGCAGAGATTGTGCCACATGACGGATTGGTCTCCAATTCTTCCACATACACACGTTTTGATCCCTAAAACAAAATAATGGGCGCTATGTTATAACATAACCGATACACATTAAGAAAAATTAGCACATAAGAATTAAAAGATAATAAAGTACTTTAAGTAACTTTGTACACCAACTTATACCAACTCTTAGTTTAGACCAGAAAAGATAAATTCATGTAAAAAGAATAGGTAAAATACACTCGCCAGAACTAGACGCGGTCTTAGACTTTAAATGTGCTGGTATCATTAATCAAGCAATGTTATTTTACAAATTCATTCAGTTATTTTGACAACCCACTAGATACCACGAATACATAAAATTAATATATTTACCCAAAATAAAGATACAGAATAGAAAAACACAACAACGTCTTATGTACCTGTAGGTGTGGTCTGTGTTCCTCGGCTCAATTGTCCTTGCAATGAAACTGCTCCTCCTCCAAAATAGGGAACTAAAACAGTACTGCATAATCAGCAACACATTTCCATCAGATTATTATATTTTCATAACAATAAACTGATTTACGACCACACTGAAAACTAGATTTCGTAATAGGCAGACCTTAGTACTTAGTGCGATTGGACGAACAACGAACTGTTATTGCAGTGCAATGTACAGTATGTGGTTTTTGACGACCTAAGATGTACAGAAATTACAATTAATCACATTTAATGGAGATTGAGATTATTATTAAAATATTGGTTCGTTTAATTCTACACCTTTAAATGTACTTACATTTGTTGGGAATATTGTTAGTATTGCTTGCTTGACCTTCCACACGACATGACATCCTAGAGCCAGAAGGACGAATGGTCATCCTCAATCTTTTCTCGACAGTATTCGGGGTGTTCCCTCCTTCAATTCAAGTTTTATTATTACACCAGAGGCTCATGCAACATAACCCGGACTATATAATTTTAGCCACTATATCTAATATATTAATGTTGTAACGATAAGTGTCATCTCTTTAAAGTACATACTATTAGACTACTTTGACGACCGGTACAGGTCACATATGGCGTTATCTTAATGACGAATACTACCAACATAACGTTTGTTTTACCATAGTTTCACCACTATAAAGTGTGGCGGTCTGGAGTTGAGCTAAAATAACCATGGTTATATTGTAGCACCAAAACTCAGCCAATCTGGGGTAATCACGTGAAAACAGAATACATCGTAGTTCCATATATACAGAATTGTACAAATGCATAAGAAGTAAAACACTATACTAATAGATCTTCCCACTTTCGCATTGCCTAGACTGCCTCTCTGAAAAACAGACATATGGCGAAGTGATTATTTAAACAAATACATGTAGTTTGCATATAAACAGTTCATTTTGTCAATTCCTGACCAAGTACAGAACAAGACTTAGTGTAGACAATTAATATAAAGTTTCTTTGAAACCCGACAAATTGTGAATGAGAAGAAACGCGGGCGAACATAATGACATCCATACACCCAGATATGTAGATGTCCGTGACAAAATCAATGTATCTTTTCACTATAAAACACACATTGTTAACACACAATGCACAGCATAGCAAACAAAAGACAAGTACATATTTGTTAACAGATACCTCAAATGTAAGAAGATACAATGCAAAATGTCCACGAGTGTGTAATTGGCTAAAGAAAGCTCCCAACGAAATGCCGGTATATCAAACATCCCAACAGTATGACAGGAATTGATAGTAATATAATATATTAATAAGATATATATTTGATTTGCTCCCAAAACTGTACAAAACTAATTCACCGTGACCTATTAACCATCAGATTTTGTACATAAACTGATACTCACTTTCACTCCCCTGTAGTTCACTAAGACAACTCCCTTCGGCATTTTGAACATTCTAAAATTCAAGAAATGAGGTGTTCTGATTTCAAATATATACATGATACAACGACATACGTCAAGTACATGTAGTTTTACATAGAAAACATTAAATATCAATTTTTCGTTACTTAGGGATATTTTTATTAGCCAAGTAACAATTATATAACGTGTATAGTATTTTTTTCTGAAACATTATTCAGAATAGTATACAGTATAATACATAATTATAAATAAGTTAAAAACCATTTCTATAACTACTTTAAGTTCCGCCACTACAACTATAATACTATTTTAACAGCTTCTCTAGAACACAACAACAAGCCGCAACTCCATTCCAATTCGTTTATTCAAGCCAGTCAATTGTGTTTATACATATTGCGATTTCTCTTACTATTATTTTTTTAAATAGTGAATGTAACTACGAGAATGTGAGTATGTGCCAAAATGAATACGATAGTGTTACTGAAGAATTATTTGCTATTTAGCCACTCCTTATACAAGAGGGCCTGAAAGGCCCTAGGGCGCTTACCTGTTGCAAATTGGTCTAGGTATCAGTACAACCTACATTCTGACCATATTTCATGAAGATTGGATCAAAACAGTGACCCCTGGAGTGAACACAATGTTTTTCTAAGATTTGACCTAGTGACCTAGTGTTTGACCCCACATGACCCAGTTTCAAACTCGGCCTAGATTTCATAAAGAACAACAATCTGACCACGTTTCATGAGGATTGGATCAAAACCACGACCTCTGGAGTAAACACAAGGTTTTTCTAAGATTTGGTCTAGTGACCTAGTTTTTGACCCCACATGACCCAGTTTCAAACTTGGTCTAGATTCCATAGAGAACAACATTCTGACCAAGTTTTATGAAGATACGATCAAAATTGTGACCTCTGGGCACTGTTTTATCAAAGCATTTACGCTAGCGTAAACCTAAGATTTCCTAAAATATTGCGTACGTCGATAATTTTTGCGTAAATGCGTTTTACAAAGATATTTTAGTTCACATTTTGTCGAAAGTTTTAGCTTATTGCTACGCCAAGGCTGAGCAACCCTAAACGGCAAATAAGAACGTAAGTGAAGAGTTTTTAACACGCACTGATGATTTATTTTTGACCGTCGCATGTATTTTAGACCGTAATTTGTTGTTTTAGACCGTCACTTGTTGTTTTAGGCCGTGATTAATCATCAAATCTTGACGTATATTTATTCATTCTGGTACCCGTTATATTTGTTATATTGGTTATATTGTGTCCCGTGTTACGTTCAATCTTCAATATTTTTGCGTAAATGTATGCAAGTACTTGCGATCGTTTAGTAAAACACACTTACGAGTTTGCGTAAGGTAGATATCTATTCGTAAATTTACGCGACATTTACGCATTGTTAGTAAAACAGTGCCCTGGTGTTTACACTAGGTTTTTCTAAGAGTTGACCTAGTGACCTAGTTTTTGACCCCACATGACCCAGTTTTGAACTTGGCCTAGATTCTATAGAGAACAACATTCTGACTAAGTTTCATGAAGATTGGATCAAAATTGTGACCTCTAGTGTGAACACTAGGTTTTTCTAATATTTGACCTAGTTACTTAGTTTTTGACCCCACATGACCCAGTTTCAAACTTGGCCTATATTTCATAGAGAACAACATTCTGGTCAAGTGTCATGATGATTGGATCAAAACCACGACCTCTGGAGTGAACACAAGGTTTTTCTAAGATTTGACCTAGTGACCTAGTTTTTGACCCGGCATGACCCAGTTTTAAACTTGTCCTAGATTTCATGCAGAACAACATTCTGACCAAGTTTCATGAAGATTGGAACAAATTGGTGACCTCTAGAGTGTACACAAGGTTTTTATAAGATTTGACCTAGTGACTTAGTTTATGACCCCACATGACCCAGTTTCGAACTTGGCCTAGATTTCATAGAGTACAACATTCTGATCAAGTTTTATTAAGATTGGATCAAAAATGTTGCCTCTAGAGTGTACACAAGCCAATAGTTGACGGACGACGGACGACGGGCGGACGACGGACGAAGAGTGATCACAAAAGCTCACCTTGTCACTATGTGACAGGTGGGCTAAAAATGCGACAGTCAGTAATACAAAATAGCTCTACTGTGCGATTTCCAACGTCTTAAAAAAAGATTGCAGATATTGTTTTGAAAAAAATGCCAAAATATTTTTTGTTCGATGACGTCACACTATGGGTGTTTTGTAACATACTTATACTCTAGGTCTTACATGCTTGTGAAAGTCGATTATTTTGGGGTAAAATCTCACAAAATATAAAACCTAAGCATGCTTTTGGAATCAGTAACCCACATCACTATTTATAGTTTTATGGGATAAAAATTGATTGTGATAGGAAATTTGTTACTTGTAGTTTATGATATTAAAACTCATTTTCCAGACTGATGATGAAAATCCGATATTTTGGGACAAAACCTGTCAGAATCTAAACAAAAGCAGGAATTTTGGGAATCGGTTGATTACAATCTCATTGAAACATATATTTGAGAATTTTAATTGTGATAAGTACATAGAGACTAGTAGTTTGAGATATAAAAAGTATAGTGCTAGAATATTTTGCTAAATGATAGGTTTGTTGGAGGTAAAATAGTGTAAAACATATTAAATAAAAAGTAGGAAGTTTGAGAATTGGTTAATTATTTTGTTCCATTTACCCAAAAAAATCAAATATCAAGTACATTTTGTAAGATTACGATACATCGTTTATGTGTCATGATCCAACAAATTAAAAATGTGTATTTTATTTCGTTTTTCCAATCGGGCGCTTATAATGGCACCTGTACTGATTACTAATTATATGACTTTACCATATTTTTGTGTGACGCCAAAGACGTCATTTTGAACATCAGTTATATTTTCATTCCTCTTGTTCTCATTATGTCATAGCATGTCACTAAGTTGGACCATTTTGGAAAGGTATACCTTTTTGAGTCCTTAAACATTACTCTACAAAATCCTACAAAAATGTGAAGATGTGAAATTTTGACATTAGTTTGGAAAACACACAACACAGCTCAAATTATAAAGTAACTTAACACTCTTGGACTACGCCATCAACAAAATAAGACATACTGGCGTTTGCGCTCTCTTTCTATGACTTAATTCGTTTGTATACAATTGACATACTTAAACAAACACTTTGCAACAGTACTAAATGCATAAGGAGGACGAAAGCAGTGCTATCTTGAAACAAAAAACTACCACAGCAATAAATGTTTAAAATGAAAACATATGAAATGACATTTGCACACTTGATGCATGGCTCTAGAAGCGTCTGAATAAATATTTTGCTGACTCTTTTAAACATTATTCAAATAATCGTTTAAAATGGCAAAATCTGTTTGATTAAATACAACCAAAGCCGCCAAACTATAACTTATCTATGTATATATATACTACGCACACTTTCATATGGGTCAACCAATATGCCTTGCAAATATTCTTGAAAATTAGAAATGTTTTACTACGAAACAAATGAATACTAAACGGTGTTTGGGACTATAAGTAAAAATGTTACAAACACAAAAAGCACCACAAATGTGATATAATTACATACCACTTTACACTGCTTTTTATTTGTTTTCAGTTCATATCACAACATGTGCAACAACTGAAACGTCCAGAACTATATATTGAACAATGTAAGTTTTGTAAAAGGGAAAGTTCTTTATAATATAGTGTGACCCTAATCGCAACACCAGACAAAACATCGTCGAAAGTACTACATACGACTTTTTAAGACAGATACATATTTAAACTCAGCATCATAAGGCGCTTCTAATGAACCTATTTTCATGAAAATCGGAATCGCCATGTTGACTAAACTTGAACAGCATGTTTTACCATACGTGAAGTGTAATTTTCAGACAGTTTTTTCTTGTTTTGTACTAACGACCTTCCCATTCCATTCTAAGCCAGCGAGTATATTTAGGCTTAATATTATTCAGACGAGAACATTTTTGTCTTCTTTCAGCTTCGATGTTGCATTTTAAATGCTTTGATGACCGGACACGAAACAAGCACAATCACGACGAACTATAATTAATATTTATAGTGCGTTAGCGACTAAGCAGGGCGCCATAAACCTTAAATATCTTAAAAAGTACAATGCCGATTAGAACAAAATGGGTTTGTCTTCGTAAAACACCCTTACCAAGTCTCATAAATAAAACAGAATATTTGGTGCACAGAAGAGTGTACTTTGCATAGACACCTAATGCAACATTTAATGTCTAAAACAGGGGAAATACGTATGGGTGATATAAGTGACCGGAACAGCAAAGATCAACAATTTGGTCCATTGTAACTGTACATTAAGTTACACGCCAGTGACTGTTGAAAATATATACTGAGGCCCAGACATGAACGTTTATCTTAGTTTGTATAACTGAAACAACTAGTAGAAAAATTAATATTTGCAAGAAAAACATTGTATTTTTTGTTGGTACAACTGCTCTTTACAATCAAAAGATGGGCCTCAACTATATACACATTGATGACAGACAAATGTTGGTCAACGTTATACAATTATCCCGTTATAGTTGTTACATGATTCAGTAGCTTATTTACTCCCTGTCTATTTGATCATTAAAATAAAAACAAATTCATTAGACCCAATGGAAAAAACATTAATTAGACAGTAAAAACATCTGAAATTTAAACACAGGGTTGGTAAAGGTAATTTAGTGACTTATGCCAAGTTTCAATAACATAGCATAATTACATTTTAAAGATATTTAAGGTTTTTGGGGATCCATCTTGGTCGCTAAATACCTATATAAAAAGTAGCGTAACTTACTATCAGTGTAAAGGCCTCACCCAGGCTGATAATATTGTGAAAACAGTTTCTGTTTACCACTGCATGTGCACGCCATGGATCTCGAAATTCACAGTGATTTGCCACTGTGCAATCACAATAATAACATCGTAACTGTGACTCTGAATTGAATAATAAAATGAGAAAGACCCATGTAACATTGACAACAACTATACACAATTACTAAATACTAGGATCACTAATAATCTATTAATATTCATTGGTCGTCTAACTTCATAAGTAAATATGTTTGTAGTAAGCACATAATTATATTCTTATTGGTAAATTTTATTTTGTTTAAACAAAATTGTATAAACTCGTACATACTAAAAAAACTAATCACATGATTGTGAACTATGTGAAATTTTACTTAAACCTTTTCATTTATTACAAAGCAAACAAAACAATTTCAATACATTAATACCTTTAACTTATTAATTAGTAAATTTCAATACCATTCCAGGTATAATAAAACATTACTAGAACCGTCACCATTCGGCGGACTAATATACCTTCTGTCGGCAAAGGGACATGATTCTGGCAAATCGTCTACATGTTAAGGTTGTGTGTGAAAGTTTGAAAAAATCCGTCTACGAACAGACAGACAAGCTGAAAACAGTATACCACCTTACAACTTCCGTTGTGCAGATGTTATAATAATAATCAGACAGGGAAGGCAGCACCCATTAGAAACAGCAAAGCACAAAGTGATGAAGACCTACAGACATCTCACTCCCGATGGCCTGCCACCTTAGTCGGTCTAACACAATATAGAACCAGGGCCTGAATACGAGAACAGATACAAATGAAATACGACCACACATCAAAGGGATAACTCACAAACAATACCAAATGAATACAGTCCGAAACAAAGCAAACTGTTTGCTGGACAACGAAATTTCAAACCTATAAAAAACCAATCGGAATGTCAAAATAATACATCAAGAAGACATAAACAGAAAACAAAAACGACTACACATCACAAGGATAATTCACTAAAAATGCCAAATTGGTACAGTGTACAATCATGCAGTTGGGAAAGAAACAAGGCAAAATATGCTAGACAACGACATTGCAGTATTGTATCAATTCTATTTTTAACACCAATACATACAGAATACGAAGGCGGCCTCTATGGTTTGCACCTCAATACATACATTCACAAACGTTTTACAATGTATCACAAATATTCAAACTATAAACACAAAACTGAAAGTCAAAATAATACAACAAGAAAACTAAATTACGCATCTATAACAGCAATGCTAAATCAGTACTACTTGGTAGATCTAAACGATGGCGATTCCTGGAATCTGATGAAGGGGTAATAGAGGTATTGCGCAACATCTGCCTAAGAAAAATCAACAAAATATTTTGGCCCAACAAGATTAGCAACATAAATCTGATGAAAATGAGTGCCTCTAAAATATCAGAGCTGAAATCAAACAGAGACGATTTAGATAGTTATGACACGTCATAAGCATGCCACAACAACGTATAGTGAAAGGAGCTTTATTTTGGACACCACATTGAAAGCGGAAACCAGAAAGACCACGAAATGCCAGGCGAAGAACGGTATCATCGGAACTAGCTTAGATGATGTACATCTGGGGACGTGCACAGTTTAACGCGAAGGACAGAGGAAAATGGAGAAAAACTTGTTCACGGTGTAAACCCGTATCGGCACCCTCTCTGTTCAAAACAATGGTTTTCGATGACACCAATCGACTTTTAATATGGCAATTGTCATCAAATTACGCAAACAACAGCCTACTTTCGGTTTATTTGAGGCAACGGCACCCTTTCTGTTCTGGCAAAGGCACCCTCTCTATGCTATAGTTATTGCGAGTTTTTTTTCCAGACATTTGCAACGCACAGAGAGGGTGCCGGTGCCACAACAAAACCGAAAGTATTCTGATTTTACATTATTTGATTAAAGCAACAATAATAAAAGCATTAAGAGGACAGATAGGTTTAATGACTTTCCATCTGAGGTGCGAGGTATTTCATATATGGACGAAAAATCGCATTTAAGTGTCATATATATGACTGCGTGTACATTTGACCAAGTACCCATGTCAACATTCCATCTTAGTCTGAACTTGTGGCAACTGATAAAACAAATAGAACAACATGAATGCAGTGGGGTTTTTTAAGGACAAATCTTTTTTTTTGACAAAATAAATGACTTTCTTCCCTCTCCTTCCTCAAAATTAATTGTTTTGCACAGAGAGGGTGCCGATACCGCGTTTTGCACAGAGATGGTGCCGGTGACAGCACAGAGAGGGTGCCGATACCGCGTTTTGCACACAGAAGGTGTCGATACGGGTATACACCGTGTTGTTGCGGTCTTATGACCCACATGGGACGAAGAGAATAGGTAAGTAGGACAGCTTTTAAGAAGTTTATAGAAGTGATAGCATTGTTGCAGTAATTTATTAGAAATATCTTCTATCCGAGAACAATGTTCCACAAAATGGATGAATTGATGACTGAAGCGTAATCGCAATATAAGGTTGTCATAGGAATATCTCCACCCAAGTGTGAGTATTCTAAATTTGAGGATCCATGTGGATGGTATTCACAAAATATCTTAGTCCTGGAAAACACATAAAATGTCATTATACATGACAATCAAGAGTATCGATTGTTTGTAAATGTTTAAACTTTAAAGCATTGTGTAAAATCTTCAATAATCTTAAAGAACAAAATTGATTATTATTCAATTTGTGAGACATATGAGCGACATATTTTTTGCAATATTTAAGTTTTACCACTTAGAAGCTCTGTGAATACCAGCCCTGAAATTCGAGCTCTTGATTATTTCTGCATTAAACCAAGCAAAATATTTCTGTATTGTGGTACACATTTTGAGTCGACCCTCACACTTTCTTTAAAAAGACTATGAATATTAGAGCCGAACAGTGAATAGAAAGAAAAGTTGAAAAGACAATCAAAGACAAGCCAGACAAAAGGTATATTCCAAGAGTAATACATAACTTGAGTACCAAGTATATTCTGAATATTATACTTATCATACTTAGCCTAAATACACGCACAACTTGTATACTAGTAACTTAAATTAGCGGCAAAAATTATGTACATGTTTGTAGCCCAAATTAACGTCCAAAATTTTGTGTAGCTTATATTAACGCCTAAAATTATGTATGTAGCTTAAACTAACGCCAAAAAGGTACACGCGCTTACCTAATGACACAATAAGTGTAAGCTACTTTCGCATTATGTTAAAATATAGTCACACGTTATAATTATAATGAAGTGTTTATTTATACAATTAGCACTTTCAAACTTGATTAGTGTTAAATACATGATGAAAAACAAAAGATGATTCAATTTATTTTTTATTTATTTTTTTTGTAGGAGATACTTTTATTTGCCTCGTCATTTGATGTGTGGGTCGAGGTCATCCCACACATACCTTACAACAAATCATTGTTAGTAGTTACTAAAACTATATTATATAACATCACATAATGCTAACTAAATAACTAAATAAGTTTTTAATGTAGTGGTATACATCCACATTAGCGGTATGTAATAAATATAATATATATAAGAATATCCCCTGCAAAATTAAGGTAAAGAGAAAAGAAAGAAATTTTGATAAGAGGTTAGAGCAAAGAAGAGAATGATAGATAGACATAGAAACTATGAGGTAAAAAACTACTATCAGTTTATTGACTTAATTAATACAGTCGCTACAAGATGATTCGAAGTTGGGAGTGCTAAGTGAAAGTTGTATACAATTTTATAAAAGTGTAATAATAAGGTGTAAAAGCATACGTGCTGAACATACGATTGATATTGGATTTGTTTACGTGATACATACCAATTAACATAAAATGGTGGGCATAAAAAAGAAAAAAATATAAACTTATATAATTATAAGAATTGTAATTTCAGTATAGAAATATTTTGGAAATTGTAAATACGTATATAAGGGTACCAATAAGAAATGATTAAACTGAAGTAAATGTTTTGCAGACTTACTTTGGAAACTTACTATTAATAAGAATCTGTTGCACCTGTTGTAAAATTATTTATATATTAGATACTAAGATTTTGTTTTCTTGATACGTTTTGTCTTGGTAATGGTTGCATGGCAACTTGCAGTGTGTGGCATTTCTTTTTGCGTGTAAGTGTTAGTCGGTTACGTGATGTATTATTTCTGTTGATTGCTACCTTTATTGTCTGATTTGTTTTATCTTTTGAGCAAGTATTGTATTTAGGTAACCGATATTTGAAGTATTTATGATATAACAGTAAAAATACGCGTAACGCTGCTTTTATTTTCAAACAGTATAATAGACTCATTGAAAAATTCAAACATATATCAAAAGACGCAATATGATATTTACTGTATGTATAACATTAACATGTTTCTGCATACTCAATGAGAGATCTCACACTCAAACAAATGTTAGTTAAATTTGGTATCTTAGACACTATGTACACATAGGAATTGAATCATATACCATGTATACTTACCATCAAAGAACAAGCCAGCTTCAGCCACATGCTCCAGATTCTGCATTCGTTTATCTTCCTCAGACATATGTTCTAACGATGCTCGCCGCTCGGAAAGCTCAACCATGCCAATATGTACTGGCTCTGTGAATTTAGCCCCGCTACTGGTAACATATGTGCAAACATTTCTCTCTCTACACTTCAGTTGATTTATAATATTTTCAACCACATCTATAATAGAACAATGGTATGTAAAACATTTTTAACGTTCACTTGTTTGCTTAATCAGCAACAAACACTACACTTATTATTATATAAATGTGATATTATTATGATACAGGCAAACAGTACCACAATGTGCAGTACAATGTGATAAGTACATCAAAAAGGAATTGAGGAAATCGCACAGGATAGGCAGCACTCAACTAACTTAATAAGCCGTAACATCAATAATTAGAACATAAAACATCGTGTTAAAATATTAAAATGTTATCGACCTTAGTTATAACCACATGTTATCTTTATATACAAATAATGACACAATCCATTACGAAAGACAGTTGCAAAACAAGCACAGAATTTTCGGATAGCAACACATATACGCCCTATCGTGTTTAACCAATACATTTTGTACCACTAAACATCCCCAACATGTTAAAGGTGTGAGGACAGGGGGTCAAATCATTATATTATTGTTGCAAACATTTAGACGAAATACAACAGGCTGTTGAGCGACTTTCAAACAATAGATTAACATAACGAATTGCACCTATCTAAACAATATTACAGTTATTCAAATAGAGGTTACATGTTTTGTATTTTCTTAACTGTAATATAACTTATAATGAATGCTTACTTTGTTTAAATTGACCAACCGTCTCATTACCACCATTCTGAATATAAGTAGAAAATATTTCAGGTTAAATCATGTGAATGCCGGTGATACACAAATGACGGACGTTATCCCAAATATACTGCGCAAAGTCTAGAGACAGCTATGCCATGTGTATGGGGACAATGTTACAGTGTCACCTAACAGTGGAAATAAAGAGTATATATAATTATTACCCCTAGCATTTTTCGTAATGTTAATTTCCCATAGACAAACATGTAGTATTCTTACTGTTACGGTCAAGCGGATCAATACACCACGTTATTGAACATTTTTTTACTCTCAACAGGGTGATAGTACTTTTTGACAGTACTTTTCATGTCACGTGGTTTATTTATGGAAAAAAAACATGGCGGCGTATTCCTACCGCATAACCATGTTTTTAGTTCGAGTTCTTTATATCCAGCCTAGTATTTTGTGCTGACAAATATTCCAAGAGTTAGGTGTATCTAACACATTGATACTTTTCGCTACAAAGTATTCTTTGGGTTGATTGGAGTTGTTTATTTTCTGGTCGACGTGCGTACATGATGAAGGGTGAATCCATTAAATAATCAGGTAATTAACTAATTACACACGCTTTCAGTACTTGGGAACAAGGAAAATAGTCTTTAACTCTTATTATTCGGGCATTATACCATGGAATCGACTCCTGTAAAGTCTCCACCTTGAAATGAAAGTAAGTTCATTCGTACCCGTAACTATTCGTACCCTGTAAATATATCTAACAAAATAGATTGTGGACGAAAAAAGTTCGGGGTAATAAAATAAATAACACATAGCATTGAGGGTGGCAGTAAAAATGTCAGCCTGGGGAAAGTACTGTTACCTTGGGTAACAGTACTTTCCTCTGGCTGACATTTTTACTGTCACCCTCAATGATATGTGTTATTTATATACTAACAAGTTCTAAGTATTTGGATAATAAAACTCATTCTAAGGCATTCAAAATGGATTTTTAAACAGGGACATAGTACAAAGTACTTGAATACATTCCATTGTAAGTATTGTTCTTTGAAATAGTCAATTTATATGACATTGCATGTTTAATAAAAGTGTCAACAAATCATTAACGATAAGTTTATTATTTTTCCAAACAGTGCCATAATTTAAAGTGGTGTGCGTAACACGGGCAGTAATTCATGCAACATGAAAAGGTTACTTACATTAAAGGGAAACAAACTAGGCACATTTACAAAACCAACAGTAGCGAGAAAATGGATGCAATATGGGTGCCGTGCGTGCTCCATCCAGCAATCCGTCCTAGCATGTACATTACCTAGTACGAATGAACAAAATTCACATTTTACCATCGACGGTCTCTCCCCCTCAGCTGAAAAGAAAACAAAACACAGTGAAGTACTACCCATAAATGATGTTGCTTTAATTTGCTTATTAGTTATTACGTGTGGAATTATCATACATTAGGAAACGAAATACGTTGTGGGAAAAAAACACAATCATTACTTCGTTTAATTAAGCATACACAAGGTCCGTCTAAACTAAGGCATTGCTTTGAAAAAAGATCCGTTGGTTAAAACAGCATTACTTTACGTACCTGCTGAATAAGCCAAACCACATCGCGCCATTGCAAAGATGTCCAGCTCATCTTTGTTTGGGATATCATCAAATGATGAGAATCGCTGTCCTAATGTGCTATGCATCATCGTCGGCGATCAAATGATGGGACTTGTTGAGGTATGTCAGTTGAAAGACTAAGGTAGTTTCGGACTTCTCTCGCGATGTATATATCTTCACCATTCTTAGTCAATGTTGATCAGTAAAAGTCATCATATGACCTGAAAAACACATCTACTGTATGCAATGGTAACTGACATGGATAAAAGATAGTAATCCAGTGACTAATGGAAGGTTTAAGCTAAGTCAAGCGAGCTTTCACCACCTTATTATAACAACGAAGAAAGATTCAGTTCCAGCATACATCTGCATACATCTATGAATTGACCTAATGACTTAGATCTTCATAATGACCAAATATTAAACATGACTAATATTTATGGATTGTTTTAATAATCATGTATATTATGATTCCTTAAGGTTAAGTCGAAGTTGTGTCCTCCAGTGATACAGGATGGTTTGTATATCTAACAGTGATGCTTTCATCTTATTGAGCTACTTTGTGTCTCTATGTGCAGGTTTTCATATTAGTTACACGATATATATAAAATTGTTGCATCCACGTCGTTTTAGACAAATTGGCACGTGTTAGAAGACCTTTAAAGCAGTTTAGTAGCAGTTGTTCTTGTTCAGTTTTTTCGATCATGACTTAGTTTTTTAGATGTTCCTCGTGACTATGCGACCTCTAGCATATCAGTGCCAAAGGATATCGAACGGACAGAAGGGGGACGAGGACAAAACTTCGTTTGTCACAAGGTAACAATAACAAGATGTCAGTCGATTGCTTCGGTTAATTTACAGAATTTCAAATGCTTCCTGATTGACTTTAACTAGCAAAAATGAAAATCAGTAAATACAGATTAACTATGACAGTATACATTTTGTACATTATATTTTCAATGTTTTAGAACTGGAAAATCCGTTACTCGGCACGGCTCGTGCATCGAGGTAAATTTTTGATTTTCTATCTCTATAAAAACCGAGTAGTGCAGTGTATGCATTATGGGGTGTCATGTTCATAATAATAACAGTGTCATAACTTTCTCTGAAAAGATTTCTCAACAAAACGAAATGCAATAAGAAAATTATAATATTTTAAATGTTAGCTATATTTCATTCTGCATCATACGTTTGAGAGTCCAAATGATTTCATGAAAAAGATGACGCTTGTGATTTGTCTCCTTTTTTAGCAGGTAACTTAACAATGAAAACTGATACCGACTATTTTGTTTAATTTAGGAATCTTTTCAAGGACAACGATAGCAATATAAACTTGGCACTCCTTAATGCATACGCAGCACTACTTGTTTTTAATAAATCACAGAATATCAAAGAAAACCTATCTATTCACCTCGTCGAAAATGCAAAAAAGCCGTGCAGAGTTACGAATTTTCCAGTTCTAACAATAGACGATGTACTCAGTGAATACAATGTATGATTACATGAATTGGATTTCCAAGTTTGAATTCATAGTTATTTTATATTTAAATCAGGAATTTCCGTTCAAACTCTATTTACAGAATATGGAATTCCATATAGTATTAGTTCACAATTATTATGGATAAGGTCATATGCAGACAATCTCAATGTCATTCTTAAAAGTTGGCACTGGGTGCAGACAATCGGAGTGACAAATAAATGCTGTAAAAATATCAAAGACAGTAAGCATGCACATGTAAGGCAACAATCACCTGAAACAGCCGAGCACATAAAACATAAAAACCTTAAACATCGACTACCATAACACGACAAAAAGTTTAAAATATTATTTACAACTCTTTATGACTTATTGGGTATTAAATAATAATTTTATAAACACTGCAGCCGTACAAATAAGTTCTTAAGGTAATAAACCAACAGCTAAAATGAGTCCAGGGACAAATACAAACATTGAATGATGCATACTGATACAGGACTAACTTTGTCAGTCAAAATCAGATCACGTAATCTAATAGTGAACTGTGTCCGTCAGACGAATACGTGTACACGCCAGTTGATAGTTTTGTATACAGTCTGAGACCACACGTAAATGCATAATTGAAAATAGAGTAAAACGGAAATAAATGTTTTTGTAAAGAGTACAAAAAATATCATTATTGAAAGTGTTTTCTTGTTTTCAAAATATCTACTCATTCTAAGCCAGCGATTGAATGGCATACATTCTGCACTATTTGATCAATTTAGATGGGATTTTGTATAGAAGTAATTTTAACCATCCCTGGTATGAATGTGATTGGTTAACGTAGATATCGAAAGTCAATTCTAGTTTTGATACCTTTAAATTCTGGTCACTTCAGAAGAAAAAGAACTTAAATATAAATTTTACAAAAAAATGTTATTTGTCGTTTTACTTTTTATCAATGATGCATTTACCTTTGGCTGAGAGCACTACATAACTTATCAAAATTAACATTTTATACAGTGATTATTGTTATAATTGCATTATTATTTAAGTCACAGGCCCTCGACTTTTAAAGTAATATTTTTATCTGAACCATAAAATCGTATCGAAGGCTTTTGCTTCAAGTCTGTTAACTGTTAGCTAATTTTAACTCGATGCTCGAGCATATTTCGCAGTAACATAAGAAGGGGAAACTACTTATTTTGAAACATTTCAACTGTAGGTCATTAAAAGTTGTAGGCCTAAGGCACACATTTGGTCAGGGGCATTTCTTTTTCTCTCGAAATTTGACATTTTTTCACAATTTCTATGCTTAGTGAGACGAGATTGGTCATGATTAATAGAATCTATAATAGTCAGAATTTCATTAGTGATTGACACAAATATACTGAACATTTCTACGTCTGCACTGAAACCTTTGGTATTACAAACTGCCCTTACCTATTTTTCAATTTTATCTCAAATACTCCTATCACGCACGACTTGAATGACCGCAAAATCCTTTATTAATGAGGAATACCAGTAATGAGTCATTTATATAGAACGGTTTGAGCATATTTCCCCAGTATGGAAACCCAAATTCTGACTTATTACAGATTTGAATCTAAATTTTCACGTGGAAAACCAACATTTTGAGGTCATTGTTACTTTTTATAGAATGGGAATTCCATTCGAACTTTAAAAATAAACATGAAAACCCGTTATATATATTATTTATAGCTCTGGAAATTCCTACTGATGTCTATTAATAGACCAAGGCATCATATATTTGAACCCGGATCGCGGAATATAACATTTCATTCACAGCTTATCGCATAAAACCGATCGTAAATAACTTTCAAAATGAAGTTTGTTATAAGATGTCTGATCATCATATTTTTATTCCAATAGTTTGAGAGGACTCACTAACGCCCATAAACAGTCGTGTTTATGGAAATCATTTAATTACCTGATGAAGAAGTAAACACATGTAACATTGTATAGCTTGACCAGATTTAGTAGGCACTCCGGGCATATTCCGTGCATATTTCGGACAAAGTCGATGCAAAAATAAACTAATATTTCAAATAAGTACCGACTACGGAAAATAATACACACTTCCGAAGTTTAATGAGTGCCTACTAAATCTGGTCAAGCTATATCAATTATTTGTATTTGTTTTGTTTTTTGTATATATATTTGGATAATGGAAATCAAAATATGGCACTGTGGATTTTAGGCTGGCGATGTCGCCAGACTATTACAATGCCAAAAAATGAAATCTTGATTTATATAATGAATTTATGCATTTACTAAACATGTACAGGCATTAACTTAATATCAGAGAGCACTTTGGAAATAACTTCTGTAGAATAAATTTTCAGAAATTGCAGCAATTCAGAACATTAAACATTATCATATTATATTTTTACTAACTTTTTACAACATGTGGTAATCAATAACAAAGTATAAAGGATTGGGAAACAAGTTTGAAAAACTTATGTAAATCCCGCTCCTTTTTAAAATATAAAATATTCACATACGTAGAAAAACAACGACCGGATCGAATGACGAGGATCAGTCGAGGGACAGAAATAAAGGAAGACTGGGAGAAGAAGTAAATAGAAGGGAGAGAAACTGTTGTAAAGATATCACACTGTAATGGAGAGGGTCTGCTGTCGATTATGTGTCAAATCGTTTTGTAGATATAATGAAGTTTTGAACACTTATAAATATATTTTTGTTTTGTATCAAACTAAGATTTTCATCACCGGACAAAAGATTGTTAGCGGTAGGTGCACAAGGGAGATTTTGCAGGAACTGTTGTCTTTGATGATTAAAAAGGGGACAATGAAGTAAATAATGTGAGACATTTTCGACACAGTCACATATGCAAAGGGGCGATTCAAAAATGTTTTTTCTGCTGAGATCATAATTAAGTGAGCTACATCCTAATCGAAAACGGGTGTGTAAATTATATTTTTAGTACATTGAATAAAATAATTTAAACCAACTGTCAAACTACTTGTATTTTCTCAGCGGCTATGGCTATCTATTGAACAGGTCCCAATCTCCCGAAGTATCTGAAGCAGAAATCTGATATCAAATTAAATATTTGTCCAAATCAGAGTCTAGATTTCTAATAAATTGAGGCTTCTTATAAATTGAGGCTGATTTTGAGTCCACCATCCTTTGGAAACTATCCAAACGACACATGGTAATATTTGACCAGATGATTAGTTCCTAGCAGTTACGGTCTTCTGATGCTATAGACAACTTGGTAATCAGTATGTTATGGGCTTGTGGGCTGAATCATAAATAAACTATTGTATTATTGTATTGTGTAATATAAAAAAAGATTAAGAAACGCAATTATAATCAGAGAAATCTGAAGCATGGTGAGATATAAATTGTAAAATATAATTAGAACTTGATGAACATTTATTAATATGTCCTAGTTTTAAGTTTAAATCCTTATTTTATTGGCCAAGTCTGATTTAACTTTGAAACGTCGATGTAACACAAATGTTTACAAGAGTTAACAGTCGAACGATATTTTAAAAGCTTTTTCCTGAAATGAGTAATGTTTCATATTTGCAATGGCAACAAGACGTTTTGAGCCCCATGGATCAATAAAAACTCAACATTATTTTAGATTATTAATAAATCTCTTTGCATATTCTATTAATTCTTTATCAATGATACAACCCTAGATATAAATATTAATCGTACGCAGTATAACTTGACGTGGAGCCAAATAATACTCGTGGGTTTCCATGAATTACTACGATCAAAATCTATATTTTATGCTTGTGTCAGCGTGCCTTAGGTGTTATTTTGTATGGTCTATCACTGGCTGGTATCATTCTTCGAACGGCGGCGGTTATCGAAGTACGATATTTTAAACTGACACAATAGAACTAAGGCAGCTATTCTGTCCCACCTTTTTCATAATTTTTCAAAATAGTTATTGCAGCCACATGTAACGGTATCACTAATAAC
This sequence comes from Spisula subtruncata, assembly GCA_963678985.1. Lineage (NCBI taxonomy): Eukaryota > Metazoa > Mollusca > Bivalvia > Venerida > Mactridae > Spisula > Spisula subtruncata. The sequence continues at coordinate 47,076,940 of OY787664.1, read as the reverse complement.
AAAACAAAAACTAAAATAAAATGTTTGTACATTTTTTCTTTCTTCAGAAAAATATTAATTCTACCAAAACAAATTCATTTTTGTCTTTATCAACGACGAAGCTACATGTGGTTGTAGCGGGTAGCCGCGATCAGTAAGTTAGTAATGCAAAAAAGTTTATACTTACGTTTGACAGTAAATATCCAATTTATCCGCGATTTATGTACACACACGATATGTAGTATATTGAATTTCTTCTATTAAATAATTGGTTGTGCAACATTATTTATGGATACAAAAGAAGAAACATTGGGTGCCGATGTCACGAATCACCGTACATCGGTACTTAATTGACCCCCACTGGTGTTTATGCATATACATCTGGGTAAGGAATACCATTTTGAGTATTTCTTGCTGAAAGAAAACCAAGTTGTTTTCAAATTGGTGTTAATTGGAACTAACGATTGATTAATTTACGATAATGTCTACATAGTGGGCCCTGCAAATTATTTGGAAGACGAAGAATGCGAGACCGCTATAATATCACACCTCTCCCTTCGCTGCCACCAATGTAGCAATATTCTGTTTTTATTTGCGTGTCATGGTGCAGTAATCATAGTGCTGAAGTTATTTACTCGTATCTACAGCGCATGGTGTATTATGTGTCAGTACAGACTGGACTATCATTAATCTTATAACGACATTATACATGTATAATTAAGACTATACGACATGTCTGTCAGGCATACTAGTAATACATGTTCCTTAAATAGAAACACGCGCTGTCATAAATGGAATCCCAGATATTGAGTTAATGTATTATTAGAAACAGTGGTTGCTAAGGGGGTATGAATACGAATATCATTCGTGAATAATGGATCAATGTAAGATTGAATTCGATCTACTTTACAGCAAATTCATTGACAATAGTTCAGTGTACATTAGAACTCGAGAAGTAATTCAAATCAAATAAATATTCACGTGTTAGATTAAACAAGTGTGGTGTATGATAGACGATACGTTTACATTCCATTTCTCTAAAAACAAATTAAATCTCAAATCTATTTTGCAGTTCAATGCACATTGATGCACAAGACAAAAACTGATACATGTATATGATCAATGCATTTTATTATAACAAACTTATCACATGATAACCACTGACATAAACATCTTTACAAATCATGGAATGACACTAAAATTTTAATCAACTCATACGCGATAAGATACACACCTAGTAGCGTTGTTAAGTTGCTTGCTATATCGGCCTAGAATGACGCAATCTTTTCTCGCAATCATTTTATAACCTCTCCTTCTCAGCGATTGGTTGAAACGCCGTCTACATTTAGTATACTCTAACAAGCTTATGTACGGTGTCTTATACGAAACATCGTCCGTGTCCGTGTATATGTAATGCACCTTCATGTTGACTTGCATTTAGAATAATTTGCGAAATTTTACAAATTTCTACAATCTGTATGTATATGTAGTACTTGTTATTAAGTATCTTAATACATGTTTTGTACATTTTTCAGAAAGAAAACGTTTCCATGGCTATCTGTTCCCGCTCTATGAAAAATAATTACACACTTTGAAATCAATCAGTATTAACAGAATACGTGGGTAATATTTTGCGACAGAATCGTTCACTTTTACACCAATATATATTCCAACACCTATACACATTTATACTGTAATAAGCAAATGAAGTTGACACCTCCTGTATGGATTGCTTACAGTGGGGACATGTCCCATATGACTTGCTTATAAAAGCAAAGGAAAATGTCATATATGGCGTGCTTACAATGACAATGGCAACATGTCATATATGGCTTGCTTACAATGATAATGGCAACATGTCCTATATGGCTTGCTTACAATGATAATGGCAACATGTCCTATATGGCGTGCTTACAATGATAATGGCAACATGTCCTATATGGCTTGGTTACAATGATAATGGCAACATGTCATATATGGCTTGGTTACAATGATAATGACAACATGTCCTATATGGCGTGCTTACAATAACAATGATACATGTCCTATATGGCGTGCTTACAATGATAATGGCAACATGTCCTATATGGCGTGCTTACAATGACAATGGCAACATGTCCTATATGGCGTGCTTACAATAACAATGATACATGTCCTATATGGCGTGCTTACAATGATAATGGCAACATGTCCTATATGGCGTGCTTACAATGATAATGGCAACATGTCCTATATGGCGTGCTTACAATAACAATGGAGACATGTCCTATATGGCTTGCTTACAATAACAATGGAGACATGTCCTATATGGCGTGCTTACAATGACAATGGCAACATGTCCTATATGGCGTGCTTACAATGACAATGGCAACATGTCCTATATGGCGTGCTTACAATAACAATGGAGACATGTCCTATATGGCTTGCTTACAATGATAATGATACATGTCCTATATGGCTTGCTTACAATGATAATGATACATGTCCTATATGGCTTGCTTACAATGATAATGGCAACATGTCCTATATGGCTTGCTTACAATGATAATGGAGACATGTCCTATATGGCTTGCTTACAATGATAATGATACATGTCCTATATGGCGTGCTTACAATGATAATGGCAACATGTCCTATATGGCTTGCTTACAATGACAATGGAGACATGTCCTATATGGCTTGCTTACAATGATAATGATACATGTCCTATATGGCGTGCTTACAATGACAATGGAGACATGTCCTATATAGCTTGCTTACAATGATAATGATACATGTCCTATATGGCTTGCTTACAATGATAATGGCAACATGTCCTATATGGCTTGCTTACAATGACAATGGAGACATGTCCTATATGGCTTGCTTACAATGATAATGATACATGTCCTATATGGCTTGCTTACAATGATAATGATACATGTCCTATATGGCGTGCTTACAATGACAATGGAGACATGTCCTATATGGCTTGCTTACAATGATAATGATACATGTCCTATATGGCGTGCTTACAATGATAATGATACATGTCCTATATGGCGTGCTTACAATGACAATGGAGACATGTCCTATATGGCGTGCTTACAATGACAATGGCAACATGTCCTATATGGCTTGCTTACAATGATAATGATACATGTCCTATATGGCGTGCTTACAATGACAATGGAGACTTGTCCTATATGGCTTGCTTACAATGATAATGGCAACATGTCCTATATGGCTTGCTTACAATGATAATGATACATGTCCTATATGGCGTGCTTACAATGACAATGGAGACATGTCCTATACGGCTTGCTTACAATGACAATGGCAACATGTCCTATATGGCTTGCTTACAATGACAATGGCAACATGTCCTATTTGGCTTGCTTACAATGATAATGATACATGTCCTATATGGCTTGCTTACAATGACAGTGGCAACCAGTCCTATATGGGTGATGGCTAAATTACCAGTAAATTGTGCAACTTCAGTCATTTAATTAAAGGAGGTGATAAGTGTTTCTGAAATTGCAAATGACCTTGTCGATATTGATACCAGGGATGTTGGGATTGGCAGTCGAGGGCGATAGCACATAATCTTCCGCTTCACATTTTATTAATAGATAAAATCATTAAAATAATCAATCATATGCTCTAAGTCGTCACATATAGCCTTTATTCAGTGAATCAAATACTACGCACAATTTACGAAATTTCAAACTTAACTGTCATATCGGTATATTTCATTCAAAGTAATAAATATTAAATATTCTGTGTGAAATTGCTATGTTAACCTTCCGACACTATATTATACAATGATTCGAATTCCGATCTTACAAACTCATTCATATAAATTCAGATAATTCCTAATGAATATTCGTACAATTCCGTAAGTTTTGTCAGCCAATCGTCACTTAACACATCTTGCCGAAGAATTGCGAGTCTCAACGGTTCGTTCGACTGTTTGTTATTGGTCCTGGATGTTTGCCAATGATGACGAAATGTGTATATTGTAGTAACCTTCACATAAAATGAAATTCAAATGTTTCAGTATGCTCTGAATGCTCACACACCCAGTACACCTACCATATCATACGTAGTGGTGTAGTCTGTCTAACATACCCTATGTTTAGAAAGACAACTCCTCAATCTACTCATTTCTCATGAAATTATTTCCCTTTGCACCCTCAAACATAGGGTCTGTTCAACTTGGTGTTTCAATATCGCCTATATTGTGGCGATTGAACTTATCCAAAGGTCAAACAATTACAGCTGATAATGATCTTGTTATGTGAGTTGGTCAGAGAGGCTTACAGAGTTTACAAGACTAGATAATCAAGCTCAAAATAAAATCTAGCAAAAATTGAAAAATGTTATAATATTTGATTGATAAAATATACTATCTAGTCGGGTGGCCAGACTAGTAGTGGTGGTGCAAACTACGTTTGGTACATTGCCAAACCGCGATAAATGTGTTTACAGTCGTACAATTATGAGCTTGCTGAATAGTGAAATTTGTTTAGACCGCCGACGAGGTACACATGCACTTCCGGAGTCGAGTGCATAATTAACAAATATTAATAAACAATACGTACCTGTGTTTTATCACAAAATAAAGCACGGTCATGCATTCGCTGCACGAGTGATTTTAACGGACAGCCTCACGTATAGGCGAATTGCGAAATTGTCAAGTATTCACTTAATGGGTATAAATTTCATAAACAAACATACCGATTTAAATGTAACTTGTGAGACATCAAGATTTATTTTATTTTAGACATACGCCTAAACGTGGCGCAGTCCCATTACATCAACAGTCAGCAACTTTCTATATTATAAATACTTGATTTGGTAAGAAAATTGTACTTTAAAAACAACATTTAGCTCCTGCGAGGTACGCATCCGAACAAAAGACCGTGTTTTGTCATGGAAAAAATTATCGGCAACAAATACTAAATACCATTATTAATTTTAAACGGATACTTACTCGTAAACGGCTATAGCAATAATGATTTTAAATACTGTCAACAATCCCCAATATAGAACTTGCCGCCGTGGATTAATGTTCACAAATAATGAAAAATTAAAGATAAAATTAATACTAGTACTACACAGCGTTATATTTAACAAGTCATCATTTTACTGGTGACTAATTACGGCGTATATCAATGTAAACATTTGATTGAACTTCAAAAAGAACTGGCCGGATGTGAGCCAATCATGTTTGATTGCACTTCAAAAAGAACTCGATGTGAGCATGGTTGGCAATCAAATAGTGTACTAGTTTTGTACGCCTTTTTCATAATTATGACCTTGTCGTTAATCAAGGAAGCAATCATTGCCAATGTAGATCACAAACAAAGAAATATTACGTAGAGTATGTGTCGGCTTAATCATTGTAATCTAGATGCACTTGTCTTGTCACTATAGGTTGGTTACCTTAATGGTCTTCCGAGGTCTATAACTAGGTCGCTGGGTAAACTTTTGAAGGAATCTTGTTTGATCACTGGGGGTTGCGTCTGTTATGCTTTTGTGATCTGGTTGTTGGGGGCATTGTTTTGTCGCTGGATTTCGCGGTTTTGTTTGGACATGTTGTTTGGTAACTAGGTTAAGTCGTAGCAACATCTCATTTGGTCACTAAGGTCACCGCCGTTTTTATAATCTTTATGAAACTTGGGATTGCCCAGCTCTTTTTACAACGGGGACTTGTGTAACTAGGTCAAGTCGAAGCAACGCCTCATTTGGTCACTTGGAGTCACCGTTGTTGATTATCCTCGTTATCCAGTATTTTTTACAACGGGGACTTGGGCTCTTTAGCTCACCTGTCACATAGTGACAATGTGAGCTTTTGTGATCACTCTTCGTCCGTCCGTCCGTCGTCCGTCCGTCTTCCGTCCGTCAAAAATTTGCTAGAGGCAACATTTTTGATCCAATCTTCATGAAACTTGGTCAGAATGTTGTTCTCCATAAAATCTAGGCCATCTGGGTCACGTGGGGTCAAACACTAGGTCACTAGGTCAAATCTTAGAAAAACCCAGTGTACACTCTCGTGGTCATTTTCATCCGATATTCTTGAAAATTAGTCAAAATTTTGTTCTCCATGAAAGCTAGACCAATTTCGAAACTGGTTCAAGTGGGGTCACTAGGTCAACTCTTAGAAAAAGCATGAGTATACTCTAGAGGTCATCGTTTTCATGCAATATTCATAAAACTTGGTCAGAATGTTGGCCTCTATGACCTCTAGGTCAAGTCCGAAACTAGGTCATGAGGGGTCAAAAACTAGGTCACTAGGTTAAATCTTAAAAAAGCATTGTGTTCATGCCAGAGGTCACAGTTTTGATCCAATCTACATGAAACTTGATCAGAATGTTGTTCTCTATGAAATCCATACGATGTTCAAAACTGGGTTTTTGGGGTCAAAAACTAGGCCATTCGGTAAAATCTTGTGTACACTCCAGAGGTCGCCGTTTTGATCAAATCTTCATGAAATATAGTTAGAATGTCAGTTGTATTGATATCTACACCAATGTGCAATAGGTGAGCGTACTTTGGGCCCTCTTGTTATATTTTATTTTCGTTAAGTTATGCATAAACATTGTTCGGTGCATTTGTGTCATGAGATGTTGTTAATGTTTTGTGTGCTCGGCTGGTTAAGTTTAAATGCTGCCTTCCCTGTCCGATTTCATCATATCATATTAGTAAAGTCAAACTAGTGTAGGTGGTCACCTTGTTTTAAGAACCATATAAGATAGTTAATGTACAAGTAGTTGTAACCATTCTTTGTAAATCAACAGTTGATCCCCCAGTGATAAAACCACACTTTGTGCTAATGACAATTAATCATACAATCGCTTTAGTTGATAGACATTGTCAATGCCTTGAATGCGGATATAAACAACTCGGGTAATAGTTTAACTGCGCATATCTATGTTAGTATTACAATCATGTAAACCGTTTGTACTTGTCGCTCAACAGATAAAATCGACCGTGAACGAGATACTGGATGTGCTTTTTCCATGTTTTGGTTTTTGGTTTCAATTAGTTTAGGACATTGCCATACAACAAATGATACACGCATAGCTTCATTTGCATAACTTTATCCTAAATTTATAGTAGGCAGTAATATAAAATAGGTATTATTATGTTTAACACTTTGTACTCGTATATATATTAATTGCTACTATTACGCAAGAGACATACATTATAGACATGCTTCCAATATCAAAATACAAGCATGCACGATGCTTGGTGTCCATGAACACACGATATTGAGCTAGTTGTCAATGTCGAAAGAAAAGCACACACGAGGGTTGACCAAATGGGACAAAGGGTGTTACTAATAGTTGCCAGCATCGAAAAGGAAACACCGCAATTAGTTTGGCAAATTTGGTGATGTATGCAGAGCTAGTTATCAATTTCGAAAGAAAAGCATTAGAGGACACAGGAAACTGTATCGTTGAAAACGAAAAAAAAACGAAAAAAAAATATTTTTTTTTGGAAAATTTATATTTTATATTATATTGCTAATTTAATTAATATGTCTTTTCAGAAATTTGTTCTTTACGCGTTGGCATTTTTTCAATGAATTTACATAAATGTCAAACAACATCAACGATGCAGCACATCTATTTTCATTTCTTAAAATATACCGAATGAACATATGCAAACTCCTCACAGTAGTTACTACCAATACGTTCATGACAATATAAAAGAGACGCAGCAAATGTGAAATGAATGAAGTACCGGAGCAGAAAAAGTCTTGGATGAAATATTGATAGTTTGTATGGTCAATGGAAAAAAATAATTCGTTACCACCTGATGAAGCCGTATAGGCGAAACGTCGATAAGTGATATTAAGTTAACGATATATTTTATTTTATACGTGTTTGGTGGTTATTTTAATATGTTCCTTTTCATAATGGTCAATAGAAGCATAATTATACGCTAGAAATTGTACCATATCCGTGGTCAACAACATGATACAAAATGGCTACCGTGGGTTTCAGATATTTAATAAAATATGTAAGTATATTACCTTTGAATGCAGATGCTTAATAATCGAATTTGATTTTTAACTTCCCTTTTAGTATGCGTGAAACAATAGTTGTTAAATACTTCCAATTCTTCCTTTTCCGACATATAACCATACTCATAAGTCAGCGCAATTGACTAAACTGCGGTTTGTACGAAATGATGGTATGCGTTCGAATCTTACTGATAGTATGTCTTAACTAATGTTATACATTTGTTTGCTTTAGACAAAATGTATATTGATTTAAATATATTTTTAGTTTTAAGGTTAAGTTTGAATAAAATATTGCACATCCGTAATGAAATGTTCTAGAAGTACACTTACCAGCAAACAGTAATACTAGTGTATAACGTTCTGCAGTGTGAACTACGTGAGAGTTGATTGTCATATGAATAAATATGTCTGGGTTTACTATAATCCATTCATAAAAACCAGACGGTACTTATATGGTCATTTTCCACGTATGAATATTCGTGAAATTCCGTCAATTTAGTTTAGCAAATAGTAAACACGATACGTATAACCGTAGAATAACGAGTGTGAAGCGATTGCGATAGAGGCACAGAATTGGAAATTAGCCAAGGATGATGAAATATTAATTGTAGTAATAACGTTAACATGTTGCCAAAAATCAAGTGAAATGTAAACTTGGCAGTTTGACAATTGACCTGGTTGTAAATTTTACGATTGTAATCTAAAATACCACGCCACTATCGGTATTTCAAAACAACTGTGCACACAGCAACACTATTCAGTGCCAACAGTGTCGCCGTGTATATATGTGTTAACTTCCGGTTATCGCAATAAATCATACACGTTGGATTGTAAAGTTTCACAATAAGCCATACAGTAATCGAAAGTCACAGGCGCATTTGCTCGCTATAAGTCATACAAGTTGAATTGTATAATCTCACAATAAGTCATACTGTGATAAGGTTTATACAGTGCGCTCGTATACGACAAACCACCCCAAACAAATATTGTTATCTAATGAGGTCATGAATGGATAGTTCTTTAGTAGTTGCGGTGCATTCTATGTTTTGCCAAACAACGAGAATGTGTTTTACGTTCTAGAGAAGTGGGTCCTTGTTGAATGTTGAAATTTATTTAACCCACCAAAGAGAACATTCACCTTGTTTACCAACACATATTAACAGATAAATACACGTCCCAATGTGATTTTTGTGTGAGTTTGCGCATACTAATTACAAATGTAAATGCATTAAACTCGGTAACTCATTTTATATCGAATTCGCTATTTTCTAATATATTAAACAATGTACATGTGTAACTACATCAGTTCCAAGGAATAAAGTATTTACTTATCTTATTAGAATCTAACTGTCAATGATTTTTAAATAAAATTATACAGGAACATGAACTACTTAACCTTAAGTAAAACAATGCTTTTAAATATTGTAAACAACGTTGCTTGCATAAAACACAAACAAATATACATTAAATATCGAACTTACCGCTGTGGATTAATCTGATAAATGAATTTTTTTTAAATGCAGCGTTATATCTAGTTAGCGCAGTCTACAAACGTTTTATGACTTACGAATGAATTATACACGTATTACAAGTTTTATCTTTTTCCAAAAATCGTTTGTAGGGCATATCCATTTTTAAGAAATGTTTCAAGAAAAAGACGTCGCGTCACAAGTTGGAGCTACAGTCAGGTGCCAAATTAAAGTTCACAAAGTAAAAAATGCATGAAAAATTGGACAGTTTTTTTCACTTTGAAATTGCATGACACGATAAATAGAAATATATTATACTATAATTTGTTATCATATGATAGAATAGTCCAAGCATGATTTGATTCTGTTCAGAAAATAATTTACATTTATCAAAGTTTTGGTTACTAGGCAATTTAAGAACATCAGTGAAAATTCTTCATTGGTGGAATAAGCTTGGTTGCCATGGTTACATACTTTTAGTATTTTGTTTGTCAATCTTACAGAAATATAAAGGAGTAATTGACATTTGTAAAAATCAACTTCATTTGTTCTTAAAAAGTAAGTTTGTAAAATGTTAAGTAATGAAATCTCGAAGTTGAATAACAAAAAGTGTAGTTCCCATTGACTCCCATGTAAATTTTGTCATTTTCAAGTTAAAAAATAACAAAACAAAATTCAAATGTTTGTTATTTTCCTATTGGAACTCCGATTTTCTTCAAATGAAAACTGTATTAAGGTAAAATCTACTGTGGTAAAAGTCAACATTAATTTGAATATTTCATGGTATATGTGTTACCATGACAACAATGTTAAATGGACTAACCATTGATTTTTAGTGGTGTTCTAGAATTGCTTAGCAACCAAGAATGGACTGCGTAAATGAGGCAAGTGCATGACAGTTTTATCAGAAATTGATTATCCTACTAAATGATAGTAAACATAGTCAAATTGTTCTTATTTTACGATTGTTATGTTCTTCTAACTGAAGAAATTCATCAAATTATTTTGTGATTTTTTCGCTTTGTGAACTTTAATTTGGCACGGGACTGTACTTTCAAATCGCGTTATTTATTGGCCAAATGGTGCAAATATACTGAGTTCCAAAAGTTCCGCATCCAATATACGGTGTGTCTTTTTTACTAGAATCTCCAACTTATTTATGATAATTCAAAAGCGCATGTGTAGAGCGATGTGTACTTGATATAAATCCATGACAGTTATCGATTTGAAGATATGTATCGATCCATAATAAAACCACATGTGACACCACCCCACGATTCCAAAGTACACACAACGATAAACTACTATTTTGTAGTGGAAGGGAGGTAATAAATACCGAAAATTATCTCTCTTTGACCACAGACAATTAATGATGTTGCAATAGAGTCTGTACAACAGGCCAGATTTTAAGAAACATCCGCTTTGACATAAAAAACGCAACAATAAAGCAAGTTTCCGATAATTATAATGTTGGGTGGACTACAATTATGCTACAACAATGCCGTTGTTCTTGGTGCAAAAATATAGCAGCATTACCTGTCTATGTCAGCGTCATTGACCCTTGACCTGTTGTCACGTGGTACGTCATATACAGTTTTTGTCGGATGGAGATGATACAACAGTCTTATTATGATAGAGACATGTCAATTTAATTCGACACAATGTCTTTTTAGTGAAACACCAGCTTCTTGCGTCTTATATACACGAGTCGTTCACTATTATCAATTTTTGCAATCAAATTAAGCGTACATTTCTAACTTATTCGACTAACTTATTGAGTTTTTTCGTAACACAGACACGATGCAAGTAAATTGGAAGTGAAATCAAAGTAAAAAATGAAGAACCCAAATTATGCGTGCTTGAATAGACGTTTTTACCATTTGTGATGGTGTGATCATTCAAGCGTGACGAAATCCAACGGAAATAGGTTCAACATAAACACTAAGGGTACGCAAACGGACAGTGTTCCTAAAACGTTCTTTTAAGTTAACTTTTCAAAAAAAAAGAAGTTTGAATTAAGATGCAGAACTTTTGGAACTCAGTATATAATTACGCTTGTTTCAATAAATATAAAATGTTATATATCAATCGAACGAAGAAAATCAGTACAATCTATCTGAATGTATATTTTTTAGTTTTATTACAAAATTCTACAGTTTCAGGGTTCGTAATAACCAGAATACGGTGAAATATCACTGTAGAGATGTGACATCCAAGCTCATGCAGCTTGAAATAAAATGTGTGGAGACCAAAAAGCATACGCAAAATTTCTATATTTTTTGCGCAAACTGTTCGTTAAACGTAAGGAATTGATGTCATTAACGTAAAAGAAAATTACGTCATCAGAAAGTCAAATAGTTTGAATTTGTGTTACGGAAACAGTTGTGTAGAGATTTCAAAATTATGGGAAAATAAATTGTTATAACACTGATAAAATTATTCTACAGCGGTTATTTTTAATTATTTCTCTTTGAAATTTCTTATAGAAAATACTCTTTTCATACATAATTAAACACGTTTTTCATTTTAGATTTTGATTCAAGAGGTCAAAAATGATTTCAAATGTTCTTTGTCGACATAAAATGTCCCACCCTGCGCTAAAAACTAAAACTTAACTGAAAATGAAATTCGATTTGATCGAACGTGAATTATCCGTAAAACATTATTTGTCACTGAAATGATAAAAAAATACGTCTTTTCCATGCTGTTGAATAGTATGTTGTTTTTTCAAAATCGTTGAACATACTGTGAAGTTATTAGTATTTTTCAATGTCGAAACAAAATGTTCCATCACCAAAATGACGTACTAAGTAACGTCAAAATATCAAAGAGCCTGTGTTGTAGCTTCGATAATTCAATGCAAAATTGAAACCGAAATTTAAAGATTGGTTTTAAAATCTTTTTTCATGAATTTTTTCCAGTAATTTATTCATAATGGTTTTTTTTGTTGCATTTTGTGTTCATTGTGGTTACAGCAAGCATGTCTAAACTGTACAATGAGCAAAGGGGTAAATGCACAAATTACAACAATACATGTATTGTTAATTACAAAAATTGTATATGTTATTTAAGTTCTGTAATTCCTAAGGATGCTAAGTAGACCCATTTACACATTGTTACACAGCTTATGTGTTTCTGGTTGTTGTACACCCATGATTTAGTTATTCTGTCAATTGTACGCCTTTTTGTCCGCCATCTGTAGCTAAAATAACGGAGTTTTTGACGTTACGTATAGCATAAAAACGGGGATTTTGCTCATACGTAAACGGGGAATAAAAGGTACGTTATTGTAAAGATTCTCGCGCGCACGCGCTGTTGGTGTTCAGTTTTAAGTATGCTCATTTTAGGACCCAGTCGACGAAAATAAATGATTTACAGCGTTATATGAACTGTAAATCACATTCTAATAGTAACTACTAATCTATTTTCTATAATAGTAAAATAATAAACGTAAACAAACCCCCAATGTCACTTATTTCTTGGTATTTGACGATACCGGAAGTCGACGCTCATAACAAAAACTTGTATGTGACGTAACGTTTGCTAAGCGACGTCGCGTTTGTTTTCCCGACGTCGCCCAAAATGTCGCGCCAAAATGTCATAATTTTGAAAAACATACTAATAAAGTGTTGTTTTTATGCTATAATAGCGTTTACGCATGCTTTTTCGTGCTATTACATCTGCAGAGTCCCTCAGGAGTGTTGGTGCCCTCGCCCTAACGGGCTTGGGCACCAACCGTCCCTCGGGACTCTGCAGATGTAATAGCACAAAAAAGCATACGTTAACCCTACAAAATAGCTCCAATTGGTGACGCGACGTTTAAGCATATCAATGTAGACTGCAGAGTCAAACCGTTCTTCTCAGTCTATAGTCAGCTTTGTCATATTTGAAAAGTCATGCTTAACAAACAGTAGTTAGCTATTAGTGCTGGACGCTGGATTTTCGTGTAATTGATAGTAACCTGGCTACAAATTCTAAGAATAACAAGACAGAAAACTCATAAATATAGGTCACATGCTTACCAGCATTGTATGTAAGAACTCCTTTAGTGATGGCGAATAACTATGTATAATTTCAACTGGATAATCTGAGTAATTCACATTGTTGTCTAAAGATTCAAAGTATAACCGCCATAAAATGCTGGTCTTGTTTCCTCAACTTTAGTTGAGGGTTGATTGACCGAGACACGCGCAAAATGACGCAGTTATTAATCACGTGACCTCAGATTTCCTGCGGTTTGGAACTATTTACCGATGTGGACGCGCTGAACCAATCGTAGTCGTTCGTTATAATATATGCGTTTCTAAAAATAGGCGTAGACAACCATGTGTCGTGTGCAAAGATCTAAAAATAGATATTTGAAACGAGATGTTTTGGCCTGGGGTGGAAAAGTTTGCTTTGGGAATGTTTATGAATGTTTCATGTGTAAAATATGAAAAAAAACATTAACTGTAGAATTGAAAGCAAACCCTAGAATTTAGAAGGTTTTAAATACACATCGCAGATTTTACACAGTTTGGACTTTCAAAGAGCGGTCCATTTACTGGTTATTCTAGATTTTTCGTTTGCAAGCAAACGATAATAACTTTGTATAGCTAGTCATTCAAAAAGCATCTAGCTGGACTGTACTTTTGACGAAAGTTTGTGCAAATTTTTCCACGGGAATATATCGAGTGCGTAGCGATCGCGCCGACTACTCTCCCTGACTCTTATCGTTCACCGAGAACTGGGCGTAAGCCAACGATTTCGAACACCCTTCTCATGTTACCTTGACGTCGATCGCTAGAATTGCAAATAAGGTTTCAATGAAGCAATCATTGTCAGATATAAATCACAATGAATCATACCCACATAGTACGTAGTATTTGTCGGTTAAAAGTTTATGGTTGTATTATAGATTGACTTGTTTGGTTATTTTGTGCTGGTTATCGTTTGCACGTGGACTTAATTGTCTGCCGAGGTCAACTTGGTCATTGGTTAACGTTTGGGGGAACATTGTTTAGATGGATTTCGCGGTTTTGGGCATGATGTTAACTACGTCAATTCGTAGCAACATCTCATTTGGTCACTAGGGACACCGTTTTCGTGTGGCGTAAACGTCACATAAAGTTATAACCGTTTTTTTTCAGCTTTACTACCAATTTAACGCCTTTATGCCAACGCCAATAAACGCCAAATAGTTCTATCATTTGAACAATATTAAAAGCATGCTACACAGGTTACACGTATCAATGAACCCGATTTGTTTACATTACCAACATTTATTAATATTAAGACCAACAATTATATCAGACCTTTATTTTTAGAGGATATTTATAGCAAATCTTTCCGCATGGACTATATTCCTACTACCAAAGGTCTGTTAACCGTCAAGACAGAGAAAGTAATCCCACGGTTTTAATTAAAATCACTCCGCCGCCTAACGTTGTAGATGATGACCTAATTATGTTGTTTACAAACATTAATGCTATAAATAGAAACAGCATGTTTGCACTGGTGGCGGGAAGCTGAAATAGTTCTACGTATAGTAGTAACAAAGCGTTTATGACAAATTTCAACGATAAATGCGTTTTTAAAATGTTTTTCTTCGCAGAAGATTTCAAGCCTGAGAACGGCTAGTCGTGAAGAAAAAATATAGTGTTAAAAACCCGTACCGTACCGGGACGTATATTATATTGCTAAAAACCCGTCCCGTACTGGGACGTATAATAAATTCTGAAAACGGTACACACGGTACTTACATAAAAGAATCACTTTATGAGCTCTGCTTGATGATACAAGTAATAACAAACAACTGGTTATGATTGAAATTTGTCAATAGGGTGGTAACTTTTCATTTACGCTGAGTATGGTCCAAAAGTCTGTTCGTATGTTTAGTTATGTTACTCCGAAAAATATTTCTGCTCTTGATCCGGCGGGGGTATGGACAACCTTCATATCAGTAGTCATTTGCCCTTACCACTGGACCACTTTTTCTCCTAAATTCAAATAATCGACTTTAAATATACAGTAAAAAAACTAATCCGAAACCTCTCCAATCCGAAATCCTCACCAGTCCGAAAAATGTTCAAGGTCCCAATTTTTTCCTTCTATATTCTTATAAAATGTTACATGAAAAAACTCCGCAATCCGAAACCTCTCCAATCCGAAATCCTTCGAAATCCGACCTAAGATTTCAGTCCGGAATTGATATTTTGTTCATAAATTGAACTCCGTAATCCGCAATTCAAAGATATGTTCCGGACTGTATATCAAATTGTCGAATATTACAACAGAGTGCACCATAATTGACTGGTGACAATACACTCCATTGTTACTGTTAGCATCATAAAGGGTGACACTTTGTAAAAAAAACTATTGTCTATTGATGTAGAATGACCCCCTATTATCAAGCAATCGAATTGAAATGTATGGACTTGGTAAATGTCTTTTAACACCTTTACACAACTAACATGTCATTTTCTATACATTGACTCATCTTGTTTTGTAAGTGATCAAGATGAAACAGTGGGTTTAAATTTAATAAATTTGAGAATCAAAACAGTACTGTGGTCAATATTTAAGTTGATGTAACAAAAGTATGCGATTCGAGAGAGTTCTTCATTTTGAGTGGTGTTAATAATATATAAGAATTGATTACTGTAACGCAATTGGTTTTGAAAGTTTAATAATTTGATTACAAACTTATTTTAGTATAATATTATTTTTATTAATTATGGCCAGAAAATTACAGCTCAAAGATATATAGGAAAACATGTATACTACAGCTCCTGTGGTTTGCAATACATATACTAGTAGATTATTTCTGTAACAGACACTGAAATAATAAAAACCTCCCTAATCTGAAACCTCTCTATAATCCGAAATTTTAGGGAGTTTCTACTGTATATGTATATGGCATCTAAGAGAAGTGCTGTAACATGAAAACATATCTCTATCTGGTTCCATTATTGAATTATTTCCTTCAACCAAAAGAAGTCATGATATAACCATTGATATAATTTTCTTATATTTTCCTTCTGTTGAACTCTGGTTCTATTTAATTAATTACCTTCCTTTATTTTATTCTCCTAACATATGTCTACCTAGTCCTGTTTCTATAGCAGGGGGATGGCCATCTCGTTTGTTGTGTTTTAATTCCCACTGTATTCAGTTGTATGGAGACTACCCAGTCACTCATCTTGACACCGGCGCTTGGTGTCTTGAGAGCAGCACAAACATTCCAGTGAGTCTGGGCTTATCAGAACCCTGACACAGCATGTTGGTGCAGCCTTTATTTGATTGGTTATAATGACACCAGTACGCCACACATCAGTACCTTCAGTGCTTTGATTTATTATCTTTGGGAAATTACCGATTGTCCCGCTCTTTTACATCGGGGACTTGGTTAACTAGGTAAAGTCTCAGCAACGCCTCATTTGGTCATCACCGTGTTTTGCATATCGTTGTGCAACTATGTTATCAAGTATTTCTTTACAGCGGGGCTTTGGGTTTTTCATTTTTCGTTAGGTTATGTTTCGTGCGGTAAATTTTATGGTATATTTTAGTAACGCATTTTAAAATCGAGGTCTCAAACTATTTTTCTGTCTATAGGGGCTATTGGACTGTTTGAAAATTCACGCATATCGTAAACTTGTCTTTAAAATGTCGAGATTGCACCATAATTGATTTTATCTACATTATAATGAACCTGAGAGTATTGGCATAAAAACATTACCTTTGTTTCATATTTATTGACAAGGTAATCATGTAATAATTTGGAGCCGCGTTTTGACGGGTTAACCAATTATGTAATATGATATTTTATTGGCTAAAAACGCATTAAGTATTTTTGAAACATGCATTTTGATTGGTTTTAATATATTACGTTAATTTTCTATGGGTTAAAAAAAATGTAATAGGGAGTGATGAATTAGGGTTTGAAGGGAACGGATAGGTTTTTGAAAGTTAAGTTAGGAAAAGTGGAGTTCCACTAGAATTAATCTATGTTAAATTACTAACTTTGTGAGTTCAAATTTATGTGTTATTTGTTAATTACTGGATGAAACGAAGAAAAAAAAAATAGTAAACCGACGTTTGATTTGTCAACTCACTTAACATTGACTTTCTAATTTTGTGTCT
The DNA here is from genome assembly GCA_963678985.1 of Spisula subtruncata. Lineage (NCBI taxonomy): Eukaryota > Metazoa > Mollusca > Bivalvia > Venerida > Mactridae > Spisula > Spisula subtruncata. Next base: position 47,059,354 of record OY787664.1, on the reverse strand, counting down.
TATTTGAATTTATTCAGGAAACGACACACTTGCACGTGTAACGTTATTTAAGTTACACTGGATAGCTTATACACACACGCACGGATGAACGGATCTGCACATAAAAGCAGAATCCCTATCAACATACACATAGAACACTTGGTACTTAAGAGCTAAAGATCCCCAAACTGTAACCAACGCCATTTTCTACGGCATTACATATGAATGGGCATTTTTCCGTGTACACGCATTTGTGTAATGTGATGTTGTTAATTTTTTGTGCTCGGCTGGGCCCTCCTCGTCCAATTTCATCATATCTTTTTAAAAAGTCAAGCCATAGTAGATGGGCTCATTGGTTAAGTTAAAGAATTAATTGATAAATCCTAAAATTTCATTTTCGTTAGTTTCGTAGTTTTTGTACTAAATACACCTGGATGTACTATGCAGCAACCACATGCATTTATATTTACAATTTGTTTTTCCCTGGTAGGCTACAATGCTTTATGTACATGTATATAGAACCATCCTTTGCAATTATTATAATCAGGTGTGTGTTGCTTATACAAAGCGCTATGGAGCACCTTCATTCAATTACCATCCGTTCATTTAAATAAAGAAGGCATGAACTACCTCCCATGGAAAGCGCTACACAGCGCTTTGCTCAGGCAACCGACACATGTGGAACATCAGTGAATAAATGTTTATATTGCTGTTTAATGAAAATTAGTCATACAATCTCTCTATCTGATTTGATCGTCATATAGGCCTTGAATGCGGATATAAATAACTCGGGTAATCGTTCAACTGCGCATATCTATGTTAGTACATTGTATTACAATCAGCTCCGTGAAGTTGGCAGCGGGTTACAAGTTCGTAGTTCGATATTCAATTTCTAACTGATAGCCAATACCGAACAAGCACAAAGTTGGTTATTCCACACCCTTTGGCCAATACCGAACTGGTGTCCAATCTGATGCCAGCACCAAGTTCGATATTCAACCCAAAAAAGGCGAATACCGAACTGGGGTCGAATCTGCTGTAGTGTTGTGCTGTGCTGGTGTTACAACAGTTTAGTGATGTACTGTTGTAAACATACACAAGTCTATCATATTTCAAGGTATGAAATATAAGTCTCGTATAAGTTCTAGGTATTTTATTAACTCCCAAAGCACCAAATATAAATAGTCTAAATAGCTATAACACAAAAGCATGTAAGTTCTCACGAAACATTCAAAGTAGTTCTCTAAGCAATATGTTCATAAGTGCCATTAGTTCTCGTAACATAATATCCACACTGCGGCATCCGCCGAGTGACAAGCTAGTCCGTGGACTGGACTATCCGTCTTGGCTTGTTCATCTTCGAGCTTTTAAGCCAAACTGCCCGTGCGTCATATGTACGTAAATAAACTGTAATTAAACTCTTATTATCTATTATTAATTTGCCTTCATCACGAGCTGTTGTGTCCCAACATATTTAGTCGTAAAGTTCCACCAAAACCGCACTAGCTCATCCATCATTTGTCAAGTATATCTGGTCTTGACGCAGTTTGTCCATATATGGTATTGTAGTCTCGCCTGGCTATTCTATGTCTCGCCTGGCTAAGCTATATTACATCTCCCCCTGTGCTTTTAAGAAACTTAGTTGTTTAACAAAACAAATAATTTCTTAGTTGATGTTTCCTTCCGTTAATTGGAATAAAGTTGGTGCATAAATCTTGATAAGTGTCACCTAAAGTTGATGTGATTGCTCTACTTTTAGTCTTTACTGATTCAGTTTGGAGTGACATCCAGCCTTAGGCTATTATATTACACGTCCCCCATTCGAATTAAGACATTCAATTCATTCAAGAATAACGTTAATTTAATTCCTTAGTGAAGATTAAGAAATTCAATTAATTCAAGAATAATTTAATTTCTTAGCTAAGTGATATGTAGGCTATATGCCACTAATCCTATCCTTGCAACATAACTTTTAAACACAACTACAACGTGTTTCTTTAAAATACAACAATGACAAATAAGACTTTGAAATAAACGAAACACATAGAAATATAATTATATTGTATGAACGCCAACACCTTCTCTGAAAAAAAAACTAATCTAGTAAATTTGTAAAATAATGTCAAAGATCGCACTGATTAAACACAATCCATAATTCTTCAGACGCACATGTATACGGGCAAATGAGCAATGCACATCCACCATGAAGAAAAATGTCTGTATATAGTATCCATTGTTATCCTCCACACTACCCGTCTGGTTCCTCGTTTTCGATTTTCATGAATGTTCTGCCATATGTGCTGGAAATCTCTGCACTGAAATTAAATTTCCAGCAATTAATGCCCTCAGCAAAAAAAACGTTGATAAATCCTCACTGTATTGAGACATCATTGTGGTAGTTCATGATTTACTATGTATAACTGGTAACTTCCCGAGGTCCATACGTTTGGATCGTTTTCCACACAATCGTATCTCCTTGATTCTATAATTTACACTTTTATGAACGTCATGAGATGACAAGCGCCTAGCTACAACCATTTGTCATCTCCTGAGCGAGCTATGTCTATCTTGTAGAATCTGTTCATGTTTGTCCAGTCGTTGTTTTCGCTCTAATTACTTGTTGGTACGTTTATCCAGACGTTGTTGTTTTAATAACGAGTTGGTAAATTGATGGTGCTTGCGCAGAAATGTTTATTTTTTGGTAATAGTCGAAACCATGTCTTGCGGTTTTTCAGGATATCAGCGTTGTAAGGCCTGCTTCCATCGTGGTTTCCTGTTTTTCTATATCGGCGCTGGTGTCAACTTTATAACGAGGTAGTAGCCCCTTGCATGTTTTGTTAATACTTTATTTTTGGCAAACCAAAGTGCATTTTGTACCTATTTTCACAACAGTTCTAAAAGCCTCACCCAGTCCCTTTTTACAAACAATAATAAATAACTTGTCCTTGCTTCAACTCATGTAAGGTAAAAATTACAGTGCACATATTATGGGTATTTGATTGGGATGTTTCAACTTTACGCCTATCCTTTCCTAATTTAGCAACGCTATCAGTGAGACAGATTCCTGGTCCAATTCCTACAATACCAGAGTATATTCCTCGCAACCTTATATGTGCGGGACAAATAAGTAAGCTTGGGTGTTCTACTTAACCCAAACAAACAACCGCCGTATGAACGCGGTATTACGGTTTATCACTGATTTATCCTCCTAAGCGATGCAATACATGGCCTGTTCATCGGCACACATTACTTATATAATAAATATAGTATCAGACATCCCCAATCAAAATAAACTCTAACCCGTTCCTTGTCAGGAAGTCCCCGCGCAGTATAATCATGCATTTTAAGGGGTTGTACACTTATTCCTTTAACATGTAAGTTATTTCAATTAATTGAGTGTGCATTTACTCTTCCTCGCGTGAGTGCCGGCTTATGTTTTGATACTTAATATGCATACAGTTGCTTATGCATTGGTATTTAATACAGCCCTATATTTTCTATATATAGATATTTTTTTAACAAGAAACCTACCGCTACTGAAATTATAATTATATGTTGACATCCATCTCTACTAATCGTACGATCTTTTCTGATAATAATTTACAAACAAATATTCTGATAAACAAAATCATTAAAAAAAGTCGTTAATATTATTTTTTTATTATTATTATCGCCCTCTGCATTCCCACCTACAGTGGCTCAGTTATTCGCAATTAAAACAATGTTTACTAGCTTTTTATTCAGACTGCTTTTGCCTTACGGCGTTTACCTACTTTTTCATGCAATTGTTTTCAATATGACCGCGCCTGATACAATTTCCTAAACATCTTATATGACGTACTTTGTCTATATACATTGGCACGCTTTTTTGCCCTACTATAGTCCAAAAAATTCTACTGTGTTTTGCCTGATCTAAAATTTAATCTAGTCCTTACATTTTGCTCCTTCATAGCGCAGCAAACGGCTGCGACGAATGTCACTGGAGCTTCGCGCATTACTATTATTGACATGTATGATAATTATATTCGGCCATATAATGATATATATACAATTACTTACAGCGCCTCAGGGGCTTTGATATACTAATTGTTGTCATCCAATAAGGTTGTCAATTATACATATGGTGCATACTGTTGTATAGATTTTAGCAATGATCAAAATGATGTCGGAACTCTCTCGAAGGTATTACTAATTTTGCAATTGACTGTCTACCAACATGAGCTGAAACTTTAGATACTTGTGTTAATAAATCGTTAATTATTGCCCAAATAACTGCACTTGGATTAGCCATTTTTCAAGTATAAACAAAAACAATTTAGGTACCACTCACCTCAAACTTGGTCGACTGGTCGTATCCGTGATTTAATGTGAAGTACTTCTTATTGTTTCCGCGACGATGTTCCCCTTTTTAAAATGTCGTAATCCATGGTCTACGGCACCAAATCAACAGTGTAGTGTTGTGCTGTGCTGGTGTTACAACAGTTTAGTGATGTACTGTTGTAAACATACACAAGTCTATCATATTTCAAGGTATGAAATATAAGTCCAAATACTCGTATAAGTTCTAGGTATTTTATTAACTCCCAAAGCACCAAATATAAATAGTCTAAATAGCTATAACACAAAAGCATGTAAGTTCTCACGAAACATTCAAAGTAGTTCTCTAAGCAATATGTTCATAAGTGCCATTAGTTCTCGTAACACAATATCCACACTGCGGCATCCGCCGAGTGACAAGCTAGTCCGTGGACTGGACTATCCGTCTTGGCTTGTTCATCTTCGAGCTTTTAAGCCAAACTGCCCGTGCGTCATATTTACGTAAATGAACTGTAATTAAACTCTGATTATCTATTATTAATTTGCCTTCATCACGAGCCGTTGTGTCCCAACATATTTAGTCGTAAAGTTCCACCAAAACCGCACTAGCTCATCCATCATTTGTCAAGTATATCTGGTCTTGACGCAGTTTGTCCATATATGGTATTGTAGTCTCGCCTGGCTATTCTATGTCTCGCCTGGCTAAGCTATATTACACTGCTGCCAGCACCAAGTTCGATATTCAACCCGAAAAAAAGGCGAATACCGAACTGGGGTCGAATCTGCTGCCAGCACCAAATTCAATATTCAACCCCCCAAAAAGGCGAATACCGAACTGGGGTCAAATCTGCTGCCAGCATCAAGTTCGATATTCAACCCCCCAAAAAGGCGAATACCGAACTGGGGTCGAATCTGCTGCCAGCACCAAGTTCGATATTCAACCCGAAAAAAGGGCGAATACCGAACTGGGGTCGAATCTGCTGCCAGCACCAAGTTCGATATTTAACCCCCAAAAAGGCGAATACCGAACTGGGGTCGAATCTGCTGCCAGCACCAAGTTCGATATTTAACCCGAAAAAAAGACAAATACCGAACTGGGATCGAATCTGCTGCCAGCACCAAGTTCGATATTCAACCCGAAAAAAGGGCGAATACCGAACTGGGGTCGAATCTGCTGCCAGCACCAAGTTCGATATTCAACCCCAAAAAAGGTGAATATCGAACTGGGGTCGAATCTGCTGCCAGCACCAAGTTCGATATTCAACCCCCCCCAAAAAGGCGAATACCGAACTGGGGTCGAGTCTACTGCCAGCAGCGGGTTCGATATTCTACTTGATAATATGACGAATACCGAATTCGGTTCGAATTTGCTGCCAGCAGCGGGTTTGATATTCAACTTGAAAATATGACGAATACCGAATTAGGGTCGAATCTTTTGTGCGTTTTGATGTTTCAGTCGTACTGGTTATGTGTAGTTGATCTACTTCTTCAGTTATGTTACTGATTTGATCTTCGAGTCGAACTCGTCAAGGACTACCTGTTTGATTCACCAATCGCACTAGTTACTGATTAGATAATAGTCCAGGTTCAACTGAATTTACTGACCCAATGGATATAATAAGTAAATGACAACTTATATGGATAACAGTAAATTGGTTTATTACTTGAGAATGTTTCAATAATTATGTGATTGAAAGCAATACATAAAATATAAGTCAAGAATGGAATATAAAGACGAAAGTATTATTATGTCTGGCTTTATACAAAAGAGAATACATTGCATTATCCAATACTGGAACTGCGATATACAGTGCCCCCAGAAGTTTTCTGACTGCGGGAAATATGTTTTATTTGCACATTATTTAATAAATATAACCTTAGCGTTCATGTAAAACATAAAAATAGTGCGACAAGGATTAAATAGTTATTTTATAGAATGTCCCCGATGCGGACCTTTTTTTCGGGTTGAATATCGAACTTGGCGCTGGCAGCAGATTCGACCCCAGTTCGGTATTCGCCTTTTTGGGGGTTGAATATCGAACTTGGTGCTGGCAGCAGATTCGACCCCAGTTCGGTATTCGCCTTTTTATTGGGTTGAATATCGAACTTGGTGCTGGCAGCAGATTCGACCCCAGTTCGGTATTTGCCTTTTTTGGGGGTTGAATATCGAACTTGATGCTGGCAGCAGATTCGACCCCAGTTCGGTATTCGCCCTTTTTTCGGGTTGAATATCGAACTTGCCCGTGGTGCTGGCAGCAGATTCGACCCCAGTTCGGTATTCGCTTTTTTTTTGGGGTTGAATATCGAACCCGCTGCTGGCAGCAGATTCGACCCCAGTTCGGTATTCGCCTTTTTTGGGGTTGAATATCGAACTTGGTGCTGGCAGCAGATTCGACCCCAGTTCGGTATGCGCCCTTTTTTCGGGTTGAATATCGAACTTGGTGCTGGCAGCAGATTCGACCCCAGTTCGGTATTCACCCTTTTTGGGGTTGAATATCGAACTTGGTGCTGGCAGCAGATTCGACCCCAAGTTCGGTATTCGCCCTTTTTTCGGGTTGAATATCGAACTTGCCCGTGGTGCTGGCTGCAGATTCGACCCCAGTTCGGTATTCGCCTTTTTGGGGGTTGAATATCAAACCCGCTGCTGGCAGCAGATTCGACCCCAGTTCGGTATTCGCCTTTTTTGGGGTTGAATATCGAACTTGGTGCTGGCAGAAGATTCCACCCCAGTTCGGTGTTCGCCTTTTTTCGGGTTGAATATCGAACTTGGTGCTGGCAGCAGATTCGACCCCAAGTTCGGTATTCGCCCTTTTTTCGGGTTGAATATCGAACTTGGTGCTCGCAGCAGATTCGACCCCAGTTCGGTATTCGCCTTTTTTTCGGGTTGAATATCGAACCCCGCTGCTGGCAGCAGATTCGACCCCAGTTCGGTATGCGCCCTTTTTTCGGGTTGAATATCGAACTTGGTGCTGGCAGCAGATTCGACCCCAGTTCGGTATTCGCCTTTTTTGGGGGTTGAATATCGAACTTGGTGCTGGCAGCAGATTCGACCCCAGTTCGGTATGCGCCCTTTTTTCGGGTTGAATATCGAACTTGGTGCTGGCAGCAGATTCGACCCCAGTTCGGTATTCGGCTCTTTTAGGGGTTGAATATCGAACTTGGTGCTGGCAGCAGATTCGACCCCAGTTCGGTATTCGCCTTTTTTTCGGGTTGAATATCGAACTTGGTGCTGGCAGCAGATTCGACCCCAGTTCGGTATTCACCTTTTTTTCGGGTTGAATATCGAACTTGGTGCTGGCAGCAGATTCGACCCCAGTTCGGTATTCACCCTTTTTGGGGTTGAATATCGAACTTGGTGCTGGCAGCAGATTCGACCCCAGTTCGGTATTCGCCTTTTTTTCGGGTTGAATATCGAACTTGGTGCTGGCAGCAGATTCGACCCCAGTTCGGTATTCGCCCTTTTTTCGGGTTGAATATCGAACTAGCCCGTGGTGCTGGCTGCAGATTCGACCCCAGTTCGGTATTCGCCTTTTTGGGGGGTTGAATATCGAACTTGGTGCTGGCAGCAGATTCGACCCCAGTTCGTTATTCGCCTTGTTTTTGGGTTAAATATCGAACTTGGTGCTGGCAGCAGATTGGACACCAGTTCGGTATTGGCCAAAGGGTGTCGAATAACGAACTTTGTGCTAGTTCGGTATTGGCTATCAGTTAGAAATTGAATATCGAACTACTAACTTGTAACCCGCTGCCAACTTCACGGAGCTATTACAATCATTGTAAAAAAATATGTAAACCAGCTGTACTAAATTGTTCTAAATAAGAAAGCTGTGAACTTTGTCTTTGTTCTGATTTTAGCTCTCAATCATTAGGTTTGTGACATTGTTATGCATGGAGTTTAACGTTTGCTATTTCAAACCCCAGGTAAAATCCCTTCCATACCAAATTACCCAAGTTTCAAACCAGAGAAATATAGTCCCTGCTAGGTCGTGTCAGGAACAGTCTATAAAATATTCCTGGTCGTGTGGGTACATCAAAAGCGTAAACGCCCGATAATTTCCAAAAACCCCTCCCCGTGATTTGGTTTCAATTGTCTGGTGAAACATTTATGGCATATTTTAGATCACATTATTTCACAAAACAAGTGAGAAGCGATGCATCATGATTACTACCGCATATTGTTCACGACAATGGGCGACAAAAAAACAATCGAACAATTTGGTCGAATCCGGCACGCAATTCTATTTATTTATGTTCTGGTCGCTAATATTTATAGAATCACTTTGTTGGTATAGTGTCAGTACGGCTTGCATACGTCTAGTTTATTTTCAAATACTATAGATATATTATACAATTCATGAGTATAGAAAAATACGCGATACATGCGTTTCCTTGAAGTATTTCTATTAATAGACAACGAAAATAGAAAGTGGGTTTCCCATAGTTTAATTATGGCAACAGCTATAAATAACATTATCGGAAAACACCGTTTAGTCCCAATGTGTTAAAATTATGACTTTTAAATGTGGATATCAGGGTTTTTATATACTGGGTTTGCTTTATTTATTCCCATGATCGTGTTTCAAAGTACGGAAAGCGGACGTAAACAGAGTGTTGATTGGCTGACTATTCTTTGATTGAAGTACATTTGCATTGTATTGTATTTAAAAGCATACTTATAATTGATCGCGAAAGATAATGGATAGTTCACGTACAATCATTTTATGGCAATCCCTCAGATGACAGTAATAAAGTATAACCCACTCAAGTTTGCTTTTTTGCGGGATACTGGCGGTCAGTGTCAGCATCTTGAGTTGTTGCCTTGGTGCTTTTGTATGACTTATGCATCAACTAGGATGGGCGGTGGATAGTCTGGGAAACGGCCGTGATTTTACCTTCCAGCTTCCCTCGCACTGCCGGGGAATGTTGGAGTTTTTTTCTCCGAACCAATACCCCGGGGACAATATTTAGTTGTCAGGGGCCGGGGAAATACCGGAGATTTGACCATCAGCTGTCCTCCGCAAAACCATGGCAGGAAGGGGGTTTTGAAAACCCAAAAGTAAAAATCCCGGTCCATCCCCCGGGGTGGGGGCCGGGGCCTTGGATTCAACTGACTGGATCATTATACTTGTATACGTGTGCCTTTATTCATTATTTTGTCGGTGTTTGGTCTTAATGTTGTGGTTGAATAATTAGCAAATTAGTTGTTTTAACTTGCAGTGGTGCGTGATGCAGCGGTTGTGTACTTAGTGGTCCTGCATCTCCGTCTTTGACCATCAAACTCAGCTAATACCCTAGTCACATTTGCCCTACGAGCTCCGTACGAGTTGATTTTTCTGAACTCGCAGGACGTCTGCACGGAGCCCGCACGAAGCCCGTACGGATATCAATACTCTTACGAGCATCGTACGGATTTTCACAACTCGTAGAGGACTCGGTGATCTGGTGAAAACTATACATTCTGTACAACTCGTACGAGATCCGTACGAACTGTGACCAGATGCTAAGATCGTACAAATACCGTTAGGATTAAAATATTTCAGACTCGTACGAGTTGGTAAATCCGTACGGACATCGTACGAGCATTGTGACCGTAGCATAATTTGTGAAATTTGACTGAAAGTGTAAAGTGACAAATTATATTTGAGAGTTGTTAGCAATATCTTGTCTGATGTGATGTAACTTTTTATGTAAAAGTATAAGGATGTGCACTTTACATCCTTACACTTGAACATCAATCTCATTAAGTGCACATTGTTATAACTCATTATGAATGACATGCACTTCAGCATTAATTTGATCTGCTTAGGTCAAGAAATCGGTCAAAACCAATCTGCAAGCTAAGCATTTATTGAATTTTCTTGACATATTTTAACATTATGTAGATCTGTACAGGTTATCTAATTTTGCATGTTATTTATTTTGGTATGTTGTTTGTTCTAGAAATGGAATCCCATGTATAATTTACCTGTGAACTAAACCATGTGAAGAGAATTGCGTAGTCACGATATATTACGTTATTGAGACTAATACATTTATAGAAACTTACCACAGCCGATATAAAATATGCGTCAACATAAATACAACCGCGAAACATCTGCCAAACTGCACATATTTGTATACATGTAGTACAAATGTAATATACCTGTTCGGAGATTAGTTGGGAAGATATCCTATTTCTGACTTGTTTCTATATTTAGATATACAGTACATAGCTAACTGTATCATAACAAAGACGAACTACAAAAACACATTTTTTTGTTCGTTGTTTATAATACATGTACATTTACCTGTGATGCAGTAATGTTTGTGAATGTATTTATAAATTATACAGATATATTGTATCTTTCAAATTACATTATACATTTTGTATTATCTATAACTAAAGACGTACGTATTAATGTTTTCTGATGTAGGGCAATTTTGTTTTGATATTGTTTGGGACATGACTTCAGTCGTGCACGACTTGATCATTCATTTGATAATAAAATCACATCCAACTTAATATCATCATTGGGTTTAGTGATACCTCTTTATTTAACATAATTGTCTCTTACCGTAACTAAATTGTATGAATCAACAATACTTGGTGTTTTACCGGATTTCTGGGAAGATTTATAGATCGATGACTCATCATTTGTTTCTATGTGGTTGAAGTAAACAAGACATTGAGGCGTGCATGGTGCCATAAGGTGTCTAATATATCCATGTATTTACTAAGGGGTATTTACCTAGATATTAGTACAATGTACTATCAGCCACACCTATGATGTAATACCATAGAAATGTTTTCGTGAATCAGTATCGCTTCAGTTACATGTACAGTCATTTTAAAGTTAAATGATAACGGTCATAAACATTGACTCGTCTACCATAGAAATGCATTCGTGAATAGTTTACGAGAACAACACACCTATACCGATAACTATATCGCTTCAGTTACATGTACAGTCCGTTCAAAGTTAAATGATAACGGTTATAAACATAAGCTCGTTCGACCGGTAAACTTTGTTTAGCTATGTTAAACTTTGTGTAAGTGGGTTAACTGTACACCCCGCTTATATATTCTTTCGAATGGGACAGTTGCCTTATTATAGTAACTAATTACTTATAAAATCTACAGTATGCGTATATATTATTCTAAATGTATGAATCTAATAATTGTGTATATTAGAGCAAACTAGGTATGTTTGTAAAACACATATTCCCCATGGTAGCCCATTAGTAGAAAATGGTTTAAGTTCACAGTGACCTTGACATTTACCCTGCTGACCTCATCATTAATAATAACCATCTATTGCTGCTTACCAACCTCCATATAGAGTAGTTTGACGATCCTAAGGCAAACCACTAATGAGTTATTGAATGGACACCATTTGGTCTCAAAATAATGTTAAAGGTCATAATGACCTTGACCTTTGTCTAACTGACCTCAAATTCTGCGGGGATCATCCGCTGTTGCTGACCAACCTCCATGTAAAATTAGAAGATCCTAGGACAAAGCGTTCTTGAGTTATTGAACGTAAACCATTTGGTCAACAGACAGACACGTCGGCAAAGCAATATACTATCAAAGATGGGGGCATAATTATTGGCATGAGGTCTAACGACTACAACACCTTCATGTATATATATTTCTGGTTTATTTCAGTCATAATCACATTATATATCATAGAAACATCATTACAAGACCATTACAATACAGAATCAAAGGGGACTATATACTGAGTATTCACAAATATAGTACATAAATTATAAGAAGAAAAAAAGAGTTAAGTTACCAATTTTCTAGGGCTCTTTTCAGCTGTTAGGCCGCTCAAGCACCCTTTGATATTATATAATAGCCTAGACGTAAATCATGTGCTACGTACGACCATATTGTCGATTTGAGACGCCGTTCAAAACAACAGGGATACAGTTCGAAACCTCACTTCATAATTCATCCTGGATTTTCTCACAAAAACACGTATACGTATCGTTTCCGCCGACTGTGAGTGTTTCAATCACTCCACACGTTGGGCAACAAAATTTGATATCGTTCATTTCAAATACATCTTTATCACAATATTTACATTGATCCTGGAACCAGCAAGTACCGAAAAGATCTGAAATAAATGGAAAGGATAATTCAGCAAGTACCGGAAAGGTCTGAAATGAAAGGAAAGAATAATTCAGCAAGTACCTGAAAGGTCTAAAATAAAACAAAACATGAATATAGCAAGTTAAAGTGTATAGAGCTATATTCTAACATTCATTTAATGTCAAAATAATTACTTGCATCGTATTTAGTATTGTACTAGACTACCTTAATTGCAAAGTAAAACTTTTGATGGGTTCCGTGTTCTTTGATTCAACCGTCGAAAAGTAGGCGATTCTGATAATTTCATACGGTGTTCTAGAACACTTTCATATGAAAATTTTGCATGGCAGTTTGCATGTCCAATAAATCACAGAGAGAGCTTCTGTCAAAATTGAAGCGAAAAATGATCTTAATAGATATGAAAGCATAATTGTTTTTCAGTTTTTGAAACTTTAAAAAAAATATCATCCGATATAGCTCTATACACTTTAAGTTAAAAGTTAAGTTACCAATTTTTAGGGCTCTTTTTCAGTTGTTAGGCCGCTCAAGCACCCTTTGACATTTTAACTCCCCTGGTCATTGGGCTACATATGGAAACCTACACTCGTGTCTCCCTGGGGATACTATTTATCTCCTGTGGGTGTGGCAGCCAACATCGATCTGCGACGCCCAGGAATAGACACTGCCCTCACATGTACCATTTTACACCATGGTGGAGTGGATCATGTGGGTCTTGCTAAGAGAAATTAACCGGTGGTCCACAGTGGAACCCGTGACCTCTCGATCCCGAAGCGCGCGCCCTACCTCTAGGCCTACGTTCCCCCAAGTACCGGAAAGACCGAAAATAAACAACATTAGTTTTGATTGGCAATGTGGTATGTCATACTCAGATTCCGACTCAAATCATTAATTTGTGTCCTTTTTGAGTTATGAAAATGAACATTTTGCCATTGTAAGGTACTGTAGTGAACCAAATAAACCGGAATCAGTCCTTATGTATGGGATTGCTTAGAATTGCTTAGAATTGCTATACTTATAATGGTCATGTTTGCATGTCAATATTTACTTACTAAGTGTGTTGGTATAGGCTGCAAGCGATATAATCAGTACCACAGCAATCAACATTGTTAGTTTCGTCATCTACAAAAATGGAAAAGATACACCCAATGTATACCCATGTATTTAAGGTCGATTGTAAAACAAGTTTTTAAAACGTTTATTAATCACTCTCGAAACCTCATTCCTACATTCCTGATGTAATCCATCGTCACGAGGGTACGAGAGAAGAGAATCCAGTTTTCCTTATATGCTGAGCGTCTAGCAAGGGAATTTATATTTACCATTTATATTTCGTCTTTGGTATGACGCGGCCTGGGATCGAACAAGGACCTCCCGAATACACCGAATCGCCGAACGAAACAACTTCGAACGTTGCTTAGAAGAGCCACATAGTCAGTCTTGCTTTTGCATAAAGGTCAGGCTCACGTCAAAATAGCCAAGCTATACCTTCGGTTGAGATGTTATGTGTTAAGGGAGTCATACTTGTTTTTTATTAAATGTAATTATCGTCATAATAATACTAATTGTTCTTATCAACGACTACAGGTTCCTGCTACAACATATTTTAAATCACTGTATTATGCTAATGCTCTCCATTTGATAAAATGACAGTAGCTTAAGAAAAGGACAAGTCAGCATTACTAACTGAAATATGATCGAGTGTAAAACACAGAGTGCCGTATATCATAAGGAAAATCATTTTCAAAGATGTTATGTTCCTAAAAAATCTTAAAATAAATCATAGCCAACAAAACACATACCTCTTATGTACTTCTAGGTTTATAACCACAGAAAGTAAATTATTCCAATTGGGTGAAGAGGTTGCTATTCAAATACAAGTTAAAGTTGAAATGTGATTATATGATATTGACTGTGAGAAGTTAAATAATAAATGACTTTCATAAAATGGAATTCCATAGTATGTAAATGGAATTCCAAGGCAGAAAAGTAAATGAATAATTCGCTGGCTTAGAATGAGAAGATCGTAACTACAAAATCAATAATTTGAGAAAACAAGAAAAACTGTCTGACAATCACTCTTTACTTATGGTAAAACATGCTTTTTCAACTTCAGTTTGGTCAACCTGACAAGCTCCGATTTCACATGAAAATAGGCTCATAAGCGCCCTAGGGTGTAGAGTTCAAATATGCATTAGTCTTATAAGGGTGTAAGTGGCACTTGCGACCTTCTCATTCTAAGCCAGCGAATTGTACAAATGCTTAAAACTTGTTTAATATGTTAAGCTTAGAGCAACATGAGCGAATGACCTTCAATATTTCAAAATACGTCTTATACGAGCCTAACTAATTAAATCCAAAGGTCTAAATACTTCCAAGCTAAGGAGAACGTACTCCATGCTCAAACCCGACTCCGTCCTCCAATTGGAGCATGTTCTTAGTTACAGAAACTGCTGTATATGATTTATTACTGAACGGAAACGTATTATGTGGGGGTTCATTTTCTTAGTTAGATCATTTGCTACAAGTTGGTGTTGGTTTAGATGCAAAATGCAAAAAAGCTCGGATTTTTTTAAGTTTGAGCATGGAGTATGAAGTATGGAGTTTGAGCATGGAGTATGGAGTTTGAGTATGAGCATTAGGACACGTTTTTAATATCCGGACAAGGACACATTTTGTATTTGATCTGATAAATAAAAATTGTAAGTTTAAGATTGTGTTTTAAGTTTGCTGACAAGCCGACAATACAGCCAAACTTGTCTCCAGGGACCTGTTGATGGAATTTGACAGTGTGTTACACGGATTGGATGTATGGTACAACCTCTTTAGAGCGACCATCTGTAGAGCAACACCTTGTAACATGAGTCCAATAACTCAGGGAACCACAGGACAGTCTTTATCTCAACCTCTGTCTATCTTGAGCAATGCATCGCGTATCTGCAAATGACACCCCGTCCACTTCTCAATGTTGTCCGCCCATTTCTTCTTTTGTTAGCCTCTGCTTCTCCTTCCCTCTATGGTCCCTTGGAGAATTATCTTTGATAAGCTGTAGAGCAACAACCTCTCTTCTTATAACAACACATTCGAACTTTCCCTGATCTCATATTTACTAACCTCCGAATAGCACCAACCTCTATGCAAAGGCCAATATTTGCAGCTCCCACAGGGTGTTGCTCTACAGAGTTTGTACCGTTTACAAAACTATTACAGAACTATTATCTATGCTTGATAAAAACGTGTTTCGTTCATGGATACCGTATAAAATAACTATAATTTATCTGCTTTCTTTATACGAAGTCTTCATTATGATGCACCTATTAATTTAACCACTGTAGAGTAACAACTTCTAGTGTCCGTTGCCTAAGGACAGCGCTACCGAGCGCCTTCGTTCACATACCTCCCGTTCACTTGAATATAGAAGGTATGGATTACCTCCCGTGGAAAGCACTACATAGCGTTTCATACCATAAAAACAGCCAATATTTGCAACTCAGAAAACATTACAGTGGTGATTCTATTGTATTTATATTTTACACCTACACAATTAATGTATAAGTACATATGAACTACAAGTGTTTAATATAATATGAGTCATGCCGACGAATAGTCATATTTACGTGTAGGTATATTTTATGTGGTGTTCCAAGTTTTCTATTCCGGTATGACTTCATTGTGTACTCAGTTTAATGACATATGGTAATTTTCCCTTTAAACCTGTTTAGTCAAACCGATATTTCATATACGCTGAATTTAAAATATTATAATTGATATGCTCGTTAGTTTTTTGTTGTTTTTTTTTGGGTTTTTTTTATTGATTCTACCAATTTTGAACTACAAAAAAGATAAATTTATTTATGTCTCACTCCAAATACATGCTTGACAAAAATATAATAAGACTTAGTATTAAATACCATACACATGTAGCACAAAACCAATTAAAGTATTTTCGCCAAGTTCTCTAGTCCTTTACCTGTTGTAATGCCTCGGTTCCACTGAGAATATTTTGCCTCGGCGATGTACGCTCGATTAAAATAAATTAGCTTTTGGAGGCATCGCGAACAGGAATATCACAAGGACTACGAGTAAGACAATAAGGAGTACAGTGATCAGATTTTACATGATTGTGCTTTCAATAGCAATAAATGATACAAGTTGAATTTTATAGCAATCCGATAAGTCATACAGTGATTTGGTTTAGATCTATACACTGTGACATCAGCGCAAACTAGTTGCGCATGATATGTTCATATCGTTCACGTACGCATTGTGTACCACAAGACAGCCCAGTTTCGTCTCAAGGTCGTAACACTGTTGATCTAGGCCATTTATTGGAATGTCCACTTGACAAACACTTGACAAACACTTGACACCATTTATTCACACACAATCTCAGTCGGAATTTCTTCGAAAATAATTATTATTATTTACTTCAGTAAAACACGTGAAAGCTATTGTAAGTTAACAATATAATCGGACTTTACGCGTGAGTTTTTCTTGTACACTTTGTCGTCATTTCCGATTTTTGTTTCATTTATAAGCTGTTTCAAATCATGATCAATCTTACATTATATGCAGAAAAGTTTATATGCATTTATGTACCAGTCAATATTATGCGCACCCTCGGGCCGGCGGGAATGAGCATATAACTTTTATTCCTCCAATTCTGAAGAGCATAAATTTACATAAGTATATACATTTGTGTACAACAATACAATATAACTTACAATTCCCAGGTCTAGGAACGGGACCGAAGTCTATTCCCCGGGACTCGGAGTCGATAAGGTTGTAATTTCCTGCCGGTCAGGAAGATTAGTCTGTTTAATTCCACTTGTATCCCCGCCGCCCCCAGGGCTGGTGCAACATTAAACAATTGTACTGGTGCATTATATAAAAGGCAACTCATTACATATTCTGTATTATATATGGGCTCAGTACGGACGTCGTACGAGTTCTGC
Organism: Spisula subtruncata; assembly: GCA_963678985.1. Taxonomy (NCBI): domain Eukaryota; kingdom Metazoa; phylum Mollusca; class Bivalvia; order Venerida; family Mactridae; genus Spisula; species Spisula subtruncata. The sequence continues at coordinate 47,042,008 of OY787664.1, read as the reverse complement.
AAAATCAAATCGCACGGAGTCAGTAGGGCATATTGCTATGAGACAAAGCTAGTAATGTAAAAATACTAATTTTTGATACTCTGAAACATGTTTAACTGATATATATAAATAATTTATAGGCATCACGAGAGATGGGTAAACATGAGCATGATGATTGTTGTGTGTATATTAACCAGTGGAAAAACAACTCGTTTATTCAGTCAAGACAATGACCTTCAGATGCATGTATTAATGAGCATACTAATTAAATGTTCTTCGGTATATTATAAATCTCCTTTGCAAGATACTATATATATATGACTGCAATAAACATGGCTTAGCCCGCGCTTAAAATAGTACATAATAATCTAGTCGTAAATCAAGGCTAAAAATTATGGGAACCCACCGAATGGCAAACAGATATAAAAGCGATACTTTTCGCGCACTACTATCAATTCTACTACTACTACTACACCAATAAACCGACACAACTGATACAAGGCAACCTTCGACTAGATATTTTAGGTAAGTGTTTCGTTAATACATCAATTCATTTTTGGGCACCCAGTTCATTCAAATGTTATGACTGAATTGAATTTGTGCTTGTATTTAATATAAATAGTTTGAACTTTATATGCAAGTAACATTACAGTTAGCCAGCTATGCATTACGCATTATACTTAATACATTGTTTATATTAACTTTGTTGATGTAACATACTGTTTGCTACAAATGTAGTTGTTGTATCTTTATTCAATGTAATATTGCAATATTTCTGTTGAGTATTTTATAATATTAATGTACTTATATAATATATATAAGGGATTATATTAATATAAGTACATGCGTAATATTAAAATGCTATTATAAATATAACTATATATACAAGTATATTATCATAATGGTCAATAAGATTATTATACGTATGTTAGTAATTATATTTTTACATAAGGTACGGTATGCTTATGAATCTATAAAGAAATAAACTCAGAATAAAGTCTGTTTAGGGACAATAACATATTACACAAAATAACACTGTTTTATATGAACAATTTTTAAATATTTCGCACAGAGGGCTTTTTTAAAAAATTATGAAGTTTTTCTCCACTATATATGTAGTGGAAAAAACTTCATATTTTTTCGAAAAAGCCCTCTGGGCGAAATATAAAAAAGTTTATATAGAGAACAGTGTTGTAAAGAAACAGTTAGAGGGTCGGGAACCACCCTTCTTCCCACCTTACAACTGAGCATGACTATATCAAATGGCAGATCTATATAAAAAGTATGTACACCAGCTTTCTAATCACTTGTGTATATTAATTTTTTTATACATTTATAGAGTGCGTCCAGGTCCACATGTACAGGAAATATGTCTGATTACGTTATAAAACAACATCATGCATCACGACCTCCTCCAGCAGAACTAGGTATCAATGTGGAGAGACCAAAGTTTCCACAGTACGCCATGGTTGCCAGGAGACAAGAGTCGTTCTCTACCTGGCCTGAGTACCTGCCCGTTGCTGTAAAAGATCTAGTCGAAGCCGGCCTTGTTTATACAGGTAGGTCTAGACTTAACAAAGTTCGAACCCAAGGGACGCATTTGGTCTCTCGATCAAATCCATTTAGAACAATTGTATTGATTTAACAAATTAAGCTTTGATGTCGTATATTTAATTTTATATTCAATAAATTTCAATGATATTAGCAAAAACACTTTATTTCAATAGTTTCTGACAAAACTTTCAAGTTTATACTATTTTAACATTTACGAAAGATTTTGCGATTTTGCGTATTTATATCACAAAAGTCTGACGTAGGTTTCAGACCATTCATGTGACTCTGTCTAATTTTAAATGTATATACTATCTACGTACTTATTGACTCTAATCAAAGTTTTTTTTATTTAAATAAAGACGGACATTATTTTTCTAATAATAACCCTAATAAAATCTCGTTGGAGAAACCCATACTGCGGTATTTTAGTGTAGAATGGAAAATCTATTTTTAGATCACGGCCTTTGTAACTCCGCTTCGTCTAAAAGTAGATACATCAATGATAATGTCGGTTAGTGGGATATTGTAAGTTTAATACAGAAAAACCCAGAGGCAACAGTATTAATATTACAGGGTAAAACTATACGTGTATGCAGAGAACTGCTTTTATTTACATTTGTGGAAAATGCTTGATATATTCTTTAAAAACGATACAGTTACCTTAGTGGGTGATCTGGGATTAGTCCGTACTTAAAGAGAAATACTAAGAAATATTCAGTTGCATCTCATAAAGCTCGTAAAGCGTTGTAAACTTACAAATCAATGAATTTAGCAACAATTAAAGAATCTGAAAAAAAGAAGAAAAAAAAGAATCAGCTTGCATAAAGATTTTTTAATGTATTAATATTTGCCAAGACACCTAGATGTGTACATGGCAGTTGAATTTACAGAACAGGCTAAATATGCATGGTTCGTTTTTTAAGGGAGCCAAATATTTGAAAAATATCAGAGCCCTGTTGGTGCTGTCAGTCTAAAACAGTTAGTTAGTTGGTGAGCCGCAACCTGGTTTAATTTACTGGATATCGTATGTGCGGAAAATTGACTTTGCCCTTACCTTCCAGTCCGCTCCTAATGAAAATTCAAACCGACAGCTCGATTCAAATATTTGAATCGCCAACTGTCAATTAACAGTCAATTTACAGCTAACTTCATGCATATTTGTATGAGATTTATTTTGCCAGGCATTAAATTCAAGAGTTAGTTTAGTTTGTACAAATTGTAGATGACTAGTGGGTCCAAATTACTGGCCCTTTAATTAAACCCTTTATTTTACTTTTTATTTCTATTACAGGGGTTGGTGACAGCGTACGGTGTTATCACTGTGGGGGAGGTCTCAGGAATTGGGAACCAATGGACGATCCAATGAAAGAACATGCTAAATGGTACCCGGCTTGTCCGCATATATTACTACTAAAAGGGAAATCGTATATTGAGAGAGTTAAGAACGGAGAACCAGTTGAAAAGGACGGCCCTGATTCAGTAGAGGTAAGTATCATTAACCTATTACTTGTTCTAAAAGGTTTAAAAGAAAATCACCATCTTACCAAATAATACATGGTCATTGATAGATATTCAACGCAGCGAAGTCTGTTTTGTTATTCTGAAGTCTGAAGGCAAGACACAATAACAAACGAAACAAAAAAGTAATTTAAAAAAAACGATAAGATGTTTTCTACCTTAATTTTGGCGGCGCTCAGTTTTACTAAAAAGCCACTCACTTGCCCTCTAAGTGATAGTGTCGAAAGTTTAAACTGCGTGTTGGACAATCAAACAATTATTTGAAACATAAATACGACCCGGCGTGCGTTTGAAAATATTTTTCATATATGTTATTTTACAGATTCCAAAAACAATTACTTGTTAATGACGCAATTACATGAATTATATTTCGCATTACTAGGTTCAAAACACGACCCTTGCATGGCAGGAATTGTGACCATTGTCATATTTAATTGTCGACCTCGTCGAGCATCTTTAAATGTCTATTCTATGTGTGTTTCAGGAAAGCTTTCATGCACAGCTAACTGAACAAACTGATTATCTGGACAACCCAGCAGCACAAAGTTGTATAGATATGGGATACTCTACAGACATGGTGAAGACAGCTATCTCAATCTACAGACGGAAGCAAGGTAGAAATATGAACTAATTATATTTTACATACGCATGTATTCTATAACAAATGTACACGTATACCAATAAGACATTTGGCACCATTTGGAAATGGTCTAGTAGTCATGAGATACTATGCCACTGAACTAAGTTAACATTTATTGATTGACATGAACATATTTGGAAATATAGCAGACGAAAAGACATAAACATTTTCTGATTGTCATGCACATATTTGTAAACATATCAGTCGAAGCCACATAAATAATTAATGATATTTGCGCATTACATTGTACCGTATTCCGGTTTGTGTTTTGTGTCAAGAAATATTTTGACGTTTGTGTGCTTTTCTTGAATCTGGTTGCTAAAGTCGAAGGCACCTAGTGTGAAATAAACTTAATTCATGTGTCCCATAGTTAAATTTACTAGATCTGCGTATAAAACTTTTCATATTTAAGCAAATTGGTTATTATTGGCGTTTTATCATTTTAGGAAATCTTGATTTCAAAGGAACTGATTTATGTGAAATACTGTTTGAAATGGAAGAAAACCCTGATGCCGATGGAAATGTTGCAGATAGCGCTCAAGCAAATGTCACTACGTCTACTGATTTGGAAGAGTTAGGTAAGAGGAATAAATAGTATAATATAACATATTATGATAATAAAGACTCAATTCATAGAGTCAACATAGTTGGGCATGCCCAGTCTTTCGTGTGAGCCTCTTTCAAAATGACATATACAGAATTGTTTTCGCCGGACTATCGCAATTGCAGTGATACTTTTGTAAGGACCGATGAATTGTCAGAGATGTATCGGTTCGGGGAATGTTCTGATGCTCATGGTCGAGTGGTGAAAGTACGGTTCTTTTACGAGACTTCGAAATATCTACATACATAGCTTTAAAGCTCGAAGAAACATTTTGACCGAGTTCCCATGTCCTCAGCGAGTCGAATAAATCAGAGTCTACGATGCCCGCGCGGACTTCGTACGATTAGGTCAATACCAACTGATATAGATGGATCTTAGTGCATGTATGATTAGATAGTCGTGTTACTTGTTGCAAATATATAGGTCAAATTGATGACGAAGATTAATTTATACAATATGTAGATGTTGACAAAAACATATGTTGACAAAAACATAACCCATATTATTTCATTTTTTAGAACCAATTGATAAACTAATGGAAGAAAATGAAAGATTGAAGAATGATACCATGTGTAAAATATGTTTAGACAACCGAGCAGATGTGATATTCCTGCCGTGTGGTCATATGGTAGCATGTCCACAATGTGCTCCAGCAGTGACCAAGTGTCCTATCTGTAGAAAGACTATAAACGGACAGATTAAAGCGTTCTTCGCGACCATCCCTATCGACGCGAGATAACCAAACAGGACCCGCTTCCTCAACGCATTATGAACGCTTTCTTGATACAAAATTGTAAATCAGCATTTACATTAAGATTGTATCGTTTCTTATTGACACCGTGTGATCGACAACTAATCATATTAATTCATTTTTCCCGATCGTTATTCTGCAATCATTAAATAATGTGTTGAACAATAAACGCAAACTATTGGCCGTCTGGAAATGACATACCTGAAACGAGCAAAGGTCTTGGAAATTATTTAGAAGTTATGAATAAAACTATCTGCATCAAATGCGTTGTTGAATGATATGGTTCAATATTTAACCATGTCACTAAAACGTTATTTGCGGTGTTTTCCTGTGTTTGGTTATCACGGTCAGTCGTTAGGGAACTGGTGCGTTGATCAATCGGGCCCTGCTAGATGTCATTATATCATTCATATCGGGACATCAGTAACATCATCCAATCATTGATGAATCAGTATTCAATATATTCTAGTCGATTATAAAGGCAGCTACATTACCATTGTTGTGAACTGATTATTATGTTATAACAAACGTAAAATAATTGTATGAACGTATATAATAATTATGTACTTAATATTTAGAAATATTAAAAATATTTTTATAAATATATGAAAGAGTTTGTTATATATCTTCAAACATTCCAGTTGGAGGTCCTTTTTTGTTGTCCTAAATACCTCATGATATAACTGTTACAGATAATACGTAAAAAAATACAAACAGTGTTGTCTTGAAGCCCACAAGAAGGCAACCATCTGCATTCATCAACTGATATAAATAAATCCTAAACGATCAGTCTTACATAGATACAAACACATAAACGAAAATGGTCTGTCATTAACCCACCATATTTGAATGTTAGACAGGCAGATTAAAAAAATAACAACATTAGTTTATTTTCGAAGCCTGGTTCTGCATTCCCATTTAAATATGCATTCATACACCCTATACAACAATGTCAGTCCTTGCTCTGCATTCGTATTTAGATATGCATTTGTTTATTATATAAAACGACGTCAGACATGGCTCTGCATTCGTATTTAGTTATGAATTTGTTTATTTATTATATAAAACGACGTCAGACATGGCTCTGCATTCTATTTTAGTTATGAATTTGTTAATTATACAAAACGACGTCAGACATGGCTCTGTATTCTATTTTAGTTATGAATTTGTTAATTATATAAAACGACGTCAGACATGGCTCTGTATTCTATTATAGATATGCATTTGTTTATTATATAAAACGACGTCAGACATGGCTCTGCATTCTATTATAGATATGCATTTGTTTATTATATAAAACGACGTCAGACATGACTCTGCATTCGTATTTAGACATGCATTTTTGTACCTATAAAACGATTTCAGGCCTTGATTTGTACGAGAGGTGTTCAACTTATTTATGAACGAAACATGAACGCCGAGTTTGCAATATTGAATAAAAACAATTCAAATATCTCTTCTAAACCATGTGAGAAAATGTTTGAAGTTCAACATATGATCATTATATAATATTAACCAACAGAGGATGTCGAAGTCTTCTCATGATTAAACAATAGAATTTACTATCCGGTTGATACTAAAAGATCTACTTCAATGCTGATTTTGAAATAACCGTAACGTATTGACAATTTACAATTATTATATAAACTTCTTCATACACTACGTTGCACAATATAAAAGTTTTTATTTCATTGTTAGAGTAACAAAATATCGATGTTCATTTTCTGTTCATAAATAAGTTGAACTCCTTTCGTATAAGAATTTAGATGTGCATTTCTGCAACATATTAAACGATGTCCGGCCTGCCTCTGTATAAGAATTTTGATATGCATTTCTGCAACATATAAAACGATGTCCGGCCTGCCTCTGTATAATAATTTATATATGCATTTCTGCACCATATAAAACGATATAGGGCATGCCTCTGCAAAAGAATTTAGATATGCATTTCTATACCATATATAACGATCTCAGGCCTGGGTCTGTATGATAATTTATATATGCATTTCTGCACCATATGAAACGATGTCAGGCCTGGGTCTGTATAATAATTTATACATGCATTTCTGCACCATATAAAATGATGTCTGGCCTGGGTCTGTATAATAATTTAGATACGCATTTCTGCACCATATATAACGATGTCCGGCCTGTGTCTGTATAAGAATTTATATGCATTTCTGCACCATATATAACGATGTCCGGCCTGGGTCTGTATAAGAATTTAGATACGCATTTCTGCACCATATAAAACGATGTCCGGCCTGGGTCTGTATAAGAATTTAGATACGCATTTCTGCACCATATATAACGATGTCCGGCCTGGGTCTGTATAAGAATTTAGATACGCATTTCTGCACCATATATAACGATGTCCGGCCTGCCTCTGTATAATAATTTATATATGCATTTCTGCACCATATAAAACGATGTCAGGCCTGCCTCTGTATAATAATATAGATACGCATTTCTGCACCATATAAAACGATGTCCGGCCTGGGTCTGTATAAGAATTTAGATACGCATTTCTGCACCATATATAACGATGTCCGGCCTGGGTCTGTATAAGAATTTAGATACGCATTTCTGCAAAATATAAAACAATGTCCGGCCTGGGTCTGTATAATAATTTATATATGCATTTCTGCACCATATATAACGATGTCCGGCCTGCCTCCGTATAATAATTTATATATGCATTTCTGCACCATATAAAACGATGTCAGGCCTGCCTCTGTATAATAATTTATATATGCATTTCTGCACCATATAAAACGATGTCCGGCCTGCCTCTGTATAATAATTTATATATGCATTTCTGCACCATATATTACGATGTCAGGCCTGCCTCTGTATAATAATTTATGTATGCATTTCTGCACCATATATAACGATGTCCGGCCTGGGTCTGTATAAGAATTTATATATGCATTTCTGCACCATATATAACGATGTCCGGCCTGGGTCTGTATAAGAATTTAGATACGCATTTCTGCACCATATATAACGATGTCCGGCCGGCCTCTGTATAATAATTTATATATGCATTTCTGCACCAGATATAACGATGTCAGGCCTGCCTCTGTATAATAATTTATGTATGCATTTCTGCACCATATATAACGATGTCCGGCCTGGGTCTGTATAAGAATTTATATATGCATTTCTGCACCATATATAACGATGTCCGGCCTGGGTCTGTATAAGAATTTAGATACGCATTTCTGCAAAATATAAAACAATGTCCGGCCTGGGTCTGTATAATAATTTATATATGCATTTCTGCACCATATATAACGATGTCCGGCCTGCCTCCGTATAATAATTTATATATGCATTTCTGCACCATATAAAACGATGTCAGGCCTGCCTCTGTATAATAATTTATATATGCATTTCTGCACCATATAAAACGATGTCCGGCCTGGGTCTGTATAATAATTTATATATGCATTTCTGCACCATATATAACGATGTCCGGCCTGCCTCTGTATAATAATTTATATATGCATTTCTGCACCATATATAACGATGTCAGGCCTGCCTCTGTATAATAATTTATGTATGCATTTCTGCACCATATATAACGATGTCCGGCCTGGGTCTGTATAAGAATTTATATATGCATTTCTGCACCATATATAACGATGTCCGGCCTGGGTCTGTATAAGAATTTAGATACGCATTTCTGCACCATATATAACGATGTCCGGCCGGCCTCTGTATAATAATTTATATATGCATTTCTGCACCAGATATAACGATGTCCGGCCTGGGTCTGTATAAGAATTTAGATACGCATTTCTGCACCCTATATAACGATGTCCGGCCTGTCTCTGTATAATAATTTATATATGCATTTCTGCACCATATATAACGATGTCCGGCCTGGGTCTGTATAAGAATTTAGATACGCATTTTTGCACCATATATAACGACGTCCGGCCGGCCTCTGTATAATAATTTATATATGCATTTCTGCACCATATATAATGATGTCAGGCCTGGCTCTATACAATAATTTATATATGCATTTCTGCACCATATAAAACGATGTCAGGCCTGCCTCTGTATAATAATATAGATACGCATTTCTGCACCGTATATAACGATGTCCGGCCTGGGTCTGTATAAGTATTTAGATACGCATTTCTGCACCATATATAACGATGTCCGGCCGGCCTCTGTATAATAATTTATATATGCATTTCTGCACCATATATAATGATGTCAGGCCTGGGTCTATACAATAATTTATATATGCATTTCTGCACCATATAAAACGATGTCAGGCCTGCCTCTGTATAATAATATAGATACGCATTTCTGCACCATACATAACGATGTCCGGCCTGGGTCTGTATAAAAATTTAGATACGCATTTCTGCACCCTATATAACGATGTCCGGCCTGTCTCTGCATAATAATTTATGTATGCATTTCTGCACCATATATAACGATGTCCGGCCTGGGTCTGTATAAGAATTTAGATACGCATTTCTGCGCCATATATAACGATGTCCGGCCGGCCTCTGTATAATAATTTATATATGCATTTCTGCACCATATATGATGATGTCAGGCCTGGGTCTATACAATAATTTATATATGCATTTCTGCACCATATAAAACGATGTAAGGCCTGCCTCTGTATAATAATATAGATACGTATTTCTGCACCATATATAACGATGTCCGGCCTGGGTCTGTATAAGAATTAAGATACGCATTTCTGCACCATATATAACGATGTCCGGCCGGCCTCTGTATAATAATTTATATATGCATTTCTGCACCATATATAATGATGTCAGGCCTGGGTCTATACAATAATTTATATATGCATTTCTGCACCATATAAAACGATGTCAGGCCTGCCTCTGTATAATAATATAGATACGCATTTCTGCACCATATATAACGATGTCCGGCCTGGGTCTGTATAAAAATTTAGATATATACATTTCTGCACCATATATAACGATGTCCGGCCTGCCTCTGTATAATAATTTATATATGCATTTCTGCACCATGCAAAACGATGTCAGGCCTGCCTCAGTATAAGAGTTTATATATGCCTTTCTGCACCATATATAACGATGTCCGGCCTGGTCTGTATAAGAATTTAGATATGCATTTCTGCAACATATAAAACGATGTCAGGCCTGACTCTGAGTAAGAATTTAGATATGCGTTTCTGCATCATGTAAAACGATGTCAGGCCTGGCTCTGTATAAGAATTTAGATATTCATTTTTACACCATATAAAACGGTCTTGGACCTAGCTGTGTATAAGAATTAAGGAAGTTATTTCTGCACCATATAAAACGATGTCAGGCCTGGCTCTGAGTAAGAATTTAGATATACATTTACATTTCTGCACCATATAAAACGATGTCACACCTTATTCTGTATAAGAATTTAGATATTCATTTTTACACCATATAAAACGGTCTTGGACCTAGCTGTGTATAAGAATTAAGGTATTCATTTCTGCACCATATAAAACGATGTCACACCTTATTCTGTATAAGAATTTAGATATTCATTTCTACACCATATAAAACGGTCTTGGACCTAGCTGTGTATAAGAATTAAGGTATTCATTTCTTCACCATATAAAACGATGTTAGGCCTGGCTCTGAGTAAGAATTTAGATGTATACATTTCTGCACCATATAAAACGATGTCACGCCTGGTTCTGTATAAGAATCTAAATATGACAGAACCATATAAAACGATATACGGACTGCAATGTTGCCATATCAAGCCTGTATATGAATGCAGGAGGGTCAGTTTTGATTTTTAATATCTACATAAATGATCGTCCCTTCAATCAACATAACACAATCATCGACACGTTTGCTGATGGCACTACATTGTACGCTGCAGGTATGACATTCAGCGATATAAAAGCATGCCTCAATGAGCTAGCTAATAGCATTGACATATTAATTCTAAAACCGGTCGACAGTCCATATTTTAACTGACTTATCCCTATCTTTTTATATTGTTTCTGAGTTATTGTCTTTGTTTCGATCTAACATACTTTCTAACCGTTGGTACTATTGGAAATTGGACTTCATACTGAAAGGTATTGATATCATTATTGCTGTAGTTCAAACTGTCCAAGTGTATGGACGGTTACAGTGAGTTGATAACAACTCAAGGACGGACGATATCATGGTACAAAACAGTTACATGTAATTAGTATTTTTTATTGTTTAATCGACCTCTTTTGACAAAAAATATGCATTGCATAGGATACGTTGCCGCACGTTGCGACATATCATTTGGAACTTAATTGTCCATCATCCGAGACTGCGTTCGAAATGGAATTAAATTATTAAAGATAACATCATTGTCCTGAAAGCGTACACAATTTGTCAACTTCATGCTGCAATGCTGTGAATTTTCTGATCATGTATACATATGTTTTATATATTTTCATGAAAAAATACTGATTCACGTTTTCGGTATTTTTCTTTTCAGAAATGGAACAGCTTGGTCGTCTTTCTTGCCCTATTTGTATCCTCTTCAGCGAAAGGTAAACTAACTCAAAACATTCTATTCTATAACAATTACTACTTTGTTGTTTTAAGTTGGCTTCAATAAACGAAAATTAAACTTGCATGACCTCAAATTAAATTTAACAATTTACTTTTTGTAAAAGCATTTTTGTTCATCGTGTATTTTTGGAAGATTTTATTACAAAAGCTATGTTTTAAACTTATATTGTAATAGTTCGATAATTGCAATTGCTAGCATAGATGGCATTGAGTCAGGACGCGGACGTTTTATCACGCGACCGTCGAGGCTGATGAAAGAGTAAGTAACAATTATAACGGCAGTTTCTTTCCATTATTTAACGGTTTCTGACAGAAGATGTACGGAAGGGGGTGGATAGTCTGGCAGCATATAGAACAGCTATTGTTGTGTATGCTGTCTAATCTGCAAATATGATACAGGGTATGGTGAAAATCTGGATGATGGATCTTCGTGCGAACTTTGTACGTACAGTTGATCATTCAGTTGATACCAGATCTAATCCGTATATTGGTTCGACTGGAAGACATGTTCGTCAACAGCTTATGGTCTTATCGCACTCGACACCGCATTACTGACAGTTTTCTTGGTCATGAAACTTACCTGAAGAAAAGTAATGACCAAGTATTCCATTCCAATTATTTGTACGTACACCAAATTAAACAAAATTAATATTCGTCTTGAATGTTGTATTAATCTTATATTCAAATGGCACGTATAAGACTTGTTGTAGGAATGCCACCAAATTAAATAATATTACCAAGTGATTCTGCAATATGCGATTAATCGTATGTTCAAATGGCTTTTTGTGAGAATGCCACCAAAGTCTATGTGATATGGAAACACTCGATTATTGTAACTACCTGTTTCAGTGGTGACTTCGATAAACTGTACGCACCAAGAAGTAGAACTAAGTGCACGTGAAATTTTAACGGAGGTGGTGGCAATTGCAACAGCGTTCAACATGCAAACTTTAACTCGACCACAAACACGTGTACATGTTCTCACGGCTATATAGAGAAGGTGAACACTTGTTGTAAGTATTTGTGTACGCTGGCCTGTTGTTATAATATCATCAATACTTTCACAAACATCATACATATCTACCGCAAAAAGTGATGTCTTAGTGAAGTTAAAATTTGGCTGAAATTTTCACTGCTGACATTTGACTTCACTCCGAGTTAGCTGTTAACTCGAATTGTCAATTTTGACTTCACTACCGAGTTTTCATTCGAATCCATTTTGTTCAGCCGTGAACTCACATGTTCAATTTTGACTTCACTTCTGAGTTCATTTAAAACTGTCAGCAGTTCATATTTTTACTACATTTCTGGACGCACAAGTAACAACTAACTTCCAACTGCATAGACCAATTTGACTTCACTTCTAGTTAACTTCTGTCAACGATTCATTCGAATGTTCAATTGTTTGACTCCCTCTGAGTTACTTGATCTAATAGTTCACTTCGGAGTTCACATTTGTCAGCGGTTCAAATATTTGGCTTCTCTAAGTCTTCTGGTGAACACGATTAGTAACAACTAATTGCTAACTACACAGACTTAGACAAAGACATAGATCGCATGTTGTCATCTTTACTCGTCAACATAATCTACGTGTACATAAAGCATGTCCGAAATATGTCAGGTCACAGTAACGCATTGTTAATTAACTTGATGTAATTGTTTTGATGTATCTTTATGAAACTAGATTATACCGCTGTTTACAGCTGGTACATTGGATATTTTATTTCCTCGTTAGGTTATGTGTGTACATTGTGTCGTGTATTTATGTGATGTTATGTTGTTTGTGCTTTTATGCTCTGTTGTTGCTGTTACATTCTGCCTTCCCTGTGCTATTGCCTCATATATGTTAGCTTGTATTAGTTATCATTAAATAAATAGTTTGCATGCAAATTAGCTTGATGTGTCATCCCATTTACGAACGTTTGAATTTCATGTCTAATAAAAATGATTTAATTTTGCAGTATCATCGTCATCAATGAGCATCTGAATCGGAAATAGAATTGGAATGTTTGTTTTGATGACGTCATTGATGGAGCAGATCCAGCAGAAGTGGTACTTTGGTAGAATTTAATGATACGACTATTGACTTCCGAAACAATGAAGATGTTTCATTACTATATATATAAATGTTCTATCGCTGGCTTAGTATGATAAGGTCGTAGCTACAAAATCAAAATTTTTAGAAAACGAGAAATAACTGTCTTTACGTATGATACAATAAGCTTCTTCAACATCAGTTCCGATTTTCGTGAAAATAGGCTCATAAGCTGCGCCTTATGATGTAATTATTAAATACATGTATGCATTCGTCTTGTAGCTTACGACCTTCTCATTCTAAGCCAGCGATATACAATGTATATCAGATGATTACTATACGCCAGGAGGACTTGTGACTCAATAATGGATGGGACGTAATTCAAGCGAAAATATCTGACTTAAAATTCTGATAATGTGCGCAAGTGGACTTGATATCAAGTACTAATGCGGAGTTTAATTTCAACCGATGGTCATAGAGAACATAAGCTATGAAAACCTTATTTTCATCCGCCCAGAAAGATAAATGCATACATACGTCGAGCAAAAATCAATATGCCCCCCCCCCCCCGCATTATATGGGGTATATATGATGTGATTGGTTTGAGTCACAGGTGGCAGTATCAGTGTTTGGAAAATAAAAAAAATGAAAATAAAAATCCATCATTGAGCTAATACACTATCAAGGTGTAAAGCGTACTATATGTCTATGTCCAAAGATTGTGGAACATCGCATCTAAAAATTGACTTTGTTCCTAACAATAATTACGATACTGTGAGTGGAGCGGGTATCCAGCGCGTAAATGAAATGGCCTCGAGCGAAGTAAAATAACGAAAGTGACACAGTTTTGCTGTTTCGCAGTTATTAGATACATTTGAACGAGATTTCCGGTAAGAATGAATATCTTATAGTTTATTTGAATGACTTATTAAGCGATTTTCCTTCAGCGCCGTATTTTATGCTGAAACAACGAGATGCGATGTTCCCCAATCTTTGGCATATAGACATTTTGTACGCTTTATACCTTGATAGTATATTAGCTTAGTGACGGAATTTTTTTTAATCGTTTGCGGACCAAACACTGATACTGCCACCTGTGGTTTGAGTAGTAGACAGAAACACCATTGTACATACCTTTGTTCCTATTTTGCATTATTGTATACTGTATAATAAAGTTAGTTTTATCTTTACCAAACGTTTGAACACCTAATCAAAATGTTACATTTTGGTCCAATATTGTTAGCTATGGACATTTTGAAACAAAACATTTGGACGATTTTATCAAATATATTATTTCTCAAAGACATGCTAACTCTGAAAACAAAATGTTGGACGTCCAAACATTTCTGTTCAGATTTTGCATTGCTTGAATTCCAAACAATTATGTTTGATGAGTGCACACATTTTTAGTATACATGTATTTGGTTCAATGTTTCATGTTTGTATACGTGTATTCCTTTGTCAGTTTTAAAATTAAAATGTGTGTTGTGCATATATTCATCGTCATCTTTTCCTATTGTATCCGCAAATCTTTCCTTATTTTTGTCTCTGTTGGCGTCACTTCCTCTTTGTTTTGTTATTTTCATATGTATACCTTATTGTGAAATAAAATAACTGCCAAAGCAGTCTGTTGCTGTTATATTTATAATTTTATTTTGGTCTGGCATACTTGACTAACATTCTGTACCATTGGAAATTTGGTGTTGTGATGTTATTGATATATATTATGATTGAATAAAAGTTAAATTGTCAAACTATCTTACTTTAACTGAAGTCGAGGTGATACTAGTCTTCGTAAAAATATTTTGTTATATACTTGTTTTACCTGTACGTACTGTACATATAGTATCATGTCTGTTAAAAGATTTGTTCTTATTTCCAGTCCAAACATCGCTTTAATTAAATCACACTGATTCAAGGACGGACGATTTAATTATACACAACAGCTAAGGAGTATTGTTTTAATGTTTGAACGCATTGTTCTTTTGAAATACGTGAACTTATTTAGACACAACCTGCACGCGACGAGTACATGAAAAATGTCTTTAAATTTTGGCAGATTCCTTGTGACATGTCACAAAGCAGAATGCCAATTATGATTTCATAAAATTTACACAAGGATACAAAAAAAATACAAAAAACAATAGCATATTTTTACACATTACGTATCCATGATGCATGTTCAGCAAAGGTATATAAAATGAACGCATTACTTTAAATCACAATTTGTTCACAGAAGATTTAATGCCAAGGGACACCATTTAGTATTGTTTTAGTTATTGCTATACCGGTATCACAATAGGAAAATATGGAAATTCATTTGATCTTGGTATTGTTACATTTTGTTCTTAAATATTGCATAAATGGAGTGTTTTAATAAAATGATGCTAAATAAGTTATTTTTATTTAATGCAATTCTTGATAAACTTATAAATAAATGTTTAGAATTAAAAATTATTTAATTAAGAATCATATAGGTATCATATAAAATAATCGAAACGTTTAATTTTGTATCGTGAGCAGCTCACTTATATTTTCGCTCGTGGCTACGCCACTCGTGAAAATATTACATCAGCTGCTCACTCGGTGAATTATCAGCCGATCATACACGGAAAAATACAAATATCCTCTATATAATCTACACATATACATACAATTATGTCATATAATTCATTTTGAGTTTGGGCATGTAACCACTATGTCAAATTAAAGATTGTTATTGTCACGTATTGGGTTTCTTTCAGAAATTGGGCGGATTGGTTTTCTTTCTTGCCGTACTTGGGTTTTCTTCAGCGAATGGTAAGTCAACTCAAAATATATTCATATACCAATAAGTAAACGCGTTTGTTATTTTATTTTTTCTTCAATAAATTAGATTATGTTACACGCAGAATTTAATCGTTTATTTTTGTTAAGGGAATTTGTCCATTGTGTATTGTATGAGCATATAAACGCCGTTTGGTCCGTCCGTCTGTATAGGTCCTTCAGTCTGTCAGACTTTTTCCGGCTCAAAAATTGTTGGAATATGTTATCACGAAAAGTATGTTTTAAATATATTTCGAAGTTGTTCGATAATCGTATACTTATAACAATTATACATGTAATATACTAGTCTATTAGAATATTAGTATAATGGTGTCGAACCAGGAACGAATGCTATATTACTAGGCTATCAAGGCATATAATGGAGCAATAAGGGTTACAGGAGATATTTGTTTTTTACAGTTTCTGACATAACGTGTTCGGATGGCGGTGGGGAGTGTGGCAGCATGTCGAACAGCTATTGTTGTGTATGTTGTCTGATCTGTAAGTGTAATGCAGGGTATGCTGAAAATCTCGACGATGAATCTTCTTGCGAACCATGTATGTAGTGCCTTATAATAATATTCATTAATTCATTCAGTTTGTAATAATCTTTCTTAGTTAGGTGGTAGTACATCTCCTTATACAATTTATAGGTTAATTACCCTCGACACTGTGTTATTGGTATTGTAATCACATTGTCCAATGGATTAACTTGAAAACCTTCGCCAAACATCTTCCACAAACAATAAGGCCGATCGATCTCTGCTCTGGTGTAATGTCAATTGCATACAACAAATTGTATGTGGATACTGTCTTAATATCTAAGCTGATTATTAAAAAGGAATGTTAATAATCAACGCATTTCACCCATATTGATTTTATGTGATACCAAATAAAGAACTATTGATATAGTTCGTAAAAGTACGGTCTTGTAGTAGCTGAGAATGACGTCACAACCCAAGTCATTAACTGTAACTGTATTTTCAGTGGTGTCATCGATGAATTGCACGAACGGGGGCGGTGAATGCGTTCAAGATGCGAATTGCGACACTTCTACAAAATTATGTTCATGCAAACAGGGCTACATAGAGCAGGTTAACACATGTGGTAAGCCATTGTATGATGTTCTTATATAGTATTATGATATCATGAATGACGTCACAAACGTGCTATAATCCAACTCTTTTCAATACAGGGTGGACATACCACGTGGCTTATCAGCTTAGTCTACAAGTAAAATATGTAAAAAAAAAGAAAACAACCATAACTCTCTTATTATTTGACCGATTTTCACGAGATATGGTTCACGCTCAAGCCAAAAATGAGCAATACCAACGCAACTTTCCCTTGGTTACCACGGCAACGGAAGGTTGATATGATAGATTTTTTCATACATATATAATTTCGTGACGTCATCTGTCTCGTTCTCGACTATTTCACTCTTTTTATTTTGCAGTATCATTGTCCTCAACGAGGCTCTGGACCGGAAATGGAATTCTAATTTTTGCTGTGATGACGTCATTGGTGCAGCAGGTACAGCAGTTGAATTTTGGTAGTTTTCAATGAAACGATTATTGACTCTGGAAACAACAGAAGTGTTTTGACACAATAACTTACAGGGGAAGGGACATAATTCAATCGCAAATATCCGATTTGAAATATCTAACAATGCACGCAAATAGACATGATATCAATTACGTATGCGAAATTAGATTCCAACTGAGGGTTTGAAGAAAAGCGTTGAAAAACGTTATATCACCCGTCCAGAAAGATGACTATCAAAATGTCGATATGTTCCCCACAATATATGGACGACAGTATTCGATCGTTTTAAATAGGAAACAGAATTACCATTGTACATATATGTTTTTTATTGTATTTTTTATCTGACTGTGAGTTATATCTTTTTTTTTAAATGTGTTTTTTTTGTTATCTTAACTGTTATTTATATTTTAAAAAGCATGACTTTTTTGTTTTCTCTATTGTAAATATTTAAAAAAGCATAATAGCACTGTTATTAATTGTACTGTAATTTATATTTTAAAAAAGCATAATAATGTTGTTGTTATTTGTACTTTAATTGCTTTTTAAAACATAATAATATTGTTGTTATTTGTACTGTAACTTACATTTTAAAAAACCATAATACTATTGTTGTTATTTGTACTGTAATTTATATCTAAAAAAAATCATAATAGTATTGGTGTTATTTGTACTGTAATTTATGTTTTTTAAAAAGCATACTACTATTATGTTAATGTAGTCCGTACTGTATTACACATTTAAAACACATGGTGCATACTGTATATTGAGATGTACACGTAAATGAAAATTTTATCCACACAAACTGTAACTCGCAAGTTTAACACACATAGAAACAACTTAGAAAATAATACTCACAAAGTTCAAGGTTCAGGAATGACAAAATTTGACATTGTGCATTTTTCCAAAAGAATAAAAATGCATCTGCCTAAAGATCTGTCCACTATGCATATAACTGGGCTCCAAAAGTATAAACATGAATTTCCAAAGTACCCTTGTTATATGCGGACAAAATCCACTGAAAGTATATGCAAGTTACATTTATGAAAATTTCCTCTGGACATTCTGATGATTTATAACGTGTATATTTTTCTGAAAATCATGATGTCATTCTTGCCCTTTCTGCGTACATACTTTCATTTAATATACTAGTTAATATATACAAACATTTTTTGTTAAACATCATGTAAAGTCTATTTGTGGTTTTGTCTGAAGATAACGATGCTTTTTTGACATGCATGCGTATTGTGTTATGAAGGGCAGTTATTGCCAACCAGATATAAAATATATAGGACAGATTTACAAATAAAACATATATGTGTCAACATGAGCTTTTTGTGAACCTTTTTCTTTATTATGACCCAATTTACAAACATTAACGTATGTTGACCCTAATCTGTCACTACATGACTAAATGTGGAATATTTTACAACGTCAATTTTACATACGCAAGTATTACATATTATATAAAATTTTGTTTAGATTACATAATTTTGAATATTAACATATGAACATGAATTTTTATTAATGTAACATGATTTTATATATTAAGATTATTCCATCTGAAGTAGTTTTGAACAGTACTCTGCAAATAATTTAATTATCCAGTCTGTTGGCTCTTATTGGAGTTTGATTCAAATAATAAATAAATGTTATTGATTTACATGTATTTTAACTGAGATTATGTAGTACACATATTTATATCATATCATGTCATATTACATGGTATTGGCTGCATGAATAATAATACATAAATCAATAGTACATGTTATGTGATTGCAATCTCATTAAAATCAGACCTATACTTACCCTACACTACTTAACGCTGAAATAACTAATAGCGTACGGCAATGGAGCTGATTTTAATGAGATTGAGGTGATTGTTGAATGATGTTTGCCGTTATTAAAACTTAAAAAATATATATATATACTTTAGCTCACCTTATTTCTTGAATTCACATTGGCCTTCCCTCACCAACAGAATTCATTTGGTAATCTCGCACAAAGAAACCGGATCGCCATTCACTAATGATTAACACAGTCAAACATATTGGACAAACATGGACACCCACCTCAAAACAATAAGTAATCAATTCGAGCTAATATTGCGACCATCAAATGTCCGTTGTGCGTGGTCTGCCGTGCCATTCCAGAGGCTTCGTAATTATTTACTTAATGCTTATAAAACTTCAACTCAGAAGAAAATGTCAATTACATTCCTGTATACTGACATACTGAGACACGGAGACAAGACACTGAATTACAGGTGTTCTAATGGAGAAGACAACTTAACCCGAATGTACCATCTACCAGTAACTTACAAAACCAAAGCACAGGGAAAAGTTAAATGTTATCCTACATTTATGCTGACTACTAGTACTTAAATGTGCATATCTATGTACTAGAGTATTCTTACATATTCCTCATACATTAATAATTTAATACCTAAATATTAAATGGCAAATTCAAAAGTATTAAACAAAAGAAGTCAATACAGACTTATTTGATAAAACCCGTCCGATTAATTTGCAATTGAATCTTCCACTCTATCATGTAAACGCTCAATTATACATCCGGTGAAGACACCTGGTTTGGTCAAATAATGTTGAACAATAAAGTGAAAGTTCGTCTACTACGACCAACGGAAGTTTAAAGAAAACCGGAGAGGAAACACAAAGGAAGACTACTGTTGAATGATCTCCAGTTGGCTTCGACCTTTTTGCAGTCTCTGTCCGTCATTCATTGCATCCTCTCCATCAGTGGACGTATTCCTGTTTTTCAGGTTATCAAATCTATACCATCTTATGTACTGCCTCAATGTCCGATTTTCTCACACTGTTTTGTCTTTCTAATGTCACTGCCAGTTTGGTGTCCAGTTTCTGCTGCAGTAGGAGACAAACGTCTTTAATGTCTATAGCACCTTCGGACTTATCGGGAACTAAGTCGCATAGTCTGATTGCATATTTTGTAGCAATACAACTTACATTATCATTTTATATATCCCAGACTATTGTAACCATTGTGTGCATGTATATTTGAAACCCGTTTGTGCAAAACGAATAACATTACCCTCCACCCCCTTTGTACGAAAATAGAACATTTTTGTGCAATAAATACGCATTATGACATTTGAAATGAGAAGATTTCGTGAAAAATTGTGAATTGCGATTGAATTAAGTGGTGTGTATATCTCCATCTCGAAAGTAATATAATATTATCACACACATATCGTCCCTTTGGTGCAACAAATTTGTATCTCTGTATAGTATATAGTAAGATACAACCTTGTTGTGCCAAAGGGACGATAATTATTTAGCAAGTTTTTTGCAAATGGTTTAAAATATGTCTATACTATACTTGGAGTAGGCATAACCGTGTCAGTCGGAGTGAGTCAGGCTTACATTAAATAGTTCAAAGCTGTGGTAGATTCCTATGATAAAGGTAAGATTTGTTTTTGTTCGTTCTAAAAATGATAGATTTTCAGGATTTCTTTTTTCTTTCTATTTAAGAAAAAAACAATCTTATGAAATTAGTTCTGTCAGTCGCTCGAAGTGCATTATCAGTGCCGAAATAAAACGTGGAAAAGATCGTACTATCTGGCTAAGATCCAGACTGCTAGAGAAACTTTGTCCACGCAAGAGTTATTATGAAATTTATATTTTACGGTGTATGATCGTTTGATAACTCACCGAGTAAGCAGTTGTCGTAATATTTTCACGAGTGGCGTGGCCTCGGACAAATTCTTGTTTTTCCTTACCCATAATACGAATAAAGAAACATAACTAGACTCGTATTTTGGTGTTTATTTATTCATGTCGCCTCGTGTGGGTAATTTCACAACATAACCGTTTGTGCCGTGTTGCATACGACGTTGGTGCCATACATGGCCGGAACGAAAGATGACCATAATTTATTTATGAAATACATATCGCTGGCTTAGAATGTTAAGGTCGTAAGAACAAAATCGATAGTTTGAGAAAACAATAACAAAAAACAGTCTGAAAACTACTCTTAACGTGTGGTTAAACAAACTGTTTCTACTTCAGTTTGGTCACCCAAGTTCCGATTTACAGGAAATAGGCCCATGAGAAGTGCATTATGATGTATCGGTCCTATAAGGTCGTAAGTAGTTGTTACGACCATCCAGCGATAAAATTATTATTTGTGCATGGATAAAAGCTCAATATAATCTAGTCCACACACGTATATCAATCAACATTGTATAATATTCAATATATTTCCCACATTTTTACTTCAATTTTTAAATATGATGAGTATCGTGCGTATCAACTATCCATGGACGAAATTTAAAAATACGGATGCTTTTAGTTTAGACAGTAACTGGGAAATACATACCAATATCAAGTAAGTCATGGTTAATGTACATCCAATTTAAAACAACGTACGAGTATATAGAATACTAGCATTGTTTTACTTTTCAAATTTGGGACAGAGCTTTCAATTTTCGGGAATATATCGCTGTTTCCGTAATTTGTGTGAAGTTGGCTGCAATTTTTCAGCTGTCTATTCAAAATTTTGAATCAGCAATTGGCAACGGGCTGCTAACTTCACACACCTGTTTCCGTACCATATTCTAGTAGGAAGTTTATGTTTTTTCTCGGACTTGGCCTTAATTAGGATTATACAGCGTTGGTGTTCTACTGGTCTGAAAAAGTGATACAGGGTCGGTATTCTATTTGTCTTAAAAGTGATTTTACATTTCAGTGATAGTTGCAGCGTTTCTTCTAGATATTAAGACATTAATCCACAACGATGTTTACAACGAGTGTATGCCTTGTGCTCTGTCTGATATATCCAGTAAGGTGTTACGATAGTTACAGACTATCAGGATTCACTAAACCTGAAGATTATATGATGACATGCATGAGGGGAATCTTACAGAAAGAGAAACCTGGACCAGAAGCAGATCTTTGGCAACAGGTACATTTATATTTAGTTGTATTTAATTGTATATTTAGTTGAATAGTTTAATATTTTGTTAAAGTATTAGTCAATATGGTCAAATTGTTCTTATATACAAGTAACAACAACCACTCTGTATTGGAGATAAGATGTGTTACCACGCAGTGTATCATTCAATGGATGAGGCAATATAACGACGTATTTGAAATATTCATTTTGGTGGCTGTGAAGGACATGCGTTCTTTGGCAGTGTGACAAGGCACTGCCACCGTTTTTGTATCACTTTGAATTGTCTGTACATTAACAGCATTAAACATAAATGCAATGATTTCAAATCATATTATAATCACCCTCAAAGGCAAAGGGGATATTGTAATGATAGGCTTAATACCGTCCGTCAGTCAGTCCGTTCGGCCGTCCGTCCGAGATTCTTTGTGCAACTCCTACATTTCTTAAGGCATTTTGGCGAAATTTACACAGGATAACTACTATGAGAACTTTGAAGCGCATATTGTCTGGCTCTTTTGTGATTCGATTTTTGTCTGAGTTTTGACCTTTTTGTTGATGATCTTCTATTCGGCGAGTTATATGGGTGTCTATGACTGCTTCTTGTTATGCCACTAACTTATTTATAAGTTGGAGCATACAGCATTGATGCTGACCGTCCGTATTTCTGTACGTAACGCAAATCTTGTGTGTTGAACTCTTCAGAAACTGTTGGAAGGATTTTTTTCAAACTTTCACACATTAACAACCTTGATGTGTAGTTGACTGCAAAGGATGGAACTTTTGCTGCGGTAATTTTACCTGAGTTATGGCCCTTTGTTTCTTTAACTATATGCCTCAATGGGACACCCGTGTCGATGAACGCATTTCTTGTTTCTCTTAAATTAAATGTCGTGTTTCATACAGTGTAAACCCTGGAAGGACCGAAGTTGCTGTACAGAGGATGTGACCAACGCCCTACATGTAAATAAAACATGGTACAAGGTTGACTACAGTCATTGTCGGGTTCCAATGTCGGATAAATGTGCAGCCAGATTCAAACAAAACGATTGTTTCTATGAATGTTCACCTAATGTTGGACCTTGGTTAGTCAAGGTAAGTGTTCGTATCGCTGACTTGAAAAAGAATGTCGTAAATGCCACGTACGACCGTATACGACGGATACATATTTACAATCTGAATCAAAATGCGTTTCATATGAGCCTATTTTAATGAAAATCACTTAAGCTGGGGTCTTCATAAAGCCTCTATCTTTAGTGTTATGGGCAAATGCGAAAAAATACTTTGTCAATGTCTCCGGAACGGAACGAGAAAACTAGGTCGGGGTTTGGCTGCTTTTCATTCGGTCACTCAGGATGAGTTTATCAACTGAATGTTTTAATCGGTCTGTATGTGATTTGCGGTGATCATGGATAGCGCCAAAACCGAACCAAAGCAGAATCACTCTAATACTATTAGATATGTTATAGAGTGATTCTGCTACAGACAGTATTGTGATCCCACATTAGGGATATATTTATACTAAAATATAATTACTTATAGGATGATAACACGAATATTCGGACTGAGCAATTTATCAATGTACCATTGTGCCAGACAGAATGTGATGCATGGTGGGAGGATTGTGTGGATGACTATACATGTGTAGATAATTGGTCAAGAAAGTTCGACTGGTCATCAGGTTCGTGTACCCTTTTGTATTTACATATAATTTATGTATTGAACGAAGTATTAGTCCGGCTTGGTCGCTATTGGTAAGATATTAATCAATTTGTTTACATGCATTGAGTGCATGTAGAAAAAGATATTAATAAATCTGATAGGTAAGGCAACACTGTGCAGAAACAACAGAGCATGTCGCACGAATATCACGAATAACAACCATAAGTCATAAGAATAACCATAACAACCTAACAATGCGAGTTACGAAAGCGATATGTTTCACTGGACCGGAAAAAAACTTGATTCAATATAATATATATTGTTGAACTAGTAACAGATATTTCTTGATTGAACTTCAAATTTTAGAGAAGCAAGCGGTCGTCATTCATTGGTCTCATACATGTTTCTCCACCAAGATTACAATGTAGTACCCATTTTTATTGTTTTTTTTTTCAAATGTTTATCAATTTATACTCTTATGTTCTCTCTATCTAGTGTATCCACAAGTTATATAATTATATGTATTCAATTTAGGAACAGCACAGTGTCCTGCTAACACAGAATGTAGAACATTTCGTGAAGTGTTTGGAAATTCTACAAATTTCTGCCAGAAGATATGGGATCATTCCTGGAAGGTCGTTAAGGACACAGACCCTAATGGATGTTTCGTAATGTGGTGGAATGAAGGGGTCGATAACCCTAATTATCAAGTAGCCTTAAAGAAAGCTGAGCAGTTAGTTTCAGATGCTAATTCACTGCCAATAGTCAATTTATTGGAGATTGTTTCGTTTATAGCATGTGTGTTTATACCTTCTTGGTAAAAGTTCAAGTTTGTTATTGCGGTTTGTGCCATAGGCATTTTATTTCAAGTGTGCTTAAATTTATTATTTTCCATAGTAACCGCACAAGTCACTTAGTGTACTCTCTTCTATGGATACACTAAGGAACTTGCAGTCACTATGAAAAATAGTGAAAATACGCACATTTGAAATCACATGCCTATGGTTTGTGCATGAAGTCTGTGAATCTTATATTTTGTGTATTCCTTTTTATAGCCTTTGAAAGTGTACGCAGCTATTTTGATTGGGTGTTGTCTTTCCTGTTCTAATTGGTACTTTTTACAATGTACTCAGATTTTCAATGCTTTGTTTGATTTATACGAGTATTATAACCACAGGTAACTGTATCATTGACAGAGATTAAAACGGAAAATATTTTTTGGTTATTTTTTCGTTGTCAATGAAACAGTTACCTGTGATTACGACCACAACATTTAAAAAGATAAGACACTCCAGAATGTGCCTGATGAAGCCATCAAACAGCATGCAATGGATAGAATTAAGATTGGGAAAAGAGATATACTGGACATTTAGCGACTAATATTACAGCTGATTTGATTATTCTCACTCTACTCTGACGTATTTTACATCTGAAATATTAGTATAGAGACTTTACTTACCACTGATTTGTGAGGATGGCTTTGATTTGAACACAATTTATTACGAATGTTAACCTTAATTTGTCTGCACGATCCAAATTGCGTGTTTGTGCTAAATGAAGAATAACAAACAATGTTGATATTTTTATCACAAAAATCTACATTCTTTATATCATAGACTTTATTTGGATATAAATATTAAATCATAAATATAGAACATATTCTCAAAATATGTAAGACACACTTGTTTTGAAAATTTCCTGAAACTGTCTTAGAAAATTGCAAAATTTTCTACATGTCGTTGTTTATTTGCATGATTTTTCTTTTTAAGTTAGGGCTGGTATTCACATATTTTACATGCACATATTTTCCAATACTCATGTTTTCTGTGTGATTACTGTAGCTCTTTCAACAAGTGTTAATCTTGATCTTAGTTAGCTGATGCACTTACGGAAATTCGAAGATGTTTTCACTTTAGATGCTTTGTGAATACCACCTCAGTTCTCTAAACAGAAAATTCTTCTCCATCTTCCAGCACTGTTTCTTCTCAGTGAAATTCGATGTTTATTCCCCTATGTACGGTATCAAGTTAAGGACTACGTTAGGTTGGTGGTTTTACATCGATCTTGTCAACAATAAATGGAATTTCTATTTCTTTCACATCCAGTTTAGATTTCCTAAAGAGACAAAACAATACTCAACAAAATAAGAAGGTTTGCACTCTGTATGTGTATGATATGATGACAGGCCTAAGAAATTATATCTAAAAAGGAGTTTTAACATCCCATAATGTTCACTCATTCATTAGATAAAGATTACGAATGAGTGGAGGTTTGGGGATTTTAAAACTGTCATTTTTAGATATAATTTCTTATGCTGATACGACTATGCTAAATCTATAAGTAATATTCAATTAGAAACATTTGCACTTGTCGATACTGCTTAGGAATTTATATGGAATGTGTTTAGGCGTTGTTGAACTGTAAACATAAATACATGTAACATTGCTAAGGAACTCAATTTTTATATAGTGTCTAGAGCATTTTAATGCAGATCAAGTCCATTTTCAGTTTGTTTCAAATACTCTCCCTTTCAATGAAAGTAAGAATACGTTTACCGTTGCTTTTCTGACTAACTTTTGAATCAATGTTGATTTCCTCAACGGAATGTGTAAGCTATAGTTAATTACTTTCCATTTTATTAATTTTCATAGCCGCCAGTCTGTCAACAAATTTGCTTGTGTACACACTTTAAGGTAACATGTTGGGCGTAATTTTGACGGAACCTCATGGCTACAATGATCATCTTAACAACATCGATATTGGGTCATATGCCATCAAACACTAGGTCCCTAGGTTAAATCATAGAAAATATTGTTTAGAAACAAGAGGTCAAACTCAATTTTCTTTAAACTTGGTGACAATGATCATTTTAACAGAATCAAGGTCAAGGTCAAGTTCAATATTTCGATATATGTTATAGTCTTTATTTGGTTTATACATGTATTAAATAAATACTTGAACCAACCTTCCAAATATCTCTCCTTCATGCATAGTGTCTGGTAGTTTCTTGTTTAAAGTTTCTGGTAAAAAAAACAAACATAGTCCTGCTGCTATAGAAAGAACACCAAACACCAGTAATGGTTCTATTACACCAAACTTTCCTCCAATTAGTTCACCCTGGAAAATAAATTTCTCAGTACATTAGACTTACCAGTCTACTCTCGAGGACTTAAAAAACTCATTGTTTGACTTTATGTTAAATGTTTCTTAAATGACCTAGTATGTATCGTGTGTGGAAAAATCATTTTGTATTGCACGTACCAAACCATTGCTGGTGAAGAGTGCAACATCATATTATGGTTGGTTTACTGCCAAGTTGTCCAATGAGGGGTTTTAAAATCACCAAGTGCTTAATATATAGTGACATGGAAACAGATTTTAGTAGCAACGACTTCAAATATAATAGAGTCAAACCGCACATACCAACTGCTAACAGATATCATAATGACAAACTTGTCTGCAAAGACTACCGTTCCATACCATGTAAGATAGTTTCCATATGTCCATCCGACATTGATACTAACGCAGTTTTTGTGCAAGCTTTATCGATTTGTTTGGTTATCCAAGAAGGTTAATGCTTTCGAAATTCGCATTGTGAGGCTTTGACACCGGGTATCACCCGTACAGTATATGTTCCAATCCAACAATGAAATTATACAAACTGTTTAACAAAACTTTAGAAAATATAAAAGCTATAAAAAATAGTAAAGACAATCAGGGACCATAATTCTGTTGAAATGTCGGATAGTGATACTTGGCTTGACAAATTTAATGTACTTATGAGTGTAAACAAGTATATCATGTTTTAAAGCAAAGTACTAATGAACTTCCAAACAATTTTGGGTTTCAACGACTAGAAAGTATTGGCAAACATTTTCAGACGGAAGAACAAGACACTCACTATATGCCACAGTGGACCTTATTGAAAATTGATACTAACCGTCAAATATGTAATCCACAATAAATAAAGTCGTTATTATGCCTCCAAGAGCAGAAAACTCGGAGATTTAAAAATCTGCCTACTTACGGATTTAGCGATATATGGTGCAAGCATACCACCAACACGGGCAGCACATGAACAAAGTCCCATAGCAGCATTTCTGATCACTGTTGGTGAGATCTCGGCAGTAAACATATAAATGATTGAGAAGGCTGCTGAAGCACTGCATTTTCCTATCAATGCTAGAGTGATAGTAAGCGGCTGAAGATCTGTAAACATAAGGCGGTGGATTATAAAACCGCATAGTGGCACTACTCATCGTAAACGCATCATAAATAATAATGTGAGTAGGAATAGACGATAACTTGTACGAAGTTGAAAACTAAACCTGACTAGGCACCAAATTCAATTGTGTTTAAGTGGTAATTACTACAAAAAGGTTCGAATAAAAAAGATGCTGGATATTTAGTTTTAAAAGTATCCGGTTTTAACAGTGGGTAAAGCACACGCTTGTAACCCGCGATACCCGGGTTCTGCTAATGGATCGGACAGTTAATGTTCTTCAGTGGCGTTGGCTACGGTCACGTACTCCACATGCAAAGAGGTTTTCAGTTTGTTGTGGAGGTGCAAGTCAGCATTGTCTTTTATTGAACTGCTTGGGAAATGTTTAGGTCAACTGATCGACTAGTATACTGAAAAGGTGTTGAAAAGTGGTGATGAACTATTCAAAATTAAAGCTTAACCTACTTGCTCCTCCCAACAATACACCCGGTATGACAGCAATACAGGCCAGTCCTCCTACTATCATACTTCCACCGTTAGACCATCGTCTACCAGTCCTGTTAATCAGTGCCATACCAATAAACACACCGGGGATTTCGATAAAACCCATTAGGAAGAAATTCAGGAAGAAACTACCGCCTAGGGTACCAGCATTCATTGTGACGCCATAATACGTCATACTCACTATCATCCTGCAAAATATCAGGTAGAAAATAAAATGAAAATAGTTTTGTAATACAACATGTATCATTAAAAGGCCTGCCTTCGGAGCTTGAATTGCAAAAATTCTTCATTGGTCAATACATTAATTTATGAAACGTGTGAAACCATCACAATACGCATTTTTTTACAAGAAGTTGTTACTGGGTAAATTGGTGGTATAACGATAATGGGACATTTATCAAAGTATACCGAATTAATTTAAAAACTGAATTTTTATCAAATTTAAATATTAACACATTTCGGTATAAACCTCTACGGTGATAGAAACAAAATAAACTGGTATAATTTAAAATATCGAAATTCATACAGACACTAATCAGAACTTGTGGTTCCGATTAGGAGAGGGGGTGTCTACAGTAAATATGCAGTATATACAGCATTATGTGTCAACAGGCACGAAGAGAGGGTAAGTAAGTAAGTGTAGTAAATATTAAATAATAAAGGAAACACAATGTAATAAATATATACATACCATGTAAAACGGCGTAGTAATATACATACCATGTAAAACGGCGTAGTAATATACATACCATGTAAAACGGCGTAGTAATATACATACCATGTAAAGCTAAGATTCAGGATACGGCGTAGTAAATAAAACGTACCATGTAAAGCTAAGATTCAGGATACGGCGTAGTAAGACAGGACTCTTAAACACGTGCCACAATCTTCCACCAGATCCTGATTTCTCCACTTCTATCTGTCTAACATCATACATACTTTCAGTAGCATCAGACTTGTTCCCCTTTGCTGTGTTACGTACTATAACAAACGCGTCATCTTTTCTATCTTTGCTGATAAGCCATCGGGCTGATTCTGGTATCAACCTGTGAGGATAATGACGCTAAAGATTAAAGGTTGCATGAAGCCTTTTAAAAAAATCAAAGTCCTAATATACATAAAATTAAGTAAAGGTACACTACAAACAAAATTTAGGAACGAGCAGTATTGACCTATTAGGCCATGACTTTTTGGATGATTGCATCGACTTTGTATCCTTTATTCCACTGAATGCACTTTGAGAGAAGACAAAACACTTGAAAAAAAAGATATGAGGAAATCGAACAAGAAAGGCTGCACTAAACTTATCCAACCGAGCACAGAAAACAGTAACAACAAAACGTAATACAACTACATGAAACAATGTCCACACATAACCCTTATTAAAAGCCCTCGTCCCCGTTGTAAAATGCATGATGACATATTTACACAATGAAATAACAAAACACTGCGTTACTGCGACTTTACCTAATTAACGAACACCATGCCTTAAACCGCGAAATCCAGCCACAAACAAGAAATGAGGAAATCGGACAGAGAAGGCAGCACTCAACATAACCAGCCGAGCAAAGAAAACAATATTATCCAAATATTACAACATGACTACACGGAGTAATACCAACATTACATTTCACTAGGAAATAACAAAAAAAACGGTGATACAATATACCAAGTGGCCGAAAGAAAACCCATTACATGTACTAACCAATAATATGCTAGATAGAAGACACATGGTACTGCACAAGCCATGTTAATCCATCTCCAGTCACGTGCTATGTATGCTACCAGAGCCAGATAACAAACACCGATTGCAAAGAAGGCTTGTTGGAGCATTCCTGTCCATAAACGTTTAGATGGTCCAACCATTTCCATACCTTAAAAACAATGGGAAAAACTCCGCAATCAACTTGACATGATCTAATTATATATTAGAACAAATAATACTGGAACAATAACACATGGCTATATCGAAAAAAGTCTATTAACAACCAATCCAAACCTGTTCGATGGATTCTTTACATTCCAATTATATATCGATCGCGGCGTATGATAATACATATCAAGAAGCAGCTATAAATACAGTTTCTTAGATATCGGTAGCCTTGAACATTATGACACGTAAGCCAGACAGCTAGAAAATCATTCTAGTAAAAATTTAGCAGTGTGTATAGAATGTGGGCGACAAGGCGCTTGAACGTTGTTATTATTGTCCAATTATTAGATGTCGGTGACGATAACGATCATGGCACAGAAGATACAAAGGTAGGAAATCGTTCTAGTGAAAATGTATCTCTGTGTTTAGACTGTTGATGACAAGACGCTTGCAAATTTGGTATAGAAACGGGTTTCTAAATATGCTTAGATATCCGACTAGCTCTTGATTAGAAGAAATGATTGAATGTTTGGTATGTGCTATTAATTAAAGCTTACGGTCAAAGATAAAACATAGAAGTGCAATAAATTAATTCCAATGGGATCCTGTGTTCTTTTCTGAAGGGACTACAAGTACAGGGACAATCGGGTGATACTAGGTGTCCGGACGCGTTGTTCTAGCTCGTTCCAAAGAGACACATTGGTGGTATATTTTTATGAAACTAAACACTGTTTAAACCAAGCATTAAATGTTATAAGTACCTAGGACTGATAGACACATGAACCCGCCATGTGACATTCCACCGATCAAGAATTGTAGTGTCACAAATGAATAAAACTCAGGTACGAACGATACTGACACAGAACATATCAACAACACCAAATATGCCAGACTCATACATTTTACTCTACCAATCCTGAAAACACAGAAAGCAAGGCATCATATTTGTGATACTGATAAATACTTAAATAATCAAACTGACAAAACTCATCGCATGAACAAGGCTTTTATTTCGTCATACTCATTAGCGATCTCATTATGTTGATATTCAGAGACGTAATAATAATTTAATCAATGACAAAATAATTTCATACATTGCAGTGGACAATATCTTTAAATACGTTGAAAACATTATTATGCATAGTGTTTTCTATTACAAATAGACACAAATAATGAGCTATATAAGTAAAAACGAATGCAAATTCAGAACACGTGCAACAATTCTATGCAAATTAAATTATTCAACTTACGACTTCTCTCTTCTGAGTCCAAGCAAGGAAAGAAAGTTCCCGCTTACAAACTTTCCTTTATATACCCGTCTAAAAATAGCTTCTGTGATTCACTTGGACCAATCATGGAACAGCGTCATTTTGTCATTAACCAATAACGGGGTGGTATACTTTATACACGTTTTTCTGGTTAAGACAAATTGTTTATTCTCGAGCTAATAAACGCAACAGTCATGTTCTATCGTAACCTATTTTTTCCAACTGTTGTATGACGGGTGGGTCAACATTGGCAACTTTTCTGTCAATATTCCGTCATTGACCATTACTTGTCGTTGAGTATAAAGCCCAGGAAGGATTCGACAAGTAATAAATAAAAGGTGAGAAAATTTTCAACTTACGCATCTGACAGTAGACCTAACAGAAAATCTCCAACAAGAACGCCAAAGTAAAACAACATCTGTACATGAGAAGTTTTTAACGCATCGTCACACACAAGATTCAACTGTAATAGATAAACGTATATATAATATAAGTGCAACTCTCATTTCTGTGGATCATTTCGTGAAGCAGGGGAGTTGACTCATATATGAAAAGTTGATCTCTTTAAGTATTACATTGCCGCAATAGTGCCTACAATCTAATGGGTAATCTTCCCCTTTTAACTTTCCCGGGCTACATTCATTCTTGTAAGAGATCGTCAAAGTCATTTAATGATGCTGTTTTTACATTAGCCTCCGTCATCTTTGTACCACCAAATCTCCATTACATGTACTTAGAATATAGTTCCAAAATATCGTTCTGTCGATGTGCGGCGAGCAATTGCTTAACCAATGGTTGGTAATTCGTCATGAACTGTTTACGAACCAAATTACTCCCCTAGACTTCATAAACATGTACAATAGTGTACTATTAGTAAGTACAACCAGTTAATTCCTCATAATTAATGCCGGAACACGTATAAAAGATGTGGAAGTGATGATGAGCTATACAAAGACTGTGTTGATGCACTCGAGCTAAGGGGTCAAGCAAAATCACTGGATGCAGTGTCTATTTTAGAGCTGGAAAACAGTTACTTTGGACGGGTGAGTTTTAGTTTGGACGCGGTAAATATTTGATTTTCTATCTACCAAATTGTGATCCATAAACCTAAACTAGCAAAGCGTATGTCTTAATGGTTGCCACGTGTAAGTTGTCATCATTTTCTTTGAAAAGATAAAATAAACATAATAGTCCTTACCTGTGAGGTAAATGTTTTAGTGAACACTGTCGTATCATAAACCCATTCAGTACATTTAACTAGACTCGCATTGACACGTTGGCTTTCCCATTCTCCAGGGTTGCTTGGTCCTCGTACATATAGGTGGCATTTATCATACATCAGTTCAGGGTCATCACTACCGGGTATTGTTGCATTTATAAGTGCTTCGTGTTCCAAGCTCTGTACGGCAAACGTATCATTAAGAAGAGATGGTATTTTGCATCTGAAATATTTAGGAACGGTATTTATTATTCAATGTTACAATTGTTCAAGGTATTTGTTGCACTCACAAAAAATTTTCTCAGACGACAGCTTTTTACCTTCCGTCTTCGTCCGCACTGCCGTGGAAATGTTTGGAGTTTTCCAATACCCCGGTGACAATATAAATAACGGAGATTTTACCATCAGCTGTCCCGTGCAGGACCATGGAATGGTGGCAGTTTTTTTAGCCTAAAGTAAACAATCCGGTCCATCGCCAGGGGTGGGGGCCGTGGATGCAACTGACTGGTGCAATAAAGTACAAAACATTATAAAATAGAGAAAACTATGAACACGAATTGAAAGGATGTAAACGTTATATAGCAAGACATAAGTAAAGTGACAGATGAAATATGCTTTTAAAACCAAAACATATCAGTCGATATCAAACAGGTTATTTTTCTCCAACTTTATCTGTGTAATACCTACACTGTGCCCTTGTTAATTCTTAGCAATCGGATTCACTTCCTTGATTCACATGGCATCCATTCACATGGTAGTGCCAATTTGATAAATGGACAAATTTGAATACGTAAATGGCGAGCACGGATATCTTAATCGACGACCAAACAGTTCTCACCAATTACCGAGAAAAAATGAAAAGATATTTCCGTAACGAGGAAATAGTCATGAGTTGTTTCCCTTTGACCACATAATAATAAATCACTGGAAGCGATAAATTATTATTTGGTGATTTCAATATATTTTTGAAATTATGGAGACATATTTGCGCACACTTACTTCTGACAAATTATGATAATTGATAGTGTTTTGTTCATTTAGCTCATTTAATGAGATAGTAGAGAAAAATATGCTAGTTATAGGGAATGCCTCTTTAACGTATGACCTTTAAACGTGATGTTGCATTGAAACAACATGCAAATGTGCCGCGGACAATAACAGGAGTTAGAGTAAACAACTACAAACACAACAGCAACTACACACCATAATAACAACATTCAAAGAAGCTTCAAACATATACCCTTAGCATGCCATTTTTATATAAACGAATTAGGCGTTGTGGCTTTGGTTTGTGTCCTACTACTTATAATGGTTGACCTCAAAGATCAAAATGATACGATCAACACTAATACAATTTAAGTTTATGGAAGTTGTGACCATGTTGAAGCAATTTAATAGTAACGTTGATATATTTTATAAAGTTTTCAATTGTTAAAATTTACAAACCGAGAACTAGCTCCTGCAAAGTAGATTACTTGAAAAGCTGTGAATTCCATAGGACGTTGCCCAGTGAGCATCATCGTCTAGTTTATATTCGAAATCATATTTGCTTCTATTGTAAGATCAAGATCCAGGTAAGATAGTTTGTATCAGATTTATTAAGTTTTTACATGTCGAGTTTTAAAATATTCCAACTGAGAACTAGCTCTTGCAAAACAAATTAATTGAAAAGGATAAACTCCATAGGACATTGCCCAGTGTATAGCATCATTTACGTGTAGTTTATATTCGAAATCTTAGTTGCTTCTATTGTACGATCTACATCCAAGGAAGATTTGTTTAGCTTTATTTATTTTTAATCGGTAAAAAAATAAATCATTAATTACTAGAAGTATATGCGAAATGAAATGATTATCAAGATCTAAAATATGACCAAGGTATCGGGGAAGTAATCTATATCTATACACTAATCTAGGTATAGAAGATGAAGAGATCGGACAGGGAAGCCTAACGTGCATCCGTTTTTGTCGCAATACTAAACAGATTATATCTGTGACAAATGATGCACAAGTTATTCCCAAAGAAATTATGTAATCTGTCACAGAATGTACTGCCAAGAATGACAAAAATAAGATCAAGAAGAAAGATATGTGTTTCACAAATGTTGCTACCGGTCCACATAATGGTCTTATCCAATTTATCATAGATATATAACATTACTAGAATTAGAACAGTTGCATGCCAGATACATATTTTCACTCTACCAAATTACTTAAGTTTTCTCAAGCTGCACAAATCGCTGGCTTAGAATGAAAAGGTCGTAAGTACATAATCGATAGAAAAACTGTCCGAAAAATACTTTTTACTTATAGTCCATGTGACAGACCGAAATCCATTACCAAATTGGTGAACAGATCCAACAATGATTTTCGGTTAGCTTGATATCTAAGCTGTCCGAAATCAGTTGATGGACTTGCGGGACATTTTGCCAAATGACCTTTTGGCGGCCATCTTTAAAGATGGCCGTCGTTATTTTAAGCAATCAGAGGGTTAAGGAAAACTTCGATTATTCCTCACTCACAAGGGCTATCGTCTTGTGATTTGTCTTAAAATGTTCGCAATTGAAATGTGCATATAGCAATATATTAATATAAATAATATAATGTGGTTATTAATTAATAATTATTGATTTTTTAAGGAAATCATGATATTTTTCGATTTTTGTCGTTAATTTTTCTCTTTCAAATCGGATCTGAGTGTGTATTTGACCATTTGTTGATTGTTATATGCAGATAAGGGTTCAAGGCGTCCATAATAAACATTACATTGACAGATTTTCGTTTAAAAATCCTTCATGAGCCCGGAATATTGGAAACCTTAAAGTTTAATAATAGTCCTGTCTATAAATGGGATATTTAGGTTAGACCCAACATTGGATTGTACAGTGAATATTTTTTGGTTTTCTGTTAGAGAATATGTTGCTATTGAAGAATCTGAATGATGACCAGCTATCATCATTGAGCATTTTGTGAAAATCAAAAAGGCGTCCAAAATGGCCGCCAAAATCAGAAAAAACAATCAGAGATGCCAGAAATTAGTTACAAATTTCTTTTTTGCCGATTGGTTGTAGTTAAAATGTTTTTAACACATGTATTTATATTATATCTATTGTTATTCGTCGATTAAAATATTGTGGGATGGCATCCATGTCGGCTGAAATCAAAATGGCGGTTACAACGGCCGCAATAATTGACATATTGATATATTCTATTAAAACATTTATTGAAATGATTTTTGTTGATATCGGAATTAAAGAAGTTAACTAACATTCAAATAAAAGTTCTATTCAATTCAATTTACCCGTTGCCTTATTCAAAATGGCGTCCAAGATGGCCGCCAAAATCAGGAAATATGTCGGTGGTGCAAGCGATTAGTTACATAAATTACTATTGTTGCTTATTGGCAGTTGTGTAGATGTCAAACATAGTATCTATTCAAGCATAGCATTATTCATTGTTTGAAATTATTTAAGATAGCATACTAAGAAATCAACTACCGGCTGTAATGGCCATCATAATTGCTGAATAAGCATATTTTATTAAAATCGTATAGTATGTTCAAATAGTTTTTATTTGTATTAAACATTATATTTATCGGACATGCATTATGGTTTAACTTCAAAACGGCAGCAAAGATGGCCACTTAACATTACATAAGTGGTGAATAAATTGCAGATTATTCTTCTTTCTGTATAGTATATATGGTCGTCCTCTAGGGCATAATCGTGCCATTGATATTCAATTACAAGATCGTGTAAGCGGCGAGTTATTTATGTTAAAAACAAATAATCATGATTACCCACTATAAATAAGACCCCTTGAGAAGGCATAATCGCTGTCGACAATGCTCATGAATCTGGTTCTAGAGTTTCCAACCAAAGTCACCAATGATCTGCCTGATGTTGCTTGTTGTGCTAAAGTACCGTTTGACGAATTGCGTCCAATATACTGAACTGCCTCCAGCTGACAAATATTTGCCCTGGTTGACCCTTTACGAATTTGCGTATTCAAGGATTGATTTGACAGGTGTCTGGTAACATCGTACCCTAATCTTTTTCGATAGTGGGTCAAGTTTGTCCTGAAGACAGCGATGCTGTTGTTAGCTTTCCTCACAATGGTAGCAACATTGGTACTCAAGGAGACCTCATCTATGTATACCCCGATGTACTTATCTCTGCCACAACTTGTAACGTGTCATGCTGTTGTGGATGAAAAACGGAGTCTCAACACGAGTGCTCTTCCTAGTGATGCGGGTGACCATATACTTGTAAGGATTAAATGACATGAACCATGGACCCTCCCATTCATTGTTGTAGTCTGTCAATGTCATCTTGTTAGCCTTAAGCATTTTCTTTAGTAATTACCTTGTTCAAGTGGTTGTTGTCAGCAAGCAGATGGTGAGTAGATACTGCATGTATTAGAAGATGGTAGGTATACAACAGAAAAAGTTGTCCAATGGCTGATGACTGGTGCTGTGTTGGTGGACTGTTCTCCGACTAGTACATGTTGGGTTCTGATTGCAAGAATTATGCTAGTACTAATCCTACCCAGCAGGTTCCACTGATATTGTAATAATTCAGTTTGCTGGCTTGCCTCTCCTCTCCTTAGACCGAA
The DNA here is from genome assembly GCA_963678985.1 of Spisula subtruncata. NCBI lineage: Eukaryota > Metazoa > Mollusca > Bivalvia > Venerida > Mactridae > Spisula > Spisula subtruncata. The sequence goes on along the minus strand of OY787664.1, from coordinate 47,003,721 downwards.
GGCTTTGTTGATCTGATCTCCACCATCTAGGTAATAGTTGTAGTTGGTTATGGAATGCAGCTGACTCTCAGTGGATATCTTTCTGAACCTTGTTGTTAGTCAGCTAGTATCTAAAACGTGTCAAGAAGGGCCATGATCTGGCTTTGAAGTAACGGTGTGAGCTCGACCAGTTCACTTCACGCAGACTTGATTGAGATGGACCAGTAGTTGCTAGGTCGCTATAAATTGGTCTCTAGTTTTGATGATGGGTGTGACGCTCTAGTCTGAAGGGAGTATAGTATTCCAAAAACTTGTGTGGATGTTGTTTGGAATCTTTGCTTCATGCGTACCGTGACCAGTTATATTCTTTCTCACATCCAGTTTGTCCTCACCTCACCTCACCTCAGTCGTTCGTCTTACACTATCATCCCAGTGTCTGCGATGAACTTTCTGGTCTTCCGCAGATCATCAGCGTCTCCATAGAGCTTCTCTTGGAGAGTTGTGTCTGTGGGCCACGTTGCAGTTCGGTCCTGGTTGTGTCCTCTGCATCTTTGGAGGACATAATCGACAGTTTGTTCTTCTTCCCCGCATGGACAGATCGGAGACGGCACCAATTTGTACTTCCGGTACATGTGATGGTTCAGCCTGTTGTGCCCTGAGCGTATTCGTACCATAATCGCTTGTTCTGACCTGTTAAGGCGATGGTAGGGACCAGCATCTTTATATCTCTTTATCTCTTTATATCTCACATGTACTGGCGGTTGTGCTGACTGTGCTCCCAGTTTTGCCAATTCATCTGCTGTTTCATTTCCAGGCATTCCACAGTGGGCAGGAATCCACTGTAGGGCTAGTTTGCAGTGAGTACTAAGGTTATGTAGTATTTTGGCTAGTTCTGGTGTTTTGTTGTCATCAGTATAGACATGGGTCCATATCTCAGGAGGGTATTCTTGGCGTATCAAGTTATCATGGCTAGTGTCAGGCTCTTTCGAACACATTCATCATCTTGCTTGCCTGGCTCGAGTTGAGGGACTTGGAGTCTCACAGTTACTGCAGACAGATCATTTGCTAATGGGTTGACTATATTATCCCTGACAAGAGGTGTACTTGCTATGGTCAAATCAGGTGCAAATTCTTTGTCTAACTTCTTGCTTTCATGTACAAAGCTGCTTCGCTTGATCCGATTTTTTGGTAAATCCAGCCAATCTTGTTGCCGTTTGGTGGTTCGGTATTGATCCGCACTTCTCCGCTTGAAGCATGACTTTGGCTTGCCTTCGTTTGTATAATGGCTGGATACCAGTGAACTTTTCCATGCATTCAATCGGTGTAGACTTCAGAGCACCAGTCATTATGCGCAACGCTTAGTTTAGGACCTTCTCGAGTGCTTGGCTGTTGGTATCCAGTTTGTCTATACTGAAGTTGTGCGGAATGCCCACTTCTTCATCATAGACGTTTGACTTTTCTGATTACTACTAACAATGGTTGGAAATACCTGGGATCGTTTGTGGGTTTGTAATTTTATATGGTACGTTGGCATAGTCTCTGAAATAACATTCATAATGTGTCAATATCAGTGGTATGAGAAAAGTGCTAGGCAAGGTCAATGCTGACGCCCTGGACCATGCTTATGATGTTAATTTCAGCCTTCTTTCACAAAAGTGTCGTTCTTGCCGGGATATTCCATCTTGCCGCTGTGGTCCTCGCCACTATGAATTCAGTGCTATGCTCGCAAACCCAAGATAGTGCTGTACTGGTTATACAGAGGACACGTTTGTTGTTTACCCCTATCGTGAAGATGGAAAATTGTTCTGAGTTTGTTTATGTGACCGTGTCTATAAATATTAAGCAAGTATGGCGATGGTAGGTGTTGTCTATAATCATGCCAGTTTCCAAGTCGATATCTGGTAAGTTGATGCTGCCTGTAAGCCATTTTGTCGATGTTGTGTAGGCAGGGTGGAGGTGGTTGACTTCATAAAAAGCTTGGTTGCTGCTGGGTGATCTGTAGATTAGTGTAATGGCGAGCGGATCGCTTCCGTGGCATATGAATGGTGCCACTGTGAACTCGGTGTATGCGTCGAGTTTGATGTATGTGCAGATGATCTATTCTTTGACGGCAATGTGTAAATAAAACATATATAACTATGTATGAAAAATATCTTATGCATATACCGTACCACGTTACCAACCAAACACAAATTAGACAATCAGTACCGGTGGTTCACAATATTGATGGTACTTGACTTAAGGATAAGGACAGCCAACCAGATAACACCATAGTCAACACTTGGTCAGTTACAAGCGATGTGACTATGTGGCTATCCTTATTCTCCAAAACTATTAGATAAGATCAGTATTGAATACCACTCCCATTTGAACATACATGGTTGGCAACCATCTTAGTTGTCATATCAAATATACTGCACATAAAGTGTTCTAATGGTACAGTAGATCTATATGTTTAACCTATCGCAGTATTCACATCAACACATTCCATTACGATACATGTTTTAATTCACTTTTTGAGTTTGACATACCTGTATGCGGTGGCCATTTTGTCACAATAATGCTTTCAGTCTTCATTGATACCATTTTAAACGGGGTAGGTCGATCACCAAATAGATATAATGTTATATTTTATACAGGGTATTTAAGTTGTTATTATGTTTGCAAAACTTACACTGCTATCGATCACAAAAGTATCAATTTGTAACTTCTTTGGACCACTAACACAATATGTAATTGATTTTGGAAGCCATTGTGGAAGCCATTTTGAATCAGCTAATGGTTCAATGCTTAAAACTCAAAGATTTCTTGGAGCATTTATTACATATTACAGTTCAATCATTTATTATACACCACTTCAACTTAAATTGTGATAAAAACAAATTATTTTCCTAACAGCTTGTCATTTTAGCCACCATGTTGATTCCAGCCATCACGGATGCCTTGTTACATTCACTAACTCAATCAATAATATTGAATATAAATAAATAATTATGTTTAAAACATTTAAACTACAACCAATCTGCAAAATGGCGATTTGATCCTAATTTCTGGCACCGCTGATTGTTTTTCTGAATTTTGGCGGCCATCTTGGACGCCATCTTGATTTTCACAAAATGCTCAATGATGCCAGCTGGGCATTATTCATATTCTTCAATTACAATAAATTCCCTTACAGAAAACCAAAAAATATTTACTAGTCAATCCAATGTTGTGTCAAACCTAAATATCCCATTTATAGACAGGACTATTATTAAACTTTAAGGTATCAAATATTTCGGGCTCATGAAGGATTTTAAATGAAGATCTGTCAATGTAATGTTTATTATGGACGCCTAGAACCCTCCTCTGCATATAACAATCAACAAATGGTCAAATACACACTCAGATCCGATTTGAGAGAGAAAAATTAACGACAAAAATCGAAAAACATCATAATTTCCTTAAAAAATCAATAATTATTAATTAATAACCATATTATATTATTTATATCTATATAGTGCTATATGCACATTTCAATTGCGAACATTTTAAGACAAATCACAAGACGATAGCCCTTGTGACTGAGGAATAATCGAAGTTTTCCTTAACCCTCTGATTGCTTAAAATAACGACGGCCATCTTTAAAGATGGCCGCCAAAAGGTCATTTGGCAAAATGTCCTGCAAGTCCATCAACTGATTTTAGACAGCTTAGATATCAAGCTAGCCGAAAATCATTGTTGGATCTGTTCACCTCTTTGGTAATGGATCTTCAATTTTCAAGACCTGGGACATGGACTATTATGGTAAAATAAGCTGTTTCAACTTCAGTTCGGTCAACATGGCAAGTTCCGATTTTCATGAAAATAGGATGGCTCATAATAAGCGCCTTGTAATGCTCATTTAAATATATATCAGTCTTATAAGGTCGTTCTGATGACCTTCTTATTCCAAGCCAGCGAACTATGTATCTAGTACAAACGTTGTTCTTATTGAAGAACGCACATGCATTATAGGGTAAATGCGCATAAGGATGTTTTCCTTTGTGGTGTTTTAGTTATAGGATGGTTATTGGAAATATGCGAAAATAGAGATATTCTCGTGTAGTTAAATGTGAAAAAAACTAGAATATGCTTCGTAGTGTACATTACTTCATAGACATTATCCACTGCCATTAGAACAGGTATGAGGAAATCGGACAGGAAAGGCAGCACTGAAACTTAACCAGCCGAGTACAGAAATCAACCACACTACAACACAACTCCACTGAGCAATGACCACACATCAGCCATTGCAAAATAAATTAAAAGTCCAAGTCCCCGCGAAAAAATAGTCATTCAAGTGAAATTTCAAATTTATCTATTTTTAGCATCAAAATCTCGTTAGATTTTTTCATTAGAGCAGAGTGCTAAGCACCCGGTTCAACTAGCAATTAGTATATCAAGCTCAGCGGCTTGTTCGTCTGGTGGCAGGATAAAACGACTGGGAAGCCTCCATATGACTACATTACTGCTGACGAGTTGGGCTTATACCAATATATATGTACCTTTGTTGTACCTGTAAAATACATGATAGGGACACCTATTAGTACTCTCTAAAAAGTTCAATGCCTGTACTCGTATATCCTACGTTTTATACGAGTTCGTGGTATTTATATCCACTTAATATGTATACATATCTTATATCTGGTACCATTACTTTTATCCGTGACAAATTATAGATATAATGGTAATGACATCGAGGCTCTATGAAAAATGCTTTACACTTGCTACTGAAACACTCTTATGATTACAGTTGTATGCATTGCATGCATTGGTCGCATTGCAGCGATATCAAAAACATGTTTAGTATCTATACAACTTGCTGCATCATTAGCTCACTTTGTATGCGCATTCACAACGCATCTATGATTGTCATCCTGTAATCGCGAATGTTGTTTGTGTAAGTATTCATTCACTGCTGACACACACATGGTAAAGTCCTTTCAAAGTTTAATGAGAACAGTTGTAAATATAATACCGTCCGGAAGGTAAACAATGTTTATCTAGGTTTAGCTGGATATACCTGAGTTAACGATAATCCCCGCTATTCTTTCGATAGTTCGATAGTTCCCTCATTAGTATTATTTAGTGAATCGACTATAAGCATATTAAATATAAAGCATGAAATATATTTAAGATTAAAAAACAGACAAAAAATGTTAAATCGGTCGTGAAAATACGATGTGAATATTATTATATTAAAGTTGGTACATTGATGTGGGTCAGGTAAAAGTATCATTAAAAAGACATTTAAAAAAAATGAAAAAATGGGGATTTTTTATTTAATTTCATTTTTTTTCAATTTCTTTTTCAATGACACTGTAACATGTGAATGGGGGTACACATTTGTGAAAACTGTCCTTATTGGAGGAGAAAATAAATATGATTTGAGAGGACTCGAAAAGCTAATATATTTTTACCATATCAGAGAAAGTAGTACGCTTCGTCAGACATTTTTTAGTGATTTTTCAGTATTACCAAAGGTGTCCCACTTATATTTGAACTGGGTTTAATATGCGATATTTTCTTGCTAATCCGACATAAATGAAATATATTTTTAACGGATAAAACAGTGACGTATGTATCGTAACAATTACCGATTTGGTTGTTTGCAATAATTATGTTTCGAACCAAAATTGAAAATTTGGTGGAGGTTGTGGTTTTGGCTTTATTGTCGGTGGTACAGATTGAAGTAATTTTACCTATTAATAGTCAATACATGGTCTCGATTTTTCAATTAATACAGTTTATATAGCAAATGTTGAAAAACCACGTACAAAGCAAAAACATTACAGTTTTCTGTTAATATCGGTTACTTTAAGTGATGTTTTTTTCTCTTTTTTTGCCCTTTCGGGTGGACATTTTAGAAAGTAAAATCACCATTGTATTGATAAATTATCGCTTTATATTATATAAGTAATGGCAGCAAAATATATGAATAGAATAACAGTGAAACAGAAATTTCTTAAACACTTCGGTCTCCATTGCCGAATTGAATGCATTATCATACATCCTGCATTATCCTATCAATTCTACATTATCCTATCGATTCTACAATATCCTATCCATTCTTTATTATCCTATCGATTCTACATTATCCCATCCATTCTACATTATCCTATCCATTCTACATTATCCCATCCATTCTACGTTATCCCATCCATTCTACATTAGCCCATTCATTCTACATTATCCTATCCATTCTACATTATCCTATCCATTCTACATTATCCTATCCATTCTACATTATCCTATCCATCCTACATTATCCGATCCAGCCTGCTTACGGGTGTTCTTTATTCTGTTAGTTGAGCCAAACAACCAATAAGTTAGTCTAGATCCCAATACATTTGTATGTCATCCACTATAAATAAAGTCGTATATTATTATGGAGCGTTTTGGATTTTGTCAATTGAGCTAATTTTAATTAAGTCATGGGTTTTGGCGATCTAGCTCTCTTGGAGCTTATCGATGGGCTATAACAATTGATCGTTCTGACAACACATCTAAACAGAGAGCTACTCATAGGACTGCCCCGCCTCCTTCTTTACACTGAGCAAACTGATGACCTATGGCAGTCCACCGTTTTGCAAACGTAAATTAACAATGAGTTATAGCAGTGCAGCATTCTGAAAACTGATCTTCGTGAGGAGCAGTTCTGCAAACGGTATGTGCAAAACAAGCAGATCATAATTTTCAATAAATAAGATAATTAAAGTCAAACACCGGATATATGTTCCAGAGAATACATAAAGTAGCTAAGACAGCCCAACGTACGTTATGTCAAGAGCGAGAATCGCCGTGTGGGGCAATCAGGGTGGCCACAGACTCTGGAAAACAGGGAAAATGACCAAAATAAATTATCTGCAGGGAAAAATCAGGGAATTTCAAAATTGGACAAAAATCAGGGAATTATCAGGGAATTTTACAAAATTGGAGAAATAAAATAAGTATTTTAATAGGTAATTTGCCTTTTGTGCCCGGTAAAAAAGTATGGAATGTGAAATTTTGTGCTCGCTCTGCTCGCAAAATATCTTAATAAACACCCTAGCTGTTTGTAAGATTCTAAAAACAAGTTTTTTTGAAAAGCAAATGCACACATACATAACCTCAGGCAATGGCAGTTATTATATTCATAGACATTTGTCATATCCAAATGTTGAACTTGAAGATACTCCAATGTCCATAGTTACAAAGACCGCAAACAATCATGGAACATAACCTTTCGGTCAGGGAAAAATCAGGGAATTTTATTCGTCAGTTTCTGTGGCCACCCTGGCAATGACAATCAAGAGTTCTGTCAGCAAAGCCAAACGATATACATTTTACCACATATGCTTCCCTTGCCTATGTTCCAGTGAATACATAAAGTAGCTAGGGTCGTCCAATGGTACATGTTAACAGCGCTTATCACCGCGTGAGGCATTTTTCTGCAAACTGCACAAGCCAACCATATCATAATTTTCAATAAAATAAGATAATTCAAGCCATGCTTCTCTTACCTATGTTCCGGTGTATACATGATAACAATCACCATCATCATGAAACTTCCCACACTAACAGCTGGAAGCAACAGCAAAGCATAACTTCTCTTCTGATATATTCCAAATTCACCGATTCTTGCCAAAATCTCATCATACTGAGTTGGCATTGTTTTTATGTGTCGATGGTCCGGTAACTTATTGTAGATATATTACAAGTATAACTGCGAGATAAAAGTTCATGAATTTAATAAACTGTTATAAATTCAAGAGCACGTCGATCAAATCTGTAACGACTTGCTAAGATTTGTTTGTGTCAGATTAAAGGGACAGCTATCTTTCCTGTCAAAGATTACTGTAAACTAGGGATGTTTGGTGATCATTAAACTTTATTCATATACATGTACCTTATTCAATTAATAATTGTATAAAATCATTTTTAATTTCTATAGAAATCAAACTATACAAACGATGTAAAATACACCATATATTATTATATTAACATTTTGTTTCACCAAATTTCTTAAATTTTAATCTTTAGACCCCTTATATATGTTCCGAGTACCTGAAATGCATTGTCATGCGTATTCCAATGTTCACAGTGATTTTGAAATTATGCTTTGCAACAGGATTATACACTCCGCACGTTAAGAAATGAAACATATTCATGAAATGTGTCCTCTGTATACTGATCCAAAAAAGAAAATACTATATCACATAATACTATATCACATGATTTTCATTGTAGCAGGATTAGTATAGAGAGTACCGATATTCTTATATCACACATGTGTAGTATAAAGTTATACTACATGGTAGTGGGTTTTTTTCAATAAAACGATGCTTATTTTGCGTGTTTAGTGTCATATGATATAAACAGTATTTTAGAAAATTGACAAGTGCATTTAAGTCAGTTGTCTTTCAATAACATTCTGAGCTACTTTTGAGTTATTTCTTAGTAAATAGTGAGCTATGTTTGCTATAAAATGAATTAAACGTGTTTGAGTGAGTTGTGAACACATTTCTATTCGGAGCTTATAATGAGCTATTTTTGAGTAAATAATGGGCGATGCTTACTATGATGATTTAATCGTGAGTGAATTGTGAGTAGATTTTTATTCTGAGCTAATTTTGAACTATTTCTGAGTAAATAGTGAGCGATATTCTTTATTCATTTTTATTTAAATTTCGCCAGCAAAATGACGAACCCAACTTTGTCACGATGACAGCTATAAAGGTTTCGACGAGCAGTGTAACTTAGTTCCTCGACACAGATTTGTCCGTGGATTTTTGCATAAATGTTAGCTCTCGCCGCCCAATCGGAACTACTCGGCGTTTATCAAACGAAAGTGCGTATTTCTCGGTACCGGAAATGCCCGAGTTGTTACGATTGTCGCTATCCATCATGAAAACTATGCACAATGCACCGGTAACCGTAGATAAGTTCTTGGCTTGTTGCATTGTTAATGAATCGCATGTTCGTACGATATTGCAAAAAAATGTTACCCTGCGTTTCTGATTCGTTTTGATATACGTCAGTGGTACATTCGTGTGTGTTTTTTCTTCAAAAAAAAAATCCCTGGCACTTGCATCGTTGCATTATAGAAATTATGCCGTGTCACTAGGCCAAACTACGGTGTGCCATTAGAGCCATCGCTGCATAGAGCTCTATAAAAAGTCGCTAATACGAGGATGAAAAGTTGAAAGTACGATAGAAAATACGATGGTGAAAAGTCGAAAGTAAAAAGTAAATAGCACGATAGTGATAACACGATCATAGTACGATGATGAAAACTCGAAACATCGAAATTACGATCGCGAAAAGTCAATATGATATCAAGTTTTCAATATCGTACAATCGACTTTTCAATATCTCACTTTCGAGTTTTCATTGTCGTACTATCAAGTTTTAACTATCGGACTATCAAGTTTTCACTATCGTACTATAGAGTTTTCACTATCGTACTGTCGATTTTCTTGTTTTGGCTTACTTATTTGCAGCATTGTTCCTAACGGGACACCACATACAAAACGGTGTAGAAAATGTGTACCGCGTCGGCACCGGGTTTGTGTAGGCCTGTTCTCAACTGAACCTAGACATCAAGTTGATACACAAGAAAATGATAACTAATATGTGGGGAGTGGTAGCCTAGAGGAAGGGCGTGCGCTTCGGGATCGAGAGGTCCTGGGTTAAACCCCCCTCTGGACCATTGGTTAATTCTCTGAGCAAGACCCACATGCTCCACTACACCATGGTGTAAAATGGTACCTGTGAGGACAGTCTCTATTCCTGGTCGCCGCACATCGATGTTGACTGCCACATCCACTGCAGAGAAATAGTCTCCCCAGGGAGACACGAGTGTAGGTTTCCATAGGTAGCCCAATGACAAGGGGAAGTTAAAATGTCAAAGGGTGCTTGAGCGGCCTAACCGCTGAAGAGAGCCCTAGAAAATTGGTTACTTAACTTTTTTATATTATATAAATAGCATGAGTGTTATAGTTGATTAATTCCCCAAGGTGCCGCATAATATGTGTTCCAGTTACAACTGAATTCCGTGAGAAAATCCTTGATTTCATCTGTCACTGTTAAATATAAATGGGAAGCAAAGTTAACATTTCAAAATTTATGACACAAGCATATATCAATGTAGCAAGGGAATCAAAATTTGTGCAAAACGTCATTTTTTCGATAAATGGCAAATATATTACATAATTTCCCATCGTTTGACATAATATGAATAATGGACGGACAAAAACTTTGTGATACAGTGGTGTAGCCCTAACCCTCATCCCCCTTTAGCCACTTATAATACTGTGCGCGTCAAACTAGTAAACTATATAGCTCCGAGAAATTATCAGCAACTTTAAAAATGGTAGTTTATATTGGCCACTAGACGGAAATTGGCGAAATGATGTCGAATAACGAACTCACAGTTGGTTCGTTATTGGCGTGCAGTGTTGAACCGAATATGTATATCGCCATATTCGTTGAGAGTGTTTTCGCATATGGCGAACCATATACGCGAGCTATATTCGGTTCTACAGTGCAGCTCGAAATTGAATTTCGAACTTCGATTTTTCGACTTCCTGTCCATTTCGTGTCATTGATTTCGCCTTGGTCCCACTGAGATATTTTACTCGCCGAAGTACTCCCGATTTATTAATTAGGCATCGGAAGGGGCTGGGAAAGGGTCCTCATGGTCTAGAGCAAGTGTCGGTGTAATGATTAGAAAATGTGTTATATCCCTGTTAGCGATACTACAAAAAGCTAATTAGAATCAGGAGTACATCACGGATGCCAAATAATGCTCAGTGGGACCAAGGTATAAATTATCAACTTTTGGTTAAATTATCTAATACTTTTTTCAATTATGTATTTTAGAACTGACATAATAAGTTTGCACGTTGTTTGATTGCTATCACTAGAGACAGGCGTATGTAGAGCCTAGGTCATTCGCCCCCCCCCCCCCCCCCCCTGTCAAATGTTTATAATGGATAAGTAAACAGCAGTCTGTCGCTGCTGTTTTGTTAAAATGGGACATTTTTGACAAACACTTATCAATACGCACAAGCCGTGCATTATGATATTTTATTTGAACAATATATACCTTATACACTTAAGGATTCTTTTATTTTAAGAAAATTCTAAGTTTTCACTTAAAATGCTTTATAAATACCGGCCCAGTATACTTGTATGCTCTTCCGAAAGTTTTAAACACTTTCTCCACACAGGAAGAAAAAAGTTAGGTTACCAATGTTCGAGGGATGTTTTCTGCTGTTTCAGCATATTAAAGTCACATTATTGCTCCCACAACTTTTTTCCGATCATCCATTACAAACAATGCATTATGGAACCATTAGGCTGTTTCTTAACAATGGGCAATACTCGACGATTGAAATATCGTATTTAGCAAATTGTAAGGTGAATAAGAGTTGCTCCCCTTAGACTTTTTTTAAAATCATTCATTTAGTGTTTACAAATTGTCATTTTGTCAGTCAACAAACCACCTGGATCTTTTATTACATTTTCTTCCATCTTGTTTGTTGATGGTTTAATATTACTGCTAAATCGATCCATGACTAGCTTATATCATTCGGTTGAACTAAGTGCCATTCCAAGATTGGAATGCTTAAAGCCACATTAAGCCTTAAACTGCTATTTTAATAAGTTTTACTTAGTAACATCTCTGCAGAATGATGCAATTTGGGCACTTTCGGTGATTTCCCTTAAACTGCTATTTTACTGCTAATTAAACCATCAACAAACAAGACTCAATGTACAGTAATTTGGGGCTATAATGTAATTCCTGTTTGCTCAATATTTGATAGTATTCAAGTACTGGTCAGTATAGTGGTAGAATTATCTTGATTTATGGAGATTACTGATTTACCCGATGACCAGCGATGACCACCAATAAACATTCCTCCAGTACTATGATCCACATACCCGTACTTGAAAAACTGGCACAAATTGAAATGCCCGCCATAAATACTCTTAAGGTGGAATAGACCATTTTCTATAAAAAAAATCGCCGGTGCTTAACTCGGACTTTGATGATCATATTTTAAGTACATATATCGAGGGCTTAACTATGGTACATTCCTCTATAAATTGTATATGTATATGACCACCTATATAACCACTTCTTAGCTACGGAAGCACATTTCCCATATAACATCTGATGTGTTCTTAAGAATTAACCTACGTATTCTCGACGAGATTCGTTAGAAAATTCACAGTAGGGCAAGGACAATTGTGAGCTTTAAATAACTTGCATTTCTAAAAACAAGTTTCAGCCCCACATCATGTGTCACCTTTCATACCAAAACGATTATGAAAACTCTGACGGCGAAAGCGCCTTTCTAAGTATGTATTGTTCGCATAATAGATTTGTTAAAACAACAAAAATAACAAACACTGTTTTTTCCACTGTGCCGTTTCTTTTCTTGTTAGTTTTGTGATGTCATTTTCACCGCTTATCAGTGTTTATTTTTATTATTCTCTGTATAAGTTATAGTATCTTTATTCTATTCCGTTTCATAAAAGAGTGTTCATTCTGCACCAAACCACTGTTGACACAAATATTTAAGATGCACCACGGATGTTGTTCAGATATATAAATATTCATCTACAATTGAGAACTACAAACACATTGAACTGAGAAGAACGTCCGCTTCTTCGGCTACAAACACCCCCACGGTGATAAAAAAATACCTAACATTGTTCCGTTCCATGACAAGACGTTGACATCAACACTAAAAGCACCATGCAGTCGTAAATGACTTATTTTTCAGAAAGCTAAAACTATGTAACCTAATCTGGGGACTGATGGATTCTGAGTCATTTGTCCTTTTATGTACTGGAAAATCGGGGAAAGTTGTCGAGAGATGACGGGGCTTTTAAAACGACAACACATTGTAAGAGATATCACAGATATTTATTTCGTGATATGAAGACATCACATTCGTCATAACAATGCAACAATACAACACGATAAAAAAACAAAGCCATTAAGGTAAAAACATATAACACCAGCGCGATAAAGTGCACTATCATTTTCTAATACAAAATGTATTACTAGTATTTTATTGGTAAGTACTTGTATTAACTATGTCTGAACATATAGAACATTCCTCAAGCAGTTACCTCCCCTTGATGGTACAAGGTAGATTATCGCTTCGAGGATATTTGATATTTACTAGCAATAATCGTGTTTTATATTCAAATGGTTTTGATGCTATTTTAAACTCATCTCCTTAAGCAAATGTCGCCAGTCACGAAGAGAGTGTAGATTCTTCTTTAATCATAATTATTGTCTTTGGGCCCATGTTACGGTCTTTGGGGTCGATATCATGGCCCTTGATTTTACACATAGGTAGATTTTGCAAATTACCGCAACAGTGTTATACTTACAACAATGGCATGCAATAACAGAAAAATATAACACCATAATTATATAATTACATTTTGTACATGTATATAGTTATATATTATAAACAATAAGATCTAAAAGTTCTTATTCTGTTTTATGTTCGATAAATGCATAAATTTCAAATTGCAAAGTTTGGATAATCAAAATATAAAAATAGCAAATACGTTTGCAAAGAAAAAACGAACATGTCTATCAGTTTTAAAATGCTTAAAATGCTGTGCAGTGAATGCACAATAGCTATTGGTCAATCATTAGTAAAACGGACTTTCATTGGCTACCGCCTCAAGCTGGTTTACAAACACACTCCAGAAGTTTTAAACATAGTTAATTGATTGTGTAACTTTAACAGAGATGCTGTATATATACTATGTTTATTTAGATAAAGCCATCCCGATTCCTAGCACGAAAATTGCTCTAATAAATCCATGCCAATCATAAGAGATAGCAAGTGTTGCAATGGCATATTTTAAAAAAAGTTTCGGACAATAACAATTGCTATGACAATATTTGTAGTAAAAGATAGATAGAATATACAAGTATAATAGTATTCTACTTAGACTTGGTCTAATAATAAACTTTTTAATAAGACATAGACTTAGACTACCGTACGGCAATCTGCAATCAGCTTCACACGAGTTTCACAAACACACATGTATGCATATGATTATAAACAGTTGGGAAGCCGATAGAAGAATAGCATGGTCTAAGTTTAACGTTGACGGAGCATTCGTAGACTTGTTAACGTGAATTACATGAAGTTCTTCATCTATTATCTACTGTAAACATATGCAACGTCGATAATACGTCAACTAAAAAAACAATCAGCTAAAGGAAGGTAAAGGGAACAGATTTGTCAATATAGTCTATGTAAAATCAGGTAGCACTTTCAAGCTGTAGAAAACATTTCATCACATACAAAACAACTTACATTCTTTCTGCCTCTCTCACGAAAAAGAGAAACAAAATTAAAATATTACTTAAAATGTTGTTTGTAATATTGTTTACAATTATCTGGTTTTGAATAATAAGTATAATGATATTTGATAATAACACACCACGCCTGACTGACTATGATATATACAATCTATATACCCGTACGAGTTTAGTACAACTCGCATTATTACAATATCATGACGGGGATGGGGATTTCGGTGGCCAAATTTTCACAAGTGCTATAATTGGATATTTCGAATTTTCTTTCTTTATCAGATTTTTATCAACTTTTCAGTCGAGAAACTCTAAATTTTATTATTCGTAATTCATTAATTCGTGAAATAAATTGTTTCCAGTAAGCTTTATTTGTAAAACATGTATTGGTGTCCGAAAAAATACCCCTTTTTGCGATATTCCAGAGGCCCCGCAGTGCCCTTTGATAGTGAGCTAGGGTTCGGTTGGATATGCATATATTTCTAATGCAATGTTTTTTAAAGAACATGAATCGCAAATCACAAAAATATCTCATGAAGGCACTTTTAACAACTTCAAATTCGTTCTAACAAAATATATGTTTACTTACACCGTAAACATATCATAAGAAAATGATTCAAACATTTTATTGCTAAAATGTCGCTACTTTCTTGTACAGTACAACAATATAACAATTCTATTTTTATAACAACCGTTTCTATTTTTAGAACACCGTTTCCATTTTTAGAACAACAATCAACACAGTAGCCTCCCTTTGACACAAATTAATAATGTCTTCTACAACTGGAATCCATGAACAACACCATCTGCGACTTTTTTAAGAATTTGAAAAAAAATGACTAAATGCAATTTTGATTTCTCGTAACAACAACAAAAAAACAACATCAACAACAAATCTTAGAGACTGACCAGCAGTCAATAATATACTTACAAGTAAATGACACTTGACACTTCATATAAGAATACGTGCGTAGCCTACATTTGTATGACATTGAATTTAGGAAGTGTCCAAAACTGGAATTCACTAGTTTAAAACGAAATATGACGATATAGGGGTCCATTATATACAATAAATGCATATTATAACATGTATAAATGTACAAGTAATTTCATAACAATCGAAAAACGAAACTTACATTCTCAAGTACAACAAGTATTATGAAACAACCTCTACAAAGCGGGCATTTCTCTACCGAAACAACCGCTCTTCAGTTATACAATAAAAATAAATGCCAATTATTGTAGAAATGGAAATGTTACTTCATAACAATCGAAAAACGAAACTTGATAGCTTGCAAATTCTTAAATCTTTATAATGACAAAACAACCTATCCAAAGATGGCATCAAATTATTACATTATTTTCAATATACACGTATTTGGACTGCATTTTATATTACTATTTTAGCTTTTCCCTCCGAAACTATCGAAACCCTTTCTACTTAAGCCCAATAACTATCAATAATTAAAAATGAAGTTTTCGAACGAAAAATATCCATGCGCTGGAAGACCCTGGCCTTTATAACACATTTCTACAACATTGCATGCATCATCATAATAAGCACACACATAATTTATGGACGGATGTATTTGAATATGGTCCGGAACAATTTGACCCGAAAGCAGTTTTTATCGGCCCTTTTCCAGTTTGCAACGTAATATCTCAACGTTCGTTTTGACCTTTGGCCAACTTTGGTCAAGCATGCTTATTCCTGCTGATACTTTCAAACCGATCTACCTCGTATGTCGTGAGTCAGTGTAAAGATATTGCTGTGGTATCCACTATGTTTATTCTACGCACCGAATTGCCATTGTTCCTAACCCTTTCCTCCATGATTACGTTTTTGCATGCGTCTTACCAATAACCATACATGGATATTATAAGCGGTTCCAATCACTGCTATTGGTCTTTGCTTTTCATATACACACAATAACCAATCTCGGGTTACCGTAAGTAAATGTATTGGTCTCTATGAAGTAAAGGGTTTAAAGACTTGAGTTTTTTCTATTCAGCAAACACTATCATTTGGATTTTCCGGCCATGCAGTAGATACCCGCGGTGAAGTGTCCTGACCCCATGCATTCCGCCTAGGCTGACTGTTCGGCGGACGGTTCCCATTGCTCGGTTGACTATTAGGATTGCCATTCGGTTGATTCTGGAATGAAAAATATATTTGGAATAATAAGAATCATATTTCCTATAAGATTTTATTCTATATACAGTAAAACGTGTCTTATTGCATGTCTTACGCCCCCCCCCACAATCACCGGAAGCCGGACTATGCCCATGTATCAATGCGACCGAGGAGAAGCTAAATGAATATTTCGAAAAAGACGATCTGGTTGGATTTTTGACCGATTTACGCCCTGTATTACTCAACCTGTCTAAGAAAACGCACAATGGAGAGTACTAAACATACATTTAGTAATATCGATTGCTCTTAACAAGTTACTGCTGAATAACACAGCCTTGATGCAAAGGGAAAACGAAGGGGTGCATGAGGTTCCGATAAAACACATGTACATGTTCAGTATTTCTTAAATAAATTTCAATAAGTCGATGGCTTAGAATTAGAAGGTCGTAAGTGCCACTTACGACCTTTTAAGACTCATACATATTTAGAATAAGCATCACAAGGCGCTTCTTATGAGCCCATTTTCATAAAAATCTGAACTTGTCATTTTGACCAAAATGAAGTTGTAAAAGTTTGTTTTACCAAAAGTAAAGTGTAAATGTCAGACAGTTTTTCCTTGTTTTCTCAAAATATCGATTTGGTATTTACGACCTTCTTGTTCTAAGCCATCGAAATGTAGACCATGTAATGTATGAAAACATGTTTTCATTGCATTACCACCGCTTAATGTATTTATAACCAATACAATACAAAACAATTCCCAAATAAAAACGGGCTTAAGTTAATGTAAATTTCAACAGCAAAATAAACATTGGAGAATATAGTCAAATATACATTGTCACCTAAGTTATACAATGTTATGTGAACACTTACTCCGGTGAACATGCAAATACGAATATAAAAAAATAGAACATTCCATTTAAGTTTCCACATATAATGTAGTCTCCAACGTTACCACTCAAAAACGAACTAAATTTTGTCGAAAAACAAACGAAAAAAAATAATATCATATTAATGTGTAATAAGATGTTTCCTCGATTTAAATAAATGAGCTTCATGAGGCATCAAGAACAGAGATTTCACAAATTGTTTTCCCTGAAGCTTCCCACTGTTCTCGTAGTCCATTATTACCTTTTTCCTGATGTCTCTCGATGCTAATTTATAAAATCGAAAGTACATCGCCCAGGCAAAAATGCTCGGTGTGACCTAGGCTTTAGCTACTAATGGATACATCGTATAAACGAACATCTTGTGTAACTACCGTACTTACTTGGTTAACTCTAACACGTGGTCTACATCTCATCTTGTAGAAGTATGCCGCACCAGTGGTAATAGCAATAACACCGACAACTGTCGATCCAACAACCGCAGCAATAATAACAGTACCTGTGGAACAAAACGGTTATTAAGTTAAAATAAGTAACCAATTTTCTAGGGCTCTTTTCAGCTGTTAAGCCGCTCAAGCATTTTTGACATTTTAACTGCCCCATGTTCATTGAGCTGCATATGGAAACCTTCGTTTGTGTCTCCCTTGGGAGACTATTTCTCTCCTTTGGGTGTGGCAGCCAAAATCGATCTGCGGTGCCCAGGAGTAGACACTGTCCTCACAGGTACCAATTTACGCCTTGGTGGGATGGAGCATGTGGGTTATTCTTGCTCAAAGAAAGTAACCAGTGGTCCAGACCTCTCGATCCCGAAGCGCACGTACTACCTCTAGGCCACCGCTCCCCACATTGTTCAGATCAGTCATTATTACATAACAATGTAAACATAAACGCTACCTCACAAATTGTATCGTACCAGCTGTTTTTCATTGAGCACGACGTTTGGCAAATTGTAGATCTCAAGTTACATCGAAAGACCAATCGAATCGAATGTCAAATTACAAACAACGGATGCTGTTTTCTTGAGGTTAAAGTCACATTAAGTCTTAAACTGCTATTTTAATAAGACATATTTTGGTAACCTCTCTGCAGAATGAGGCAGAATTTGAGCACTTTAGTTGATCCCCTATTTTGAAAACACCATAAAATGGGAAAAAAATGTAATAAAACACCCAGATGGTTTGTTGATAAAATGACAATTTGTAAACAATAAATGCATGATTTAAAGTCTAAGGGGAGCAAATCTTGCAAAAAGAGTATTATGTTCACTATACTACTACTACTTCGATAGATACAGTTTACATGTCAATTTACACAAAAAGATTACAAGCCCATACAAAATACATATTCGACGATTCTAAATTTTATACTGATAATCAGAAAATAAGGAACTTACGGGAACTTGAACTCCCGCCAGGTTTAGACACCGGAGCTGCAGTTGTAGGTGCTACGGTTGTTGTAGGTGCAACGGTTGTTGTAGGTCCCACGGCTGTTGTAGGTCCTACAGTTGGTGCCACGGTTGTGGTAGGTCCAACGGTTGTTGTAGGTCCCACGGTAGGTGCCACGGTTGTTGTAGGTCCTACGGTTGGTGCCACGGTTGTGGTAGGTCCAACGGTTGTTGTAGGTCCCACGGTAGGTGCCACGGTTGTTGTAGGACCCACGGTAGGTCCCACAGTTGTTGTAGGTCCCACGGTTGTTGTAGGTCCCACGGTAGGTCCCACGGTTGTGGTAGGTCCCACAGTTGTTGTAGGTCCAACGGTAGGTGCCACGGTTGTTGTAGGACCCACGGTAGGTCCCACAGTTGTTGTAGGTCCCACGGTTGTTGTAGGTCCCACGGTTGTTGTAGGTGTCCCGGTTGTTGTAGGTCCCACGGTAGGTGCTATGGTTGTTGTAGGTCCCACGGTAGGTCCCACGGTTGTTGTAGGTACCCCGGTTGTTGTAGGTCCCACGGTAGTTGTAGGCCCCAAGGTTGTTGTAGGTCCTACGGTCGTAGGACCAGTCGTTGTTGAAGGGGCTTCGGTTGTGCTTAGGGGTGTTGTGCTTGGACCGGCTGTAGATGAAATGGTCGTTTGTGTACCGGTCGTCGTTGAAGGGGCTTCAGTTGTGGTCACTGTTGTACTTGGACCAGCTGTAGACGACACTGTAGTTTGTGTGCCGGTTGTTGTAGGCACACCCGTTGTTGTAGAGGCTTCAGATGTGCTTAGAATTGTTGTACTTGGACCAGCTGTAGATGACACGGTAGTTTGTGCGCCGGTCGTTGTAGGCACACCCGTTGTTGAAGGGGATTCAGTTGTGGTCACTGTTGTACTTGGTCCAGCTGTAGACGACACTGTAGTTTGTGTGCCGGTCGTTGTAGGCACACCCGTTGTTGTAGGGGCTGAAGTTGTACTTTGAGTTGTTGTACTTGGTCCAGCTGTAGATGACACGGTAGTTTGTGTGCCGGTCGTTGTAGGAGCCCCGCTTGTTGTAGAGGCTTCAGATGTGCTTTGAGTTGCTGTACTTGGACCAGCTGAAGACGACACTGTAGTTTGTGTGTCGGTCGTTGTAGGAGCCCCGCTTGTTGTAGAGGCTTCAGATGTACTTAGAGTTGTTGTACTTGGACTAGCTGTAGATGACACGGTAGTTTGTGTACCGGTCGTTGTAGGCGCTTCAGAAGTGCTAAAGGGTGTTGTACTTGACCCGGTTGTAGATGACACTGTAGTTTGTGTGTCGGTCGTTGTTGAATCTCCAGTTGTTGTAGGGGCTTCAGAAGTGCTAAAGGGTGTTGTACTTGACCCGGTTGTTGATGACACTGTAGTTTGTGTACCCGTTGTTGTAGGGGGCTCAGCTGTTGTTGGACTATCAGTCGAAGGTATGGTTGTTGTTGGAGAGTCAGTAGTAGATGATAAAGTCGACGAGCTATCAGTAGTAGACGGCACTGTTGTCGATGCGTCAGTTGTTGTCGGAACAGAAGTTGAACTATCGGTTGTTGAAGGTTTTGTTGTCGATGCGTCAGTTGTTGACGGAACAGAAGTTGAACTATCAGTTGTTGAAGATTTTGTTGTCGATGCGTCAGTTGTTGACGGAACAGAAGTTGAACTATCGGTTGTTGAAGGTTGTGTTGTCGATGCGTCAGTTGTTGACGGAACAGAAGTTGAACTATCGGTGGTCGACGGCTGGGTAGTTGAAATGTCTGTTGTTGATGGTTCTGTAGTTGAAGACACAGTTGTTGGGCTATCCGTTGTGGACGATGCTGTTGATGGTTCCTCTGGAATCGATGGTGTAGTTGTGGGACTCTCTGTAGTTGAAGATTCGGTAGACGTAATGTCAGTTGTAGATGGTTGTGTTGTTAAACTGTCTGTAGTTGACGGTTCAGTGGTTGACTTATCTGTTGTTGACGGTTCAGTAGTTGAACTGTCTGTAGTTGACGGTTCAGTAGTTGAACTATCTGTGGTAGACGGTTCAGTAGTTGAACTATCTGTTGTTGACGGTTCAGTAGTTGAACTGTCTGTTGTCGACGGTTGTGTAGTTGGTTTATCTGTTGTTGACGGCTTAGTAGTTAAACTTTCTGTTGTTGAAAAGTCTGTTGTAGACGGTTTTGTAGTTGAACTATCTGAGGTAGACGGTTCAGTAGTTGAACTATCTGTGGTAGAGGGTTCAGTAGTTGAACTATCTGTTGTTGACGGTTGTGTAGTTTGGCCGTCCGTTGTAGACGGTTCAGTAGTTGGACTGTCAGTTGTCGACGGTTGTGTTGTTGGAATGTCTGTTGTCGACGGTTGTGTAGTTGGACTGTCAGTTGTTGACGGTTCAGTAGTTGACTTATCTGTTGTCGACGGTTGTGTAGTTGCACTGTCTGTTGTAGACGGTTCAGTAGTTGAACTATCTGTGGTAGAGGGTTCAGTAGTTGAACTATCTGTTGTTGACGGTTGTGTAGTTTGGCCGTCCGTTGTAGACGGTTCAGTAGTTGGACTGTCAGTTGTCGACGGTTGTGTTGTTGGAATGTCTGTTGTCGACGGTTGTGTAGTTGGACTGTCAGTTGTTGACGGTTCAGTAGTTGACTTATCTGTTGTCGACGGTTGTGTAGTTGCACTGTCTGTTGTAGACGGTTCAGTAGTTGACTTATCTGTTGTCGACGGTTGTGTAGTTGACTTATCTGTTGTCGACGGTTGTGAAGTTGGACTGTCAGTTGTTGACGGTTGAGTAGTTGACTTATCTGTTGTCGACGGTTGTGAAGTTGGACTGTCAGTTGTTGACGGTTGAGTAGTTGACTTATCTGTTGTCGACGGTTGTGAAGTTGGACTGTCAGTTGTTGACGGTTGTGTAGTTGGACTGTTAGTTGTTGACGGTTCAGTAGTTGACTTATCTGTTGTCGATGGTTGTGTAGTTGGACTGTCTGTTGTTGACGGTTGGGTAGTTGGCCTATCTGTTGTCGACGGTTGTGTAGTTAAACTGTCCGTTGTAGACGGTTCAGTAGTTGACTTATCTGTTGTCGACGGTTGTGTAGTTGACTTATCTGTTAACGACGGTTGTGTAGTTGGACTGTCAGTTGTTGACGGTTCAGTAGTTGACTTATCTGTTGTCGACGATTGTGTAGTTTGACCGTCCGTTGAAGACGGTATAGTAGTTGGAATATCAGTAGTTGAAAAGTCTGTTGTTGAAAAGTCTGTTGTCGACGGTTGTGTTGTTGGAATGTCTGTTGTCGACGGTTGTGTAGTTGGACTGTCAGTTGTTGACGGTTGAGTAGTTGACTTATCTGTTGTCGACGGTTGTTTAGTTGGACTGTCTGTTGTAGACGGTTCAGTAGTTGACTTATCTGTTGTCGACGGTTGTGTAGTTGGACTGTCAGTTGTTGACGGTTCAGTAGTTGACTTATCTGTTGTCGACGATTGTGTAGTTTGACCGTCCGTTGAAGACGGTTCAGTAGTTGGAATATCAGTAGTTAAAAAGTCTGTTGTTGAAAAGTCTGTTGTCGACGGTTGTGTTGTTGGAATGTCTGTTGTCGACGGTTGTGTAGTTGGACTGTCAGTTGTTGACGGTTGAGTAGTTGACTTATCTGTTGTCGACGGTTGTGTAGTTGGACTGTCAGTTGTTGACGGTTCAGTAGTTGAACTATCTGTGGTAGACGGTTCAGTAGTTGAACTATCTGTTGTTGACGGTTGTGTAGTTTGACCGTCCGTTGTAGACGGTTCAGTAGTTGAAATGTCTGTTGTAGACGGTTCAGTAGTTGACTTATCTGTTGTCGACGGTTGTGTAGTTAGAATGTCAGTTGTTGACGGTTCAGTAGTTGACTTATCTGTTGTCGACGGTTGTGTAGTTGGACTGTCAGTTGTTGACGGTTCAGTAGTTGACTTATCTGTTGTCGACGGTTGTGTAGTTGGACTGTCAGTTGTTGACGGTTGAGTAGTTGACTTATCTGTTGTCGACGGTTGTGTAGTTGGACTGTCAGTTGTTGACGGTTCAGTAGTTGAACTATCTGTGGTAGACGGTTCAGTAGTTGAACTATCTGTTGTTGACGGTTCAGTAGTTGAACTGTCTGTTGTTGACGGTTGTGTAGTTGGTTTATCTGTTGTTGACGGCTTAGTAGTTAAACTTTCTGTTGTTGAAAAGTCTGTTGTAGACGGTTTTGTAGTTGAACTATCTGAGGTAGACGGTTCAGTAGTTGAACTATCTGTGGTAGAGGGTTCAGTAGTTGAACTATCTGTTGTTGACGGTTGTGTAGTTTGACCGTCCGTTGTAGACGGTTCAGTAGTTGGAATGTCTGTTGTAGACGGTTCAGTAGTTGATTTATCTGTTGTCGACGGTTGTGTAGTTGGAATGTCAGTTGTTGACGGTTCAGTAGTTGACTTATCTGTTGTCGACGGTTGTGTAGTTGGACTGTCAGTTGTTGACGGTTCAGTAGTTGACTTATCTGTTGTCGACGGTTGTGTAGTTAGACTGTCAGTTGTTGACGGTTCAGTAGTTGACTTATCTGTTGTCGACGGTTGTGTAGTTGACTTATCTGTTGTCGACGGTTGTAAAGTTGGACCGTCCGTTGTAGACGGTTCAGTAGTTGGACTATCAGTAGTTGAAAAGTCTGTTGTTGATGGCACAGTTGTTGGAATGTCCGTTGACGTCGGTTGTGTTGTTGGAATGTCCGTTGTAGAAGGCTGTGTTGCTGGAATGTCTGTTGAAGTGGGTTGTGTTGTTGGAATGTCTGTTGAAGTTGGTTGTGTTGTTGGAATGTCTGTTGACGTCGGTTGTGTTGTTGGGCTATCTGTTGTTGATGATGCTGTTGATGGTTCTTCAGGAATCGCGGGTGTTGTTGTTGGAATGTCTGTTGTAGTAGGTTGTGTTGTTGGATTGTCTGTTGACGTCAGTTCAGTAGTTGTAATAATGTCTGTTGACGTCGGTTGTGTTGTTGGAATGTCTGTTGACGTTGGTTGTGTTGTTGGAATGTCTGTTGACGTCGGTTGTGTTGTTGGAATGTCTGTTGACGTTGGTTGTGTTGTTGGAATGTCTGTTGACGTGGGTTTTGTTGTTGGAATGTCTGTTGACGTCGGTTGTGTTGTTGGAGAGTCTGTTGTAGCAGGTTGCGTAGTTGGAATGTCTGTTGACGTCGGTTGTGTTGTTGTGATGTCTGATGTAGTGGGTTGTGTTGATATTAAGTCTGTTGACGTCGGTTGAGTTGTTGGGATGTCTGATGTAGTAGTTTGTGTTGATGTTATGTCTGTTGACGTCGGTTGTGTTGTTGGAATGTCTGTTGACGTCGGTTGTGTTGTTTGAATGTCTGTTGTAGAAGGTTGTGTTGTTGGGATGTCCGTAGACGTGGATTGTGTTAATGTTATGTCTGTTGACGTCGGTTGTGTAGTTGGAATGTCTGTTGACGTCGGTTGTGTTGTTGGAATGTCTGTTGTAGTGGGTTGCGTACTTGGAATGTCTGTCGACGTCGGTTGTGTTGTTGGGATATCTGATGTAGTGGGTTGTGTTGATGTTATGTCCGTTGACGTCGGTTGTGTTGTTGGAATGTCTGTTGACGTCGGTTGTGTAGTTTGAATGTCTGTTGACGTCGGTTGTGTTGTTGGAATGTCTGTTGACGTCGGTTGTGTAGTTGAAATGTCTGTTGACGTCGGTTGTGTTGTTGGGATATCTGATGTAGTGGGTTGTGTTGATGTTATGTCTGTAGACGTCGGTTGTGTTGTTGAAATGTCTGTTGACGTCGGTTGTGTTGTTGGCAGGTCTGTTGACGTCGGTTGTGTTGTTGGGATGTCTGATGTTGTGGGTTGTGTAGATGTTATGTCTGTTGACGTCGGTTGTGTTGTTGGGCTATCTGTTGTTGATGATGCTGTTGATGGTTCCTCAGGAATCGCGGGTGTTGTTGTTGGCAGGTCTGTTGACGTGGGATGTGTAGTTGGAATGTCTGTAGACGTCGGTTGTGTTGTTGGAATGTCTGTTGACGTCGGTTTAGTTGTTGGAATGTCTGTTGACGTCGGTTGTGTTGTTGGAATGTCTGTTGACGTCGGTTGTGTTGATGTTATGTCCGTTGACGTCGGTTGTGTTGTTGGGATGTCTGATGTAGTGGGTTGTGTTGATTTTAGGTCTGTTGACGTCGGTTGTGTTGTTGGAATATCTGATGTAGTTGGTTGTGTTGATGTTAGGTCTGTTGACGTCGGTTGTGTTGTTGGAATGTCTGATGTAGTGGGTTGTGTTGATGTTATGTCTGTTGACGTCGGTTGTGTTGTTGGAATGTCTGATGTTGTGGGTTGTGTTGATGTTATGTCTGTTGACGTCGGTTGTGTAGTTGGAATGTCTGTTGACGTCGGTTGTGTTGTTGGAATGTCTGTTGTAGTGGGTTGCGTACTTGGAATGTCTGTCGACGTCGGTTGTGTTGTTGGGATATCTGATGTAGTGGGTTGAGTTGATGTTATGTCTGTTGACGTCGGTTGTGTTGTTGGAATGTCTGTTGACGTCGGTTGTGTAGTTTGAATGTCTGGTGACGTCGGTTGTGTTGTTGGAATGTCTGTTGTAGTGGATTGCGTACTTGGAATGTCTGTCGACGTCGGTTGTGTTGTTGGGATATCTGATGTAGTGGGTTGTGTTGATGTTATGTCTGTTGACGTCGGTTGTGTTGTTGGAATGTCTGTTGACGACGGTTGTGTAGTTTGAATGTCTGTTGACGTCGGTTGTGTTGTTGGAATGTCTGTTGACGTCGGTTGTGTAGTTGGAATGTCTGTTGACGTCGGTTGTGTCGTTGAAATGTCTGTTGACGTCGGTTGTGTTGTTGGGATATCTGATGTGGTGGGTTGTGTTGATGTTATGTCTGTTGACGTTGGTTGTGTTGTTGAAATGTCTGTTGACGTCGGTTGTGTTGTTGGCAGGTCTGTTGACGTCGGTTGTGTTGTTGGGATGTCTGATGTTGTGGGTTGTGTAGATGTTATGTCTGTTGACGTCGGTTGTGTTGTTGGGCTATCTGTTGTTGATGATGCTGTTGATGGTTCCTCAGGAATCGCGGGTGTTGTTGTTGGCAGGTCTGTTGACTTGGGATGTGTAGTTGGAATGTCTGTAGACGTCGGTTGTGTTGTTGGAATGTCTGTTGACGTCGGTTCAGTAGTTGGAATGTCTGTTGACGTCGGTTGTGTTGTTGGAATGTCTGTTGACGTCGGTTGTGTTGATGTTATGTCCGTTGACGTCGGTTGTGTTGTTGGGATGTCTGATGTAGTGGGTTGTGTTGATGTTAGGTCTGTTGACGTCGGTTGTGTTGTTGGAATGTCTGATGTTGTGGGTTGTGTTGATGTTAGGTCTGTTGACGTCGGTTGTGTTGTTGGAATGTCTGATGTAGTGGGTTGTGTTGATATTATGTCTGTTGACGTCGGTTGTGTTGTTGGAATGTCTGTTGACGTGGGTTGTGTTGTTGGAATGTTTGTTGACGTCGGTTGTGTTGTTGGGATGTCTGATGTAGTGGGTTGTGTTGATGTTATGTCTGTTGACGTCGGTTGTGTTGTTGGAATGTCTGTTGACGTCGGTTGTGTTGTTGGAATGTCTGTTGACGTCGGTTGTGTTGTTGGAATGTCTGATGTAGTGGGTTGTGTTGTTGGAATGCCTGTAGACGTCGGTTGTGTTGTTGGAAGGTCTGTTGACGTCGGTTGTGATGTTGGGATGTCTGATGTTGTGGGTTGTGTTGATGTTATGTCTGTTGACGTCGGTTGTGTTGTTGGGCTATCTGTTGTTGATGATGCTGTTGATGGTTCCTCAGGAATCGCGGGTGTTGTAGTTGGCAGATCTGTAGACGTGGGTTGTGTAGTAGGAATGTCTGTAGACGTCGGTTGTGTTGTTGGAATGTCTGTTGACGTCGGTTCAGTATTTAGTAAATCTGTTGACGTGGGCTGTGTTGATGTTATGTCTGTTGACGTCGGTTGTGTTGTTGGAATGTCTGTTGACGTCGGTTGTGTTGTTGGAATGTCTGATGTAGTAGGTTGTGTTGATGTTATGTCTGTCGACGTCGGTTGTGTTGTTGGGATATCTGATGTAGTCGGTTGTGTTGATGTTATGTCTGTTGACGTCGGTTGTGTTGTTGGAATGTCTGTTGAAGTGGGTTGTGTTGATGTTATGTCTGTTGACGTCGGTTGTGTTGTTTGGCTATCTGTTGTTGATGATGCTGTTGATGGTTCCTCAGGAATCGCGGGTGTTGTTGTTGGAATGTCTGTTGTAGTAGGTTGTGTTGTTGGAATGTCTGTAGACGTCGGTTGTGTAGTTGGAATGTCTGTTGACGTCGGTTCAGAAGTTGGTAAATCTGTTGACGTTGGTTGTGTTGTTGGAAAGTCTGTAGACGTCGGTTGTGTTGATGTTATGTCTGTTGACGTCGGTTGTGTTGTTGGGATGTCTGATGTAGTCGGTTGAGTTGATGTTATGTCTGTCGACGTCGGTTGTGTTGTTGGGATATCTGATGTAGTGGGTTGTGTTGATGTTATGTCTGTTGACGTCGGTTGTGTTGTTGGAATGTCTGTTGATGTCGGTTGTGTTGTTGGGATATCTGATGTAGTGGGTTGTGTTGATGTTATGCCTGTTGACGTCGGTTGTGTTGTTGGAATGTCTGTTGACGTCGGTTGTTTTGTTGGGATGTCTGATGTTGTGGGTTGTGTTGATGTTATGTCTGTTGACGTCGGTTGTGTTGTTGGAATGTCTGTTGTTGATGATGCTGTTGATGGTTCCTCAGGAATCGCGGGTGTTGTTGTTGGAATGTCTGTTGTAGTAGGTTGTGTTGTTGGAATGTCTGTTGACGTCGGTTCAGTAGTTGGTAAATCTGTTGACGTTGGTTGTGTTGTTGAAAAGTCTGTAGACGTCGGTTGTGTTGATGTTATGTCTGTTGACGTCGGTTGTGTTGTTGGAATGTCTGTTGACGTCGATTGTGTTGTTGGGATGTCTGATGTTGTGGGTTGTGTTGATGTTATGTCTGTTGACGTCGGTTGTGTTGTTGGGATGTCTGATGTTGTGGGTTGTGTTGATGTTATGTCTGTGGACGTCGGTTGTGTTGTTGGGATGTCTGATGTTGTGGGTTGTGTTGATGTTATGTCTGTTGACGTCGGTTGTGTTGTTGGAATGTCTGATGTTGTGGGTTGTGTTGATGTTATGTCTGTTGACGTCGGTTGTGTTGTTGGGATGTCTGATGTTGTGGGTTGTGTTGATGTTATGTCTGTTGACGTCGGTTGTGTTGTTGGAATGTCTGATGTAGTGGGTTGTGTTGATGTTATGTCTGTTGACGTCGGTTGTGTTGTTGGAATGACTGTTGACGTCGGTTGCGTTGTTGGAATGTCTGTTGACGTCGGTTGTGTTGTTGGCAGGTCTGTTGACGTTGGTTGTGTTGTTGGAATGTCTGTTGACGTTGGTTGTGTAGTTAGAATTTCTGTAGACGTCGGTTGCGTAGTTGGAATATCTGTTGACGTCGGTTGTGTTGTTGGAATGTCTGTTGACGTCGGTTGTGTTGTTGGAATGTCTGTTGACGTCGGTTGTGTTGTTGGAATGTCTGTTGACGTCGGTTGTGTTGTTGGAATGTCTGTTGACGTCGGTTGCGTAGTTGGAATGTCTGTTGACGTTGGTTGTGTCATTGGAAGGTCTGATGTAGTCGGTTCAGTAGTTGAATTGACAGTTGATGATGCTACAGTGGATGGACTATCCGTTGTTGACGATAGTGTTGTAAGACTATCGGGTGTGGATACCATTGTTGTAGGTAAGTTTGTTGTTGACGGCGCTGTAGTACTTGTTGGTAGCGTCGTTGAGGCTGTTAAAAGGCGGCGACCATTCCATGCATGCTCCAATGCATTGTCTGAAATATATAAAATGAGACGATTATTATCAATTGTACTCCTAATTAATAGTAGTAATATTCATCTCTGGTTTTTGGCATCAAATGTTCTTTCTTTTGGTCAAAAAATCATTGCCAAATATTGTGTTTGAGGAATGAGTCTGGTTATCGCTGATTTCTGTTTGATCTCTTGAAGTTCAATCGCTCTAGTCATACATGTACATTGTCGCTTCATAAAGACAACTACAGTTTTGTGAGTGCTGTGAACATTCACATGTATTCACAAGTAATAAGTACATACGTTCAGAATGAGTAATATGAGCATTTCTGCGTTGACCAATTCTTGTAAAATAAACCGGGCAGGTCGGTATTGTAGGTCTCAATGTGTACTTGATGATATTTAACTAAACAACGGACATAGATCGAAGCTGAATAAAGGGCTTTATAAGGAAACAGGAATACGGATATTTGTTCTAAGACTTGTGACCACTGATTTAATTATATCACGGAACAGCACACAATCGATCAAAATTCATGTAAATATTATCAGTTGTCATATTATCCGAAAATCGGTGTGTTATTACAAACGATTTGACTTCACAGTAAAAGCTAGGTAATTTTAGTTGTAAATACATTCAAAAGTATTGAAAAATCGGCTTTTTTTATTAGGTTATAAACAATATTCACACATTACTAGCATATTTAATTTTATGATTAATTTTACTACTAGTAATCTTGATTATAGCTTGTGTATGTATTTATAATATCGAAACAAGAATGACTTCTTGTTTAATGTACCATATTCTTTATTGTCCTCCATATTCGGAGAGCATATTATATAATTACCTAGAGGGGTACTAGTGATTCGAACGCCCTCCTCATTGAATTTAGTTTCATGATGCGGTTACTCTATAAATCAAACCATGTTTGTTAGGGCTGTTTATTTGAACTGTCGTGCCTTGAAGTCTTGACCTGTGCACAAGTGTTGTCAATTCATGCATAATTTAAAACATTTATTTATCCCTGCTTCATGTTTACGAATAATGAGTATAATCATCAATTCATATTTTTATCAAAGTAATTTTTCGGTAACGTCTATTACTTGTAGATGTACTCACTATGCGTATTTCTTCAAGTTGTGAGTGATCTATCCTAAGTATTCGTTCATTAGGGAGTCGAAAATAGGTATTGGGTCAAGCCTGTGTCACATTGGACAACTTTTGCCACGGCTATGTACTCCCAATGGAAATAAATGAGCTTCGGGGGGGGCATCGGGAATAGGGATATTATCAATTTTCTAATGATCACTTGTCTACGAGGACCCTATTCCAGATGCCTTACAATGCTCATTTATCAAATCGGGAGTACACCGCCTAGGCAATAATGCTCATTGGGACGTATACTTTACTGCTAAACATTTGAATTAGTTCATGAAAAAATCATGTTTCAGCTGGCACTCGAATTTACATGTATGTGGTTTATTTGCATGCACACGTTCTCTTTTTTTTCGTAAAAGTTGTCGAGGTAGTCGAAATTAATGCGCGGTGGTGGACGTGTTTCAGAAGTAGCATGATTGTACTTTTATCTATTATTGACAGAGAAGGGTCGTATAAATACGAAGCTCGTTAATAAAACTGACATTTTGATACATTTTATTAATGATATTTCGACGGATATGAAATCATACATGAATACTTTATTAATTTTATTACTTTATGTTTATTTATTATGTAATATAGTTTTCATTGTCGACTATGGAAACAAATGACTGGACATGAGTATGTCCTTGGCGTTTGTTTGAAACAAATAAATAAGGGAAAATAACGCGTAAAGTTTTGATAACAAGCAACATAGCACATTCTCGTTCAAACACCGTAGTCTTCTTTCAAAGCATACATCTGAGCACAGGGGCCTTATTCACCAACGTTGTAAGTCTAAAACTCAGACTTAGACTTTATATTGCCAAATGTTCTATTCGCTCTCATGTTGTTATAAATGTACCGATTTTGATATAAATTGGTGTACATGTTCAGTGTGTAACAACAAAGACGCAGATTAAATTTCACACGGTTAAATTTGATTTCAAAGAAATGCCAGTGATTATGAATAATGACATTTTTAAGTCTAAGTCTGGTTTTAAGACTTACAACGTTGGTGAATAAGGGCACTGGACTCACGACTGGTGTATGAGGCTGGCCACACCACGAAGAAAGATTGTTCGGAAATTGCCAATAGCGAATCAAGAGCGTGACCTTAGGCAATGCCAAAAATTGCTTGAAGATATCATGCGTTAGGAAATTCGCCTTTAATTTTAATTCACTATCCGATTCAAAAATGTGAGTTGCAGCGTTTTAGTATTTACGACTAAAATGTTAGAGTTTCGTTATCATCTGTATAAATGTTTAAAACGCGGGTAAGTGCGGCCAAATCTGCGGTCACAAAATAGCTTGACATTGGTGCTTGCAGCAAACAGTTATATATATCTGTTTCACTATTTTGACAATTATTGTGATGTTTTGATGTTTGTCTGAGTAGTTCTTAGATGTGTCAGACAAAATTCGCAAAATAGGCAGTGCCTTAGTTCATATCTTCGCCGGCTATATTATAGTAAATGTGTTAAAGTAAAAAAATCTACTTAAACGTTATAATTATGATTTATTTTCTTGTTCTCTGCGTCAGTGCAAATTTATAATCACTCCTGGACAAAGTGATGTTGAAAAATCATTAAAAATGTAAATTTGCTATGGATATTATATTCTCACGCGATTGTTTTCTTAAATAATAGGATTTTATGTGACAAAACGATTTCCAATAATAGAATTTTACTACTAATCGCAGTTTATGAATTGTTCGATTGATTTCATGTCAAGATGACAAAAACTTAAACTCCCTCGAGAACGTATCATGTTACGTACAGTTCCGACACAACAATACAGTTCCAAGTCACGTGGTCTGTTTAATTCGTTTATTAAGTTGTTGCTAGGATACAAATTACCAAAACAAATTCTCTAATTTCAATGGATATAATAGCAGCTTGTTCTAATTTATTCTTTGCGTAAAACGACGCCCATCTAAAGTGGCTGACACTAAGAGTACAGATACATTTGTTGTATATCCAATGAATAAACGTGTGAACGTGTTCAAATCATTAACGAATTCGGACATAACCAAATCGGATAGCGACCGAGTTTTAGGCAACAACGATATAAGCCTTGCAATCGCCTATCTCCCGTATATCGTTATAACCAAACTATTGTTTTCAGAGGAGTTATCCATTTTCGAAACTTTCGCAAAAGTCCTTTAATTTATGTTTTATGAATCTTGCACCTTTTTATTCCGTTCGCTTGTTTTGTTAATTCTGTTTCACGACAGTGTACTTCAATTTGTTAACCAACGGAGCCGCCATATACTGGAAAATCTTCCAAACGTAATTACTAGCATTCTAAAACAAAGCGGACATGTTTCACAACTGTATGGATCTAGTAAAATTGATTAAAAAGCGGCCAAGATAGTTCTGCCTTCCTAACAGTTAGTTCACTATAACTGCTGAATTGTTCGGTCTCATATGCTAGTCTGGGAACTTATTAACCACTGATGTATGAGAATGGAGTGCTCTCCGTATGATTGAAATACATGTTCTGATGACCAGTGGGGCTTAAACTGTAAAAACATTGGGGGTTAAATTTCGTGGATTTCGCGGTTATCCTTCAACCACGAAACAAATCACACCGAACAATAATTTTGATCGTTCTGTTTAATACCTGAAATGCAAAATCCACGAATAAAGATCCTATCGAAATGGGTTTTTACAAAAACCACGAAATTTCGTCCCGTCGAAATTAAATGATTTTACAGTTAACAATAATGATGAATAATGATGTCAAGAACCGACTTCCATACCATGTAAACATTAATAAAGACATTTTTCATCAATTACTGGTTAATATTTCAAAGGTATTTCTTACTTGTATGAACCGTTTTGTTGGCATGTGTAAATAATGAATAGAAAATGAAGACACGTTCGTATTTGATTAAATGTAACGTAGGAGTGAATGAAAGAATTAAAATCTATAAGCGGGATAAATCGATTCGATTTCATGTTCGTAGCATGCAAACACATGTTACTGTAGCATTGATAAAAAAATGTAAAATATTTATTTTACTATAGATTTTTTATAAAAACAAAATGTTTTCGCTTTAGTCTTTATCAATTTTACAGTTACATTTTACTGCTTGTTCATTGAGTACAAATAGTAATGATATCACACAAGGTATATATTTGTACCATGTTGGTACGGAACTCACCCGGGGCCAGACCGTGGGTATCATGAAACAGATACATATTGTTCATCAATCATAATTGAGCATATTTTAAGCACCAACTTAATTTCTTCCAACCCTCTCTCGAGTTTTAATTGTTAAATACTTACTGCAAATACTAAATTACTGCATTATTATTATTATTATTATACCATATTTATATAGCCCTTTTTTCATGTATACACACGTTCAAAAGTGCTGTACAGTCCCGACTAATACATGTTTAAAACAATATACAATGTACATAAAATATACAAAAACATTTTTATCAACGCTATTTAGTCTCCCATCATATCGTATCATATTGCCGAAAAGAAATGCAATATTAAACTTAGGAGACATGGTATATAGAAATACTTTGCTACAATAAGATAGTGGTGTACAACGATTTGATTATCTGTAGGGGTATTAACTGAATGTAAACCTCAACTAGGACAAGGATAACGTCAAGTACCATTACCACGTGTCCTTAACCCTTAAAGGAATAGTGATACTTCCTTTAAAAGGGGGATGACTCACAGATGACATAAAGTTACTATCATCATATGAGTTACAAAGGTCGAAGAAATAACATACTTTCTTCAAGACCTTACCATAAAGGTCGAAGAAATAACATACTTTCTTCTAGACCTTACCATAAAGGTCGAAGAAATAACATACTTTCTTCTAGACCTTACCACACTTTGAAACGGGGCTCTACTTAACCCAGTAGACGGGCGTCTACTTAACCATGAACTTCAGCATGAATAAGCTATAGTAAAATAATGCGTTTTCAGGGCTTTCTTGAAGGACGGGAGTGTTTTACTGTCTCTGAGCGCTGTTGGCAGTGCATTCCAGAGTTTCGGTGCAGCAGCTGTGAAACATCGGTCACCGTAGGTCACAGTCCTCGTCCTTGGCACAACTAGAAGAACAGAATCATTTTGAGACCTTAGCTGTCTTTGTGGAGTATATACTTCCAACATACTTCTGCATAAATGCCGGAATGCGAAACTGATTGATCTGCCTAATTTGTATATGCCAATGAAGCACTTTCGCTTTCAGTCTTTGGTATATTCATAAGCAATTTAAAAATGTACGAGTGGCTCCTGTCCATAAAAGTTTATCAAACATCTACTGTCCAAAATCGACAACTCTTCATTTAAAGTGTATGTATAAAAGATATTAAGTGCGTGATGTGTCTATATAAGGGTGTATTAATAAGTAGTTATATAAAAGAGGAACTCGTATTTCAGTAACACGAAACCGTTTGGTAAACATTCGATATGGGATGAATATGGCCTTGTATTGTCACCGAGGTCGTACGGATTACGCCGGCGATTGCGAGAAAGTACTTATGTTTTAGACTTTCGCTGTGGGGGAGACTTTCCGTATTGAGCCAATGTATTTAAAAGTATGTTTTAATATGACGTAGGTACGATCTACATATCATCATAAAGACCTACGTTCTTGACAAATTTGTTATGGTACCCATCCAAAACACCAATCGCATGATAATAGTTATAAATACTAACCCCCTGGCGGTTAAAAAGTATATCAACTGAATACTATTTATTACTTAATTAAAGATCAAATTAATTCGAAATTATGTGCCAAGTAGAGATAGAATTACATTTATATATTATGTCAAATATTTAAACTTGTCTAATATCGCTAAGAGGTGTTGCCATCAAGTGAAATCCGTACAAAGCACATTTATTCGAACGCTCTGTGAGGTTTCCTTGCGGTGTTCACCCTTACTCCATAGTGACGTCATGAAGACATTTATGATTATCAAAATGCGATTATAATTGATGCTTTTGTATACTTTCAATTCTAAGAGAAAATATTTATAAAACTTATGTAACTTAATATTACCTACTTTCAAATGACCAGCTTTTGGCCTTGGTGCGGGTTGAATATTCAAGACCTAACCTATTATCGTCTATTTTTGTAGTGTATTTTATTACATAAATTTTGTGTGGACAATGAGCATACAAGCTCTTTCAGCTATTTTTGGGTTATAAATCAATTTCGATTAATATGATACGATACTTACTACAAATAAATCGAATCGTGTCCTTTTTTCTATACATTTCTGAATTTACAGACATAATCGCCAAATTATGATATATCAGTCTTTAACTCCCCCACGATTGTGACGCATGTCCGTTTTATTTGCTATCACGACAAAAATTGCAAAAGTGGAACGACTAGTAACATGCTGTTTCATAACCCGGCTAACTAAGGTCACATGGGTAGACTTTACTGGACGAGAGTAAAAGTTGTCCTTCCTTTTAGCCTCCGTATACGAAACTATCGCCTTTTTCGTAAGTTTATTTGCTCTTTTTAAAGTTATGGCAAATCAATCGCAACAGTGTTTACTTAAATACAGACGATCCTCAGACGATTTAGTCCCATTGTAAACGTCAATCCATGTAACTCATTATGGAACTTTCAAGCCTGGGCTTGACCACTTAGACAAACTAACATGCATATCAATGAGGTTATTTTAAACCACCAATTGCATATAAAGCGAAATTATCAGAGGACTTAATCAAAATATATAAATTACAAATTGCAACAGAAATAGCTTTCTTCTTCAGAAAAGGAAACAACAGTGGTTTCGTCCCTCGTCAATGCTTATCTTCGATATGTCGACGGGTATGGCTCCATGCAGTTGGGCGCTGTATTGGAACAAAGCATGCTTTGAATACATTTCCTTTTCAACACAGTGGCGCTTATCTTTCGAACACAGCTCCACAGACTGAACAGCATCACCTCTGTAATTGCTTGGGATGGATAGCAACGCTGAATGTGCCTTACAAATATCAGGTATATTATTAAATAGTATTTTTGAGATAATTATTATACTTCCGCCATCAATCAATCCTCTAATGGTTGAAGTACGCTGTCAATCATTCTAGTGTAATATGGACGTTTGATTTCAGTCATAATTAATTATGAACGTAATTATGGTAATTGACAAATCCACACAGCTATAAATCTCACCGAGCCTTTCCATGGGTGTTCAAAATTGATCTTACTATTTTGAAGAATAAGGACAGCCAATCATAGTGTCTGTAACTGACAGGGAGTTTAACACGGTGTGATCTGATTGGTTGCCATTCTAGGAAGATCAATACTGAATATCACCCCAGGTCGGTACCATCGATTGTTAGTTATTGTATCAGCATCAGGGTTGAATTCGGAAGTCCCAATCTCGATCGACTCGATTAACATGCAAATTATCAGAGAATGTGCAAAGTTTAACATATTAAACCGGTTTGTATCGTACAGTTGTGTTATGTGATTTTTTTTATGTTTTGTCCGATTTTTCGTATCAATTTACCACATAAGGTTTGTAAGATCTTGTTTTCTTGTTACAGTTAAGAATGTTAGATTCAAAAAATAAATTTAACTAGTTTTACAAAATGCCTCGAATCGATTTTCTAAAGTAACTATTTTTGCACATACGAACGAAACGTAACACAAGTACTTCTTAAGCATACGCGACAAAATGTCGGTATCAGAATTGACCATGCCTCGAAGATATTCACGTCATGATCATTTAAAGTTATTTGCCTGATATTTCTGTGTGGATTTGTAAGTTCTTTGAAACGAGGTTGTTTGATTAGTAAAACTTTTATTTAAACTGACCCAAAAGTCGATATCCCTATGTTGCAATGTCCTGACCCGTCAGATAATTTAAATCGAGACAGGCGGTTATTTAATTAAATGTAAATATATTATATATTATTTATTAGTTCAATAATGAATTATTAATCGAAGCCGTGTTGACAAGCATTCGGTTTGTTGGCACATCGTTTAGTTTCGTATGTTTTAAAAATGATCTCGTAAATTACAACTGATTGATTTTATTTCAGACCATATAACAATAGCCACTTATGTACTTTTTAGTGATTGGTTTAACATTTTATTTTCCTGGAAAATGGGGTGATTGATTTGAACGACTTTATACTGATGTTTTATTGATAATTCGATTAACATGTTTTGAGAGGGTAGTGAACGAGTAGTTGAGTAAACGAAACAGGCTTTGGAAAATCATAAACGCTCGCAGATTGAGTAGGCAGACATTTGCATCCGTTTATAAACAGGCGCTTCTATTTGAAGGACAATTACATGTATTGTTTGAGTCATACTTAAAGCTTTCAAAACGAAACTCGCAATGCTAGTATTCAATATTTTCTTGTAGCGATTGACTAAAGGTGGACATGGAATCTGCTCTGGCAAAACTACCACGTAAATAAAATGTTCTACATGTAATACACAATTGAACTTCACCTTAAGACCATCTTCATACCAACCCACCTTAAATTCAAATATGTGAAACTACGGATATGAGAGAAGGCATTCTGAAAAGGCTTTGATTCGGTCAACAGGGTTATTCTGCAAAAGCCCGATTCACTCATAAGTAAATTAAATCTGAAATATGCCAAAAGAGTGTTTTCCAAATCGAACACCGGCATTCTTTTTTGTGTGTAAGTACTACTTACGACCTTCTAAGACTGATACATATTTAAAATCAGTATCACATGGCGCTTCTTGTGATCCTATTATCATGAAAATCGGAACTTGTCATGTTGACCAAACTGAAATTGAAACCGCTAGTTTTACCATAAGTAAAAAGTAATTTTCGAACAGTTCTTTTCTTGTTTTCTCAAAATATTGATTTTATACTTACGACCACCTCAAACAAGCGTTATCTTAGGGTGGAGTGTGCCCTTTGTGCCAAACATTTATTTTGACTTTCATGCATGACAAGTTCCGATTTTCATGATAATAGGATCACAAGAAGCGCCATGTGATACTGATTTTAAATATGTATCAGTCTTAGAAGGTCGTAAGTAGTACTTACGCCCTTCTTATTCTTAGCCAGAGACATATTCAATTCAAAAATATGTACACCGTCGAAGTGTTACTATTATCCTTGAGGTTTTACTATATACAAGTGAATGGCCTTTGTAAACTAAACAAATTACGGTGTACTTTATAATAATAATTATAGTCTGTTTACGGTTCACAGTTCATATTTATTCTACATTTCGTAATTCGAAAAGATTTACTTTACCCGTATTATACTGCCAAATGCTCAATTTAAGGTGGAATACCAACTTTCTGACCTACTTACTGCATTTTTAATTAATTGGACAAATAATTGAGATAGTAATAATGGTTGTCGTGACCTGACACCAAGGTTTTATGACATTATTTACCTATTCATCTAGAGGGGGTGAAAATCCAAACACTGGGCAAATATTGTTGGACTTACTAATCTTTTTAACACATATACATGTAGAATAAGGAACCGAATACAATTGTTAAAGAAGTCCAGCTTGTGACCTGGTTTGATATCAGACTTGAGCAAACATTAAACACAATTAAGTATTATGATTGTTAATATATTTCAATGATATTGTCTTGGAAAATTTATTAAAAGAATATGAGGAAATCGGACAGGGGAGGCAGCACTCAACTTTACCAGCCGAGCACAGCAAACAGTAACAACGACACCACAACTATTTGGGACAATGCCCGCACAAAAAAACGGCAATCTTTTCTTGAAGCAAACATTATCATTACAGTAAATTTTAAGAAGTTCTACTTTCAGATTTATCTCGAATTCAGACACTGGTTTGGGTAAAATTTCAATTTGAGATGATCTTTCTGCTTGCGATGCTTCGGGAGATCAGGACCTGATCCCTTGCTATGCAGTACCTGTAATAACGAATAGAATGCTCTTTGACAGTCTAAAGGCATTATCCGTTACTCGTTATTGGGAAACAAGTTACTTCCGCCATTTTCAAAATTGACGTCACAGCAGAACAATGTTATCACTGCTTTGAAATATTAGCAATCCTTTGTGGAAAGCATCGAAATAATGCAAAGTGTCATTTAATTGATTGATTAATATTGTATGGATATCGTTTTCAAGGTTTCCCTCTTCGCACTTGCACTTTAAATATTGAATTATATCAGAAATCTCGGTCGATTCAACTTTGTTTGTAATAGAGTCGTAAATCGGCCTTGTAATACATCCGTAATTATTGATTACCTTATATTTGGATAACTTATTTGTCAGATGTATTATATTGTAAGGATAATTCGTATATAATATAATAATGTTCTGTATAATCACACCCGGTATACCAAATTTGAAAATAATCGTTTATGTCTATAGAAAAGAAGCCACAGAAAGGCGCGTAAGGGGCGATCATTTTTGTGTGCGCCATCTTACCAAATGGACTGATACTGTTAGTGTCCGTTGCCTAAGCAAAGCGCTACCGAGCGCTTTCATTTAGTTACCTCCATTTCAATGTATTATAGAATGCATGGATTACCTCCCGTGGAAAGCGCTGCGTAGCACTATGCTTAGGCAACGGACAACTTGTCTCGCGTTATTTCAAGCTAAAACCTTCAATATATACTAAGTGACTACTCAATGGTTAGAATAAAGCCCCGTTGTATATCGTATACGGAGAGTGAACTTTGGCATATGGCCTTGAAAATAATTTATTGGTTTAGCAAGCCTTATAAGTGGATTTTCGGTCTAATTTTGGCTGACTCGTACTCCTTCATAGTGTCCGCTTGGGGTTTCGCATAATTTGTCTTTAATGTCCGTATGTATACATAACTGTACCGCCGCTGAAGACCATACTGGGCCCATTCAAGTTGTATTCTTGTGTACTTAGAAACTGTACCAGTTGGTCTTGTCGAACAGATTATCCAGAAACAAGAAAGACAAGCTTTCAAACACACTTCCTTAAGCAACAATTACTCTTTGTCTCGAATCAGAATTGTTCTGTATTGAAAAAACAAATTTAGTCTTGATTTTGCCTCTCCTTAACAAACTAAAAGTCAAAACATTTGAATCCTAAAGGATATTGCCCTATAGTGGTTTTATTGTTGTCCGATTCATACCATTGCAATCAGCACCAGTGTTCAACTGTAATATGAAACGCTTATTAAATCCCACCCTTCTATTTACTCAGAATTTCAGGATGTGTTACTACATGAAAATAATGGTAAAACAAATAGTTCGAGCCATGTACCGAGCTTTTAATGTACCCAAAGGACCTGTCATTATATTCATTCCAGTGTTTAATTTGTGACAATCATTCTGCAAATACGGTCGAATATTGGAATTACAGCAAACAGCGATTATTTGAATGCAATAGGATCAATCGATGTTGAAACACAAGGGTTTTACAGGTATTATTTTTTAGTTTCGATAAACCATGCTTTGTAGCAACCAGTTTTGTATCAAGAACATAAATGTAATAATTCTTACAAAACTGGTTGCTACAATGCGTGTTACAACATCCAAGCTTACGCGGCATACCCAAGTATTTTAAATATGGTATGTTTCATTGCTTGGTGCTCAGGGAATCAGAGTAGTTCCAGAATTGGTTGAACTTGACCCGTTGTCAGGATAAACTTTATTATCCTACCAGTAATACTACATTGTTTCGCATCCAGCAAGAAATTACCTTCGCTGCCACCTTCTTTAATGAAATAAACATTTATTTCTCGGTCAGCTTGACGAATTACTACCACGGTTAGAAGTCTGTGTGATATTTGTAACATTCTTGGGCACACCTATCTGATAAATGTACTACGACCAAAAACACGGTCCTTTGAAGTTTCAAACAGTGTCGCACCCCCAATGTTGACACTGACAATTTTCAGTTTCTATAAGAATAAGGCCAAAGGTTAACAAAGAATCTACATTTATTTTTAGGTTTACGATATTTTTTGGAAAATTTTCATTTGGTGTTGAGGAAAAAATTAAAAAATAACAAGAAACCCTTTTGGGGCCCTATTGCCAAGTGAGCTACCTATGGTCCTTTTATTATAATTAAGTTAAATGTTCCTCCTAACAGATAAATCTTCAACGCAAAAATTCATGTAAACCTAAATAAACGAAAGAAAATGTTGGCCTATAAGTTGTAAGGTAAAGCCTACCCTACTCGTGGTTGTCTAGCTAATGTTAATAAGATGTATTACAAATGTACAAGTTTGACCAAGTTTTACTGACCCAGTATATATTTGTGACTGGGTGACCTGAAAATGCTTAGACCTCAATTAAAGTACTGATTGTCCCTCCATATCAGCGAAACAGGTCGTGTACTAGTGCCCAAAAAAGGTGTAGTAACAGCTGTTAAATAATCCTATAATCGACATGTTTTCTTGTCAAACAAATTCTTTCAACAAGCCTGTTACGACGAGTTTAGCCTCTATTTGCCAGTAAGCTTTCTGCTGAAACATATCACATTATAATTTATGTGTATCTCCATCCGGATTTGAACTCGGATTGCCAGATTAGACGACAAGCACACAATAACCACAGAGCTACGGAGGCACACGATATTTGAATCATCAGGATTATTACTTAGGAAACAAAATGAGTTTAATATAATGAAATTGCATCATGAATTATTCACGTCATTGTTAAATACTATATCACTGAACTGTGACGTCAAGCCACGTCATAACCATTCATCATCAACAATTAATCATCATAATTATGATAAAATATTTATACCAAAATGTAAATAAATTCACGCATTATGCAATGTGGAATATTTTCGCAGTTTGATCACGGTCCCATTAGAACAGAACATATTTAATTAAGGAGTGTACAATAATATCATGAATATAACATGGCTACTATGGCACTGATATACAGCATTACGGCACACAAGGCTTATATTTATGTATTCATTTCCGATGGAAAAGTTATATTCAGTATGTCAAACATTATTTCAGTTATTAGTTTTCCTGGAAATAATTATCAGTCAATATATAGTCTACCAATTTGCCTTTTTGTAAGCAACAAACAAATACGACATATGCAGAGGATTGGTCGTTAGTATAATACAAAACCTACAAAGTAATGAGTATACAGTACATAAAATTTAAATTCACAAATAAGCGCTAATAAAAACCAAGAACATTAAGGTTATGGTGTTGATAGAAATATAACCAAACAGACATTTATGTAGACTTATTTAACATTCGAAGAAAGGTCATATCCTACCTCGCTATACATCAAGATCAAGAAATTTTATGGACAAAAATATGTAAGCCAAAAAGGGTATGAAAAAATCCGACAGGGAAGGTAGCACTCAACCCAACCAGCCGAGCAAAGAAATCAGAAACACCACGACCCAACTACTCTGAGCAATGCCCACAGAAACCCATGCCAAAACGGCGACCAAATGAGGCACAACAATCCAGGGGCGTCACCTAGTTAAAACACTAAGGACAGTCACCTAATGTTATGCGACTTGAAGAGGCACAACTACGACGGCAGAAAAAATGCAGGATGACCCGCATTCACAAAGAAATTATATAAAAGCGGTTATTGCCGAATGAAACGCAGCCAATATTCGACCAAGTTCCCCAAGGCCCCTCTGCACGGCGAACCAACCACACAAACCCGTGCCAAAACGGCGACTAAATGACGCACAACCACCCCTGACCTAGTTTAAACACCAAGGACAGTGAAATAACGTTAATACGTCTTAAAGAGGCATTTGGGACTTGACCTAGCTAGTTTACAATAATGGGCAAAACAAGGGGGAAAATATATATGCTTAAAACGTTTATCATAGTGACCAAACAGGACCTAATTAAAGAGTGTCTCATCAAGCATCTCCGCAAGATACAAATGATGAAAGGGGGTGTGGACTTTAAAACAAAGGGCATAGGAAATTAACTTCCAAGGACAAGTGGAAACAAAAATACACCGACACTGCAGTGCTGTAAAAAGGAGGGGGCGACTTTACCTAGTTAACATTAATGGGCAAAAATATGGCGAAACTATATATGCCAAAACCGTATATTATAGTGATCAAACAGCTAAGTGACCTAATTAAAAAGTATCTCGTCAGGATACAAATGATGAAAAATGATGTGCAAGTTCGTCGGAACAACATATTCAGAAGGTTTTAATTCAGTACGCCATACCAAACCGTTCCTTTGTTTAGCGTCCGAGGACGGGCAGGTTAGAGCATCTAGGAAAAGAAAGAAAAACAAGTTTGTAATCTCCAAACTTCATTGAGATATAACATTTATACTTGTTCACCACCATGTCCCCAGCCCCTAAACATAAGTAGTTTGCACAAAAACAAGTTTTCAGTTATTTCGTCAAGTTATTATTATTGACAATATTATATTTGTTAGCCGTATGATGATGAGGAGAGTAGATGTTATGACTTGTTTTTTCAGGATAGCTAGATAGGTCTTCGAAATTAGGGTGGACGATAAACAAAACAATGGTATGATGAATTAGGAAGTAGTATAACTCGCAGGGTTTGTTGTCCTCAACAAGTTTTGATAGGTCTAAACTAGATGAGTATAGTGGAACACAAGACAATCACAGCGGATATTTTATAGATTTATTTGTTTCCTACTAGTTTCGGCTAAATCCAAGCCTTCATCAGGTTCATTTAGTTTGAGCGGTATCAGTTTAATGAAATGTAATCGATTGAAAACTTGAATACCAGGACGCGCGATCATATTCAGACTAGTGCATCAAAGTAAAATATATTGGTCTATTGAAATTAAGTTGAAAGAGTTTTGTTCTGTTTTATTGTACTCTGCAGATTTTATCTAAATAATACAAGTGTGACATAAGCGGGAAAATATAATATATTTATAATAACGTTGTCAATTTTTTAAGTAGATTACAGTCCTACATAGTATTGAGTTTTGCGCATGAGTAT
The DNA here is from genome assembly GCA_963678985.1 of Spisula subtruncata. Lineage (NCBI taxonomy): Eukaryota > Metazoa > Mollusca > Bivalvia > Venerida > Mactridae > Spisula > Spisula subtruncata. The sequence goes on along the minus strand of OY787664.1, from coordinate 46,960,061 downwards.
GGTTGTGCAATAGATATTGAATTGTTACATAAGTGTAATACCATGTAGTGTTATGAGTGATATTTAATATTGGGTCGGGCTACCTGTATGTTCGTCGGCGACGATAGCTACGGTCATGTCAACTGCAATTGTAACCCCAAGTAGCGGAAAAACCAGCAATATATGGAGGTACGTTAAGTTGGCAGTTGTATGTTAGGTGTTAACTCAGAAGTTAAGTCAATTTGAGATACAGATAACTTCTGAGTTAACTTCTGGCAGAAGTTTACTGGGTTTTTTTTTCAATTTTTACTTTACTTCTGAGATAACTTCTGAGTTAAGTTCTAGCAGAAATTAACTCAAATTGACTTAACTTCTGGGTTAGCACCAGGCATATAACTGCCAACTTCACAGACCTAAGATACGGATGGCCCGTTGTTAGCCTGACTCTTGCATACGTAGATGACTAGGTACAATCACCGTTTATGTGTGGTGTTCAGTTGTTTGTATGAGTATTTACTTTAGTTCTGCTTGACAATAAATTCCAAAAAGCTTTAACGGTCAACTGACTTCCAAATATGACTAAGAAACGTTTGAAAAAAGGCATTAAAAAATTAAAAACACGATTAAACAAATTAACAAAGCACTGCATTCAAATAATGCAGAAAACCAAAATATCTTGTGACCACGTGTAAAATATCACTCACTGCGCAAGTGCGGATATAAAATGACTGCCAATATACTCTCCGCATTCTTCGTCGAATTTATTGACATTTCGCGGTCTATGAAATTATTTCCATTTATATCTAGTTAATCATATTTGTGTTCTTAGTTCCGTAAATATTTTCAGGAAACAAATCAAGTAGTAGTCAGAGTGGAACAAAAGTCACTTAATAAATGTTGACATATTTCACAAGTTTATTCAACTCTACACCCTCGAGACAGGATATTGCAAATTATAATGTAGTTCCGTCAGTTTACAGGTATTCTAACTTATCAAACTATTTGCTGAGTGTGTAGTACATTTGTATTATTAATTCGAAGTTGAATATAAGTCCAACAGGCATCTATTGAAAAAGTCTTCATTTTATGAAATAACTACAAAAAACTGTACAAAAAACCACGATTCGCCTTAGTACGGATACAGGGTGGCACGGTGGTCTAGTGGTAAGACGCTAGAGGTCCCGGGTTCGAATCTCGGCCGGGACACTTGATCATTTCAGAAACGCTATTTAGTGTTTCCCACCCAACTGGAAATGATCTGGTAGGAAACCCCGCGGTAGTCTCGCGTGTATCGGTCGTTCACACCGGGCACGTTAAAGAACCAAGGAATCTATTCGAAACGAGCTAGGGTATCGCACCCGGATTCCTAGTATCTCACCTCTGTATCTAATATTTACGATAATGCCCCAGAGTTGGTCCTGCAAATTGAATGGAAGAAAGAAAGAAAGAAAGCTGTAAGAAGAACGAATTTATGATGCCGAAAAACGTCTGTATAATGACAAAAATATACGGGTTTTTTTCTTCAATATATTAAATGACTGCCACCCTTTTTTCAACAACAACCCCATGGGAAGCAACAGAACGGTACCTAGGACACGAAACTTACATTTTCCTACGAAAAGGACGAAAAGAAGATTAAAAAGTATGAAATCATCTAATTCTTATAATAAATATGTTTTACACGCATGCAATCTCGAGAAATAAAATAAAATGATACATTTTGTTGTTCATCAACTTTAATATCATCTCATAAAAAAATCTAAATCAAAATAATTACAAAAATGTATTTTGAAACCTGTAGTTTTATCCGGTTTCGTCATGTTCGCCCATTTCGTAGAAAAAACCCTTTCGTGTTGTCATACCAAACGCTACATAGAGATTTTCACGGGAGATAGCCCATGCCTTCTATATGCTAGTTCAACGATAGGTAACTGAACGAAGGCGCTCAGTAGCGTTTTGCTTAGACAACGGACACCCCAAATACTGGGTCGGACAATTCATATTTTTTCTGAGGATTTGACCACTATCCGTTATCCACATGTGTATAAGTTGTCAGCCTGTTTGTTACATAGAGCTTACGAGTTCAATTAATACCCGAATCATTCATTGGCACAGTTTAACAGTCGAGTTCATGTTTATAATTTTATTTCGGTCATGTTTTTAATAAATAGCGGAGAGTTTTTCATATTTCTGCAAGGTGTATAACTTACGTTAAAAACTTATATAAATAAATAACATACAATGCACTCCGCACAAGGAGTTATATACAGTCCGTTCAAAGTTAAATGACCTCAGGCTAATAGGAAAGTCTTCAGCCCAATAGCAAGGCAATTGTGAAAACACTTAAAGCATTATACAGTAAAACCTCGTTATCTCGAGGACTAATCGGGACAAGCCAAATGATGGAAATAAACCGGGAGCTCGACATAGTGTGATAATATAAGTATATTACATATATTTAGCTAATTCGCCGGGACTTAGAAATTTGCTCGAAATAAGCCTGGTGTTCGTTATAACGATTTTTACTGTATCTGGATAGATGATGATCGTTGTGATTGTCGATTGTTCCATACCGTTGATCAGATATAATTATGGTAAGCAATCAGTCGTTCCTCAGCCTGATTTCATGAGCCCGATTATAAAATATTTAAAAACATAAAACAACATCGGTCGGAATAAATCAACACTTTAATGTAGAACTATAATATTTCATATAAACTGGTGTAAATATTTGATGCACTATCACGTTATTACATTTAATATAAAACGCGCTAAAACCCATTATTATTGCATGGTCATGCTCGGTTTATATAAATATGCATAGCAAACAGCTAGGACATAGATAAATTATTTCCTAGAAAGTGTTTGCGTCTAGATAAGCGAGTCACACGTTGGTCACAAACCCAATCCGATCCCCTTCCGGTGATCGGTTTGGCATTTTTGTTTGGCTAACCGACCAGATGCCAGGCCACCGAGCAATATAAGGGACGACTATGTCAAACGTCGATCAGAGGTAACAGAACATCAATAACATCAGTACCATTTGGGCATTGAAAACGTACATCTATACATAGTTAGGGGTTGATTGTTTGGGGCAAACGCATTTTAGGATTGTTGCGATGTCCGATTGGATTTCTGAATGACGTTTATACACCGCATTACAACGGTGCTGGGAAGTATGGGTTTGGGTTTCACTATGCTGTGTTTGCTCAAAGGTGCAAACTATTTTTTTACACAACACCACTATTTGTGCCCAGTGGCGGCCGTAAAAGTTCTACCAGTACATAAAATACTAGTCAGTGTTGAATATCACCCACATATAGAACCATTACATATTTGGTGTGGGGTGTCGTACGAGTAGTTACATTGATGCTGGTTATTTGCACTTGTTTTTGATAATTGCAATAGCAGAGCGATTCAATCGTACTTCGCAAATTGCTTGACGTTGGCGCCGTGCCTTAGATTTGGTGTGGTTTGGTAAACGAGTAGCTTCTTTGTTACTAATTATTTGCGCTACACTTGTTTTGACTTTTCGCAATAGCCGGGCAATTCAATCGTACTTAGCAAATCGCTTGACGTCGGTGTCGTGCCTTATATTTGGTTTGGTGTGGTGTACGAGTAGTTTCATTGACACTGGTTATTTGCGCAACATTTTTGGCTTGTTACAATAGCCTGGCGATGTGTCGTACTTTGTAAATGCTTGAAGTTGTCGCCGTACCTTTTGGGTTGAAAATCAAACTATGAAAACTTAAGCTTGTATTGAAAATGAATTTAGTTAAGAAGAGTGCAACTATATCTGTCAGTTATTATGTTCGTAACCTTAATGTGGTCCTGTGTTTGAAATACCAGTAGTCCTAAAGTAAGGCTTTACCATAAAAATATCTTCCAACGAAATTGTAAGTATATTATCGCACGCGCATAGCCCAGGTAAATCTTATAAATGCGTGTATAGCAACACTCCGGACAAAAATGATGCGAGTTTAATTATCGGTATAAGCAATGAAAGTTTTGAGGATTTATCGCCCCCAACAATGGCGCGATTTTGTCGGTATGGGCAATAAGGCTTAATCCCGCTTATCGCCTCCGAAAGTGGCGCGAGTTTGTCGGGATGCTGTCTAGTCATAATTTATCTTATACATTCGCCTTAACATGGCCAGATAATGAGTCATTATTTTCATCGCGGCTAATACTAACTATTTGACATCATCACGACAAGAAAATGTAATCAAATAATGAAACGTTTACATAACTTGGTTACTTAGCGGACCAATAAGGGGTTTGTCAAAACAATAGACAAGAATCTTAAGGCCCGAAGTATCAATCTTAACGTTTCAAAGTATATCTATTAAATTTAAATTAAAAAAAAAACACATTATTACGGAGATAGGATCGTTTAATATGATCATATAATTAGTATGTGTTTGCATTTTATTAGTCCGAGACTCTCATATTTCATTATTGTTGTCTTGACCGTCTAGTGTAAATGGTCAAAGGCATTTCACATGCCGATTATACCAATAGTACTGTATCATTATTATTATTACGTATTTTGGACCGTACCTTAGTCCTAACGTTTGGAACTTGTTTACCCTTTTGACATTTTTAAAACAAATGTTGGTAATGAAATATGCTTAAAACTTGGATGTTATTCCATAGCATGATTACAGAATCGTTATGATTTTATTATGGTGTTGCTTTTTACATTGCAATTCGTGCAATATATGGATAGGTATAGAGAACGCTTGTAATTTATTAACACGTGCATCACACTAAATCGGGAGCCATTGACCAATTATGCAGGGGTAAAACCGAATGCGCTACTACTGCCTCAGTTGAACTAAAAAAGCATCGGTGTGATACCCACGTGCAAATGTTCTCACGCACGTTTGTTTAGTACATCTATCGTTAATTTATGAAATCCGACATACAATACACCACCGTTGTAACCGGGGCTTATTAACCAACAAATTACTAACAGTGAGACAAAATAACATGTTAAACATGGGGTCCCACTGGCTTCAAAACTCCAAGGGTCATTTTGATAGTGTTGATAGAGTGTACCATAGTTTAGGAAAAATATATTGCATGTTAAACATACCTATGATTAAAAAGAACATTGACCATTCAACAAGTATCTTGAGAGTTAAAATGAGGCTTTTGGCAATTTGTTCGTATACCATCGTGGCTTGTAAATTAGTATTACGTGTGTTCTTTGCTGGTCCTTTCGTGTTACGCTGTTTCTGATTAATTAATACTCCATTCCCTACATCTTGTTTGTTATTATATTTTTGTAGAACTTTTTATCACCACAATAGGTTTATCAAATATATAAAGATATTTAAATACATGACATAGTATTCATATTGGTAAATAATTTAAATATTATATACTTGCTTGTGTTAAGTGGAAGATGGAATAAGTTTTGGAACTTATGGCTCGACCATTTCGCCAACGTGTACCATACTGGATAATATTATGTATATTTGTATGATATGAAATGTACATAATATTTTGGACATAAAATATTTTAAACTAATGATTACCTGTGCCTGTTAAATCCGATGCCCACATGACCCCTTCGGACCCCGAAATCAGGACGAATTCCGCACATATTAACGCTAATATAAATATCCCTTTTCCCATCAAGTTTGTTTTTTCAATAATAATCACTTCTATCCTTTTTAGGGAATTTAGGGGTTTATCACTAGTAAATCCCTTAAGGTTTCCAAATTATTTTCAAGTCCGCACGTTATTACTAGTTATTCCAAACATCGTCCGTTCCTGCGGAGCTTATTACGTGGTTTGGTGTATGTTTAACTTGTAATGATATAAGTACTGCTTCCAATTCAGTTAAAGCTCATCCAATCGATGCGCTAGTTTTTGAACAATTCTATGTAGAAGTATTTATAGACGATTTAAAAAGAATTAATTGTCCAATTTTGATAATTTAATTTATTAGATATAAAATATAATTTAGATGTATTTCTTTTGTATACGTAAATGCCGCAAATTAAGACTGACCATTCTTTAATATCTCTCAGAAAGTACACAATATCTGTTCTTCCGTTCTAATATTTCGTCAATTTGATCGATAAAGTTATTTATTCAGCGTTTTGTCTAATAAAATGACCCAAGTACTGAGTATTAATTATTTCATAGGTTTCATTGACTTAACGCAATAGTTCTCCAAGTCGCGGTAATAGTAGTTAGTTTACTTTTCTATAATAGTTTGTCCGGCGGCTTGCGTTATTGTTTAAACATTCCCCGCGATCAAATAGCCTTAATAAATGATGTTACTTTTATGTACCACTAACCGCATAAGCTCAAAGCCGATAATTTAGTTTTGCAGGCTATATTAAGCTTTGAAAGTAAACTCCGACGTATAGTTTTACACTGTTTTGACGACACGAATTAACAACATCGGGCGATCCATAGAGCGATGGCTATCCCAAAGAAAGATATACTGTCGAGCTACCCTATAGTTTACTAGAACACTGCCTTGCCGTTTCTTGTGCAATGTACAATTGTGGTAATTGCTTTGAAGAAGGAAATAATTTGCAAGACTGAACTTTCAGAATAACTATTATATGCACCTCCGACGCCACAATATTGGTCTAGAGTCAAGACACTGTAGCCCAAACTGGCATAAGGATCACGGCAAGAAATAAAAACATCTTACAACTAATTAAGAGTTTCATATTCTAGCAAATTTCGCTCTTCGGCTGTTTATTCGTCTTCAACATTATGGCCATCTCAATGAAAATACAAGTTTTGAATTGATGCAGTTTAGTTACTTTTATCTATCCTCGACATTGGCCGACCCATATGGGAATATATACTAACAGCATACAATAAATACCGATAGGATGTTGTTGGCATGTTCGTGAGGGACCCTTGTTGGTATTTCAGTGCACTCGTAATACCTCGGTCGGCAGATCACTCGAAGACCTGGAAGTCGTGTGAGATACACAATTATAAATTCAACGAAAATGACTTCCCCGGTGGCATTTTGAGTGTCACACGAACCGTCTATCGTAAGTTTACTTTTCACTTAATTGGGGAATATTGTTTTTTATAATTATTCTAAAAACGTACGCCAATAATTATAAAGGAGTGTAAAATCCAAATATGTTTATTGTAACTTTAACAAAGTATTAGTATGTCGTCAAATAATTAAATAAGGTGAAAATATAGTATGCAGAAAACTATGTCAATAACGCGAAGAACTTATTTAACAAAATCACACTTCAAAAGTATGATTTAGTAAAAAGAGATATACACTATGTTGACAAGAACGTCATTACATTGTACAAATATTGAATGTATATCGCTAATCAAAGTTGTGTACATGTACTAAAGCATAAAAATTTGGTACTGGATAAAGGATTTTCTTAATAAGAAAAAACAACACTAGATTATACCACACTTCATTTGTTAGACTGGTGCCATAATTAATCCAAGTGGGTCATTTTTCTTCGACCAGGTTGGGTCATTGAGACAACTTTCGCAGTAAAAAAATCAAAGAAGTTATTACTAGTATCTAACTTGAGCACAGCCAAAAGTAGAATCAAGAAAATAGTCAAACGCTACAATAAAAGGCTAGAGACCTTGCTATCAGTGAACATACAGGGGGGGGGGGGGGGTAGCGTATTTCAGGCGTACGTAAGGTTTGGCGTACTCCACGCATAGAAAGTTCGTGCGCTTTTCGTACGCTTTTCTTACGCTTTTTGGTATATCAAGGGCGTATAATTCATTATAGCCAGTGTATGCTTCTCGTATGCAATTGTGTATGAACGGCGTACGCCTAAAATTTAGAGCGTATGAAAAGCGTACACCAGGCTCACGCAAACCTTATTTTACGCCTTAGGTTTTTAATAACCATACGCAAGCAGATACATATCTGCTAAATATGCATATAAACACATAGATATTGCTAAACATTAGCTTAATAAATTGATTAGTTTTCATGCGATTTTAAAATGTACATATACGTCACAAATCCACCCCCCCCCATGAATATTAACCACATCCACACAGAATGTTCTTGTATGCCACTATAAATATTCCCTACGGCCATTGGCAAGGCATTAACAAGTACAATGCCATATTTATAATTATTATATGCTGAAATAATCATGGCGATATACTAGGCCTTGATTGCGCGCTTCATAATAAATCTTAACTTCTGTTGAATCGCGTATTATGGCATTAATATTAATATGCACGTGTATTCAAAGTGATATGTGACTTATTGACAAATATGAAAAACAATACATGTATTTGCATCTAATGAATTATCAGACGAAGGTTTGTGAGTCGGGTATCTATACAGGGCCTGACTGGGGTATTGGTGTATGGCGGTCTAGATAAGGCCTTTGTACACAGTTGTCTAAAGTAAACAATACAATGCTAAGTTCTTGGGCAGGTTTTGATACAAAGCGGACTATGTAGAAACAGTATAAGATATTGGTACACATAGGTCCAGACCATGCACAGCACAAGCTTGAACCAGTAGCAGGCTACGGTTTGGTTTTTTGTGTTCCACGGTTGTTTACGCAATAACAGGCTAATGTATTGGTACACAGCGGTCCATGCAATGTCAAGTTTGACAGCATGGTGTACCAGATTTCGGTTATGGTTTGGTGGTCCTGCTCCATGATGGTCTTGGCAGTATCATACCAATGTCATATACGAGAATATGTCTGGAGTTTGAAGTAGACGAAAGGGCAAGCACATGTACACTTGTACAACACATAGATGTAGTAATGTTTTTTTTCCTCACTATGAATTCGTACAGTATGGAAAAATGAAACTCTCTCCGTCCGATACACAATACATATATGCAAGGTTATACTAGCCTAACACCAACGGGCTGCCTCGATCAATGATACCACAACCTCCAAATGTATCCTTGCGAAATCCCAATGGTATGCCTTCGTTCGTCTCGGTTTTTTGTTTTTTGACTACCACTTTCAACTTTGACAATCCTTTCATACACGATAATGGATACATATTATATCGCCAGTTACAAGCGATGTCATTATAACATTTGGTATACAATATATATAGAAATCATATTGATTATTAAATTCTAAAACTAGTTGTATCATCAATAGAATATATTAAAGTAACCAACAGTGATTATAATAATTCATAATTTAACGTGTTCGTCTATTTATTCAATCGATTGATGATTATAGTCTGACCTTATACTATTATAATTGACCTATCACGTTTCCTTCAACTATTCTGAATAAAAAAAAATTTTCATCCCTGATACAATCAAATCGATGGCTTAGAACTAGAAGGTCGTAAGTGCCACTTGCGACCTTTTAAGACTCATACATATTTAGAATAAGCATTACAAGGCGCTTCTTATGAGCCCATTTTCATAAAAATATCAACTTGTCATGTTGACCAAAATGAAGTTGTAAAAGTTTGTTTTACCATAAGTAAAGAGTGAATGTCAGACAGTTTTTCCGTGTTTTCTCAAAATATCGATTTGGTAGTTACGACCTTCTCATTCTAAGCCATCGAAATGTTAAATATATTCTATAGACTCGCGCGTTGCCTTGTTCAGTAAACACTGCAAATAGCCTAACTCTAAATTTATCAATATTCGCGGTTGATTAATTTTCGTTGAATTCGCTAATGAATTATAGATCGTGAAATGAAATCCCCTCGAACAAATAAATCTCAAAATACATAATAAGACCTTTTCTTTTAATATGCATCCTCGTTAATCAGTGGTAAGTCAAGTTAACAGTATGTTTTGGACGAAAATAAACGCTGGCTGAAGGAGAATGTCAATATATAAAATCCACCAAATTAACAAAACACCAAATTGCCATTTAAAAATAATTCGCAAAGTTCTATACTCACGAAAATTAATGGTTTTACAGGATTTGGAAAACGGGTGTTCGAACCTGATTATATGTTTTATAATAGATTTGACGTATCGTTTGTACTATCAGCTTTCCGACACCTATTTTATGAACTCGAATAACATATCAAATTTCATAAACGATCAAAGAGGGGGTGGGATAAATACGAACACTTGTATGGAAAATGTCAACGTCAATTAAAGCATTATTGTGTTCAACACTCGTTTTGTCCCATAATTGCTTCAGAAAATATACAAGAACGACTGAACATGCACTTTCAATACTACATGTATACAATTTACAATACAATACGGTTATTAATGACCTCAAGTCACCAACCTATATGCACGCACGTAAAATATTTGCAAACCTCACCAGGCCTTACAGCCTATCCTGTCGCTCAACTCTGCCAATATAACAATTTTAACAGTTTTTTAAAACAGTTTATTTCATGTGTACATTGGACAATGTGTCAATGTGTCCACAATTTTACAATTTCATACATATTTTACATACAAATGTTCATGGTTTGTGTATGACACATTTGAGAAATTTCATAATAGCTTACAGAGTAAATAGATATTTATAACATTCACAAAGAAACACGAGTAAAAAGGCAAAATACGCGGTTAAACTCGAGGACTGACCATCAAAATTTCAAAACTCCTTCAGAAACTAACGACTAAGCTATATATCGCTGGCTTACAATGAGACGATCGTAAGTGGTACTTACGACCTTATAAGACTAATACATATTTCAAATAAGCATAACAGGGCGGATTGTGAGCGTATTTTGATGAAAAGAGGAAATTTTCATGTTGACCAAACTGAAGTTCAAACAGCTTGTTTTACTTTAAGTATAGAGGAATTGTCGGATAGTTTGTTCTTCTTTTCTCGAATATCGATTGCGTACTTACGACCTTCTAATTCCAAGCCAGCTATATACACTGTGGTATAACGTACACCGGATATTGCTAGCAAAATGAGTAATATTATCAATTTTCGCGACATTCTAGTGTTGACAAGGGTAAGTTGAGAGACAATTTTTAGTTTTTTCTGAGTGTGTTTAATATACATTTTATACAAAACTATCTCCTCCATAAATTTTCCTAGCATGTGCAACCGGTAAATTGCCTGGCATTTCCTAGAAGGGTGATTAAAAGACCAAACTCGCATCGTTACTCACGGAGAAAGTAAGCTCGATCTGTCGAAATTAGATGTTTTTGTTTATATTTTTCGTTAAAATACTCGACTTGAATCGAGCGAATTGTCATTCCTGTTACAAAGATTATATTGCAATTGCGGTATCCGAAACTAATCGAAAATGAGGGTGCATTGCGAGAATAAATACAAGTGTTAGTGTACAGGGTATTGCTATATGGTTGCTCTCTGGTGTACGGAGTATTGCTGTATCGTGTACGGAGTATTGCATATAAGTGCAGTGACTATTTGTCACTCAAATTGAATAAATCCACCTTATAATCAGTGTTATTTTGTAAAAATAATTTATACTGAATAGATCTGTACCTATTTAGACTGGATTACATGGACTACATGGACTACATGAATCAATTAATGTAACAAGCTTATCCTAGCTCCAAGCCCCCCCCCCCTCCGCGAATTTTATGGAAAACTTCTATTAGTAACAGTGTTTCACATACAGTAAAGGGTCATAACTGGGCAATCGCATTAGACAAAACAACTACAATGTCCAATAGTTTGAATTAGCAACGTTGAATGTAAGCATCAGAAATAGTTGAGAGATTAAAAATAAACCTTGGTGTGTATATATGGATGTGAAAGCCCTTATTTGCCATTTGACCATAAGCATGACTCTCAAAGAATTGCAAAAATTCATGTTACATGTCACATTTGCACTACTCACAAGAAAACTTTATGCATACACTTCATCATTCTATATTGTTAATTGCATTCAACTGCCTGACGGATTGAACTATTTTAACATAACCATTTAAGAATATTCTTAGTATATCATATAACCCATAAGACATGACCTTATTGGTTTGCAGACGTAATAATACGATAAAACTGTCCATTTACATTCTTCATTTACTCATTTTATTAAGCAATACTCTGTACACCAAACAGCAATACTCTGTACACACCCGTGTATCTGTTTTGGGGCGTATCTAAGTTGTTATTCGAACAATATTTATGAAATTTGGTCACAACATTTTGGAGTTCAATATAAACAAAATGGCCAGTTTAAAAAATCTACAATTTGGTAATACAGCCTTTCCAGAAGCTTGTACAGTACTGCTGTCAATATTTGCGAGTGAGTAACGGCATAATACTTGATAATTTTAACCTTTCTCTGACCATTTGATATACGATAGTGTTCTATAAAGTTACCAAAATGCCCGAAGAAGTTAAACCTCAATTGGGATATGCATAAGAAGTCAGTAATTAGGAAAATATCGCGTCTAAACTCACCCTGGTCTCCATTTCATGTCCTTAAAATTGATAATATTACTCACTTTACTAGCAATATCCGGTGTACGTTATACTGCAGTGATATATGTGCAAGTAAATTGTTATAGGGCACTACTATGATAGCTGATTCTAAGAAATATGTCTACGATCTAGCTATTTGTTTGGAATTTTGAAAATGGACTGTTTGAAAGATGTTGCGTATTATGTCATCATATCAATATGCTGATATGAACAAGATTAAGCATTTTGTTGTGTGGCCGAAATGACCCGAGGGCCGACCTGACCCAACCCGAAATCACTCTACCTCGAATAATCTAGTTAAATACGGAAAACGACTACATGCATATTGACGATTGGGTCGCTCCGTCAAGTGTGTTTCTATAGTGTTGCGTTGATTGTGTGACGTTAATGACTTGTGTTCTTCAAGACGTTTAACCACACTAGAAAACAAATCTGACGTCAAACCAGTCTAGCAAAGCCTTTATTGGTTAATCAGCTTTCTGCTGACGTGTGGTAGGCATACAGGAGTGCATCGAGCCCAATTTAATCTGGGTCGTCAGGATAAACGGCAAGCGCGCTAACCACTACGTAAAAGCTACTAAGACAGCGCATCGCTTTATGAAGTTATGTAATATCAGACATGTAAACATTATTAGTCATTAAATCACCAATGATCAAGCACATGTCAGTTGTATCTTATAAGTAACTTGGTTATCGCATTAAGATGATGTTCAGTTAGGCATATTCCAGAACACATGACAACAGCTGTCAATACATGTAATTAACTATAATATACATTGTATTAATATCGCATAACGTAACATTTGGCATGTCTCCGTACTTTTACAGGTTTTTTTGTATTAGGTACATGTATAGGCTGTGTTTTCAACAGTACTGCTTGCATGTCTTGACTCAGTGGTCATTTATTCTGAGAATAATGGTCATGTTAAGGGAGGGGAGGCCATTGGAAAAGTATTGATCCTTGACTGAACATCGAAGTTAAGGGGTCTGGAGTGGTATTCAATATTGATCTTGCTTGACTTAAGGACAAGGACAACCAATCAGATCACACCATATTAAACTATGGTTCGGTAACACACACTATATTAAACTATGGTTCGGTAACACACACTATATTAAACTATGGTTCGGTAACACACACTATATTAAACTATCGTTCGGTAACACACACTATATTAAACTATGGTTCGGTAACACACACTATATTAAACTATGGTTCGGTAACACACACTATATTAAACTATGGTTCGGTAACACACACTATATTAAACTATGGTTCGGTAACACACACTATATTAAACTATGGTTCGGTAACACACACTATATTAAACTATGGTTCGGTAACACACACTATATTAAACTATGGTTCGGTAACACACACTATATTAAACTATGGTTCGGTAACACACATTATATTAAACTATAGTTCGGTAACACACACTATATTAAACTATGGTTCGGTAACACACACTATATTAAGCTATGGTTCGGTAACACACACTATATTAAACTATGGTTCGGTAACCGGCGATGTGATTGAGTGTCCTGATTTTCACAAACATCAGATAAATATTGAATACATGTACCACCCCTGGTTATTAGATGAAAGCAAGGCTTGCAGCAACAAAAAAGAATCGGCTGAACTGAGGGAGTTATGTTCATGTAACGAAGAAAGTGGTATGAGAACATGCTACAATTATGTTACAAAATTATAGTGGAACTCCATGGTTTATATGGATACTGTATATATATTATGGGTGATTTTACTGGAGTAGTAATCCTTCCTGTGAACGTGTGGTTGTTTTGGTTCAAACCAGACAATTATTACAAACAAATTAAGCAGTGTATACGCGGTTTGAAAGAGAGAAAATGCTCAATTTCTTTTTCATTTCAATTACTTTAGTATAGCATGTAAGCATGAAACGTACATTTGTATATCGGATGTTCAAATACGATGTGGCTTATATCGTATTACCCAATATCAAGGACGTCAAGGTTCATGCAAAATGCTTTAAAGAGACACACCCAATGCATGTTTTACGTACAAAATGGAATCATGTCCATCGAAAACATGCTTAAGACCTACTCTGTTATATGAGAGGTGTAATGAAACTTGCTATTTTAGGGTTTCAAGATCAGTTCCAGAACGGTCCGAGCAATCAGCAGGATCCAGTTCGCCTAGGATTTGGTTTTCCCCAGCCTTACTAACCAATGACCTCCGGCTTTGAGGGAAGTGCATAGTTCAAAATCTAAATAAAAATGTGAAATTGCCAAATAGGGTAATATTAAATGGATGAGATTAATTCCATAGTAGACCACTTGACATTATTTATGACATAATAGGCGCTCCGACTTTAAAAACTAACAAACTCGACTTGGCCAATGAGCACAAAATAAAAACCAGTTTGGGTTCATTTTAATCTGTGAATTTGATAGATTTTATTTTAACACGTTCTTCATGCCTCCTACACTTTTTTGAATGCCTCTTCACTGCACATGTGATTCCAAGATAATGTTTTATCAATGACAAAGATAAGTTACCCTTGCCTCCTACGCTCTTTGATGTGTACTTCACTAAACAAGTGATCTGAATGTAAGAATAACTCACACTGCAGAAGTAGAGTGTATGCCTCCTTGACTAGTTTACTTTGCGCCATGGGTACCCCTTGAGGCACGCACTCGATGATATTGGTGGGCTGTGCACGTCTTCCTGTTTCGCGTGAAAATACTAAGTCACGTACTTAACAGTGTATGCAGGCTTAGGAACGTCAATGTGTTAATTAAATATCAAATATTAATATTGAATCGGCAAAATAAGTAAAAAATAAGTGGAGAGTAAATTTTATATCGAAATTCGATACCTACGTAATGCAATGTACCGCACACAAGTTTTTACGCAATATTTACAAAGATAACATGTCGATGCTGGCCTAAGTGACTTACAGCACAGTGCATAAGACTTGGCACTTCAACTTTATTGACTGTTACACTGGACGCAAAAAGAAACACACCTTTAAGAATTATTCATGACCAAACTTTCGATTCAACCTTTTATTAAATGCTGAGCATAGCCTTTGTTTGCTAGTCAGCTTACTGCCGCAAATATGACAGACAGGCATATATGAGTGCCTCCACCTGGATTTGAAACCGGTTCGCCAGGTTAAACGACAAGCGCGCTAACCACTGAGCTTAGAAGGAACATACATAAAAATATTCAAAGCCTGATCTGTGAGTACGATGTTTAAAGTAAAACAAAAATACAACATTTTACTTTTGATTTGGTGACCAAACACTGATTGTCTTGCAATATATCAAGGACAGAGAACAATCCAAGTATACTCCCTGCATTACTTTTGTCGTTGACTTTATTTATCATTTTGAGTATGAATATTATATTTATATAAGTAGTTAAATAGTATAGCTAAGTATTGTGATTTTCGGTCGAGTGTTTGAGTCAATAGCATTCTTCTTACACTTAAATAAACCAATATTTTATTTAAGCTATTCTTGGCTGTGGTGTCATAACTACTTTTGATTATATCGACCCGCTACGTCATCAACCCTTTGATGGGGTGACACTATACAAAGAGTTACATATACATGGGGTCAGCAAACAGGATGGTTCGATTATTGGTAGGTCTGTTGATTTGTCTTATTAACATTTTTTGACAATCATGTGTGAATTTTGCGGTTCCGAAGATTAAGGTATTCACAAGTGTGAAAAAATAATTCGAATTATAATTATTTGTTTTGTAAAATCATGAATGACAGAAAAGGATCAATTTTCATTGAACCACCCCCACAATTTTGGCAGTATTTTAAGTCACTAAAGGCTTCCATGATTATTTTTAGAATAATCACCTCCGCAGTATAAAATGTGTGTTAATCAATATTCCAGGAGAAAGTGACTTATTGTGAATCGTTTTCGTGTTATTTTGTGACCCTAAAATAGAGTCGCAAAAATCCTTTTTAATTCAAAAAATGATTTTCTAAGACTCCTAATAATTGTATATAACATCAAAAACGTAAGAAACGACGAGATTTAGCAGAAATGTATAGTTTGCTTATTACAGTGTCACCCCTATTGAAAGGGACAGTCTTGGCTTACGAGACACTCTTTGGTGTGTACAGTACCTTCAGCCGAGTTTCAACCCTATGACTACCCGCTTCCAATGCGGACGCCCTAACCACTCTCGGCCACACGAATGACTTTCAATAAATACACGAAAACTATGAGAAAATCGAACAAGGAATGCAGCACTCAACTTAACCAACCGAGCAGAGAAAACATAAAACAACACCACATAACATAAATACACAATGCCTGCACATAACCGAACGAGAAAAACTAAATGCTGTCAAAAAGTCGAATTACCTAGTTTCATAAAGATATGCCAAAACAGTAACATCAAGCGACCAGACAAGACATTTAAAAGTGCCACTTGGTCGAGTTACTGATCCCGGATGGCCTTCAAATAGTGTCCAAAACTGAGAAACCCAACAAGGCGCATTGCTTTGAAAACTTTAATTAAGTGACCGTATTTGCGTAAAAGTGTAGGAGGCTTTTTTACAGAACAGAACAAACATTCATTCACTCCCGTCCTCATATTGGCCGCATATCGCGTTACTTTAAATATTTGATCAGCATAAAAATATATAACTTTAATAAAAGACGTATTAAGTCAATATATAAGTCAATAAAACGTTTAAATATTTATACAGATATATATATAAATAAATTATATATTAAAACTCTCGTTTTCCTTTGCCTTTCCCATTATCATATCAAATTTCAAATTCCACTTAAATCACACCAAAACAGTTTAGTAACGTGGCAACATGACAACTCGGGCGTTTTTACGACATTGAATATTTTACTACTTGATTACATATAAGCTTTTAAAGATGTCGTGTTAACTCGACCCCTATCCCATCCGTAATTTAAATGTTTTTATTTTACTCGGTTTCCAAGGAATAAAGTATGTTATGGGTTCATGGATAACTAAAGCAATGTGTCAGTTTCCTAAAAGATATGAGAAAATCGGACATGGAAGGCAGCACTCAACTTACCCAGCCGAGCACAGAAAAAAATAAAACAAAATTAATTAATTAACACAAATGCACGTGCATGAAACAATGCCCACACATAACCGAACGAGAAAATGAAATAATAATTTCCAAGAGAGATAATGCATGCCTACTTAATGTAATTGAAGGGAGGTAATCGCAAAAGAAAAGGCGCTCCGCAGCGCCAGGCGTTGGTCTTAATAATAAACTGGACAAGGCACAGGGAAACGAGACTTCGTTTTGATATCGGATTCAATGTCATGATGCTGGTATGAATTACATCTTATCATTTGTCGTTTAATCGAATGCCATTCAAGACGTCAAATCAAGTCAAGACAAAATTTACGTATTGTCATAAAAATTCTATCATAATTGACTTGAATTGCTTAGTAACAGGTGCATCCAATGCACTGAATATGAAACTAGCTTTAATATTACTATAGGTATGAATACGTGAATAAAACGTTATATATACACATTCAAGAGAAATTAAATCATGATCAAGGAGGCTTCTCGACAATCGTTCTTTGATGCATACCCGTATCATTGTAATTGATTTGTGTGTAAATGTTTGTTGGCTTTTCTAAATATAGTTCAATGCAAGTCTTATTATAGTTACTTAACCATGCACTCGAATCTAACAATGAATGACAAATCAATTCACATCGGGCGTAATTGTTTGCTGAGAGAAATTGGAAATCTTGCATGTTGCTGTCTGGTTATATGATTTATTTTGTTAATTTCTTTATTTGTCCGTATGACACGTACAAGTACATGTACTTGTAACTCGGGTTTTATTAGGCCCCTGCCCGTTTTCAACTGGAGAGGTCTATAGGTTTGCCCTTCGTCCGTCAGTCTTGTAACAAAATCTGGATCCTTCCATAACTCAAACAGTTTCAAAGCTATGTTTATATGAAACTTGGTCTGTGGATAGGGATGAATTAGGATATTATGCAAGTCTATTTTTATTTTATTCGGACAAAAATGTGATTGTCATGACAACAGAAACATGGAGAACCTGGAAACCATGTAGAGGACTTCTGTAGTGCTTGTAAGTCCTACGTTCTTGTTGTTTGTGTTTTAGTGATAATCACAAAGCACCTTAATATTTCCATATTTCCTTAAGTGTGCCAGCTGTGTATGATAATTAAAAAATAAATGAGGAAATCAGACAAGGAAGGCGACTCTCAACTTAACCAACCGAGCACAGATAACAGTAACATCATAGCACAACTACATGGAGCAAGTCGACACACAAACCAAAGAAATTATAAAAGCCAGTTCCCCCACGGTTTGCTTCTGTGAACGTTTATTCGGTAGTGTAGCATCCTCAATCACGAACTCATTTGATGCTGCCAACGAAATCCTGTATGCGGCTGTACAGGGACTAGTTTGTTGACGTCAGACTACAGCAACATCTACAATATGGTAGGTTGTTCATAATTGACATTACACCAGTTGCCAATCAATCGCCTTTAAATCAGTTTTTAACGGTAAATAATAACCACATTGTACAATGGATTGACTTGAAAACATTCGCCAAGCAACCTTTCACACAAACAATCAGGTGGAGCGATATATGCTCTGACATAACATCAATTTCAGAATGGCTTATATAAGTAACCCGAAAATGCTTGCTTAAATCACCGGCTCAAATTCAATGCAAATGTAGAATACAGAAACGATAAAGTCCGGAAGTGCTTAAAGTGCAAAAATTATGTATGAACTTTGCCAGAACTTTTTTGTCAGAACCATGTGGATTCGGCCGCGTATTCGTGTATAGCTACGCACCTGGATGCGTTGTGAATACCCTACTGTTACCTTCCCTGTTCGATATGGTAACAGTTATTGCCCTTTTAGTAGTATCACGGTATTTTCTTTAGGAAAATATTTTTTTTAAAAGCAACATGGCTTACGCTCAGTGGTGATATTCAATATTGATCTTACTTGAGGACAGCCAATCGGAACTCATCGGGCGTTTATTTAACGAAAGTGCCTAGGACATAATAGGGAAGCTACTTTACAACATGGCTCATGAGAATCAAACGATGGAATCGAAGAGAACTAAAAGGTTACTTACTCTCGGGAAGGTATCAACTCCTAAAAGGAGACCGGAAATTGATGGGCATCTCGATAGCATTGAAAAACTGATGGTTGGCCGTTACCGGAAACCGCATAACTAAAATGTGTAACCCTACACTTATGTACCAGGCGTTTTTCTCAGTTACGGAAATGCCCGAGTACGATTGGGGGACAACCAATCCGAGCACACCATTGTAAACTCCTGGTCAGAACTTAATTAGGTGATAGTATTGGCTATCCTTAATTATTCTCGAATTAAATAAAATCAAAATCACAACCCCAAAACTATCATTTTTTTTCAAAATACTCTGTTTACAGGGGAAACTTAAAAAAAGATTTTGTTATTGTTGCTTTAACAATCACAGATAGGACGCGAGCAACATTCGAAAATGGATTAATTTTCGAAACTTGAAAATACACCCGAGCAAGTAAGATATTACGCAATGAAACCATGGTGATGTACAAATTCTTGAGATATTGTGATGCCCAGGCATATAGCACCTGTCTGTATGTTATTTAATTATGCATTGAGCTGGTTAAATTCTGTTACATGTTATTTCTAAATCTAGCATTTCAGCTACCATACAGTCTGCATTGTGCCAGTATAGATCCTTAGTATCTATTTGAGTCCGAGTCGAGTGCTTTATTTATGTCTGAGAACTTGTCTGTGCGTAACCAGTTTCCGCGACTCCACCGTAATTATTTCATGCATTTTTACTTTTAAATCACTGTGTATGTGTTAAATCATCTAAGAACTACTTATTGTTGTTACTTACTGGTGTTAGGGACTCTGATTTTAGCTGTCAGTCATGTATTTTTGTGATTCATTGTGTTGAATGTTTGTTGACAGTTTATCGTCCGCCATATTGATTTTCTTGGTGAATAGTCGCCTAGCAACTGTGGAAGTGAATAGTTTATTCAAAGCGCTGAAGCTACTACATTTTTAGCAAATATGTATAATTTAAGCTGTAGGAAGCGCAAGTTTGAGGTTATTATTGTTTGCAAGATGCTTATTTATTGTTTTAGACTCATGGGCGTAGGAGCGTCTTCAACATTGGGGGGGGGGGGGGGCAAACATTTGGCAAGTTGGGGTAAAAAAAATTTTTTGCTCGCTACGCTCGCAAACTAAAAACTTCCTTATGTCAATTAGTCAACACGCAATAATTGCGCAAAACTATTCATGGCACAGGTGTATTTTTGAAAACAATGGGTGATGAGGTATTTGAATATAAGGAAGTTATTTTGCGAGCCAAGCGAGCAAAAAAAAATTTGATACGTTTTTACCAAGAACTGAAGGCAAATTGCCTATAACGAGATATATTAGGTCGTAAATTATAATTTTTCGTCTGAATTATTGGGGGGGGCCAAAAGATATGTTGGCCCCCCCGGTCCAGACATTGGGGGGGCCTGGCCCCCCCTGGCCCCCCTGCTCCTACGCCCATGAGACTGTATTTATTGTAATAGACCCGAGTTTTAGCCACGGGCACTTGTTTTCACAGTGTTCACACTGTGCACGGTGAATTCACGTCGCTGCACCAAAGTTTATGTGGAGCGTTATTTTCGTGAATTTCACCGTCGCGCGGTGTGAATTGCACAGTTTCACTTGTGGTGCACACTGTGCACTGTGCACAGGGCAGTGATCGTATATAAAACCCCTCCAGACTGTGCACTAGAGCATTCACCACTCCAAATTCTTAGACCCATACTTTTGGCGATTTTTTCCGCAGAATAGACTTTGCTCGTAGGTTCTTAACTTTTAACTCCCAGGTCTATCTGTATTCATTAAGTAACATATTTTAATAATTGTAATTTCATCTTTACACCCAATTTCATGCTAAACATTAAGGGTGTTTATTTATCTATTTAACTATTTATTTGTTAGGGAAATAGACAGCTTCGGTGGACTCGCGTATTTTTGGAATAGATCCTAGATTTGTTTTCTAGTCGTTTTGCGACGTCACCGAACATTTGGCTGACATACAGTATAATTGTACATATATTTATCATAGATCTAGTAAATGTGATGCTCATTTTATTTATTAAATTCATGAACGTTAAATCTAAACTGGTGTTTGTTCAGTAGTTTGTTGGTAGATCTATTGTCCCCAGGTAACCTGACAGAGATCGTCAGGTGATATTGTGATCACTATTGTCCGTCTGTTCGTGGTACATGTATGTAGACTATACTTACTGGTACGGAGCGATGTCAAAGCGTAACGCAAGTCCAGACGACAGCCTGCTATAGACTCCTCACGAAAATACCATAGAAACTTTGCACATCAGGCAGCACACTTTTGAGTGTGTCTTAGTCCAGACGAGAGTCACCTAAACCTTGCTATATAGTATTAAGTTTTTTTTATTGTTGTTCTGAGTTGTCCAGATATTGAAGGTCTCAAAACAGTTTGATGACACTCTGTCATCATTGGGGAACTTTTTTTATTTGGGGTTAAAGATGGCCTCCAATATGGCGATTTTAACGATTAAATACGGACTTTAATTTCATATAACATTTGTACTACCGTCAAAATATCAGCACATGCGTGTTTATATTGAAAAGGCTTAAACATGACTAATAAAGGAACTTTATACATTAACTGGGTTTCAATAAAATACACATTTTCAACAGTTTATGTGTAATTTACGTGACCAAAATGATAGTGTACAAGAATAATCTGTACTAATAACTGTTTATTGTGATATCAAACATGAACCTTACAATGAAGTAGGTTTTAAAGACTTTTTAAGCTATATTCAACCTAAAACAATGTGCAAGACATCATTGCATGTATAACAGTAGGTGTAATATACGTTACCATTAAAGTATTTTTATGCAAAGTATGGATTATTATGTTTCCTGCTTGGTCTGGGTTATCAAACTGATAAGATTAGTGTTTTCTCTTGGAACACATATTTTTTAAATTGAACATGTAATTTAACTTCTTAATCAAACTGTGATTTACGTAACCATATGTTACCAACTAGAAAAATGCATAATATGATGTAATATATGTTACCATCAACATATTTAAGCAATTTAAGCCTGGAATTTTATATCCTTACCCATTATATGTTATAAGTTTTCTTACGCTAAATCTGGGTTGAACTATCACAAAGCATTGTGGTAAATTGATTTCTGATTGAAATAGTGATTTACGTGACATAATACAAAGCTCCACAGTTCACTGTATAATGAAGATGTATCCATCCAGTGTATCGATATCTTAAAAGTTTACAATGACATCATGTTAATGACACAATAGATGCATGTCTGAACTTATTATTACAGTAAGTACTATTTGTAATCAATTACCACATGTTTCTATTCCCCATAGACTTGACACAAATCACCACGGTTTGACGACCTATTTAAATCAATACCTGTCAAGATGGTTTAAAATTATAATTATGCTTTCAAGAAATAATCACATAAACATCTCCACAGTTTGACTTGATGCTAGTAATTTTCAAGCATGTAGCCGTTTACATACATCTTTTACGTATCATATAATAAGCAATAGAATACTTGTACATGCATGCACAAACAAAGGTACACTAAATTCGAGTTAAATATTATTGTCACAACCACATTTTGAGTAAAACTTTTCTAACTGACATCAATCATTCTCAGTTACTGGTGTTATTCGTCGCCACGAGAGGGTATGAGAGACTAGAAGCCAGATTTCCTTTAATGCTCTGTGTCAAGCAAGGGGATTACAGTAGGTACCATTTTTGTCTCGTCTTTGGTATATAGGCAAACTCCCTACGACATGGCTATCGAGGAGGCAGTTCAAGTGTTTTATACTGATGCCATATTTAGTAACATTGTCAGCTATCATGGCAAGACAGAAGGACATTGCTGATTCTACATTTACACACTACTAGATCCTTTGGGACTTGGTTCTAATTACCTTTATACATACCTGTCTGTATGTGTGCACGCTTTACATTCTATTCAAATGCCTCATATGTGGGGTTATTTTGAACTTCTTGACGTGATAGCAGATGATTTCCCTACCTATGTTCCCCAAACACGCTGGTGAACGGTTAAAGTATCACCACCATTTCCATATCTCTTGTCATGGTATCAAAATCGACACACAGACTGGTGGCCAAGCGTGGTTTCAAAATGTAACGGAGCAGACCGGACTGTTATACTTTTAGAGTAGTAGCTTTACCTTCCCATAAATAGGAAGCGATTGTGTCCCAACTTAACAAAGCAAGTGACGCTAGAATATATGGAGTTTAAAAATGTGACTTCATTTTGTAATGCTGTTTCTCTTATGTCGACTGAATCACTGTATTTGATTTGGAAGCGACGCGTAGTAATAGGGCGAAACAAATACATACTATTAAGTAAATCCATCTGTTGTCAATAACCATGCTGCTACCAAACAAAAACAACCATGACTGTAGATGACAACAAGAAACAATTGTTGAAGAGTTAGAAGTACAAACCCTGTCAAATGAAGCACTACATTATGGCTTGGTGTAACTGCACAAAACCATAGACCCATTAAATTGGACAAGAACATCAGGATACTACACAAAGATCTCAAAACACACATTTTTAACAATATATGGTTTCTGACGCACATGAGGGGAAAACTGACTAAAATATGATAATGTATATAACATTGCCTCTAAAGTATTATATACACAAATAACTAACTCCCTAGTCAGAGATCACGCTTCAGTTGACATAAGAGAAACAACATTACAGAATGCAGTAATAATTAGAGAATTTCTAGCGCCAATTCAGAGATAGGTAAATCTACAGTAAGAACTACTGCTCTCAATGTATTACATTCAGGTTAACTACATTAGGCTATCCTACAGTCAATTTTGATGCAATTATGATGGAAAGCACTAAAGATGACAACAGACAATGTGACTATGTAACTACCAGACTCGAGCTGATCAAGTGTGGTTGTGACAGTACAGTCATGTCTAACTGGTCCTTGTAGATGTTACCTTGCTCGAATGTACTGCACATTATTTTGTGCTTGTATGGGTATATCACTTGTAATAATCCCGAACCTAAGGTGTAGTTAAACAGCTACATGATTGAAATTGTCTTGTCAAGCTGAAGTGAAGTTCTTGTGAGTTTCGCTCGAGACTATGCTTATAAAAAACGTTTAGTTCAGATATGTATCATGATTCAAATAACTAGTCAAACTGTGGTGATTTGAGTCAAGTATATATAGTCAAACATGTAAGTGGAAATGAAACATGTGGTAGCGTTTAACAAATATTACTTTTTATAATTATAAGAAGTTCCGATATACATCAAGTTTGCTATTGATATGATGGTTTAATATATCGCAATAATGAGTTATTATAACCAGATAATGTTCTATAAGAACTATCTTTGCTATGATACGTGTATTGATAAACGTACATGTCTCACAGGCCGTAACATGTGAAGCTGTTTGGGAATGTCTTGCACTCTAAACGACTTAAAATATTTTGTCATGGTCTCTAAACGAAAGTGATATAGATAATAGACGACATTCTCAAGAAGGAAATCTCTTACGAATATGGAGATTCGGTTGATGTTAGTGGCATAAATGTCGGCTCATTTATGGATGTAACGACGACAGACATTTCTGAACCACATATGTTCAGTACGCCTGTAAAGAAAGTTCTCCTGCAAGTATTTTCATTCTATGTCCCATCAACATTTGTTCTATGACATTAAGACTACCTATATATCATCCTGGTAACAGGCACACTTTGCCTGGGATCAGACCCGTATTTTATGGCTCAAGATGCGGATACTCCAACCATTCTGTCGTCAACTTTTAATAACAGGTGTTGTAGAACTACTTTTTACGTTCTATCTTAACACACAATGTTAATGATAACCAAAGATAGTCCATTCAATAAGTAATACCAATGAGTGAACTATCCCGTTAACTGATGTATATATCTTATACCCAGTCAAACCTATATAAACATCGCTTACCTGTTCGTCAGTTCAAAATGTTAAGGCGTTTATACAAAACTTGATGAATGATTGTGATATATAGGTAGTCTTAATGTCATAGAACAAATGCTGATGGGACATAGAATGAAAATACTTGCAGGAGAACTTTTGTTAAAATTATGTAGTCATCAAACTAAATCGTAATGATAGTCAACAAGAGCATATGCTTTTTCTGATTCGATAAGTACTAGGAGTACTATCCGAGTTAACCTTGATTCGATAAGTACTAGGAGTACTACCCGAGTTAACCTTGATTCGATAAGTACTAGGAGTACTATCCGAGTTAACCTTCACATGTAGAGTCGTAGACGAAGTGTTGTCAATGTCATCGAATACCTTGTTGTGAACTGAGTTCGAACTGTTGTTTACTTTACACATCTTTTATATTGAACTTGTGCCTCATTGTTGTATAGGAATGTTAAGTTTTCCTGTCTCCTGATTAATATACACTGATTTCGGATCACAGTTTAACTCACTCCCTGTAATTTTAAAACAACATATTTTGTATTTTAGTTTGTACTCTGATTTAAAGAAATGAAGATAAGAAATCTTCTCATCGTCGTGACTTCGCATGCAGTGCCTTATTGCTGAATGTTCACTCTCACTGCACACTTCACAAAAGCTGCATTTGAACTTGTGTTCCAAAAAAGTAAAATCATAACTATATTAATGATAATAAGAGGTGATGATTTCACTACAATATTCCACTCGGCTAAACAAAACATTTGTAAGGTATATTTTGTAACAGAGATGAGTGGCCATTTCAAACGAGATAGCACATAACCAGTCAACGTATGAAGCAGGCGCAGCTAAATTGAGCAGGGATACATGCCATTATATTAGAAAAATGTGTTTAAAAAGATGCGTACGGCACATTCCATTGAACATTTTATGTATTTCTATGTGTAACAATCAAATGATCATTCAATTGAGAGCGCCAATCTCCATATTAAGGAAATTACAAATGCTAGGACCAGTGGCCGAAAAAAACCCACAAAATACGTATATGACCCATTGGGTCTTATTAACTAAAAGAAGCCACATATTTGTATCCAAGTGTGAATGTGATAAAGAGAGGCATGTACTATTAATAATGTTTTAATAGTCAAATAACGCCAATCCATTAAAATTGTTGATAATATGTAGTTGCTGCAGATTGATATTTTGATTTGTGTGTGTATGTAACATGTCAGTTAGTACTTTGAAGAAATAGTGCATTGATACTCAAGTTAAAATCACCCGATAACACATACAAGACTTCCTTACCATTTTCTGTTTCTCTCGATCTCGTCATAACAACGTGTATGCCAGAAATAATGCAAACTCTGTACTCCGAAAGAAATGTATTTTATAAAGGTTTCGTTTAGAGATTACGACACCGTACTTGGACTTCGTATGCAGACCATGACACCGTCTGATCGAAACTATGACATGTATGAATTTTACTTTTTGGAAATAATTTGTTATAAGGTGATTATTTTGCATGGTATTACAAGCATGTCAGTTATAGGTATTGTATTGACTATTCAAATGGTATATTTCATATATGAAGATAACATATAAGCCTTTATTTAAAGATATTATGTTTCCGCTGATTACACCATACAGTAGTAATAACGAAACAAAATCAAAGTGTTAAGCATTTAGAATGCTTAATGTGTACATTGATACAAAGGATAATCATTCACTGTTGAACATTATCTTTGTTTCCATAAAAACATAAGAAAAAGGTGAAAATATCCTTTAAACCTGTTTAACCCGCACCAAGGTACTAAGAAGTATTGGCTATTGTCTGAAAGAGTCTATAACAGGCTGTCGTCTGGACTTGCGTTACGCTTTGACATCGCTCCGTACCAGTGATACTGTGCTGGACGCCTAATTGATAACGCTCTGGCCTAAGTCGCTACCAATATTGTGCAGGCGTGTAGCAGGGTCCAATAGCACAGATTGAGCGTAGATACACTGGTACACTAACATCCGTTAGTACACAGGCTAATCAGTGACCACAGGGTTTAGTAACCGAATAAAGTTGTGGTTGAGACTAACATCCGTTAGTATATCTACACAGAATAACCACAGGGTTTAGTAACCCAATAAAGTTGTAATTGAGACTAACATCCGTTAGTAGATCGACATACACGAAACACAGGGTCCTGTAAGGTCATACGGTATACTGTTATATCGGTTAGTGCGCTCAGTGTGTACAGTATACCGGAGTAACCGCAAGGTTGAGGAGCGCAACAATATTGAATGGAAAGCATTTGGTCACAGTGACATTTACCGACCTAACATACCTGCCAAGTTCTCCAACTCGTATAAGTTAAAGTGGAGCTACTCCTATTTTCGTTGATAAATTTTTGGTTTCCAAATTCACCTACTTTGCGCAAAAGTACATTTGGTTCATTTCATGATCTTCTGTCCAATATCTATAACAACTAGAAGTAACACATTCCTTGTTCCCTTTAAGGACATTCGTTCCTTTTGAAATTTTCTGTACAAGGTATATAAAACCTGTTATTTTTATAAAGATCAGATCAATGCCAATCATTTAGAAAATTCCCAACAGTTTTGCTAGTTTTTAAGATATTCTTAGATTTAGGGGACAGCCCCTTAAAACTGAAAAATGTATTTTACCGAAAAAGTTTTGGTTCAAAAAGCATAAAACTTGCATACATAAAATTACGCATGTGATGAATCAAGCAGTAAAGTTTATTATATACTTCGTAAGTTGTTTGTATTTTTAAATAATATTTTAAAATATGTATTTTAAGAAAAAATGTTTTACGTGAAAAATCGTTGAACAACATACAGTTTTTGTATATGCAACAAGTACAGTAACAATTACAGAAGTTTCATAGCTAATTTCATGACGACTGCTCGGCTAGATTTTTTTTATTGAACTTATTGTGATTTCAGAAATGCTGAAATCAGGGGAGATTACAAAACGAATCAACGTTTTGCATCCGTTGTCTATAGTTTTCGCGATAATACGCGTTTAATAAATGTTAATAATCAAATATGTCAACAGTTTAAGGGTTGTTTCTCCTGCATTTGCTTGTCAATACCCTTTAGAAATAAACACAAAAGAACCTTCTTTTAGATAGTTTGGATGCGGTTATAAAATATTAACTAGTATTGATATGATCTAGCGCATATAGTACTACGTTTTACAAACGTTGTAACCAACTCGTGAGATTTGGTGTTTAAAACCATTTTGAATAAATCATTCGTAATGCCTCATCAGTAGTTTCTTCGATATTTTTATTAATACTGTAAATTAGTATTTAACATTCAGAATAATAGCGATTTTAAGACATGAAAATGTACTACCACACCAATTTTAAACGTTTGCATACGTTTTGATCATGGTTGTTAGATGCTTGAGATACGTCTAAGGGACCTAGATTTTAAACTTCCGCTCTACTGAAATGGAACGAATGTCCTTAAGTCATATTATAGTGCAACTTGTGACATGTTTCGCTTTATCACTCCTATTTCGGATGTAACTAACATGACAGGTATGGATCTAAAAACGTCATCAACCGATATATTTATTGCGTAAAGAAATACGTATGGTAGCAGGTGTTGTCACCCTTTAATACCAATAAAATAATAAAATTGTAAAACATATTAAAGAAAATTTAACAAACCACTCAAACCCAACGTATTAATAGTATTTAATATATTTTGTCATTTTTTCATAATTAAGGAGCACATAATACTGATTTGATTAACTTTAAATTAACTACAAAACTATTTTAAAGAGAATTCAACCCCACACTATTCACTGAGGTATTCACTAAAAGGAAATTATGACGGCCCCTGATTTATAATGTCACTAATGATGTTACCTACCTACCCAACTAATCCTCTTCGGGCTGGTTTACCCCTATGGCCATCACCAAAGAACGCCACTGACTTATATCAGCAGCAAGTCGCTCCATTTGACCCCATGTCCAACCTCTCTCTGTCAGCTCTCGGTTTGTTGATCGTCGCCATGCTTCCTTTGGGCTTCCCCTCTTTCTCCTGCCTGTTGGTGTCCATCTCATAGCTACCCATGGGATAGAGTTTAATGATGTTATAGAGTCAAAATTGTGTTTGTGTTCACTAAGTTTAAGTAACTATCCTTATTCACTTATTGGCTGTTTTGCATGGTCGTGTTAAGCCGTCCTTGATGTATTGCATGTGTAATTGCACAACCTAGTAGTTGGTGCCGTATTTGATCCTTGGTGTCACATTGTCCTTAGAATCACGAGCTATATTTGATGCACCTCATTGACCGTTGTGTCATGTTGCATTTGATGCTACACAGTTCTCGATGCCACATGTGCTCCCTAGTATATGACGCATATCATAATTACTATGTATGTGCTTGTTATGTTTTCATTGATGCCACATTATATATAACATGAGAAAAATATTTCTATGTGTGCTATTTTAAATCGTTTTACAATGCAGTCTGGGTTGTGTATGTCCCTGTCCGCTAGCGCTTGGTTAGAAACCGGGAAACAAACTAGTTGCATTGTTATTTGTGACACGTTGTTTTGTAATACCATTCTGTACCTAAAACACTGTAAGTTTGATGTCTCTCTGACAAAGAAACACATGTACCTTAGTGACACGCTGTAATTTTGTAGTCATTTTAATCATGTCAATATGTCCTTGGTGCAACGTCACTTTAAACTAAATTTGGCTTTAGTGCATCGATGGTATTCCGTTACAATTGATCTCGCGGTTCCAAACCCTGCGCAAGCTAACTTAAAACTGATCTAGACGATTGGGTCCATCTCTACCAGGCATCCTGCAATAGGAGAAGGGACTCGCGAGGTATTGTGCGCAAGAAAGACATGTGTCTCATTAGTCAAATTGGGATGACACTACGTATAATAAACATAATGTTTTACTTTATTGGACGCATGTATGAATAAAACACAAAGTACGAATTAGAATTAATAGCCATAATGGTGTGAATAAAATTACTAGTCTACATAGAGCAAAATCATCGGTAAATTTGTTCAACATAGACCGGCTGCTCGTGATATCGGAGCTCGTCTTAATTAACGATGTTTTACTGTATCCAAAATTTTGCAGACTTGTTTCGTTTTGTTATTACTCGTACCGATTTTGACCATAAGATAACTGACAAATAACATTAACGTCATCACGACGTTTCAACAAAAGGTAATAATGTAAAATTGTATGTACAATAAATGAACATACATATCCCGGATGTCTCCCGCGTGGCAAATTATTAATACGTTAACTAGGTACAAAATACATGCCACCGTAAAACACTTTCAAATTAAAAACAAGTTACCTTTTTCTTTAATGTCAATTAAAATTAAAAAAAAAAGTTAAGTCATTATTCCGTATACTGTAAGCCTAGACGTTTTGTTTCGTGATTTAATTTCACACAGTTCGCGAGTGGTAGAAATTCGCGAAATTAAGAAGCCCCAAAAGTGGTCAAAAGATAAATTCATGGACTTCGCCGGAGACTTAATACCGCGAAACTTTGTAGCCGCGAATATGCCAACGATCGGCAAAACGGTTAAGTTTATTTTGGTTTCTTGGCCACGAAACCAACAATAATTACGAGTAGTCAATAGTTCCGAATTTGGAAATCCATGATTCATCGATTCTTAACATATTTAAAATCCTATTTAAAATTCTAATTACCCCCCCCCCCCCCTCCAAAAAATAGCGATTTTACAATATGAATGAAGACATATTTAATTACAAATAACGTTACATGTACATTGAAGTTTGATTTTTTTTTCGTTCCAAATACTGACCTCCAATTTGTCAGCTGTTGTTAATGAAGTTATGTGGCGGCTTTGCTGGATCAGATGGTGGACTTTCAAATGGAAATAAACTTGAAATGGTATTCTCATCCCCCGGACTTCATGACAAGTCGCAAAAGACTGTCATCACTGGGTGCCAAGGGTGAATATGACGTCGTACTCTAGGATACTATACCCACGAAGTTGTGCGATTAAAACAGCCACACAGAAAGATATTGCTTTGGAAGGATATTTATCCTGACACCATCAAGGATAAATCAATAAAACTGTCAAACAAGATCTTACCAACAACTCCAAACAACCCTCATATATAGCTGATGACACTTCTATATCTTGAGCAAGGGTTTAGCACCGGACTGCCCGCGTTTCGTGTGCAACAACTATACGGACAGAACACCAGGGTGTGTCACAGGCATGGTAAGTTCATGTGTCTCGGCTGGGGGCTAGGGTTTGTTTCTGGTGTACAATTAAATTTCCAATTGAGCATATGCATATAATAGATCTAGATTAAAAGACACGTGTATACATATATCGTAAAAGTAGCTTATATACATTATGCATGTACTTGGCATGACATTATGGTACTAGCCAATTGAACTCTTGAAATCATACAATTTGAAGATTTTGAATGAACTTTAGGAGGACAGTGTATAATCAACATTAGGCCATGCGATCTATACACCAATGCAAATGATAAGGCTAATTTCAAACCTTTAGAATACGAACGAAAACTCCAGAAATTCTTTTGTGGACTTAAAATGGTGTGAATACCTTCTAAAGAAAGACCTTAGAAATGTATTTAAAGTAATGTAATGTATTTTCAGGAATATTCAAAACCCCGTGAAACACTTTCTTATTTAGCAGCAGAGTTTTATTACTAACACAGCTTTAGTAATTTTGCTTAGTTAACAGAAAGACATGAAAATCGACCCCAATGGCATGGGCAAAAATCGTCTCGAAGTCCGTTTTTACCGTTCTCCGGAACGGTACGGCGTGATCGGATTTATACCAATCTGTCTGCTCTTCAAAATAAAGGTAGCTGTCAAATTTCAATTAAAGTTAGCAATGTTTAAATAGTATCATTTTCGACGCTTTTACTTACTGACAGCCGGTTTTTTGGCAATATTTATTCAATTAACTGCTTAAGGTATGTACTGCTACTTTTTTACTAGTTGTTATTATTCGATTTCATGTTTTATTTGCTTATTTTCTTGCTTCTTGCCGGTCCCTGATTCTGACCTACATCAGTACATGTACACTGTACATGCCAAAGACATGTAGATATGTCTATTGTACAATTGTCTTGAAATGCATTGTTGATGTCTTGCAGGTGCAACGCGCAAGTCACTGAATTCAAAACTGAAATAACAGGATTTGTATTGCAGCTTTTTTTCTAACTGTACGGACCTAATAAAACTGTAAACATGTATCAAAAGATAGAATAGTAAATATAATGTATAGTGTATAATATAGAAGATATTAGAGGAAATAATTTTCTGTTTGAACAAGTGAAATAAAATAAGGTATTTCATCAATATCAACAAATTTTCTGTTTATTATTTGCTTCATTTTCTCATATAATGGTACAGTAATTGGCTTAATTGGCAAAATTACATTGAATTTAAAACACCACGCAGTGTGTCCCAAAAAGAATGGGGACCTACCTTTAACCCTTAATTATTACTCATTCATATTTTGATGAATTTAGCGGATATTTTGTGAAAATGTATGTATGTAATGTACTTCTAAAAAGGTTACTAGTAATATGGTTTCAATATGGTGCTTCGAAAGAGGAAGTGATGTAATCATTTTCACTGTGGCAACATTTCATGTTATTCTTGCTTTATCACCCGAAAAGGGGCATTATTAGAAAAGGGGCATTTGTGTCAGAGCATTTGTAGTTATAAAACAACATTTGAAGTTAAATAAAGTCAAAGGGGTGATCAAAATCTTGTAAAAATAAAACAAATATGACAAGAAATAGCAAAACAGAGGAAAACGTGGCAAGTTTACTGACCAAACGGGAAGTGGAAACCTTCCAAAATAGCATCAACAATCTTTTAATGATTAAAAACATAAATATTGTCAAGGACAATTACAAAAAAAAAGCTTAGACTATAGAAAGGCGCAAAAAGTAAAGTTTTATCCAAACGAACAGTTCATAGATATATTTTGGAGTAATTGTGTATGTCAGAAAATATAAAATAGTACCATATGCTATGAGAAAACACTTCTTGCAATAAATTAGCAGCAAAATCAAGATATGTTTGCGAAATAGTACTGACATCTTACCTCATATCACAGGCCATATGACCTTAAATTACTCAAACTTGATCCCAGTAGTGAACTTGTTAGCTATACATAATGTACTTATATATCACAAACCATAAATAATGATTTGGAGCACATGAGAAGAAGTTTGAGGTCAGCATGGAAATACGAGGGGTGTACCAGAATTACGTAGACTTTTGTCATAACTTTTGTATACAGGCATGTATTATCACCAAATTTGCCATAGAAAAACCTCAAACCCTTTTCAAGAGTATCGGTAAAAATATCTTCTAACAAAGTGTTAGAAAGCCATTTAATCTGTCGCCATAGTAACCAATAGTTGGGTAGGCGGGGCAGCAAATTTTAAAAACATTTTTGGCATTATTCAACTGCTTATATCTCACTGATATCAAGTCTAATTTTAACGTGACTTCGTGACATACAAGCACAATTTCATTGGAAAGTACAAAGTAAATTTCGACTTTATAAAGGTAACCGTTGTTAATATATGGTACAAAACAAGCAAAAGCTGCTGCGCGTCACCAGTGAAAATATGACGTTGGCGAAATACACTGGAAATCGCATCAACGTGAAGTTTTGTGTTAACCTCGGGAAGACGCTAGAACAAACGCTTTAAATGTTGGAACCTGCTAACTATGAATATGTTGTATCGAGTTACTTGGTTTTCAAACGACACTAGCGCATCAATCGTGGTCGAAATCGAATAACACGGCATGGACCGACGGCGAAAACCAACGGCGAATGCGGCGTCACAAAGCGTTTTTTATGACCACATAGACCTGGATCGACGCTCTATTATATGGGTTATATGCGACATTACTGGTAATATATTGGAACTTTTATCACATTTAAGGTAGTAAATAAACATTCGTAAGTTTTTGTACGGTTGTGCCCATATTTATAGCTACAATGTACACAGTTATGAGCTTCACTTATCCTTGAAGTTCCGCCGAAATCGCGACGTTCCGTTGACGTGCCCCGCATACCGTACCGTTATACATCACCGGAAGCTGCATAATTTGATCCAAATAAGATACAGCTTTGAAATTTCACATACTTACGCAGTAAATATAATTTGCACTCCACAAAAAATTATTTGTTTGTATGATGAATGGTATGGAACGTATGACAAAAGTCTACGTAATTCTGGTACAACCCTCGTATATCTCATGGGACTCTGAAATTGCTGCTTCAGTTTATGATATTTTATTGAAACATGCAATTGTAAACATGGAAGGTAACTCTGGGTATTGAACTAAATAATCACGACAGTGATGCTAGTATTCTGATCAGTGTTCTTCCTGTATTGTTTTGACATATTAATAGTGTGATATCTATAATTGAGAAAAAAGTCACAATTGTTTATTCTAGGTCCCCGGTTTTTCGGGACACCCTGTGACTATTATAGCGCAACAATGATGTTATGCATAATTTAATGCAAGTGCCGTTGACAGTACTTTTCTTTTCTGTGCGGTACTGGAACCATGCAGGTTCTGGAACGGTGAAATTATCGAAATGTTATTTTCACTATTATTTCCACTGAAAATCCCTGTAATCCATTGAAAGCAAATGCCAATTGTGGTTTATTAGAGTTATAAGTGTAGGCAAGATATGTATCAGCAGCTAAATGATGCTATCAGAATGTGTCGAGGATCAAGATTTATTCAGTAATTCTTTGTACTTTAACTCTGTTCTATTTATTTCAGTCGGTGTAACCTTTAACCATGACATCCTCAGAAAGAACGCCATTGTTAGTGAACCAGAATGCTGACATTAAACCAGAGACTCCTACCTCCCCTGTTGGTCTACAAGATGATTTCACATTCAAACAAGTGGATCGAAGAAAGAAATTCATACTTATTTCTATGGGTTTTGTGAATTTTTGCGCCAGTTGTTGTTTTTCTTTGTTGGCACCATTTTTTCCAATTGAGGTAAGCAGTACATAGTACATGGTGGTTGTATGTTTTCATTAAAAGGGGTACCGATTGGTTTGTGCCATTTTCCAGTTTCTACTATTAATCTTGTGAATCAAGTCTATGTTTATCAATGTTAAAGGGAAGCATGAAAACTATAATTTGATATTTAATCAAATATCCTTGGCTCTATTTGAATATTCCAATTCTGACTTTCAATTTTGTATGATTATATCTGACACTTGTTGTTTAAGGGGAGAGACGTTTTGGGGACTGGTGACTTTACCCATGCATATTATATGTAGATTTGTATGGTAGAAAGAGTATATATGTATTCGGTAATGAAAGATATTTTAACTATACTCATTTCTTAAAAATGCATAGTAATAAATTCCGTTAAAATTTTGTATGTTATGTACTGGTATATTTTCAGGCTGGAAAGAAGGGAGCATCAGCCAGTATTGTTGGGTTTATATTCGGATGTTTTGAATTAGTGATATTCCTGGCATCTCCGATTCTGGGAAATTATGTAAGTAATTTTACATTCTTTGAAATTATTTGTCTAGTTTATGCCCCAGTAGGCCCAATCAAAATATGAATGCAGTTTAGATAATACTTCCAAACCTATTGATTGCCCCTACACCAAATTGTTTTATCTTCTTTGCTGGAAGTGAAGAAATTTTTTATACATTTTTAACGAGAGCTATCATATTATTTTATTTTTTATTAGCTGGACCACAATGGCTT
Organism: Spisula subtruncata; assembly: GCA_963678985.1. Taxonomy (NCBI): domain Eukaryota; kingdom Metazoa; phylum Mollusca; class Bivalvia; order Venerida; family Mactridae; genus Spisula; species Spisula subtruncata. The sequence goes on along the minus strand of OY787664.1, from coordinate 46,923,835 downwards.
TATGACCAGTCAGCATACCTAGTGTATTTAAAGAAATTAAGTTTGTTCCACAATTTTTTCCGACAAGTTGACCCAGCCAGTTTTTGCAGAAGAAGTTACCAACCAGTACCAACTTTCTCTTCCACATTTAACTGATAAATTCTCCACATGTGGAGAAAAAATACTTGTATGATATTATGTGATTTGTTCAACCTAGGTATCAAAACGAGATTTGCTAGGTTAATATATAGTTCGCCCAGGATAACATGATGTTTACAAACATTGACCAGATTGGTCTACTGTTGGTTTTTTAAATAAATATTATAATTGTGCACACTTGATTTTTCCACCTTAAGTGGCCAATTCCAAATCCCCCCACCTTCTTGTTATCCTGAATGCACTATCGTACTTTCTCTACTAGATACTCAGCATTAAATTGTTGGAGGTATTAAATTGTCAATAATGTCATCTTATATGATAATTAAATTGTCAAGTTAATATCATAGTGTTACTTTGTTAACTGGTACTAATTGTACAAACTATCACATATAGACAAAGATTGCATTGATAAATGTATAAATCTGCATTTCGCAAATATAAATGCACAGCTTTCTTCTGATACTTATATACTTATCTACTCAATTTCACTTAAAATTATTTTCTTCCATGGTAATTCACTTTTAATTGCTTTTTAAAAGAATTTTGAAATATCAATTTCATTAATAATAATATTTGAGTCCAATTAATTTTGATCTTTAATTTGTATTACATTGTAACTTGTGGTTATCGAGAAGAGTTAAATATACAAAACAACCTCTGTAGAGCAGCGCACTTTGATAACTGCAAATATTGACTGTTGCTTTGAGGCTCTTTAGAGGTTAAGTTTATAGTTAGCGTAAAAATATTTGAGAGATACAAATATTGGCTGTTGTATAGAGGTTGTTGCTCTACAGAAGATTAATTATTAGAAAAAAAACTAAATTTACGAGTTGCAAGTATTGGCCATTAGAAAGAGGATTTTGCTTGTTAGAGGTTCAATCTATAGTTGGGAAAATTTGAATTTATTGTTATAGAGAGGTTGATGCTCTGCATATGGCTGCTCTAGAGAGGGTGTACTATATAAGTCAGTTTTGACGTAATAATTTGACTGTTTAAGACAAGTGCCCACTCAATGCAGGTTTCTTCTAACACTGGTCTAACTGTTTTAGAGAGGTTGACGTTCTATAGGTGGCTGCTCTGGAGAGGGTGTACAATATAATAATATTGACAGATTAAGACAGGTGTCCACTCTAGGCAGGTTTCTACTAACTATGGTCTAATTGTATTCTATAAAATCATATAATTTCGATTTGGACAATTTCGTGGTTTTGGTCAAAAACAACCATTTCGACCGGACATTCATTTGTGGATTTTGCAATTTAGGTCATAAATACAAGGGTCAAAATTATTGTTTGATGGAATTTGATTTTGTGGTTGAAGGTGAACCAAGAAATCCCCATGAAAGTTAATGATTTTACAGTAATTGTTTATATATATTTCAGTTATCCAGGATTGGGTGTAAGTTCATGTTTGTGTCGGGTATAATGGTATGTGGAGTGTGTGCTATATTGTTTGGGTAAGTTATAGGCTATTTTTGGCCTACTGCCGCCACAATGTGATGTGATGTGGTAAGAATTTGTTGGATTTGTAACTTAGTTATCCAGGTTCAATTCCTTATTACAACAGGTCATATTACACACTCCTAGGTAATGACCAAATAAAGCATGAAATGAATGGATTAAAATATTTTACATTTGAATTTCTGACTTAAGTTTTCACTCATTGAAGTTATGCCACATCCTGTGGTATACTTGGTAATCATCCTCTATTTTGTTCATAAAGGAAAAAAATGTGTTTCAATTATACCATACCTTCCAAGTACTCCTATTAAAGTGGAGTTACTCCTATTTTCGTTGATAAATTTCTGGTTTTCCAAGTTCACCAGTAACTTTGAACAAGGTACATTTGGTCCATTTTAAGAACTACTGACCCATATTTATAACCACTAGAATTAATATATTCCTTGTTATGCATCTAAATCCCTTTTAAATCACATTTAAGTGCATCTTGTGAAATGTTTCGCTTTATCACTCCTATAATTATCTCGGCAGATATGGGAATTCCACGGTATCAATTATGTGTATTTTTGACTTTCAGTTTACTAGATAAATGTCCAGATGGTGATATATTTATTGCGATGTGTTTCGTGTGTAGGAGTGTCGAGGCATTAGGGGCTGCAGCATTTGTCACGGCATTGTTTGCTATCCTAGCACATGAGTTCCCTAATCATGTCATCACTGTAATGGTATGTGTCCCCTTACATACCTACTAACACACCCAGCCTAGTTGTAACTTACCGTGAAGTATAATGAATTATGTACCCGTGGTTTATCATGAATTAAAGCAGGGTCACAAATTCAGATGTGTAGTTATTCAATCAGGAGTGCTTTAATAGTCCCTACTGGAAGGGACTATTGGTTTGCCCTCCGTCTGTACATCCATCAAAACAACGTCGGAAATAAGAAATTTAAGCCAGCAATAATAGATTTTCGCTCATAAAGGCTGGTTACGTCACCATTTTGTTATCACATGTGTTGGAGAATATTAATTGTTCAGTGATTTGTTCTCATATGGAAGATCACAGTATTTATGTTCATAAAAATCTAAATTAAAATAACAAAATTTAATATTCCATTACATATTACATATTCTAACACGATTCGCGGAATAATCCAATACACAAAGAACGAACCGAACCATGTTTTATTGCCCCCATAAAACATACCTATCAAATTGGCTGTTTCTATTTACGCCCAGTATCACTTGACATATTTATGAATGAATGAACGTAAACTTTATAGTAAAATTTACTACGAGTCACGATGACAAGGCGAGTTGCACGAGAATCCAGTGTTACATCTATGACGCATCTATTTTTAGAAACTCCAATATACTCTAGAAACCAAGTTTTATTAAAGCTTCTGATAATCAATCCATTTATATTTTTCATTTTATGAAATAGATACCATAAACTAGTGTTATTAAAATTGTTTCAATGTTTAAATTGTGGTATTTCCTTCAGAAAATTACGAAGGTCGTTTTCATTAACGAGGGAGGTAATTGTACCAGCTTATAAGCCACTCAATTTCTTCGTGGAATTATGTTCAATGTCAAATGGGTGAAAATGAAATGCGCGCAGTTAAATAGTGCGGGATATTATCGTATTTAGAATCGAAATAAAAACTCTGTTCTTGTATATTGTCGGTGAATAAAACACGGGCACTCGTTCGGATGCGGAAAATTAAATCACTCGTGCTACGCACTCGTGATTTAATTTTTACGCATCCGAACTCCTGCCCGTGTTTTATTCACCGACAATAAACGCGAACAGATTTTTATTTCTTAAATGTATTCATTTTTCTTCCTGATATCCGTAGTTCTATGACTATGTTTATATGATGCAAGAAAACACCCCACGATATTTTCCTCATAAAAATTCATGATTATATAATATCCTTTATATCATGCTACAGGGTTCCCTGGAGACATTTAGTGGACTAGGTATGATGGTAGGACCTCCCATAGGTGGAGCTTTGTATGAGGTATGTCAGTCTTTTTCAGTTATTTCAACATTTTAATTTTCATCATCTTCCAGGATTTGGGGGGGGGGTATAAATGACTGAAGGGAAGTAAAAGGCAAGTGATTTTCTAATTGCCAAAAACTATATAGCTTCTGTGACTGTGGCCTAAAAGTAGAGCGTGTGCTTCAGGGATTGAGAGGTCCAGGATCATCCCTCATCTGGGCTACTGGTTAATTTCTCTGAGCAAGAAAAACTCACCATAACTCTACCAAGGTGTTAATTGGTACATGTACTTGTCAGAGTAGTGTCTTTTCCTTGGCGCTGCAGATGGATGTTGGATGCCACACCCAAAGGAGAGAAAGGTTTCATAAGGTAACCCAATAACCAGGGGGAGTCAAAATGTCAAAGGGTGTCTGAGCGGCTGAATAGCTGAAGACAGCCCTCAAAAATTGGTAACTTAACTTATTTATTAATTAACTCTAACCCTGTACTGGTAGCCATGAATTTGGTATGTGGTATTAATAAAATCATTGAATTTTGAAGGAACAAACTTTGCAGTTTGGTAAATAAGACCATTTCGGTGATACATTAATGAATTTGCATTTCCGGTAATAAATACAAGCGTCAAACTTAGTGTTCGATGGGATTTGAATTCATGGTTGAGGTGAACAAAGAAATCCACAAAATTTAATCCCCCACAAAATTTAATGATTTTACAGTAAATAAGCGTTTTACTCATTGCAGGTTGGAGGATATGGTCTGCCATTCTTTGTGATGGGATCAGTTGTTATATTGTCCGGATGTTTTACGTGGTATATTATGCCACCTATAGCAGGTCAGTATATATATATATAATTTTAGTTCAATAATTCAAGAGTGCTTTGCCCTTGGATCAAACTTTACATGGAGGTTGGCCTTGCAATAATAGATGACCTCTATGGATTTTGAGGTCAGCCAGTTGAAGGTCAAGGTCACTGTGACCTTAACCCCATTTCTAACTTTTGAATTGCAATGGAGGTCATACATCTAGTTATCATGCTCCCATCTTTGATGAGGGGATACATTAGTAAAATTTGCACATGTTTGTCAGTCTGTCTGTTGGTCAGTAGTCCAATGGTTTCCAATCAATAAGTCAAGAATGCTTTGCCGTTAGATCTTCAAACTTTACATGGAGGTTGGTCAGCAACAGTAGATGACCCCTAGGTCAAAGACCTTAACCGTTTTCGACTATTGGGCTGCCATGGGGGCATATGTGACATTATGTGCTTTACAAATATCTCTTGATTAGGTGTTCTTATCAATGAGATGGTGACAGTCTTAAGTAAAATTTTACTGTAATAATTCGCTGGCTTAGAATAAGAAGGTTTTGACTACAAAATCAATATTTTGAGAAAACAAGAAAAACTGTCTGACAAGCACTCTTACTTATAGTATGTGGGGTGATCAAAAAGTAATGAGACAAACGCTCTTAAATCATAATGCTTAATGATATCAACATAATAAGTTCTTGTATCCTCTATCCGTCTGCATAGTTTCATAAATTGCATCCATTGCTGGCAGAGATATCCATTATTTTTCAACCTTGGGTACAGCAATACCTACGTACACTGTGAACTATTCGAACGTCTCATTACTCCGAAAAAACGTTTCTGTCTCTAAAACTATTGGATAGATTTACTTATAATTCAGCATTTATTTAGAACAATTGTTCTTTTGACTAAAAGCAATTCAGTTGTTATAAAATATCAAGGAAATGTTGAATAATTATTCGATAATTTTCATTCTAAAGACGGCTCTCGTATAGGACGTCGGTCAAACGAGTGACAATCAAAATTGACAGCTCATCTAATGCTTTTCTGATATCAACTTGATATGATAGAGATTCTTTCCCGTCAAAAACCCCTTTCCCACTAACGGTACAAGTATACGTCTTGCAGACGACTTTTCCGATGCTCGTTTCATCATTTTAAATGTTTGTTTAGACCTTAATCCTAGTTTGTGGAAGAACTGCATATTTTCGATGTATGATTTTTTGCCTAAATATTGCATAGTTTTCAAGTCGCTACTGGTAGTTTTCACGTCAAATATTAAAAACGAACAAACCTACATCAAAAACGTTTAATTCCACAGTTCTTCAATTTTTTATCGTCATGTCCAGTTAATTTGATATATATTCGAGTAATGTTTAATAAAATATAAGTCAAATGCTTTTCCATACCATATGGCGAAAAAGGGCGACGTTTTGATGTGCGGCGACATAGTGCGACACGTTATCTTTGAAGTTACATTTATAAAGAACTAATTATTGTAGAACATTGTATTTTGTACGTAAACATCGGAATTAAATACAGCAAAATTAATATGCTACTTTCATGGCTCAGATACGTAAACTTTAAAAATGAGAGCATTTGTCTCATTACTTTTTGATCATCCCACGTAAAACAAGCTTTTTCAACTTTAGTTTGGTCAACATGACAAGTTCCAATTTTCATGAAAATAGGCTCATAAGAAGCGCCTTATGATTTAGATTTCGAATATAGAATTCAAATATGCATTAGTCTTATAAGGTTGTACAGGGCTCCACACTAACACTGGTCCCCAGGTCTGAGGCCAGTGAAAATCAAAAAGGACCAGTGAAAATCTTGAAGGACAGTAACTGTTTTATTTACAGATTTTATGTTTCTTTGCTGGGGGACCAGTGACCAAAAATAGTTAGTGTCAAACCCTGTTGTAAGTGGGACTTACGACCTTCTCATTCTAAGCCAGCGAATTGTGTATTTCTTGCAGAAGCTAAGGAGAAGTATACCGGTTCTTTGTTCACACTGTTAAAAAGTCCGCTAGTCATTGTAACATGGATCAATCTTACACTAGGTAGCCTAGGTATAGGTTATTATGAACCTACACTGGCTAACCATCTTCAACAGGTATTATATGTGTGCTCTACAGTGGTATAGGATTTCTTGTGGTTATAGCATGCTTTCTTGTCATAAATATACAAGGTGTTACTAAGAAAATGCAAGCATGGGGTAAAGCTTGTCTAAAAATATTTACAGGGAACATAAATTTTGAGCAGCTCATGAAGTCATTTCAACAGGAAAAACAATACTGCACTCTGCCACAGTTTTATTTTTTCGATGGAATGGAAAAATATCAAGCTACCCTTTTGGGACCATGAAGCCACTCACACAACCACAGGTGAACCACAAAGGGCCTCTTGGTCGTATTTCCTGTCCCCCCTTTCCAAATTTTCAAAATTCTTTTGACAATTATGGCATTCTCAAATAAGAAGATGACTGTGCTTGCATTTTCTTATACAGTACTATGGATTCTGTGAATTACAAATTCTACTCCATACAAATTGGAACTGAAAATGTGAGACAGGAACCACTTATCATAAATACTGTCCTAAGCATGTTCACTCACAGGTAACTGTATCGCTGAAAAAAAATTATTTTTTTGAAAATTTATATTTTTCTATACATTTTTGTATAAATTTTCATTTTTTTTTATTCATTTTCAACGATACAGTTACCTATGTGTTTACTTTGCTTGCTGTCTAAGTTTTTTCATTGCATCGTTTCGTTCTTTTCTTATTACTGCTTACTTTGTGTACTGTTGCATAATTGTAGTGTTTATAGCCTTTTGTTTACCTAATATTATTCCACAAACTCGAATAACATTTATTCCAATGTTAACCTGTCTTCCACAATGTTAACCAGTATTCTACCAAGTCAACCTATATTCCACATAGTTAATTGATAATTGCTATGTAAGTTATCAAAAAATTTTTGTAACATTTCAGATGGAAAACCAATGTTTAAGGGAAACATATTAACAATGTTTTTAAGCCCCCTCGTTGTCTTAACATTTGTGAACCTCGTTTTCGGAAGTTTATCTATTGGATATTTGGAACCAACTTTAGCAAAACGTCTTGAATTGGTATTGTTAACTTGCACTATGTATACAAAATTCTGTGTAAAACTTTAACAAATTAGAGATATAGTTTTGTTAGCTTCATTGCAATTTTCTAACACTGTATATCACAACCTTACATTTAGTTACTAAACTAACTAACCTCGTATATCGTAGCATACTAACTTATCTTTCATACTGTCACAAACTTCTATACTGTGTACTGCACAATCATGTTAATAGCATACTGCCCCACCTTGATTACTGCCAACTTTATTTACCAGGTATAAACACTATCCATTTAAACTACATACTGTCATACTCGGTATGCTGCATACTGTCCAATTATTTACTACCCACCCTTGTATACTGCATACTGCCAACCATGTATACTGTCCAATTATGTCTCTTGCCCAAAACGTTGCCCACTGCATTCTATGTGCTGCAGTGGTAAACTATGATACTGCACTATCATGCCCCCCTCTCCCTTATACAAGTTCATGCTCTCTTAGTTATCAAATGTTTTTGTAACATTTCAGAAGGAAAACCAATGTTTAAGGGAAGCTTGTTAACAATGTTTCTGAGTCCCCTTGTTGTTCTAACATTTATGAACATCTGTGCTGGCAGTATGACCCTCGGCTTTATGGACCCTACTCTTGCACAACATCTTGAATTGGTAGTGTAAAATCTTCAGAATTTAGTAGTCTAGAGAACCCATATATCGTAGGTTTAGAGAAAATCCATTTTCTACTAAACTACACATATTGTTAAAATAGAATGTATAGTCCTTTATTTACTTTTATATCCAATAAACCTTCAACTGTATACTTGCCAACCTTACTTTCTATCCCACCAAATATTCTGCTTCATCCCAACCTCATACTTTGCATTCTTGTAAGACTTATTCACTGCTTTTTGGCCAATCAAATACATGTAGTTATACACTGATTTTTTAGCCCACCTTATTATCTATATCATAAAAGAGCATGTACATGTTACTTAACTTTGTAGTATTTTTTGCTCCCTCCCCCTGATCATGAGAAGGTAGTATGTGCCTCTGTAGCTCAGTGGTTAGAGTGCTTGCCGTCTAATCTGGCAACCAGGGTTCAAATCAGGGTGGAGGTACATTTACATGGGTATATCCAAAAGTAATGTCATTGATGCTTTATAATCGTGCATAATGTCAGTAAAACCACAAAATTTTCACACTGTAACTTCAGTCAGAAAGTTTGTCCATTCTTGTTGTCCTTAAGCATTGGTCAGATTTCAATGAAACTTTACATGAATTCTTAGTACCACGCCTTATCAGGAATTTGAGGTTGAAATTGAATGATTTTTGTCAGAGTTACAGCCCTTTGTGGGAGACATATCATTGTGTGTTAAAAAGCTTTTGTGTGTCTGTTTCACTCATGTATATTGTATGGATATAAATAGCTTAGCTAGACTAGTACTGAATATATAAAGATCAAATCAATCTGGTTTATAAAATGCTGTCTTAGCTATGAAGTTGACTTAATTTTAATTTGAGATGGCCTTTAAGAAAGGTTAAGTAAAAAAAAGTATATGGTAACAACAAATGTAATTTAGTAATTAAAGAACAAATTTGATTGATATGAAATATTTAAAATGAAATTTAAATGCAACAAAATATATATTTTATATACTCTACTCATTTTAATAATATAATTATTGTTTAATAATTGGTAAAAACTAACAGTATATAGCTTGACTATTTTGACCTGAACCTGACTATTATACAATAATATATTACAAGGTTCTGGCTTTGAATATATCAATTTCCGCAATCAAATTCTGCAATATCGGTATTTCATATTTGTGTGTGTATTACAACTTGAGCGTCTTCGTGATACTCCCCGATTATGAAAACATACAATCGGTGTTGTAAACGTAGGCAATAAATTGACTGTTATAAATTATGCTAATCAAAAGTTCAGGCTCACGTTAAAATGGCCAAGCTATACTAAGGTACTGCCTATAATGGAAATTTATGACTCTTTTGTATTTCTATTACAGTTTAATCTAAAGACCTGGATTGTTGGTATCATGTTTTTGATAGCCCCACTATTGTACGCACTAACTGCTCCCTTATGGGGATATTTAGGGGACAGTAAGGTAGGTTAACTGTTTATAATTTTAGCGAGACTTGTCGAAGAAAAAGTCAAGCTGTTGTTGTGATGGGATCGTGTGCATTGGTTAGGTTTGTTGTCAGAGTCATTTTCTTAAATACTATCAAAGGTTTCCACTTGAAACTCAACATAGTTATTCAAATTAATAGTGGAGTCCATATTGGCAAAGCTGATAACCCGGAGACCTATATTCATTGAGTTATCTACCCTTGTTTCCCTTAGAATTTTCCCTCACAGACGAGTAAGGGTACTATCAAGTACGAGAAAGTGCTCTTGTTATGAAACTTCAAGTTTCTTAGTATACTAGAAGTAAGACTCAGTATTGCCTCAATCACCCTAGAAACCTCAAGCTGGTACTGATGCTTGGGTCTTGGCAATTTCAGAATTAATGTTTTGTTGTAACAATAATATGGTTTGAACTCACTTCCTCAAATTTGATAGTAAGAAGTAGTTCAAGCATGATTTTCGGAAAAATAGAGTCTTCATATTTCAAATTCTCGTTTTCATTATTTAATAAATATATTTCAGGGCTATGTTCGAGCCATGATTGCAGCTGGTAATATAGGAGCTGTGTTGGCTTGGTTACTATTGGGGCCAGCTCCCTTTTTACCGTTCATTCCAAAGTAAGTGAATTAGGTTTTATATGTCCAGGATTGTATTTTATTGTCATAAATCAAGTGTAAAAACTGTAACTCAATTTTGTGTATACAAGTGGATGAACCAATCTAGTTTTCAAGACCCCTACTCTCTGAGCATGTTACTTCTGGCTCCATCTTCGCAGGTCCTTCCTTGAAAATTGGGCAAAAATGTTAATTATCCTCCACATTATCAAAACTGTGTTAAACCTGAGTTATAAAACATAAAACTTGTATAGATATGGTTTCTGCTTGTAGATAAATATAAACTGTTAAATAAATCTTTGAAATATGTTTTATTTTTCTATGTTTACTATATTTACAGTACAGTATACATCAACTGTATAGCACTAGGTTGTATAGGACTGTTCCTGGGTTGTGCTCTCATTCCTACATTCAAAGCTTTACTTATAGGAGCAAAGTAAGTAATACTTGGATTTCAGTCTATTTTTATAACATCAACCCCATAATTTTTCTTACCCCGCCTCGGACAAATTAGTAGCTAAATCAAGCCATGTGATTGGTCCATCACGATCACGTGGTGACATAATGTCATCCCATATCGGGTCAGTAAAAACCAAAATATCGGGTGCCCACATGATCAATATCGGGTCAGTAAATTCAGTAACAGGTCCCAATGTGATCAATGCCTAGTTCGACTAGCTATCATCCGCCTTTTTTTTTCTTCGTCGCATTGGATTGTTTTTAGCTCACCTGACCACAAAGTGGTCATGGTGAGGTTTTGTCATACCGAGATGTCCGTCGTCCGTCGTCGTCGTGCGTCCGTCAACAATTTCTTCAAACGACTTCTCCTCCTAAACCGCTTGGCCAAATTTGATAAAACTTAACAGGAATGTTCCTTGGGTGGACCTCTACCAAAGTTGTTAAAAAAATTCCTGTCTGTCGCATAACTAGGTCACACAGGCTTAAAATAGATTTTCAAAAAGGAAACTTTAAAAATCTTCTTCTCTGAAACCGTAAGGCCTAGAGCTTTCATATTTGGTATGTAGCATCACCTTGGGGTCCTCTACAAAGATTGTTCAAATTATGTCCCTGGGGTCAAAATTGGCCCCGCCCCGGGGCCCTTAGTTTTGCATAGAGTTATTTAGGGGAAACCTTAAAAAATCTTCTTCTCCTAAACCGCTTGGCCCAGGGCTTTCATATTTGGTATGTAGACTCAGCTAGAGGTCCTCTACAAAGCTTGTTCAAATTATTCCCCTCGGGTCAAAATTGGCCCCTTCCTGGGGGTCACCATTTTACTTAGACTTATATAGGGAAAACATATAAAAATCTTCTTGTCTAAAACTACAATGCCTAAGAGCTTTGATATTTGGTATGTAGCATCATCTAATGGTCCCCTACCAAAATTGTGCAAATTATGCCCCTGGGGTCAAAATTGGTCCAGCCCCGGGGGTCACCGTTTTACATAGACTTATATAGGGAAAACATATAAAAATCTTCTTGTCTAAAACTACACTGCATAGAGCTTTGATATTTGGTATGTAGCATCATCTAGTGGTCCTCTACCAAGAGTTTTCAAATTATGCCCCTGGGGTCAAAATTGGCCCCACTGGGGGGGGGGTCACCGTTTTACATAGACTTATATAGGGAAAACATACTAATATCTTCTTGCCTAAAACTACACTGCCTAGAGTTTTGTTAATTGGTATGTAGCATCATCTTGTGGTTTTCTACCAAGATGTTCAAATGATTACTTTGGGTGAAAATTGTGCAGGGTTTATAATCAGGTGAGCGATATTGGGCCATCATGACCCTCTTGTTTAGCAGTTTTGGTTAATAAACGGCGTTTTTAAAGGCACAGACTATGATGACAACGAATTTTAATCAATTTAATAAAGTTTGATGACAAGGGCTGTTTCATAATAATATCTCATGCAACAAACATTAACAGATTTACATGACCGTGTCACTAGACTTTCCGTGTCACTAGCCAATTGATTGCAAGCGTTTGCGAGATTTCCATGCGCCTATTGGACATTGAAGATGTTTTAAGAATCGTCGAAAATAAAGGTGAAATTTTCATTTAAATAGCCGATTTATCCATGACAGTACTCGATCACCGAGGAAATTGGGCTTTAATAGACATTGCAATGATATCAACACGCAGATCATACACGATGCTTGAACGTAAGAAGGCTACAATTTGTTCCACATCAGTTGCTCATGGTATCACTATGTCAACAATCCTATGTCTCAATCATCGATGTAGCTTGTCAAAGCAATGTTTAAATCTGAGATTATTTTGTTGCTGTGTTAAAGACTTTTGTATCAGTCAAGTGTAATCCATATCACCCCACCCCGGGGAATGGTAGGGATTTTAAGTCGAAACCCCCGGCCTAGCTTCCACGACCTGCGGGGAAGCTGATGGTAAATTTCCGGTATTTCCCCCCGACAACTAAATATTGTCGCTAGCTATTGGTTCGCAGAAAAATTCTCCTGACCTACGGAGAAGCTGGACGGTAAAAGACCAATTCCATGAATTTAGTGGTAATTTTCTTGATGTGGTCTTTTATTGTGATTATAATCCTTTTTGAATGGTCATCAACGGGGTAAATTCGTTGCATGGTCACTAGATGACCATGTAACTAATAATATTGAACAAATTGCCATAATTCTCAAAAATGTCTGAAAACAAATGTGCACTGCAGCAAAACGTCACTTGTGGGTTTTTTATGCCCTGTGTCTACTGATGTGGAAGCATATAGTGATGCACCTGTCTTTTCGTCTGTCCGCCCGTTTGTCCATTACTCAAATATTTTTTAAATCTATCAATGTATTGCTTTCAAACTTAGCGTTCTTGTTTACCTTCATAAACACATTACATTGGCAAACCATGTAACACTATCAAACATTTCAACAGAATTATGGCCCCTAAATGACTTAGTGTCAAATTTGTAGCCTTTCTACTTCTATTAATGCCAAGTCATATTATTATGCAAATAAGAGTATGCCCTCACCTTGCTCCGAAATGCTCTAGACCGTTTTACTAGGTGAAGTCACCACCTTCTATATTGAATACAATACGACAACTGGGCTATTCTTCTCTCATCTACATGTACTTCCGGTCAAGCATATGAGATCATGTTCTACCCAACTTGGGCTCGAAATGTTGAAGATAATGGAGCCTTTACATATAACTATATTGAACGAATTATTCAGTCAAATTTTGATAAATTAACTTCGTCACAAAATAAAATCTGTGTTATTATACACCTCCAAAATTTTTGGTATAGGTTTTTTACCATTTTTGAAATGCAAATATTTAAGTTAAAAAAAGTTACCAATTTTCTAGGGCTCTTTTTGGCTGTTAGGCCACTCAAGTACCCTTTGACATTTAAACTTCCCCTGGTCATTGGGCTACATATTGAAACCTACACTCGTGTCTCCCTGGGGAAACTATTTCTCTCCTGTGGGTGTGGCAGCCAACATCGATCTGCGGCGCCCAGGAATAGACACTGCCCTCGCAGGTACCATTTTACACCATGGTGGAGTGGAGCATGTGGGTCTTGCTCAGAGAAATTAACCAGTGGTCCAGAGGGGGATCGAACCAGGGACCTCTCGATCCAAAAGCGCGTCCTACCTCTAGGCCACCGCTCCACTATGACTCCACTATACTGTTTTTTACCAAAATCAACAAGAACCAGTGCCCTGAGTCTGTACTGTAATACCATGTTTGATCTGTTGCAGTTCTCTAGGTATGCCTACAGATATAGACACATATGGTAAAGTCTCAGGGTTCTTCAACTCTAGTTTCTCATTAGGGTGAGTATTACCTGTGTTTACCAACTTTTTAACATGGCATCAATTTGCTATTATGCTTAATTCTCTATGCAATAGTTAGAACATATTAAATAAATTTTTGATTTTAGAAATTATTGAAAAGGACAGAGTCAGTGAAGAGAACTAACTTTGAATGCTAAGTTAGAATTTGGATTTGCAAAAAGCACAAAGACGTGACATCTTGTCTCTGAAGAGTAAAATGTTAACAATTAAATTTTAGCAGATGCTTGTGGAATTTAAGAGCTAGTTTTTAATTTCTGGACAGCTATAATTGTTCCAAAACTGGTGATAATCCAGTGGAAGCAAATATTCATGTTGTAAGTTGCCTCGTATGACTGGCAAGTTTGTAAATTATGATTTAGTCTGCGGATTTAGAATTTTAAACTACTTGTTCAAATCAGTAAAATAAAATGGTTTCTCTATATACTCCATGTGTAATTACTGCAAACGTTACTTGCCCAAATCAACAATTACTGGTACCGGACAAGTGCTAATTTCCCAGACTGATGTTGTAGATTTACTCATGTATTGTTGATAATTTTTTTAACTATTTTGCTTCGTTAATTTCAGTGCATTTCTGGGTCCAACTATCGGGGGAGTTATGGTACAAAAGTTTGGTTTTCCCTGGAGCTCCGTTGGTATTGCTGGCATGTTACTGGCTGGGGTATGTATACATTATTCAATTTCTTATCAAATGTCTTAAATTGATAGCAATCATTTGAAAACCAGTATACTGGTTGGTTATTGATCTTATGAAACAGCATAGTCTGGAGGTAGAATTCAGTGCCGGATTTGACCTCCATGGAAATTGAACCTATTTTCAGTATCTCCGTAGCTCAGTGGTTTGTGCACTTGTCGTTTAAAACCCTGCTTTATTTTAATGACATGAAAAATTGAGAAACCAAATATGTAGCCTCATTTAATAAAGCCTTGACTTTACTTACTTACTATTCATTTTGTTAATTTGATAAATTCAATATTAAAACAAGCTCTTTACCTTTATTTCTATTACAGGGTTTATTGATGTTATTCTATATTTGCCTCCATCCAAAGTTACCTACAACACCCACAGATGTTCTGTTGAATCAAGGAGCAGCTGACATTGAACAAAAAGTGGAAAATAAGTCGGAAATCACTGCATAATATATTCACCACAATACTGTGTTAGTTTGTCAATTAATTACGCAACCAACTGTCAATTGACATTACGCCAGAGCAGAGATTGTTCCACATGACTGTTTGTCGAAGGTTGCTTGGCTATGGTTTTCAAGTCAATCCATTGGACCATGTGTTTATAATTTACCGTTGAAATTTATTTAAAGGGTGTTGATTGACAATGGGTGTAATGTCAAGTATGAGTAAATTCATCACCTGAGTTAGGAAGCCACCTTTTTAGGTAGAAATTCACTTTATCCTAAAAGATTTTGACAAATCCGACAGAGAAGGCTGCACAACACAGAAGTAGCTGTGAATAAAAGGATCAACAAGATCACATCAAAAGTCATTGTCTAATAAAAGATACAGGCCATGATGAAAAACATCTACCTGGACACAAGAAAAGTGAACTTAACACCTACAAAGTCTTTTTTCATGTGTGTCAATTTGGTTCAATATGTGAGTGTTATAGTTCAGTACAACCTCTGCAGAGCAATACCCTTTGGGAGCTGTAATTATTGGTTGTTGTACAAAAGTTGCTGCTCTACAGAGGTTAAATTTATAGCAAATATCAGCTTAGTGCAATTTTAAATATTTTGTTATAGTGAGGTTGTTGATCTACAGAGGGTTGCTTTGAAGAGGTTGAACTGTAAGTTGGTTATGTGTTTGACTGTTGGACATAATACTGAACATACATGTGAAGTTAGGTTATACAGTGCCCACCTTTAATAAGTATACACATTTTGACAGATGCAGAATTATAATTGGTTCAATTATTCAGTATCCGTTATCAGATGGGCAAAACTATAGTAATTGCTGAAATTACCGTTACTAAACGATTAAAAAATTACATAGAAACAGGGATGACAATGTTCAATATTAAAATAACGCTGAATTTTTATGACCAAGTTACCTTAAAAGTTAGGTAAAGAATTTTTTTTAAATACATCTAGGGTAGCAATCAATGTATTGTCTTAACACTTAAAAACAAAAAATATTCCTGGTCTTAAAAAATAGAATTGGCTATCTGATCTGCAAATAGTGTTATACAGGCAAGTAAATGGAGTAAATTTGCTTGAACACAAAATGGTGACGCAAAAAAACTTATTGCTGTAAGTGTTCAAATATGTCACAGTTTAAACAATAAATCATCCTGACTGTTTCATTTGATAAAAATAAATATCACAGCGCACTATCACAAGATTTTCTTTGTTACTGCATTTAAACATGTAAAGAGAATGTTGTAAGGATTTAAAATTTAAATCTATATTTGTACTTGTACTATACCTCATTGTTTATGATTAAATTTACCTCCCTTGATTTTTGTCTGACATTTATGTGTACATTCATGATTGTTAAACACTATAAGATTTGTTCATGACATCATAGATGTTTATATGCCCCAGCGTCTACTGATGCCTGTGCATATAGAGATTTTCCTGTCCATTTGTTCGTCCGTTGAAACTCAAATATTTTTGAAGTTCATGAAGGCATTGCTTTCAAACTTGGCACAGGGTCTTGTTTATCATCACAAACACACCACCTTATGAAGCTGTGCAACATTATCTAACATTTCAACAGAATTATGGCCCCTGGTTTTCTTAGCTATTAATTATGGACTAGGCTTCCATCAAGGCATAAACGTTTACTGAACACAGTTTTGTTTTTATAAGCTGTTAGCTCCTTAAATGCTTTTCACCAATTTGTATAATATATAAGGTAGGATTATATATGTTTACGAGGGTCATTCAATATATTCGTAGACAATCATTCTCATTTTAGTATATTTATGTTTAAATAATAATTTCTTATAATATTATAAACATTTATCTATTACCTATCGTAGATACAAATTTATCTCTGATTATGCAACACAGTAGCATGCCATCAGCCGATGTATTACCATAGTAACGCGCTACCACCCTCGACCAACGTAACGTACCCTTTTCACTGGTTCAACTAGTTATAAATTCCGAATTATCGATTTTACATTCCCATATTTTTGCCAGATTATTGCAAGATATTATCATAATATTTTGTGAAATTATTAAGTTGTTCAGACGTTTGAGTTTGAATTGAGAAGTATTTGATATATGCCTGCCACGTTTTGATTTACGTCAAAATGCCGATGAATTTACGCAAGGAAATTCATGCAACTTTTAAATCGTGCACTTGTCTTGGAAATACACAACAAACACATATAAGCTGCTGATGAGAGCAATCAGAGAACATGTAGTATTCAGTGTCCCTGAGTTTTAGTGACAAAATCAAATTCCTGAAGAGCAGCATGGTATTAAAATTGATACAGGGATCGAACGAAATTTAAAAACATAAGGCTGTTTGAGGGAACGCCAGTCAAAATGTGTGATGCGTTTCAATTTATCATACAACCAGTAAGTCCAGCTTAATCCGTAACTTTGAAAACATAAAATGTTGTGGTAGATCTATTTAATAATATGCAACTTGAATATTTGTGTTTAATTCGATGTTAATGACATACTTCAATTTTGGGTTTACCATTTGAGAAATAGCTAAACGTCAATAACGTCGCTGACGTCAGAATATATTTACGTTGTGTGGTGGTTGCGGTAAGGTGTTAATCTTATTTTAGCCATATTTTCTTCAAAAATACATCGATTCTTGCAAAATTTTCTGCACTTGTGTCAGAAAGGCTGTAGTTTAGAGTGATATAATTAGTTACTCCCTGTGTCAATATGTATTAAAATGACGAGTCCAGTCCACGAATTTATTGAATGACCCTCGTATAATGTTATTATTGTTAAAAAATATGATACACTGTTCAAACTGAAAATGGTATTTTCAGATAAGCAGGAGTCTGGGAGTGCCATAAAGCCGTGCCACAAATATTGTTCGGTACTCCCAGACCATTAAATAAGTAGTTAAATTAGCCTGATGTGATGTACGTAAGCCATTCCATGACCAGTGACGCTCATCGTCATGACGTTGCGCGCATTATAATGCTAAATTTTGAATGAAACCTATGTGGCGTAAGTCATATTTAAACGATAAGGAACATTGTCTAAGGTTATGTGATAAATAGAATCTTACATTCTCGCTCATTACATATGAGTTTTATCAAACTTGTCAACAAAACAATATGACACTCGGCAAAGCCATGTGTCATATTATTTTGTCCACTTGTTTAATGAAACTCGTATGTAATGAGTACTCAGGCAAGATAAAAAAAGAAAGAAAAAAAAGTTACCAATTTTCTAGGGCTCAGCTGTTAGGCTGCTCAAGCACCCTTTGACATTTCAACTTCCCCTGGTAATTGGGGTACTTATTGAAACCTACACTCGGGTCTCCATGGGGAGACTATTTCTCTCCTGTGGTGTAGCAGTCAACATCGGTTTTGCCGTGCCCAGAAATAGACACTGCCCTCACAGGTACCATTTAATACCATGGTGGAGTGGAGCAGGTGGGTCTAGCTCAGAGAAATTAACCAGTTGTCCAGAGGGGGATTGTACCCGGGACCTCTAAAGTCTGAAGCGCGCGCTCTATCTCTAGGCCACCGTTCCCCAATATCCTCAATATACTGTAGATATGACATTCTTACATACTTTGTTATGTTATTTTATACGCATAATCCTTAGTGCAATGATTTTGATATATACAGTACTTTTTTTTATTTTCGCCATAGTTTGTGCATATTTAGTAGATCTATGTTTGTACCAGTAATTGTCATTAATTTGTTTACAATTTTTATTTCCCTTTGTTATCTGTGATACACTGCATGTATATTTGTGGTAATTGACAGAATTGTTTATAAACCTTCTACACTTTGTTGTTATTCACGGTTGCTGATTGTTGTCTGAATAATGAGCTGTTATTCAGGGTAATTCCCTGATCAACAATATATTTCTGACATTCATCCTTTTGTTACCAGTTTGGTAATTATGCCTCAATTCATGCCTGTCAAGTACTCCCATTAAGGAGGAGTTACTCCTATTTTCATTGATAATTTCAATTTTCCAAGCTCATCTTACTTTGAAATAAGGTACACATGTACATTTATGCTCTTCTGTCACATTTTTATATCCACTTGAATTAATACATTCCTTGTTTATGCATCTAAATCACATTTAAATCACATTTAAGTGCATCTTGTGACATGTTTTGCTTTATCACTCCTATTTTGGATTTAACTAGCTTGGCAGGTGTGCTCAATTTGTCAATTATATGCCTCCCTTTTTGTGAAAACGGGTTCATACTAGTAGTGCTACTATATGGCTGTCATTGCGGCATTAATGTTTCGCAAATATATCCTGTTGTTTATAATTTTGCATAACATTTATTAGAATGCTCATGAGTGCTACATTAATTTCTTGTCTCCAAAATAATGTATAGTGTGGGAGATACATCGCTGGCTTAGAATGAGAAGGTCATATACTGAGTACATCTAGAAACGCAACGCTGGGGTTACTGTCAACACTTTTTCAAACTGTTTATGATTGACAACCAGACTGTATTAACTTGATGATATTTTTCCATGAACAATGCAACTGTAACATTGTCTTCATAAAGTGCTATCGATGCGAATGAACAGTGCTTGAATGTATAGTGCGGCTAAAAAGTAACGAAACACAAATTGGTAAGATCCCAATTTTTCAGAATCGTTGTTCCAAATGAAAATTAAAATATTGATTATTTATTGATTGGTTACATATTCATGACGTCCGACAAGTTGTTTAGAAGTGTATGAACCAGTAGTGAGCATTGCCTAGAGATGGTACATGTGGAGTTACTGGTCCTGTCGGAGAGTGTTATTTTTACATTTATCACCTGTGCCTCGGTGGTTGTAAATGGTGCCAAAGTGCTAGTACAGTGTCTCCAGATGAGACATTATCGGTTCATGACAATTTACCCCAAGTGAAACCTCCAATTTGACGTCCCGTTACAGCCGTCCGAATAGTCTGATTTCGCTCATATTTGTACTATCCATGCATTTTTATTCAGAAGCCTAGAAAATTTATTTTGTGATTTTCTTTCCATTGGCAAACCTTACAATGGATTCGAAGCAATTTACATACAATTTTATCATGCGTAAATGGTGAACGTGGAATTCGTGCGTTTTGTGATGAACTAGACGCACGGGAGTTACGTAACCCGATCGATAAAATATCAAAAAATGTATGAACAATGGAAGTAAGAAAAAATCAAGGATGAAAACGTTGCGTTTCTAGATGTACTGAGCATATTTTTGAGAAAACGAGAAAAACTGTCTGAAAACTACTCTTTACTTATGGTAAAACAAGCTGTTTCAGGTTCAGTTTGGTCAACATGACAAGTTCTGATTATCATGAAAATAGGCTCTTAAAAAGCGCCTTATGGTGCTTATTTTAAATATGTATCAGTCTTATCTCATTCTAAGCCAGTGATCTTGAGTTTGTGCTGGGCGTCTGTGTGGATGTCACACAGTTTATCTGCTCCTTTTCTATTTGTTAGATGTCAGTGAAAACTTTACATGAATACTTGGTACCAAGCCTATTTGTGCATATGGTCAGAAATTTTAGGCTATATAATTGTGATAATTATAATAATAACTTTATTTACTGTGGATTACATATTTGATCACCCTTTGTGTAAAACATGCATTTTATGTCATCATTAATACTGTATTGTCATCACTTATTGTTTTCACTTACATTTTGTTAGATTGCTCAGAAGTGTTAATATTAATCAGATGATATAATGGGGATTTTGTCAATAAATAGATCT
The DNA here is from genome assembly GCA_963678985.1 of Spisula subtruncata. Classification (NCBI taxonomy): domain Eukaryota; kingdom Metazoa; phylum Mollusca; class Bivalvia; order Venerida; family Mactridae; genus Spisula; species Spisula subtruncata. The sequence continues at coordinate 46,902,847 of OY787664.1, read as the reverse complement.
ATATCCAATACTCAGCCATTGTTTTCTTTTATGTTTTTAAATTGAACGGTAAGTCCAAATTTTTTATTTATTTATAGGGTTTATAGCTATCTGGAGCAAAGATGAAAAAATCATGTGACTGACTATATGGCCCTTTTTGATCCTTTGGTTATCTTTCCATTAATTTTCCTCTGATGGCAAAAGGTAAAAAGAGCATACACCTAAATATAAACAAGAAGTACAAGTGGTCATATATTGCTCACCTGAGTCAATGTGCCAGCCAAAGATCTTTGTACCAGCTTTCATATTGAAAATCAGAACTTCAGTATTAATACACAAGCTACCACCCGTGTGCTCTATGTGTCTCCGTAGCTCAGTAGTTAGCACGCTTACTTGCTAATCTAGCGTTCAGGTTCAAATCCAGGTGGAGGCACATGTGCAATTCCAACCTAGATTTCATCGTAATAAACACTCAAAGCAATGACGTCATTATTCCTTGCAACAAAACAACACACGGAACAACAAAAGGTGTGAGATCTTATACAGTACTTATGCTATAGATCATATTATCATATCATGAGATAATGTTTGTTATATTGAGTGAAAGATCAAATTTTTTTTAATTCACCCAAAGACCTAAATTACAGGTCTTTGATTCATCAAAGATCCAAAAATACATATTTTTGTACGATCTCATACTATTTAGAATATGATCTGAAGATTTCATAAAGTCTGCAAAGGGAGATCACTGCTACGTTTCTGCATAACATTTATAGGCTTTTGAAGTATTTGTTATTAACTATTTCCGCCGGTTTACGTTACTACCCGAGCGTCTACGGAAACGTTATCTAGCCAATCAAAGACGACGATTTCTCCAGCATTCTTCATAGCAGAAATATTTTTCTTGTCTTTACTTGTTGGAACCTAAAACTGTCGCTCCACAGTGACAAAGACATAACGAACATTGGTGCCAAATACATAAAAGTGAGTATTAAGCCAGTATAAATCTATTTTTGCACGATCCGTTCGTGAAGAGTAGCGCAAAAGTCCGATATTTCTCATTGTTTACATTATCAACCAGGTGCTAGACCATTCCCCACCCACCCTTGTCAAGGGCCTTCGTCGGCTTATTTTTTGTGTAACTTGAAATTGTTCATATAAACGAGGTTTTTTTGTTGAAAAAGTATGCGTTGTAGATAATATTTTGGCTGCCAATATTTCTAATGGTCATTTTCTCGGGTGCATGCACCGTTCGATCGTTGGGGTGTCAGTGTCAAACAGTGTGAAACACTAAACAGCCATATTAAAAAGCCATATAATCTTACAAATCCATTCTATAATGTACTCCTAATACAGTACAGTTCACAACAGTGCACCAAGAATCATGGTACATCAAACACTACGAGGGTTTGGGTTCTGGGCCTCTGGGCTAGCGCATGTGAACTTTTGGCAACGCAGGGTATTGTAAGTTCACTAACTAAATCAGGCTTAAATCAAAGCTATTGCATTGGAACTTGACACCCTTATTTATTGTCATTTGTCAACCATTCTTGACAAGTGGCATAACATTATTGTTTGATTTTGCAAGGAGTTATGGCTCTTTTTAACTTAAACTAACTACATGGACATACCTTGGAAACAGTTGTAGACAGCAAGTGCCTTTGAGTGACGCTATCTGACACATGGAGCTGGGACACCCATGTCCGCAACGAAGTTAACAAGGGCAACCACCTGGTAGGATTCTTGCATCGTAACATGCGGGAATGCACTCCAGAAGTCAAGGCTGCTGCTTACAAGACCATAGCTAGGCCCACAATGGAGTATGCTTCTGCAGTGTGGGACCCCACAACCGGGAACAACATCCGAGCCCTCGAACAGGTGCAAAGAAGAGCTGCTAGGTTTGTCACAAACGACTATTCATCGAAAACTCCTGGATGCATCACGAAGATGCTTGAGGACCTCCAGTGGGTATTCCTGGAAAGCTGTCGGAGACAAACCAGACTTCAGATGCTGTTCAAGATACACCGCCGACTAGTGGACATCGAGACGAGCCAGCTTCTGAAGCCTGGTGACTCGGGTACTAGAGGAGGCCTGAAGTTCTTCCAGGAGCGCCTCCATGACGAGACCTTTGGGAACCTCGTTCATCCACAGAACCATCAAGGACTGGAACCAACTTCCATCAAAGCTGACAGCAACTTACTACTTGGAGAGTTTGAAGACAATGATCAAAGCCTGAGATATAAGGCACTTACTGTTCTGTATATAGTTCTAATAGTTTTGGAAGGGTGAATTAGAGACAGTTGTGTAAATAGTCACTGCGCTCTATACTGGCAAAGGAGAAGATTCCGGACAGAAATCGCATAAAAAGCTTCCCCTGGAATTAAAAATAGATTTTTTCTTAGATTTTTTTGTGTTTACAAATACTTTGGTTCAGGATCTTTGCTAAAAATAGGTTTCCCGAAAAATGACGTCATGTGAACAGCAAAATATTGGGGCCTGAAAAGGGACACTTTTGTGCTATTTTCAACGATATTACCGTAGATATACCGGACAGTCTGCTTCGAATATTCCGCGACGAATATTTAGAAACATATTACCAGGAAATATTTAGAACAGGGTTCCTTCTTCACAATCATGCAAAAATATGTCAATATTTACGACATGACAACATGTGACGCACATGTTTTCAACCCAGGGGGCGCTCGTGACAGGTTAAATTCCAATCCATACCGTATCTTGTTTACCGGCCGAAAATCGAAACAAAATGTGGAAAAAGTTTTTCAGATTTATTGACAAGATATCAAAAAAAAATTCTCAACAGATAATGAGGACAAATTTTCGTCTACAGCGCTAAAGTAAATGCTGGAAGAAAAAATAAAAATTAAAAAAAAAATTTTGGCGCCGCCGTGATTCGATCGCTGGACCTTAGCATCAGATAATTACTAATCGAGCTGCTTAACCACTCGGCCACGATCTCGTTAGGAAATTTGAACTAAATAATTGAACAGAATAAAATCATTGTCGCTCGCGCTATACTGCGCATGCGCACTAAATTTGTTTACCCCCCGGCGGTGCAGATGTCAAAATCACAACAGCAGACGATATTTTCGGTATATGAGTAATTATTTGTTGATTTTTGTTTTCTTCCAGATTTCCTTTAAATACGCACCTGAGTGATTTGATACCCATATTAATGAATTATTTAACTAAATAAACCGTCTACGACCGTTTGTCCGGAACTTCTACTGTCCGGAATCATCTCCCTTGGCAGTACAGTATGGTAGGACTCATGCACTGTAATTGGAAGAAGAAGAAACATGTTTAGTTAAACTATACCAAGTATATGCCGAGAGATATTCCAGTAACCCTAATGTCGGTTTTGGCATAATAGTTGTTCAAACTACTAAAGCCCAGTGATTTTTTTACCTGCGAGTCCTGAGTCGTGGACTAACAAAAATCAGTGAAGATGCAAAGTTTCAAATTATGTCTTTTTGTGAGTTCCAATAAGGCATTGAAATTTCTAAAAAAATAACTTTGAAGATTGCTTAATGCTGTAATTATAATCAGTGCTCTGGTTTTCAACAGCTAATAGTGTAAAGAAGCCAGTTGTTAACATTTCTTTAACAGGTTTGTTCAATGTTTTTAAATGATATATTTGGAATCGTTCTTTCAATTTTTGGACTTGTAGATTTGCAAGTTATTGAGTTCCTTGACTTGTTCATGGAAATTTGTACAATAATCACTGTAAAAAGCTATTCAAAAGTTTTGTGGCTGGGGTGGAGCCTGGGGATCGGATTCTTGCTCAGCTATACTAAAACTATTCAATTGAAACTTCACACATGTATTTGGCATCATTAACTGAGGTCACTGAACAATCCCCATAACTTTCAATTCTTTGGCTGGCATTTTGACCAATTATGCCCCTTACTGTACTTAAGACATTCTTGGTTAAAGTTTTGCATGCTAGCTCTGAAACTACTAAAGCTATACATTTGAAACTTCACACATGTATTCGCAGTCATTATCTTAGGTCATTGAACAAGCTGCATAACTCTGACTTGCATTTTCACTTAATAATGCCCCTTTCTGTTTTGATTTCTAGTTTCACACTCATGTACTCTCACCTATCTACCTACCTACCTACCTACCTACCTTTTGACCCTTGTATTTAAATTATTTGAAATGCATAAGCCACAATTTAAGGTACATCTAAATAATCTTTTTAACCAAAACCTCCAAATAGTTGATATTCGGAACTCTGTGCAAGGTGGTGTTCCCCTTAATTTACATGTAGGTACAAACAAATATGGCCTAGTTTGTTTGGTTTTGTATTCATTTACAAACACAACTGACCCCAACTCTATTGTCCAAATATGAATATTTAAGTGTTGCAATGATTATAACGGTAAAACTCTATTTGTACCTACAGATTAGTGAAGATCCGGAGTAGGTCTTATTTGCTCCTTTGAAATTAAATGATTTTGTGATTGAAGGTGAACCATGAAATCCGTAAAATTAAATCCCCCACAAATTTTAATGATTTTACAGTAACTGACTGAAACTGGTACTTCGTCGACCAGTTCAGTCAATAGATGGGGTTCTTGGGCTTAATTAGAATTTCTTATCTCTCGATTAATTAGTTTCGATGCTGGTGTGTGTGTGTATGTGTGACATTGATACTTATACTTGACACTTAAACACCCATAAGCTTAAATTGTTAATTAATTTAGAACTATCGCCCGGTAAGCATATTAGGCCATTACACTTCAGTTCTTTGTTTTATATCCAGTGTATTGGTGCTAGTCACCAAGCATCATATACCATCAAGAACCAAGAAGTCAATATTAGGAAAGAGTTAGCGCAGCCAGTCTGTATGTACCTAGTTATATATTGAGGCTCACAGGTAAAACTGGCTTTGCCAACTGTGTTGCCTCATTCAATAAAGTCTTTGATATTATTCCTTGATTTACCTAAATGTTCCATCTCTTCCCTTGGAAAAATTGAATGGCCGCAAATTAGGACTTTCTCAGTAGAATACAAAAATAACTTATCCAGTATTATATTCTCTATTGAATCAGTTTATTGAGGTTTGGCCAGTGACTGAAAAAGGTTGGAATCTTTTTTTGTTGTAAGTCTATATTTTTAGCTACGTTGTAACTGGCTAGAAATTGAGAGATTTTGACATGTTAATGCCTGATTTACTCTATGCTGGTAGACATTGAATTTACTTGCTTGGAATTGAAAAATAATTTTCTTCCTTAAAGATAGGTGTTAAGTTTTAAAGTGCAGTCAACTCTCGTTATGTCGAATTTTGCGAGATCGTGGAAATAACTTCGAGATAAGGAAAATTCCAGATAGAATTCTGGTCATCTAAGTTGCAATATTTTCTGTTATTTAACACCCCCATATTGTTACGTTGTAAAAACGTGAAAAGTGGCATGACATGTCTATTGATGTTTGAACACCATTCGAATCTTGGTGACATGTTGGCGCTAATTGTTGCAAACAATGGAATGTGCGAAAATTGCAGGTAAATCGAAGGTTTCATTCTGGCAAGGTGTGAACAACATTCGAAAGCTAGTCAGATATGTTCAAACTTCGACCCGAATTCGAGATGTGATTTAATTTGATTGAAATAGATTTAAGGTGAGAATTAGTTAATCAGGACCTAAAAATAATTTGAGATAATGAAAAACTTCAAGCCTAAACTTCGAGATAGAACTCGAGTTTTCATATAGACAAAGAAGGAAAATAATCGGGACTTTAAAAAAACCTTAGACTTAACGGAAAATTGGAGATAAGTGAGTTCGAGATAACGAGAGTTGACTGTAGTTAGATCACAAACATAAATTATACACATATAATATAAAGAATACTTAGTGTCTTATACTACTACTAGAAGTTCTTAATTTTGTTCAAGTGAGTTGGAGATAGTATTTTAATCAAGCTGGCAATTAATAATCTAACACCTATTTAATATGTGAAACATTATATCAGGTAAAAAAAATTGAAATGAAAATCAAGATATTGCTTGTCTCAATGTCTCCTTTGTCAGCGATCAATTTCTTAGTGCCATTAAATATGATACTCGATGGCGTGAGAGACATAACTTAATATGATGTGTCTGTCATTATTAGGTTTGTTATGAAGCGTAACGGAAAATCCGTCTCATGGTCATGTGCTGGAACTTTTGTTTACTTCTCTTGTATCGTGAGTGAAAGTGATAGGTTGTTATTTCACAGAATGGAAAATAATAATAATATGGAATATAATGACTATATTGACAGTGCATGGTTCGTTTGACATCAATAAGTTCCTTATGATGCCCCCTATCTTTGATGAGGGGGTATAACACTTTGCACATGTCAGTCTGTTGGTCTGTCTGCCTGTCTTAGACTCTATCAGTCAGTAGACCAAAATGATTTCTGTTCCATTAACCCAAAGGACGTTTTTCCATAGGATATTCAAACTTTACATGAAGGTTGGCCAGAAACAGAAGATGACCCCTTTTAATTTTGAGGTCAAAGGTAAAAGTCATTGTGAGCTTTACCATTTTTAGCTCGAATATTCGAAGAATATGAGAGCTATTACAGTCACTTGTTCGTCGGCGTCGGCGTCGGCGTTGCATATGGTTAAAGTTTTACATGCAAAACTTTAACCTTGGTTATATTTCAATAACCAGTGCATATATTGGATTGAAACTTTGCACTGGCTTTCCCTGTCATGTAATCAACCATGTTAGATAACTCTTGCATGAATTTAATGCAAATTATGGCCCTTTTTTACTTAGAAAATTTGGTTAAAGTTTTGCATGCAAGTTACTAATAAGGCCATATCTCAAATAGTATCTGTGCTATGGCATTGAAACTAACAACACTTACTAAGTTAACCATCATAAGGCAATGGTACCGGTCATGGGTAATAGCTCTATTATGATTATTATTTGAGTTATGCCCCTTTTTAACATAGAATTTTCTTGGTTAAAGTTTTGCATGCAAGTTTTATTCAGACCATATCTCAGCTACTATCCATGATACTGCATTGAAACTTACAACACTTGTTTACCATCATCAGTCAATGGTATCAGTCAAGGGCAATAACTCTATTATTTTTTTATTTCAGTTATGCCCCTTTTTAACATAGGAGTTTATTGGTTCAAGTTTTACATGCAAGTTCTATTCACGCCATATCTTAGTTACTATTTATGATATTGCATTGAAACTTATAACACTTGTTTATCATCATTAGTCAATGGTACTGGTCAATTGTAATAACTCCATTTTTAGTTTAATTCGAGTTATGCCCCTTTTAACTTAGACTTTCCTTGGTTAAAGTTTTGCATGCAAGTTACATTCAAACCATATCTCACCTACTATCAATGATATTGCATTGAAAAGTTTAATTTTTTAATGCAAACTATGATCCTTTTTTTTAACTTGGACACGAGACACGATTTCGTCATGTGAATTTGGTCTAAAATTCCCTTTAAACATACACATTTCTTGAATAGAGTACAGTGCCGCTTGAAGTCTTAAAATCATTTTCACTGACAAATATTTATTAATAGTCCAGTGTTGAGATAATTGCCATGCCTCAACAACCATTGTACATTAGCTTTCATGCCATGTAGTCAACTAAGTAGCGTAACTCACGTTTCAATATAATACAAATTTTAAATGGCCTGTTTTGAACTTATACTTTTTCTGACAAACTGCGAATAGTCGAGCGCGCTGTCTAGTGACAGCTCTTGTTGACAATAAGGCTGCCATGGGGCATACATATAATGCACTATAAATAAATAACATCGACTGCTTTTATTTTTTAACTCTTTTGAAAATCATAATTTGAATCAAATTATGTTTAGATAATTGAAAGCACATTTTGAAGTTCCATTCTATATTTTCAGGTTACGGTACAGGTACTATAGCCAGAGAGGGATTGGTGTTTTTGAAGCTGTCCTTACCTCAAGGTTAGTAAATTCTAAATATATAATCATTTTCTTAATCCTCTACTCCATAGATAGATTCCTAAATCAAAAGTTGTATTTCTAGGTATATCACACATATAATTATGCACCATTTACATATTTATTTGAGAATAATCATTGGTTAATTTTGCCCATAATACAGATTTATAAATAGAATTACCCAGAACTTTGATGAAAAATTGTATTTTTTTATATCCAGGCATCTACAGTACTGATGCAGAGGCATATAGTGATTCACCTGTTCGTTTGTTTGTTTGTCCCTCTGTCCGTTCGTTGTTACAAGGCTTTCAAGTTGATTTACTTACCTAGGTATCGGTATCAAGGACAAAGCTACCACCAGGGCATAAGCATTTACTGAACGCAGTATTGTTTTCAGTATGTAATTTTTGGGGCGTGAACAGATTTGTTAAAATGCTTTTCAATGGACTTTGGAATAGAAAGTTATTGAGTTAAGGGTGAAAAACCTCATACATATATCTTGTCACACTGTTGTTTTATATATCGGTACTTTACAAGGTGGCTTTCAATTCCTTTAATACCATACATGTAGCCGTTCAATAATATTGCGCAATTAATACAATTTTTTTATGTACATCTAAGTTGTAAACTTGTAATCCGATCGTGTGGATAGAATGTTATTGCCTAGCTGCCATCTCCCAGGTGATGCTGATTTGTGCATGTTTGTTTTATTGTTTCAATCATACACTGCGTCTTTTAATCATAAGGTAATATGAGCAATCAACATGTTTTGCTGCATGTATAAAATTAACCAAAGGGGAGTAACTCTTGCTGTACTTGATATTATATGATGTGCATCAGGTAGAGTTGTCTCCCTTGTTTCAGTTTGTTGGGAAAGAACACATTTTAATTTCAAGTAATTTTGCTTATTTTGATAATTTCCAAATTAAAGTGAGTACAAGGGAAGTAATTCTTTCTGTTATGGATATAATAGGGTATGCACCAGTTGGAATTGTCTCCCTTGTTTCAGTTTGTTATATAAAAATCCAGAAAGTTTGCTTATTTGAATAAATTCCAAATTGAATTGAATAAAAGGGAAGTAACTCTTGCTGTAATAGATATAATTTAGTGTGTACCAGTTGGAATTGTCTCCCTTGCTCTGCAGTCAGTTAGTTATATGTTAGTGATTGAGATAGAAATTTTGCCCAGGGACTTAAAACAAGAAGCTTAGCCTGTAAGGTCTTCATTAGGTATTTAATGACAAAACTATGGTAAAACAATAATTGTAAGCGACTTATGATATACTCTGATTAGTAGCCCTAGGTGGATAAAATACGATAAATGCATTTGCCGTTTACTCGATTATATCACCTTTATATGCCACTATATAGTGTACATTAAGTTCTTAATTATGTAGTTTAGTTTTTAGGCTGGCGATTTGCGCCAGACTATTACAATCCTAAAAAATGAAATCCACTAAGATGAATTTACTCCCGAAACTGACAACACAGAATCTATACACCCAATGCAAATAGTTCCTCCTCGTTAATCACTTTGCCAGATAAGAACATTCAACTTTCCTTGTTTCATTTATTCTGTTCGATTGTAATATTGAAATGGAAGGAAATTGTATGAAATTAAAAGAAAAGGTGTTTAAAGGCGTTGATAATTATTACTACGCGTTCGTATACTACGCTTTACGAACGCGATATAGCGCGTGCATAAATGATTTTATTATGTTAAATTATTTAGGTCAGTATTCTCCAATGAGATCGTGGTCGAGTGGATGAGCAACTCGCTTAGTAATTTTCTGATGCTAAGGTCCTGCGATCGAATCACGGCGGCTCCAAAAAAAAATTTTTAATTTTATTTTTGTTGAGTCCAGCACTTACCTCTCTTTCGACTTAGAAAACCACTTGATGTAATATTACTTGAAAAGCTATTGTTCCTTAGCAGTTCGCCAGCCTGTCAGTACTTTCAGTACTTTGATCATATAAGGTTTTATCTTGTTCATATATTGACCATGTCCCGTCTGTGCCAAAGTAGTTAATCGTAAAGTTTTGACATAAGATTTTTTTCTTAAGTTTTATAACGAATATTTGGATACCAATTTGCTATATATGGATATTCGTTGCCATCCTTACCGAATAGTGTTTATTAAATTCTTAATTACGTAGATGAAAACCGAAGCATCGGTCTTAAGAAATAGTTCACTGTATGTATAAAAAATCATATTATATATTGCAAATGATGTTTATTCAAGGATCCTGAGGTGGGACTGGAATTAACCACCCACCTACCCCCTGGAATCTTCTCAGGACAACCCTCATAGAAAAGTAGTTAGTGGACAGTGGACACCCTCGAAGCAAAAAAAACTGGCCAGAATTGAGCTTTCCAGTGCAAAAAGCCAGTTGAACCCCCTGTCCCCCACACAAGTCTGTCCCAAAAAAAGCTTGATCTCAGTTCTGCCATTACATGATGTTCCACTCCATTATATTTCTCAGGTTTGTCATTAGGAGGCGGTTGAAGGCTCATTTGACTGCCTCAAATGATATTTGGGCTGCCTCAAATTTACCCCCAGCTGCCTTCCATCTTCAGTGCTCAAGCACCTTGGCCTCCTCAAATGCACAAAAAGCCTCTTTCACGAAATCCTAGTGAAAACCCTGATTTCTGTATGGCTGGAATCGTGACCTCTGATCAACTCTGTGATAAATTAGCTTCCAATCAGAGCCATATCTGATCTTACATCTGAATCTGTGAGCTGAATCAATCCATTCTAATCAAGGTTTGTTCTGATCTAATTAAAATCGTGTTCACCTTCAGTTTAATTATCCTTTATAAGGCGATTAAAAACACAAAGTGTTGCTGTGATCAATACCCGGTAATACCCCTAGTTGGTAAACATGTAATGATTTATTCATACATTCCTGGAAACATTACCTTACTGGGTGAATCTTAAATTGGAAAGTCAATATGATATAGACCCTACGTCCAGGAAATGTCGGTTAAATCACCAGATATTTTAGAGTACACTTTACCATACATATTTTGCTGTGTCAGCATTAAATTTCTAATGAGACTGTTACAGTTACATGTTTAAAATAGTAATGACTGCAGTATCATGGTGTTATGAAATTCTTAGAATATGTTTCACAGTTTGTATGTTACATAATTGTGTCTTCATTTAGAATCACATAAAACACTCATTGATTTTAAAGGGACTAAACTCCATTTCGATGATAAAATCAGGTTTTGTAGACGTTTAAATCACATAACTCATACATAAAGTATTCTTACAACTTACATTACGATCAAGGGCGCTACTGATGAAAACTCCCAAACATCCAAACATGTTTTACCGTTTGTTAAACAACGTTGAATTATATTTTACTGCATTAGTTACTCAATAGATTTACGGTGCTTAAAAGGTAATAAACCGACGTTATGCGAAAACTTTTGATCAAGATAAACAAGCCCAGATTTGTATATAATTATAAATGCATTGGGTAAGTCAAACCAAAACAATGTGATTTTAAGAGAGCATTTTGATAAATTTTGCAATTTACCAACTTGAGTTGAGTCCCTTTAATCATCTTTAAACTCTTTATCATGCATTATTTCAAACCACTCACCAGTCTTTATTTACCTTCAAATGGTTGAATTGTGTTTGATCCCAGGCTGCTACATATACCATTGTTCCTCAGCAAATAACTGGCCGCCTCGTTGGCAAATTAAGTTAATTTCAGTCAAATTATATGCTGATAGATGGTTGAGGATCTAGTTAAATTCTCTATACTAACTACTAGTAATGTGTGTAGATTCTGTTTATATTCTGTCAGTTTCTATGTTTTAAGTTCATATTTGTTGACAATGTAATTAAATTATGCTAATAGATGGTCGAGGATCGTGTCAAATTCATTGTACTATGCAGAAAAACTGTTCAAATTCTGTCGGTTTTCTACATTTTAAGTTCATGTCTGTTGAATATGTAAATATTTTTCATTCAGTTATAGCACAAACCTATCTCCACTATTGAAAGCCAATGACTCGAAACATTGATCAGAATTTCTCAATAATTGATTTTGAAATCCCCTCTATGTCGAGATTAAATTAAGTATAGGCGTATAATTATATGTAGGATTAATCTTTTAAACATATATCTGTGTTTTCATAATAAGAATAATCTTGCTAATATGTAAGTTTCACTTTTTAATAATGAGTCATCTGGGTACTGTTTTATCAAAGCCTTTACAAAATTCTTAAAGTTCAACGCTCAAATTTTACAAAATTCTTAAAGTTCAACGCTCAAATTTTTTTTTTAGGTGTTGGTAAATTTTATTTTCCTCGTCAATAGGTGTGCCTGGGTCGAGGGCATCCCAGTTCACACCTTTTAAATTCTTTATGAAATATGCTTCAACAACTTTAGTTTGTGGAAAGGGATCTGTAATATTTATAATTTTTCAGCAAAAATGGCTGCAAGCCATATTAAACCAGTTTTGTCCCTAGTTTGCAATTAAAAAATCATAAAGAATTGTGTGTGTATAATTACAATTATCGTAGTGCTTTGATAAAATAGGGCCCAGCTGTTTCTGAGTATTGGTGCTTTCGAATTCTTGCTCTCCATCTTCAGACATTACAAAAATATGTTTCTAGACAAGTTTCTTTAAGGACTCAATTCATGTACAACAAGGTTGTGTCTTGACAATATTGTACATGTATTTTAAGTTGCTGCAATGGACCTCAGGTAACTGTATCATTGATAAAGACAATTTGAAAACGGAAATATTTTTTGGTAAAATTTATATTTTTTCTAATGTGCAATGGATATCATGTTTAGCTTAACACTATATCCCCTATCTGAAACTTTTGGCGAAATGATCAAATTTCCGGGTAAATATTGCTGGTATAGAATGAAAAGGTCGTAAGATGTAATTAAAAATACTATTTTGAGAATTTTTATCAGAAATAAACTGTCTGAAAGCTACACTCACTGTATAAACAAGTCGTTTCAACAGACTTACCTCAGTTTGGTCAACATAATCAGTTCAGTTTGTCATATGATTTTAGCGCCTTGTGATTCAGATTTGAAGTATGTATCAGTCTGAGAAGGTTATTAACGCACAACCGTCTCAATTCTTAGCAAGCTATGTATATGACAATGGTGCTAGCATTCACCATTGTAGCGTGTACAATCCATTATTTCTTGAATGCCAAGCTTGCCTAATGGTACTGACACGTCTCGTACAAATGTATTTCTCTGTCCAGTTATAGAAATTGGATAAATATTTTCACAGACACTCGGAAATTGACAAACATACTTTTTGGCTGCCTGCAGTGATGTAAAAGCTTTCCATTGTCATGGTTTGTTACAATGCTTGTCAGTATAGAAAATCTGACTGCTTATGCCTTGGTCCCACTGAGAATTATTTTTGCATCGGTGACGTAGTCCCGATTTTATTAATCATAGCACCAGAAGACTCCACGAAAAAGGTCTACTGGTCTACTGGAAGCTTCAGGGAAGTCATTATAGAAAATTTGTAAAATCCCTGTTCCCGATGCCTGCCAAAGCTAATTTATTTAAATCAAGAGTACATCACCGAAGCAAAAAAATGCTTAAGTGGGACCAAGGCATTATGTTACATATACGTAAGAGATCAGACACACATTGTCCAGTGATTTGTGACTTAAGTATAAACTGAGACCATACTATCACTCTGGCTGGCAAATAAATGCACCACCCTTAATTAAATTGATACCATAACGGTCAGATTGACATCCTCAATAAGTTGAGAAATATGTCAAACTACCGTTAATTTTTCAATAAACTTTAGGCATATAGATTGTTAATAAACTTATGTATATAAATAAATTTGTTGATATTGAGGGCTCCGTGCAAAACTATGGTAACTACATCAATTTATAGAGGCATGTACGATCGTTTTGCACTGAGCCCTCGATATGCTGTCAGCCTTTTCACATATTCGAAAGGCTTTACTGATAAGTTTTCATTGAATTTATATAATAAATTGAACTACTTCCTTTATATAGGCCAACATTTGCTCCTATTTATGTTATATAGTGCCTTGCTGTAACCTATAAAGCGCTACATAGTAAGTTTATAAATAATAAATTATAAATAAACAAATTTTTGTAACAGACTGGAATAAGAGTGTGGGGATTAAAATATTATTCTACCGATTTAACAAATTAACGAGTTTTAACTCCAGTGTAATAGTAAGAATTATAAAGCAGTGATATTAGGTTAGTCTTTGATTATGTATTAAATTTAACTAGTCCAATTTCATTTCAGCGGTCATAAATGTAACAATATAGTACATTTTGTAATGACTATATAAGTGTGACCCAGACTTAAAGAAGTGCTCTTTTGTCCCATACAATTAATCGGCTTTGTAAGCTCTAATGTAGTAAATTATGTATACCCCTTGATCGATTGTAGTTTTTATTTCAACACGATTATTAAATTTTGGAGTGTTGAAGTTAAAATCTTTGCGTAAGTTTAAAATAACCGATCAAGCCCTGTCTTGCCATCCATAGTTTTCAGTTTTGTGAATTATTTGTGATTATTTGGAGTGTTAAATTCAGTTCTTATTTACAGCGTTAAATTCAAATCTTTACATAAGTTTTAAATAACTGATCGTGCCCCGTCTTGTCATCCATAGGTTTCCGTTTTGTTGTTAATACAATATGTCAGACTTGTAGAAGACAAGAATGGCAGAAATCTTGTTACCGTGTAAATAAGTCCATGAATTATTAATAACACTTTTCCTATTGTCTTCGTAAGTTTGTAACAGCACTTTTGTATGGGATTTAGCTTCGGCAGTGTTTGTGAATGTGAAATATAGTGGTATAGTGTGGGTTTTTTATTCCACGATCGGGGACTGTATTGGGGACCGTTAAGGCGTAACAAGTGTATCATATTGCTTGCCAATATGGGATGGATTTATAAATAATCAAGTTGTATATTGAATCAAATTGAATTTAGTCGGATACATCTCTGAATGATTCTGAATCTGATTGAGTTTTTATTTGGATGTATATTTTTCATTTATGTGGATGTTAGACGATCAAGTGATTAAGTGAATGAGCATTGAAATATACTTTTCAGAAATCTGTGTTGCTTAACATACTAGAAGTAGAATCTGCCAAAATTAAACGCAGATTGACGGATATAAATATATTGATGTTGCAATAAGACATTCTGTGAATTGGAGTTAGCCATTGTTACACACCAGTGACTATCGTTGCATATAAATGTAGAGCAGTATTATTATATAGAGCATTCATATATGTAAGAGGATACATTTTGTTGGAAGTTCTAAAAGCATTGGACAGACTTTGCGTCTACTTCACAGTTTAAGCTGTCAAGTTACCGATGGCATGCTCAATTGTGCATTGAAATGTGTTGAAAGCAGAAAATAGAAAATACTAATATAACCGGTATATGGATTTAATTTGTTTGAAATTGGGGATAATATTCAAACAGTGAAACTTTCTGATTCTTAGAGATCTCGTGGCTCTTGATACGCCAGTGTTTTAGAAGGGCAGTACTGTTTGTATTAACCATATAGTGCAATTCTTCATTCTATTTACGATACAATTTTCACTCTTCTAGGGAATTTCTTGGATAATAACTTAGCACTATGTATGCTGGGGATCCAGGGTGAGTAACTCTATGTGTCTTACAGCTTTTCATCAGAGTTGTTCCCCTTAAATCAGTATATATACTCACTTTCCCCTCTTTTGATTTGGTTATGCACTTGGCTTGGAAATTGTGAAATATATTTATATTACAAAGTACACTAACTCACACTGCTTCTGGAATGGCTTCTCTTCTTCTCTTTCCCCCATTAGATAGCACTATATGTATTGCTTATTTTTGTATCATCCGAATCCATAAATGTTTGCTTGGTACCAATTTGTTGATTATTTTTTCTAAATATTTAGTTTTATACAATTAATGATTAAATCTAGTTAAGGTCCATTGCAAACCAAGTGTTTCCAATTTATTATTATCACTCTCGACACCTCATTCCTGATGTTATCCATCACCATGAGGGCTAACAATAAACATACCTTCAGTCTATGGTGCATTGTGGTGAAATTTTGTTTTAAATAATTTAAAAAATATTGTGAAATAATTTATTCTAAATATTTTATTAGTATTATCTTATTATTAAGAAACTTACTTCATGTATTACTTTTTTATCATAAAAACTTTATTTTTGGCTGTTTTTTCCCCATCTTATTCATTAGTTATCAGTGTTGTTTAAGTTTTGCTGTGTAATCAAATTAATTAATTATTAGAGATGTAATCTTCCCCCTTTTAAGACTTAAATGAGGGATCTCCTATGTATAACTATGTGTGTGTGTGTATTATTCTAAATGCCTATGGAATATATAGTTCATTGTAATGCCACTCTTTGAGCTTTTAGTTCCTTTCGCACTTCACAGACCTTCTATGTATTCAAATTGTGTGGCACTTTTCACTGTGTTCTAAAATTTCTCATTCTTTATGTATTTTGAAAAACCGTGTTTTAGTTATATATGTAGGGAGACTGAAATTTCTAAATATTTAAACTGTTAAATAATGATGGTGTTGGAACAACAAGGAAGACTCTCAGTATTATGGTACTTGCGTGACAATATCAATTTCTTTGAGGAACTTATGCAATACGAGTCCTTAAGGTTTGTGTTTGTATTATTACACCTTGAGCGTCTTTGTGATACTCCTAGGCTAGCTGCGCATGCTGAGCATAGCCTTTATTTACCAGTCAGCTTTCTGCTGAATATGACAGGCATATGTGTGCCTCCACCCGGATTTGAACCCAGGTCGCCGGATAAGGCCGCAAGCGTGCTAACCATTGAGCTACGGAGGTCACTTAGGAAAACTTTCAAACAGAGTTATAAATATTGACTAGAAATCAGCGGTTATATCATGGTAATAGATCGAGGCTAATGTTAAAATCCCCATACTATACAAACATATAGATTTCCCAACATTAACAATTAATTATTTAAATTATACAGCTTATAAAGCTTCATATATCAATCTGTCTGGTTAACCTTTATAGGATATCCGATTTGCATGTGTTAATTATTCAATAAATAGTATTGATTAATGAAAGCAAGTTTGTACCTGTGAAAGTGCGAATTACAATACTGTCTTTAATAATGATGTATCCTGACTGATTAATGATTAAGCTTGTATTATTGTCATCATCAGATTATCAATTATTCATTAATTTATTTATTTCGTAGGCAACCATGTTCAATCTTGTTGTATATTATTGGAAAATATGTATGGATTTGTTGATTGTTAATTTGTATAGTACAGTGATTTGAACATGACCCCCAACTTTCTATTAGCATAAATTAACAGCTGATTGATATCTAGTCTATATCTTTAACTGTGGCTGTAGGTTTTCATGAGCGGGCAGTATCACAAAAATGTGCAAGGGTGTAAAACAAATACATTTAATCTAACAGATAGATATTGCACACTTTGTTTGCCAAAATTGATATATTCAATGCAAGAACCTTGTAAATAAAATTTTAATTCGTGCATAAAGGTTGGGATCAGGTCAATCACTCTGTACTTATAATACATATTGACATCATAATTATGATATGACATATTGCTTTCACCTGTATGATCAACATCACACACTGGGTTCAGACTATGTCACATGGTTGAAATACAAATGACCAAGAATGGATCATTAATTATAAATGACCATTTAGGAAAATTGATTATTTGACCAGAATCAAATGACTTGGCTGGCCGTGCTTTTGACCAGTCTAAAAGATGTTTGTTTCTGATGCTACTGCATGTTGTCCACAATATTATATGGGATTATTTGTGAGTAAAGGTGAATTTTTAGTGCTTTTATTTCACAGACAAAAACATGTTTTACAGGGCTGCATGAATCTCTTGAAAAATCTTAAACTGAGATATTCTATTTTCTCATCTCAAAGTTTCTCAAATGTGGCTGAGCTGATAGAGAAAGAAGACGTTAACAATAATTACTTTGTCCAGATTTTGTGGCAACATGTTTGTGATGCTTTGGGGTATACACAAGTTCTACTTGCCAACTTAACCCGAAATTATTGTGGTATGTCCACCCGGATAGAACAACAAACTTGACTTATATATACATTGACCAAAATTTGTGTCTCCCGATTGTGTATTGCTTTAGAGAGGTTGTACCGTAACATTCGATGTTCTCATTTTAAAATGTCCTTGAATCCTGTCATTGATAGAGTTTGTGTCCTATAGCTAATTGTAAAACTATTGAATTTCAATACAAATTGATTCATTGATACCTGTAGACTGTTTCATGCATTATTTATTTATAGATAATTGAAACTCTGTCGAGTGTCCTTGCTCTGGTAACCTCAGCTCTCAGCTTCAAAGTTTTCTATAACTGTATTAGTTGATATGTCTGAGGGGTTGAAAAGTCAATTTTGAATTTATGCATAGCTTTCAATGTGCTGAAACATTATTGGAGATATTTTATGCCCCTGCAACTACTAATGCAGAGACAACTTCAGTGATTCACCTGTCTGTCCATTGTTGGTCCATCTGTTCATTTGTCTGTTTGTTTGTGCGTTTGCTCCTCTGTCCGTCTATTCATTTGTTACAAAACTTCAAGTTGAATGACTCTAAGCTAGTTCCTTAAATGGGCAAGGCTCATAACCACTGTTGCATAAGCATTTACTGCATGAACACAGTCTTGTTTCAAGTTCTAAGCTCCATTCCTAAATGTAGAATTTACCAAGTTTACAAAAGCTGCCAATATTTCTACTCTGCCTCAGTTCTTGTTGATTCACAGCTTGGCCTGTTCTTGTTGATTGCTTGGCTGTGAATCATTATAGGGTGATCATGCAGGCTGATGGGTCTTCAGAACCCACCAAAGATTATAAAATCTTAAACTGCTTTAAGTAGTTATCTCCCTTTGCAGTTTTCAATTACTGCAAACCAAGAATTTATTTCACACAGAGTTTGCAAAGGCTAGAAATTCCCAAAATTAATTGGCTGGGAAAGTGTTCAAAACATAAATATCCATTGACATAATGCAGGAGACTTAAAACCGCGAAACTTTCTATTAGCAAATAAGCTAACGATCGGCAAAGTAAATTGGTTTACATTATTTGAAAGAACTCCATGAATATAATCAGTTAAATGCTTTTTTTGGTAACCAATATGTTTATAATTGCAAAACAATTATGAAATGTTTGTAACCAATATGTTTATAATTGCAAATCAATTAAAAAATGTTTGAAATTATGCAGTTATTTAGTCTATACGTCCTTGTCATTCACTCTAGCAATGTTGCAATTTGCTTTTCCAATTTCGCTTCCAATATAACTTTCGTAAATTCGATCAGAGTTTCAGGTTGGAATTGATTTACATGCGAGTTTTTAGTTTGAGAATCCATAATATTAATATTTTATTGTTTGTGTTGCGGTACTAGATTTCATAATGTATCGTGTTTGGTTTTTACCTTGTATAATAGCATTACTGTACATTATCAGTCTTTTACGATCAATATTTTTCTCTCTGTTAGAATATGGAATGTATATCTTGGTGCTAACTGCTGGAATTATAATGTAGTCTCAGAGTTTGTGACTTGTAAATTACTTGTATAATGATTCAAGGAGTAGGCCGCTTAAGTCTATGCTTTGAATTCGTTATTGTAACAAAATCTATTGGCATTATTATGGAATTGTATCGGGGCTTTACTCAATGTGTTCTTCAGATTGGGTGTTTACACATCAGTGAACATCAACAAACGTTCGTTTAATCCTGTTATACATCTCCTGATTATCATGTGATTTAAAGCAATCAAGTATTTAACCCAACTTTTATCATCTCACTCAAAATTGGCCATTAACTTCTTGATTTTAAATCTATGTACTGGAGTTACTTGCCCTTGAATTGTCGAATTTGACCCAATTAATCTTCAACAATCACTTCCCTATCTGAGTCTGCTTTAACCCAATTAAGTTCACCAAACTTGATCACAGAATTGTTATTGGTCAATTATTACTCTTTTGGCTAAATATTCTGGCTCTTGTAGAGTTACGGCCCTTAGTGAAGTATCCAAATCTATTGAACGCCACTGGCTTTTAAGTCAGTTATTGATTGATCATTACATGTACTATATGATTTATTACCATAAATTATGAGGAAGTTTATTTTGACTGCCAAATTCTGGTGAATAGAATGGCCTAAATGTTTATGATGAATGTGCTTTTGTCTGTTAGATCTATATCGATTGGAAATATGAATAATCAATATAATCAATAATCAATACAGTGGTTATAAACATGATTACTGTAAGTCAGTAATTTATGTTAGGGATTTACATTTCATGGATAATGTGGTTCACCTCAACCATGAAATTTAATCCCATATCAAACTATAATTTTGACCCTTGTGTTTATTTCCTGAAATTTAAAATCCACAAGTTAAAAGTCCCATCGAAGTGGTCTTTTTTACCAAAACACACGAAATTTCTTCCAATCGGAATTAAATGGTTTTACAGTATATTCTTTATATTATTGTCAGCTTAATTGTGTTAATTGAAGCTTAGTTTACAAATTCATTTTGTACAATTTTGTTTTTAAACCGGTTTCATAAATAAAACCCATTGTGAATATTAAGGAATAGAACAGGGGGCTCTTGAAATGATCTGTGGGATCAATATTTTTGTGATTGAACACTCATGTTGATCGTTATTTATTGTGACTGATTGGAAAATTTCAATACTTTCCAACATTTATATTTTATATCATTTCATGGAAGTTTATCAATACATGTTTTTTCCAAGAATAATAATAAATGATAAATGGTTGGGTACTGTCATGTGACATGTAAATCTTTAAGACCGGATATGAATAATTTCCATGTGCACCTGGGGGGGTTACACCTATGATAAACACCCTACCTTAAAGTTGTAAAATATTGCATGGTAAAATAGTACTAATTAGTTACAAGAAAGATTTTAGCATATCCTGTATATACTGTCAAATTTTCATATCCTCATTTATGTATAAATTGACTGTTCCGTCTAGATTTACTTCCCTTGAGTGAGTAAAATCATTCAGTTTGTAAAATAGAACATGAAAGTCAATCAGATTTATAAATTATAGTCAAACCTTATCTGATGAATCTTATGAATTAGAGTATTAATTGTAGCCTATAATCTAGAGTTACTGCCCTTTAGTGAAAAACTTATAATGATCCAGACAGTATTTAATATTGATCTTACTTGACTTAAGGATAAGGACAACCAATCAGATTGAACCATATTTAATTCTTGGTCATTAAGACAGTAACTGGAACTTTGGATGGCTAATCCTTAATATTCTTCAATTAAATAACATATTGAAAAGCACCCCTTTAGATAAATAAAATATAATTTAATATTCAATAATTGTGAAACATTTAGAAGTCTGATATGAAGAGCAATGGAAGCTGGAATTTGCCAAGCGCTGCCATCAGTTACTGATATAATGATATGTTTGATCTGTATTGACGCTGTCTGATAAGGGATAATATAGTTGTTTGTTGACCACTTGATGCAGTCATAGAGAACCTGGGGGCTAGTATTGAATCTTTCAGCTTTATAACTCTCATATATCAAACAACTTGCGATTCAATCAATTATTTCATGTAACTCTCGTTTGAAAATTGTTCTGTTAGAACACAATCATACCTTGTACAAGTGGTTCCAGGTTGTCCCTTGGTTCTAAATGTGGCAGGGTTGTTTTTGCAAAGTTTTCAATTTTAGCAATCATCATCATGCTGAAGGGACTTAGTATAAGAGAACCAGAAACCCTTTGCCTGATCAAACTGCTACCAAGTGCTCAACAGTGCTTTGCTAGGAAATTTCTTGCTTCAAAAAAGTGCTCCGTAGCCAAAAAAATTGATTGGGGTGAGGTGTGCTTTCACTGGTAGCAGACTGTTAAAAATATGCACTACTGCATGAGTGCTGCAGAAGTGGTCTGATGCTTTGCAATACCATAAAAATCTGGCAATTTCATTTAACTTAGTGTTCTCTGAAATTCCTGAACTAACTTAAACCTAAGACAGTTGAAAATTTGGCTCATAAAATATGTTTATTTGTCAATATATCAGACATTTGAATAAAAAATTATGGTAAATTTTTCAATTTTAAGATTTTTAAATTCTGTAATTGTTAGTGTAAACTATTCTCACCAAATGTTCAACAAGATTAAATTAGTCATTGTGTTTTAAGGTAACTAAATAACAAAAGCTAACATGTTTATCAGTTTACTTAACTTGCGTGTCAATATCTAGATCATTGAGCTTATTTAGTCTGGGTAAACAGTCATGTGATCAATCGATATTATTGACAGATCAATATATGACCGATCTTGAGGTCTTGTGGTTAAAAAATGTTCTACATAATGCTAGAGAGTCTTAGAGAGATGTTGTAGTGTTGTCTCCTGGAAAACAAGAAAGATGGGAAAACTGGGTATTACCCACATAGGTCGGAAAAATGAAGCTTGCATGATTATCAGTGTTATTTTAGTATACACTTGACCAAATTTGTTTTAAAATAATTGAAGACACCAATTTTGCAACAGTAGACCATGAATCCGGTCATTGTCTTTAACTATCACATTCTGGGCATAATATACATGTATTATTTTTCAGGTCTCTCACTGTAGCCACGAAAAGGCATGCCTTAGTTTATTTATATGCCTTGGTGAATATTTTGAGAAATTACCAACAAAATAATTGCGTCTTTTGAAAAACACATTAAGAGAATTTGCAACACTTTAAATGCATAGATAACACATTGAGATCTTGAGTATAACATATTTACTGCATTAATGACACATTGCAAGCATAAGCAACACGTTGAATCCAAAAACAAAACAATTAATGCATAAACAACACCATGAGAACATAAACAACACATTGAGAGCATAAACAACATATTGATGGAGCATAAACAGCATATTGAAAGCATAAACAGCACATTGAGTGCATAAATAACATATTGATTGCATAAACAACACATTGAGAGCATTAACAACACATTGAGAGCATAAACAACACATTGATAGCATAAACAACACATTGAATGCATCAACAACACATTGAGAGCATAAACAACACATTGAGAACATAAACAACACAATGAAAGCATAAACAACACATTGAAAGCATAAACAACACATTTAGAGCATAAACAACACATTGAATGCATCAACAATACACTGAGTGCACAAACAACACATTGAAGGCATAAGCAACATACAGAGAGCATAAACAACATATTGAGTGCATAGACAACACATTGAGAGCAGAAAACAACACATTGAATGCATAAACAACACATTGAGTGCATAAAAAAACACATTGAGAGCATAAACAACACATTGAGAGCAAAAGCAACACATTGAATGCATCAACAACACATTGAGTGCATAAACAGCACATTAAGAGCATAAACAACACATTGAGAGCATAAATAATGCATTGGGAGCATAAACAGCACATTGAGCACATAAACAACATACGGAGAGCATAAACAACACATTGAGGGCATAAACAACACATTGAGAGCAGAAAACAACACATTGAATGCATAAACAACACGTTGAGAGCATAAAAAACACATTGAGAGCATAAACAACACATTGAGAGCAAAAGCAACACATTGAATGCATCAACAACACATTGAGTGCATAAACAGCACATTGAGAGCATAAATAATGCATTGGGAGCATAAACAGCACATTGAGCACATAAACAACATACGGAGAGCATAAACAACACATTGCGAGCATAAACAACATACGGAGAGCATAAACAGCACATTGAGTGCATAAACAGCACATTGAGGGCATAAACAACACATTGTGAGCATAAACAACATACGGAGAGCATAAACAGCACATTGAGTGCATAAGCAGCACATTGAGAGCGTAAACAACATACGGAGAGCATAAACAACACATTGAGGGCATAAACAACACATTGAGAGCATAAACAACAAATTGAGGGCATAAACAAGACATTGAGAGCATAAACAAGACATTGAGAGCATCAACAACACATTGAGTGCATAAACAGCACATTGAGAGCATAAACAACACATTGAGAGCATTAATAATGCATTGGGAGCATAAACAGCACATTGAGCGCATTAACAACATACGGAGAGCATAAACAACATATTGAGTGCATAGACAACACATTGAGAGCAGAAAACAACACATTTAATGCATAAACAACACATTGAATGCATAAACAACACATTGAGAGCATAAACAACACATTGAATGCATCAACAACACATTGAGTGCATAAACAACACATTGAGAGCATAAACAACACATTGAGTGCATAAATAACATATTGAATGCATAAACAACATAATTATTGACATGATAAACAAAACATTTAATTCACCAACAACACATTCGAGTATGTGAACAACACTTTAAGGGGGTTCACAAACAACAGACATACATGTTCTTATTGTGGTACTGAATTGCGTGACACAGCCGGCATCACTGGGTGCACAAACAATGCATTGTATATACTAACTGTAAACAATAGGCAGGCACTGAGTTTATGTGACCAATGTCAGCATCCTGCCTTGCAGCCGGTTCTTACAAGTCTCTCAGACAACAACAACAACAACAGAAATGTTCTAATTATGGTACTCAATTGTGTGACCCATGGTTGCATCACATAACATCGTGACTGGCAGTCAGCATGCTTAAAACAAGTGTCTCTGGCAATAACAACAACAAAAGACATACATGGTAGACACGACAGAATTTTTCCTACGGCGTTATATAACTTTACCAATAAGTGATCCTCTACCTGTATAAACAACTTGTATTTATTTATAGATTATTGAAACTTTAAGGCTGATTATTGGCTACTAATAAGTGAACAGTAATAAAGGTGTGATTGTTTCTAAGATCTTTCTTGCCGATTTTAAGAGATAGTTTTGATAATGTTTACCTCTACCATGCTGATGTATCGATTATTATCGACATTTTGACATATAGCATATTATAATCGCCCGAGAATTGACCACTCAGTCAAGTGACGTGCCATTGTTATGACTGTGTAAAGTGAAAATTAAATCGAGTCTTGTGACAAGTTATATTAGTCTTATTGATTTTAGTGGTTTTTGAGCAAAGGTAAAGGACTGAATCAATATAAG
Organism: Spisula subtruncata; assembly: GCA_963678985.1. NCBI lineage: Eukaryota > Metazoa > Mollusca > Bivalvia > Venerida > Mactridae > Spisula > Spisula subtruncata. The sequence goes on along the minus strand of OY787664.1, from coordinate 46,877,680 downwards.
CGCTATCTGTGAACTATGAATATATCTGAGTACCAGTGTGTACCAACGATTCTATTTATATCACTTGGGGGTTTATTTAATACCATGTATGACATGTAGACTACTAGTGCCGAATGGTTTAACAGCTATACACAGGAAGTTCCAAAAATGGCCGCCATGTTTTTTAGGATTTTCTTGTAAACATTATGTAAACACTTCCTTCCTTCTTGGAGTGGGATTAGATAATGACGGATTTTATGACAATGTCGGAGTGAAGTTAAGAAAATAAAGTAGTTGTATTTGTAGTTTAGTTTTATACTGACATGGAACCTAGTTATAAAATTGTGCAATGGAGTCATCATATGAGGTATGGTATGGGTTTTTTCTCGTGTTCTGAATATTGTACTCGTATAAATAACGGTATAATTTGTCTACGTGTATTTCATTGTTAAATTTTTCATTCAAGCGACTTTACATAGTTTAAGGCTTGTTAAATTTCTCATTCAAGCTAAATAATAAACATTGACAGTGTTTAAGGCTTGTTTTGGTATGTTTTAAACTCGATGTCAGTCTTTATTGATTTTAATTTCTGCTTGTAACCATGGAAATTATGTACACATTTAAATGCTTGGGTGCATTTTATCTACACTTCGTGACTTTCACACTCCTTGGGTAAAGTTTAAAGTCAGGATGATAAAACGAAATCAATAATACTTCTGAATATGAAATATGATTGAACATTGTGTTTTTATATAGATAAGACTTATCAATTCAATTATTTTTTATGAAAATTTATAGGCTTTACAAACACTTTTATCAGAGATAAACAAAGACATTCAAATCTCAAGTTTAAATTGTAGCCCCATTTCACGCCATATGTGTGTGATGTGTCAACTCCTATAAGCCTTCTAAAAGGATGTGTTTTGGAGAAAGGTTCAACTTGAGTCAGTATAAGGGGCTGTGGGTTTAAGGATCTGTACCAACCCCACCTTAAAGATTACGGTCCTATCAAACCCTCAGTAACCTTCGTGTCCATCTTATTCCTAGGGTTTAAATCCAGTGGGTACTTTGAGTTTCTCACTTATCACCCACACTGAGTCGGGCCGATCAGGCAGGTTTCTTTGTGACAATTTGACCGCAGTCATACCCTTCACATGTGGAGAAGTTGTGAGTTGAAGATGGATTATAATATAGTCGAAGATACTGTCTTGCTCTTCCACAAGCAACTGACAACTTCTCCACATGTGGAGGAAATATTAGAATCCAAGTACCTGTATTTCCTGTACTCCATGGTGTGCCAACATTTCAGTTTTGATAAGAGAACTTTAGTTTGACTTTAAAATCTTCTCTCTTACCCTCATTTAAATCAGTGTCAAATATTTGCATCTAGGAAACAATAATCCTGCCAAAATGGTATTGATACCCCCACCCACCCACACCAAAAAAGAAATGAAAGAATTTAAGATATTACAAAAACTGTAGAACTCTGCATTATTCTATAGATGTTTAGGCTAGTGTCCAATCTTTAATTTTAAAATCAATATTTGTATTGTGTATTGAGTATGTTTAAATGTACATGTTTGTATAGTAGATTCTCAGTTGTGTCTATATTTTGCTATTTTATAAAAAAATGTCAACAATGTACAGGTTAAAGTATTGAATGATTTGAAATTTTCAAAGACGGCCAATTTTTCGAGCTTAAGCAAATTTTGACATCCCGGAGTGTAAATATTGTAGCAGTCCAATTGTATTGTCGCAGTCATGAAATTCGGTACTTTTAAGTTCATGCTACGGATCGATCAATCATAATTTAAAAATCTGGGTTTGAGAATGTTTACCTGCGTTTATTATAGTATAATATGACCGTTATATTGACCATAACACGACTATAAATCATTTATCACATGTATAATAATATCATAAATATTTACTGAATCAATAAAATAATTTTGAAGTATCCTAAGACTTAAAGCAAGATTGATGCAATGGATCGTAGTTACAGATCATTTGACAAAACACAACCAAAAGGCCTCTAATACTGTAAACCAAGGAATTATTTCATGCAATTTAACTTAACAAAGTTTGCGAGTGATAGAAATTCTCGAAACTAAATTAAATGAGCTGCAAAAGTGTTCAAAACATTAATAAAATTGGAGATCGCACGATCAAGACTGTTAGACGCGAAAATTTGTAGTCATGAATATGCCGACGATCCGTTAAACGCAAAAGCTAGTATTCTCGAAAGTAAATTAGTTTGCAGTTTATTGACCTTCATAATCGTTAATTGAAAATAATTGATGATTAATTTCAACCTTCATCTCCATTAATTAATCTCGGAAAATTAAAAGTTACACATACCCGGTCATGCATAAAATATGATTATTAATAATAGAGAAAAAAGCGACATTGAAATCTGGAATATAAACCAAATTAAGTTTCACTTCCTTGTAGGATTGGTAGAAACACAAAATTATTATCTATTGACATTAAATTTTGATCGATTAATACTTATCAGTAAATTTCAAATCAATAATTTTGGTCATAATGGAAAACCTGAAATTGAAGAATATTTTTATTGGTTGATGTGCCCACCAATTAATGCCTGTCAGTTCTGGATTCCTAACCATCCACCTGTACTTCCTTGGTAGAGTTGGAACATAATATACAAATCGTTTTATTCATTGCTTCATGAACAATTAGGATAGATTGTTAATTGTATACATGAGGTTATTTACATATTCAAATTTTTGTTGACACTTAAATTAAGTTAACCATTTCATTTGATTAATTATTGTGTAAATTGAATTAGTATGTCAACGTAATACAGTAAGACTTGCTTCCATGCTGAAGACTTGAAATAAGACCAACTTAATATAATGAGCCTATTTAAAAGTTAGGGGCTTGACAAAAAAAAACACACAATAAGAACAACATTTCCGTCATTAGGGTCCCTAATAGGGGAAACCACCTTCTTTAAGAGAGGGATCAATCAATTGTCTTGTACAGTACCCATATTATCTTGGTTTAGCTGTAACAGGTATTGGGGTACGAGTGAGTGCAGAAACTTCAGAAAGTACATTTATAATGTTTGCTGTTCTCATTTAGTGTTCTGACACCACTTAAAAAGTCAGAATTTATATGTTTTTAGTGTGTCATAGATGAATCAGAGAGAACTTATTTGGCAATGAATTTTGAAATATATAAACTATACAATGGTCTATTGGTACATTGTACTTCAATGCTTTTAAACTTCAAGTAGGGAATTTTCTTTTTATGAGATTTGTCTAAGTACTGATGCCGGATATATCTGAATTTGTACATCAGATGTATTAGGGGTATATTGATTCTTAATCAACTTGTTTATTAATGATAAGAATTGACAATGAGTTTCATTTATAAATAAGATGTGCTTCAATAATTGGTGCATTAAAATTGACAAAAACACACAAGAACTCAGTCATACCAGGCCAATAATTATTAGGCATAAATCATAATTCAAATGTTCTTGTCAGTTATCTAACTGTATGTAAATGTGTTATATATATTATGTTGAAAGTTGCATTTTTTTACACAATTTTGATATATTTTCGAAAAATGTCAACCTAGGATGCAATGGATTCACCTCTTTTAATGATAACAATTACAGTCATGGCGAAAGGATTTTGGTCTCAGTAGGACATTCGGTCTGACGGGCTGGCAGGATCCGTCAGACCGAATGAGAATCCATCAGACCGAAAAAAAACTGTAACAAAAATGATGAAAGGATGGTTTTAGTGTCGTTACGATGGGTTTTAAACATTTTTTTCATTTAAGACAGCTAATTAGCCTTTTGGACACAACATAGCAACACAATTTGATAAACTACTAGTATGAAGCATTTTTATTCATCGCCACGCATGTATGACAAAATGCTGGCAAACGTGTTTTCTTCTGACATAAAATCATCATAAAAATCATCATCACAATCTTTTCCACTAAGAAGTTCATCCAGAGTGTCGAGTTCATCATCATCATCATCAATGTCATCAACACCTGGTCCCGTAGATTCACTAGTTTCAACTGTTACAATGTCAGTCACTGATTGATCTGATGACTCTGACTGAGGACCCCTTGCTTTTCTCACATACTCTGGTTTACGGTGTTTTGTCATCTATAAAAATAACAAAACATATTAACAACTTTTACAGAACACCCATCATATAGAACAAACATCAGCTTAAATAACTTATTTCCTTACACCTGGTTTAGACTTCAATGAGTTGAATTGGACCTTGTTTCATTTTCATTGTAAAGCATTTATATACATGAACAAATGTTTATATCGACACCGGTAAAGTGCGCGTAAGAAAAACTACGCGTGAGAATTACTTGTACGAGGAGAATGAACACAATTTCGGCCACTAAATTTTGGATTTCTCTGTGTCGGACATTCTGGACTGACGAATTGCAGAGTTTCGTCGGCCCGAAACGGACACTCGTCGGCCATGTCCGATGGTCCGACGGCTTTCGCCATGACTGCAATTATCTTAAAAAAGTATGTTTATTTGTGCATTAGGCCACAACAAATTGATCATGCGTTTGTCGGGAGCGCCCGCTCCTGATTTTTCCAAAATGAAAAATAAATATTTAAATTTAAATTATTGCTCCCGCACCTGGGAAAACCACGCGCATGTGATTTTTTTCCTAAGTGTTAACTTACCGTCTCACGTAATTAGCCTTTATAAGAACCCCTCTTCCAGACTTAATTATGTCACTGATAGCCATCAATAAACAGATCCACATTCTCATGAATCAGTGTATAGTCAAGTCCCTAGTATTACGGAGGAAAAACACCCTGGTTAAACGAGGATTGACCAGTTTATTGCCCCATTCACACCTATGGATACATGTCATACTGTATACCTACTCAGCTGGAGACATAATTAGCAGACAAACTTTTGTTTTTCTTGATTGTCAATTTGTGAACAGTGTTGCGTGTAATTTTTACAAGCGTGAGAAACACTCTGTTTAACGTTTGCAACAATACGTAACAGCCTCCGTTGCTTTAGATCTTTAATAATTAAAAGTCAATTATGTTTAAACTTTTGATACCTATTTGTTTGCAACGTCAATTACTGATGACAGGACTAGCACGTGTGTGCTTGAGTGGTCCAAGATGGCATGAAAACGAAAACAAGAAAATAATTGGGGGGGGGGGGGGAGGAAGGAGGAAGGGGGCAGACAACTAATTGAAAAACTTTATTCAACAAAAAAATCACACTTCAGAATCATTCACAAAATCTAAGAAATATGTAGGAGAAGTCTGACCATAACCTTGAAGGTTATGCAACACAACACAACACAAAAGAAATACCTCACACAAGAGAGAAGATTTCTGTGATTAATGACTCCCTAGAGTAAATGCCAGCATTTTATAGCTGTTGTAACTGATATTTAAAAGGTTAACCCAGGTCAGCAAGGTCAGTCTTCAAGTACATACACAGATAATATACTAAAATGCCACCTTTGAACTTGTTAAATATTAATTGACCCATGATATAAATTAATAAACACACAGTCACTGTATAGATTTGTTCTGTTTTGCCCCTCCAAATAATGAGGGGGGGGGGGTAGATTTAAATGAAATTTGCTACACATATTGTCTTACAACTACACCAAATTTAGTAAGAAAACAAGAGGAGGCATCTTAATGATCTACAATTTCAACAAATATAGCAGTGAGGTATAAACAGAAAGGCACCAAACAGAAAAGCTGTTGATCTGGGCTGGTATTCATCAAGCCATAGCTATAGATAGATAGGTAGTAAAAAATTAAGCATTCTAATGGAAAACTTGCTCAAATAAATTATAACTAAATATAAACACCATCATAATCAGTCACACAAAATTCACTTTTATTTAGGAAAAAAAACACAGGAGAAGCAATCTTGAAGGTCTACAAATCCAAAATTTTCTAGGGGGAGGTCCCCCAAACCCCCCCTGGCGGGAGGGGGCCACCCCCTCCCGCAACCTCCCCCGCGACCTTTTTGGGCCCAGCACCCTGCCCTTCTTCAATCCTAGCTGGAGCTCTGACCTTGCATAGCATTATGCATCGGTGCGCTACTAACAGTGCTAAATAAACAGCCGTCTGAGCATGATGTGTCACTACAAGAACAAAACTGTACATGGTGATCATTGAGACTGACTAGCTTGATGCTAAGTTGATTTGAATCTTTAACCACTTGTCACTCAGTGCATTTGTGTTCATTATCATTTATATGTATGTGACAATGTCTGCCCACAATTACCTTGAATACCTGTATTCTGGTAAAATAATTTGATAAATTTTACACAACATAACAAGAAATATATAACAATCATTTATTTGGCCTCATTTCTTATTAAAGCTATTGTAATAATTTCAATATTGACACAATTTCCTAAAAATGGGTGCATCAGAAATGAATAGGGCACTTTTGCTCCTTCACACGCTTTCAAAAATGGCATTTTCAAAAATAAATTTTAAAAAAATTATTTCGCTCCTTCGCTCGCTCGCTCTCAATTACGGGTTTTTCAAAAATAAATATTTAAATTTATATTTCGCTCGCTCGCCCCTAATTTTTCCCAAAAAAATCCGTAGAACCAATAATTAATTTGGTGTGGCCTTATCACTGACTAAATGCTAAAAAACTTAAAGCTTCCTGTATCATGGTTATAATGAATGGTTGATCTCCAACTCTTTAAATAATCTCAAACATTATTACCCAAAGTTGTTATCTTTCACTGTCTTGGCAACGACTGATTTTGACTGATTTTGTGTATTCAGTGGTTTTATTTATGATCTTGACATATATTTGATTATCAAAGATGTACATTGGTCCATTTAGAGGTATTTCAAACTCATAGGTGCAGATAATACCTTATAATGAACTCCTTATAAAATTGAAGTATTTTGAGAAAATGTATGAGAATGATTTTTAGGGCCCATTATTGCAAAGTAATTTGCTGTAGTGACCATTTCTGGAAAAAATGAAAGCAGGTTGTCAAAGAATTAAGAGAAAATTGCAGATATTTTTATCAATAAAGGGAGGTCACTGTGTAGATAATTGTGAATTTTAGGCTAAAAGTGTACATAATTATGGTTTATTTTTTGTTTATGCATGTTTAGTATGCTTACCGGTGCTTTTCTATTTTGTAGCCCCCAGGTGTCAAAGTTACGAAGGTACTATGAAAGAGTTAATTAGTAGATTAATTATCATTCTGGCTATAATAATTAGTGCTTTATAATTCATAGTATTACTAACACACTTTCAATTTGCTTGAATATTTGTCTTTTAATTTTATTAGTCCCCTACTGGTGAAACCGGAGGGGACTTATGGTTTACACTCCGTCAGTCAGTCCGTCAGTCTGTCACACTTTTTTGTCCGGAGCATAACTTCAAAACTAAGCAAGCTATGGTTTTGAAACTTTACATGTGGATAGATATTAATGAGGAGAAGTGCAGTGCACAAGAACCATAACTCTCCCTTACTTAATTTTTTAGTTATTCCCCTTTGTAAATTTTGTACTTAAATTTTGTCCGGAGCAAAACTCCATTACCAAATGAGATATGATTTTGAAACTTTACATGTGGATAGATATTAATGAGGAGAAGTGCAGTGCACAAGAACCATAACTCTCCCTTGCTAAATTTTTTAGTTATTCCCCTTTGTTAATTTTCATACTTAAATTTTGTCCGAAGCATAACTCCATTACCAAAAGAGATATTATTTTGAACCTTTACATGTGGATAGATATTAATGAGGAGAAGTGCAGTGCACAAGAACCATAACTCTCCCTTACTTAATTTATGAGTTATTCCCCTTTGTTAATTTTATTACTTAAATTTTGTCCGGAGCATAACTCCAATTCCAAAAGAGATATGATTTTAAAACTTTACATCTGGATAGATATCAATGAGGAGAAGTGCGGTGCACAAGAACCATAACTCTCCCTTACTTAATTTTTTGGTTGCCCCCTGCATTTATTTTTATACCTTAATTTTGTTCAGAGCCTAACTCCATTACCAAAAGAGATGTTATTTTGAAACTTTACATGTGGATAGATATTAATTAGGAGAAGTGCAGTGCACAAAAACCATAACTTTTCCTGTTACAATTCTACCAGTAAGGGACTTTCATTGCTTTGCAATAGTCTTGTAACTAATAGATTGGTGATGAACGAAATTGATTGAATAATTTGATTGATTTATTCAAATTTGATTGATCGAAAAATTTGATTGATTGGTTGAATTATTAGATTAATTGAATGAATTTGTTTTATTGGCTGAATTTGATTGATTGATTGGTTAAAATTTGATTGATTGATTTAATTTATTTGATTAAATGAATGAATGAGCTTGAATGATTGAATGATTGATTGATTGATTGATTTGGCATATCAAGTACATGCTTAAATCTGAATGGGTATCAGTCAAGGAACGTACAATCTCCTTCAGTCGTTCAGCAGACATGTTAACCTGTCATCGGATGTTCACCCGTATATCTCTTAGTTACTAATTAAGGCCTACCTTGAGTTTTGCATAGCAAATTATAACCCGATGACCGACCAACGATAACCTGATGACCGACCAACGTCCTTCTCCTGTTAAGCCGGATCAGATGACTATCCAATTGGACTCGATGTGACATAGGTATTAGACGCATCTTATGACGATATGATTAGACTCGATGTGACCTAGGCATTAGTTGAAGTTTGCAAGGGTGCAGCTGGTAGTCTTAGCACTTCGTGAAAACCTGAGCTTGACATGTGTCGGTGACAATACTCTGCAACCTTGTGACCAACCAGGGGCGATATTCAATACTAATTTTATTAGGGCCCTGCAAATTTTTTGCAGGTGCCCTATAGTATTCACCCTGTCCGTCTGTCTGTCCGTCCGTCTGTCTGTCTGTCTGTCTGTCCGTCTGTCCGTCCACATTTTTCATGTTTTTTCTTAATAACTTGCAAACCGTTAAAGGTATTGACTTCAAACTTTAAACATAAGGTCACAGCAACAATACACTATTGTATGCCAAGTTATGTTACTCCAGCTACAATATTGTAAGAATTATGGCCCTTTGTAAAATTACAATTTTCCTCATTTTTCATCTTTTTTTCTACATTACTTCAAAACCGTTACAGATATTCAAATGAAACTTGCTATACGTATTGACAGTGACAATACGCACATGTGTAGCAAAGGGCAACAACTCTAGCTTTAATAAATTTTGGCTTGTGCCCCTTTTTCGACTTCAAAACTTTAACATTGGCCATATTTCAAAGTGTTTTTTCTTAATAACTTGCAAACCGTTAAAGGTATCGACTTCAAACTTTAAACATAAGGTCACAGCAACAATACACTATTGTATGCAAAGTTATGTTACTCCAGCTACAATATTGTAAGAATTATGGCCCTTTGTAAAATTATAATTTTCCTCATTTTTCATCTTTTTTTTCTACATTACTTCAAAACCGTTACAGATATTCAAATAAAACTTGCTATACATATTGACAGTGACAATACGCACATGTGTAGCAAAGGGCAACAACTCTAGCTTTAATAAATTTTGGCTTGTGCCCCTTTTTTGACTTCAAAACTTTTACATTGGCCATAGTTCAAAAACTTTTCAGGATATTCAAATGAAAGTTGCAATACTTATTGACAATGATAGCAACAGGGCCCTGATCACGACAGTGATGGTTCTAGTTAAATTTGAGAATAAGGATAGCCAATTGTATCACCTGTTACTCAGACAAAGAGTACAATATGATGTGATGTGATTGGTTGTCCTTAACCTTAAGTCGAGTAAGATCATTATTGCATACAAACCCTAGCCCTTGTAATTAAATTGTCAGTTAAAGCCATGTCCGATTTTCCTCCGCTCCACACGTGGAGTCAAGATGTCAGACAGACGCTTACTATCAAGCGCTGGTTGTTTAATTCTAAGGGTTTTGCTGTCTCGCTTTTAAATCATTTAACGTCTGCTGAATATGACAGAAAAACAACATAAAACAAAGAACAAAATTAGATATATTAATATTGGATATTCAGATTACTTTTATTATAATTGGTTGTTGTTGTCTCCCAATGTGTCTAAGAGTGGGTGGAATTGTAAGAAGAGAAAGCTTATTATCTGTGAGGATGAATTTCACTGTCTGATGCTTAAATCTAGAACTTCAGTTACTTTTATCTCAGGGTGGACATACCATGTAACTTTTTGGCTAAGACTACAAGTAAAAATATGTTAAAACAAGCAGAAGTATCTTATTTTTTGACCGAATGTCATGAGATATGTTTGACGCTCAAGCCAAGAATGTGAGCACTACCCACGCATCTTAATACTTTGTAAAACAGGCTGTAGTTTATGCCCGAAACCGACTCAACTGCATATTTTTACTTGTAGTCTTAACCAAAAAGTCATGTGATATATCCACCCTGTATCTTCATTGTCTGCAATATGATATATTGATGTAGAATTTTCTGTATTCTAAGTTTTGTCTAAAAATGGTATTGGGGAGCTGCGGCTAAATTTTACTTGAATACTGGCACAGTCTTGCATAGCTCAATTAATTAAACATTTTGTTCTAAATTATGGATTCTTTCAATTTCTTTGTTACTTTCATCTTATCTTATCATTTTTGCTTTGTTTACTGACTTTAGGCATAGAATTAGCTATTGTAGATTTTTTTGATTTAATATGTTTCGATTTCATTTTTAATATATTATTACACAATATAGCATAATTTAATATATTGGCAGAAAACAGCATATTATCGTCTCTTTGGCTATTTTGTTGGCTCTGTGAATTATAATACTGCATGCTCTCTATTGGTTCAGGTACCAGCTGTCTGCTCAAAATGCATATGAAATTACATTTTAGCTCCCTTTTATGATGCTTTCAATTACTGAGAGTTTTTTATCGATGCCAATAGTTACCACATCAGTAGATCTACAACTTAATATAGTTGCTACTTCTGAAAGGTATACAGATATATTGCCAGATAAAGTGGCAAGCAGCTAATCACTGAGCTATATATCGATGGCTTAGAATGAGAAGGTCGTAACTACAACATCTATATTTTGAGAAAACAAGAAAAAAATGTCTGAAATTTACTCTTTACTTACGGTAAAGCAAGCTTTAAGAACCTCCTTTTGGTCAACATGACAAGTTTCGATTTTCATGAAAATAGGCTCATAAGAGGCGTTTCAAATATGTATGAGTCTTAGAAGGTTGTAAGTACTAGTTACGACCTTCTCATTCTGAGCCATCAATATATAAAAGGCATACTGTAGGTAAATGTTGTCGTTGTGTAGACAATGGTAGAGACATACATGTATTGTATTGTATAAGTAAGGAAATAAATAACTATAATATATACATGCAACTGCATGCAGGCTGGCATTAAATATTGTTGCTAAAAGTTGACAGTTTGTCTCAATGTGTTGATTGATGGATAGGTGCAGGATTGGCATATGGTTGCAGTATTTATACTCACTGAAACTTGATTAAAATGTCATTCTGAAGGATTGTGTAGGCTTGTTGCTTCTCTAGGCCATCCTTAAAATACTGTTTTGTTGCCCTGACGCGACCCAAGATTTTTAAAGTGGGTAGGTAGGTCGAATTTCATTTTTTATGCCCCTGTATTGATAGATCGGGAGGCATATAGTAATTCACCTGTCTGCTCGTCCATCCGGCCTGGTTTACCCAAATTGACTGCTCTCCACACACCTGTATCACCTGACTCCATTTTGACCTTCACCTTGACCTAATTTTGGACTTAGACTTATTGAAAGGCCAAATTCTTGGTTAACCCAAATTGACCGTTTCTTCTAGCATTAATATGGCTTGCTACAAAGCTTTCATGTATATGACCACTCTCCACACGCCTGTATCACCTGACTCCATTTTGACCTTCACCTTGACCTAATTTTGGGCTTGGACTTTTTGAAATGGCTTCCACGGGGGCATAAGCGTTTATTGAACACAGTCTTGTTTTTATGTAGTTATATAAGGAAATAGGCTTAAAAAAGTTTGAGTAGGGGCGATTTCAATGAGTAGGTAGCGTTAGGGCAAATATAAAAAAATTTAAGGATGGCCCTACGTTCTTATAAATATGTGTAACTCTATATTTAGTCTTGCATCCTAAGATCAGTGATCAGTGTGCTTGACGTCTAATCTGTCAATCCTGTTTGAATCTGGGTGGAGGTGCTCAATATATATGCCTGCCATATTTCAGCAGAAAGCTGACTGGCAAATAAAGGCTATGCTTGGCATTTTTAAGAATAATAATAATAATAATTATTAGTCTGGCATTCTGTCTATAGATAGAATCTGAAAGATCTCTGAGCTGTAACCTTAAATAATTCACTATATATAAAGTCATCTGGAGGCCGTGGCATATATAAAGCTGAAGGCGCTATTGAGCGCCTGTTAGCACTATGCTAAGAAATGACTTGCTCAAATAAAAGCTACCAAGCGGAACCAAAGCAGTCTGTTCCATAAGAAAGCGCTTGGTAGCGCTTGCCTAGCAAAGTGCTGAGAAATGGTATGTTATCGGCAAATACGTTCGCTAATAGCATATTGTTGCATAGACATAGTAAAGCACTTCAAAAAAGCGCTCGATATCACAAGAGTTAGTTGGCTTTGCGACTGACTCCTGCTAAAAATGCAGTCACTGCTCAATACTGTCAATGTTTCAATCTATGTAGTTATCATTATGAATATTTAGGCAACCTTATACTAGGTGTCTAGCTATGTACCTGAGTGTATTAATAATCAAATGTGATGATTTTAATAACAAAATTGGCATGTCAAAGAACCACTAATTCTTTTGCATTTTTAGCTTTATAAGACAGAAGTTTTAATATTATAAATTTAGCTGTAAAGAGCAGAGTTCTTGGAGCTTTTAACGATCTAGTGGAGTCGTAAATAATCTACGAGTGTTTTCAACTTGTTTCGATCAAAATCAGCATAAAATAAACAAGAGTACTTTCATATTGTGAAGGTTATGTTACACTGGCCATGTTAACAATGTTCGAATATAGCAGAGAGATATAGAACCTTGTATTGAATATTTCACCATGGTGATGACAAATGTCGAGTGTCGAGTGCGGTGTTTGTGTCGAGAGTGTGTGCCGACGTACAGGTAATACTCACAGGTAACTGTATCATTGATAACAAAAAAACATATTTTTGTAAAATTTCTATTTTTTTATAGAAAAATGTAAATTTTACAATTTTTTGTAAAGTACAGAAGTACAGTAAAACCTTGTTATCTCGAGGACTAATCGGGACAAGCCAAATGATCTAAATAAACTGGGAGCTGGACAAAGCGGTGTGATATAAGTATACAAAATATATTTAGTGAATTCGCCAGGACTTTTAAATTTGCTCGAAATAAGCCGGTTGCTCGTAGTATCGATGCTCGTCTTAACAAAGTTCTACTGTAGCCTTTATCAATGATACAGTTACCTGTGGTAATACCTGAAGTATTTAAAGATTTAAAGGCTGCTGATTTGACTCGATCACAGAAAATTCCTATCATCTGTTATCAATAAAGTAGATGTAACACTCCAAAGTTATGTCATATAAACAGATGACACTGACACACAATTTCAACTGGGGGGGGGGGGTGGTATTCACTTTATAAGTATAATAGAATAGAGTTTACTTTCCATATTCTGGACCCTCTCGGGTATACAATATTGATATTTAAATAAAGACAATAGTTTTAATAAACATAAAATGTATCTTACGTAGAAAACTTAAGAAATTTCTTAACATATTGAAATTTACTTATTAAGTTTAACAGCATATATTAAACAAGAAAGTAAATAAATATTATTTGTTATAGCGTGGCCACATTGACCTGACCCTGACCTTTATGCAAGAATATATTACAAGGTTGTTGCTTTGAATATATTAATTTCCGCAAGCAAATTGTGCAATATCCTCATATCAAATTTGTGTTTATATTACATCTTGAGCATCTTTGTGATACTCCCCGATTGTGAAAACATACAATCGCTGTTATAAACTTAGGAAATATATCAACTGTTAAATTAAGCTAATCAAAAAGGGCAGGCTCATGTCAAATTGGCCAAGCTATTCAAAGATTTGAAGCAAACAGCTAATGATTGTAATCTCTATGAGAGCACACTGAGTATTCATAAATTTCTTGGAATTTATATAAATTATTGAGCTACAAAAATTTTCAAGAAATATAAGCAACACAAATTTTCAACATTAGTAAAAATATTTAAGTAAAAATATTTAAGTTTTACTTTTAGTAAAGATGCCTAATGTGAAAACCTAGGTTCTGTAAGATTATTGTTGAACTCAATAATTTCATGATTATTCATCAATAATTATAATAATGTTTCAAAACAAACAATTTTATGTAAAGGTACTGACAGATTATTATTAAATTTAATCATTTCATGATTATTCTTCAATAATTAAGTTTTAAAAACTGTTTTTGACAAGCAATTGTATTGAACAAAATTAAAATTAAAATATTTAAAGGGACTGGCAGATTATTGTTGAAATTAATCACTCTATGATTATTCATTAATAATTAAGTTTCTTAAGAAAGTTTGGCAAACAATTGTGCAAACTGCAAGACCATGCAAGCACACATTGTTGTTGCTTCTGTTGGTCAGTAACTTGTCTGATCATGATTTCAGGATTAAATGGATGGATTAAATCTCCAACTGTTGTTGTTGTTGTTGTCACGTTTGAATCCTCTTGACATGATCTCAGCCTGCAGTTACATGTATATTCAGGTGTGAAAAATAGTTTGATACACTCTCATGTTTTTTTATCACCAGACCCCACCCCCAACAACATTTTCTGTACTTATATTGAAATATAACTTGATTCTGGTGTTTTTTTTGGTGTTACTACTTCACTGTTCTGTTGGGAAAAAAAGGATTAAGTTAAAGTACAAAACTAGGTTGAGAAAAGGGAAGTTACAAAATTAAGTTGAAAAAAGAGGGGAGTTGCAAAACTCCATCATTTTATTGAAAAGTTAAAAATAAGGTAGGATTTATTTTAATTTTTACTTTCTGTTTCATAGATTTAGCCTATATTTTATGCTGTTATTAATGAGAGAAATTCATTATTAGTACATGAGAGTTATTATATATTTTTTTACATTTTATTTTTTGGGGACGGACAAAAATATACAAAACTATTTTTCAAGAAATGAAAATTACAAAATCTATATTTTAAACAAAGACCTAGAATATTTTAGGTTGTTGTTTTAAATAAAAAGTCTATTCAAATTGAAACTTTTTAAAGACCTTGAGAACATAAATATTAATGGTAAGCATTTTTTGCATATTCAAATTCTTTTAAAAGATTTTAAATGAAAATTTAATAATCTCGATAACAACACAGAAATCTACTGTATTTCAATTTTATATTACTTACATATCAGCTTACACCTTTATCAGAATAATATTATGAAAAACGTAGAAACAAAATTACAAATCAGCTGATTTTAAAAAAAATAGATTATGACAGACTATTTATTTGAATTATATGAATAATATTTTTTTTATATAAAATTTGAAAAATAAATGCAGTAGAAATATAGATATACAGTGGAACTCGGTTATAGCGTAAGGAAAAAAAATCCCCGACTTCGTCCCTTCTTTATTTCAATGTAATACCACTCGCTTATAACGTAATCGGATATAATGAAAAATCGGTTATAACGTAATGATTTTTAGGTCCCAATGTAACATTTTGTGTGCAATACTGCTCGCTTATAACAAAGGCGATAATTGCGTGAAAAAAATTGTGAAAACAATCTTAAGAGGTGTTATAAGTTGTTGCGCCTCGGGCATTTATCAGTGCAAATTAACTGACATATTACCAATAATTATATAAGTATACACCTAAACTTCGTTGACTTAACAAGATTATTAACTTTTGTAAATGGTTTATTTTGAAAAACTGTTGCTTAAACTATAAAACGAAACATTAGAAAACGAAATATTAGGATGAAATACGTGGGGCCATCATCAAACAAGTTGCAATCGCCATCGTTACTTACTACATGTAAATTGTATTAATGGTTTAACGGCTAGTGCTTAGAACTTGCTAATTAATGGCCTTATAATATAAGAATATCCTGTCAAACTGCTCAGACAATGCCTTACTTCGCACAGAATAAGGATTGATATATTCCAAGTAAGATATAGAATAGAACTCATTCATTACATTTTTTTATCAGTTAATAGTATCAAATAATTGATCGGTATCGTCTATGCTGTTTCTTTAAACCATTCCGAAGCAGTATGTACATGCTGTACTTATAAATGACAAACACAATGACTTTAATATACAATGTATAACGAAATACGTTATATCCAATCTCACATAACGGAATTTCGTTGTACTGATATAGCGAAAATCGGATATAGCGAAAGGAATTGCTAGGTCCCCAGGATTTCGTTATAACCGAGTTCCACTGTATACTAATTTCAATTCGAAGAATTGAGCACATACTGTAAATATTTGTTTTTGCATTTTTTGCATTATTCATATTCTTTTAATAGATTATGACATATTTGAAAATATTTTTTGTACAAAATATTTGAAAAATAAATGCAGTAGTATAGATCTACTACAGTATCCAGTATCCAATTCCAATAATTGATGCAACTTCTACAGTGTTGTTGGAACAGATAATTATCAATGTAACCTGAACAAACTGATGATATCAGTGATGTTGATGATTCCTAACGAGGGCAGCCTAGGATTCGCAATTTCTGATATTGTATTATTGCAGTACTAAAACTAATTAAATGGGAATACAGGAAATGGCGACAAGCTAGGATCATGTTATCACACAGAAGCTTGCCTCATATTGATCCGTGTCTCGTAGCTGCTTGGATACATAAAATAAAAATGCTTTCAATGTTCAGTGGTTTTTGTCGCTAACTATGATGATCTTGGAGTCAGTGTAATGCTTGTTTAGTATAAAATAGTGCTTGTGGTTTTTTTTAATGGTTGATCGAGGGTTATACGGACGGTAGATGGTTGCGTTCTTAAATAATTAAGATTAAGTTGCTTTGCTAGCGTATAGAAGTAAAGGATGCTTGGTAAAAAATGGAGCAAGGACAGTCTTCTGGCTGACACAGATCTTGATCAGACTAGGTAGAAGCATGATTAAATGTCGTTTGAATTGTAAATCTGTTCATCTCTTCTGTACACCTGGGTACTGTTAACATTTTATCAAAGCACTTTCAGAAATGAAAAATATGGAACACGCAAACTTAGGTCCCTATTTAACTTCTTTATATTTCTTAAACAATGACAACTTATGATAAAATGTTCTGCAAAAAGACTATAGTATTAACAATAATTCATTAAAGGCTATACCTGACTGGAATTTATAGTTGATTAAGCATTATATAAGGAAGTATAATTTGATTGTGAATTTAAGTGCTTTAATTTAACAGTTCCGTGATTACCAACACTATTATAGTGATCCATGGGTTTGAAACTACCTATGGAATTGTCCTCATATATGACTTAAAAATAATCTATGAATTGCAGGTAAAGACTAAAGACATCTTTGTTTATAATTCTTTAAAATTTTGTTTAATGAGTTTAGGTAATAATTAAGGCCATATTTTGCTCATGGTTGTATTGCTACTGTCGATTCAATATGCAATATTTATGAGGGAACTTTCCCATTCAAAGGAATAGTTGGGACTTCAGTTAACTCTGAGTGACACCCAGTGAAACCTTGATAAACATAGTTTATCGATGGACAGGCTTATGTTTATAACCGTTCTCATTTAACATTGAATAGACTGTATATGTTAAATGTTATAGGTAAATATTACCAATAAGCTGGTCGAGCTGTAGTTTTTTTTTCATGGTGGCATGCATGCATGTTTGCTTGTCAAACAAAGAAACGCACACAACCTTAAAGGTCCTTGACAGTGTCAACCCGATGACCATTATTTTGCTTGGGTTATTGGGTCAATGTGTTAATTGGGTCTCTATGGGTAGCCCTTGTACCTACTATAGGGTGTAACTTTATACCAAACCTGTTAATTGTATAGAATCTGTGATAGTAAGATGCTGAGAAATGCCTTCAGTATTGCTTATATAAAGTCAATACTGTAAAATCATTTAATTTCGATTGGACTAAATTTTGTGGTTTTGGTTAAAAAGACAGTTTCAATGGGGCTTTAATTTGTGATAAATGAGGGTAAAGTTTAATTTTAAATGGGATTAAATTTTGTGGTTGAGGTGAACCACGAAATTACCATCCATACTAAAGTTAATGATTTTACAGTATATTAATTGGTAACATACAATATATGAGGTTTATATATTATATAAAATAAATCTATAATAATAATAGGATGGAGAAATGTTCCTTTTGCCTATATTATTATATACAGTATAAAATTATAAGGCCAAAAAATTACATCGTTTGGTTTTCAGAACATTTTTTAAAATTTAAGAAGGAGGAGAAGGAAAAATGATAAGCCAGCCAAAAGGGTCCATTGTGATCCCTCACTTACCATTGTATCACTGACCCTTGTATGATATTTAATTTTTGTCCCCAGGGTCCTTCAACAGAATAATTTTCTAAATTTTCCTGTTAACCTCAGGGGTCCGGATTTAATAGAAAGACTTATCTTTTCTGCAGAAAATAAAATTTCTTCGATAAAAAAATCTCAGTTAAGGACCCCTGAAACCTAAGAATGAAAAATCTTTGGCCATTATGTGAACAACATGTACTATATATAATATATAAATGTCTATAGATGTACTCTCTCTCTCTCACCCTATTGTGACCATTGTTATTATTAAATCAATAAGTATATTATACACGTCTACAGCTACAGTACCATAGTTTATGTCTGTCATTCTGGAATTTCTAGTTCCATACAGTACCATGGTATCCATTCTCTGTGGTTCCAGGTATATTGGTTCCTGGCAGATAAATGTTGTCAACACCATAGCTTGATGATATCTAAGTATTCTATAAGTCGCTGTATTAGTCTGTAATACAGACTAACTAAATAGGTTATTGGTCTATTGAAATGCAGACTCTATTGAGCAGTTACTGCACTTTTAACAGGTGTAGACTTTTGAACTGTGACTGCACTTTTAGCAGTAGACCTTATATAGTGAACTGTTTATGGTCACAGCTCTGATGTCTGATTCTATCATAACAATTACTAAACAATCTGTTTGTCTAGCTCAGTTCATGTAATGGCTGTATTCGTCAGAGTTAACCTTCTTGTTATGGCTGTATTTGTCAGAACTAACCTTTTAGGAGTCTCACAGTTCTTGTAGTGGCTTTTTTCCTCAGAATTAACCTTTAGTACCCAGTCAGTCCTTGTAGTAACTATATTCATCAGAATTAACAATCGCTATATGGCTTTATAATTTGTCAGATAGAATGATACAGCACATATATCTTTACTGCTTTTTAACCCAACCTCCTGTGAGTGTATCCACCTAATTATCTTTCCTAGCTGCCATCATTAACTAATTTCTATCATCCTTTGATAAATATAAGCTAATCTGTCATAATTATAGAGGTTAATTATTATAATAAGAGCATTGACAGGTTAGAAATATCAGATTTTATAATCAGGTGCTCTTGGAATCATTTTCGAGGGAGTGGCAGTCATGTTTAGTAATTACAATGTGTCCTTTTTAGCAGTACTTTAAATATTTACTCACAGTTATGCATTACCTTAATTTGTTTACAATGTGTGCCATGCTTTATCTTAATGATAACTCTACTTGCAAAATATGATTGATATGTATGCACCAGTCAGTTGCTTCAACGACACCCCACCCACCCTCAGGAACGGGCGGATAGTCAGGAAAACGGCCGTGTTTTACCTTCCAGCTTCCCCCGCACTGCCGGGGAAATGTTGGGGATTGTTTCTTGATACCCCTTTATATAAACCCCGATTAATAATGTGTTTATTGATATAGTAATAATGTTGTTGTTATTGTACTTTCAGACCGACAGAGAGGGGAAGTACAAGTCCTAACATAATGTCGGGAGTGCCGGGAAGGTAGAACTTAATGATTTTACCAAATTTATTGAACCCATCCCTTTATTATCTACACTACAGGGATGAGAATCTTCTGCCCATCAGTGGATTTTCTCCAATTTATGATGAAATTAATAATTTCATTATGAAACTATTCTACTTTAATGCTTGGTTAATTTAAAAGTTATTTTGTCTAAATCAGACTACAAATAAGTATTTTACAGCCATATTTAGACACCCTACAAGCAGGTGTAGGCCTCCATAAACATTCTGAAAAAGTTGCAACGCTTTTGGATTTCTCCGTTCACATCCCTGTATGTAGCTGTGTTGTTTGTGATAACAAAGAAAGGCCAGCCACAAACAAGTCCATTTAGCTTATGAACATGCAGTTGATTTAAATTTACCAAGTATGGATCTCTGGGTTTGCCTCCGTAGCTTAGTGCGTTTGCCGTCTTATCTTTAATATCAGGATGGGGAACTCATGTTATACTACATGGGTGTGTTTTGCCTTAGATTCTTTATATTATATAACACAAATTACGCAATTGAGTTCTTGATTTAATCCAGAAAGGATAATTATATATCCAAGTACTTTTACATACCCTAGACGTTCCCATCCTTAATTTAATGCAACTTATGATCTTGTTTTGCAGTGTTCAAGATGATTACACACAGTCTAAGAAAAATGAAAGACTGCGACAAGCGGTGAGACAATTATATTTTTTGCTGACTTTATGAATTCCTTGTCTTGTATCTGGATCATATATTTTCCTTTGGTGCCGGCTTTTTTCATTATGCTACAAGAATTGTGTCTTACAATGTTCTTTTGTTCTGTTATGAATATTCATTAAGGAATTATCAACAGTAGTTTTTATACAGTCACAATGTGACCATACAGTATAAAATTCTGAGGTCTCTCGATTTCTGTAAACCAAGACATTTTTTGGAGCAATTTAATTTGGTGGACTGCGCAAGTGGTAGAAATTTAGAGCGGCCCTCTATAGAGCAATAATTTCTCTATAACAACACCTTCAAAATTTCCCTCAACATATATTTACTATAAAAGTAACCCTTTAGAGCAACAACCTCTAAATAAGAGCCAAAATTTGCAGGTCTCAAATGATGTTGTTCTAGAGAGGTAGTACTGCATATCATAATCTTTTTAGCTCACCTGACCACGAAGTGGTCATGGTGAGCTATTAGGATCGATGGATGTCCGTCGTACGTCGTCCGTCGTCCGTCGTCCGTCGTCCGTTCACAATTAGTTTGTTTACACTCTAGAGGTCACATTTTGGACTCAATCTTCATGAAACTTGGTCAGAATGTTTGTCTCAATGATATCTAGGTCAAGTTCGTATATGGGTCATGTGGGGTCAAAAACTAGGTCACCAGGTCAAATCTTAGAAAATTCTTGTTTACACTCTAGAGGTCACATTTGAAGCTTGATCTTCATGAAACTTGGTCAGAATGTTTGTATCAATGATATCTAGGTCAAGTTCGAATATAGGTCACGTGGGGTCAAAAACTAGGTCATCCGGTCAAATCTTAGAAAATCCTTGTTTACACTCCAGGGGGCACATTTGAAGCTTGATCTTCATGAAACTTGGTCAGAATGTTTGTCTCAGTGATATATAGGTCAAGTTTGAATGTGGGTCACGTGAGGTCAAAAACTAGGTCACCGGGTCAAATCTTAGAAAATCCTTGGTTACACTCTAGAGGTCACATTTGAAGCTTGATCTTCATGAAACTTGGTCAGAATGTTTGTCTCAATGATATCTAGGTCAAGTTCGTATATGGGTCATGTGGGGTCAAAAACTAGGTCACCAGGTCAAATCTTAGAAAATTCTTGTTTACACTCTAGAGGTCACATTTGAAGCTTGATCTTCATGAAACTTGGTCAGAATGTTTGTATCAATGATATCTAGGTCAAGTTCGAATATAGGTCACGTGGGGTCAAAAACTAGGTCATCCGGTCATATCTTAGAAAATCCTTGTTTACACTCCAGGGGGCACATTTGAAGCTTGATCTTCATGAAACTTGGTCAGAATGTTTGTCTCAGTCATATATAGGTCAAGTTTGAATATGGGTCACGTGAGGTCAAAAACTAGGTCACCGGGTCAAATCTTAGAAAATCCTTGTTTTATTTGGTATGTAGCATCATCGAGTGGTCCCCTACCAAGATTGTTCAAATTATGTCCCTGGGGTCAAAATTGGCCCCGCCCCGGGGGTCACCGTTTTACATAGACTTATATAGGGAAAACATATAAAAATCTTCTTCTCTGAAACTACAATGCCTAGAGCTTTGATATTTCGTATGTAGCATCATCTAGTGGTCCCCTACCAAGATTGTTCAAATTATGCCCCTGGGGTCAAAATTGGCCCCGCCCCGGGGGTCACCGTTTTACATAGACTTATATAGGGAAAACATATAAAAATCTTCTTCTCTGAAACTACAATGCCTAGAGCTTTGATATTTGGTATGTAGCATCATCTAGTGGTCCCCTACCAAGATTGTTCAAATTATGCCCCTGAAGTCAAAATTGGCCCCGCCCCGGGGGTCACTGTTTTACATAGACTTATATAGGGAAAACATATAAAAATCTTCTTCTCTAAAACTACAATGCCTAGAGCTTTGATATTTGGTATGTAGCATCATCTAGTGGTCCCCTATCAAGATTGTTCAAATTATGCCCCTGGGGTCAAAATTGACCCCACCCCGGGGGTCACCAGTTTCTATATTTACGCTCTACCTTTGTTAGTCTAAATTGTGCAGGGCTTCCTTAATAATCAGGTGAGCGATATAGGGCCATCATGGCCCTCTTGTTTAATTTGTGTACAAAAATGTCATGAATATTTTTTTCTGTCATTAGGAAAGAAAAATTGAGAAAGAAAGACGTGACAGACGGACAGCTAACACAATGATAGTTGCTAACACAGACGGCCGACCATCTTCGGGACGTAAAGCTGGCAAAGAAGAGAGGCGTCCAATCTTACGAAATGAATCTTCGCCAAAACCTACAACTCCTACAAATTATGGTAAGATTTTCAAGTTAACCATTAATAGGGAAACAACATAGGCTATGGTTGAAATGTCCGATTTTTACTGGTTGTTGCACTGAATTAAGTTAATTGGCAAAATTTTTAAGTCAGGAAATAATTCTTATTAATTGACCAATTAAAAACTGTTTGAATACAGTTGCGAATACATCTAGCTCAATTGTTTTTCAATTATTTTTCACTTGCATGTCTCCAAAATAACTCAGTTATATTTGTAACACCAGTAGTATTCATTACAGCATATTGTTAGATATTTATTCAAATGTCCCAACATTATTTTGAAATTCAGCGCCTATATACAACAAGTCAGTACAAAGCACATCTCATGTGTCCACAGGTAACTTGATAGCATTAGTTGGTGTTCTTTTGTTTTGCATATTGCTATATTCGAAGTTTTGATTTTCAAGATATTTGAGTTGTAATGTTACTGTTAAAATTGTTGCTACAGTGAGTTTGTTACCTTGAGCTGTTGTATTTTAAATATGTCTCTTAGAGTTATCTCCCTTGATTTGAGACAAAAAATCTCTTTAGTTCTTTTCATTAAAATTTGCTGGAGAAGTTCTAAAATTGTTTGAAAACTAATTCCAGAAAAAACATGATAAAATCAACGGGTTGCCCACATCAATATTTAACTGAAAATTAGTTGAATAAAAAGTTGGAAAAAAATCAGCAAAGATCTGACTAAAAAAAATAAGCCCCCCTGTCTGTCTCCTCTTCATTTCGTTATACTCATTATACATGTATTGTGGATTACTTCAAGTACAAAATGTGGCGTTACAAAACCAGCCATCATTTTATTGACAAGAGACAATTTTACATTCATAGTTGATTTGTATGTAACCATTTTATTTCCTTATCGAGATTGGAAATTTCTGCCTTGTTAATGCAATCATGCAAACAAAATTACATCTCCTGTTCATTATCATTCATTACTCAGCAAGGCAGCAGGCAGCAGTCACCAGTTGAACAAATTGACATATTAATCATCAGTTAAATAAACAGTTCAAGAACTATAAAAAATGAGTTTCTAGTATTTATTTATAACTAATGAACAAGTGATGCAGAAAAGCATTGTTGTTCAGAACCACAGGCCTAGTTTCAGTGAATATTTTGCCTTAGAAAGGAGACTTAATACTGCATACCCCTTAATAGACGCCCCCAGGGACATGCGTTTTGCAAAGGGTGGGGGGGGGCTTTATTTGGTAGTCTTAAATGAAAAAAATTTATGTTTGTGAAAAATCGTATCATTATTGATGAAAAAAAAGAACCCTCTGGAATTTTACTCGAAATGTTACATTTTTCAGACGTCCAGAAATGGTGATAGACCCAAATAAACATTTTGGCTTTAGTCAATGTGTTCTTCGGATCGGGTGTTTACTTTCCAGTGAATTTCAACAGATAGTCATTCTATCCTACAGTAATATTCTACTACATTAATTGTTATTGTCTATTGGTTGATTGATGTTTGGTAAAAAAACTTGTTTTCTTTTTCAGAATATCTCGGACCAGCCAGCTATGATAGTGACAATATAGATAACACACATTCTCATAAGATACGTATAAATAATGCTACAGAAGATAGCTGTAGTGATGGTCTCAGTGATAGTGATGATATACCTACCATTGATACAGAAGGTATGTTAGTTTATACATTGTCTGTCCCCCAAACCTGCCTCGGTCTTCAGAAGCATCACAATCTGAGCAAAATCTCATCTCAAATATTGGCTTCCGGCAGGATGTTAATTTCCATAGGTGGCTGGAGTCAAAGTTGTCATCACAAAAAGAAACATTATTCTGAATGTATAACAGTAAATTTCAAAAGCTTGAACTCAGATTTATCTCAAATTCAGGTTCTTGTTTGAGCCAAATCTTAATTTGAGTCGTCAACTTGAGATTTCTACTTGATATGCTCCTGGAGATCCAGGGCTGTTTGTTTGACTACCTTTTTAGACCGATCAATTGTGTATGTTGTGTATGTTGTATAGAGTAGAACTTCAATGCCTGAAATTGTCTTTGAGCCAAGGTGGTATTTAATATTGATCTTACTAGCTTTAAGGATAAGGACAACCAATCAGATCACACCATATTAAACACTTGGTCAGTAAAAGGCATTGTGATTGGTTTTCCTTATTCTCCAATTAAATATTAAGATCAATTTTGAATACCACTCCTGGAAAACAGTTTGAGCCATCTTTCTGTTTGAAGCGTTTTTAATGTATACTAGAACATCATCATTTTGTCCGAATTTTTGTCCAAACTCAAATACTGGTTTAAGATTTCTAGGATGTTCAAAACAAAACTTTTTGAGGGCACGGCTTACAAAATTAACTGCCCAACCCTTTTGAGGCATTGAAGTTCTGTATGTGGTTTGACATGATGTTATACTCAATACGATTTATGAAATGGTCTCACGGGTTGCTTGAAACACGTTCACAGTGTATAGTTATCTCACAGAGTTCGCCTATTGTATTATTATTTATTGTTGTTTTGTTTGGTATTGCTTTATATGGTACTTAAACAATATGTTAAGCATTGGGCATCGTGTTTGCACGGGGTTGTATATTGTAGTAATTCATAATTCATTTGGTATAGTGTGTCCAGGATAATGATAAAGGTGGGAATATTTGGTATAAGCCACAAAGGTGGATTAATCAGATGTGATTGTTTTATCAAATTATCATCAAATTATCAGTCATGTTTTTACTACAAAACTGACCATGTTATGAAAATTTTGGAAAGTCAAAACTTTAGTTTTTGATATAATTTCGTTGGTCTGTGGTTTACCTTAGTGATGTGTAAAAACAGTTTTGCAACAGTTGACTAAACTGTTTGTAAGCATCACATTATCCTAGGTGCACTAGATGGATTTTTAGTTCCTCAAAATGGATTTGTTATTTAAGGGGAGGTAATCCTGATATATTTAGACATTTAGTAAATACCAATTACTTCCCTTTGGATGGACCTTTTATCATTTAATGATTACAGTATACATATATTTTGACACAAATATCAAATGTGGTTTTGAATCATGTTCAAACAAACCAACCTACAAAATGTGACTGCATGACAATCAGAAGTACAGTGCAACCTCTATAGAGCAATTAACCCACCATGTAATGGCCCCTCACTTGAGCAACACTGAACCATTCAACCAGACAGTCAGTACCTACTAAGGACAAGGTCCCATAATTTTAACATTAATGACAATTTTGTTACCATGGGGGCAAACACATGTTTAACAAATATATGTTGTTGCTGAAATTTACCACTTCAGCAGAGCACCCACCTCTCATTAAAAGCTGATTTTCCACCCTAAGAGGGTACTGCTGTACAAAGGTTGCACTGTATTAATATCATAAAATTATGTAATGTTAGGGAATGTAATATGAGAATTGGTCTGTATTTGAAGATTGTTGTGGTATGGTAGCTATTAGAATATCATTCATAATATTGCTTGAATGTCCAAATCTTAAAGTTTGTCATAAAAATGTGATATATTTTTTTCATTGGAACCCATAAACCTCTGTTTAGCAATATTAAACCACAGGTATTTGTATCATTGATAAAAACCGTAAAAGAAATTTTGTAAAATTTATATTTTTTCTTCCGATTTTCCCCCTCTTTATCTTTGTACTTGGTAAGTACTTATTCAAATGCTTGTATGTTCAACAATATTTATTGTCCTAAATTTTGGCTCCATATGTTTGACAATAGCTAGTACAAAAGTTTGTCCCGGGACAACATGACTGTTTAAATTGTGTTTGGCATTCATCAATGAATAACTGGTTCTACAATAGAACTTGGCCTGGTATCTATACTTTAAGATTTGTACATCAAGCAATGTTATATTATATATACATATTCATTACAATGTTTAGTATATTACAATATTGTTTTGGTGCAGGCGGCATGCCAGGAAAACAATCCAAAAACAAAAACGGACAAAAAGGAAGCCCGGGTAATAATTGGGTTCATTCACCAGAACGCAATTTTGAGTTTTCAAATCCTGAGCAAATGCCACAGGATGGCAATCGTTACACAGGAACCCCAGATTTTCGGGTGGATACCCAGCCCGAGATAGCCACACTACAAGGTACCATTCTGAGCAATTTAATACTGGTGATGGGCTTATAATATTAGATAGTCTTAGCATAATATTATATAATATACTTTTTACACTAAGCAGAACTTCTTTTAGCAGCCATTGAAATTAACTTTAGAATATTACCTGCCATTTGGGCGAGTAATCCTTCATAAAGTTACTACTTCTATGGAATAGTTACTTGCCCGAACAGAAAATCAGCCAAAAATTACTTGCCAGGGCGTTTGGGCGAGTGCTAATTTCAATGACTGTTTTAGTTTGTAAATTTTCACTGCATGTTGTAACTAACTTTTTAACAGTAAAGTTTTTATGCTCTATGCAATGTTTAGCTTTTTTGCTAACCACTTGTTGGCTTAATTCTCTTTGAAAGCTAAGTGAACGCTGTAACAAATTATGCCTTATGCAGCATTGAGCTTTTTTGCAACCTGCTAATATAGAAAATTGTCTTTGAAGTGTTAAGTATAAAGTTGTGTCATTCAAAAGTTAGCAAAGACTATAAAGTTAGCAATAATAGTAAAAGTTGTTATGTCATGCAACGTTTAGCTAAAACTTTGCTATAACCGCTGATGGTGTCTTTATGAAAATTGAAGTGTTTGCCATCTTTAGTAGTCAGCTAGTTGTGTTTCCTTCCTGACACTTCCTGTCACCTCTGTTATTCCAAATACATAATCAAGGGTATAGTTAAAATACTATTTATCACAGGTTATAGGGTAACTTCTCTGATGCAGTATTTTAGTTATTGCACACTTATCCATTGTTCAACTATGATACAATTATTATAAAAATCACAAGCTACAGTGCACCCAGTCCAGTAATTCAGTAATTGCACACCTTTCCAGTGCAATATTGCAGTTATTGCACTGTATTCCATTGTTTCTATGATATAATACTATGATTGTATAAATCACAAGATTTAGTGCACCCAGTGCGGTATTACAATGATAGCACACTTTTCTAGCGCAGTATTTCAGTTATTGCACACTTTCCGGTGCAGTATTACACTTATTGCTCTCTTTAATCATCCATTCCTAGGATACAATATACTGTTTATCATACACATTAATCATGATACATTATGTAGTTCAAATGTCATAATCAGAACTAACTGTACTGTTGCTAGCTTGTTACATTTATAATCATAATCACAGTACATAGATCACATCATTTTATCAACATTGTAGTCCACTACAGTATGTTCAAAGTCAAATGAGAACGGTTATAAACATAAGCTTGTCCACTATGTTTATCAAGGTTTAACTTGGTGTAACTGAGTCAACTGTAGTCTCGCTATTCATTCGAATGTGATAGTTTAATTGATGGACAAGCTTATGTTTATAACTATTCTCATTCAACTTTGAACATTATAACTGTAACTGTATATCATCGTATTTGTTATTCTTACATTGAGCATCACATTTCGAGGACTCTGTGCAAAACTATGGTAACTACATCAATTTATATAGGCATGTACAATACTTTAGCGCTGACCCCTCGATTTGTTCTCATGGCTCCCTCCATTTCTCACATCCAAATAATCCTTCTAAATCCATCAATCCGTGTTCATCACCAACATTTATATAAATATTGATTCAGTTAGACAAAGAGTTGCAATCACGGATACTGCCGTGTGATGAAAAAAATCCTATGGATTATCATGAATAATTATAGCCTTGAGTCGATCGTGTGTTGCAAACATCCTGCTTAATTAATTTGTCAGGAATATATATGCCATGGACTTTGGATATGGATATATAACAATTATTAGTGTATTATATTATTAATTCATGTACTTATTTTGTTTAGTACTTAATTAATTTTTGGATTGATACGATTCACATCTTTGTATTTATGATGAGCTATTGGTTGCACAGCTGAACATTCGAAGATTTCAAATGTGTAACTTGTATCACTGAAGCATATAATTAGCTGTCAACAGGTATAACTTAGTACTAAAGTCTTAAAAGCTGTCAATAGACTCCTTCTAATGTTAGCTGATTAGCTGTCAACAAAATGAAGGATCTAACGTTCTCGTTAATTACCTATATTTGTCTGGTCAACACCAGTCACTAAACAAATCCCCGACATGACGGGTACAGTTAGCGGCAGACCTTTACTTACATTTCTGACTTATTCCTATGAATAATTCAGTTATAGAATTCTTATGTCTTTTTATACAACAAAGTAAGGACATTAATGTACCACTTAGTCTTCTTGTCATTTCCCTGATGTCTAATTTTCTTATCAAATTTGGAACTTATGGTGATGCACCCAATGAAACTTCGGAAAAGTCACAAAATGAGGGAAAAGTTACAAAATGAGGGAAAAGTTACAAAACGAGGGAAAAGTTTATAACAATGAATTAGGACTATTTGTTATTGGTGATGCACCCTAGGAAAGTTACAAAACGAGAGGGAAAAGTTATAATGATGAATTAGGAGTATTTGTTATTGGATTTAAAGATGCTTGGTGTCAAATGTCTGTGGAACTTGTATTTACTGTATTTAATAAGCAATATAGGACGTCTGGAGATGTCGTAAAATGACAATAATTGTAACAGACATGCTCGGATCTCGGCATTCGTTAAACGTATATTTTCGAAATCTATAGGTATGTGACACATGCTACATGTGATACTCGGTATACGAGGTTATAAATTAGCCTTGTTGAAATAGAAATATTTGCTATTTTGGCTTATTTATCATAATACCTTAGGTGCAACAATCATTAGGTTGTATAAATCTCACTGATATACTATTTAGAGAGAAATAATTAACCTTGTTTCACCATAGAGACGACTTCGTAGTGCCATTAAATGATATGTTATGATACTCTTTTGATAATATCAAGCAATGGATCATTTTCTTTGGTTTAACTTTGGTGTAGTCAATACAATCTACAAAAGTTTGAGATATTGGGCGAGTCAACTGTATTGGTAAAATTGTATATTTAAGATAGATTTGAACTGGTCATATTTCAAATTCTTTGATATCATTCCTCAGTCCATACAAAGAAATATTATACTGTAAACCACTTTACTTTCGCTAATACTAACTTTAGCATTTTGTTGTTCGTCAGCATATTCACGACTACAAATTTTCGCGTTTTTAAGTTTCCTGCGATGGACATATTTATGTTTTAAACGCTTGCACGGCTACTTAATTTCATGAAATCTAACATTTGTATTCAAATAATATTCTGTGAAATTAAATTGCACAAAATAATTTCTTGGTTTACCGTATATTTAGAAATGTTAGAAATCTTTTGACAGTCTATAAACAAATCGCAATCATTGAACTTTTAGTAATATATGGTAAGTAATATATATATAAAGATAACTAAAAGTTTAAATGTACTGTTAAATCAGAAAATTCACTTGGTCAAAATTTCGCGGATTGGTTCGTTATTAAATGGGATTCAAAGCTAAATGTTAGCAAACTTAAACTTAGGAAATAACTGATTTTTTTTTGTTTTACTGCTGTTTTTAAGTATATGAAAATTGATATAAAGTAATTAATATAGCAATAAAATTTGTGAACAATACACAAAAATTTATCAGTGTCAAAATTTTTTGATTTTACAACAGTCCAATGTCTATTGAACTAGTTTTTAGATGTGGACAAATTTTGAATGAAAACTGATATATAGCCTTCAGTGTGATATGTTATTGAATATTTAGTGTTTATTCAGTTTGCTAGTTCATGCTGTACAAATATCTATATCGAGTCCACATGCTAGTTCAGAAGTACAGTTTGCAGATTTTATCGTATAAATATTATTGAGTTGGAATAGTCTGTAGTATGGGAGAAATGCACTGTGTGGTGTTCGGATGAAAATATTGATGTCATTTGATAAATCGATCTTGGATTTACATGTACATAAGTGATTAGATTTTCTAACGTATGAAATAAATCTTTTTAATTTTATTCTTGTGCTATCAATAAGGGCATACGGTTCTCAGTGAAGTGTTGGATGTTGTGAAAGGATTTTTAAGAATGGATTTTAAAATTTAAGACTAATTATTAACAATAACATTACGTTTTGATTGAAGTATATGTAAATAAAATAAAGACACAATTTAATTAATTGGATTTATGTTTTGTATAATTTTATACAATGTTACAAACTAAGATGGTAAAATTAATGAGTTTAATCATTTTTAAGGAAAATTTCTAATTCTAGAAATTAATTCACTATGACCTTAAATATTAAAGACTGGAATTACCTTTGAATTATCAGTTTTGGATTGGATGCGTACACTTTCACTTCTTTTCCTGGAACTATTCTGTATTTTAATTATCAATTCCAGCCATTATCTGAATTATGAATTAAGTATGAATATTATTTAATGAAATAACTGCTACTTTATGTATAATCTTTTTGAGAATTTATTAATTAGTTTGCTATTGATGAGCTGTTACTTCATGATACCTATGATCAATTTATGCTTTCAACCAATTTGTCTTTCTTTAATTGATACTCAGGTTTATGAAGTATAGTTCTTAGAAAAAGTTCTTGACAACTTTTAAAAGCAAACCTTATAAACTTGTTTATGTCAGTGTAACACTCTACCACCTTAAGCTATGAAATTTAATTTCTGATGGCAGGTTTCCAACCTTTACAGATAATTAAAATTAATCTTAAAAGGTTTTAGTCCCCTTTGTGTATATTTTAACTACCCATTGACAATTAATTGATAATTTGAACTTTTACTTTTATGGTTCTCATTGGGAATGACTTCATTATCCTAGCTGCATGATATTCATATGCACTCATTAGTGAAGTAACAGTGCATACCTTAAAGTATGAATAATTTGTGTCATTGAAATTTTGTGTCATAGTTTAAATTAAAGCTTTAGGTTCACATTGCAGAGATTTTGATAGTAGAACTTACTGTAGTAGCCACCTGTATAAGGCAGCCACCCGTCTTGAACAGCTGAATTTTTAGTATCAATTCTTAGTATATTTGCCCGGTGTCAAAGTAATGTGACTTGGTTTCAATTTAATCTCCATATGACTGAAATTCTGTTAATAAGTAAGACTTAAAAAGATATTTTAAAAACAATACTAGATTGTGCTCACAATCAAAACACTAAAGCTTGACCAGATTTAGTAGGCACTCATTAAATTTCGGAAGCGTGTATTATTTTCCGTAAGCGTAGTCGGTACTTATCGGAAATATGTGTTTATTTTTGCACCGACTTTGTCCGAAATATGCACGGAATATGTCCGGAGTGCCTACTAAATCTGGTCAAGCTATATTAAGTTGGTTTGTTACTCTTTGTGGTGTTTACGGGTCAGAGGTCACCGGCACAGACAACCAATCAGAGGCAATATATCAACTTCCGTCTGCGCATGCGCGCACCTGTAGACGACCTCTTTGCAAACATGGAATCTATCTAGAAAGACATATAAAATTACCTCTCTTGTCTAGGTATGTTCTATTTACCAACTATGGTGGCTCACATGTAGTCACCTAAAACACTACATCTTTATGAACTATGAATCTAAATGAGGTCAGATTGTTAACGTTATAGAGCTTCCATCAAGTTTAATTAATTGATTGATATGTTTTGTTAATTACATCAGACTATTATTTTGCTCTAATTAAGGTAATTAGATACTAATTGATTGATTTTGGGTTCTTTAATTGTAATGAGTTCAGATTTTTTTTGATTCTAGAAAATTGATATTGCATGACATGCAATCTTGATATTTGTCACAAAAAGCTGCGGAATTATCAAAATAATGCTTGGTTGTACATGACTTTAACACTTACTGTCAATTCAATAAGCACTATTAATGAGGGAACTATCCCATTGGAAAGAATAACGAGGACTACAGTTAACCAGGGTATACCCAGTTAAACCTAGAGAAACATAGTTTACCTGAAGGACAAGCCAATGTTTATAACCGTTATCATTTACCTTTGAACAGACTGTACTACCTATACTTTGCCCATTATGGTCTGATATGGATGCTCTGAGTTAATGAATGTAAATTAATTTTACTATTTTGATATACATGTGAAAATTTAATGTTATCTCGTTTTTCCAGATCTGAAGTCCATTTCAATGCAATTTATGGTGAACAAACATAGTAGGATTAAGTTTGAAATTGAAACATTTTAGGGCTTGAAAAGTGAATTTATAATGACACAATACTTGATATTACAAATATATGGGAAAATATCAATTTCTTCATGTTCACAGTTTTAAACTTCTCAAGTTTAACAAACTGTAAAATGATTTATATTTGCGGTAGTTTATCTTTCGTTAACTTCTATTTTATGACTTTGACAATTTTGTCTAAAACTCAAGTGCAGATACTAATTGAAAGTTAAAGAAAAAAATAATTCCATCTAAATTTGTCTGTCATATTGCGTAACTTAAATAAGGACCTTTTTGGTTGGGCATTTTTTACCAACCTTTTTGCGACCTTGTTGCACCAAAGGGAGGAATTATGAATTTAAAAAAGAATATATTATGCGTATGACATAATTTTATTATAATATATTATGCAAATGACAACACTGGTGATCGTAATTTGCTGTGATTGATGGCGTTATTTACATTGATCAGGGAGGGGGAGTTACATGGGATAACTGCTCTATGGTATACATATGTAACTTTAATACTAATCTTAAAGAAAAAATACTAATCTTAAAGTACGAGTTTATAATTTAAGTGTATGTGTTAGGTAACATTTAGTAATCAGCATTTACATATAATATAGTTTCTAAGAAAACTGGATTATTACTTTCAATGCATGTGCAGCTAAATTCTTATAAAACAAGGCTGGAGGACTGTTAATTGATGATTACTACAATTTAATACACTCTTAATGCTTGGTGAAGGAAATTCTTATAAAAGTAGGCTTGACTATTACTTGTTCATATACAGTGCAGATAATATTCTAAGAAGACTGTGGACTATCAAGTGCTTAGTGACACACAGTTGCCAGGATGATGGCTTGATCGAGTGCCACGTGCAATGTGAAACAACAATTTGCATACTGTGTGTGTGTTGAGACTAATGTTGATTAATTTTCTCCCTAAAAATGATTTGTAACATTAGTATACATGCATGTAGTAGCAACTATGATTAATGGCAGAACTTTAAGAATTCTGGAATTCGTACATGTGTTATTTGATCTCAAAGTGATATGTGAAAGTGATATTCGATCTGGAAGTGACTATGTGACCTTAAAATGGACATGAGTGATATATGACCGTAGAATCCATGCTGGTTACTGATCGTGGAGTAGGTCTAGGATGGCAGAAAATAATCTGGCCTTCGAATTTGACTCTAATGATGAGGAAAAAGCATGTGAGTGTTTTGATTGGATACTTTCATATCTTAACTGTTTGAATATATAGAATGTTAAGATTTCAGGTTTTTTACAGATCTTTAAGATTTAAAGTTTTAACTTTATTTTCCATGGATGGAATTGCTGTTTTACTTTTATCAGTAACTTTTGATAGGTGATCAAAGGTCAAGGTCAAAGTTTTAAATGAAAATGACTCTTATTCAAATTGCCAGTAGAAAATAGGCGTACAATTGTTTTCACAAATGATTTCTCGTCATCCAGGTAAGGTTTTTCTGTATCTTAAGAAATGCATCGCACTAGCAGATCAAAGGTCAATGTCTAAGTTCAATGTAAAGTTGTTCATATTCAAATTGCCAATTTATACTGCATACAGAAACTTGTTTCACAAACAATACCTTGTGATTAAGGTTTTACTGTATTTCTAATAAACACATCAACTGTTACTGCCAAGACTAAGACTTGGGTGAATACTATCTGCTAACTCAACGTATGATTCAGTGATAGTAATTGTCACATCAAAATGTCATTCTGGGAAGTATAAACATTAAAGCTTTGACGTTTGAGTGTCAAGGAGAGAGTGAGTGTCAACGGGTCTAATGATAACAACAGATCGATATTTGATTCATTGTATCACATCTCTCACAGAGGAAGCTTCATGAAAACTTCATTAATTGCTTTCCCCCCGATCGTTTTCTATCTGTATATCAGATCATTGCAAACACCTGAGGACCATCAGTGGGTACGGCAAATCTCATGTACATATTATTCTTTCCAATCATACAAGTTTGTAATAACTTCGCAATTTCACTGACAAATTTACAATTACTTCGAAGCCTTTTGACAGATGCATTTAGATCATAATGATGAAAGCCTTGAAGCTATGATGTTCAAACACACTCTATGCTGTTAGACTCACTGCTTAGCTTAAGGTTTTTGCATATTTTGATATTGTAATTTTAATTGCTTAGCTTTTAAATTACAACTTTATTATTATTGCACAAACTTTGTGTATAAATATGCTTGAATTGCTTCGTTAAAAGGTTACTTTTTTTCAGAACTCGATCTTTGTTAATTGTTTCAGAATTCTTTGTAACAATTATATCTGCTCTTAAAGGTTTTCTGTTTTAATGTCAAAATCATAATTCCTAAGACCAAAGGGATATTAAAATTTTAAAATATTTTACGTTTGATATCGGCCTTAAATTGATATAAAGTAAATTGTAAAAGTCCTATTTTGCTTTCGTTACCTGAGGAACAAACTACAATGTTTGTGTACTTGTGATCAAGGCAACCAGAATTACATTTTGCTTTCATTTCCAGAAGAGTGATCTTTCGTAAAATGCAGCAATCCTTTCATTAGGAATCTAGAATTGATCTCTCTTATTCGAGCGTAATGATAAGTTGCCTATCAGAACATTTTCTCCCTAATTAAGGCAGAAGTGTTTGCGGCTTTTGACTCGACAGATCTCAAGCTTTTTGTGATATTGACAGGAATATTCACTGGCTAATTACTAATGTTCTATTATGAATTGCCTACATTACCATTAAACACACTATAGTACTAAGTGGATGTACATGACAGACTAAACTCGTAAATGACCCTTAACAGTATAGCAATACCATGTGATTTATGGCTACAGTGCCAAGACAAAATTTGCTTGCACTTTCCAAACAAAAAAAGGCGTATTTTATTTCTATACCGATTTCTATGAAACGTAGGCAATGCTAAGGGAAAATATGTTAGCTTTCAACAAAATGGAGGATCCTATTAGCAGTTGGGCTGTTTCGTCTAGTACTCTGTGATTAACCTTTGGGAAAAAGCGGCTTGAAACTGTAGTCTCCGACACTCTGAAGGTTTCACTGGACGTGTGCAAAAATGGTCCAGCTACAGATAAAGATACTATATGTTATGGAAAGCTTATAATTTCCCCTTAGTGAGGCCTGTATTGCATAAAAAATGATGAAGAAATAACTTACTAAATATGGCTATAACTTACTAAATAATGGCTGTTTTTGTTTTCGAAGTGAAGCTAATTTCTTCTAGGCGCTGTAGCCAAAAGTCACATGGAATTGCTACACTGTGTAAGTAACATATAAGCATGTAAAGGGCTGTAAAAGTCAACTCATATTCACTTCAATTGGTTCAACTTTCTTATTATTTTACTTTCTTATTTTAGAGTGTAACCTAGCAACAGAATTATTGTTGATTCATGCGTCTGGGGACTTTCGCAAGTTTTCACAAGAATAATGTCTCTAATTTATATTACTAATTGGCATTAGCATTCGTAGATCCTTGATGCTTTCTTCATGCCTGTCTAGCAATTTTCTTAAGTCTGAGATTTTTAAGCAAAATGACAAAAAAGAAAGAGACGTCGTATTTTACCAGGTTTTCCAATAGGGGGAGGGTAGTTTATTAGTTTGGGGAATTGAAATTTTCTGCAGAAGTATTAAAACTACCTAAAATATTCTTCCACAGATAAACTGCACTTGTCCCAGAATCTAAAGCAAAAATTTGATGCATCCTAAATTTGCATGCCTCCGATTTATAGTGGCTTCGTTAATATCTCTTTGTCATAAGAATTTATATTTAATTGAACAAATTTAATACCATCGTATATTATAATACAACCACTTTGACACATTTGAAGTGTCTAGCTTCAGAACATATACTATACAATATGCATAATTGCAAAAATTATTAAAGATGTAACATATTCCGCTGAATGAATGTTCATTTATTTCCGAGCCATTTGAAATTTGGCATTCTGCAGATGATGCTCTGTTTGTCACAACAATATAAATGTGTACTTAGCATCTTATATGTACGGTATTCTGTATTCAGTGTCGTGGTTGTCTAATGCACTTCCATCAATAACAAAATTGACATTATCGAGGGCTCAGTGCAAAACTATGGTATGTGCCTCAATAAATTGATGTAGTTACCATAGTTTTCAATCAATGGCAAGAAGGTGTCCTGATTGTCTTATGCACTTCCATCAATGGGCAAAATAAATTATCGAAGGCTCAGTGCGTAACTATGGCATGTGCTTCTATAAATTGATAAAGTTGCTATAGTTTTGTACCAAGCCCTTGGAATATCTTCACAGAAAGTCTGATATGATGTAATTCATTCAGACATGGTATCGTGTATATCTCATGACTACAGCGCTCTCCCAGTTTTGTAATCCATTAGTGCTTGACAGCCGTCCTGACACATTCCCGTTTTTGTTAATGTACAAACTATTGTCTACATGGTACCACATGCATTTATCTATGGTATCTATAATAAAGTCTCCATTGATCTAATGGTTATCTTTGTTCATGGTCTATGTTCCTTTTTGTCCCTTGATCTTATTTGCCCTTCTATAATTTCTGGTCCAATTTGCTCTCTTTGTCCATTATTTTTTTTGTCTATGTCCAACTAAAATTGTCCATTGTCTACTTCAGTCATCCATGATCTAACTGGCCATTTTTGTCCTATGTCTAGTTAATTCTCAATGTGTATTGGCTAAGTATTTATTTGTCCATGGTATATCCATAGTCTAGTGGTACTTTTTGTCCATAGTCTATTATGACTCTATTGGTCCTCTTTAGCAATGGTCTTTGTTCATGGTATTATTGGCCCTCTTTGACAATGGTCTTTGTTCATGGTATGGTTGGTCCTCTTTGACAATGGTCTTTGTTCATGGTATAATTGGCCCTCTTTGACAATGGTCTTTGTTCATGGTATAATTGGCCCTCTTTGACAATGGTCTTTGTTCATGGTATAATTGGTCCTCTTTGACAATGGTTTTTGTTCATGGTATAATTGGTCCTCTTTGACAATGGTCTTTGTTCATGGTATAATTGGCCCTCTTTGACAATGGTCTTTGTTCATGGTATAATTGGCCCACTTTGGCAATGGTCTTTGTTCATGGTATAATTGGCCGTCTTTAGCAACGGTCTTTGTTCATGGTATAATTGGCCCTCTTTGGCAATGGTCTTTGTTTATGGTATAATTGGCCCTCTTTGACAATGGTCTTTGTTCATGGTATAATTGGCCCTCTTTGACAATGGTCTTTGTTCATGGTATAATTGGCCCTCTTTGACGATGGTCATTGTTCATGGTATAATTGGCCCTCTTTGACAATGGTCTTTGTTCATGGTATAATTGGCCCTCTTTAGCAATGGTCTTTGTTCATGGTAAAATTGGCCCACTTTGGCAATGGTCTTTGTTCATGGTATAATTGGCCCTCTTTAGCAATGGTCTTTGTTCATGGTATAATTGGCCCTCTTTGACAATGGTCTTTGTTCATGGTATAATTGGCCCTCTTTAGCAATGGTCTCTGTTTATGGTTCTTTGTCAACATTATATGGTGCCATTTGTCATAATAAGTGTCTGCTTGTGTCACTAGTAGGCTCTCTTACAAATTCTGTAGTCTACTTTCACTAACTTTATAGATATAATATAGATGTACAATGTGCATGAACTGTAAAATTTATGATTATATAACATACTTGTATAGGTGGTATGAAAGCCTTTTATAGGAAGCTATAATGGCGCTCCACATGTAGTAACAAAACTAAATAATGTATTACACACATTATTGTTGCAGTATTGTAGTTGGTTATAGAGCTTTTTAGAACTATAGTCCTTCACAAAACTATTTTACACATCCTGCTATGTAATCCTATGGTTTCGGGAAATTTGCTTATGATTTCAGGAATAATATTATGAAGTGGCAATACTTCAGTCAAATTTGCAGGTTGGTAATATTAATGTCAATTTATAATTGGAAAAGTAAAACAAATTTATATTAAAACAAGCTACCAACATTTCATGCGTCATTTTAAATGAAATTTTGATTGGTTATGCTGCTATGACTCATATTTAGTACTTTAAAGCCATGTCTATATTTATGTGCAACTAATTCTGGTGCAACCTTTCTCATTCACTAGTGAATTCTTCATCTGTAACCTTTGCAAACCTCAGATGTAAGAGGATGAAACATACAACCTTGAAAGGTCACTCGCAGAAATAATCAAGGAAACCTTTTCATTATTACAATAGTTACTTTAAAATAGATTTGTCTTGTAAGACCTTTGATACATTAACTACAGAATTTGTTTGTCTGTAATTAGTCTGAGTGTTTCATTTATAACTTATAACTGCTCTGCGATTTCTTTGGCTTGTGTGTGAATTTGTATTTTGTCTTGTTGTTTGTAATCTGGGGAAGTCTTATGTATAATACATGGTATTTTGTCAGTCGTCTTTGACTATAGCTTGGCAAATTTGAAACGATCCTCACCTTTTAATTAGCATAATTTAACAGTCAATATATTGCCTTTATTTATAACCCTGGCTGTATGTTTTCATATTCGGGGACTATCATGAAGATGCTCAAAATGTAAAACAAACACAAAATTGAAACACCAATATTTTTTGCAGAAATTGATATATTCAGAGCAAAAATCTTGTAATATATTCAGACATATAGGTCAAGATCAGGTCAAATGTGCCAAGCTATATTATAATGTTACATGTGCTATTGTCTTTGATTGCAGCATTTTGTTATCTCAACACTTATTTCAAATTACAATTTCATTCAGAAATCGGAAATTAAGGATATTACAATTTACAAAATCCATTAGAAAAATGTAATTAACAAAAAACGTATGATTTTAAATTTTACACCAAAAAACATAATTTTGATCTTTAAAGTCTGTTGTTTAGTTAGAGGAATCTAAACAAAATTTTAATTCACGCAAATAGAAAATTTCAATTGTCAACTTTTGCCACAGTTGCCAAAATCACACAAGCCAAGCATGGATCATGTTCTGTTCAGTGCTGTTCTGTGCGCTGAGTGTTTATAACATTGTCATTCTTAATGTGTTAGATGACTGCTTGCATAATTGTTTAATTCTATGAGATTTTATTTTATGAAACACTTTGTTCGCTTTAGCTAAAAGATGATGAAAAATCGGAGATTTCGTTTCCCGATCTTCCATAATTTTTTGTTGGCCTCATAAAGCATTGTTAAAGTTCATGATGCAATTACCTGGTTCATTGTTCAAGTTCCTATCTTCACAGGGGATGACCCGACGCCGCCAGGCCGCAAGAAAAAAGGAGAAAAGAAGAAAAAGGAGAAACGATCCGTTGAAAAGTCACCGCAGAATGCTCCTCAGGTTGTGGATGACATAGAAGAGCCAAGCGAAGTGAGTGAACCAGTCGCGCCAATGCCTGGCCCTCGTACCAAGAGTACTAATGATTTAGAAGTATTAGCTCAACAGAGAATGCAGGTATACCCTTGGTGTTGTGTGGTAAACCCTTTATAGAACCCTTCTAGTAGATTGTGTCACCTTTCTCACCTAGATGACTTTTACCAGTATCTCTTGCATGGTGTTAGTGTCACCGCCTTCAACTCGGTTACTTATACTTAGATCCTTAAACGATTGTTTAAAAGTCTAGTACTGCATCTTTTACTTTATATGAGTTTCACCACCTTCAAATTGGTTACTTAAATTATCATAAAATGGTTATTTTGATTAAGTTCACTGCTTTTAACTCATTAAATTTCATTACTTAAACGATTATTCAAAAGTTCAATGCTGCATATTTTTCTTTAACTGTCTTTCTAACAGACCTGATTCAGTTGTTTTGACATTTTATACAGTCTTTAATTTGTTAAAATTTCTTTAAATGATAATTTATAAGTTGTGCAGCATGTTTGACTTGAAATCTCTTTGTAGTGGATCGGTTATTTTTCGTGTTCTTATCAACTGCACGTTTTATGTTTGGTAGTATTCACTTTAGATTAATCTGCACATGTTGTTATTAAGATCACGATTCTAACAACAACAACAACAAAATTTATTTTGAGTTATTTAGTTCTTCGGCCTATAATGCAATTGAACCAATTTTAATTTTTTCAGTTCGGCTTAATTTAAATGTAATTGTTAACTCCAGTAAATTATGCATGCGCTTCACAGCTTGTCCATAATTGGTAATTCATCTAATGGTAACATTAATTAATATGGAATAAAGTTTTTTGCACTTGAAGGATCAAGCTTCGTTTTATCACCATCCTTTTTTGTGCATTAATACTCTTATTCATTTCTTTTGATATTTTAATACACAAAAAACGGTGACTTTAAGATAAATTTGCATTTCCTTGAGTTTTAAATGTAGATCGGGTGAACGGCCATTGAAAAGTTGTTTAACAAATGATCAACCATTTAAAAGACATTGCTTAAATTTCAAAATCAATTTTGGGTTGATATGGAAATTGTCATATGAGCTTTTGATAGACCCAGGTGTCTGTGTACATATCTTCAGACTATATATCATGTTCAGTGTCAGTTAAATTCTATTGAAGTGTGAAAGTAAGAAGGGAGAGTTGAAGAACTAAGCAAAATCACCTAATTGTTAACCAAATTAAATTACACAAAATATCATGAGATTTTTTATTGATTTTCACACATTGTTTGAACTCACTGTATGTTTCATATATACATGAATATCAGTAGAAAACTTGGCTTAATTACACTAAATGTATATGACTTCTGTAGATGTCTTTTTCCTACCTTTTTCTCTGTGTTAAGTTCTCTCTGGAGAATAATTTTTTTGAGCAGATGTATTGAAAAACATTTGGGGGGGGGTCTCGAATTTTGTTTTATTTTAACATTCTGCAAAATCTTTAATTTTCGTGGGGAATATAATTTTTGGATTTAGTTGTTCACCTTTAATTAGGAAATCAAATTCCATCGGACACTTATTTTGATCCTTATATTTATTACCTGAAATGCAAAATCCATTAATTAAGGTCCTATCAAATGGTCTTTTGTACCCAAATCATGAAATTTCGTCCCATCGAAATTAAATGTTTTTACAGTACATAGCAATGTTTCATATTAATAGCCTTCCTGATACAACCATATTGATTCTGTGTAATTTAATCATTTCAATGCAGCAGCAATTTGTCTTAATTTTTTATACATTTTTGAGATATTTTAATAATTTAAACGTTAAAACAAAGGGGTTACTATAACAACGGAACCTTGGGTATCTGTTATTTTCTAACTTTCTAAGCATAGCGTGTGCCTTTACAATTTGTCTTGATAATGTACCAGCTTTATATGCTTCACTCATGCTATAACTAACGCATATTGCATAGTTTTACTTTTTACATGTTTTGGGCTTCTGGCGTATTGGGACATGTACTGTGAACTAATTGCTTTCAAAAGTTGTATTGGTATAACCTGTATTTGTAATGGCATTAGGACTGTTCAACTTGACTGTTTTGTGGAGCAGGTTGTAATGGCATTAGGACTGTTCAACTTGACTGTTTTGTGGAGCAGGTTGTAATGGCATTAGGACTGTTCAACTTGACTGTTTTGTGGAGCAGGTTGTAATGGCATTAGGACTGTTCAACTTGACTGTTTTGTGGAGCAGGTTGTAATGGCATTAGGACTGTTCAACTTGACTGTTTTGTGGAGCAGGTTGTAATTGAGTTCTTGTCCCCAATATAACAGTTGTAGTATTACGATAGTGGTGGTGTAAGCTTGGAACAGTAATCAGACTATAGCAAGTTGCACTAAATTATGCTCCAAGAAGCAGCCTCAGTCCAAAAGGCCAATTGACCAAAGATCTCTTCAGGATGGAAATTCTATGTTTGGACAAATTTGTGATCCACTATGTTACGATGTCCATAGCCATTCGTCTTTTATTTGAAAAACTTGAGCATTAGTTTAGTACTGGTAAATGATATGAACTCCAGGAAAACTGAAGTAATTGTCAATATCTTGTGGAAAACACATTTGTAGTTAGCCCTGGTTGGTATTTAATGCCAGGAAAACTGAAGAAATTGTCGATATCTTGTGGAAAAACGTATTTAGTTAGTACTCACTCCTGGTTGAGGTCAACGGGGCAGCATGTATCATCATTATCCGTAGATGTCATAAACCCTGATGGGAACCAATAAGCATTCTCATCCAGGTTATATTGATATGTATCAGGATTTGGTAGACATTTTTATCCCAGAGTTTCTGTGTTAGAGCACAACGTAATTAAGACATTAGGGAAGTTCCTGTAAACTAACTTAGCCTTCTCTGTAAGAAGAATGGGACATGAATAGTGCAATTGTGCAATCTTGTGTTGCATGTATATGTTTGTCAATTGCCTAGTGTCAGACCAAAACATTGGTAATTGCTGCCTTTATTATAATTGATGCTTTATTAATTGTTTATTATTTTGTACTAAAAAGAAATGCAGTTTTATGCGTTCTATTATAATGTGCTTAAACCTTCTTATACCCTCTCAGTAAAGTTTTGATATTGTTAACTTAAGATATTATGTGAAATTAAATTGCCTTTATAGTTTATTGCCCAATTTTGAAAAAGCATTTACACCACAGATACTGTGAACTTTGTATAGTGTTAGATTATATTTTGAAGAAAAATAATTCAATATTGTGAATGGTATATAGGAATTGGTTGGAGTTAAGTTCTTAGGATGTTCAACCAATATTGATTCAAT
The DNA here is from genome assembly GCA_963678985.1 of Spisula subtruncata. NCBI lineage: Eukaryota > Metazoa > Mollusca > Bivalvia > Venerida > Mactridae > Spisula > Spisula subtruncata. The sequence goes on along the minus strand of OY787664.1, from coordinate 46,833,632 downwards.
CCTTCTGTTTCTTCGTTATTAAGTTGTTGTTTCATCCTACGAGTATTTACTAATCTCGTCATTGTTTTATTACCCTGACGTATATCGCCATGAAATTGTAGCTCGTCATTATAACCCCGACGTATCCCGGCGTGAAATCGTAGATTGCCAATATACAGAGAAATAATCGTGTTTTATTTGACATGATTTTACGCAATAACACGTTTCATTTACTAGAAGTTTGTCAGTAAATATTGACGATAATAAGATAATGATGGATGGTCAATCTGCTATTGTCTGCTGCCCTGATTTCACAAGGCTATTTTCTGCTTCCCTGATTTCACAAGGCTATTGTCTGCTTCCCTGATTTCACAAGGCTATTGTCTGCTTCCCTGATTCCACTATGCTTTTGTCTACTGTCCTAATTGTCTATATCATATCTTAGTAGTAAGTTTCACATTTTGGATCGACAGCTTACGGTACTTTCCCCCGGGAGATTTTGCTCGACTTCTGCATCAATCCTTATGTTTAATTAGGTATTAAGGAAATGTGACGTATTCCGTGCTTTATCAATGCCAATCTGTGGGATCTAGAATTTAGCTTTTAGCTAAATAACATTCAAATGTCTCCTAAGGACGATCACGTTTGATTCTCACTCCTAACTCTTCGTGACATTTTATCTTAAGTTCGAAATTGCGTTTTTTCTTTTCTTCCCTCTGCATGATATGTTTCCTGAAATTGCCGTCTGCCAATAAGTTGATTTATCTGTATATTTTGATATTAATCAGATTATTCCTGTCCGTCTGCATGCTCTCTGAAGATATAATTCATCTGTTAACTTTGATGTTAAGTTATTAACCACAATTTTGCCTACGTCTGCATCCCAAAGAGTTATTTATGCGTTAATTTTGGTATTAACCACATTTTTGTTGTCCATCTACACACAAAAGACTAATTTATTTGTTGACTTGGAAGTTTTGCTGATTTTGCTGTCCGTCTGCTTGAGGAAGACTTGTCATATAGAAGCATGTTTTTTTCTATTTCAAGCATCCAGACGATGATGATGATGATGATGGGTCACCAGGTGGAGCTATGGGCAGGTCCTATACTCCCGAAATGACAGAAAATCTCGATGAGTTTGTGTTAAAGCCAGCACCGCAGGGGGTCACAATTAAGTGCAGGATCACTCGTGACAAGAAGGGCGTAGATCGCGGCATGTATCCGACCTATTTTCTCCATATGGAACGTGAAGATTCTAAAAAAGACGTGAAAAGGGTAAATACTCCTTTAAATACTCCTTTAAATGCTCCTTTTAATGCTCCTTTAATGCTCCTTTTAAATCAGTCACTTTCTGTAATTGACAATTTCTAAATGTGTGTCTTTTTATTTCTGAACAAATCTAAAAAAGATACTTAATAGGGTAATGTTCCTTTTAATGCTTGGATTTCTTTTAAATCAGTCGGTTTCTGTAATTGACACTTTGAGGGTCGTCTGCAAGACTGTAGTAACTGCTTATGATTAAAGAAGGACATACAACAGTCTTGCAAGCAAGCTCTAAATGGGTATATTTTATGTTTAATGTTTTTATTTCTGAACAAACTGTATCATGAAGGTTTTAACAGTGACACATTGATACTCGTGACGGCACTCAGCCTTCCTCACAGTCATTAAAGCACTCGGATGATGGTTCAATCAGTCGTCTGAGATGACTTTGTTAAATGCCCCCCTCCTCCACCCGTGGGAGTCATATTGATTTTGTGGTGGACGGATGTCCAACAATTTGTCTGCAATTATACTCATAAGTAACTGTATCATTGATGACGAAAAAAAAACGAGAAAAAAAACAAACAAATAAAAAAATACTTTTTAAAGAAAATTATAATAATTTTTGTTTCATTTTATGCTTTGTCAAGGATACAGCTACCTACTTATTCTAATGATTATAATTAGTTGGATTTCAATGAAACTTCTAATGAATAGTTCGTTCAATGATATAAGCTAGTTGTGCATATTGTCGGGAAAAATTTAGGTCAGAAGAATATTGCATGACTTATGGCCCTTTGTGAGAGTATATCAAAACAATTATTTACCCTTCTAGTTCATATAGAACTGATTTATGTAGACTGGCTGGGTACCTTATGGGATAAATTTCTGTAAAGATAAGTGCTCATCATTCTTGTATATGATATGCTATCAATGGATTATTGAGATTCATCAGTGAAAATAACATTTGGTTATCCCATGTTTTATCACGGTTTTAGAAGCTACTGTTATACAGTCTACTGTCACCAGCATATTAAACATGATCACGTCATTTGCTTCCCTGTTATACTGTCATTGTCATGTTCATATAATGCTGTATTATACTATTGTCCTGCCACTACTAATGTACAATAGCAATTTGTTGCTTCCGAAATAATGGTCGCAAATAGACAGCAAAAATGTGATCATTACATGGAATTAATCAATGGAGCCGTTCTTGTTTCACGTATCATTTCATTGAATTGTTCTTACATTTGTTACAGATGTTTTTATTAGCTGGTAGAAAACGAAAAAGGAGCAAAACGTCAAATTATTTAATATCGACTGATCCGACAGATCTTTCCAGAGGCGGAGAATCTTATATCGGAAAATTAAGGTAGTTGATCATGTGATCTTTGTGCTATATTTAGTTGTTTAAACAATCATACACTTTGATTCCAGATATTTTTGTTAGCGGGTCGGAAAAGAAAGAAATCCAAAACATCCAACTACCTGCTATCCACTGACCCGACGGATTTGACTCGGGGAGGTGATTCGTTTGTGGGAAAACTTAGGTATATAACTGCACAATGCTTGAAAACTCCTGACCCTGTGTTAAAATACATGCCTATATCAAAAGTGACAAAAAAATTGAATAAAATATTGATAGATTTGTATGAATTTTTATTTTAGTCTACAGGGTGTTAGAAAATTGGGTGAACAGACTTTTCAAACACCCTGTATTATATAAATCAGATTTAAAACAATAGAGTGAGACTTTTTCTCTTAATTGATTTAATGAAATAAGTTTTGCTGTATGTATATTTTTTGTCACTTTGGTACAGATATTGTATTATCCAAGATATTCACAAGGAAACTCCTCTAAAACATGAATAATTCAAACACTGACATTTTCTATTATTTTATCACGTGTCGAAATGACTTGTATGCAAGATGAGTTAATGTTGTCTGACTCGTCTTGTACATAAGTGATTCCAGGCATTCTGTGTTACTAATTTATTTTTCTTGCATCTGTGAATGTCACCTAAGTGCAATGTCTACTTTTAACATTGTATCAAGTTGTGTGATTGGAGATGCCATTTCTTAATACTTGACTGTTGTTACACGAAAAACCTTAACACATAATTTGCTTTTCCTTGATAAAACCTGTTATTTTATTTTTCGTTTGCTGGGCATTTTTTCAAAGGTAAGGGAAGGCATCTTTCCCTTAAATTTTGGAGAAAATTACACAATAAAATTTGTAAAAGGGAAGAAAAAAAATTGATGTAAATAGAATTTTTAGGGAAAAACTGCATAATTTTAAAGATTTTTCCTAGGGGGAACTTATAGCCCCTGCTATAGGAGGAAAAAAAGAGCCCCGATTGAGATAAATTTTGTTAATACTTTGATGTTGTTTCACAAAGAACCTGATCCCCTAATTCACATTCCCTTGCTCAAAAAAATTCTAACATCACTTTTTGGTCAATATTGTCTTTAATACTTTGGTGTTGTTACACGAAAACCCTTAGCACTTGATTTATGATTTATTTAACCTCTTTATTTTATGTTATTTATTGTGAATATTGTCATCAGGATTATGTTTTGTTTTTCATGGAATTCCTTGGATTTGAAATGGCACTTTAAGGATTTTTTTACTTTTTATCTTGACTATTTGTTGAGTTGCAAAATACTGTAGTGCACAGAAACGATGGAAGCCTTAGCCAACCATGCAGTGACTTATTTTATACATCGTAGCACTAGATAGTGGTATGTCCACATTGTACTAACTCTTTATTCCTTGCTATATTTTCTTGGTAATAAAGTTATTATTTCAATAACAACACCATTGTGGTGCAGGGTCTAGGCTCAATTGAAAAGCTGAGCATTCTCTCTTTTACTGACATTTTTTGTAGCTTTGTTCTTTATCAATGACAATTCACAACGAGCTCTTCGTTATTTTAGTTTCTCCTTTATCAATGACAATTTGTTGACGAGGTTCTCTGTTCAATTAAAGCGCCATATTCTCTAATTATCAATGTGAGACTAATTAATTATCATATCCTTGAGAGCATCCTGTGGTTACAATGATAGTACATGATGAGGTCTTAGCACAAAACTATGCTACATGACTCTATAAATTGATGTAGTTACCATAGTTTTGCACTGAGCCCTCAATATTATTTTTTTTTGTATTTCTTTTAAGGTATTAAATGACATATACATCATTATTCTCCTTTATTTACTGGGGCGTTCTTTTGTTCATTATACATGTATCTATTATGTTGTTGTGTGTATCCATGGCAACCAGTTAGTGACATATCAGGTGTCTGTTTCCTCAGCAAAGGGCTATGTAGTGCTTAGCATTTCCAGGGGAAGTAATCCATGCCTTCTATATTTAATTGAACGGGAGGTGACCTGAATTAAGGCACTTAATTAGTAGCACTTTGCTTAACCAATGGACATCAGATCACAGTTAGAATACAGACCAGGAAAACTGGTTAGGTAAATTGGTCGTCATATATAAAATAACTAAAATTGTTCAGAAAGAGATTCGATTCAATTCTGAATAAATTGGGTCTATTTTAACACAATATTTTTGCCTTGTCTCTGCTATGGCAACTGTTTAACGTCAAGTTATCTTAATTAAATGTTAGCGTATTTTTAATCCAATTTGGTTTCAAATTCATTAGGTTTTTCATGCATTGTGCATATTGGCAATATTATAGGGGGAGCTGTGAGGCAGAAATTATATCCAACACACACACACGCTGGAATATTTCTTGTTTTCATTTTCAGATCAAATCTTCTAGGAACCCAATTCACATTGTTTGACAATGGTGATAATCCTAAACAGGGAGTAGATGGGGCCAGAAAGGAGCTCATTGGTATTGCTTATGTAAGTATATTTGTATCCATATTTAGCCCAAACAATTTATACCAAAAACTCAATAAAGAATTAGCATTACTGGAATAATATAACTAAACTGTTGATCTACTATGTCCTCTCTGTAATGACCCCTTTAGAGATAGAATACAAAGTACTTACTTAAGTCACACCTCGAAGCTTGTGGTAGATCTATATATAAGTTCAGATTTGCTGGTATTTTGGTTTGGATGAATTATTTCATTTTCATTATACAATTTGCCGGATTCATCTGAAAAGAATATTATTTGTTTTGTCATGGAGAATGCTATTTAAAGCCAGAGGGAAATTGTGCTAGACGTGTCGTATGAATAATCTACTTACGTCGAGCACGTCGGCCTGTCAACCTGTCGGACTTTAAGAAGAATAATGCTTGCGTAATAGAAATATCCTTTATAGGATGGGAGAATGGCAGGGAATAAAACGATTGTGCTGGATGAGTCTGTAACTGCTTATACCATTATTTCATGTTATTCCCGTTAGCTAAAGTCTGATATTTTCCCTCAAATAATTGTGATTCTCCCTTGAAAGAGTCTGGTCAAAACTCTGTACAAAGTAATCTGTATAAATATATAACTAGGAAATCTGGTTTCTATTTGCATAACATATTCAATATAGTTAGCATTAATATGGATAAATTGTATGCTTGTTTAAAACTGATGATTACGTGTTTGTATGCATCGCAGGCTCTCTTGTGACTTTAGGCTGAGGCAAAAAACTATACTCTAAAGTTAAACACTTGTATATACTAGAGTACATGTATATTGTTTGCAGGACCCATAAATCGCATTGGGTGGTAAAATTTGCTTCAAATATTCCCAATTTTAAATATTTTTAACCAGGATTTCCCTTGATTATACAGATATAGCATCTCCCAAGAGTTTAATAGCATGTAAACAAAACTTCTTCTTTTTTTCTGGAACCAATTTTGTTTAAAATCCTGTTTTTCATGGATTTGATAAAGCACAGTTATGGCTCTTGTTGGAAATTATTTTTACGTTGATTTTCCACATGTCTTGTTACCCATCACTTCCATAATTCATGTATCCTAGAATCATTCAGAGATAAAGTACATTACTGTTCACTCATCTCAAGTTAATCCGATTCACAATAAGTAGCCGTTGATTGGAAAATGTCTGCATGCTGTTGATCAAGGTTGCCTTGCTAGCTTTATAGGTCTTCGAGTACAGCCTTTTCCCATGCAATAAATAACACCAGTAAATTGCATCATGTTGTTCAGATTTTATTTGAACTGTTGACATGAAACTATGACATTTAATCAGATCTAGAATCCTGATCAGATGCATGAGTTGTGTGAATTGTATTGCACTCCTTGACTTCAATCATATATAAATCAGAAGCACCCACGCACCAGATGTGCCATATAACTTCCTGCTAGAAACTTTATTTAAATTATTTATTTGCATGCATGCACTTATGGTGAAACAAAATACTGCCAAAGTATTTGCATCCCTATTTAAATTATTTATTTGCACTAATGGGGAAACAAAATACCGCCTATATTTGCATCCCCATTGTGTATATGGCTATGTTTACCTAAATTCACAAAATTAAATTTCCACAAACCCAACAACTGATATTGTTACTTTGGTGAAATCAAAGTCAATCATTCATGCTGCTACTCTCGGTGCATTGTGCAAGAAACATACTTGTGAGATTTGCAACATGTTTGGCTACACACCAATAAATGTGCATGTTGGCTTCACACCACTAAATAATTAAATTTACAATATCAAGTTACCAACTTATTCATGAAACAAGGAAATTGTTCCCTTGGCAGCGAAAGAAATATACCATATTCATACTTATGTTAATGTTTTCCTTCCAGGAGACGAACGTGCTGGGTTTTAAAGGACCAAGAAAAATGACGATAGTTATACCCGGTATGAACTTGGACCATGAACGAGTAGATATCAAACCTAAAGGGGTAAGTCTATCATAACATATTTTGGATAATACTTGGTTGGTTGGTTCTCGACCTGAGCTTAATCTCATCTAAAATATTGCCATGTTGCGTGTGGATAATTTCCATGGGACGATTGGATCAAAATTAACATAAAAACAGCAAACATTATTCCTAGTTTGTAAAAGTAAATATAAAGAGTTAACTTCAGATTTGTCTCAAATTCAGACTCTGATTTTGGCAAAATCTCAATTTTAGATGAGATTTCTACTTGAGATGCTTCAGGGAGATCTGGGCCTGGTCAGATCTCTACATATCCCCACCTAGAGTTTCCCAGTAGGGAAGACAGAGGTTATTTGCCAGAAATTGTGAATCTAGTTTGAATTCAAGCACTTTACCAGTAATAACTTTGATATTTTCACTAGAGAAAATAGTAAAATGTGGCTATATTTTGCCACTATGTATTTAATATTCTATACCATTGTTTGTTGGTTGAGAGAATATCAATGTTTTGTGGCTGTCAGGAAATTGACAGGAAATTACTTACTCCCCTTGGAGAGTTGGAGCTAGTTGATTAGTTGGTTGTACAAAACAGTGAGTTTGTTTTTGTTAATAAGCAATACAAACTTCTTTTTTTTTACTTGACTTTGAGACCAATCAGAAGTTCAAGCTATTTAAATATTATTACTGCAATAAACTTAAGAATATGAAATTGAAATAACCTAATTGAAACAAAGTCATGGCAATGTTTGAGATGTGATTTAGCTCAGATTGAGATGTTTAGAGAGATTGAGACCTTGGTATAGGTTTGAAGTTATCTGCATGACCACCATCTTGGAATTTTGCATTCAATGTATTTTGGGAGGCATTAACCAATGGTATTATATGATATCTCAATTGAACACTGGTGAACATTCAACCTTGCATTTTGTTTGCATAAAAAGAGCAATACTTAAGACAAAAAATGCAAATCTCTTTAAATAGATTAATGTCAAGAAATTTGAGTTTTTCTCAAACATTTCTGTCAGTATTGGCTCTTTAAGTTCCCATTTCTGTCCTAGCATCCAAGGTTCAATGTCACAATGTTTTACTTCATGAATATGAAAATGTAGTTAACTCATGAATTACTTGGTAATTTAACCTTACACTTTTGAATATTGATGCATTACGTTTGGCTTGATCAATGAAATGTGCCATTTGTAATGGTCTTACAATTCTCTCCCTGTCCCTAATATTTGCATAATTTTTTCTCAAAAACCTGAAAATTTGCAATTCTAATATTAACTTTCCCATTACCTTTTGTAAAGATTTTTAAACATGATATTTCTATGTTCTATGGCATGACATAGATCATAATCATGTTGTATGGCTTTTTATAAAAGTCTGGTTTGATTGAATCGTCAGAACTTGTAACTTCTGAATTCTGTATGACTTATTGAGATATTATTCAATTCAATGTGTATGACTTATTGTGATTAAAAGCATTGTGTAAGTTGCGATCACTTTATAACTTATTTTGATAATATACAATTAAAAATGTATGACTTTTTGCAGTTAAAGCACATGTAACTTCCAATTACTGTATGACTTATTGGGATACTATACAATTCAATGTGTGCCATGGATATTGTGATATAAGTTAATCATTTATACACTGTGGTATGACATGTATATCAGATTTGTTTCTATTCAGTCGCTATGGTTACCAGCGATTATTTTTAAAGGATTTTTGTCAGACTGCGATATAGATAAATCTATTAACACAGTCATATAAAATGATTTACCATTTATTGGTATGCCAAACTACAATAATATAAGAACCAGACACATGGTTGCGATCATTGTAACAGAAATATAATAGATTTTATAATCATTATTAGAGCCAGATGTTGCTGGGTTCAATTTAATGATGGCAAATGTCAGTTTGAATTGATGTTTTTGTTGCAAATACGGGTTCTGTTATTACATACAGGCTTAGGCTTATTTTATATTTTCTTCATATTAGATTAATACAACTTTAATACTATGAGATATGTTGAAAACACTCAGACTTAAAAAATGCTGTAATGCCATGAAAAACATGTGAACAGCAATTCGTCCCTTTGGCGCAACAAGGCCCTATCTCACTTTTTCACTTTTTTCAGGAAGAGGAATTAACTTTATTATTTTGTAACAAACTGATGAATATAGCAAACTATTTCATGTCTTAAAACCTTACAATAACACCACATTAGAGACCCTTAAAAACTTATGTCATTGAGTTTGTTTTATACAGAAGTTGAAAAAAGAGCAAAAAAGTGAAAATTGACTCCAAAATTATGCCCCTAGTTTCAAGGTGGTCTTTGCAAATTTATGAAATCTGACTCATAAAGAGTAAAGAGTACCCGAAATTTTGAGGCATATGAAATGATTGATTGATATATTTTAATATTAACATTTTGTTCTTGCTTGTTACAGAATCATGATGGTTTGATCGAGCGATGGAAGAGGAAAAACATGGATAACATTTTAGAATTACATAACAAAAGTCCAGTATGGAATGACGGTAAGACAGTAACTCCCCTTTGCTGTCAAGAAAAAAGTGATAGTTGCTCCCCTTTGTTTCTACATAATTAGAAAGATTTATATAGAGAAAAATGAGAATTACTTCCCCTTTTTCATAAGGGAAAAACGATATATTTCCCTTTATTAAATTCTTAATTCACATACTGATAAATTAGTTTGAAGAAAAAATGATAATTACCTCCCTTTGTTTATTATGAGGAAAAATGAGTTGCTTCCCTTTATAAACAGATTATAAATAAAATGAGGAATACTCCCCTTTGTTTATTTTCTTCATAATGCTGATTGACATGTTAAGCATTAGTTCCTGTTACTGACACTTTTCGGTCTATCTGTTTGTCTATTTAATAATGCATATTTTCTTGTCTTTACAGAGACGCAGTCTTATGTACTGAATTTCCATGGTAGAGTTACACAAGCCTCTGTTAAAAACTTTCAAGTCGTCCATGACAACGATAGTAAGTATTGAATATCATCAAAAATGTAATATATGCTCAGTTTATGTATACCTCGGAGAGTTTGACACGATTCTTACCTGTATGCAGGGTTCTTGCGTTGAATATATCAATTTCCTCGAGCAAATCATGCAATATCTGTCCTTTAGATTTGTGTTGGTATTACACCTCAAGCATCTTCGTGATATTTCCGCTTATGACAACATACAACAGGGATTTCACATATGAGCTGAATCTATTCAAATTTAAATTACACAATTCTATTAAATATGCATGTTACTCTTCATGAGGTTGGCATCAAGAAATTGTCTAGATTTTATCTATTCCATTATTGTCTTTGATTTTGAATGCAGCAATCTTATATTCTCAAATATTTGAAAGTATTTGAACCACAAAAAACTTTTACAACTGTCTTTTTAAAGTTTAGCTAAATTTAACTAAGGCTATAAATTTACAGCAATGTGCATGATGAGTGGTGCAAAGGTTCCAGTTGAAGGGTATCTTTGCACTGGTAAAAATTCACTATTCAAGTGAATCAACTACTGCATATAACTGTAAAATTGTTGCAAAACAGTGCCAAAACCAAATGAGCTAAACAAACATTGTACTGGTTGGTTGACAAAGAGCACTATCACTACATTAAAGCAATTACTTAATTGATGATTAATTAATATAATATTTATATTTTTCAGTGGATTACATTGTGATGCAATTCGGTCGTGTAGCCGAGGATGTTTTTACTATGGACTTTAACTATCCTATGTGCGCTCTGCAAGCATTTGGTGTAGCTCTTAGCAGCTTCGACGGTAAGCTGGCGTGTGAATAACATCATGGAATATATATATATATATATATATATATATATATATACGTTGTATCGTGACTCCACCGAATATCATATAAATGGATTAAACTATCATACGTGCTGAATGGAGTAAAACAATGTTACAATTCATACGATATGGACATATGATCACCACAGAAACGACATTTCATCGCCACATTCCTGGATTATGTAAATATTACAAGGAACAATCGACTCGGTTGTTCATTGAATGGACTCGTGTGAAACTTGTACGATATATCTATTGTGTAACTGTGACTGTTCAGGTCGTTGAATATACAAGTAACAAGTACCTGTTGTTGTGAACTGTGTTGATGAAATCAATGCTGGCATTAAGTTTAAAAGGAAACGCCCCCTTAAAAGGAAACGCCCACTTAAAAGGAAATGCCCCTTAAAAGGAAACGCCCACTTAAAAGGAAACGCCCCCTTAAAAGAAGTGGATGTTCATTGCCTTGCACATGTTGACTGATCTGTCGGTAGACCAAACCTTGTCTGACTGATTAGGCCTACAGTCCTTAAACAATAATCCCAGTCCTTGACCTTGGTAAAGGGTTTGGTCTGTTATGACCCGCAGATGACCAATATTGCATTTTCAAATCAGTAGGTCAAAGGTCAAGGTCACAGTGAGTGACCTGAAATCACAAGTTGGTTGCCAGGAGATGGGGTTATGTATGTTTTACACTATGTTAATGTCTGTTGTTTTTTATCCATTAAAGACAAAGTATTCTGATCATTATAAATTATTTATAAATGTCGGAATGTACTGTTTAAAATCAAATAAAGTCAGTTACATTTGTATGTTAAGATTTAAGATTATAAATGTGTACATATTTCTGTGAAATTGTATGACTAAACAAGCCTCCGTTGGTTAGAGGCTGGAGAATTGTGAATCAGTATTGTTTTACATTAATTTTGAATAAGAGGAATAATTAAAATAATTGTTATGTTGTATTTATTTTTGTGTTTGTGCGATCTCGCTGTAATAGAGCAAGAAAACAGGAAGCCCATTATTCCAATGAAGCGCCACGCCTTCTCCCCACAGTTTTATGTCAAATTTTGAGACCTTGTAGAAGGGCTTGTACTGTTTATTTATCGGTATGATATCTGACTCCTTGTGCAGTTTGGCTTGTCTAGTTAAGCACCCCAATCAAGCTTGTCTGGTCTCGTTTAGTCCATAGGAATATATGTCTTGTCCCAGATCCGTTAAACAAGAGTTTCTTGTTATTTTAGTGGAAGTAATTTAATTATTCTTGTCATGTCTTACTGGTAACTACACAAAAAGATAAAGCAGACAGGGAAGGCAGCATTTGACAGAAACAGTCCAGCACTGATACAGAAATAAGACCACAATCACACGACACAATGTCAAACATAACTCACAACTCAACAATGAGAAAAGGAAACAAAACTGCATAAAACTTCTCAAGATTTGACTTAAAAATGTTGGGGTGGATGGCGGTGGGTTATTATATTCATCCGTAGTGATTTTTTGTATTGAATATTTTATATGATACGAATATGATCGATACATATCAGGTATAAAATGATTCCAGGGGTCTTTGCTCACCATTATTTCAAGACTTAAACTCAGACTTGGGCGTCAAAATGTGAAAAGGTCTTTCCACTTAACTCAGAATTTAACTTCAAAATGTTTAATGCTTTTTTGCTCTAATGTTGTTATATATCAATTTATTTTACTAGAAGTTGGCACAAGTGTTAAATGGGGAACGTCCCTTGCACTGACAAAATTTCATTGGGTTTCGTTCAATGGAAAATTGAAATCTAAGCTGAGTTTCTGTCTTGAAATTGAAGTGAGATATGGTCCCAGATATTTGTGTAGAAGTGTGATTCTTCTGATACATTCTATGTTATTTATTGTCTTATATGGTCTAAACATGTATTGCTCACATTGTTTATGTATTTTCATCAGAATTCCTTACAATTTTAGTTGCACCCGGATTTAGACAGCTAGCTGTCCAGTCAGCTCAGTTGGTTTGTGTTTAGAAGGTCTACAAGGGTTTGAGCCCTTCGCCAGACACATTATTTCCTCTTAGAAGGTCAACAAGGCTTCGAGCCCTTCGTCAGACACATTATTTCCCCTTTAGTGTACTTCAAAATTAATGTTACCAACAATTTCTTGGTAGTCTATTTAACTTCTTCTTATGAATAGTTTTTGGGCGTTATTTTACTACTTTGATACCATATGGTTCTGAATGAACTAGTCTCGCTGATTAAAATTATAACACATGAAATAATCAGGCAGTGTTATTTAAAAAGGGCTAGGGTATCACACCCAGATTCCTTCTATTTAAAACAGTTTCATCTCTCTTTCCTCAAAGGCAGAGAACATTGGCCAAATGGCTTGGAACAAACCCTTGACCATGCTCTTCTGAGTGTCTCAATCGAACGCAAAAAAAACATTTTCATAAACAAATACCTTCAGAAATGCCTTAATTCAGTATTAAACACTGCTGTATTGTTCACTCAGTTTAAACCAGTGACTGCATGTTGGTAACTGCACCGGTTTAATGTACGAGTGTTATCAATGATTAAAAAAAAATATCACCTTCATTATTGCTGGTATTTTTCTACTCACATAATCATTTAATTTCACACAAACACATGCATACACATAAGCTGATGAGCACTCACATTCAATATAAAGTATTTATGTATAGTATTTAACTGATTTCTATCACTTACTGTGCTATTGTTCTGATTGGCTGAAGAAAAACAGTTTCAACCAATCAGAATGTTTTGCTGGTTTCATGTATTCCTGATTGGCTAAAGAAAACATGTTTAACCAATCAAAATGCTTTGCTGGTTTCTGATTGGCTAAAGCAAAAAATGTTTTAACCAATCAGAATGTTTTGCAGGATTCTGGTATTCTATATAATTGGCTGACAACTAAATTTGAAACATTTCAGCCAATCAAAATTTTTATAGTCCCTGTATTTTAAATGTTTCTTTCTATATTTCTATCTCATTTATTGAAATATTGGGTAAACTTTATTGTAGTTGTTAGAAGTGACCTGTTATTAAATGTTGCCTTGACATACAGTGCAATGAAATATTTTAGCTTGTTAAGCATATGTTTGACTACAGTAAATTTTGTCATGTTGTGCAACAAGGTTGTATCCCTCTACATAGTACTGTAAAATCATTTAATTTCGATAGGACGAAATTTGGTGGTTTTGGTAAAAAAAGAAAATTCGATTGGACCTTAAATTGACAAATTGTGAATTTTGCATTTTAGGCAATAAATACAAGGGCCAAAATTAGTGTTTGGTGGGATTTGATTGCATGGTTAAAGGTGAACCACGAAATCCACAAAATTTAATCATCCACAAAAATTAATTATTTTACAGTTTATTATAGTGAGATACGACCTAGTATTGCGCTTAAAGGACATACTGTTAATGTATCATTATATATTCATGCCATTAAAATTCAATTGTTGTATTTACCAGTACTTAAACATTATTTATTGACATGGACACTATGTTGGTTTCCATGACGGTAACTTTTGTTTTGTTATCTAAAATTATCGGTTGGTGTTTGTTTGTTTTTTATCTCTAAATTAAGTTTTAGACAATTTAATAGTTTTAGCATAAATCTGAAATGATTTAAGTTTTTTACTTTTCTCATAAAATGTCAGGACTTTTTTAAGACTTTGACATAATTAAAATTTTAATTATTTTTAACAACACCTCTGTATATTCATTTGAAGACAATCATAGTACAAAAACTTAAGTTTGTTAATTATTAGCTACTTAATTATTAGTTTTAAAATAATCCATTTTTTAAACCTTTTTATTTTTTTGCACTTAAAGTTGATTTTGGGTTATTCATTATGAAAGTGATAAAAGTTGTTACACTGGGCTACAAAGTTTGCTTTGTGATATTCTTACATTATTTTATACATTGAAATGCTGGTATACACGAAGCTCAGGAACTTAATCCCATCGAACCGTACATGGCGAATATTCATATTACTATCTGGAACCGTACATGGCGAATATTCATATTGCTATCTGGCCGTAAGCTGGCAACCCACCAAGAATATTACTGATATATTTCACACTAATTTAGTTAAAACTAAAGGTCTTTAACAAAGCTGACCCACAAGTGAAATGATAAGGTGATTAGCTCAGATATTATGTTATACTAATTCAATTAAGGTTGATTGTGAAACAAGTTTTTCAAATTATATGTATTATTCTTGACATTTCATTCCTGATGTTATCCAATGTCATGGGTCACAGTAAAAAGGTCCTGGAAGACACCACTTATACGAAGGTCCTAAATCAAAATAACACCACATTTATGAAGGTCCTAAATAAACCCAAAAATGATTAAGGGTCTAAAGACATGTTCAAAAATCACTACTTTTATGAAGGTCCTAAATAAACACAACCATTATGAAGGGTCTAAAGACATCACATTTATGAAGGTTCTAAATAAACACCACATTTATGAAGGTCCTAAATAAACACCACATTTATGAAGGTCTAACATGTATACGAGAATCCCTGAATCCTGTGTCTGGTCTATTCTTCTTCAGCATTGATTAAACTGTGCTACCCTTGTATGCATACATACATACTCTTACATTATACTGAAAAGCCTTTTCACATGAAAAGTTTATTTTCAGTTTTGCGTTCAGATATTTATTGTATATTATTGTTTTTATGCGTTTTTAACAACATTTTTGTATCCTGTTGATGCTTAACTGTGATTGACCCCGCCCCTCCAAAGTCTAATATAAAATATATCACTATATTTATCCATTTTAATTTTTGTGTATCATTTTTTTTAAAAACTGTGTTAAAACTTCAGTATAAAGACACTCATTCTTATTTACATATTCATTTTATTTCTCACATTTTGTGTTTACTGTAAAATCATAATTTTCAAGTTGAATTTTTGTAGATTTTGTTGTTGAACTTGACCATATAATTGATTCCCACTTATGAATCAATATGATCCTAAATGCGAATGAACATGGGTTTTCCTTTTCATGATATGTGATCCACAAATTTAAGACCCCACACAAATGCATTATTTATCAAATCTACGAAATTTAATACCCACGAAAATTAGTGATTCTACAGTCTATAATATATTCTATATATATTTTAGTGTTTTCTTTTGTACATTTATGTGACCATGAATACTGATTGTTTAGTTGTATTCATACATGTATACTAGTCTATCAAATGACGTCCATTTTATGTGATATGTGGCTTAAAATAAACATAAAATAAAAAATGACATTGATTCTTATCGTTTGTTTCGACCCAGAACAAGATGCGTCTGTTGAGACAGGTCAAAATGAATCATCCTTGTTATGGTATTGCTTCCAATGATGGTAAACTATATGTAACCGATTGCGACATATCAGTCTATATTGATGATATGGCTGGTACCCAGCTGAAGACAATCTCACATGATCATGCCGGGAACAAGCTGTTCAATCCGAGTAGACATATTACGTTCAATAAGAGCGGAAGCAGTTTGTTCGTTGGGACTGGTTACAACAATGGGATAGCATGTTTTGATGCACTGGGGAATTACCAGTCCACATTTAAAGATGAAGTAGCCTCCTTTACCTATCTAGGAAGTATCGTGGACAATCAAGGTGGAACTGATGCCGATGTAAAAGCTAGAATCAACAAAGCCATAGTAATATTCAATATCTTTAGAAACATATGGACATCCAACAACCTATCCAGAAAAACAAAAATCAAGTTATTCAACTCAAACGTAAAATCAGTCCTCTTATAGGAATCAGAAACATGGAGAACAACCAAAGCCATGTTAACTAAACTTCAAAGCTTCACCAACTACTGCTTAAGAAGAATACTAAAAAAGATAAAATGGTTTGACAGAGTTCGCAACGAAGACATTTGGAACATCACCAACCAAGAACCTATCAATATAGAGATTAAAGACGTAAATGGGGATGGATAGGGCACACACTACGAAAACCTAACACCAACATTACAAAGCAGGCTCTAAAATGGAACCCTCAAGGTAGAAGGAAGAGGGGACGTCCATGCAACACCTGGCGAAGAAATGTTGAGGCAGAAATAAAAGTGAGTGGAAATACCTGGAACGCTATGGAACATACTGAAGGAAACGGAGTCAGATGGAGGGAATTCATCAATGGCCTATGCTCCCCAGCGGAGCAAAGGGCCTAAGTAAGTAAGTAATTTAAAGATACAAACCTGGGTTATGTAGAAGATGTATGTGTGGACAATCACAGGTGGCAGTATCAGTGTTTGGAAAAGAAAAAGAACAAATCCGTCACTGAGCTAATACACTACATGGATCGTATATATATATCGATTGTCTATCTAACTCCCTGTACACTATGAATAGGCTGGTAAAGGAAAGTTTTTCACTCGGACTAATTGCAACAAAAACAAAACTTATACTGGGCGAAAGTACATCATATTAGTATATTCAAGAAAAAAGTTGCAACCTTTAGACCCTGGCAAAACAAAACTATAGACCGTCAAAGATGTAAAATTTTCCAAATGAAGTTATGGCCCGTATAGCACACCGTAGTGAGTACTCTTCAGCGGGAGGTACGATTTACGTACGAAGTTTAATGGCGGCGCCCAGTAAAAAACAATAACAAACGTCATGAAGTGTTATTATCGATGGAATATGCAAGGTAAGTAACAACTATGTTAATTTTTAATGATTTCCAAGTGGTTTGTCTATGTTTACGCGTTGTACGTCTTCACAGATGTGCATGTGCGTCGTTTTACGGCGAAGTCGGGGCCAAGGTCAAATGTCGTTTAAACTACCAAACATTGAGATATTAAAGTGAATGGGATATTTTAATAATTATATAAATCCATATCAGTATTAAAAATAAATAAAAAAAACCACTTGTTTGATAATAGAAACGTGTTTTATGGGTTATCAAATATTTTCATTTTTCCAATTATGGAACGCCGTTATTGCCATCATTTTGACGAAACTTGATAAATTATCAAATTTACGAATTTGACGACGAATAGTGCCTTGTTTGTAATATCCTTTCGATTTTAAATATGAAAAACCATTAAAAGCATATTTTACTGCACAATTCTCAAGACTAAAAAGATCGATCTACTATAGATAGTCAATTAAATACATCGTTTAATTGATAGTTGTTACTGAATATAGCGTATATAACGGTACTAGAACACGTCAAACCGTATATTATATGGTCACAAACTGCATTGCTTGATTGGCATACTGCATGTTTCATGATGTTCATGATTTTGATATACTTGTATTTTGAAAATACACGCTTGTTGATAGTAGCAATTAGAATAAAAACAACCATTGTCAAGTCATATTGATGTTGTTATGGTAGCGATGCCCCCCATTGTTTTGTACCCGTAAAAGATACGTTTCTTATCAGAATAAACAATCAGCTTCACAATTTCAAAGAAAGAAACTCTTTGTCTGAAGCTGTTTTGCGTCTAGCCCATATAAGCATGCTCCTAAACGTTTTTAAAGATTTTTTATTTAAGTAAATCAGGGTTTCCCTAGACATTTTCATACAAGGGTCCCTTAAGGTTTATATTTAGTGAGTCCCTGAGACATTTTGGGGATCAAATCATATACGGGTATGCATTTCAAGTTCACTGTTACAGTATCCAATTTATAAATAAAATAGCACATGCACATGAGTTTATCATTTACATGACTATTTCAATTGGACAGCAGTATGGAATGGAACGTTCTGCCATGATTGCAATAAGACGCCTCTAACTTATTATAGCGTGTAGAGTAGACAATACAGATTGCTCATTAAACCACAAGTGCAATAAATAAAGTAGCAGAAAAAATGTTCTAGCGGAAACAAAAATGTGTTCGAAGGATCCGATTGGGGGTCCCAAGGATGCACAGTAATGCAGAAATGAGGGTCCTAAGTCACAAAGTTGCGTCAGGAACGCAGAAAACCTGCATCAGGGTAATCCCTGCTGTCAGTTAAATCCCAATCGAAAGCCTGCACTTGTTTCCAATTAATTTTGTACATGACCTGTGCCTATCTCAATCAAGCCAACCAAATGCTACATGAATATATCACAGTCTTATCAAATATTACCCAGATAAGCTGTTTATTATAATTTCATGTTTGATATTATTCTGCACATAAAAGTAATGTACGATCCTATTAATTTATCTACACTCTTTACATCTCTAGTGTGTAACAGCCTAAACAATGATAACATACATGTTTATTATACATGGATCATCCAGAATACCTGGTTCATATTTATTTTCTATTTCAGTTGCTGAAAAGATACTAACAACGAAGTCCAAGTAAATGGACATGAGAAATTTGAACATTGTATGTATAACTTTCCTAACTTGCATTAAATAACATTTTTGTAAACAGTGTGTTAACAATAGTGGTATTAAATGCTAAACACATACTTGATAATATATTGATATGTAACTTTAAATTGATCTTTTGGGCCTCAGTAGTTGAATATAATCATTCAGTTATTTCACAATACATATCCTGTGATACTCAACAATACAGACTATCGTATCTACAGATATACCGATCAGTATTAAATTTTGTAGTATCTATCATAGAGTTAAAAGAGTTTTACATTACATAACTATGGTTTGTATATGTTCATGTACATGTAATACTAATAAAATATTACTTGACAAAGGATCTCACTATATAAGACTTTTTAGTCTAATCTTTTATAGACAAACAATACCAGTAAGTAATTCTAGGATGGAAAACTTGAGAAAATTACCGGTAATAACAAGTCTGGTTGAAATTCCAAAGAAGTCTTGATCAATTTGCCTAAGTGTTTATTTTCGCTAAAATGAATAAGTTATATTGATTATATTGTAGAATTTAGCCGATTGTTATCTTAAACTGGACATACTTATTCATTTCAGATAGATAGCTGTTTGTCCTACATTGCCAAATCTACAAGACATAGGCAACAAGCCTTACTGACAGTCAATCAAATATACATGTTGTTTCTGGACAGGAAATTCATTCACATTAACTGCAGAACAGACCATATCTGTAATCGAAACATTTCTTGTAATTCTAATGCTAGTAAACAAGAATTGTGATACATAATTGCATACGTTCCACAATTCCATCGAGCGTATTTGGCATACTAGTAGTTTATGTACTAGATGTAACTCTGGAAGAGTCACTAGCATAACTGATCTTCAAGCTGCTGGTTCCATGAAATGCCAAACATGTCAAAACTTTAAATGGCCAGATTCTTAAGGAGTTTGAATAGATGCCAGGCCTCATATTTAATATACAAAGTCAAGCTATCATATTCCGTTTAAAGACAGTGATTTGTGGACACTGCTTACAAGACAGAATCACATGGAGTCAACTTTAGACACTATTCAATAAATTGTTCATCTGGAGGAAGCACCACAGAAGGTTCTACCAACATACTCTCTTTTGAGACCATGCTTCTGGGAGATGCAAGCAACCTACAGAAGACAGTTCAGTTACCCCACTACAACATCCAAATTTTAGCTATTTTATATTGCATGTAATAACGACATAGATCATCCAGAATTATGTTTATTGTGTTCATCATTTTCTACTGATTCGTCTACAAAGGAATATACACATACATTGCTGACTAATCATTGAGGTGGGGATAATACTGATGTTAAATCAGCAAAACAAATAAGATATATAGTAAATATACACGTATATAAATGATATAGTGCACGCACTCCTCCAATTTGGTACCATTAAAATAGGCATAGGTGTGCAGTTACACTAACACTTTGGACGCGTGTACACTGGGTATTGCGAGTAAATGAGTTATGTAGACATAATGTAGTGCTATACTCCGTACACAAACATGACAGTTGGCAGTTGTCAGTACAGTAAAATCAATAATCTGCACAGTTACTTTTACCTGTTTTAGTTAGGATCTGTTTGTACTTCCGTCATTCTTATGATTTTTGGAGCAAGTTTGTTTTGGATCATCAATTCAAAATCAATGATACTTTAGTAATGCAATAACTCCAGACACATTATGACATATGCAGCATCATGATCATTACTTGATAGTGAGCAGTCGCTCTTTACAGGGGATTTAAAACACTTAAACAGTACCTGTTATAGTTTGATGTATTTTATGACCATGATAAAATATGAAGATGCATAAACCATTTAAGATGCGTAAAGGAATCAGTCTTGTGGATCTCGTGACTGAACTTACACTCTTTTCCAGTCCAGTGTCGCGAAAAGTAATGCTATTTGTTAAATTGACTTGCAAAATCCGATGTACACCGCAGTTGGTAGATTTGCTTAACAGTTTGGTGCTTCAGTTATTTTTTAGGTTAATCATTTTGTGACTTATCCTCGATCAATTTTGGCTATTATCCATTTTCACACATGGGTCACTACAAATAGCGTGTATCATATTCACAAAACTGCTGTAAAATAGTTTCAGTTTCATGAAAACTACTAACAATTCTATCTTCGTACGTTAACAAATCACTACAAATGAGTGAAATTGGCCAAAAATAGGTTGCTTTCAAAAACATGCATCCATCATTTTGGATTATCCAATCATTTTGGATTATCTGGATAACAAGGGTGCTATCTGATATGTCTTAAATAAGGCAAATAAAAGACATTGTCAAATAAATAATAACTAACAAACATAATGGTGTGTCTTTGTTATTTTTATGAAATTTAAGTATAGACCTAAAAGTGGGTGGAGTAATTTCACCCCCACGAAGGATACTTAATGCGTTGTTTATAACATCGTATGTAGAAAATAGCCAAAAATGCGTTAAAAGATATCTTAAGTTCATGGTGTATACAGTACAGCTTAAAAATAACCCATAGTATCAAAGCTAGGTACTAAACGATCAAAACATGTAACAATCAGAGCTTTTTAAAATGATTTCATATGACCTTAAAGAAAGGTCATTTTCTCAGTAATGCCAGGTCTATGTGAATGCAACTTTTTTCCTGTGTTACTTCACATATTGTAGTTTACGAAAACAATGGAGAGGTTTTTGTTGCAATTAGTCCGAGACATGATGCTACTCAAGATTTCGTTTACCAGCCTAGAAGGTATAAAGCGTAGTATATGTCTATGTCCAAAGATTGTGGAACATTGCATCTTACAATAGGCTTGGTTCCCAACAATTATTTCGATACTGTGAGCGCAGCGGGTAACTAGGGCATAAATAAAATGACCTTGAGCGAAGTTAAATAACGAAAGTAACACTGTTTTGCTGTTTCGCAGTTATAAGATAAAATTGAACGAGATTTTCGGTAAGAATTAATATCTTATAGTTTATTTGAATGACTTGTATAGCAATTTTTCTTCAGCGCCCGTATTTTATGTTGAAACAACGAGATGAAATGTTCCACAATCTTTGGCATATAGACATATAGTACGCTTTATACCTTGATAATGTTAGTATATTAGTTCAGTACGTACATTTTTATATATTTTTTTATTATTTTATTTAATCGTTTGGAGACCAAACACTGATACTGCCACCTGTGTGGACAATAGGGGAAATGTGTTTGTGGTTGGCCAGATCGAAATCTAATAATGTGGTACAATTCAGTGAGAGTGGCAACAAGGTAGGTGTTGTTATGAAGCAAGGAGGTGGATTACATGTCATTTCTTGGAATTCTTGAACCTTGACATTTTTTATTTGCATGATGAAAAAAATAATAAATATTAATCTAAATAGCTTTATGAAGCATGCATGGTAATGTCCTAGCAGTAAAATAAGTGAAAACTGCATATTAACTTCATTTATTTAAGTTTAAAATTTGAGCAAGAGAAATCTCCTGCATTTTGTTGAAATCTCCTGCATTTCCATCTCTAATCCCCAGCATAGGCTTTAGGAAAATATGGCATGTACATGCTGCTATATAAAACATGTGGCAAAGATAAAACACAACACAATGTTTCCCATGAAGACAGTTTAATAGACTTGTTCACATTTTACAATATAAAGTGTTTATTAGTTCACAACCATGATTACAAAATCAGTCCCGATATTTTCCTCTATATAAAGTTAGTTATATACGGTAGTCAACTTTGTAACATGTGGATGAAGTTTGTTGCGAGACGATTTTATCCACAAAAATCGGATACAAACAGAAGGTCTTACTACGACAAAATACCTAACACTGAAAATATATTAAGATACAAATCATCGGGTACCATTATTACAATCAATATACTGTATTTGAGGACTTTCCTTCCCATTTTTAAAATATTGGAACTAGGGTAATGAACTTACAAGCTGACGTAGATCAATCAATTATTTATTTGATGACGTTACTTTTTGTAACCATGGTGAAGCACGCACCGTCGAGCATCTCGAACGTAACGTACGTTACTTCTAATAAACGACATGCTATGAAAATTAACGCAAAACTTGTGATATCCTTGCGATATCTCCAAAATGACTGGACTAAATTGTGCATGGATTCTTTGCGCTCCCCATTGGCCATTTGCATATGATTCTACTGTTTATGTGATTGTGGAGTCTCTGCCAAACGGTTGAGTCGATAAAAATAACACCGTGTTAGGAACACTTTCCGTTAAATTCTACGCACAGATCTCAACCAAATGTAACTGGCGAAAACGAAGACTAGTATAGGCTACAAAATATTAAATCGTTAACTACAAATCAAAAGGGTTATTGCTACATTGCATCCTAAACCTGATAGGTCGTGCTTCATTCTTAATTGGATTCATCTAATTTTGTACAGCCATTCGCCGTTTTCCGAGTTTTGTTTCCAATAACACATCGATACTCTTTTTATTCCACCTCATATTCCAGAATTGACTATTAACTACTTATTTCAGTTGTAAAAGAAAACCAGTCTCATACATGTGAACGGGTATTAGTCCAGATAGGAGCTATGTGCTGTTCCGACGGCGACGCTTGGAATGACGTCGCGTGACTTCCAACGACGTTACGTCACGCTCACCTTGCATGAATCAAATAATTTTATTTGTGCATTCGGTCGGAGACATCTTTACTCCGACTGATGTTAAATGGCTTAGAGCCTTGCTGCCAATAAGAAATTGCTAGATGAAAAATCACTCCTGGTATATACACCAAAATATTTTTCAAACACTGTCCTAAAACGTTGCTCGGCAGACAGTAAAGTTAATACTATCTAGTGCAGCAAATATGGATTTCCGGATGATTTCAAAATTGAAGTTATAGAATGTTTACATTTTCAATCAATGCAAAGGTTGTGTTCATACCTACAATCCTATTTCAAACCAGAATGTGAAACATCTTATAGAAATAAAACTACTGTAAAATCATTTAATTTCGTTGGGACGAAATTTCGTGGTTTTGGTAAAAAAGACAATTTCGTTGGCACTTGAATTCGTGGATTGTGAATTTCAGGTAACAAAACAAGGGTCAAAATCTATGTTCGTTGGGATTAAAGTTCGTGGTTGAAATGAACCACGAAATCCACGAAATTTAATCCCCCACGAAAATTAATGATTTTACAGTATGTAGGACCTACTAGTTTCTGTCTTTAATAGGGCAGTGCAACCTCGAGCCTATATTGACTCAATCTTAATGAAACAACAACCTCTCCAGAAAAACACTATCTTAAACAAAACTTCCTTACATACAGGGACATGCAGGTATGAGAAACACTTCGTCTACTGCAATGTTAAGTTTAGAAACCACCAAATAGATTTTTTTTTTTTTGTTTAATTTAGTCGCAATGACCGGCCTCACATTTCAACAAGATTTAGTCTATACGTGAAGTCAGACTTTTCAATGCATACCACAATTTCCAGTCAATCTAATATTTATGTCTGACCTTTCGGGGATACACACAAAAGGTCCACTATTGCATTTCCCACAGACCTACATATTATAGCGCATTAATAAGTCCCCAAATCAGTTATTAAAATCGAATGTTGGCACAAAAATCAATATTCATTTCTTTAATTACTAGTAGTTCTTAAGTGAAAAAATATACCTCAGTGTATATTCAAAGCCTATTTGTTTTTTTCTACAAATTTCATTGAAATATCCCTACCCCACCATGAGTGACCAAAATACCAAAAATACTGCCAATCACATAATTTTCTAAAAAGGTCACCAAAAAGTAAATTATACAGCTCGGTACTTGTCATATATTTCAACTGCACAGAAAACATTGTATTCCTTGATTTTGATAACCATTAAAAATTGTAAACAATGCATTTTATCCAATCACACGGTATGCAGTTCTATAATTAAGGGTTGCTGGTTTTAGTGGCCTCTGACCCACTGCGGTATAACGTACACCGGATAATGCTAGCAAGATGAGTAAAATTATCAATTTTCGCGACATTCTAGTATTGACAAGGGTAAGTTCATAGACGATTTTAGTCCACCTGAATGTGTTTAATGTACATTTTCTACAAAAGTATCCCCTCCATATATTTTCCTAGTCCGTGCAACCGGTACATCTGCAGGAATGTCTTAAAAGGGTGATTAAAAGACCAAACTCGTATCGTTACTCACGCAGAAAGTAAGCTCGATCTGTCGAAATTAGATATTTTTGTTTATATTCTTCGTTAAAATACACAACTTGAATCGAGCGAATTGTCATTCCTGTTACAAAGATTATATTGTAAATGTAGCACCAGAAACTAATAGAAAATGACGGTGCATTGAGAGAATAAATACAAGTGTTAGTGTACAGAGTATTGCTATATAGTTGCTCATTTGTGTACGGTGTATTGCTGCATCGTGTACAGAGTATTGCTTTTAAGTGTATTGACTATTTGTCACACAAATTGAATAAATGCAAGGTATAATCAGTATTATTTGATAAAAATAACTTATATTGTACATATCTGTACCTACTTCGATTGAATTGCATGGTATACATGAAGCAATGAATGTAACAAGCTAATCCTAGCTCCAAGACCCCCTGGAGTTTATCGAAAACTTCTATTAGTAACTGTGTAGTTCACATACATTAAAGAGTTTTAGAAGGAATGAATATGTGTAAGTGGTGCTCTCTTTTAATGCAAGCAAATATTATGTTGAATTAAACTGGTGAAGATAACATAGAATGCTTACAGCTCATCTTGTCATATGCTTAATTATTCAATGGATACTGTAACTAAGTAATATTTTAATTATATCATTCATTTGCCTGACATATTGTTTTAACATTATCACATAAGAATATTCTTAATGTATCATACAACCAATAAAACATGACCTTATTGATGAGCAGACGTAATAATACGACAAAACTGTCCATTTACATACTTTATTTAGTAATTTACTCATTTCAATAAGCAATACTATGTGCAATACTCTGTACACTAAACAGCAATACTCAGTACACGCAGTCGTATCAGTTTTGGTGTGTATCTTAGTAGTTTTTCGATCAATATTTATGCAATTTGGTCACAATATTTTTGGGGTTAATCTAAACAAAATGGCCAGTTCAAAAAATCTACAATTTGGTAATACATCTATTCCAGAAGCTTGTACAGTACTGCTGTCAATATTTGCGGGTGAGTAACGGCATAAAACTGAATCATTTGAACCTTCCTATGAATATTTGATATACGATAGTGTGCTACAAAGTTACAAAAATTCCCGAAGAAGTTAAAACTCAATTGGGATATGCATAAGTAGTCGGTACTTTGGAAAATATCGTCTGTAAACTCACCCTGTTCTCCATTTCATGTCCTTAAAATGATAATATTACTCACTTTACTAGCAATATCCGATGTACGTTAAACCGCAGTGTGACCAAAATACAGATTATCCTCTGGTCGACACAAACCTTTCTACGTCATGTACGTTATAAACACATATTCACTGTCAGTCAGACAGTCACACACCTGGATGAATGCACATTTTGTCAAACCTATAATATCCTAGAGTATGCGTATCTGACCCAATAAAGTGAACAAGTCGTTATTGATTAGACATACCCCAAAACTGGGAATTCCCATCGTTTTTTCGAAATCGAAAGTAGAATTCAAAGTCCACTACACACCTACAATATAATGGCGTCGGGAGGACGTTCACAACTTAAAATGTTGGAGGAAACGTTTGACTTTGTGTGTAATGCTTGTGCACAGAATAACAAGACAGTTGAAGCTGTGAAGTATTGCATAGAATGCAAAGGATACTGTTGCCAGTCGTGTACGGATATACACAACTGGTTACCAATATTGAAGGCTCACAATTTGCTGGAACTGAGCCAAGTGAACGAAGCGAGTGGTGAGCAGAAGAGTTTGTTGGAAGTTCCTACTGAACGATGCAGCATGCACAAAGGCAAGGTGATGGACATGTTTTGTGAAAGTCATGATGTAGTGGGATGCTATGTTTGTATAGCCAAATATCACAAGTATGTCTACATTTTACTACCCTGTTAGTTTACTGATAGCTTGTAATACCCTATTCACAGGCTTTCCGTTCAATCCACAGGGGATTGGCACATATATACTGATATAAGGCTATATTGAACCAAAAAAAATTATGTGTCAATCCCCTGTGGTTCAATCGGACTGCTTTATGTTGTTTATTCATAAAAAAAACTACCTCTACGTACCACTAAGAGATTATACATGTATATAGAAGTAGTTTCCATTGGTATACCGATATTTACTATTTAATATTAACGGAGCATGTTTTTGGAGTCGATGAGTCTAGATATTTGCCTGTCCGATTTGCTATTGTGTGCGAAGGTTATATAGAGATCTAAATCATCTGTAATATATCAACTACCTGCATGTATTGAACTCAAAACTACCGAAAGAAATGCACATGTATTTTTGTCAGGTTCATTAAATTCTGTTGACACTTATTTTGATATCATTTGTTTTCGGAGTTTTTATATCCTACAGTAAATACAGAACAAATTTGGAAAAAATGTACAGCTATTACGTTTAAACATATTAAATCTTATCGTGTGATGGAAACTGATATGGTAATACTTGTATCATATGTTTACTGTAGCTTTAATTTGTAATCTTAATGAATATTGTACCATATAAACTATCAGATAAAATTGGTGATAGTGAGTTATAGTGTGAGACAGGTCCTATCATCAATACATGATAATTTCGAGCTAGATATATCATTCATAGTTTATACATTATTTTACACAAATCTGTTACAAATAATTGAACCATCGACTATATTGTAATGTCAAGATAGACACTTTTTCCTGACAGACATTGAAGTACGGGTTTAAAGCTAGTTATAGAATGACAGCTTAGGAGTATGTTTGCTGAGACATGCAGATATATCTGTTAAAAACAGTCTAAATTTATATTTTAATATTTGTAAAACCAGGTGTGTCTTGTCGACAAGTAAGTGTGGGAGGACATTATATTATTGTACAGGCCTTCAAGGACTTATTTAGTTCCGTGAACCCGTACACAAACATGCACAATTACCTGCGTTATCCAAACAAATACTACTAAACGTACTGAATGTTCTGATATACTATGAATCCATTTATAAATGACACCATTGGCTAGCACCGCTGTTAAATAATAAACTCTAATTTCAGGTCCTGTGAAGACCGTCACATTCACTCAATACCAGACATGATTGACACCATGTATAAGCTGGCTGACTGCAAACAGACACACAGTCTACTTAAAGAGTTGATGGAATCGATGGAAACTGTAAGTAATTCTAAAGATACACATCTTGATAATCTGAATAAAGCGAAGGAAGAAGTCCTGGACCAAGTGACGACATTCCAGAAAGCGTTAGAAGCCATCGTCAGAAAAGCTGCTGAGTCATCCAGACAGGAAGTTGAAGTTGCATACACTGAGCTGGAAAAGGAACTTCGACAAGCAAAACACGATGCTGAAACCATCCGTGAAGATTTGAAGAAAACAGATGAGAAGCTGAATGATTCGAAAGGGAATAGAGCCCAGAGTTTTGTATGTTCTAAAATGGCTGCAGAACAGATCAAAGAGGCGGATAGTAAGAAGATGAAACAAGACTTACAACGGCAAGCAGACGTTCAGATATCGTTCATTCCAGACCAAGCATTGATAATGTATATGAAATCTTTACAGAATATTGGTCAAGTACAGGAAGAAGAAAAACAGAAGAAAGAAGAAAAGCAGACACATGGAAAGCTGAAAAACGACCTTTATCAAATTAAAGCACGTAAAGATATTGCAATAAAACTGTCTGATGATTCTAAGCAGTGCAAGTCATATGGATGTTGTCTGACGCACGACGATCATCTTATTGTTACAGATACTTTGAATAAAAAACTAAAACGTGTTGATATACAGACAATGTCTATTGTTGACTATTGTACCATAGATTCACAACCTTATGGTGTATGTTGTGTGAGTGATCATGAAGTTGCCGTTGCGTGTTGGGGTGTCAACAAAATCCAGTTTGTTTCAACCCAGAACAAGATGAGTCTGTTGAGACAGGTCAAAATGAATCATCCTTGCTATGGTCTTGCTTACAATGATGGTAAACTATATGTAACCGATTGCGACAAATCACTCTATATTTATGATATGACTGGTACCCAGCTGAAGACAATCTCATATGATCATGCCGGGAACAAACTGTTCAATCCGAGTAGATGTGTTACTTTCAACATGAGCGGAAGCAGTTTGTTTGTTGGGACTGGTTGCAACAATGGAATAGCATGTTTTGATGTACTGGGGAATTACCAGTCCACATTTAAAGATACAAACCTGGGTTATGTAGAAGATGTATGTGTGGACAAAAGGGGAAACGTTTTTGTGGTTGACCAGGGTTCTAATGATGTGGTACAATTCAGTGAGAGTGGCAATAAGGTAGGTGTGGTTGTGAAGCAAGGAGATGGATTGAAATCACCACTGTCTATGTGCTTTCATCATAGACTGAACGTTATGTGTGTTACCATGAGAAATAGTGATGTCGTGAAAGTATATGAACTGGAATAAGCAGTTTGTCTATGAACTGATGTAGTGAAACACGTTTTCAACGACAGTATCAATATTTGAGTGTTTGTGTATATAGAAGACATAAAAGCACAATAGTTACCTTTTGAAATGTACCAAGATGTCCTGCTATGGAACATCTAAATTGCGTAATGGTATTGTCCTGGATAGAATATCGGTGCAAATAGGTTTCACTTTTCTTATTTGCCCTCATCATAGATATTATGATCAATTGACATTATATGGGTATTCCTGTATATCAAAGGAAGAAAGCTTCCTTTCTGATTCTCATGTTCCATAAATATCACTTGATATGAGCATGTTCTGATTATTTCTTCAATTTTGTGACATAAATATATATACAGAGTTTGTAATATAGAGTGTGTATTGTGGTTATATGGAGCGTGTTTGGTGGTTATAAGGAGTGTGTTTTACAGTGAGATGGAGTGTGTTTGACTGTCGGTTACATGGAGTGTTTGGTGGTTATAAGGAGTGTGTTTTACAGTGAGATGGAGTGAGTATGACAGACTTTTGTTTTCTCAGAAATTATATAATATGAGTAGTAGTAATAAATGTTTATAGTAAAACAGTCTCGTTATATTATACTGTATATATATATGGAGGAAGATATGTAGTATGAATGCATGAGAGAGCTAGTAATGTGAAGCTTGCCAGTTTATGTGACTGTGATTGTCTCACAATGTTGCTACAGTGTACATGCAAAAATCAGCCTCATATATAGCTTGGCTTTTTTGACCGGAGTCTGACCTTTATGCAAGAATATCTTACAAGGTTCTTGCTTTGAATATATTAATTTCCGCAAGCAAATTGTGCAATATCGTCATTTAAGATTTGTGTTTGTATTACATCTTGAGCGTCATCGTGATACTCCCTGGTTATAAAAACGGTCTTGTAAACGTAGACAATATATCGACTGTTAACTTATGGTAATCAATAGGTGAGGCTCAGGTCAATGTGGGCACTCTATATACAGTAATATTATTCTTCCACATGTGGAGAAGTAGCTGGATCCTTGTGGAAGGGTAAGTTATCAGTGATTAGGATGCAGTCCATAAAACAAATTAGGCAAGTCGACAGCTATTTGTTTTGTAACTGACGCTTTTTAGCTCACCTGTCACAAAGTGACAGAGTGAGCTTTTGTGATCACTCTTCGTCCGTCGTCCGTCTGTCCGTCCGTCAACAATTGGGTTGTGTCCTCTCTAGCGGTCACAATTTTGGCCTAATCTTTATGAAACTTGGTCACAATGATCATCTTAACAAAATCTAGGTCAAGTTCGATATTGGGTCATCTGGGGTCAAAAACTAGGTCACTAGGTCAAATCAAAGGAAAACCTTGTGAACACATTAGAGGTCACAATTTGAGCCTAATCTTTATGAAACTTGATCACAATGATCATCTCCATAAAATCTAGGTCAAGTTCGATATTGGGTCATCTGGGGTCAAAAACTAGGTCACTAGGTCAAATCAAAGGAAAACCTTGTGAACACATTAGAGGTCACAATTTGAGCCTAATCTTTTTGAAACTTGATCACAATGATCATCTATGTAAAATCTAGGTCAAGTTCGATATTGGGTCATCTGGGGTCAAAAACTAGGTCACTAGGCCAAATCATTGAAAAACCTTGTGAACACATTAGAGGTCACAATTTGAGCCTAATCTTTATGAAACTTGATCACAATGATCATCTCCATAAAATCTAGGTCAAGTTCGATATTGGGTCATCTGGGGTCAAAAACTAGGTCACAAGCCTTTGAAGGCCAAATCATTGAAAAAGCTTGTGAACACACTAGAGGTCACAATTTGAGCCTAATCTTTATGAAACTTGATCACACTGATCATCACTAAAAATTTTTGGTCAAGTTCGATATTGGGTCATCCGGAGTCAAAAACTAGGTCACGAGGCCAAATCATTGAAAAAGCTTGTGAACACACTAGAGGTCACAATTTTGACCTTATCTTTATGAAACTTGATCACAATGATCATCATTATAAAATTTAGGTCAAGTTCGATATTGGGTCATCTGGGGTCAAAAACTAGGTCACGAGGCCAAATCATTGAAAAATCTTGTGAACACACTAGAGGTCACAATTTTGACTCTATCTTTATGAAACTTGGTCACAATGTTTATCTCTATAAAATCTAGGTCAAGTTAGATACTGTGTCATTTGGGCCAAAATCTAGGTCAGTAGGCCAAACAGGTGAGCGACCCAGGGCCCTTTGGACCCTCTTGTTTTTAGAACTGGTGTTAAACGTGGATAAGCAAACATAGAACAGGGAACCAGAGGTATAAGAATACATGTACTGTACTGGAACTAGTTAGTTTGTAATAATCTTGCAGTGTAGAGTTGTATCCCCTGGATGGAGTACAATAGATCTGCTCCATTAAAAGGGACAAGTTATGAAGACATTACAACAAAACATCAGGAAATAAACATGCACACTGCACAGTGAAAAATTTACTCCTGCAACATAAAACACAACACAATGTTTCCCATGAAGACAGTTTAATAGACTTGTTAACATTTTACAATATAAAGTGTTTATTAGTTCACAACCATTATTACAAAATCAGTCCCGATATTTTCCTCTATATAAAGTTAGCACAACAAAATGTATTCCATTATCAATTTATCATACAAAGTTTAACAAAATAAGTCATACACATAACACTGGCTTGAAATTAGAAGGTTGTAAGTAGTAAATATGACCTTTAAAACGTCATAAGATTGATAAATATTTAAAATCAGCACCACAAGGCGCTTCTTATGATCCTATTTTCATAAAAATCAGAACTTGTCATGTTGACCAAACTGAAGCTGAAACAGCTTGTTTTACCATAAGTAAATCTTGAGTAATTTTCTGACAGTTTTTTTCTTGTTCTCTAAAAATATTGAATTTCTACTTACAACCTTCTCATTCTAATAAAGCCAGCTATGTATTAATATAGTCAACTTTAACAATAGACATATACATGGTAGAACAATCAATTGGATCACATACATGCATCCTTGAAAGCCCAGGAGACACTCTGTTCCTGCACTGGCTACATTGATGTTGAAGTAGGGAGTTCGGGAGTGAAGTCACCGCTGCGTTTTCGAGGATGATATACATGCATACAGCAGCTGAAGTACGCTGTAATTTACTTTCATAAAAACCCTATCACCATGTAACGAATGTTCAATATTTGTTGCGTAAAAATCAGATTTTTGTCCACAAAAAGAACATTAATAATTAACATGGCCAACTAAAGGTCCAACTTAGGCAAAAAACCCAATCCCGACAGTAAGATACAAGTCTGTTTAGAGTGACAAACTTTAGTGGACCCCATCTTAAACAAAAATCTCTACATTTACCCAATCTTAACACCCCCCTCCCACCATAAACAACAACCTCTCTTCAGCAACAGTATCATTATTTTCCCTGTAGTTAAAATGGTTCAGTTAACCTCTACAGGGCAGACAACTCTCTAAAACAATCAAAAGGTTATCACAATCAGGGTGTTTCTATAGACAGGGGCCCTACAATTCCGGAGAGGCAACATTAGAAAGAACTATCTTTTCTGCACAAAATGAAAGTTATTTGATGAAAACATTCAAAGAATTTACAAAGTTATGGTCAATTGAAGTTCCTTAATATGAATGTGTCTAATAAAACTATGTTTGAACCCTATTTAAGGATGTGTGATAATGGCACCCAAAACAGACTTGGCCACTAATTTTTAGGATTTGGACATTATGCCTCAGTAGGTTCCCTGTAACGAGAGGTTGCACAGTGTGTATATTTTGTATATTATGACAAATAGTTGCTGCTAAATGATAAAAAATTATGAATTGATGAAATTATATACCCCGTACCCTACTTAAAGCTTATCTACAAAGCAATTTGTGAATGAACATAAAAATAAAAATCCAGTCAGATTTCTCTGAGTTTCCTTTATACATTATGTTTTATCTCAATCAAATGAAATGATGATTTTTTTCTCATTACCCCACCCCCACCCCCCCTCCCTCGCTAAATTCGTTGAACTTTAACACAGAAACATGAAATTTCGACACAAATTTTAAAACAAGACCAATAACCCGGAACGGAAACTAGAACACAGGTTGTTAGTAGCCCACTGCCCAGGGGTAGTTGAAATGTCAAAGGGTGGTTGATCGAGTCAACTGCTGACAACAGCCCTGGAAAATTGGTATCTTAACTTTTGGAGCAAGTTCCAGAAAGCCCAGGTACACAATGTATGATTATAAACAGTCCTGAAAAGTTTCATAAGCATATGTTATAATGAGTACTAAAAGACATGTTCAATGTTAATAATCCTGAAACATATTTGTCAGCTTCAGTTTTTTTAAAACACTTACAGTACGTTTACTCAGCTTAAGGATACAAGGACATGTCAAGAATGAAGTCTTAAAATTGCTTTAAACATATCAAATTGATTATTAAATACAACACTGATGTACCAAATTATACTAAGCAACTGCTTATTCTAAAACAAAAAAGGAAACATTCTGTTAGAATCTAGGAAACGAAAGTACACCTAAAACAAATTAAAATGAGCCATAAAAATTAGCAACATATTTAAGCTAAGCAGCTACCATACTTAATTTCTAGCCTTTGCAAATTTCAAAATGTTTTCGGGAATCAAGAAGACCATTGACCATAAACAGTCACCTTAAGATGTGCAAGCTGCAACTGTGACGACACAATCTGTAAAATGTTCATGGTATGACCTAGTAGTTTTTGGATCCATTTGACCCAGAGAATTTATGGCGGTATTTTTTAGATTCAGACTATGATTCAGTTAACGAAAGACAACAGCTGAATTAAACACAGATAAGCTATAAAAAAACAGAAAAAAAACATACACAGTACAACCTCCACAAAGCAGCCATCCAGTGAGAAATTACCTCTCATTAGCAACATGTTCGTTTCAGTCCAGAAGTAGCCATTTATTACAAAGTTAACCTCTCCATAACAACAACCTGCATACAACAACAAAACTTTGTGTTTACCAAAAGGTGCTGCACAAGAGAGGTTGCACTGTATGTGTGCTATGAACAACCTCTGGACAACAACCAATCTTCATGTAACCAAATGGGTGTTGCTCTAGAGAGGTTATACTGCATGTGTACTATACCTAGCTAATACTAGCATTATGTTGTTCATTTGGCGCATCAACGTTGTATCTCTCAATATAGTATAAAGTAAGATACAACCTTGTTGCACCAAAGGGACAAATAAATGTATTTGAATACACTAAAACTATGAACTAAAGTAGCAACAACAAAATAAATAACACAGCTTAAAGCATCTAATACACAAAGATAAAAAATTATCACAAAAACATATTGGCAAATACATAAACATAAATAAGTTTAGAGTCAAATAGTCGACTTAAAAACGAAGTTTACATATTACACAACATGAGTCTTGAAGACCCTAAAAAGCGTTACAACTATATGCTGAAGGATCAAGTGCTTTGGTTTCTGGTACACTTGCTTTTAGCAAACACTCCCTTAATAGCACTGTTTTGTAGCATAGCCGTTATTTGCCAGTCAGCTTTCTGCTGAAATATGGCAGGCACATGAGTGCCTCCATCCGGATTTGAACCCGAATTAGGCAAGCAAGTGCTCTAACCACTGAGCTACTGAGGCACACATAAACTTCATGATCTCAATCAAAATTTTAATTCATTAATTGGAGGAAGGAATGGACAAGCATAGACACAAAATAGTAACTCTTCAATTAGAGGAAAGAAACAAGCTATACATTCTTCAATTGGAGGAAAGATACAAGCTTTAAACTCTTCAATTGGAGGCTAGAAACTCTTCCATTGGAGGCAAGAAACAAGCTTGATCGACGAGCACGTTCCATTTTTAATATGTTTACAAAACCGTTCTGGCTTCGCTAAAAACCGTTAAGAACCGTTTGAATAATGGTAACGTTCTATTTTACGTCCGAGAGATGATTCGTCTTAGAATTGTCAGAGGTGCCCCGATTGGAAACAAGCTATAACCTCTTCAATTGGAGGAAAGAAACAAGCTCGAACCTCTTCAATTGGAGGAAAGAAACAAGCTTAAAACTCTTTAATTGGAGGCATGAAAAAAATTTGAAACTCTTCAATTGGAGGAAAAACAAGCCTGAAACTCTTCAATTGGAGGAAAGAAACAAGCTTGAAACTCGTTTTTGTAAGTATTTCTTAGTGATGAGAGCCTGCAGTTAATACTAAACACTAGCCTTAAGTAAAACAGTACTCGGGGCGCAAAAATAGCACAACACATACGTGGCAACAAAAACATTCACAATACTAGTAACAAATATACACAATAACAATAAAATAACATAAATAATGTTTTGATTTTCTAATTATCACCAGAAATGTTCTACATGATTGTAAATGATAAAATAAGTCACATAAAGTACAAACATATAAAGCACAATGTCATAGCAATGCAAAAGTTCAGCTGACTGTTTCTAAGGAGAGACCAATTCCTACATGTATGGCAGGTAAAATTTCTGGACCTTAATTTGATTTAAACATGAAGCTATTTGATAAAACCTCTGAAATTGTTTTAGAGTGGACACATAATAAATTGGCAAAATATTTGGTCAAAGAAACTGTATTTCAGAAAAACAAACCATTATTACAACAACTAGCCATCAATTAAGTAATTTTACGGTAAATCAAAACAACACGATACAAAACACTGAGTGTTTATACTGAATGAAACAGCTAGCACTCTACTGTTAATTTAACAAATTTTCATTATAAACTGTAAAATAATTCATTTTCATGGGGATAAAATTTCATGGATTTCGTGGTTCACCTTAAACCAAAATCAAATCCCATCAAAACATAATTTTTACCCTTGTATTTATTACCTTATTATTATTTATTACAAAATCCATGATTTGAAGTCCCAATCCGAATGGTCTTTTTATACAAAACCATCAAATTTCCTCTCATTGAAATTAAAGGACTTTACGGTAGTAGAAACAGTGTCAGACTTAATTTAATACAAGTATTATTTACCCTAAAAATAACAATAAAATTTCATGATTATTTAAATAATCAAGGAATGTATATACATAAAAAACTATTAACAAGAAATTGATCAAGTACAAACACTCTCAGTAGGGGAGTCAACTGAGTCAATTTAAAAATCATGAAAATCATATATCGCTGACCATTTTTGCCAAACAGGCGACCTTCAACCACATTGTTTCCACATTTAAACCAGTTTGTATTTAATAAAATCTTAAAAATGACAATAAGACTGACCATAACTTAGTAATTTGGTAATTAGCAAGACTGAAAATCATGGTTTCAAAGCCTGAAAGTCAACTTTTTGATATAGACAATTCAAAAACCTGAAATATGGCGTCTGATATTTTCATCAAATAATTTTTATTTTGGTCAGAAATCAAAGGTTTTTCATGGTCGATAATTTGAATATTTACATCTCTGCTCAGTCAATTAATAATTGAATTTCTTGATCTAATAAACATTTTTCCACAGTAAAATCACAAATTATAATAACAAGGAATGTATGTATCATGTGAACACTACATGGTGCTGATAGTAACGCAGATGAATATTCTGATGTTAAAGGGACTCAACTCAAGTTGGTAAATTGCAAAATTTATCCAAAAAAATTCTTAAAATCACATTGTTTTGGCTTGACCGCCCTAAGACATTTAAATAAGAATCTGGACTTCTTCATCTAGAAGAAAAATAAGCGCATACGTCGGTTTATTACCTTTTAAACCCCTAAAATCTATTGCGTGACTAACAGAGTAAGATATTTAATTTAACATTGGAGTGTATAAATGCTGAGAAAACCTGTTACGGACGGTAAAACATGTTTGACAGTTTTCATCAATATAGCGCCGTTGACCATAATGTAAGTTGTAAGAATACTTTATGTATTTGTAAAACATAGTTTTGTGATTAAAATGTCTGCAAAACATGTTTTTATCATCGAAATGGAGTTTAGTCCCTTCAAACCCAAATAGTGAGGAAACAAAATTTAACAATCATATAAACCATATAAATCATAAAAATAAACTAAAAATTTGATATG
This sequence comes from Spisula subtruncata, assembly GCA_963678985.1. NCBI lineage: Eukaryota > Metazoa > Mollusca > Bivalvia > Venerida > Mactridae > Spisula > Spisula subtruncata. Next base: position 46,795,628 of record OY787664.1, on the reverse strand, counting down.
ATAATTTGATATTCTTTCAGGCCTGCTGATACATATAAATACTGGAGAACACAGACAATCCAATGCCACACAGATATGACGGCATTGCCTAGCCACTCACACAGGAGTCAGACATAGAACGAATCCATCCATATCCCCGAAATATAAATACTTCAAGCAAGACTATTATACTTGCCACGCAATGAAAGACACACTGCAGATTTTGAATTTTGTGCATAAATTGATTATGATGGACTTATTTATCATCCCACAGCTGCCACCATTGTATTTACACTGCATCAATATCTGTTATGAAAGGGAGGAAATTCTTCACAGCAAAAAAATGTTAAAAATATGACACTATATAAAATTGACACTTTGTAGATGCTAATCATTGAATGTCCAGAATGAAGGGTATGGGTAATACTAGATAACATATCCAAAAGCTATAGATGGCGATGAGTCTTAATAGGACGGAAATCAGAATTTCTGTCTATCTAGGCAAGGCCAAATTTTTTTTTAATGATTTTTTTTCTGCTGGAAATCTAGCTTTCAAAGAAGGCCAAAATGTCCCTTGGTCGCTTACTTGTCAATGTGTGCAACCTAGGAACCCCAAATGGCCTTTTCTTTTTTCACTTCCTTTTCCAAATAGCAATATTTTCGAAACAATTTTTGTAAACCTAAAAATAAAAAAATTATGGCTTAAAGCAGTCTGTCTCATATACAACATAATATACACTGACAAAAATAAATCATAAAATGAATATATACAACAAATCTATAATCAAACGAACACATTGAAAAATGCTAAATTAACAATACAAGAATACTGTGCTGTCAAGCAATGAGCAAATAGCTACCCCTACAACCATGAAGTATATATGTTGGTAAATAATTTATTTATATAGCTCAGAGAATTTGACACGATTCTCGACCTTCTATTAGCATAATTTAACTGTCAATATATTGTCTATAATAATAACCAGAAGTTGTATGTTTTCATAAGCAGGACGTAATACTATCACGAAGATGCTCAATGTGTAATATTTATAAACAAAAACCTTAAGTAAACAATATTGCTTGCGGAATTGATATATTCAACACAAGAACCTTGTAATATATTAATGCATAAAGGTCGGGATCAGGTCAAATTCTTCAAGCTATACGCACAAAACAACTGTGATTGCCAAGCGAGACATTATGATTTCATTTTCTAGCCAAACCTTATCACCTGTCTTAAGAATTGGTTGGTAACATGTACACCATAAACACCCCTTAAACCTGGAATCCCTAAAATCATGCCCTTGTACACAACCCAAAACTTGGCCCCTTTTTATTACAAGTAAAACCAAACAACAAAATTGTAATAAGATATAGCATTGCCAAAAATACCAGGTAAATATAGCATGGAAATGAGCGCTAAAAATGAGCTGGGAATCAAAATAGCGGCTGGAAAAAAAATGTAGCCATTCTTACTATAATTAGAAAAGCAAGTGAAACAATTACTGCATGTGAAATTCACAATAGTGATGGACAAAAATAATAATATCTTAATGATAAAGACAACAATCATGGATTATGTGATATAATTGTACATAAAGTATCAGAGATTCTAACTTTGATCATTCATTATATATAATATATTATATAACATACTGTAAGTCTGTAAGATGAATAAACATGTAATGACATAAAATCATACCAAAGTTCAACTGAGCATCTCACTTGTTCTACATATACACACCCTTCGTAAAATTATTACCGATAGGTCAAATCAGTGAATAAAGTTGCAATCTAACACAAAAGCCTACAAATAAATTGCAGTTTATAACAGTAAGTGCTGTTTATTTAGGAGTTATTGAACAGGGTGCCACAGGCTTTGTGACAGAAATATAATTGTACAAACCCTGTTCTTTCAGCGCTATCAGTGCTTTCATTTCATTTTGTAAGTATTTATGAGATATGCATACATGCAACCATAATTTTATGCTTGCAATGAATTTTCCTGATGCATTAACATAAGTTTCACTAAGTTTTTAACTCAGTTTTCCCACTAAAAGGAATCTGGATGAAGGTATATCATAGCTTTAATATCTATAAAAGGTAAATCCAGTACAAAACGATCTAAACGACCATTGAGATTCGATACCATATACTACATACAGGGGGTCTGACTGAAGTTTAATGCCCAACCTTGAGAATAAGATGCAAGTCTGGCCACAGTTTAGGGTGCAATTAGAACAAACCCCTTCACCAAAAATGTGCTATTATAACAAAAATTCAGTTTTATCAAAATAATGTTTTCATCAAATAACTTTTCCATTCTGCAAAATAGTTCATTCTTCTATTTCAGAAAATCGGGATTTACGGAGGACCCCGGAACAACCACCAGAATTTTAAGTTTGTGGTACATTCTAGCTATCATGGTTTTGTCTGAACTACATGTACGCAAGTCAAATATGAACACAAGTAAGACCACTTGAAGTATCTGATCAACAAAATTTGTAAGTAACGTTACCGATAACAGGATTAAGTTTTACATAAAATAAATAAAAAATTCTTAACTTGTAAAACCAATTTTGTGTAAATAAATAAAGGCCAGCTCACGAGGTCAAGTTCTCATCAACATTCAGTTAAATCACACATGACTTTTATAAATTAAAATTATTTGCGGGTTTTGTTGTGACAGGTGTCAGGAAAATGTGAGAAAGAATCAACCAATGTACAAGTGACTGGTGAGTTCTCCACATGTGGAGATGTGGAGAAACACAGAAAACATGACTTCAGCAAATGTCACAAAATCATATTGTGTCTCATCGGTTACAAAAACATCTAGCACTATATAACTGGATAAACAAAGAAAACTCAAACTAATACGGTTACTAATAACGCTAAATCAATGCACCAAAAGTGAAGGAAGCTGGGCTCTTTAAAAATATGGGTATATGGCATCTCGTTATGAACACACGATAACTGTCATGGAAGTAATAATGATATAGATCCATTTCTAAGACTGGCGTAATATTTCTTTCAAATGTATATAATTTTGTCATTTAATAAACATAACTCATAACCCATTCCCTAATATGTTCCAGGTAACACACTTGGCCCCTAATTTGTTCCAGGTAACACACTTGGCCCCTAATTTGTTCCAGGTAACACATCTGGTCCCTAATTTTTATAAGTAAAACACCAGACCCCAAAAGTAACAAATCATATGTTACATGATTACCGATTTAACTATAATTGTGTTGCATCTTAACAAAAGTATTTTATAAGTACATGAACATTTGTGAAAACAAATAATAGAAATGGTCCCAAAAGATGGACTATAACATTTTGTCTAATAAGCCTAGGCACATAATTATATACATACATAATATATAGATACACGCATGTGATGTCAACAATAATAAACATGTGTAACAATTAAAGACATTTGGTAACCATAGCAACAAATCACATATATTTGACTACAAGTAATGGACAATTTTAACACAAATTTCTAATTCTACCAGTAAATCTATTTGTTTTTTATCTTTGCACCATTAAGCCGATTCATATGAGAGAGGACTCGACCAGAACCAGATCTCCTTAAGCATCTCTAGAAGAAATCTCAGCTCAAATTGAGATTTTGCTTAAATCAGAACCTGAATTTGTGATAAATCTGAAGTTTGAGCTGGTTAAATTATTGAACCATCATAGCTCAAAATCGAAATAATGTTTCAGTTTTATGTTGCAATTTTTTAGTCCAGCCTCCCATGGAAATTAACATAAAGAAATGTGATAAAATTTGAGATGAGATTTAGCTCAGATTGAGATGAGATTTAGCTCAGATTGAGATGAGATTTAGCTCAGATTGAGATACTTCAGGAGGTGTATAGCTCTTTGTGTAGTAGTAAATGAACACTTTGGTGCATGAAACCTCATGCAATATCATATAACGAACAAGAGATGTTTGTAAAACATGTATGCCCCCATGGCAGCCTAATGGTTGAAAATGGATAAGGTCACAGTGAGATTGACCTTTGACCTACATACATCAAAATCCATAGGGGTCATCCTCTGTTGCTGAACAAACCTTCATGCAAAGTTTGAATATTCTAGGGTAAAGTGTTCTCGAGTTATTGAACGGAAACCATTTGGTCTACCGACAGAGAGCCCGACTGACAGACATGAGCAAAGCAATATGCCCCCTCAACAAATATAGGGGGTATAAAAAGAGCACAACAAAAATTTATCTACATGTAAATACAAGTTATTAAGTGTAGGTACAAAAGTAACATATAACTTCAACCCTTTGATATTTTAGACATGTTTTATCATATCAAATCAATAATTTATCCTCATATACTGCGTAAGTAAGTAAAACAAGCAGGAAAGGTCGTTGTTTTTAAGAACATTGTGACCTTGACCTTTGACCTTATATGTGTGAGACTTATAAACATACCCTGTTAAGATTAACAGTAGAAGGATGTGAGTCAATAAATGTATGTTACACTATTATGCACATGATTCTCTGTACAACAAAGTTGTTAAAATACACGACATACAACCCATTCAGCTTTGTAGAAATTTAAAATTCAATAATAAAACTGTATGTCAGCAAGAGGCTTATGCTTTGTGTCCTCTGACTCCTGTAGGTCACCCAATATATGAACACTCCATAGAAAAGCTATATCAATGGCTTAGTGCAAAAACTACCGTAATTACATCAATTCATAGAGGCACGTTCCATAGTTTTGCAATGAACCCTGGAAATTATAATATATTACAAGTAAGTTGTAGCTAGACATGAGTGCCTCCTCTACTAGAGCTAGACATGAATGCCTCCTCTACTAGAGCTAGACATGAGTGCCTCCTCTACTCAGCTGTCCTACAGCTTGTATAAGTGCTCGATTCTCAATCTGTACTTTATCCATGTCCTCAATGCAATCTTCTAGATCCTGAAAAACAAGAGGGAAAGTTGTTGAGTACAAAAGTGAAAACAGTTAAGGGACGTTTATTAAATTCTGGATCGTAAGAGGTCTGATCCTTAGGTAGTTGAGAGACGGTCATCAAGTTGTTGAGTACAAAACAGACGAGGGGCGGTATTTCAATTCTGGATCGTAAGAGGGCTGGTCATATAAGTTTCAGCATTCACACAGTTGATGTTCATTATAAAAGGGATGGTCATTAAGTTGTTGAGTACAAAACAGTCAAGGGACGTTTATTAAATTCTGGATCATAATAGGTCTGATCATTAAGTAGTTGGATACACACTGTTTATGTTTAATTTAAGAGGGCTGACCATTCTGATATAAGAGTGATGGTCATCAATTTCTTAGATACACAGAGTTGATACATAATATAAGTGGGATGGTTATCAAATTATTCGATACACAAAGTTGATGCACAATATTATAAGAGGGATGATCATCACGTAACTGATTCACAAAGTTATAGTTTCTTTATAATATTAGTAGGTTGGTCATTAATTTCACTGATACCCACAGTTTATACATCATATATGTATAATATAAAACGACTGGTTTGAATTCTAATGCACAAGTCATTACAGTGACATTACACTATGTGCAGGACTCTTAAATAAGTTCTATTGTCAATGGAACTAAATCTAAAGGTTATACACAGGATTTTTATTAATAATGAAGCATGCTAAAATGCAGACAAAGGGCAGTAACTCATGTTAAGCCACAAATAAAGGACACAATAACTCATGCTATACTGTGGTAACTCAATCAGCAATAAATTATATTAACATCAGTTAAACATCAGTTAAAGGTCCTAAATATTTTTAATGCACATAATTTAGGTGGAATATGTAAAGTGAAAATAAATAACTAAGAATGAAGTCTTTAGTCAATTTCAGGACTCGATCAGAATCAACTAAACCAGATTTTTGTGTTTGCAGAATAGTCTACAAATACTTTTTCACTTGAACACTTACAGTTAATTCTATGTAACATTACTTGCAAAATTTGAGTGTTTCGCAAAAATCCACGATTTTATGGACTAGACTCAGGAAATGTTTAATTCAATATCCCATCTTTATGACCAGCCCTTCAACAGGAGCTGTTTGTTCGGATAATCTTAAGCTCCAATCCTAGTATTGCACCAGTATCTTAAATAAGTCTCCCTCTATGCAAGCGGGCTCGACAAAAATCAATGGAAGAGCCTGTCAACTCAATACAATTTCAAATCAAATTCAACAACAATATAAAGCATGATTCAACAACATGTATACATGCAATATGTGTATGGACCCTACAACATCTGCATTAACTACACACGGTACCCACATGGGTGTTGCAAGCCATGCTATGACAATATATAAAACTGAACTAATATTTATATGACAAGTAATGTCAGATTTACAGGTCTTGGACATACAATCTCTTATCTAACATATTTCATACACACAAACTAAACATGTATTGTACCTTACTAAATGATTCCAATGGCAGTTTAGTGTGGCTTTAAAATAGAAAATATACAACTGATAAAATATCAATATTAAAGTAAATAACCCAAAAACTGTTACATTGAATGCACATAGTTACACCAGAAGTGATAAATTAACCCAACAAGTTATTGTGGAATTAACACTATCAATATGAAAGCAGGGCTCTCCCAAAATTTTGATATTGCCAGTAATTGTGCCAAAGTAGTCAGCGATACGGTATGTGTGTAAAATGTGTTATTTTTTGTTAATGTGTCATTTGACCATTAATTTCTAATCTTACTATTTTAAATATTGAATTTGTTAAGTTTGAGAAAAGTATCCGGTGGTAAAACACTGAGTAGTGAAATAGCCAACAGCTGAGGCTTGTTGAGAAGCCAGTAAAGATTCACCTACCCTGTTTAACATTGCTACTTGACGTTCTAGTTCGGCTATCTTTCTATCCTTCTCTTCTAGAACTTTCTGTAATCTGTGGTTCTCATCTCGTTCTCGTTCTAAATCCTGTGGGAATGAAAGAGAATACTACATAATAAGTAAATTTCAGAGATTTTGACCTAATCCTGACTTTTAAGCATGAATATATAACACAGTGCTTGTACTGTAATGCAATATTGGTCCCTTAGATTTGAAAGAAATCATCGCCATCCCAAGAGTCGATTTACATTGGACATCTGAAGGAAAAAGGAAGCGCCGAAGACCTCAGATCACATGGAGGGAACAGTCGAGGCAGAATTGAAGACCATGGGACAGTCCTGGGGAACAGTGGAGAAGCTTGCCAAAGATCGAAGCCGATGGAGGTCCTTTGTTGCTGCCCTACATGCCAGAGGGCATAACAGGCAGTAAGTAAGTAAGTAAGTAAGATTTGTCTTTGTATAACACTTCAAGCATTTTGTGATACTTCACAAAGCATAATAAAGTTTCTGGTTCTTGGCCCAACAGTTTTTGAATTATTGATCGTCAGCCACTTGATCTAGTCATTCATCTTAAAGTTACTGATAAAAGAGTGAAGAGTGTTGACTAAAGCCCTTACCTTTGGTGTACTGCAATTTAGTAGAAAATTATTATGTACCAGGGAAAATTTAACTATAACAAGATCTTTTGTGATATCACAAATGTATTAATCTGCAAAGCATATTCCTATATGTATGTTGTCAAAAATTGAAAAATAAGTCAATTATTTATTTATGCTAATATAGTTTATGGGGATCATGGTAATATCTCCTGACTATACTACAACATGTACAAACATGTTACAAACCTTCTCCAGTTTTCTTCTACCAATATCATCTTCTTTATTCTCTTTGTTCATATACGATACGGCAAACTGTTGTCCTACAGGTCCTCGTACCCCACCCAGTTCTCTATCACGAAATCGCGACCTATAACCTCCACTCACGGGCTCCTCCTGGCCTTGATAGCGAGCCAACACACTGGTCACGGGCCGCATAGGTTCACGTGAATAGTTTGTATTTTGATTTGCAGATCGCGGGGACTTGGGAGATCGCGGTGATCTGGGTGACGTGGGCGCTTGACTAGAGTATGAAAAAGGCTGTCTCTCACTGGTTTCAAATGAGTGGCTTTTTGAATAAATGTTACTTTGGAATGCAAGGGAGCTACCACCAGGTGCCTGGTTTAGCTCCCCCGGAGACACATTTGGTTTGAAAGACTGGGCTGAATCTGAGTTGAATTTTGATTGGCCACTCCAGTGAGGTTTTGATCTCATCCCTGATTGGTCAGTCAGTGTAAAGTTGGACTCTGATTGGCTTACAGCACTATCATAATCTTGGTTATCTTCAAGGTCAGCTTCAAGGTCAGATGGACTGAAAAAAAATGAAAATAAATTTTCTAACTCTGAACAGAACTAGTCAATACAGGTAGTGAAAAATGGGAAAAAATGTACCGGTACTTAGATTTATTTTACCCCACACTTATTTAAGTTTGGGCATAAAGCAGCCGTTCTGTCCATCCGTATGTCTCTCTGTAACACGTATAATGTATGTTGAAATCCTCACGAATTTTTGGGTGGAATTTCTATAAACTTTCACAGATAATGCCAATGTATGGAAGACGATTAAAGATTGAATGTTACTAAAATTATGTCCCTTTTGTACTTTGACAATACAATCCTAAGTGATATGTGCTATAATGAGAGTGGCCATGTCCCATTGACACAATTCTAGTAAATTGGGACTAGTTAATCAATGCTGAGTCTGGTCACCATCAGAACACTCTCCTGGGAAAACAGTACGATGATTCCTACCAGAGAAAAGTATTGCTAATCAGACCTCACCACCTTCCTTAGAAACTTAGAAAACTGGATTTGTGCAGTCTAAATACCTTTGTTAAAATTTATAACAAACAATAAATGATTACCTTTTATTTCTTCTGGGAACAAACCCTCTAGGAGCCTGTAGAAGAGATAATAAATGTAAATTGTAAAAATAATAACAAACACAAAATTAATGTTTATTACCGGTAATAGAAAAACAATGAATTGAGCAAATGATTTCCTAACAGGATTGACCCATGGGATACTTAAAGAATCTTATAAGGTTATTCCCCTCCAAATGGGGCAACTCCATCCCAGCAGGGTAGTACCCCTTTCCCCAAAAAGCAGATCCCCATGGGGCAACTGGACAGACCCCAAAGTGCATCCCCTCCTTACCGGACAGAATCCCCTTCCAACATGAAGAAACCCCTTCCCCACAGGGCAGTATACTCATGGTACAACCTCCAACTGGGCAGAATCACATTGGGCAACCCAAATCCCCAACAGTGCAAAATCCCCAGGACCACCCCTCTACAGGGCAGAACTGCTTTAACATCAAACTGAAATTATATGCAATAACGTTAGATGTTTGAAGAATTCCCGAACTATATGAAAACCAACTGGATTTCACATGAGGAGAATTTTGCAATAAGCAACAATTTTGGTTAAGATTTTATCAACCAATATAAATACTGTAAAATCATTATTTTTCGTGGGGGATTAAATTTCATGGATTTCGTGGTTCACTTTAATCCAAATGAACATTGATTATGACCTTTGTTTTGTTACCTGAAATGCAAAATCCACGAATTCAAGAGCCAACGAAAGTGTCTTTTTTACCAAAACCACAAAATTTTGTACAAACGAAATTAAATGATTTTATAGTATGTGATTTTGAGTAGGAAGAAAATAAAAATAAATCTTTATCCTAAGGTATTCAATGCAGCATGCAGTTATATATGCAAACAATATCATGCGGTATAAAATAAAACTAAGTTTTACATGCAAGGGAAATAATAAAGGAGGGCAGAGCACCATACTAAAGGTTTCAAGATCAATGCTTCATCATAAACCTACAGACAGTACCGTACACCTTAATGTAGCATTGACAGGGTTTAATGACCAACATCGTGCCAATAGATATGCTTTGGAATCTAAAGAAATACATATCACATTTAAATTAGAGGCGAAAACCCAAATATTGCCAATTCTGGATTACATCTAGACTACAGAAATCAATATTTAAAATTGGGTTTCGATTGTTTGATCTTTACTATTTTTACTATAGAAACTGCTCTGGGTAGTATCCAATATGGATCTTTTTTTAATTTAATGGAGAAGAAGGATAGCCAATCATATCGCCTGTTACTGACCAAGAGTTTAATATGGTGTGATCTGATTGGTTGTCCTTATCCTTAAGTCAAATAAGATCAATATTGAATACCATCCCTGGCACAAATGGTTGTTATTTTTTGCCAATTTGTCGGCCATAATAGTTATTACCAGTAATAATGAAAACCTGGATTAAACATTTTTGTAAAAATAAATAACACAGCATTTTCAATATTTAGACGGCCCTCAAATGTTTCCATACCAGAAAGGGGGATGTTACAAAAGGCACTGAAGGTTGTTAGTTCTATATTTACTATAAAAGTCCTTACCATTAATTTAGTTGTTGATCTAGAATCCTGACTAGAACTAGGTGATGTTATATTCAATGTTTGAAACTGTTGAATTCTACGCCTTACCTAGTACAAGCAGAATATAAACTAAAACAACAACAACAACAAAATAAGAAACAAAACAAGAAATAATAAATGAAAACTAAAGTGCAACACTGATAAACTATAAATTGAGAGATTTTTTTTGTAATTTAACAAAAATATTTCAATATTTACAATTTTACTTCAAATTCAATAAACTCCAGAAAAGTTACAATGAATTTCTGTGAGTAGTGGAAATAATGAATAGATCTGAAAGTATACACATCCCAAATTTCTCAACATTAATTACATACAAGTACATGTTTATTCCTTTATTGTTTCAGGGTGAAATCAAACAATTTTCATCTATCAGAAGAAATCTCCCAATTTACAGTAACATGCAATCTTACGGTTTGTCAATACTGGTAAGTCTATGTGTCAATCATGCACTATATTGTAACTAAATAGTTATGCTATACTTTGTCATCAACCTAAGACTACTTGCCAAGAGAGTGTTATTAAAACGCCATTTTTCAACAATTGTCAGACAGTCCAACCTTGAAATTTATCATAAATCAGTGGCAGTACTAATAACTATTCGACAAAGGTGCAAAAGTAGTGACTAATTAAGGCAACACAAACACTTTGACATGTATACTTGCAAAGAAACTAAGAAATAAGCAAACATCATAACTAAACAAAATCAGCATCACTACGAACACTATAAAGACATATAAGAGCAAAGTTGTCAGGTGTTCATACAAAGCATCAAAGTCCAGTATAAATTAATTGCTCCAATTAGCTCAACAAGGTTGTATCTCCCTGTACACATTTTTACCCTTTTGTGCAATAAGGATGTACCTACAGGTCTATAGTAACATACAACACATGGACAAACGGACAGGTGCATTGCGCCTCCGCATAAGTAGATACCGGGGCATAAAAAGCAGGCAATTCAAAGTTAGAATCAAAGTATGTAGTACTATGTACACCTAAAAATATATGTATTTACCTCTGAAGGTGTCTCTGGGTTGTCAGCATCTATGACTTCATTATACGATGTATTACGTTTAGCTTCTGTTAGTTTTTCCTCTTCAACATCATCGTCTAGAGAATCACCCGTACTCTGTCAGCATTAAAACAAGAGATATTTTTAAAACATGTATGCCCCAATAGCAGCCAGATAGAGATGTGCACATCTAGACCTATATGAACATCTGTAAATTTTAAGCGTATAAAACTGAGGGATTGTCTCAAATGAGTTTTGATATAATATAAGGCAGACGAATTTAATCATGAGTATTGATGGTAAATCAATCCATTGTACTAGTAGTAGTCATACATATCTTTGAGAAAACCCCTAGTTCATTTACCGAAAAAAGATATAGAATCTCACATCCGACGATGTGTGCACATCTCTATTAGTCAATAATGATAAAGGACATAAAAGTCATGGTGACCTTGACTTTGAATTACTGACCTTAAAGCAATAGGAGCAAACATCTGATGATGGCCAACATCTATAAGAAGTTTGAAGATAAGATTCGGGATACAAACGTTATTAATCTGAAACCATGTAACTTACTAGTTATGAGGAATAGTTCATCGCTTGATATATTTAGAGAAGTTAAAACTAATTTTGAACGATCATCATATCTATATCTTCTTGACAATATTAAATATAGAGAAATTTTATGGAAACTTAGACTCTCTTCACATAAATTAAACATTGAGATAGGACGACATAATAGAATTAACAGGCAAGATAGAAAGTGCAATAATTGTAATTTAAACGATGTGGAAGATGAGTTTCATTTTGTTCTTATATGTCCTTTTTATAGAAATTTAAGAATAGCATATATTCCAAAGTATTATTATCAAAGACCAAGCGTTTTTAAGTTCATTGAATTGCTCCAAACTAATAATAAGTCTGTTTTAGTAAAACTCGCCATATTTTGTACTAAGGCTTTCATAATAAGAAATTAATATAATAATATGTTACTACATTAAACGTTTGCAGTATGTATACTCCTTTTCGATTCCGTAATAACTCATTGACAATAACAAAACATTCTCACTAACTATTTACTATTTTCTGTCTTCAGGAACGTGTTATATAATTATGTCTTTTTATTTTTCGTTTTTTTTCTGATTTTTTTTCTTTTGCATGCATTATTTATATTATGTATATATTATGTAAGGCTATAAGCTATGTATGCTTTGTCTGAAATAAACTTTCTGTTCTGTTCTGTTCGGTACTAATGATTCTTATGCTTAAAATAGTAAATTAGTATTAAAAACAGAGAAATGCCCAAACAAATTGTGTCGAATGAAATACTGATAGGAACCCCAAATCCAATACCGTAAAATAATTATTTTTTATAGCGGATTAAATTTCGTGGTTTTCGTAGTTCATCTTCAACCATGAAATCGAATCCTATTAAACAATAATTCTGACCTCTGTATTTATTACCGGAAATGAAAAATTCCACAAAACATCAAATTGAAATGATTTTACAGTATAGCACCAATGTAAAAAAACAATGTAGTACAACACATTCAATTATGTATCAGAAATGGGCACAAACCTCTGTGGAAGCAAGATGGACGACTCCTGTACTACGTCTCTTCTCACGCAACTTTCTTTTATCTTTTGGTAGTTTGCCTTTTTGTAGATGATTTGGTCTCGTTCTTTTATCTTTGGCACGCTGTATAGCTGACGACCTGGTCGGTGAGTCATGGATACCAACATCTCCAGTCAATGCACTTGTGGTCGCTGTCAATATAGAAATAGTTATCAATTTCATGCTTAAAGGAAAATTGCAAATGAATTACTGGTAGTGGCACCATTTTCATTTCATCTTTGGAATGAACTATGATGTAGCTTTGGATCCTTATTGGAACCTCTCATAGCAGATGCTCTATCAGTATCACTATGTTTTCAAGAAAGTATTTTAAATACAGAGTGTGCATTATTTAACAGGGGCCATAGGGTGCGATTTTATTATTGATCATGTGAATAGTGATAGCTTACAATGATAATGATAAACCCATTAGAGTTACCAAAGACCTAAATCTTTGGAGTTACAATGTGGCACCACATTTCCACACCCTGTTGATAAACATCTAGATATGTCATTTACACTAAACATCATGGTACTTCCTTTAAATTTAGGTCTTGGCTTTTACACAGCTATTTCCGCTATTTCAAGCAATTAACAGTTAAGTTACCCCGCTATTTCGAGCAATTAACTTACCCATTTCACAATGGTACCATTCTCTGACCCCCATTTATAAACAAACATAGGTCTATGTTGATTTACCAATTATTTTCCAATTAGCAGTATGGGGATGGTGTACACAATCCTACTAGATCCTTATTATATATTTCATAGAAGAGGGTATATGGAGTAAAGGTCTGCAAACCAGAATTTGCATATATTTCTAAATACTACCTGCATTGCCGATGGGAGTATGGTCATCATCATCACCGTTCATGTCCCAGCCCTCTCGGTCACCTGACGTCTCGGACTCGCGTTCACCCGTGCGATGTAGTGCGCCTCGTGCACGAAGGGTTCGGATCCGGGTCCGTCTGGCGTTCAATTCATAGTCGTCATTTATGTCCAAACTTTCTTGGCTGACAGAGCTCGATGCCATTCCAACGAAATATCTTTGAAATTGAAATTTCGCCCCGATCTTTCGGTTTCAGGAAATTTATTGTGACATTCGACAAATTAGCAAACTAGACAGAAACCATTTCAAGGCATTTGATTTTGTTCAACTCACTGCAGCCTAGGACAAATTTTACTCAAATCAATAGGTTACAAACATCAAAAGATGATGGTTACGCCCGTGAATAATATGCAACATCAATGGGTCGTGAAAACAGGTGATTGTTGACATTACTGATTCAGCCTCATTTTGAGTCATATTACGTCATATTCATTCATGCAAATTGAGGCCCGGCACAAACCCTTTGTTGTGACCCAAATCAAATGATTGACGTGTTTTCATTCGAGGTCTTTGATTTGAGTGAGGAATAGAGTTGCAGAAGGGGTAACCACCCAGGTTTATCACCTACAGTAGTTTAAAATCACCACCCAGTCTGGTAATTTTAACAGTTTAACTTCAATTATAAGTTTACGCCTTTCAGTGTTTCCAAGGCAAATTTAAGCACGAGTTACACGTGCTATCGTCAAGCCGAATATTTCATGCCGTTAATTTTGTGACTTATCGTGGTTACAGTGATGCTAATTTTTCACGTATCAAAGAACCGATTTACATAAAAAATATTTGGGAGACAGTTTAACGAATATTGTTGGAAATATAGATTCTAGGAGCGTAAATTGTGTGTAGATCTAGATATATTTTTTATAGTTGCCATGGTGATTAGCATAAATTCACCCGGGGAAACTAGCACTTGTAGATTACTCAACATAGTCACGGCGGTAGGCCCTATTGGCCTTTATCAAAAAATACTTCACAACTCGGTCAGAAAAATGTATTTGAGCCGTTCTCCAGGAAACCCTGATATTTTGACAATATGTAATTACGATATGAAATAATGAAAGAAAATACAAAAATACCAAATATAAGATAAAAATACACATCAGTTGATGCTGAAAGTTATCCGTTATAGTGCCGGGGGCATAGCTAGTCATACGCAAATACGCATGTGCGTACGCTGTTTGAAATACTGATCATCACAAAATGCAATAAAAATCATGTGCGTACATTAAAAATAAGCCCAGCTTCGCCCCTCTGTGCAATATCTTAGCTTTAAAAGTTCCAAAGATGTATGTCGAAATCATATACTTATTTGCTATGGTGACCAATTTTAGAAAAGTACTCTGATTGCGAAAAACAAGGAGTAACGGTTGTTAAAAACAGTAATGGCCTATATCTGAATGCAGACATTTTCTATTTTGATTCATATTTGAATATTAAAACACAATTCTAAATATTGATTCTGTTTTGTTTTGAACAGTTTATGACAAGAATTGATTAACTTATGTAATTATGAAATACTTGCGACAGTAAAGTCATAATTATGACGTTTGAAAGTCGTTCGCGGAGTAAGACAAAATACTCTGACTATGGACTCTATAAACAACTGTAACTTCCCCATGTTCCCATAAAACTCAATATATCAACAAACTGTCTTTTGCATTTTATTTCATTAACATTATTCTTTAAAACTATAAAAAAAACTTTAAAAAATCTCAAAATTATCATTATTATACTGTCAACAAAGAAGGATTTCCTGAGGACAGTGTTCACTAATATACATAGTATCAAAGCGCCGATGGCACTGGAAGAACAGGGATTGTTCCTGTCGTCAGAAAAAAAAAATTCCAGTCACAAAGCATATGAGGGCATATACCACCCCAACGCCATATGTATGTTCCAGCATCTAGTTAATACATTATTACCTCTACTGCCTATACTACTCGCAGTATTTAAACGTTGAGCGTTTATCACTGACCGGATGGTAACCTAGCTTACGTAACATAATACAATCGCTGTCTCGATATATTTACCAAGCTTCCTGCAATAAAGGGCTAAGTCATAATGCAACATTATAAACACTGTCTCTGCTAAAGATTAGGCGATAAAGTCCGAAGTCATCCCGCGGAATGCGCGATTGTACCTATTTTTAGCTCGCAATCATATCCAGTATATTTTTAACGCTTACACTGACCAGGAAGCAAAGCTCCCTGTTCAAAAATGGCCCAGTAACACAAATTAATAATAATTTACGAGTAACAGTGCATCAAAACCGAAAATGATACATTTATGTTATAAAATAGTCTATTGTTGCCATGACAGCAATAATCTGTCCGTTATTCTATTTACAAATGTAAAAATAAACCAGGTAATAACGAGAAAGTACTCGAGTCAGTCACATAAAATGTTGCATATCGTTTAAGGATATTTTATACAAATTTATTTGAAGGTCGATTGTGGAACAAGTTGTTCTAACTTATACTCTCGACACCTCATTCCTGATGTTATCCATCGCCACGAGGATATGAGAGCAGAGAAGCCAGTTTCTCTTATATCTCTTTGGTATGACGCGGCCTGTGATCGAACCCTGAACCTGCCGCATTCGAAGTGAACGCTCAACTACTAGGCTATCGTTTAAGGACATTATAAAAATCAATAACAAAAAGCTTGAATAATGCGACAAATCGAACAAGTTCAACTTGCAAGTCTGAATTATCAAACTTGCATTGTGTTCAGTAAGGCACATGTGCATATCTCAATGAAAGTTGATTTTGTTCAAAGAAGGTGTTAATTACTATGGAAACCAAAACAGTTGACAAAAGACAGTTTTACAAGATTGTGGAGTACCATATACCTTGGGTTTTTGGGAGTACTAAGAGCAATATTTAAGCTATGTTTATGAAACTTTGTATGTGGACATATGAATTGATTTGGATTAGGATTTTTATTAGTTTAACCAGACCCAAATTGTTGTTGCTATGGCAACATAAATATTTTTTTATATTTTAAGATAATTTCTGAATAATAGCTGACAACGTACAAACGTTGAGTCTCATAACATTTAGAAAAGTATATAGATTTTCTAACTCAACATATCAGTAAAACGATAAATAGTATGGAAATGCTAGGCCTCGTAGATCTATATAGACGTGCCCTCCTCAATTAATTTATATTAGTCTAGCTGGGCCTGCATGTAGGACTTTGCTGTAATTTTTTTTGCGATTTATTTAGATCTATTCCAACCACGCATGTATATTCCCATGGTCCAACCAATTATAATGTTTTTATCCTGTTTTACGATTGTGTATCAATGTCGTCCAAGAGTAAATAAATTAATTTCCCCACGTATAAAATTGTGACACCTCATATGTGTGTACCCAAAATTCACTGGACGGGCCTCAGATCTTGTAAAACGGAATTGTGGGATACAATGTACGGAGTGACGAAAAAATGAATGGAACCTGAAAGTGAAGTGGTTCGGTTTACTGTATTTAACAGGTAACGCTTTCATTGTACTACATTATAATCTGAAACATAGTTTAAAGCTTCAGATATTTCAGCTAAATTTTGTAAAATTAAATATTTCAAATAGCCGCCATCTTTGACATTCAGTCCGGGCACTGCTCCGCGACAAATGATATTTGCATACAGACGACAGAAGAAATTTTGCTGCCTTTTGCAGGTGTTTCGCCATTAAACTGTTGTATTACATTGTGTAATACGTATAATTTGGAAAAACTGTAGAAAAAAGTACATTTTATTTGAACTTTTTATGATATATGTTTATTTAGGTCAAATATCGTCTCGACCAATGAAATCGTCTCAATTTTCAACTTCCTGTCTGCAAACACGTGTGTTTGTTTTGATTCGAGCTGTCAAAATAGCAAAACTGGCACACCAGCCAATGTAGCTGCATTTTATGTGTTTCATTTCACAATTGTTATAAATACATTATTGATTCTGTTTGAAGGCACATGAAAAGAAAAATGAACGGCAAATTAAATTATTCATTGCCTAGTTGCATCCACAGGGCCCCCACCAGAGCGGTGGGGATGGGTGGGAATTTCTACATTCGGGTTGTCAAACCCCTTGCCATTCCACCGCACTGCGGGGTACATCAGAATGATCTGTTGACCAGTATTTCACTGGCCACTGACAAAATCCCCAACATTTTCCAGGCAGTGCTGGAGAAGCTGGAGGGTAAAAGCGCAGACAATTCCCTGGCTGTCCAACGCCCATCCCCAGGGGTGGGAGGGGGGATGTGGATGCAACTGAATGGTGCATAATATTTTTTTTATGTATCAGGCTTATGTTCATAGGTAGTACTTAAGTCTTATGACCTTCTCTTTCTAAGCCAGCGAATTGCCATGTTATACTATATTATCTACACTACATTAGAAACTCCCCAATCCGGAACCTCTCTAATCCGGAATCCCCCTCAATCCGAAAATTTTTCACGGTCCCGATTCGTTCCTTCTAAAAGGTATATGCAAAAAACGTCCCCAATCCGGAACCTCTGTACTCCGTAGACCGGACTACTTTTACGGTCCGGAATGCACATATACAGTGTTATTTAAACTCCCCAATCCGGAATTTAACGCTTGATCCGGAATTATTGTGATTTTATGCAAAATATGTCAAATGGTTTATTTGATCGGTAAATGTTCCGTTACTCGTGAAATTGCTTTTAGCATCAACCCGAGTGTTTCCGTATAGTAGGGCACGGGGTAATTTGTTGATAATTCGTCATTTTGTAAATAACTCATCATCTAGTGGTCCTCTACCAAGATTGTTCAAATAATGCCCCTGGGGTCAAATTTGACCCTGCCCCGGGGTCAGGTTTTTACATAGACTTATATAGGAAAAACATATAAAAATCTTCTTGTCTAAAAGTACAATGCCTAGAGCTTTGATAATTGGTATGTAGCATCAGCTAGTGGCCCATACCAAGATTGTTCAAATTATGCCCCTGGGGTCAAAATTGGCCCTGCCCCGGGGGTCACCAGTTTTACATAGACTTATATAGAGGAAACATATAAAAATCTTCTTGTCTAAAACTACAATGTCTAGAGCTTTGATATTTGGTATGTAGCATCATCTAGTGGTCCCCTACCAAGATTGTTCAAATTATGCCCCTGGGGTCAAAATTGGCCCCGAGCCGGGGGTCACCAGTTTAACATAGACTTGTATAGGGAAAACATACAAAAATCTTCATGTCTAAAACTACAATGCCTAGAGCTAGGATAA